>OX365948.1:14372604-15698762 GCA_947247005.1 Spisula solida | reverse complement strand
GTATACTAGTCCGGCCCGAAATCCCCGAAATTTGACCGAACCTTGCATTGGAGTATAAAGTTTTTTTTCTTTGCTGATTTCAGTAGACACGACCTTTCGAATGGAATTTCTGACGGGTGACATTGTGTCA
Source organism: Spisula solida (assembly GCA_947247005.1). Taxonomy (NCBI): domain Eukaryota; kingdom Metazoa; phylum Mollusca; class Bivalvia; order Venerida; family Mactridae; genus Spisula; species Spisula solida. The sequence continues at coordinate 15,698,632 of OX365948.1, read as the reverse complement.
CCCTTGAGCATTTTGAGAAAATTGGGGTAAAAGTTCCAAAATATAAACGGAACTGCGAATTTTTGGAATCGGTGAACTACATTTTTATTTATAATCATATTTTATACGAAATCACATCTATATGTAGTTATTATGTTGCAGTTGAAGACTGCAAAATTTTACTGCCGTGCATTTATGCAGAAGGAGGTATTTTGGGGTAAAACGTTAAAAAGTGCATGGAAAAGTGCGAATTTTCGGAATCGGTGGACTATAACGTCATTAGCCATTATATTTGGTAAATAACCGCTTTGATAGTTATAAAGTAACTTGCTATGAAGATATTGAAGCCATAAGCTAGGCTATGGTACAAAATGTGTTTTTTTTGGGTGTAAAACGTTAAAAAGTGCATTTAAAAGTGCATATTTTCGGAATCGGTGTTTAACGTCAATGGCCATTATATTTGGTAAATAATCGCTTTGATAGTTTAATAGTGACTTGCGATGATGATATTAAACACCTTAAACTAGGCTTTGGTACTAAATGTGGAATTTTGGGGGTAAACACTAAAGAATATAACGGAAAGTGCGAATTTTCGGAACTGATAGACTCTGGGAAGAATATATATATTATACGATTACGTCCCTGATAGACTTCTATGTCATGGTTCATTTTATTTGGTAATTATAATTGTAATTATTATAATATGATCTATAGTAATGTGTTATTAATGATTACAATCATCTTACATCATGGTATGGTGCAAAATATATAATTTTAGGACAGAAATTACAAAATTGTCACGAAAAGTGTGATTTTTGGGAATATGTTTACTACGCTTTTATAATTAATTTAACTTGATAGTAAATCACTGTGAGTAGTACATATCATCATGCAGTTCAAGTTATCTATCATCTAATGCCATGTTTTGAGCTGAATGCGATGTATTTGGGTAAAACATCACTAAAATTATAGGAACATTTTTAATCTACGGACAAGTCAGATTTTACTACATACAGCCATTTCCGGCCTTATTATTATTTTGTATTACTCATTAAACCAATTTCACCCTTATTGAACATACGAGGTACCCATTAGAACCGAATGCATGCATCACAAGTCATGCCCTATAGATTACTTACCACCACTGAGTACAAGCTTGCTAGGCCAAGTAGGGTATTAAAACCAACAGTGAGTCCACCATTCAATATCCTATGAGTACAAACAATCTAAGAACTTCTGAGCTTTGACCGCAATTTAAAAACATGTAAACCTATACATAGCCGTATAAAGTACTCATCTAATTGGGTACATGCCACTGCTGCTAATTTTATGGTATTGGATATCTTTAATTTTCTGACACAGCATTTCGTTACTCTTTGTGGTGCCTGACTCAGCGAATCCTGGATATATACTACGTAACCCTGCATGGCAGTCACCCCTAGCGCTATCGATATACTATATACTGCTGTGTATAGTCACTCCTCGATAGCCTAGTGGTGGAGCTTTAGATGCGGGATGTCCCAGGCTCAAGCCCAGGCTCAATCCATGGTCATACCAAAGACGATTTAAAATGCTACCATGGAGTAAATTCCTTGCATATATAGATACTTATGGGACGCTGTACTGGTTTCTCTCTTATACCACCGTAGCGATGAATAACACCAAGAATTAGTCACCGAGCGTGATTAATTAATATGAGTTGAAAAAACTTGTTTCACTATCTACCTTACATAAACTACATTTGTATATAGTGTCTATTCCAGGAGCCCACGGGCCACCTGACACTTTTTGGCACATGTATTCTGTGGTACCTAACACTGCTCCATAAGATAGCAAATACTATCAGACACAGTCATTCATAGCTTTATATGCTACCCAATACTGCTTGGGTCTGTCATTAATTTTATTGCTCTACGGGGTATGTAACACATCCTTTCCAAGATCCAAAGGATAGCATAGCAATTTATGACCTAAAAGGGTTACCTAATACTGTTGGAAGCATGGCAATGGTTATTCCTGAATTTATAAGGATTATACATTACCTGTCAAGCCATCCCTGGTTGACATACCAAACTATTTTCATCATTCGTCAAGGCTCATAACTCCGCATTTTCTTTGATTAAGCCGATACATACGTTGAAGTTTTGTCCCCTGCTGACCCTAATCTGCGTTCATATTCAGGACTCCTATATATCTGTTTTATTATAAGACTACAGATTATGGACAGAGATAAGCATACCATACACGTATCGCACAGTTGTAATTAATTAAGTGCATGTGTCTGATTACGTTGTACATGGACAGAGTTTATTATGTGTTGAATGTTGAGGCAACCTGACTATATCAAAACGCAAACATCGCCAGTGACTTTGTTAATCAATTTACACTATTTTGGTGGTTAATCCTTGCTAATATTGGTCCGACCCCTGTTTCCCCACATTTACACCACGCATGTTAATTTACACCACGCATGTTAATTAACATGCGTGTTTACACACATTAATAATTCGTGCACATTTAAACAACGTAAAGGTTAGAGTTTGTAAAACGTTTCTTCAGGAGCTGTTCTTGTGTTATCTAGGCCCTGGTTTCTTCAAGGATATGTTGTGTATATATTTCTATGTAAAAATCAGCATCGGTCAGGTCTTGATTTCTTATCTGTCGGTCTAGCATATACGATCAGATGGTGGTACTGATAACAGCCGAATGATGAAAATAGTTTAACATGGTATAAAAGTATATATTGGAATATTCTACTTGGCTGAAATAAAATCGCACACATTTAACAGTTTAAAAACGATTAGCTAACACGACTTAAACACCGTCTCCTTTATCACACAGGATCCTAGTTCTAGTCCCAGGTTTGACCGGTTATGGAAATTGGTGGTGTTAATGTCCTCCACTTGAGGAGAGGTGCCAGTTGCTTAATGAAGAGCTACTTTTTTATTAATAATAAATAATCAAAATCGTACTCGTGTTTTATCGTAGAATAAAACATGATCACGAGTCACGAGCTCGGATGCGTAGTTACATAATCACATGTGCGTAACATCCGAACAAGTGACCCATGATACTTTATTATAGATAAAATTCCGTTACATAGTTATTATTTCGATTCTAACATAGCAAATATTCTGTATTTGACAGCACAGCAAGACACGATATGCGTTGCACTATTTTCTTTCCTCGAATCCTTACGTTATTTTGCAAGTTTAGCTGTGCTGTAACGTTAATTATAAACCTATTTGTACACAGGTAGTGCTGTTTGTGGTGTTAGAATTAATAATTTATGGCAAAAAAACCAGTAAAGTCAATCAGCTGCCATAGTAGGCCTATTCTTTTGTACCTTTTCTTGAGTATAGTTTTACTAAAGGGGTTAAACTGATACTGACACCGGTGGTTAGATAGTGATCGAGTCAGCAACAATTATAAAATCATCGCATTTATTTTCACTGTAAAAAATAAGATCTTAATTGTTGGAAAGTTGAACAGCCGCTATAAATTTCGTTCACCATTTACCGTAAAAGCACGACAAACGCTGGTCTAAACTTAAATACTAAAACATAATTAATTTATTGTTGCTTTGAAAAATAATTTAATTGCGTCTCTGCAAAACTGGTTAGTCCTTTATATTGCTTTATATATAAACGACATAAAATATTTCTCACCTAAGTTTGTTTTTTCTCCTGATAATATTCTACTGCTAAAACTGCGTTGTGTTTCCACCAAATGAAATATAACAAAACTCCAAATCTTCCGCCTTCTCTGTGAGACCTTTAAAATTCCTATTATTGCACACTAATTACGTCATTGGATAGTATTGTCTGAGCTTATAATCTGGTGAATGAACATGTTTTACTTTCTATAGTCAGCTTATTCATGCCGCAAGGATTCAATGAGTAAAAACAAAGAGTATATGACAATACATGATAACCGAGCGTAAAGATAGTTATTGTTTTATCTATGTATTATTTCGACATGCATATGTGCCAAATTATTATAAGATTATAAAACGGTATATCTTGCCCAAAACAAATTCAGTTATGCTTTTGGTATACATGTACATGTATCAGGGGCTTAGCTAGAGGTTTTTGAATGTGTACGCAAGAAGGCTAGGGGGTCGGGGGCATGCTCCCCCGGAAACTTTTGTTTGATAGAACGTCTTTGGTGCGTTCTGGGGTGTTTTTTGCATCATCTTTTACATTTTTTTACTGATAAAACCAGGTTTTTTTTGTTTGTATAAAGCTTTTTAAAAGTGTTTCTTAGAAATGCTGAAAATACTAAAGGCTTACTCCCTTAGGGCGTAGGCATCAGTTTTTATAGCATTTTTAGATCATTTTTTTTTCAATTTTGAAGAAGCATGTGTACGCAGCTGCGTAATTTGCGTACATGTGGCTACGCGCCTGTGTATATAAAACTTCTCATTAGAACTGAATAAACATGAACAAAGGAACCTGAAATTCGCTGTCAATGAAACCACCAGTTGCGATTTATTCCCCGTATTCTCCTGTCAGTGTATTGTTTTATCAAAGCACTTACGGAAAAATTAACTTACGTTCAAATTTTAGGATCATTTTTGTGCGCTAGGAACAATTGTTCTACTTGTATATGTAGCTCATGATAAACATAATAGTATGCTTATGAGAGACTGTGTGTGCTATGTACAATTATTTATGGGCGCATTTTTGTCAGTTGTTTGTATATAACATTGCTTATACGTACATGATATGAAAATGCATTTAAGAAGATTTGTACGTACCTTATTGATGTTGATGTATTTGTTACATACTCATGTATGTTAATTTGTGTGCTGTTACATTGTATTGTAAATGTGTTATGATGCTCTCCATATGTGGAGGAAATACAATTATCTATCTTTAACAACTACTACATATTGGTGTTCAAATTTAAATTATTTATCATTCTTTAAAGGGACATGCCCTGGAACTGAAGTGTCTCGAATAGTAATCAAATCGGTATCATTTTAATACCTAAGACAAATAATGAAAACCCTGTAAAAAAGGTACGAAATATTCTTTAACATGTTCTAAAAGGATTTGCAATTGGCCTACGAATAATGTATCTTTTAAAGAACTGCTAACAGCCATAATTTCCCCAAATTCGTATTTGTTAAATTAAAAAGAAATTGAATTTGAACGTCTGTTTACAATTTTCACAAAGTGTTTTTGATAAAACAGTACCCACATATAGTCCAGATAGGATATTGTGACAGTGACGTTGCAGTTTATGTGTACGCAAAAAATCACAACATTGTCTAAACAGGTAGAACGAAGTTAAGTATGTTAGTTTATCATTGAAATTATAGTTGTTTGTACAGTATAAGCCTTTATAATTGGCTTTACATCTTTATAGTGGACTCGACCGTATTTTTTATCCTGATTGGACTATAGGCCATGCACGAGTATTGCCCCCTTTTGAGCAGTTATATATGCCGAACTACATATGTGTAACAGGGTCACTATTCCACATTGTACCATCACATTATCATTCAATAAACCTGATAAATCACCACTCATCTGCATGTAAACATAATTATACCATTACGGGCCTCAACATACGGCATGTTCACCCTGTGACATTTGGCGCCTGTGTTTTAATTTATTTCTACTCTCTGAAATTTGGGACGCCGCATGCAACAAGATACTAATTTCAAAGTAAAAGATACAAGTCAATATCTACTAGTAAACAGAAACATATATTTTACAAAATGTACTTCACTGACTCGGTACCCATGCTGACAAATAGCCATATACGATCATTTTTTTCTCATGTGCAACGATATAGAACTGACACATTAGCCGTTCTTGTCTATTTTAAGATACTATATATCATCTTTAAAATCAAATCTTAATTATATGAACACAAATGGTCCATTATCAAGACAAATGCACATCTTTTGGTGTGGACACATATGTGTATATATAATAGAACTTGACTGCAACTCGAAGTCATTATCGAAAACATATTGGAACAAAATAGCCTTTATAAATTAAATTTAACGTTTTGTATGATGGTTATTTCATATGGTTTTAATGTATTGAATTTCAGATGTCACATTTTTTCTCGAGGAACCAAAATCATTCTTTACTGAATTCCCTGATAGTTCAGATCTTTATAATGTTCCATAAAAAGAAGCATGTCGATTTTTCTGATTTTCTGATTAAATAGTTCTAGCCGGGCACGACTTATCAGTGCTAGGTCAGGAACCAATTAACACCATGGAAAACAGACTGATATATCTAGACCAAGGCAAAAACATCTGCATTGGTGGTTACTTAATTAATCAGTATAATACACATATACAAGCTTTTATTGTCTAACCATTTATAACGGTATTATCGATATCAATAAACTAAATAAATTACATTTGTTTAAAAGTCCTTTGTAATTAACGTATTTTTGTCTAAAACGTCTAAAGTAATTAAGTGTCACAGATAGATTTGTATAAGTCGGGTATCAATTAACACATTGCCTTATCATGCTGTTTCTGGTAGAAGAAACGACTTCTATCTTTACAATCTCTGTAAGATCATAGCAATATTTAGGTGCATATCATATTATTACTATTAATACATGTTTTGATAAATAATGTCAAATGACAAAACACTGTTACTCGTCAATTTATTAACGGCCTAGTTAAATGTAAACGAAGTGCTGTGAAATAAACACATCTGTTACTTGAAAATATAATTATGAAATGAACATGCAACCTTTTCGCAATTAATTTCAACTAGGCCCTACTTCGTAAAATTATACAGTGAAATACTTTTAATTTATTTAAATATAATTTTCATTGGCTAAGTTTCATATATGTTCCATCAGTGATAGAGTAGCAACGTAATTACCGTTACACCACTATATACTGAGTTCCAGTAGTTGGTGTGAATCTTGTTGACTGCTAATACTAATAAGAACGTTGAGTGTTTAAGTGTCAGTTACTTCATGGGTCATTTTCAGAATAAAAAGGAAGCAAGAAGAAACGGTGCTATTTTACTGAATTTTCATATATTACTTTATTATCATATGTTTAACCTGGTAGTATCAACATTGAAGTGTTATGTCAAACCAAAGGCGTTCAATAAACGCTTAAAGTGTGCAGATTTGTCGACTTGGAACGTTTCTGCTATAGAATGTATATAGTATATGAAGGGAAAATAGTGGGTCAATTAAACAAAAAAAAGGAAGCAAGAATATATACAGTAATAACGAATAGAATTATACTGTTGGATAGATAAAGAATTAAACAATACGGTGATATCAACACTATTGTCACAGTATCAGGCAAAAATGGTTTAAATAAGCATTTATTAATTTGTTCCTATATGTTTCTATGTAAAAATCAGCATCGGTCAGGTCTTGATTACTTATCAGTCGGTCTAGCATATACGGTCAGATGGTGGTAATGATAACAGCCGAATGATGAAAATAGTTTAACATGATACTGCATGAAAGTGTCATTCCTTACTTCATTTGATATACAATACTACTGGACGCAGCCATTTGTAAATATATAGGGTTTCAAACAGTACATTTGACATTTAAAGTTAAAACGTTACCGAGTTTTGCAGGCCACTTTCAGAATTTCAGCCGTTCAGCCACCCTTTGACATTCATTGGGCTACCTAAGGATACTTGCGTTTCTGTCTGCCTGTGGAGAATAGTTCTCCTCTGGTATGTGTGCGCCAAAATCGAGATATGGCGTCCAGAAATATCGAATATGCAAATCATCACAAGTACCAATTCACACCTTCGTCGAGTGGGCATTGTGGGTTATTCTTGCTCAGAGAAATTAAGCAATGGTGCAGAGTGGGATCGAACCCGGGACGTCTCGATCCCAAAGCGTGCACCATACCTCTAGGCTATTCCTTTCTTTAATTGGTACCCAACGTAGTTTGGAACTGCTCTTTGTTGCGCTGTGGGGTACTAATTATATAACACACACTTTATTAACTTTATGGGGTACTACTGACTGTCATTGATATGTATGATCCACTGACCAAAAACGTATAGATTATAGGCCAAGGTCATTTATAGAGTTGTTTGTCTGGTCGAAGGCCAGTGGTATGATCGTATGGATTAGTAACCTTGTACTGCTGTGACCAGCCATTCCTTGATCTATTTGGGATGTTCTGACTACCTGGCACAGTTTCGCATTGTTTCTGTGATGTCTAAAACTGTCATTCGAGACTTTATATGGCATGAAACACTGCATAGAATAGCCTTACTATGCTCTATATGATACCTAACGCTGCTGTGAACAGGTGTTCCTGGTTCTTTGAGGGTGACAAAACACTACCTGTAATACCAGTAGTCATTCCTAACGGGATAGGATATCAACTACCGCGCCTGGTGTTGCTATTGATTTATTAGTTTTGGGTACTCAGCACTATGGAGAAGTCATTACTGGCTCTATTAAAATCTATGTTTGCCTTGCACAGCACCATCTCCTGGTCTATAGGGGATAACACATACTAGTTATGTTGGGCATAGCTGGTAATAGTTGCTATGATGTAACTTACACACAGCTAGAATAGTCATTTCTATGACCTGAAGTACATAGCATATAAAGATCTAAGGGCAATAAAGTCTACGGATTCCAAAAATCACTATTTTTCGTTTATATTTTATAACAGTTTATCCCAATATATCATATTTATCTCAATACCATTGCACATATGTTTGATATCTTAAACTCTACATGTAAATAAGTACATGTTGCACTGATTTACGATGAAATAAAACGATAAAAGACTTTGTAGTCTTCCACCTCGAATTCGCCCCTTTTCTTTATATTTTGAAGTTACAATGTATACCCCAAATTATCACATTTGCACAATAGCCAAACTTAAGACGTTTGATATAAAAACTGTAAGGTTATTAACACCATTCATATTGATTAATCACAGATAAAAGATAGATGCCATAGTACCCGGTCTACCTATTCCAAAAAAATGCAGTTTTCCTCCATACATGTACTATTTAATGTTTTACCCCAGAAATACCACATTTTGTACCATAGCTTAGCTTAAGATGATTGATATCTTAATGGCAAATCACTATAAAATTACCACAGCGATTATTTACAAAATATAATGGCCAGTAACGTTAAATTTCACCGATTCCGAAAATTCGAATTTTTAAATGCACTTTTTAACGTTTTACCCCCAAAATACCACCTTTTTTACCATAGCCTCGCTTAAAGTGTTTAATATCTTCATCGCAAGGCACTATAAAACTATCACAGCGATTATTTACCAAATATAATGGCTAATGACGTTATAGTCCACCGATTCCGAAAATTCGCACTTTTCCATGCACTTTTTAACGTTTTACCCCAAAATACCCCCTTTTGCATAAATGCACGGCAGTAAAATTTTGCAGTCTTCAACTGCAACGTAATAACTACATATAAATGTGATTTATTATAAAATATTTTAAAAAATAACAATGTAGTTCACCGATTCCAAAAATTCGCAGTTCCGTTTATATTTTGGAACTTTTACCCCAATTTTCTCAAAATGCTCAAGGGTGACACAATGTCACCTGTCATAAATTCCATTCGAAAGGTCTTGTCTACTGAAATCAGCAAAGAAAAAAACTTTATACTCCAATGCAAGGTATATTGGGTTTGGGGCCGGACTATACTGTGTTGTCATTGAAGGATATACTGTGTTTGTCATTGTATGATACACTGTGTTTGTCATTGAAGGATATACACTGTGTTTGTCGTAGTAGGATACACTGTGTTTGTCATTGAAGGATATACTGTGTTTGTCAATGAAGGATACACTGTGTTAGTCATTGTAGGATATACTGTGTTTGTCATTGTAGGATACACTGTGTTTGTCATTGTAGGGTATACTGTGTTTGTCATTGAAAGATATACTGTGTTTGTCATTGTAGGATATACTGTGTTTGTCATTGTAGGGTATACTGTGTTTGTCATTGTAAGATATACAGTGTTTGTCATTGTAGGGTATACTGTGTTTGTCATTGTAGGATATACTGTGTTTGTCATTGTAGGATATACAGTGTTTGTCATTGTAGGATATACTGTGTTTGTCATTGAAAGATATACAGTGTAATCTGAGAAAACCAAACACCCTTTGGACCGAATGATTTGTTCGGTTTTCACAATAGTTCGGTATTGCCAAACTACCCTTATTTTATGATATTAAATGCATTGTAGTTGGACTTGATCGGTGTTGTTTAGTAGCAGACACTAATATGTGCATAATATGCGACGGATGTCTCCCATAATATTATGCAACTCCACTCTGGCTCTTTTATGAGATGGTGAATTTACACTATCAAAGTTCATGCGTCTTTTCAGTGGCATTGCCATTTTGAAATTTACCCATGTATAGTTGACAAAGCATGTGGAGTTTACTCAAAATCAGTAAGTTGTTGATTTTCGCTCACCAATGATACATGAAAGGGAGTTAGAGTAAATATCACGCCTTCGTAATTATTACGTTACACTTCTATCGACGAGATTTAAATAGACAATTAACACCTGCGTAGTAGAGGCCAACGACTGGCCTGTATAAAGTTGTTCATACGTTCCCTGGGGTTATTTAACAAATTGATTGTTTGGTAATTTGTTTGTTCGGTATTTAAGCTTTGATTAGTGTGTATTGATACTAGGTTGGGACAAAGTAGCCGTCGGTATTCAGATTTCGCAAGTTTCCGGTTTTTCGAACAGCTTTAACATTGAATTAAAGAAGAGAAATTTCGGGACCAGAATATTTTGTCGGTTTGGGCAACATTTCGGTTTTTGGACGTGTCGGTTTTCACAGATAACACTGCACTGTGTTTGTCATTGAAAGATATTGAAAGATATACTGTGTTTGTCATTGAAAGATATACTGTGTTTGTCATTGAAAGATATACTGTGTTTGTCATTGTAGGATATACACTGTGTTTGTCATTGAATGATATACTGTGTTTGTCATTGAAGGGTATTCTGTGTTTGTCATTGTAGGATACACTGTGTTTGTCATTGAAGGATATTCTGTGTTTGTCATTGTAGGATACACTGTGTTTGTCATTGTAGGATACACTGTGTTTGTCATTGAAGGATACACTGTGTTTGTCATTGAAGGATATTCTGTGTTTGTCATTGTAGGATACACTGTGTTTGTCATTGTAGGATACACTGTGTTTGTCATTGAAGGATATTCTGTGTTTGTCATTGTAGGATACACTGTGTTTGTCATTGAAGGATATACTGTGTTTGTCATTGTAGGATATCAGTGTCATATTTAACTTGGCATACTTGGCATACTCGGCAAGTCTTCAGTGAGACTTCGTAATTAATCCTTAACCCATCACAAGAGTGTTTCTGGAGCATTTGGAATGGCCGGAACTGCATCCTAGTAATCCTGGAACAGGGCAGTACATACTTTGGTGACAAAATGGCATACTATTTCTGCAGCAACACTGAATCCTCAAACAGTTATTAAAGGAGGTAACAACTCCATCTCGGAGCTCATGTATCAAGGTAGTTAACTGTCGCCTCTTGTCGTTTCCTAGCCAGGGGCAAGCCCGCCATATCATCTTCTCTTTCTCAGTATTATAATTATGTACACTGTCAATATGTAAGCATTGCATCGGTTTCTGCTTGGATTTGAACTTAAATTGAACCTGAAAGATGACAGTCCTTGACATCCATCTTGTCCAACTAGCGAAAAATAATATGATAGTAATTCTGCATCATATGTATTCATCGGCATTTCTTCTTTCAATTCTTTTCAGCAACATTTCAGCATTCTATCGGCAATGATTTGTCAACTCTGCATTTTCTGTCATGTAACTGCAACATTTCCGCATGGTCAGGAAACATTTAGGTACCAATCTTTGAGCTGCCTCCATTCAATCGCGTCCCATCAGGCTACTACGGATAAGTTCCGGTGTTTATACAGCAATGTTTCGTATGCTGATTCGCGAATACATCCTGAACTAGCCTGATGGCAAAGCTCAGCCCATTTTAATGATTAACGATTCTGAGTATTCCCGAAACTAAAAAATTGTTATTTGCAACCCTTCCGCATAGCATCAGGGTTAAGTGGACGACAGGTCTAAACAAGTAGTAAGTAAAACCAATTTATAAAAGTTGAGTTCATATCAAATAATTCTCTTCTAAGTATCACAGTTTATAACTACTGTCTACATAACAATGTCTCGAAAGCGGCCCTCCAATATTTCCCTTAGCTGATATTTACTTAAAATTTAAACTGTTTAGAGCAACAACCTGTCGTACAACTGCCAATATAAACAACTCCGAAAGGGTGTTGTTCTACAGAGGTTGTACTGTATTGTCCAAGACCCCCTGCTAAAAAAGACCACAGTACCAAAAATACATGTATCAGTAAAGACCAGCAGTTTTATCTCCAATCAGACTATTCTCAATGATTTTAACTTGTTAAGAGAAACCACCTGTCAACAGTCAACATTTTTAGCTGTTTTCATGCATGGTTTTTACAGGCAGGTTAGACTATAGTGTATGTACTGTAAACCTAGAAATTATTTCGCGCGATTTAGTATTGCAGAGTTCGCAAGTGGTAGAATTTCGTGAAATTTGGTTTCGGGGAAAGTGTTAAAAACATTAATATGGACATTGCAGAAAAGTTAAAAATGTGAAAGTTTGTAGTCGTGGATATGCCGACAATCAGCAAAATGCGAAAGTTGGTTTACAGTATACATTAATTTTTAGTGTCTTGATCCAGACACTCAGTTACTTTTAAACAAATTTTAAATCTTCAGTTTTATTGTCACGATTGTCTTCCGTGTTATCATCTTTGGTGGATGTTTCAGCACTACCTTCCCCTACCAAATCATCAATGGCACTCTTTGAGGCTGATCCAGAATCAATGCATGGCTCTTTCAACAAAGCATTTGGTGACGTTGATGCTGGTTCTATATTTGCTGTCGATGCATTGTGAACCACATCAGTTTGGCCTCTGTCATGTTTGAAATCACCATCATGTTTTCTACCATCAGCTCGATGCTTGTATCTGTGGTATGAAGCATGTGTCTCCTTGTCCAAATTCTGTAAGGAATCTTGAAGTTTTTTGGTCAACATATCAAAATATATCTGAAAAAAAACCAACATATACATGACTTTGAGCAAACAATAAAAACTAAGAAAACTTTCATAAAACCTACTTTAGCATTTTTTCAAAAACATGCAAAGTCAAACCTGTGTTAGGTGTGTCACCTAAAGGACAAGGTTCGCGAAAGGTTTAATTTGACCCTGTGTTTTTTCAAAAATTAAAATGTGTGTATCTATAAATGATTGATCAGCTTAGGATTATTTTGAGATTTTTTGAGATAATTACACTTACCTTGATTCCTAATATGTTGAGCTATCTAATGCGCTCATTTTTTTCTTAATGGAACCACCCATTACTTAGTTTGTGGGTCAAACCTTGTGCTAACTTAACACTTCACACTCAGACGTAAGGGTTATTTTGAGCAATGTATATGAGATAGCGCACTATAATTGTAACAAATATTGAACAACCAATCAAAAAGAAGCATTTCATCACATGATATACTAAAAATGGCGTCATTCCTTGGAGATTGCTCAAAATAGACATGACAAAGATCAATAATAAATGAAATAGTTTCGCTTAAAACATTCTTATTTCAAGTGCTATCTCCTAATCAGTATAATAATAAATAAAATCAAAAAATTGTTACACTTAGAAGCTATCTCAAAACATACTTGTTCTATTTTAGAATGAACTGTTGCTCGAGGGGTATTAAAATTCATGGTGAAGGTAGCTTTTTCTAGTACAAGTAATAATTATTTTTTATTTCTTGTAAATCGACCAATGTTGAGTGAGATTATCATATCTAAATTTTTGATGCGCTTTTTCACGAAAAGTGAAATTGTGTAGTTAGTGCAAAATAATAATAAAGCTATGAAATGTGTCCTATAGTTCTCATATCTTTACACTTCCTTTCAAAATAGTAAGTAGGTAAATCCATATTTTCCTCCTAAAGTGCTGTTAAATAAACTACAAATATGTCAAGTTTAGCAATAATGTCATTTTTTATAAATTTTCGTGACAATTTGTGACGTAAAATCTTTCCAAAAATATGATGAGAGACTAGCTTCACTTATATGTCTCTGCATAACCAGACTTCTACATAAGTGTATTAATGTACAAAATATGAAAAGTGTAGCAAGAATGTCATCACACTTTGTCAGAAGATTTTACACCATGAATCACAATGAAAATTACTAAAAATACCATTTTTTGCTAATGACATTATTTTGAGGATTTGTGTGCATATCACAAGGAATATTGGGAAATCCATTCTTAATCTTTTGAAAGGCAGTGTAAAAATATCAGAAATATACAACAGATTTATAAAATGATACATTTTTAATTTTTGAAAAAAACACAGGCCCAAATAAGCCATTTGTGGACCTTGTCCTTTTGATAGCAGCTACATATCTCTTTCCAAATCTCCATCAGCTATTTTCATATCAAATACATAAGTCCAGCATCAAAGAACCATCATAGAGTAAGCAGATATATTTGATGGCTTTGGATGTCTTCTTAAGAAAAGTCTGAGTGTGTAAAACAACTTGAAATATGTAGATAGGATACATATGCTCCAGTTTGCCATTTTGTCAAAACCTACAGCCACAACTTCACATACAAATATGGGATGCAAAACTTTAAATACTGGACAAAATTGCTGTGTACTTTTTTTTTATCCATGGGCCATACAGAATAAGAAAGTCAAATAATTCATCCTGTCTTAATAATGGATGCATTCTTATTGGAAACCTCATGTGCACAATCTCATATACTTTCAGATATGAGTGTGATACAAGTTCTGCTATAACTGAATCATGTCTAAGACTATACACTATACTATAAACAAGTGAGATATTGTTGGTTCAAGCTATGTAAAGCCAAATTCTTAACAACTTAGTTGGATTTTCATAGTTTTGCGTCCGTAACTAAAGTAGGTTCCCAAGTTTCGGGTACCTTATAATGTTAAAGTCAAAGTTAAAGCCGCTCAACCACCCTTTGACATTTTAACTTCCTTTGGTCATTCGGCTACCTAAGGAAACCTGCTTTTGTGCTCTCTGAGGAGACTATTTCTCTCCTGTTGGGTGTGCAATCAACATCAATCTGAGGTGCCCAGGAATATCAAACATGAACAGACACCATACTCACAGGTACCAATTCACACCTTGGTAGAGTGGAGCATGTGGTTATTCTTGCTCAGAGAAATTAAGCAGTGGCGCAGACATGGATCAAACCCGGGACATCTCGATCCCTACCTAACTCTAGGCCACCGCTCCCAACAATGTGACATCATCATAATTTAGAATTATTCTAACATACCTTCTTGTCATCAGCTGGTATTATAGAGGCTTCAAACAAGAGCTCATCTCTCAATTCTGTCAGGATATAACCTAGAAGATTTAGACCGTCCCATGTTACTTCGTTCCATGCACTTTCTTGATGTTTGTTGAAACCTATACCCCATCGCTTATCAAATGGACTTGCCTCAACAAGAATTTTTGGGTAGGTATTCAACAAACTTTCCTTCAGTTTTTCATTTTGGGTGAACTGTAAACACGAAAGTAAACCCAGGTTATTTTTCTCCCATTTTTCATGCCCTATCAGAAGACAACAATACGAACTCAGAGTGGTAGATTTACGCTATTGAGCACAGTATAAAGAAATAGTATGTTGATATACTAAATGAATATTCATCAGACAGTATTGAACTGAGAGAATAAGAAATTCGGAGCAAGATACTATCATACTAGTATTTACAATAAATCATTCTCATTTATTTTCTAACCTTTGCTCTGTTGCCATCTTTGACCACATGCAAGCAATTGTTATACCACAGATCCGGACTGTATTGATTCGCTTTTCTACCTAGGGCCTTTATTTTTCTTGGATCATCACATTTCAGTATTTTCTGTGCCATATCGTCGTCATGCTGCAGTACTGAAATATATTTATACAATGTACAGCATAATGAGGAAGGCAGAAAAAAATTGGCATATTCCACAAAGGTGGATTAATCAGATGTGCACGATTTATCAGTGATGTTTTGGGTACAATACTTAAAGAGGGACTTTGGTTTACCAGGTAAAAAATTAGTGGACCAGCATGCTATAAATTAATGGTAATATATGTGAAAACTTGTATTTGTAACATGTGTTGTATCTTTCCTTATCATCATCCACAAGCATGTGGCCTGGTCAGGTTAACTTGGATAATGATATGCAAATGATAGCATCTCGTTTTACACCCAGAAACTGCATTGATTTTATATCATTATATCATAATATCATTATATTGAACAAAATTGATGGCATCCAATTTATACAATAACTTTATTAAGCAACTGTACACACATAACCATATAAAACTGTTAGCACTTATTATTAAGTGGGATTCAAACTCATATAGTCAGTATAAAAGTTACCTGCGAGCAATATGAAACACAGGCCAAACAAGTTACATGTAGGATTTTGTAGATTTTAGTCCAAACTGAACTACTATAGTATTGCATAATCATTTAAATCGTTCATGATACTAGATTATTTAATTAGGTAAATGAATTATAGTTTTTATACAATTTATTAAACATTTACATGCGCAATTGCACAAAAATACTATAACTGTTTGAAATGTTAGTTATTGTTCTATAAATAGGGGATGAGCATACTAAGCATTTGTTTTCTGGACTAACGTTACAATAAATAATAATAAACGTTTTTTATATTGTGTGTGAAAGCGGTGGTTTTTAGATTGCACATATTTTTTATATATATTAATTTTAAGTTTACCCGGGAACTATCTATCAACATAATGAATATTATATAGTTTCTGGATTTCCTACATGTAACACCCTTCATATCCCATGATGAAAATTCTGGCAGAACAGCAGAGAGGTGTAATCACTTGTATAGTTCACAAGATTACAAGTACAGGCCTGCCGTAATAAAATCATGCAAAAGCCTGAGATTTTAGCAAACATTGAATTAAAGGGCGCGATGGTGACAAATATAATATTCTGCCCTTAGCGCGCGAAACCCCTAATTCATGCCGCTTAGCGCGCGAACGCCTAATTCAAGCCGCTAAGCGCGCAAACCGCTTAATTCAAGCCGCTAAGCGCGCAAACCGCCTAATTATAAACCCAACAAGCATTCAAATGGCCTAATAAAAAAATTCATGCAGTTTTTAAATTTTAATTAGATAAAG
Source organism: Spisula solida (assembly GCA_947247005.1). Classification (NCBI taxonomy): domain Eukaryota; kingdom Metazoa; phylum Mollusca; class Bivalvia; order Venerida; family Mactridae; genus Spisula; species Spisula solida. The sequence continues at coordinate 15,681,378 of OX365948.1, read as the reverse complement.
CAATACAAACTAATTATTCTGTAATACAAAGGTCCTAGAATAAAACCAATGTAGAAGAGCCCTACATTAAAAAAATGGTATATAATCTTTATTTCCACTTTTCAGTGATTTACAATTACATATAAATATCATACATACTTACAATAATTTATAATTAAAAAAATATGCAATTTCCTCAATTCTAATAAATTAATTAGCAAAATATATTTGTCTGACGTGAACAAATATCGACAAGTACATTGTCTTACAATCATTTTCGATAATAGACATCAGAGCTAAGCATAAAAATCAAATTAATAATATAACAAGAGGGCCCAAAGGGCCCTAGGTCGCTCACCTGTCGAACTTGACCTAGATTTTGTTGAGATGGTCATTGTGACCAAGTTTTATACAGATTAGGCCAATATTGTGACCTCTAGTGACTACACAAGGGTTTTCTATTATTTGACCTTGTGACCTAGTTTTTTACCCCAGATGACCCAATATCGAACTTGATCTAGATTTTGTTGAGATGATCATTGTGACCGAGTTTCATAAAGATTAGACCAAAACTGTGACCTCTAGTGACTATGCAAGGTTTTTCTATGATTTGACAATGTGACCTAGTTTTTGACACAAGATGACCCAATATCGAACTTGACCCAGATTTTGTTGTTATGATCATTGTAAACAAGTTTCGTAACGATCAGGTCAAAACTGTGACCTCTAGTGACTACGCAAGGTTTTTCTATGATTTGACCTTGTGACCTAGTTTTTGACCCCAGATGACCCAATATCGAACTTGACCTACATTTTGTTGTGTTGATCATTGTGACCAAGTTTCGTAAAGATTATGCTAAAACTGTGACCTCTAGTGACTACACAAGGTTTTTCTATGATTTGACCTTGTGACCTAGTTTTTGACCCCGGATGACCCAATTATCGAACTTGACCTAGATTTTATTGAGATGATCATTGTGACCGAATTTTGTAAAGATTAGACCAAAAATGTGACCTCTAGTGACTACACAAGGTTTTTCTATGATTTGACCTTGTGACCTAGTTTTTGACCCCGGATGACCCAATATCGAACTTGACCTAGATTTTGTTGAGATGATCATTGTGATCAAGTTTCATGAAGATTAAGTAAAAAAATTGACCTCTAGTGACTACACAAGGTTTTTCTATGATTTGACCTTGTGACCTAGTTTTTGACCCCGGATGACCCAATATCGAACTTGACCTAGATTTTGTTAGGATGATCATTGTGACTAAGTTTTATAAATATTAAGTCAAAATTGTCACCTCTAGTGACTACACAAGGTTTTTCTATAATTTGACCTAGTGACCTAGTTTTTGACCCCAGATGACCCAATATCGAACTTGACCTAGATTTTGTTGAGATGATCATTGTGACTAAGTTTCATAAAGATTAGGCTAAAATTGTGATCTCTAGTGTCTACACAAGCCAATTGTTGACGGACGGACGGACGACGGACGGACGGACGGACGACGGACGACGGACGAAGAGTGATCACAAAAGCTCACTCTGTCACTTTGTGACAGGTGAGCTAAAAAGCGTCTCAAATAGTCGGCTTAATTAGACGATGTTTTACAAACCTAACTAAAAAGAAGGTTTCCACATTATATACAACAACTGTGAGGCCTCTGCTTGAATACGCCTCTGTGATATGGAATCCCTTCTATGTAAAAGACATTACCAAACTACAAAAGGTGCAGGATAGCTGTTTAGATTTGTGTAACGAACCTATTTACATGGACAGTCTTCAATCTCGTCGAGAGAATATTCTTTTAGTGGAAACTTATAAAAATTTTCGTAACAAATATAAGATTGATCCAGACTGCCTATTTCAAAAACCTAATAGAGACCTTTGCGGTCATGATTACAAATTACATAAAGAAACTGTTCACACTGACATAAGAAAAAACTTTTTTACAAATCGTGTGGTTGAAAAGTGGAATAAAATTCCTGCGGATCTAGCAGCTGCACCTAGTGTGGATTCTTTCAAGAAAAACCTGAGAGTCACGCCAACGGACTAAGTGACTAAAATACCAAGTAACCAAGTAAGTCACTTTGTGACAGGTGAGCTAAAAATAAACAGACATTTTACGTAATTATCAACATACGGCACAAATGTTTAAAGACATCCTTCTTATCAAGTTTTAATCTTGAGTCTCTATACTCAGATTTATATGGAGAAATAGTAAAAACTGCTTGCTAACCCTAGATCACTGGTAAGTCTGGACCACTAATTGGTAACACTGGATCACTGATTGGTAACCCTGTATCACTAATTGGTTACCTTAGATCACTCAATGGGAACCCTGTATCACTGTTAGGTAAACCTGGATCACTGCTTGGGAACCCTGGATTACTGCTTGGTAACCCTGGATTACTGATTGGTAACCATAGATCACTCATTGGTAACCCTAGATCACTCATTGGTAACCCTGGATCACTCATTGGGAACCCTGGATCACTCATTGGTAACCATGGATCACTCATTAGAAACCATAGATCACTCATTGGTAACCCTGGATCACTCATTGGTTACCTCAGATCACTCATTGGAACAATATATCACTCATTGCTAACCCTGGATCACTCATTGGTAAGCATGGATCACTCATTGCTAACCCTGGATCACTCATTGCTAACCCTGGATCATTGTATAGTAATCCTGTATCACTCATTGGTAACCCTGGATCACTCATTGTTAACCCTGGATCATTCATTGGTAAGCCTGGATCACTCATTAATAACCCTGGATCACTCAAAAGTAATCCTGGATCACTCATTGGGAACCCTGGATCACTCAATGGTCACTCATTGGTAACCATGGATCACTCATTGGGAACCCTGGATTACTCACTGGTAACCCTGGATCACTTATTGGTAAGCCTGGATCACTCATTGGGAACCCTGGATCACTCAATGGTCACTCATTGGTAACTATGGATCACTCATTGGTAACCATAGATCACTCATTGGGAACCCTGGATCACTCATTGGTAAGCGTGTAGCACTCAGTGTTAACCCTGGATCACTTATTTGTAACCATAGATCACTCATTGGAACCCTGGATAACTTTTTGGTAGCTTTAATCAATCATTGGAAAGCCTGGATCACTCATTGGTAAGCCTGGATCACTCAATGGTCTCTCATTGTTAACCCTGTATCACTCATTGGTAACCCTGTATCACTCAATGGTCACCCTGGATCACTCATTGGTAACCCTGGATTACTCATTGGTAACTCTGAATCACTCAATGGTCACCCTGAATCACTAATCGGTAACCCTGGATCCCTCATTGGTTACCCTAAATCACTCAATGGCCATCCTGGATCACTCATTGGTTACCCTGGATCACTCATTGGTAACCCAGGATCACTCATTTGCAACCGAGGATCACTCCTTAGCAACCCTGGATCACTCATTGGTAAGCCTGGATCACTCATTGGTAAGCCTGGATCACTCATTGGTAACCCTTGATCACTCAATGGTAGGCCAGAATCACTCAGTGGTAAGCCTTGATCACTCATTGGCAACCCAGGATCACTCAATTGTAACCATGGATCACTCATTGGTAAGCCTGGATCACTCAATGGTAATCCTGGATCACTGATGAGATCAACTGACCATCATCTATAGCTGAAATACTGATCAAAACAACATAACGCCCTTAACCTACAAGAAAGTACAAGTACCTGCTTTGGTGTACATCATATATTGCTCAGCACAGCAAAATTCTTGATCCCCGATTGTAAATTTGGAAGCATGCCACTGACTGAATGGATTGTGTTCTTTCCAAAAGTAACAATATTGCTCTTCGGCTTCTTTTAAACTTGTGTTAAATCTTATATCTTCGACATTACTCTTTGATATGGCCCCAGTAGTGTCTGACTTGCATCCGGCCCCAGTAGAATCGGACTTGTATTCGACCACAGCAGTGTCCTTGACTTCTGGTACATGAACCATTGGTTCAGTGTTACTTTCATCAACAGACTTCATATCTATTCTGGTGTCAACAACATCTTTGTCTTCAGTTTTTCTGTTCTCAGTCGCATCCCCAACATTTGCTTGATCCATAGTGTCAACAATATTCTAACTTGGCCGGTTATCAGTGGGTGCATACAGCTTTAGACTGAAAACAAATATTACACATCCAATTAACTGTGAAATATACGATACACTTTACTTCCCTACAGACTGACAATTAATACTAACATGTGTTAAATTTGGACTACCTTAATGTACATGTGTGTAGATCCAGAGAAGGGACTGGGGCAAAATAGCTGCTCAGAAACCTTCCTGAAAAAACATTTGGCCAGACATCCTGAGAAACATTTCTGGATCTCGGTATGAAGTGTTTGTGAAGACATTTCTTTTATTCACATTTTGTTCACAGTCAGAAGTGTTTGTTCAGAAGAACATCAGGTTGGCAGGGTGGATGAGTAGATAGCTCTCTAGACAACAGATTGAGAAGTTCCTGGTTCTAATCTTTGGCAGAGCACTTAATCCTTTCTGAAATACTTAAATTCAGTGTTTCCCACCCAACTAGAGATTAACTGGATGCTACTAGTAACCCAGAGGAAGCCTTGCTTGTATCAGTGCTGACCTATACACCGGATACGTAACTTAAGAACCAAGGAGTCTATTCAGAAAGAGCTGGGGTAGTGCACCCAGATTTCTTGTATCACATCACTGTCCGTCCTTAGACATTGTCTGCATCTGTCAAACATTCAGATAGTAATACTTGAAGAGATAGATACGCCTATAGACATGGTCTAATTCCAGACCAGCTGAAGAGTGAAGATAATGACAATATTGATAATATATTTACAAAAACAATTTCATGGAATACACATTCAAAGTAAGAGCTGAATAATATATGAAATGCTGGCATTCACCGAACACCCATATTATGAACAATGTCCATGACTTCCTGGTCAGAGGTAATAAATATTGGGTGACCCAAAATATACAAATTTCACTCATTTTATGAGTACAAACTTCATCCATCAGTAGTGACCATATGTTGCTACAAAAAAGATATTCATAATTGCATATATAAATTGATTTTACTACATGTAGCTGTCATGGAATTTAATTAAAATGTCACAAATTTATTTTGGAAATTATTAAATAACATTACTTGTCAGTCTAGTCCCAACAGAGACCAAACGTATCATTTCATTACATTACATGACGTTAGGTCTATAGCACTGTGTACGTAGAGTCTTATTTATGGGACTACTGTCAGTCACTAGAATACTGATGGTATTAAGCTTGTCAAATTGTGTAACCTTGGTTCATGGAAAACCGAGCCCTTATGTTGTATAGACTACAAAAAGGACAGTGCTATAACTTATCTTTGGTAATGAATAATTAATATAAGGTGAGATAGTACAGAACTGTACTTAATTATAAATCTTAAGATCACCAGGGACCATATATGGTCCCTGAGATAACGCAGACCACTTACACAAAACACATTCATTATAAAATAAACAATGGACAAACCTAGAATAGCCGTAATGATGTATGTTCTCTTTGAAAATTCTTTTTGATACAATAATGTGAACGAAACCGAAAGTAGACCTTACCGGAAATAAACATTAAATTTAATGGGCAGTAATGCATTGATATTCGTATTATGAGTGAACTTAAGTTGTTTCCCTTTGTATGCAATACATGCGCAGATCCAGAATGGACTTTTGGTAGTTTTATATATTTTACATTGCTGTGTGACCTGTGTCAATGCTTAGAATAAACTCGTAAAACTTGTCAGTGCTAAGAGCCTGCTGGTCAGGACAACAAAATGGCTTTGTTAATTAATTATTTGACCTCTCTGGGAAACATAGCTACAATCCTAAATTTCATCATATCCCTGCCGTTAGCTAAAAAAACTCCTTTCCCAACTTCTAAACTTTTAAATCAGGCGTGAAATTATTAAAATGCATTGCTACGATATCAGTTACAAATAAATGAGCTGTTCTCCAGGAAAACCGGGCTTAGTGACAAATTATAAAAAATAATGATAACATTAAAGAGTTAATGAGACAAGTTATAAGACTCTTATAGACATGTTCTGAAAAATTTAGCAAAACATATCCATTTACTAAGTTACAGAACTTTTAAGAAATTAGTCACCAAAGCAACGACAGAAATAATTTCAACTCAAAATTTATAAGAAAAATGAAACCTGCCTTCTGACTGACCAGTGAGAAAGGGAAATTATTGGAAGTTCTGCAACAATCTCGACATTGACTCATTGACTAGAAATCTCAGCTGTAATGTTTGATCAAAGAACATGAATACGTATATGCAGATGTATCAAATCACGCATAGTTACGGCGGAAAATAATGCAACAACATACAACACAGTTTTATTAATCATCATATTGTACATAATTATGTATTTAACGTGCAAAAACATCGGCTATAGAAATGCGGATATTTGTGCACATCAACAATGCCAAACAAGTCTTAAAATGATGAAACAGTATGCTTAATTTTGTAATAAAACCGTTCTTTTCATTAAAAAAATAAGTTATCTAAGAATGCAGCAGACGAGATAAGTGTTTTTAAAAAGGTCTTGGGGGAGAAAGCCACTGGACACCCTAGTTGCTGGATTCTAAATAGTTCACGTTTCCCCTTTTAAAAACAAAAGTGATGCCCTATATACAGATATAGTTCGCAGGGTATGCTGCTCAGATAGACATTGCATTTTTACTTGATGACGTACTCACAACAGCTATATATCAGTGAATATTATCCAGTCGATTATCGTTAACCTGGGCTATGCTGCCCAGATAATCAATGTATTTTCTTGCTCGCTTCGCTCTCTGTAGAAATACGCAACCTCAATAAACATTTTCGATTAGCCAAGGAGTTTGTCGGGTGTGCTGTCCACATGGGCGAAGGAGCGTCTTCAATATTAGGGGGGGGGGCAAATATTTGGGAAGGGGGGGGGGGGGCGAAACAATTTTTTTTAGATATGTGGGGGTCACATTAAGTGTTAATAAGCTATGGTGAAAGTTTGTGTTTATATTCACCAAGGTAAAGTATATCTACTAAGTTGTTTGCTTGTCAAAATACCGGGTAAAAAATTGAACCCTGTCATAAATTATTGTAAGTATGGGGGTCCGGGGGCATGCTCCCCCTGGAAACTTTTTAAAACATTGGATCAATCTGGTGCGTTCTGAGGTAATGTTTTGGTAAGATCAATCGAAATTAAGCCCTTATTTTGTAAATATTTTTACTAATTATGGAACAGATGCCCGAATTCTGAGAGTTTTAGTGGTTTAGTAAGGGAATTTAACACAGCAATGACAAAGTTTAAAAGCAATTTAGGAGCTGGTGCAAAATTTATCGTACAATGTATTTCTGTAGTCCTTGTAGCTCTTTTCAACAGTTACGTGATCGGGTGACAAATTTCATAGATTAAAATCATTTTGCGAGCGAAGCGATCACGAAAATTTACATTTTATACTTTTTAACCAAGGATAAAAGGCAAATTACCTATTACAAGACTATTTTATCAAAAAAAATATCCAAAAAAAGAAGCATTTTGTAAGAATGTCGTGAACCAGACTAATTCGATTATTCCATGCGGATAACATCGGTCTTTATCGCATTACAATAGTTTATTTACCAAAGAAAGCAGAACTATTCCGAAATTTCATTTTGAACGCGAGACCACGAATCTAAACAGCAGGTGTCTGCAGCTGCATAAGATTCCCAGTCAGTAATAAATAAAGTGAGCAATGCACTACATCCCGTAGAGAACACATCGCTAGAAGCATGGTATTGATGCATGATAAAAAAATCTAATTCTTTTGAATTTGTTCATTCGTTCGGCATTGTCCGATTTTACATGTATTGGAATTATTTTGACAGAAACATTAATTTAAACTTACACCGGAATAAATTCGAATTGCATCCAAACTGCAAACACCACATCCTAAACAATACAACTAAATTACAAGGCCGCAGGTAACCACCCGCAGGAAACTATTTGACTTGTATCTTCTTGTAAACAAGCAAAAATATAGTTTGTGAAATAATGAATTTACAATGAAACACACTGACACTGGAAACGTTCTATTTGTTGCTTATCTATGGTGGCATTCAGGTGACCTAGTTGCATTTGCTTGATCAATGTACATCGAGGCATCGACGTATTATAACTCGTTCATATGATCTGGTGATATTGAACCTAACTTCGACTCAACAAGCCAATCAAACTGACGGCGTAGTTTTTACTGGGTGAAAGAATACGTTGTAACAACAAGGCGCCCACATTTAATCCGTGCAATACTAGTACAGTCATGTGCGGCGCCGTCTTTGTGTACCACGTGTGTCACTTAATTGTATGCCACTTTATAAAACATGGCACCACTGTACATTGTATAACACAATGGTATACAAATGACATGGGTGGACTTACTATATATCTGCAATGTTGCACGTATGTCCCCAGTACGCTTCCGTGTATTAACACCTTGGTGCACTTATTGCTGGTATATTGTAGAAGTTACCTGTGTACACGTGCCCTCATTCGCTGCTGGAATATTCACGTCAATCGTACGCACGTGATGTTTATCCATAAAGTAGTTTTTACTGTTTTGTTTTGTGTGATAATCGTCTTTACATCAATGCTTGATATTAATTATTACAAATATACTTCTACCCAACGTTTGGCTGATTTCTTTATGAAGCAAATGGCAATGACTCCTTCCAAGTTCGAGTCTGACGTATTTCTACACGTTTATTTATTGATTCGTACAGACGCGCGGGAAAAATTGCAAGGTCAACCAGTAACTTGTTGGATGGATGTCTTTGTTTCCGTCCACGGATAACTAATATTCCACCAGGGATATCGAATTCTAAGGACGATCTTCTGAATCACTACATTTGCCTTTAGAAAGATGCGAGTTGGAACCAACGACAGATCGCAGTGTGACTAAAATACTAGTATATATATATATATAATATTATATATATGTACATACATTGTATATATCATGGCAGGGAGGGCTGAGTTGGTTTAAGTATGGGTTTCGTACGTTGGGCGGGAGAGATGTACATGTGATTGTGTTGGTTTGGCTTGTGTGAGCTATTGCACCGGTCATTTAGAACCACGCCCCTAACCCCAGGAATGACGAGGATTTTTACTTTTGCTTTTTCAAACCCCTGGTGAAATCCCTGCCCCAATGGGCCATACAGATAGTAAGACCCCCGCTACCTCTCGGTATAGACACAGCTATATACATGTGTGTTCACGCTATATCGGCGCGAAACAAAAGACCCGCACTCACAAGGCAGTGCGGGGACATCTGAAAGGTAAGAAAGGAACAGTTCCCCCATAATCTACCGCCCTATCCCGGGTGTTTAGGGTATAGTTTCAATTGACTGGTGCATTAGGATGGGTGACCATGATTTGGTTGAGGGTTATACGGGGTTATACATGTATATACATGTACGCCTTTACTGTTTTAGTATTGGTGACAATTTGTCGGTTTGGATGATGCTTTGTGTTTGGAATTGGTTGGATGATGTACGATACATGGACACCAAGTCCTAAATGGTTTGTTCTGTCGATTTTAACCAACTGTAACTGTTTTTTAGAATTTGAATAAAGATATTTAATATATATAGTAGAGTGTATAAATTGGATTTCGACATTTTCATTTTAGTCACATTTTAGTCTCAGTGCTTATTTAGGGCATTGAATATCGGAACATTTGAATTTCATACAGAAATTTAACGAAATATGAAACTACATGTGATTCTGATTGGTAAAACACATTTTGTATACAATACTTGATTGGTTAAAACTCCTTTTCTATACATTTAAGTTGATAACTTCCTTTTGTATACTACATTTGATTGGTTTTGTCACGCACGTTCGATAAACCTTCGTGGTTTTGTGTAATTAGTTTTAGATTCTGGCAATTTGAAATTTAATGGGAATTTGAAAATTCGGGTGAGGTTTTACCCCTTACTGGATTGCGTTTACGAACGAACGCTAAATGGATAGAAAAGTTGTTTTAGAAAGTTATCCGGTGGTGTTATTCGTGCAGGTGAATTGAGGTTTTACCAAAATATGATTTTATTGTTACGACTACAGGTAACAGTATGATTGACAAAGAGTAAAACATACTTCTTTATTAAATTTATAATAATTATACGACAGGGGAAGTGTATGCTGTAACTATTGCATATGAAAGTATCCGGGTTTGAAGTTCTGGCGGTAAGGAATTACGCAGTGTTTACATCTGAATGACTACTATAATAAGCGGGTTAATGACACCAATTTCTGCACACGTACAAATATTTTCCCGCTTCATTCCGTGTCCTATATTTTACCTCTCGACAATAGAGATGAACTCGATACAAACATATTTTGTATGTCAGTGTACCCGACTTGCTTGTTTATACACCGCCTCACCGAATTGTAAAATATAGTAAGTCGGTCAGGTACGTGGCGAATTGTAGCTTGCACTGTTAGGATTATTATTTTTCCAGCCTTTTATTCAGTTTGTTTATATCCGTATAATACTTTATAGCTTATACCAAATTAATTGCTGCGTGGATTTGTTAGTGGAAAAGCCATGCCATTGAGTCGTTTAAGAAACAACGAGAGTTTCAACATAATACACCACAGAACAGATTCCACTGCAGGGACTCCGCAGCACGGATTTCACGGCACGGTCACCACAGCACGGATTTCACGACACGGTCACCACAGCTCGGATTCCACGGCATGGACTCCACAGCACGGATTCAATGGCACGATCACCACGGCACGGATTCCATGACAGGGACTTCTCCACAGCACGGATTCCGCGGCACGGTCACCACAGCACGGATTCCACGGCACGAACTCCATAGCACGGATTCCACGGCATGGTCACCTCAGCACGGACGCCACGGCACGAACTCTACAGGCACGGACGCCACGACACGGAGTCCACAACACGGATTCCACGGGCACGAATTACACGGCGCGATCATGCTGTACTATAAGGCTTGTTTTGTGTGCAGGAAGAATATTTGATTCATTTAACATGTACGTATAGTGAATTTCACCATAATATGCCAAAAAGAACAGAAACTACAAAACAGTCGTCCCATTTTTTGCCTACTTTTTCCCTACTGCGCCAAATTTATTCCGTGATTTCATTATTTCCAAGACTGTCCATACATAAAGTCAGCAGCTTTAGATAGTTCCCATGCAGGATAGCGCTCCATTTTGACATATAAAACCGGTGGCCTTCGAATACAGTTTAATACAGTGGTGTGTTTTATTTGTAGCTTCCTATAAACAAGTTTGACAGTATGCCAATAAGTCGACTGTAAGAAACAAACTCCTTTGGGACACGGGGGTGTCTCTATAGCATCGTTAAAATATTCGTGCGTAGTCCGCCGATGATAACACTAGCCTTTGTTTACATATAAAAAAATGAAAAGACATGAATGTCGACGTCCATTTTTGTTCAATCTTTTGCATAATCACTTTTAAATGCATATACTCTTTTAATATACACTGGTACTGACAAGAGACCGTTTAGTGTTTATATTGTCAATGTTTGTTTATTGGTAAGGCTAGAGTTATCTCCGGCAAGCTATATGTAGGATTAGTTCATATACATGTATACAATCTTATTTTAGTAAATTCTACGTATTAAATTAAATACCGAGTAAGATCGTTCGAAAAATAGGTTTCACGGTTGCACGTTTGTCTGAAGGCAACACTTTATTACATAATTCTGTACATACAGTAATTAACATTGGTGTTCTTAATGAATGCTGATAAAAGAGTTCACTTGCGGGAATAGTTCTGCAGAGAATCACGTAGTCTTAAAAGTTGTATATATTTATCTTATTTATCATTTGATTTCATGTTTAGATAATGAACTGGGTTATTTTTTAAAAAAAAAGATTATACATGTACAGACGATTCCACGAATATGAGGAAGTAACGACAGAACGTGTGTTCGGTTCATAAATAAGGAAACCTTACAAGAGGTCCCTAGTAAATAGCAGTATCTGTTGTTGTAAAATCAGCGTCCAGAGAGCAGAGTCAGCAAGTATCTAGGTAGGACGAATGCCTGTCAGTTATAAATACATGTTACCAATTAACTTCCAGAGTAAAAAAGAGCTTGAAACAAAGGAAAATCATGACAACATAAGTGCACATAATGTTTGTTTACGAATAATTCCCCGGTCATTCGTGGTATTCTGTAAATAATGAGTTCCATTCAGCGATTAATAATTAAGGAGATAAAACAGGAAGTGTTTCGTACGGTGTTAATAAACGGCATTTTATGTCTCTATAGTTACGCAAAATGGACATCTACCCAGCAGGTATAGATCGTAAATACAGTCCTATACGCTGCAATATCTACATGCACAAAATGGACATCTACCAAGCAGTGTATATCGTAAATATACATACAGTCCTATACGCTGCAATATCTACATGCACAAAATGGACATCTACCAAGCAGTGTATATCGTAAATATACATACAGTCCTATACGCTGCAATATCTACAGACGAAGTTTGTGCGTGATCTACATGAACATTGATATGTATTGGTAAACATGAGATTTCCAAGTAAGACTCTATATTAATTCCCAACTCTATGCTTCAATACCCTAAACCATTTGAACATGATTACATGGACTCCGATATAAGTGAGATTCCGTGTGATACACCATAACTACATTATTACTCCAATTAACAAAACTCTTTCCCGAGCAATGTTACAAGATTCCACTGCAATACTCAATTTCAAGACCCATTGACTCTACTCAATGACACGATTCCACTCTTAGACTTCACTCCATGACCCTATTTCAAGACTCCGGGCACTCAATAAGTTTACACTTACTACACGTCACACGACTCTATTCCGCGAATTCATTACAAAAATCGACCCTGTGTCTCAAAACTTTAATACCGGTATGAATCCTAACACAGTGATCACGCATTATTAGTCTAGTCTAAGATCCCATTCAACGGCTTCACTCAAAGACCCATGCACCGGTTAGTGCGCATTTGTGATGTGTCTGACAATGTGCATGCGTACATATTTGTCAAGCGCCGTCATGGCAGGCATGTTGTTTTATAGCGCTATTTAATTCCCCCTCGTGTTGCAAAATAAATACAAGCCAAATAGTTCCTGCGAGCAAATGATGTACCGACTTCATTTGACAGAGAATATTGACAGGATCCTCGACCTTCTATCTGCATAATTCAACAGCTGATGTGTATAAAAAGAAACATGAAAATCTCAAAATTGTGAGACAAAAATAAGCGCGATAGGCCGGTAGCTTTCAAATTGGGAAAACTGTATGCACGATTATTTGACATACGAAATTTATTAACAAATTGTTAAATAATTTTATGTATAACAAACCAATTTTCAAGACACTTAATTGCATATATATATAGTATGACTCCCTTGTTCCATATAATATTTATATGCTTATTAATAAAACCTCGTATCAGTTCATTAAAAGGTATTATCATAAGACATGTTTTCAGTGTTCAACAATATCAAAGATCATAAACCAATTCCGATAATTCCATGACAATTGACTGAGAAGCGCTGTGCTTATGCAGTTGCAGTCACTGGCCTGCTGTTTAGATCCATGGTCTGAATATTGCCTAGCGCTCACTGAAATTTCGGACAATTCTGATTTCTTCGGTAAATAGACTATTGCAATGCGACAAAGACCGATGTTATCCGCATGTAATAATGGAATTAGTTCACGACATTCTTACAGAATGCATCTTTTTTTGGATTTTTTTTTGAAATCGTAAACCATCGAGAACAGGTCACGTGCTCCTCCATGGACTTTTTACTTTATGCTATCCAATATACCTGCTCGCTCAAGGCTCGCAGGTAATAAAGACTGATTTTCCTCACATGCGAAATAATTACATTACACTCTAACAGTGGCTATCATTAACCACATATATTGAACAAATGTCAAAAGTAAATTGTGCGTACGTGCGTTTATAACTCGTGAGCTTTTTCTCCTTATTGTGGATATTACACAATAACATCTTAATAGCTCGTGCGTGTCATCTGCCTGGTTTATCACCGTCTGCGTTAAATACACATTTCTCTTTTGAGACCATGCAAAAACAAATAGATTTCTCAGGTGGTGTTTAACATAGAACATAGCGTTGGAAATATATGTTCTAAACAACCCAGATGTGCTGTCGCCGTCAATCAAATTATGTTCTCAAAGATGCTTCGATCTCGCACGGATATTGTCCGGGCTGCACTTGAAATTTATTAGGTATATACGAGAGGCGCACGATCGTACTTGTTTGCTAATAATAAACGCACTTCGGTGATGACAATTTCAACGCATAGTGCGTTCATATATCATTTTTGAATCGGAATGAAACCAATCCCACATGTTGAAGATTTCTAAACGCGATGTTGAGTATATATACATGATTGTTGAAAAACTAATTGTCATGAAGTTATATGTACATGTTCCTTTTGGAATTAAAGAATATACAGTACAAGTACTAAAATAATGGACTAATTCTCTCCGCACTTAAATATTATTTTGACGTTGCACGCATGCACTCACATTTTGTTAATTACGATTTACAATTACGATTTACAAGTTTGAAAAAGCCTAAGATCATTTATTAACTGCATTAATATTAGAACAGCACTAGCACTAGCTGCGAAACAACAGACAACACAAACTTCGTGAACTGAACAATGATCTTGTAGTGTGTGCTGAAAAACGTAATGTTTGATAATTGTATGGGCGTATTAAATAATTAAGCGTGTATTCTTTAGATTGAATCTTTTCTATGGACTTGAATAACCACAGGTATTGTGCATCAAGGATGATGTAAATCAAGCAGCTGGGGACAGACTAGACTTGAACTCGACTCTGTTGGTTCCGCTCGAGGGTTACAACACATGTAGGGGAATAGTAGATGTCAATTGATCAATGTTTGTCACAAGTTACTACCCGGAGTATTTTTATGATAAACATTGATTTTATTGAGATTTGATATTATTGGCTGGTTAAGACGGGTAGTTTCTAACTATTCATGTATCCACTAACCCAGCCCTGCGTTCAAGGAAAATCACGTGACGCATGTTTCGTACCTGTAACGTACCAGGTACGACACGTTTCGTACCTGGTACGCAAACGGTACGAAACGTGTTGTACCTGGTACGTACCAGGTACGAAACGTGCGTCACGTTATTTTCCTTGAACGTAGGGCAGATATAGGACAGAATGTACAGGTTTGAGGCGTGTCACGTAAGTAAACAGCGTACAAGGGCACAATCACGTCAATGAGTCAGTCAACTGTTACCACGAAAGCCACGTTAACGTTGTACATACTATATAACCTTTACATACTGATTTAATCAACACAACCACCGTACGTAAACGTGGAAGTAAGACTGACTGTGTCAAACGTCATGGCAACATCAACTTTAATACGCTGACGTGGTTTTAAACATCAATTTAAATCGCCGGGAGTGTTTCCACCATTTTTTCTCAGATTTTGATACGTATTGACGTGTTGTTTATCAACTCATTAAAATAATTATATATTTGTGATTATAAAGTACAGGCAAATTATCAAGTTACGTCCGTGGATTGCACAGGTGATAGTTGTGTATGGGGTGTTACACAGGGGTGGTAATGTACGGGGAGTTACACAGGAGTGGTGTACAGGGGTGTAGATCGAGACAGGGGGTGTGGTTGTGAATACAATCGAACTGGTACAGGCCACATCATGTACAAAGACCCTAGTGTAACACTGTCCTAACACTTATATATACACATACATAATTATATAAAATATATTAAGAACCACGTGAGAGCTAAGACCAGGTTTTAATTGTAACAAATCGCCAGATTTCATCTTCTACAATGTACATAAGCAAATTTTGAGTTCCTTGTTTAATTGAGGAGAGTGTTCAAAATGTACTTAAGTTATGTTTGGTTCACTGTGGTTTGGTTATGCAAATATTCCAATGTTTTATCATTTATATGATAATATAGTGGCCTGTTAAGTTACATTAATAGTTGAACGCGGCTTATCAAATGTGCAAAACCGAAACATTGACATTATAACCTGCAAGTTGTGACTCCAAAAATATGTCAAATCCACGTATCACAAGTTCTAAGCAGTTCTTAGATCTCTAGAGCCCCTTCTTGTCTCACGCCCTCTGTCATGACTTCCGTGTATACATTATACGTAGCACATGACGACAGGCTTTCATGGGCTTTGCATCCGGTGAGACATTGTTCCAGGGAAAGTTAAATAATGATGTTGGGTGGGATCAGCTAAAATATAGTGAAGTTGCGTTTTTTTCATTATTTTAAGTATATATATATGAGCTGTTCGCCAGAAAAACCGGGCTTAGTGATAATATGAACAAATGCACTGCATCCAGCGGGGATTTCCCATCAGGTTTTTTTGATAATCTGATCGAGGAAAAAAAATGACTATAGATGGAATTTGTTTGCTCAACAGAGACTATAGATCTAGCCTCTGGCTGCCAGGCAGCACCACATAGAAGACCAGGCGAACAAATACTTCGAAAATAGTGTTTTCCAATCTAGGAGACGGGTTGCACAGATATTCCCTATAAATAGTTATTATAATTTTACACTCTTATTTGCTATGTATATTTCAATTCAACATATTATACCCAAGTTGGCGCGCTATGCCGTGCGACGACGTCGCGTTAACGTGCGATGACGTCGCGTTTAATGATGTGACGTCATTTCGACGTCGCCATATTGTTTTATTTACGTTGGATTAAATAAGATATGTATTTTCTAAATAATTTTCATGATTTGAATCAGGCTTATATGCCGAAACGTTATGAAAGAATATGTTAGGACTCAAAAGTTTCGTAATTTGAATACTTCTAATTTCAACCATTCACTTCTTTCGACTCCGCAATTTTCTAAACCGGAAATAACTTTTTCTAAAACGATTAGTACCGACTCGAAACTCTGAAGAACATAGGCACGTACCTGTTACCGGTATGGGTATTTACAATAGCCAGCGCTAAAGCGCTGGCTATTAAATCCCCTATTATATGGTAATTATGTAATAAGATTTAGAAAAGTGTCTGAAATGAGAAAAATGTCATGTTCTTTGATTTAAGTTTTAGTAATTGGAGTATATAGTACTAGAGCTATCTCTTAGACTTTATTCTTCTCTTAAATTATGTTAAACTATATTCTGTTGTTGCTGTGGTGACCAATTTCTGTGTCCATAATGAGAAAAAAACAAGGAGTTAGTGATTAAAAACAGTAGCTACTTTTTTCTATTAACAAAACAATAACAATTTTGACATGTTTTATTAGAATAAGAATATAATTCTAAAGTGACACAGTTTTAAAAAGGTTACGCCTTTAATGATCAAATACTGGATTTGTGAAAAGCTTGTTAACGTTACGTCAAATAATAGAGAGGTTGCGAAAGGCAACGTGTAACGTGTACGTGTACGTGTACGTGAATACTATTTTTGGGTATTTCGTCATCCAGGTATGTGTAGTTTCTACATGTAACGGACGTGTGACAGACGAAAATATATTGTGTACTACGTCACACAGGTATGCATATGCACGGGAAACCCAAGATATTATCGCCGGTAGTCTCAGTGAGTTAATAGCGGACTATACGTTGGGCGAAGCCCAACGGATAAGATCCGGTTTATGGTTACACCTGTGCACGTGGTTTGGTCAGAGTTTGAATTCACTAATGGATCTGAAAATGTGTGTCACAATTCCGCACTGACGGAACGTTACTGAAAATGGCTACCAATTGAATAACAAAAGTTATTTAAAATGCGATATTTTGTAGCTCATAAATTTTCTTTTATTTTTTAATGATGTTTAAAAAGATTACTTCAAAAACTAGAATCTAGGCCCCTTTCTAGAAAATAAAATTATCAGTCTTCCATGGTTGCGGTGCAACCCGAATAAATGGGACACACTCTTTTCCATAGGTTAGACAAACAAAATTGGCAGCCATTATTTTGCTCGATTCGACAGGAATTTTTAACATTTGTAGTACATAAACGATGCTACAAACTGTTATGAGACACATGATTACTCTGAGATTACGAAGTAAGTCCAACGGGAATCTTTCATATGCGCGAAATATCAACCAATCTTAAGAAAATCTAATAAAAAAGACACATGTTTCGGTTATTTCCCATCGCAAAGTTTGCAATACAATTAATCAAAGTCCGTTTCGGGTATTTACGTATCCGGACCGGACGGTGATAATCCACATCGTAGTTGTATGTAATTGTAAAGAAAGTAAAACGAATGCATTTTCGTAATTCCTCGCAGAGATGTAATAAAAACATCCCTCCAAAATCGTCAAAAAATATTCGCGGGATAAAGGTCGCGAAAACTAATTTACATGTTGTTGTTGTCGTTATTGGATACAATAAAACCCGTAATTTTCCGTCTAAATCTCTTTTATGTTGTGACGATTTGCAGGGTTTATTTAACAAAAAAGGTGGATGTTTGATATTTAATCGTAATATGATTAATTGAAATGAAAATAGCCTTTTCTTTTGAACAAAAGTACTGTCTGGTATGCTCATGCAACCCATTAAAAAAGGTAAAATATCAAATAAGGCCTATTTGAAATCAGTTGTTATCTGTGTTTATATCTAATTATTCATTTTTAAATTAGTAACCCCTGAATTAAGTAGACCAAGAATTAAACAAAAAGAAAAACGTGCATTATCCACAGACAGATATATTTTCATTTTGATCGGGCTGACAAATGTTCATTCGGACTGACAAACGATAGCAGGTTTGTATCGACTTTCGTTACTTTGTACCCAATATTTCGTATCAAACCGCTATCGAGCGCTTTTTGGTGCAACGAACCGCTTCGATAGGTTTCATAGACGTAGGAAAGCGCTCGGTAGCGCCTTTTGGAAACGGCTTGCTCCAGATTCGTAACTTCGTAACCAAACAATTTTTTGTGAAGTTATGCATCACCAAAAAATCCAGTACTAGATGAGCATGTTACAAATAATGTAGGACAACTGACATAGTCCGCTAAAAATATGCTGTGCATTAGTTCATATTACAAATACTCACGAAAAAATCGTGTTACAACTGCCATGTGATGTTACACGCAGACGTTGTGTTTCTCAAGCCAATTTTAATTGCAACGTGTACGTATACATGTACGGGTAGCTACACGTAATCGTACACGTTCGAATCGCAACCTCTCTAATGTTTGAATGATGTTTGCGACGTCACTAAAAAAGTAGAGTCTTGTCTTTCTAACGATATGTTATAATGATGTTGTCACTAAGCCCGGTTTTCATTGAGAACGGCTCAATTATGTAGGGTTAACGCATGCTTTTTCGGGCTATAACATCTGCAGAGTCCCGAGGGACGGTTGGTGCACGAGCCCGCCAGGGCGAGGGCACCAATGCTCCCGAGGGACTCTGCATATGTTATAAAGCGAAAAAACATGCGTAAACGCTATTATAGCATACAAAACATCAATTAATGCGTTTGTATTTCAAAATAATGATATTTTGGCGGGAGATTCTGTGACGACGTCGCGAAAACAAACATAACGTCATACCAGTTATTGTTATGCACGTCGACTTCCGGTATCGGCAAATACCAAGAAAACATGGATACTGCGGGTTTGTTTTAATGTATATTTTAATTATTATAGAAAACTAATAAGTACTTATTAGTACTTAGAAATAAAATGGGAATAACTGTTCATATGAAGCTGTACAACCTTTATAGTCGCCGGTGCGGCCCTGAAATGAGCATACGTCCGGCGACTATAAACGTTATACAACGTCAAATGAACAGTAATTCTCATTTTATTTCTAACTACTTATAAGTTTTCTATAATATTTAAATTATAAATTTAAACAAACCCGCAGTATCTGTGTTTTCTTTGTATTTGCCGATCCCGGAAGTCGACGTGCATAACAATAACTGGTATTACGTTACGTTTGTCTTCGCGACGTCGCCACAAACTCTCCCGCCAAAATATCATTATTTTGAAATACAAACGCATTAATTGATGTTTTGTATGCTATAATAGCGTTTACGCATGTTTTTCGACGCGTTATAACATCTGCAGAGTCCCTCGGGAGCGTTGGTGCCCTCGCCCTGGCGGGCTTGGGCACCAACCGTCCCTCGGGACTCTGCAGATGTTATAGCCCGAAAAAGCATGCGTTAACCCTACATTATAAGTACAGTCTGTACATGCTTTTCGTAATGAACACATACAGGCATTTGTCCTTGACCAAATAACAGCAATGTTTGTTATGAAGATATACCCGGTATCATTTTCTCGAATAGTTTTGAACGCCCTGGTAGTCTAGTTACTAGTTAGATATCTCAAACAGTGCATTAAATTGTCTTCTGACGGAGCTGGTAGGGTCAGTTTGTAGAGCACCAAGTTGTATACAAATGACATGTTTATCTCCAATGTCACTATTAATGACTAACGTTGTCTGTCAGACGACAAGTCAATAGTCAGGTTCAACATCTCAATCTTTAATTTGTTTTTCGTTCTACACGTAGTGTACATTGAACTTTATGAAATGTTCATATTTTCGTCATTTTAGTTCCCCTTCCTCATACCTTAACCAATGAACGTTCAGGATAAGAATAAAAGGTCAATTTTACTACTACACTATCCCCTCTGGCTTCCTACAACCACGTGTGACGAACCAACACCAGCTAATGACATGTTTAAGTAGTGTTCAAATATTTAATCGATGTGTCATGTCAATTCTGATTGATTTTAGAATGTTAATTAAAGTATTTGTAAACAACAAAATAATAAAAAAAATCATTTGAAAAACAACTCCTGGTATTAACTGTATTGGGGATACATAACAACTTTCCACAATAGCCGAAAGCATCTCTCCAAATGAGATTTGTTCTACAGAGATGTTGAACTATACACTCAAACTTATAAGTGAAGATAATACATGTAGTTTGCACCTGTAGTGAGATTCGAACCCATACCGATTACGGCACCATCCCTCCCTGTAGTGTAACCTGGCAACCTCACAATATCAACCATCTCTCCAGCCCAAACCTCATTGTAGTGTAACCTGGCAACCTCACTATATCAACCATCTCTTCAGCCCAAACCTCCCTGTAGTGTAACCTAGCAACCTCACTATATCAACCATCTCTCCAGCACAAACCTCCCTGTAGTGTAACCTAGCAACCTCACTATATCAACCATCTCTTCAGCCCAAACCTCCCTGTAGTGTAACCTGGCAACCTCACTATATCAACCATCTCTTCAGCCCAAACCTCCCTGTAGTGTAACCTGGCAACCTCACTATATCAACCATCTCTTCAGCCCAAACCTCCCTGTAGTGTAACCTGGCAACCTCACTATATCAACCATCTCTTCAGCCCAAACCTCCCTGTAGTGTAACCTGGCAACCTCACTATATCAACCATCTCTTCAGCCCAAACCTCCCTGTAGTGTAACCTGGCAACCTCACTATATCAACCATCTCTTCAGCCCAAACCTCCCTGTAGTGTAACCTGGCAACCTCACTATATCAACCATCTCTTCAGCCCAAACCTCCCTGTAGTGTAACCTAGCAACCTCACTATAGCAACCATCTCTACAGCCCAAACCTCCCTGTAGTGTAACCTAGCAACCTCACTATATCAACCATCTCTTCAGCCCAAACCTCCCTGGAGTGTAACCTAGCAACCTCACTATATCAACCATCTCTTCAGCCCAAACCTCCCTGTAGTGTAACCTGGCAACCTCACTATATCAACCATCTCTTCAGCAAAAACCTCCCAACTATACTATTATTTACTGCATATTTTATCTTGCTCTAAAACACCCAAATATTAAGACTGATGCTATATAGAGATATTGCACTGTAACTGATGAATACCCTGGGATTTCAGCCGAGTGGAGAAGCTTTGTTCCACAACAGTGATGTTCAGGTTAACTTTCATCGACTGAACGAGTGATAGAAATACATTTCATTTACTGTATGGCGCATTACTTAACTGCGCTCCATGAATGTGACTCCTGTCCTAATTTTGTGGTCCTGTCTGCTTGAAGTTGTGTGTACCGGTTATTGTGTTTGCTTGTATTCTGAATATTCGAAACGAGGGCTAGAATCTCCAAATATCTTTGATTTTTCGTTACACAGGCCCTCCTGCCCATTTTTATGACATTATCAAAAAAAAAATATTGAAAAAACACAATTGCATATAATATTTCGATGGTAATGTACCCGCCTCGTTTTATTATTTCATTATGTTAATGATAAGCTGGTTATATAAGTGCTTCAGTGCAGTATACTAGTCCTTAGATAAAGTGTCTGTTTTCTTGAAAACTAACACAGTTGTTGATTGCTTTGAATCGTACCGTCATTAACTAGTATGTCCACCATCAACAGCATGGTAGCTATATATTTTATTTTTCCCTCCACCTGTGGACATTTCTCTCGCCAAAGTCTGAGTAACAAAACATTAAAATAAACTCTGACCTTACCTTCTCCACTTATTCTGTTTTGTGTGTGCACTTAATACTGATGTTGGTTGTGAGAATTCTGTGTTGCAAACAATATAACCCTATCAATAATTCAACAAGAAATTGTGATCCATAGTGTCTACACAAGCAAATTATTTACAGAGGGACAGACGACAGACACAGATTGATCACAAAAGCTCACTCTGTCACTTAACATCTTGTCCAATATGAGAATTCAGCTTATTGAGACTTATCTCTATGAAATAGCCTCACATGTATGTGATCATACAGCAAGTTGCTCCAGTCCGTATCTCAGCAGATAAATCTGCATATCTGTAAACATTTCTATTGAATGTCAAATGTTTGAAAGAGAAGACAAGGCAATGATTTATTGATGGCACTTTTTATTTAAAGTTCTTCTTGTAAACAATTTTCTTATTACACATGCAGAAAGTTTCGAAGCATCCTGCCCCTGAGACATTTTTACATATGCTCACTACAGGGAGAAAACTGGCACAAAACAAGGTCATAGAGCCTCGCAGCATAATTAAAACAGAGTAAACTGCTTAATGTTATCTTTTCTTTGATAACAACAATAACAACATGTATTTGATCATAGTTGCGCAATACAATATTTCACCTTAAAACATGGCATACAGTAAGCAATAACATGATGATAAATGTATCCCTTCAGTATCTGCGCTTATATGGTAAAAACAGAAATAATTAACAACCTCTGACCACATAATATAAAGCATATTCTATTATACAATCTGTACCCAACTAATTTAAAATTTCCAAGCCATCCTAATAATGAATTTTTTTAATTAATATTGCACTTTTTTTTCGAACAGTTCTCATAATTTCGAGTTCTCGAAAAGTTCAAACCGTTCCAACTGCTTGATTCTTGTAAAAATATAGCAGACCACATTTTTGGTAGTTTCGTCCAATCATAGAAGGTGCTTCATCCTATTGTCACAGTTATCATGCAATAACAGAATAACAGAGTGAATATCACTTCATAATAATAGCACACTTTGAAAGCATTTGATAATTGGACAGATCAATGCGACCGTGGAATGCATATCAACCCTGGACCAACACAGTCTGGCTTGAACCCAATTTCTGTTTGGTTCCAGTTTCTCGAAAAAAAAATATTTGGAAAAATTAGTGTGACCAGAAATTGGTGCCCAAGCCAGACCGACTCTACAGCAATGATTACCCGACATTTACAACATATATATCACGATTTATCGTATATCATCTTTTCTTCCTTGATAGTATCGCTCACAGAGAGACATTAAACCAGTTCTATAATATCACAGCAAATTTACAATTTCTGTACACGCTAAGTTCACTCCAAGATCCTGTAGACTAAAGTTAGTTGTTCATACTTGTAAATTACTCAAATTATTAGAAAACTTTTATTTAAAAAAAACCCACATAACCAGATTCCATAACCATAGCAAAGACTTCGACCTGAGCAATTCAATACAAATAATGTTGGATTTATTACGAGAACACAATCTACTTGGAATGTAGGATTTCATAGAAAATTCCCCAACGCTTGAGATCACCAATCTTTTGTTGAACATTTGCTTGCTGTAGAGATTTCAAAGTAAAACTATCAAGAGATACTTGCATACACCACATACAGGAGACCTTGTGAATATTGTTTGCACTTTTCAATAATAAAATTAAAAAAATGTTTCACCGTCAGCCATCAGCTTAGGGAGCGAAATGAGAGACTTATATTCAACTTAAAGAGTATAATAAATTCTCATCTATGTGCTGATGCTTGAGTATCTCTTGTAGTTTACACCTAATATTTGCATATAAAACAACAGTATAAACATAACATAGATATAACACATCATGACAACCTTTGCCTACCTTCATATAATAACTGTTACCTGCTGTAAACAATTTGATTTTGAAAAAAATATTTTACCCAAAATATGAATTTCTTTTAAAAGATGCAGAGGTAACAGTTATTAAGAAGATGTCATATATAATCGAAACTGCTAACACAATTGGCTTAATTCAATTATTATAGAACACTGGGGAATTACCTCCCCCTTTGGGAAGCGCACATTTTGTCATAACACCCCCTTCGAATATACAATTTTGACTAGTTACATATTTTCATTGTTGAACAAATAAGAACTAAAGTTCACGAGTCTTGAGGGTATAAACTTCGAGTTTGAGAGACCAGTCTCAAAACGGAGCATATGATTGGTTGCTTAAACGTGACCAATGACAAGACCTCATACCGAGATTGGTTTTCAAACCCTCTTGTTTAACCTTGGACCCTGGATTACAATTGAATAAAATTTTCAGATAATCTCACCATTTGAATAACATAAAAATAAACTCTCACCAAGAACAAACTGCCATTTGCCTAACTAACATTACATAAATGAGGGCAATTTAATTAAGATATCCACATATGACATTCAATCACAGTTTCTATAAGTATTTGAGTCCATATGACATTTACCATAGTACAATTCAAAACAACAAAAATACAGCCTTTCTACAAACGATGGTGAGTGTTTATTTATATACAGTCATTTCATTCAGAAAGCAACAGACATGGTCCACTGACTGACTAAAACACATTGTGTATACAAAATAAACGCTCAATATGATTTTTGTTGCCCTGAAAGTAACTACTGGCCTTCCCACCAGTCTGAAAGCACTTTCCTAACCGAAGCCGCATTTATCACAGAACCGCCATACCTTTCACAATCCAAATTCAACTTTCAAACCTTCGTGTTATCAAGTTGAATTTTTTAGAGATCATTTATCATTTTTCACACATTCTGACAAGGACTACAGTATGTGAATATACAAAACATTATCATACATTCAGTCAGAAATTTAGATTCCTTAAAAAAATGTCCGATGTAAGAGTGAAAAATTATTTTACCATAAACCAGAATTTAAATTTAATATTTCTAGACTACATTCATATTGCTTTTTGTATTAGTACAAAAATATAAATAATAGTAAAAAAGAGATACATTCACTCGTTAAATCTCATTATACAAACATAAAACACAAAATAGACGACACCAAACAAGAGACATATAACTAATTCACATACACAACGCCCTATCCTGGGTTCAGCTACCTGCTGTACAAAAAACAACACAAAAAGTCCGCAAAATGTTCCGAGATAAAAATGATAATACTATGTATCGATGTTCATTTCTCAAACAGAAATCAATATTTTAACTGATGATTATGTTATACACTACGAAGTTTTAGTGAAAAAAATTACAGAACCCTAGCATGTTAACTGGGAGAAAAGGTCAAACTTAGCTTCTTTCACAATAGTAAAATACTAAAACAGTAAAAAAATAAAATCTATTAAGAGTTTGGTTACCATATCAACTTCCTGCAGTGAACAAAAAAGTGCTTTTTAACTTTCTGACAAATCACTAAAATGTAAAAAAGAAACGAAAAACATACACAAATAACAAACATGCACAGTAAAAACGTAAATAACAATTCAATAAAATATGTGTGGGTTGCGATCCCTCCGTTTTACAACAAGGACAAATTAGAAATACTGAGAATATGTTCCATACTAAGTCCGATCACAACAAAATATAACTGCAATACCTGTGTTATGTGTAACTTTAACATGTGTGCCAAGTTTTCTGAAAACATGGCATTTAGTTGTATTGTCATGCAAGTTATGAGTATGTATGTATGTATGTATGTATGTATGTATGTATGTATGTATGTATGTATGTATGTATGTATGTCTGTATATGTAAGACTGATTCATGAGAAGTTTTGTAATGTTGGCATGTGAAGAAAACTCATGGTCGGTTTATATAGGTATCACAGTTATATTCCTTAACATCTTGAACCCTTAAAGATGTGACAAATATCTAAGGCAAGTTGAAAGACTGTCATATGACGTAAAAAACTTCTTAAGCACATGAGCTGCACCTGGTATTGACAAACTGCTAACATACCACACCTAAACCCCTTCCTGGGCACGCCCACACTAGTACAATGTACATCGTCACTTTTTGCTGCGATGTGATAGCACAAATTGTTTTTGTTCGACATCAGTATGACTGACCGTTCACAGTGTCTAATGTTTAACTACATATATACAGTTCTGTCACTAGCTGTGCCAGACTGGATGATACTAGTATCTTGAGCTCTCCTGCACTGTCTAAACATGAGTAATGACTTGATAATAAAAATACTGAAATGTACATCAAAACATGAAGATTCAATGAAGCATTCCAGTACAGTAGATTTCAGCACTACCCACATTGTATGACTATGTGCATCTTTTTTTTTTATTATTTTTTTCGTGTTGTTTCCGAGGTATGAGGTTGAATGAAATGTGTAATGAACGAGATGAATGTGGAACTGTCCAATAAGGTCATTTTTCCTTGTTACTGTCTTGGTGAGTTTAGAACATGATTCCACAAGAAGATGAATGCGAATTAGGCAAAGAGCTGCCACTTTCGAATCCCGACGACCCAATGCTTATGCGCGCCTCCAGTGGCTGACGTCTCATGGCGAGGTTAGAGCATGGAGGCGACAACCTGAACGTAGGTACATCAAAATCATCGTCGATCTCATCGTCGATCTCATCGTTTTGGATTTCATCACTCTCCAAACCTTCGTCAAAAGTGTCTTCTTCCCTGATATAAAATTTTGGAGGTTCTGATATGATGAGATGCTGCTGCATCATCCTGTTGATTGATATAGCTGCGTCAGCAAACGATTCCAGATCTTTTGTGCTGTTGTTCCTGAAAGAAACAATAATATACAATTGTAATATCACGATGCGCTGAGCAGTATATTTGAACAGAGGAGGTATATCAGTTTATTTATACAGCGCACAGACTCCAACTTCTCCAACATACAGTATTACCTCTGTAGAACAAAACCCTTTTGGAAAAAACAAAGTTTGGTTGTTGTACGTTGTTGCTTTGAAGAGGTTAGAGTTAAAGTAAATGGTTCCTTATGGAACAAAATGATAAAGTTGCTAAAGGGAGTGTTTTGTACAAGGGATGGCTGCTATGGAGAGGTTGTACTGTACAAGCATTCTGAGGTATAAATATCCGCAGTATTTAGAACGAAACATTGTTATAATGTACTTGTATTTGAATCAATACAGAGCTGAGTATATTTCCCCAGCAGATACAGTAGGCCACTAGCACACAACAAATGAATTAATCAATACAGGAAGATCACCCGATATCTCTCTACCATTACCCAGCAGACTGTTAACAGCAATATACAACTTGAAAACATACCTAGTAAGGATTCTAGGTGTTGCTAGAGGAGTGGCCTCCGGAGGATTGGTGACCCAAACATCTTTCAGTACTTCAGCAGCTGTGAAACGTTTGCTTGGTTCACGGACCAGTAAATGTCTGATGAGATCTTTAGCGTCCTCTGAGACGGTACTCCATTCTGCTTCAGGGAACTCATAGAATCCATCCTGTATGGAGCCAAAGAGCATTTCTTGACAGTTCTGGCACATTTCACCACGCTCCCATCCACAATCTGAGCCACATTGTCCATAGAATGGAGGGTAGCCACACAACATGATGTACCTACAATGGAAACATAACCAATATAATTTGATGCATAAACTTATCAATTGCACTATTATCAACGCATTCATTTTTAATGAGCTTATCTTTGATATCATTATGCCTATCTCAAAAGTACTGTCAGGAAATTCTAGAAATAAACTTAGTTATAATGCACATTACAAAGTAAATTAAAGTTGGGAATAACTCGACAACAACACGTGTTCTGTATTTTTATGTTGTTTTTTTTTAAAGTAAATTAAATACATAAATAAAATGCCACGAAGAGATAAGAAGGAAAATTGATATATTATACAATAGCCACTTACAGGATAATTCCCAGACTCCATAGATCACATTTTTTGTCATAAGAGAACGACTCGCCCACCCATGCATCTACCACCTCTGGTGCCATGTACTCGGCGGATCCGACCGGTGTTAGAAGCTCTGGAGTCTTACACGAGTCCTTCTCGCTACTCACTGGAATGCCACTGGCTAAGTCAAAATCACAGATACGGATTGGTACCACTTCATCCCAGTTTTCACACAGGATGTTTTCTGGTTTGAGATCACGGTGAGCAATGCCTGTAATCAGATGATGAATCAATGTTAGTCTACAGATAAAATGTAGCAGGCAAAACAGAAATTGGCATTATCTAAAAGCTCTGATGCTTACTGATTACTTCTTACTTCAAGTACAATAAATTATCTATCTATCATCATAAAAGTTTATTAAGTACTGCAAGTACAAAGAATTACCTGTCATAACATTTCATTGACTACTTGCAACTTGTTTACTTAGTTTATAATTCAAAGGCACATAAACAGTTTAAATATGATATTTACATGAGTACAGCAAATATATACCTTTGCTATGTAGGAAGTCCAACCCCTCAGCAATGCATTTTACAATCTGTGATGCTTCCAACTCAGTAAGATGGCCCCTCTGTTCAATGTTTGCCAACAAAGTACCACCAGGCATTTTTTCAAAGACTAGATAAAATCGTTCTTCTTCTTCAAAGTATTCATGCATCTGAAGAATGCTATTTTCACCACGGCAAACATGGAATATTTCAATCTCTTTAAAAACTTTGCTTCGTGAGCGGATAGTGTCTTTATCGATGATCTGAAAACAAGATAATGCAATGTTTAGTTATATGCCAGACTGGAATGTTAAGCATTACAAATGTTCACAACAGAATCAACACCACGTTGACAAACCAGTATGTTGACACTAGAGACATGTATAACTCTACAAGCCAACACTCATCATATACTAAATGCTGACAGTGTATGTTTTACACTGTCAAGCACCCCCCCCCCCCTCTGTCTCTTTCCCTAGGAGCTGTATATTGGTTAGTCAGCAGTAATCAACCAGCTACCAGCAAGTCATTGTGTCAAAACAAGACAGCAAAAGATAATATCCTCACTATCAGATTAATTACCTGACCTCTTAGTATGACATGTACTTTGTTCAACCAGCCATTCTGGCTTATCAGTACATGTGTCAATAAGTCACTAATATACCCATTTCAATAACAACAAAGCAGTGTACTAAGATAACCAGTTAGATTAACCTGTAATTACAGCCATTATCTTACACCAGAAAATGGACAATAAAACCCCCCTGTGTATACAAGTGTTGATCGACTTTATCTTTTATCAGTTAATTGTTATAATTGATTAATTCAGTGATTATCCATTGTTTACAAATCGGGCTTCTATATATACTTACAAAGCAATATGATTCATAGAGTGGAAGACAAGGCATATAAGATAGACTAAAGTTTGATCATTGCTGAACTAATACACTGAGTTACCTGCATGGCATAATCCAACAAAGGAGATGTAATATAACTAAAGGAAGGAGGAAAATACTGAATGTATAAGAAAGATCAACAGCCATGTTCACAGGGGCAAGATGGAGAAAATGTATTTAATTATTTCTCACCAATTACATACAGCGAGATGACATTAATGCTATTACATTATATGCAGCCTAGGGCAATGTTTATGTCAGCTAATGAATGTAGTTATCAAGTAGAAAACTTGGCATTTATAGCTTACACACAACATTTACGGTTTATATATCTTATGTAAGATTCACTGGCCACTAAAAATAAGCAAGATACCCTGGCCACTAAAAGAACTAATACACTATAATTATTATAACAACCTTTTTCTTTATCAGTATGAAGCATCATTACAAAAATGTTATCTTTAATCAAGTAAAGTTTAAATCTTCCAGCAACTGAGCAAGTACTGAATTTTGGTACACTTACTTCCATAGAAAATCAGTGAACTTAACACTACCGAGTCTATAAAGGGGTTTTATATAAACAAAGAAAATCTGGCAACCTTCAAACATGTTCAAGTTATTTTTGGTTTCAATATTTGGCAATCATTAACTACACTGACGCATCAAGTTTTGGCTAAATCCAATCCACTTCTATTAAAACTGCCTGCTTATGCTTACTAAATAGGACTACAAACACAAGTATTTGCCAACTCGGTTTAAAATCAGTGTACACTCTGAACGATTTTTATCATCACCTACGTCACAGCAGGTATACAGGTGCAACTAGTAACCTTCACCTTAGGTTATTGATAAAGCTATTTATTTTGAAGTCAGTCAAGCAGAGGCGGTTAATATCTCTACCTGAAGCAGACACCCGGTATATTTGAATTTTGATCAGGGCTGACCTAGTTAAGCCAGAAATTTGGTAGTCCTTTGTTGTAACTTAAGAGGAATTAGGATTAAACTTACACAAAAACTGTAAACACCTAGATAGGCCAGTAAAAACTTAGCATTAAGCCATCATGCAAATAAAGTAAGTAAAATGTACAAATATCGCCCTAGGGTTGAATTTGGTAAATAAGTAGTATAAAATTGACCAAATTATGAAACTGATACATAAATGTAGATACAATCATAGCAGGTCAATAAGACAAATGATCAAATAACACAATTACCCTGTGGCTACACACATGGTGAGATCAAATCTTCAAATATGCAATTATATGCCAGAGTGACAAATTACAGGTGTTTGTTAATAACACTGTTTTAGGACTTAATATATCGATTTCATTCATCAGCAACACAGTGAGGGGTAAGACTGGTGGGTTAGGTTTCCTTCAGACCACTAAATGCCCTATTTTATAAGGGGCACCAGCTAGCTACAGACATGATAGAGTAATAGCCTACCTTAACAGCATAATCTGTCTGATTTTCAAGATTTCTGTAAGTTCGAACGGAAGCATAAGCACCATTTCCCAATACTTCACCTGTCGGTTCGTATAGGTCTGAAAATAAATGTATATATACATGAGCCATAAGGAAACATAATACATAAATTTACCTAGTAACACAGAGGTACCTGGTATCTATTATCGTACAGATATCATGATGAAATGTTATGGGAGTGCCATGATGTACACAGTACAGGTACCGTAATATCATCAGCGAAGCACACTCTAAACATACATCCCAATGCATGACAAGCTCACTACTAAATCCATGAGAAATTAGTGATTCAAAGCAAAGTGAAAATATTACCTATCAGATGTGTAATAAGACAGCAGTTAGGTTAGTTATACACTAGAACCTACCAATGCTAGACATCTCACGTATCAGCCAATCAAACAAAGAACAAGATTTTCCCAGAAAACATAACCTAGTGACTAAATATAACTCTGTGCCAATGCATGAAAACTTTGTGTCTAGATTCCAGACATTGTGATGGATATATAATTCAGTTCAGATGGAATCTAGCTCAGGTATTCACATACAAAGGTAACTGCGTAGTATCCAAGATGATGAAATCGTTATATCAGTGAAACAGGAACTTGGCAAGAAACCCCAAGTAATATATTAATAAACTCCAGTACTAGGGCAGGAAAGTATGCAGACTGAATTTACATACAAACTTGCATATGGATGGTATTGAGTATTTGGATTTTTTTCTATAGAATAGATGCGTTTTACACAATAATAAAAGATTCAACAATGAAAAAGGTTCAAGTAACAACATTCAGAAATAATCATTTCATTCATAAACTTTTACATAAAAGTTTTTTACATATCTTAAGACAATTTAGACAATTAACCATTACCCAGCAAACATAACCATAAATAAAGTAAATCAAGACAAACTCCAGGATTGTTCAACGTTTCGACTATATTGTCTTCATACCACATTTTTATTACTTTTTCAGCTGTTTTTCTCGTACAGTTACAAAGGTCAGGACCCCCAGAAGATATAAATACAGTAAAAGCTCATATTCAATATTATCAAGTGAGTTCATTCATAGCGCATAAACATATAATGAAACACAACATTTTATTGACCTGCTAAACAGCCAATCAGATTCAAGCATTCTGTTCAGCTGAAAGCATAGAAATTTCCACTGTTTAGGCTATTTTTAGCACTTCAAAATCCAAACAAAGGCGGATATTTGAGACGGATTACCATGACCAATAAAGCATGAACACAGCGTAGGAGCATAGCCTATATTCAAATACAATATGACAAGCAACTTATACAGGAAAATAAATACCATTATTATAAATTTAAAAATCTAGAACTATCGAGACTGTTGGAAATATGCCAAAATATAGAAGGTTCAAACAGGATACAAAATGTCACATGACCCATGTATTATTGATTACAGCTTGTCCAAGTGAACTACTAGATAACCAAGAGTGTTATAAGCTGAGATAGCACTTATTGATTACAAAATGATTTGCTGAACAAAGATTCCATTTAAAAAATTGAGCAGCCTCACAAAGATTTTTTTCCAGTTTTGATTCAGCAGTAAAGTACAGTCATCACGAAGTTTTCAAATCAAATTTTATTCCACACTAAAGTTCATCAGAAATAGAAATGAAAATAATTCTTATGTAATGTTACCACATATACTAAATAACTGAACTGTTAGTGCAAAATAATTAAGTTAAATTATGGTAGTTCTGTTTACGGAATTGTGAGTACATACTACTATGTATATGCCAGTATTGCAAATTTATGAAAATAGAAAAAAATATTTTCTTAGTAAGCTTAAGCTTTGGCATTCTAAAAATTTAGCTATGACATTCCAATGAGTTAGCTATAATAAACATGGCATTCTAAAACAGCATAATTTCAACAATTTAACAAAAAATTTAGACTATGATCAGTGAACAATAATGCAGAATCACCAGTGAAAAGCTGTTGAAAATGAAACTCACCGTTAAACTTTTTTACTGGAATGTCAGCAGCTCGCCTTTTCTTTTTCCTGTTTCTGTTTGAGTTTGAACAGTTGAGTATTTGGTTATTTTCACAATCCCTGAAGTCCATATCCAAGTCCATCGCCTGTCCGTTATCCAACATAAGCGTAGAGGGTCTAGGCGGTGATAGCCTACAGCTAAACGATGCCGATTGGTCCACCTGAAAAATAGAAAATCTTATTAACAATAATCAAATATAACTATTATAAAATTCACAATTGAAAAATAATAAACTAAATGCAACCAACTTACAGGCTCATAGCAAAGTTCATAATATGCTACTCCCATTTTAATCAGTCTAAAGTACTCCAACAAATTCAAATTCAGCACTAATGTAAGTATCACTTTCAGCACACCATGTGCAGTCCAAAGCCCAAGTCATACTGGACATAGATCTTTATAATAGAGGTTTTAATGTACATAAAAAGGTGTGAACAACAGTAATTACTTAATACATAATTGAGCAGACATACAGTCCAGAAAGCGTGAAAAATGTACATAAATTGTTGAAGAAAACCAATCAAAGTCAATTACCATTGACTGCATGAGCAACCATTTGAGAATGTCACTCGTGAAATGTATGTGACACCTTTCAATGCAATAATTGGGTGCTGACTCCACAGATGAGAGAATAAGGAATATTTTCACAAATTAATCAAGAAAAAACATGAACTCAATATACAAGAAATGAACAGAAGGTAAATTGTTTTACAAAAGCAATATTTATCTTCCAATCAACATTTATAACACAATTGATGTCATAAATAGAAGTCAACAAAATTTCACAATTTTAAGAAATTTACTTACAAGTGTATCCAACATTTTGAAGTTAATCCTGATAATAGTCTCTCTAAAGTAAATACAATCAAATATTTTATTCCAATTTATTTAAGCCTATTGTAAACCCTTTTCTACAAATTCCACTTTTTAGACCGAAGCCTGATTTTCACATATCTACAAGCCCATCTTTCTTCTTTGCATTCTAAACCAAAACTGAAATAAACTTGCGTCAGGCGATGTTATTTATCGAATACGTGTCCGTGAGTCACAGTGTGTTTGACCTTTGCACTCTGTTTACGTATGATATCTTTCTACAGTTGTTTACATCAGCAGACGTAAATAGGTCAATTTTTCTAACGCAGTAACAACCCTTTTGAGCATTGTTTTAAACGACGAGATACGCGTTATAATATAAGTAGGTCCTACAATAACCGGTTGCATTGTATGTAAGCAGTATTGCAACCTTACCTGTTTCATATTAGCGCACCGAATTTCTGTCCAATTTTCTCTCATCTCTCCATTTTGTTTTCGGTATGACTAAATACCAAACAGAAACTCTGTTCGCAAACAGAAATCAAATACCGAACAGAAACGAAAAAGATATATTTTAAGCAAAGTTATTTAATAAAATCAGATAAAATGGTGGTTTATTAATAAAACTTTATTATATTATCATTATTGATGATATTTGATTATCAGACATTGTATTTATCATTTTTTTCAGTTTATCCGATCACCACAGAAACAAACGCTCGATCACAAACAGAAGAACAAACACAAAACAGAAATAAAATATCTACTAGTATATTTAATAAAATGGTTGTTTATAACTATAAACATGTTGTTATTTTATAATTTATTGTATTTAATCACACAGATTGCATTTACAGTAGAGCTCTGTGCTTAATTACAGAGACACAGTTTTCACGAACAGAAAACAAATACCGAACAGAAATCTTGAAATGTTCTGTTTGCGAACAGAAGTTCAAACACGGAACGGATCTAAAGAAACCTTTCAATTATCATTATTGTCATTACTAGTAATACATGTATATGATTGCACAGATTTAAGTTACTTTCATAATCTTTTCTAAATGACAGAGACATGCATTTCACGAACAGAAATAATACCGACCATAAATTCATCAAACACAGAACCAAATATGATACATTCAAATCAATTTCCTTACGAACAGAAATATTCTGTTTGCGAACAGAAATTAAATAACCGGACAGGATCAAATAAGCAAAGATGTATTTTTAGATCTTTGAAATAAGATAATATATTATATATTAGATGTTATTGTTATTATAAACACAAAATAATGATATTTCAAATCTGCTTCCTATCGTCACATTTTCTGTTTGTGTTTTATGTGAAATGAGCCTGAACTATAGAATACGTATACTTATAAAATTTTGACGAAAGAAGGCTCATTGGGCAATTTATTTATATGCCTCATATTAGTGTAATAATTACAAAATAATTATCAAGGTATTTGTATATTTTTTAAATGTACATTAAATTGTGTTTAAACGTTACATGTTGTAAATTGGCCAAATGAATATAACTAATTTTGCAATAATTGAAACTTA
The DNA here is from genome assembly GCA_947247005.1 of Spisula solida. Classification (NCBI taxonomy): domain Eukaryota; kingdom Metazoa; phylum Mollusca; class Bivalvia; order Venerida; family Mactridae; genus Spisula; species Spisula solida. The sequence goes on along the minus strand of OX365948.1, from coordinate 15,645,598 downwards.
AAAATTGTAATATAATTCTGAAAAGGATTTTAACCCTAATTATTTAACCAAATATTGCTATAATTGCGATAATGTCTTTACATTTTGTTAACCTCATTTTTTCATGTAAACATGAAATGAGAGAATAAAAAGTATTTTATAAAATACACTATTGAAAAACAAATGCAACATTCCTTTTGCAAACTGTCATTATTTTAATTAGATTATCAACGATGATTAGATTATCACACGTAGCCACGTGTCAAGTTACCGACTGTTTGTTAAATTAATCATTTATCGAGATGTTTTTGTTATGAAATTGTTATTAGTCACCGACGAAGGATCACACCTTTTGTTAATTGAGTAGGAAGTGCCAAGGCGCTGTACATCACACGTCATTGTAAAACAAAGATCTGTTCTGTTCGGTAAGGGTTAGAATTAAGACAACACATATAATATATGACCAAATTTTATTTTACGCAACTGACAGAATTAGGCAATAATAATTTTCATACACAAATCTCATTATAACAATGTAGCATTTTCAATGTAGCAATATATTAACATATTACATTGTAATATTTACTCATTGTCTACCCCCCCAATGTTCTCCTGAAGGCGTTTTGAACTTCAAACATAAATACTTTCATACCACCTTTAACTTCCCCTGGGTGTACCAAGTCTCTATCGTTGTGAATAAATAATGATATTTCAAATCTGACACCTGCTTCCTATCACCACATTTTCTAGATCAGTCCATTTTCTATTCGTGGCGGGATTTCTGTCCGTGAAGGGATTTCTGTTCGTGGCGCAATAATTTACGTGTAGCCTTAATTAAGCATTGGTATAGGCTATACTTGAATGAAGTCAGTTAACATATATCATTATATTTATGTCACAAGTTCATCTTGAACAACTGACTTAAATAACATGATATCCTTACAGTGGTACTGTGTAGTGTTTCTGTTCGTGGGTGTTTTTGTTCGTACGTCGGTAATGAAGTTGAAGTTGGTAATATTGAAAACATAATTAATTAAGTCAAAATCCGTATTTCGGTTCATCATTTATGTTCAGGTAATTATATATTACCTAATTACATTAGTTTTACAGTATATATGTGTTTAAAATAAGTTTTATAACTTCTGTTCGGTAATTGATTTCTGTTCGCAAACAGAAATGTTTCTGTTTGCGCACAGAGCTCTACTGTAAAAGCAATCTGTGTGATTTAATACAATAAATTATAAAAATACAACATGTTTATAGTTATAAACAACCATTTTATTAAATATACTAGTAGATATTTTATTTCTGTTTTGTGTTTGTTCTTCTGTTCGTGATCGAGCGTTTGTTTCTGTGGTGATCGGTTAAACTGAAAAAAATTAATAAATACAATGTCTGATAATCAAATATCATCAATAATGATAATATAATAAAGTTTTATTAATAAACCACCATTTTATCTGATTTTATTAAATAACTTTGCTTAAAATATATTTTTTGCGTTTCTGTTCGGTATTTGATTTCTGTTTGCGAACAGAGTTTCTGTTTGGTATTTAGTCATACCCTTTTGTTTTGGTGCAATCAAAAGAAAGAGTGTCGGGTTCTCAATTGTTCCGTATCAAAAATAAAAATGGGAATCAAAAACTGGAACCAGTCGAAAATATTAAAATCAAAATATGATTTAAAAAATCATTTTATATTTTGATACTACCAAATAGTTTACAATTTAAAAGAAACGACTATACAGACAAACAATATGTAATAATATAAAACTATTCAAAATATTTATTTCATTCACTCTGTGTCGTCCAAGCGCTTGCGTATCGAGATCAAGCGTTCGACTGATATTTCACGCCGAATATTTTTACAGAAATTGGAAGTTTCTACTGTCAAATAGGGATCATACTTTTAATATGGACCTTCCGAAACCTCCAGACGGTAAAAATAGAACTGTATTGGTGCAAAATGAAAGTCTGATTTATACTGTTCACGTAAAATTGAAGATAAGTTTGTACATATCGTACCCCACCCACACACTTTGTGATGTTATTTTGGCAATTTTTGTCCGTTTTCCAATTTAAACAGCTTATGCTGTAAGTCAGTATGGATGATAAATGTCAGGTTTACTTCATTATTCGTGACAATACCCTACAATAATTCATTTGGTCGTTAACTTGGTCAGAAGATAACTTTTTTATAAATGTTACCTGTATTTGAGTGCTGCTTTCAACAACTTTGACATTTAAATTTTAACTTCGCCTTGTCATTGGCTACCTTAGGAAACTGGCTATTTCTCTCCTGGTTTATGTGCAGCCAACATAGAGATATGGCGCCCGGAATATCAAACATTTACAGACACTGCCCTCACAGGTGCCAATTCACACCTTGGTCGAGTGGAGCATTGTGGGTCATTTTTGCTCCTGAAGAGAAATTAAGTACTATAGTGGTGCAGACGGGGATCGACCCTGGTACTTCTCGATCCTAATGCGTGTGTCCTACCTCTAGGCTATTGCTCCCTTATAGACAGATAAGCTGTCTGCAAGTGGCTGCTTAAAATTCTGACGGTCCAGCCACTACAGACAGACACTAACTAGAACAAAACACGGTCGGAGATTGCGCACGTTTTTTTAGCGCACTTTCAGCTCTTAAAAAATACATGAAAACGTCAAACCACTATGAAATATATAGCATGTATACGAAGAATGAACCTTTATCTCGCGAAAGACACCGATAACATTTTAAAAAATGCACAGCAACGTTTCCATCCGACAACTTAAACACGACTATATCGCAATTATGACCTCAATTTCAGCCATCGTTCTTGTTGTTATTGTTTGCGTCAAACGTCATTCGCTTATCGACCAATCAGAATACTCAGAAATTGGCGCGCTCGATTTCTAACAAACGGACACAGTAAAAAAATTAATCGAGTCGAACCTTAAAATGAGCTCGATTAAAGCTAAAACACAGAAAATTAACGAACATTTGTAGTGAAATTAAGATGATTTTGTTAGAAAACGACATACAAACAAAAAACACCATGAGTGATCGCTTTTTAGGTTCGTTTTAACGATTCGAATAATGTTCCGGTCGAATCCGGTCAATACGGATAACGGTCTTTAAACTTGCACTGTTTACATGAGATTTACGGACACGGTGCGCGCTGGTTTATTTATTGTTTTTCTGATTATAACGGCCAATTTTACCAGGTATTCAACGGGTTTCGTGTTCTTTTATTGTATTTAACATGTACAGAGCCAAAAAATGACAGAATTTGGCTTAAAATGCTCATTTCATGAAAATTTAAAATGCACCGGATTTTGGGCACTTATGGTTTCGACGCTTATACGGGCATCCCTGTATAGATTGTGTCGAAATGGTTTGACTATTGCTCCCTAGAGAAGCTTTCAAAAAACATTTACTTGCACAAGCAATAGGACATATACTTGCCACGGGTATCTGGCAAGTGGGTTGAATCGAAGACTGTCATTATGATTTTCAAATTTACAACCCAACTTTTTTTTTCACTTTTGGGAGAAAGGGGTCAAGGCCTATAGGAGGGGTATAAGTTGAAAGGGAAATTTTCACTCTTATGTAACTTATAAATTTATTGTGCAAGACTCCAGGGGAAGGGGGGATTTTGCAAACTCGAGGGAAATATTTTTGGAATTGTAGATCACAACAGCATTTATTTCCATGCAACATGTCTCAGATATATGTTATATTTATATGCGTTATTTACTTGTTCCATATTTTTAGCTCAGATGTTAAACAAATGTATATTTCAGATCCAGATTTAAAAAATATTATAGATAAGCTCGCAAACTTTGTGGCAAGAAATGGACCAGAATTTGAAAACATGACGAAACAAAAGCAGCAAGACAATCCAAAGTTTTCATTCCTGTTTGGTGGTGAACATTACTGCTACTATCAATATAAAGTCCAAACAGAACAAGCCAGTAAGATTTTAATTTTTTCTTATTTCTTGACATAGATTTTGTTATGTGGGTGCAAGTAGTCCTTAGTATTGTCACTTTTTTCTGTTGAATTGTGAAGAGGCCCAAGCCCTTCTGTTTTGTGAAAAGTAAGCGCGAAAAATCCTAACATTGTGAAAAATTAAGCGTGGTAACTTTTCCAATTGTGAAAAACTATAAGGCCAAACTTAAAATATTGTTTGTTTCCCCATCCCGACCCAAGCAAATTTAGAATGGGTAGGTAGGTAGGTTAAATATTTTTTTTAATTGTTTCAGAATAATAGTAATTGGTCAAGACATACAAATAATGAAATATAGTAATACATGTAACTATATGGTGAAAACCAACAATCTTAAATTTAAAATCTGTAAGAAATGTACTTAAGTTAGAAACAAGCCTGTAAACAAAAATTAACATTTTCATCCCCAATATTTCATAAAAAAATATTATTTCAATTGGGGCAATAAAATATTTTGGGTAGGGCCGTTTTTTTCGGGTAGGTAGGGGATGGGGAAACAAACAATATTTTATTTTAGGCCCAAGCACAATAAATCGCCAAATTGTCACTTAATAGCATGCAGAAATAAATTCTTTTTAATGTTTTTAACTTCATATTTTAACTCTCTTGTCCCAGACACACATATTTCATACATATCCATTCCATTAGTAGGAAATAGCATACAGACCTACAATTCCTGGTAACTCCCAAAATCTGGCACTGAATGGTAGATCTCCAAACATGCCTCTAATAAACTTTATGTGTGGGTTAATTTTTTTAAGGGAATCAATCATCACTTATTTTACCCGCCGATCCCAACATTTTTTTCAGAAAAAATATTCACGATAAATATTTACGAAAGGAGTGAAGTACCAAGTACGAATTGTGTTGAGTACGAAACATACCGCACCCCCGCTTCGTTTTGGATATACGTGTGACGATAAAGTCTGTTTACATTCGTTCGCTAATGGCGGAAAATAATTATAGCATATTTTTTGTCATGTTCAGTTGATGTTTTATACAATAATAATGCGATGTCACCTTTGTTTGACAATTTAGATGTACATATATTATTGTCTGTAATATGTTTGGTTTGTTGGTTACTTGTGAAGAGGCCAATTTTGTAATTAAACAGACGCCGTTTTTGTTGTGAAGGACGCTGTTAGATAATTGTGAATGGGGCCGATACGGAATTGTGAAGCAGCCGATATTCGGCCCCTCAAATAGAGCGAAAAAAAGCCCTGTGGTAATTATAGGGAGTGATTTGATGTAACCAGTGTGATCTTTATAAGAAAGTTACAAATTTTTGAGGGCTGCTTTCAGCAGTTCAGCCACCCTTTGACATTTTAACTTCCCCTGGTCATTAGGTTACCTATGGGAACCTGTGTTTGAGTCTCCCTGAGGAGACTATTTCTCTCCTGATGTGTGTGCAGCCAGCATCAATCTGCGGCACCCAGGACTACCGAACATGTTTAGACTTAGCCCTCACAGGTACTAATTCACACTTTGGTCAAGTGGAGCATGTGGGTTACTCTTGCTCAGAGAAATTAAGCAGTGGTCCAGACAAGGGGAACCCGGGACCTCTAGACCCTGAAGCATGCACACTACCTCTAGGCCACTGCTCCCTACGTATCTGTATAACTATGTCATTGTGTTGACTCTCTGTTTGAAATGGCCATCTTAAATATACATGTGCTATAGGTTTGGCATACCCATAACCAAGAATGTTAAAGTTGACAATTCAACTATTTTTATCTAACAACAAAGAATTGGAATTGCTTTTTTATGTTTTCAATTTTGTGGTAAATATGCCCAATTTCAAATGATTTGGAGTTGCTCTTGCAAGGTGTTTATTATTTAAATCTGCATAATTTACGCCCATCTGAAATGAAATAGTGAAATTGCTTATTTTCCAAAAAGTTATTCCTTGCACACAAGGCACCAACAATGCCAAGCTTAGCCTTTATTTGCCAGTCAGCTTTCTACTAATATAACATATCTTTTTTACACTCTACATGCAATATACATAGTGCAAAACATGTAAATATGAGGATTAACATTAATGCAAATACAAGCTGTAAAATACATACATATATATACATACATGTTCACTAAAATATGTATTTAATGTTATAACAATCAGACTTTAGTCTAATATAAGAAAACAATGTTTTAAAATACACATTTTCATTATGTTGTTTGATTATTGTTTTATTTTTAAATCTTAGTTTGCCGGAGAGTTGCCTAAGTCTTAATACGTTAGTATTTTAAAGATTATAACAGATATAAATGATCATAGCTAGGTGTAATTAGTGTACTGAAATATGGCTGGCACAACAGGTCCATAATGATCTATACATTACTATGTTTCATGCTTGGACAATCTTGATAAGGACCTGCTGTTTGTTGTAATATACACATATTGTATTCATTAATTGGATATCAAAGGATGGTGCATTAATTTGCAATAAACAACTACATTGGTCACTTCAAAGACTTTTGTTGAGTAATTATTTTATGCTTTGAGATCAAATAGTGGGAAGTAGGTGTTAATTGATTGACTGATAATCTTGTTATACATCAATCTCAGAGGCTTAATAAGTGTGAAAAATACCTGGAAATGATTGTTAGCAGTTAGAGAGTAACATGCTCCATGGGTATTGTATTAATTGATAATCAAACAAATCCACACTGATCAAAGACATACCACAAAATATTGTATGGATAAGGATTTTCCAGTTGATTGGAGTAGAAATATGATCTAATAGTATAAAGCCATAGGTGGACAAGTGGTCTAGTGGTAAGGGCTACTGACTGCTGATCTGAAGGTTGTGGGTTCGATCCCTGCTCCAGACGGTCAAAAACAGATATGCTTTCAGTGTTTCCCACCTAACTAAAATTACTAACAGTCTTTGGACGAGACGTTAAGCGAGGTCCTGTGTACGATGCTTTACATCGGCACGTAAAAGAACCAGGGATGCTTCTGGAACTGGGCCATCTTCTGTATCATGCACCACACTATCCCCCAAAAAACTAAAGTGACTAGCCTCTTCTGGGGGCCTCGCCCATATGGATTTCCGGTGGCGAGGATAAATAAAAGCAAATAAACAAAGCCATTTTCACTACCGTCTATTATATATTACATTAACAAGTATAAGTATTGATTCTTTAAATTGGTATGATTTAGAATTTTGTCCCTTTTATGAACACTTTCCCCAAATTCTGTTCTTATTGTCATTGATTCCCGAAGCAAATTTCTCAAACATTTCTGTGTTGGTAACTTGCTTGTATTTTCCCTACTAACTGAAGAATATTGACAAGTTTTTTTCTCCAAATTTGGTCCCCATTCAAATTTTAAATTAAGGATAAGCTGTGTTGGTGAAAAAAGACCAATTGAAGTGGTATGTTGTTTTTAATGCACATTTCAACAATATGCAGAACTTTATAACTCTTCAAAGTGGACTTACCTCTTCAACAAAACATCTTTCTTTATAGTTGTTTTAAGATTTTTGCTGGTACTGGAACAAATGCTGACCAGCTATTAAACATAAAATAAATGTATTAAATTTGTTATTATTCCCTCTTTGCAATATCTTATTAAATGCAAATAAATTAAACCTCCCCATTGATTGTTGTTTTCTTAACAGACCAAACTTGTGCAATTTACGAGACCTGTCCTATAAGTTTAGCTGATGCAATAACGATTATATCAGATTTTATTCTTAAAATAGTCATTGTCACTATGTGTACTGGACTAGTCCGTGTGTAGTATTATTGATACCTGATAATATTAATAAACTGCACACAGGCCAAGGTAAATTTTGGTGCATGACTGTATGTACAGGGATATTTTTAAATTTTTGGATTACCCATATTGCTATAAATAGACCTTCTAGAAGATTCTATAAATAGCCTGTTGTTGTATATGGCGTGACTGTCAGTTGATACACAAAGTAATACAGTAGGATTTTATATAGTCATACTTAAGATTGCCAGCGTGGCATTAGAGTTCAATATTATTATATTTCATCATGGTCATGCCATAGGGTTTTAATCTTGTTCTATTGTATGGAACGATCAAATCATGGTGACGTGACACGTACACGTTTATTTCACTTCATATTACATCAGTTTATCAAATGTTTTAATAAAAAATCTGATTTCACATAGAACATGAAATTATGTACGATTAAAAATAAATCTTACAATTGTTACAAGTACTTCTAAGTATAATCTTATTCAGGAATATTCTAGAAGATTCTTGCTCATTTTTGTATCATTATTTTTGTATTAGACCTTTGTAATAATCTGATTGCATTGATAAGTTAAATGTTGTGAAACAAATACATGGTTGTTTCTGCCGTGTAAAGCTGGGTGTGGTGGATTAAATTAGAAGTTCCGTTAAACTTAACTCGATCATGGTTTATAAATAAATCTGATATGATTTTATTATACAACATTGTCATAATATTGATTGGAAATTTCCATTTCAAGCCTGCCTTGGTATTTACTGAAAACTAAATATAGTACAGGGCTTGACACTAACACTGGTCCGCTGGTCCGAGACCAGCAAAAATCCAGAAGGACCAGTGAAAATTCTGGAGGACCAGTAACTGTCCTATTTACAAATTGGGCGATTTTGCCCTGTCGGACCAGTGGTCAAAATAGTTAGTGTCTAGGCCTGTAATAACCCTATCATAACAGAAATTCTGAGATAAATGGTTCAACTTGTGTCATACAATCTCTGGCAATGGTTGTTACACACCCTGTATGGCCTTATTTGTTCATATTAATATTACGGTTCATAATGTAGTCTGTACACGCTTACTTGTTTGGCTGTATAAGTACAGTAAATGTTACATAACTCATTACATGCTTAATATTCTCATTTTCTATGTATGTGACAGTCTTGATTTAGCTGGAAAACGCTCCTTATTTGTCCTATTGCTTCTAGATAAGTGTCGAAAGGAGATATTTAACTGCAAACCATTTGACCATCTGCTGTAATCCCATGGTTAATCAGGAGTTAGTAATTGGACTGTCTCAGTTACACACCTGTATTTAGTCAGGTATAGTCAAGTCAGGTTAAAAATCCAGTGATGCAGAGGTCGAGTCCACTATAATGGTGTAAAACCAATTATAAAGGCTAAAAATATACTGTACAAAGAACTATACTTTCAATGCTAAACTGACATAATATATTCCCTCTACCTGTTTAGACAATAGTTATTATTTTTGCGTACACTTAAACTGCAACGTCACTGTCATAATATCCTAACTGGACTGTAGTATGGTGGCATGGTTGGGCCGTTCTTAAAAAATGTTTGTTTGCAGTAACGCTGGTCCCATCGAAATGGTCCCCCACTCAGGTTTTTTTCAGCCCATTTCCTTATATATAACTATATCGACCCAATTGTTTTTACAGGTTCCCCAAAAAGAATTTCTTTACAAAAAAAAAAAGTTGACCTACGGTACCTACCCACCTCACAAATCTTGGGTCACGTCACCGCAAACAAACAAATTTTAAGGATGGCCTTGTTATCCACGAAGACATCTGTTGTCATCTTGTAGAAATGGCTTTGTCTTTGTCATATAAACATCTGGTATCGAGCTCCTTACTCAGGTCATATAAATTGTATGAGTATAATATATTGTATGAGTGTTCTGTTAAAATAGGTGAATTTCTGTGCTAGTTATGTGACTCAACTATCAATAACAATGAACTTAGCATATCGCTGGCTTAGAATGAGCTGGTAGTAAGTGCTACTTATAAGACTCATGCATATTTGAATCTGAATCACAAGGCGCTTCTTATATTGAGTTTATTTTCATGAAAATCAAAAGTTGTCATATTGACCAAAATGGAGTTGAAAAAGTTTATTTTCCATAAGTAAAGAGTAGTTTCCAGTACTTTTTTCTTGTTTTCTCAAATATCGATTTTGTACTTACGACTTTTTCAGCAATATAGTCGTGTAGCAATCCCCATTAATCTCTGCCCTATTCAAGGTTTATAAACTTTTTAAAGTTTTCATGTTGCCATAACGGAGCTGAAAATCTGCTCAATTCGGCCACTGGCGAAAATCAAAGTATATATATATACAGCATCTCAGTTCCATCAGAGGGTTCAGTTGATTGTCAGTTCCGTCATTGTAATATGAAATCCTCGAACAGAACTGATAAGCTGTGTATTGGGATGATGACGTTAGCGCCAAGAATACCAGGTCCTGTTCTATCACATGATTGTGATTCCACATGATGATGTTATAATTATCTAATGTATATCGATATACAAAGTTTATTTGGTACCCAAACGTCATCTCCTGTAAAATAATATACATTACTATGTCTATGAATACAATACACCTCGATTATGCATTATTTTTATTTTGTACTGACCGTGACAATGCACAAATCTTGCTCTATATGCTAATAAAGATTTGACTTGAAATTGGGAATTTCCATGAAACAGAAAGGCCAAATAAAACAGAAAAAGAGATTACATGTGAATGACATATGAATGTTTACTGGTTTCTTTGAACTTTTATGCTTGACCTCTTGTCAAAAATGTTCATAACTTTATTGTTTTATGTCCGATTTTGAAAATTATTTTTTTAAATTGTTTATTGGGAATTTTTCCATTCAAGTTGGGAAAATTATAGCCTATTTGCAATTGGGAAAGGGTCAGTTTTCCGGACCCTAATAAAGAAGGAAAAAAATCACTGTAAACATCACACTGGATGACTTCAAGATGACTGTTGTTATATGTCTGTCTGGCTTACCAATCTTTCTCAGTCTTTGATCTTGGATCCCATGCAGACAGATTTTGAGGTTAAAAATGCTGATGTTGCGATTTTAATACAGACAATTGTACCTGTTCTATTTCCTTTTTATGGAAGAATGAGTGATTATGTCCGGTATCATATCTGGTAAATATATTGATACCATAGAGATTGAAGCAGTTCTGTAGCTTCACATTATCTCCTATAGCCAGACATAAAACTGATAAATACACATGTGATACTGAACAAACGTGTGATCGCTAAACAAACATGATTTGATTGTCTGGCTCTAAGTTTGGATTCGTTCTTTCAAAAAACTATTTTTTTATTTTTTTAAATATTTGAGGTTGAGCATGTGGAATTTTCTGTTTATTTCCCTTCCTGCCATGCATTAAATGCATCTAGGTGTCAGTATGAAGGTAAAATATGAGATATTTACATATTTTACTCCCAGACTTAGGTCACCCATGGCTACTTTTCTTGGCTACTTTTCTTGTATGAATTAACTTGCTGTCATGATGAAGGGAATTATACCCACTTACCTTGTGCCTTACTTAAGCTGATGCTTTTAGAGTTTATTTATAAATAAAGTGAAATAAACTCCAAACTAGATACAAATTCTTCCTGTATATCTTCATAGTCTTAATCTTTGTTAAGAAATCTTATGATAACAGCATACAAAAATTCACAGGTGGCTGCTCAATTCAGACCAAAGGGATCCGACAAGGTTTAAAAATCAATCACTATACTACTGTAAACCTAGAAATTTGCTAAAAACATTATGGACGTTGCGGGAAACTTAAAAACGCGAAACTTTGTAGTGGTGAATATGCTGATGATCGGCAAAACGCGAAAGTGAGTATTTGCGAAAGTAAATTGGTTTACAGTATTTAATAGACAGGGATCTTATACTCTTCGACAAGCCCCGAATACCCAACTCTACATTATGTCCAATTTTAAACAAGTCCAGAAAAGTATGATCCCTGTCTATTAAATAATAATTATTGTGATTGATTTGTAGCTGTGTTGAATCCCTTTGAGTCAAGACTTGCTTGTTACATCTTCTATTAATGATGTTGTGATGATAAATAAATGGACTCCTACGGCTAATTAAGGACAGTTGATGGGAAATTAAGATCCTGTATGAGTATATTGTAATGGCTTGTTTGATTACAAGAAAATGGATCTTTACTTAGTTATTAAAATTAGTTTCTACAGAAGAGATATTGTTAACCTTGAGAGATGTTGCTGAAAATTGGTTAAATACAAATTACTTAAGTAAATAGATATGCATATGGTCAGTTTTGTACTAACAACATCACTGATAAATTGTGCACACCTTGTGGAATATTCCATATTTTCTGTCCTTTCTCATTATTGTGGTTGCACTATAGCTAGGTGAACAGGTTCAAGTTGTAGTATAGATATGATACATATTACTATTTGAATATATGATGTCTTCACTTTGTTCAGATGGACAATACGTGTCTTTGCCCTTATACACGATTGCATACAAATAGTTTAAAGCCCTGTTATCTAGTACAATATCTGTATATACGTGTAATCTATATGTACCTGATGTTGTCTTTGCTTTGTTAGAGCCTGAGATACACCGAGATACACGTATCAGGTCAAACAGCTGCTGTAACCTCATTATTTCAATGCTAATATTTGTTAATAACTCAATTAAAAAAACGGTGATGTGGAGATGAGTTGGTGTAAGCTGACGTGTTGCCATGTTGGCTGACTCACTAACGTGATGTTGTATTGGGTTGTATATGGAGTGTATGATGCAAGCTGTAGCTAGGTGGCTGTATCCAGGGCTGGTGCAATGTGTGTCAGATATGTCAGAATGTCCTTAGTTTTCTCTGTCTGTGTCACGTGTCAGCCACATTTAATATCACATAATTTGCATCTTGTTTGGTGAAATCATTTTTCAGTCAATCATAATGGAGCCAATATACATGGATTTTATGTACAATCTCAACCACATTGTCCATTTCTTGTCTATTTACTTCCTTTTATTAATTTCTTGGTTATTTTGTCCCTTTTATTTATTTGCCCCCTTATCGATAGATAGGGAGTCATATACTGATTCACCTATCCGTTCGCGCCCACTAACAGGTACTTAGGTGGCTACTTTTCATGGACAAACCAGTTGAAAAAGAATTATCTTTTGCGTGGCTAAAATTTTCTTTTATGTGCTAAAATTAGACACATAATTACTCTTCATTCCGTATTGTAGCCACATAAATACCGTTTCGTTAGAACTTCCGTTCATTCATTCGTCCGTCTGTCCCTGGTTAAACCAATTCGACCGTTTCTTCTAGCCTTATTACAGCTTGCTACAAAGCTTTCATACTTGCATCGATGTTGTGTTTGAACAATCTCCACACGCCTACATCTCATGACTTCATTTTGACCTTCACTTTGACCTAATTTTGGACGTCAAGACTTATTAAGCGTCTAATTCTTGTTTAACCCAAATTGGCCTTTCGTCTTGCATCCAGTCCATGAAGGCATTACATTCAAACTAAGTCTTGGCATACTTGTTTACTATCAAGCCAACATTTTCACAGAATAATGGCCCCTGATTGACTAAGCTTTTTATGGACAAGGGTTTCATGGGGGGCATAAGCGTATATTGAATGCAGTCTTGTTTTCAACAAAGATCTAAAAATATGTATTTTTAGATCTTTGTTTTCAATGATTATATATACTACTGAATGTGATTTTTAAAAAAGACCACAAGTGGTTGACTTTATGCCTACAGTTTGAATGATGTTTCAGATTACTTTCTATATCACAGAAGTTCTCAGTTTATGTACATACATGTATGATATATGAAAGAGCCTCTTTTTGTCAACCTGAAATTCCAATCATAGTTGTATATCATGACATTGTCCGATGATAAGACAATATGTCATGTGATTCCAAACGTCTGTCCATTTATGGAGCTTCTCAAAAAGATAATATTATGTCATACAGGGAAGGCAGCACTCAGCTTAACCAACTGAGCACAGAAAACATAAAAAACACACAAGGCACATATATGATCAATTGTTGCCAACTGAAACAAAGCTGTCAAAACAAATTATTATCAAATAATTGCCAAGGTGATTTATGAATTATCTTTCAATTGGTTTTAACAGTAAATTATATTCACATGGTCTAGGATTAGCTTGAAAGCCTTTGCAAAGCAATAATAAAGGCCGAGTGATCGCTGTTCAGGTGTTTTGTCAATTGGCCAGACAAACTAACTATCTTAAATACTGAACACAGTCCACAAGGCCCACTGAGAACAAGCTTAACTGGTACACTATTATAACTCAGAGAATTTGACCTGATCCTGACCTTTATTCATGAATATGTTACAAGGCTCTTGCTTTGAATATATCAATTTCTGCGAGCAAATTGTGCAATATCGATCCTTTAGATTTGTGTTGGTATTACCCATTGAGCAACTTCGTGATGCTCCCCGCTTATGAAAACATACAACAGGGTTTATAAATATAGACAATATATCAGCTGTTAAATTATCGAGGGTTGTGTCGAATTCTCTGGACTATACCAAACATGTTTCTACCATTACCTGCTTTCTACCCATACTTTCTTGCAACACTGTAAAAGTTATAACTTATATTAATTTTGTTCCTGTCTGGATTAGGATATGGCTCTGTCAGTACTATAGGTATAAGGTGATTCCCAAAGGGCTAACAGGACAGGTATGTATTAAAGTACCGAATAATTCCCTGCAAGGTGTTTAGATCACAAAAGTGAGGATACAACCAAGTATTGCTGGGTGCAGCTCGGGAATATAGAAAAAATGCTTGATTCTATTAGGTTGAGAATTCAACCCTATAAATACACGACCCCTCTCCAGAGTCCTAATAGGCAAACGATTGGTAGATGCATGAGTTTGAAATTGGAACGCTGTGAGCCATACAGTTAACATTTCGGTGTGTCATGTTTAATTAAATATATTCCCTATTGAAAGTCCTGGATCTGAGTCACTGAAAAACTTGCCCTGCATATTTGTTTGATACATGGTTTAAGATAAGGTTTGATTGTGAAATGAAAGTACGAAACAACAGCTGTCATGTCAGTGTTGTATATACAACGCAGTATAATGTGTGTTGCTATCGACTAGCCCAAGGTGTTTGAGCATGCGCCATGTAGACTCTTGTCATGTGCTTGTGAGTCATGTATTAATGACCGATTATTGACGTTCTTAGAAACATGCGATGACCTGGTGGTGAGGAGTACAAAAATGTTCAAAAAACCTAAAATTTCAGTAAACAATTTTATAAGCATAGATTATAAATGATCGGAACGAATGATGCATCTTTAGTTGTTTTGACTTATTATAATTCGTTGTTAATGAGTTTCCTGAAATAATTTGTATGCAAATATAGTAAAACCTGTCCTCTTACTGTATGTTTGAATGATGTGACCTGCGATTTAACGTCAACAATGGAGAAATAACACGCTGTACTTCATGACCTTTTTATAATTTTTTCAAAATTTGTTCATGAACAATTGATCAGGGATATACCAATAATCCATTCAGGCACCAGCTCTGGCTCCTGTTCTTCATGATGAATAAATATAATCTGTAATTTAGTTGATCTGTAATTTAGTTGCATTTACAGGGTGTTAAAAAGTGCATTCTGAATGTTTAAGTTTCAGTAGTTTATTTTCTGACCTCAGTAGCCTGTAAAATTTTCAGGGTTCTACCGTTGTTCTAATCTTTCTGGCATTAAATGAAGCTATTAGAGTATGAAATTAAAATTGTTCATTGCGTACGTAGCTGAGACAAATGAAAATTTATATGAATTTAAAATTTGAGAACAAACTTTTTTAACACCCTGTACTTGTGATTAAAATGATTCTACGAAAATTGTAAATAAAGCTATTCTTGTTGTTATCCTTAAGCACAAATCCTAGCATTAATAATTGCCCAAGCGCCTTAAAAAATTAGGGAAAGGGCCTGATCGCATATCTGCATAGTACTTTATCAGAAGCAATTTATGTTGTGTTTTGGTGTGGTGTTACTTTATTTTTCAAATTTTGATATTCAACCTTGATGTTATTTTTAGTCTGATGGAGCAAAATTTCAATAAACTTTGTTTTCTTCTGAAATGACTAATTGCTTTGTTTATTCAGTGTACTAAAAAAATTCTGCTTGAAATTTGATATAATGATGCCCTTCAGCATACAGATTACAGCTGTTGTTTACATGATCTATAGCACAATTTCTGGGAAAACTTCAAATGAACTTGTTTTGGCACAGAAAAGGGGCTGTCGTTTTTTGCCTAGTAAAGGGGTTGACATTTTTTACTTACAAAAGGGGCTGTCCTTTTTGGCCTAGAAAAGGGGCTGTCATTTTTGGCCCAGAAAAGGGGCTGCCATTTTTGGCCTAGAAATGGGGTTGTCATGGTACATGTATACCTAGGAAAGGGGCTGTCATTTTTGGCCTAGAAAAGTGGCTACATGTCCATTTTGGCACATAAAAGCTGTCAGGCAATCTAGAGGAAACTCGTTTGAACCCTGGTTGGATCTCCATGCCATATGTGTATAAACTAAGCATTAACCCTACATCAAGGTAACAGGTCAAGAGCTTGTGGACGATTACTCAGGTTTGGTGCTTGTGTGGGGGGGGTCAGCCTTGACCAATGGTTACAGTGTTGTCCGTCTCAGACATTTATACGCCTGTCACAATACAATAAATAGTAGTTGCATTATCTGTTATCAATCCTCTACAACATACAAAACAACCACTTAAACATGTTATAATGGCCATCAATCTGTCTTAATTAATGACTCAACTGGCCAAGCTTTCCCTATATATTTAACTGCATTTGCAACAGTTGCTTCACCAGTTGTAAATGTTACCATTATTGTAGAATTATAAACATTACTGTACATCACAATAATTATTAATTTTACATAAAATGAAAGCAAAAGTATATGATTCAATGCATTTAGTAATTCTGATGATATCATGTCTATCAGAAATCATTGCTGGCACAAGGGCTTTAACAGATAAAATTTGTATATTTTCGGACCTGGACTTATCAAATCATATACTACAAATGAAAGTGCTGTTGTTGTTGTTGACGATTATAAAAATGTAATTGTAAATCATCTATACCATTTAAGCTTGTGTAATAATGTATGTTTTGTTTAAGTATACAGTGATTTTTTGGGCTATTTTTAGGGCCGAATACAGGCACCTTCCTCTAGCAAAATAACCTCCATTTTTCCCAAAAAATAATATTTTTTTCCCAAAAAGTATGCATATTTTCCCCCTTTTAAGCTCGCTGGTGTCAAAGCAACTATAGTATAGCTGTTTTAAAGTCAAAACAACAGATTTTCAAACTTGCAAAGAGTTTTATCAGTAGAAATGGCAAAATATGAACACTTTAAACCAAAACAATCTTTTATAATAATTCCCAATTTCGAGAATTGGTGTGCTAAAATTTCCCAATTTAAAAGGCACAGGCTATTCAATTTTGTTCAAGAAAAATCACTGATATAGTTAAGTCAGCGGTGTTAAATGTCATACAAAGGTGATGAATGGGAAAGGTGTTTTTGTGTTTCGTATAATGTGTTTCGTATAATGTAAACACATATGTAGATGAGTTGAAGGTCAGTCATTATGGTCATTGATTTGACTTGCAGCAGTGACTGTTCATATATTGTGGATGGTTCGAAGCACTCGCACACTGCTCAAGATTGAAGCTAAGCTGTATGCAATTCTTGAATGCAATTAGTTACTAAAATAACTCTATATTCTTAGTGTTCTTATTATGCCCCCCATCTTTGATGAGGGGGTATATTGCCTTGCACATCGGTCGGTCGTATAAAAATGGTTTCAGTTCAATAACTCAAGAATGCTTTGACCTAGGATCTTCAAACTTTACATTGAGGTTGGTCATCAATAGTATATGACCCCTATTGATTTTGGGGGCACAGTGTGACCTTTACCATTTCTGACTATTTAATTGGTTTCCATTCAATAACTCAAAAACGCTTTGACCTAGGATCTTCAAACTTTACATGGAGGTTGGTCATCAACAGTAGATGACCTCTATTGATTTTGAGGTCAGTAGGTCAATGGTCAAGGTCACAGTGACCTTTACCATTTCTGACTATTGGGCTGCCATGGGGGCATTATGTGTTTTACAAACATCTCTTGTTAATCAAGTTTTTGCAGCCTGTAGCTAACTTTTGAAGGAACATTATTTTACCCTTGTGAAATGAACCATTGCCAACCTATGATAGACCTATGGTTGTAGAACTTATGGTTGATCACGTTTAACAAAATATAGCAAATTGCCATGGTTGACTGGTAAATATTGTATCATGGTCAACCATGGTAAACATGTGTAGGCAACCATGGTCATCAGTGGTTGCCTGTGAGCTAGACAATGGTTGACCATGGTTGACTGTTGAGGCAATATTTTACCATAGTCAACCATGGTCAGTTTGAATGTCAAATATGGTCAACCATGGTTAACCTTGGTCAAAATGGTTTTGATCAAGTCAACCAGGTACCATGTATCTCAACCATGGTCTACATCAGTTGACAGTGGTGTTTTTTAAACCATGGTTTGACCATAGTCATGTCAAAATGTCAACATTTCTGGTCCAACAATGGTCAAACCTGGAATGGCTATGCTGAACCATGGTTGAACATGGTTGAACATGGTCACATTTCGCCTGGGTGACACATGTCAAATAATTCTGTTCACTGTCAATCTTTTTATACACATGGTCTTGAAATTCCAGCACAAATACCCCCTTTCGCTCACATGCAAACACGCCTTCGCTCACATGCAAACACCCCTTTCGCTCACATGCAAACTATTAATTATTATACATTGGTCATCCTGTAACATCATATAATTATAGTTTTAATAATTTATTGTACAAACGATTACATAATGATAATATAGGGAGCATACCAGTTATAATTATTAAGAGGTGTCTGACCTTTTGTACTGCATGTATGTAATCAACGCTCATGATGTACAGAACATGATTGAAATCCTACCAATTAACCTCGACCTCATTTGACCATTAAAACATGCCAAACTGCTTTAAGGACATGTCTGTATGGTTGAAATCACGTCATCATAGACACATGTTAACATGCTAATGTAAACCCTCGCTAGTCGATTTGTTAAAAAGATGAAATGTATTAGTGATGTAATACAGTTAAGTCGATGTTGTCTGTATGTTGTAACAGAGTACCACTATGTGATGTAAGACTGTAGTACATCCTTCTTTAATAATAAGCAGTTACGACAGTATTGCGGGCAACCCTCAATATCCAGGACAGTTAGTTTGATACATAACAAATAAAATGCAGTTAAATGATATAGTTGGTATTTTTTTTTATGAATGATAAGCCATGTTTAACAGTTAATGATGACACGCCTGTAGTGAGAATGCTCATAGATCATGTTAAGGAGTTTAACCCTGACATTCTGTTTGAGGTGTTCATAATAGTGTGGTTAATGTAAAACCGCAAACACATATCTTAAATTAAAGTACATGTAATTAATTAAATTTTTGTTTTTTTTCAAATTTCTGTGAATGTTGTTCTGCTGTATGACCTTGGACACAATTCATCCCTTTAGCACAATCAAAGCACTGAAAGTACTGCTGTGTGGCGTACTGATGCCATTAAATCCAATATAGAATCCAGGTTGTATCATAATTTTATGTCACAGTTCTGATAAGCCCACCCTTACTCAAACATTTGTGCTGCTAAAGACACCAAGAGAACCAGCAGTTACCTGGAACTTACTTAAGTAACTGCTGAGCATCAATGAAGAGATATTTACAAATTCCATTTCTAACGACTTGGAGAATTCGACCAGTGTCAAGATAACTGACTGTTTATTCTCCGTATGACCACGCATGTTAATTAAATGACACTCTATATTAACGTATGTAAAAGGGGTAAACATGGCGTCGCTCCCACATATCGATCGGCCGATTAATGCTTTAAAAACAAGTTTTACATTTTATAAAACCTTTAAGTATTAGCTTTTAAAACAAGCTTTAACGAACAAAATCGATCGAATATTAAATTAATAATTGATGATTTTCGACCGTTTATTTGGTATAAAACGGGATATTTTAAACTTACTTTTACGCGGAACGGATTCTTACTCGTCGCCGTGGATTTACTAATTAGGGTATCGTGTTGAATGTTGTCTAAAAGAGAGACATATATCTCTGCTTCATTACAAGCTTTAAATATTCAAAATCGGATAATAGATACGAAAATTATGAGGTCTTATATAAAGCACGGTAGAAATTGACTAGTGCGTTTAACGCTTACCGCGATAACATCGTTAATCGGCCGATCTATATGTACGTAGAACTATTTCAGTTCCCCCCCACCAGCTATATATAGCATCAATGTTTGTATACAACATAATTAGGTCATCGTCTGCAATGTGCAGCGGCGGAGTGATTTACATACGTTACAGTATACGATTGAAAACCGTGGGAACTATTAGATTCCCGCCACCAGTGAGAACATTCGTTGGTAGTAAAAATATAGTCTGTTGAGGAATGATTTGCTATAAAAATCCTCTAAAAATAAAAGTCTGATAAAATTGTTGGTCTTAATATAAGTAAATGTTGGTAATGTAAACAAATCAGGTCCAATGATACGTGTAACCTGTGTTGCATGCTTGTAATATTGTTCAAATCATAGAACTATTTATTTGCCGAGGCCTAATGCGTTAAATTGGTCGTAAGCTGAAAAGTGGTAATATCATTGTGTGGCGTTTACGCCACACAACAAGGTTGTATCTTACTATATACTATATAGTGAGATAAAACCTTGTTGCGCCATAGAAACCATATGTAAATCTTGTGTATGCTAATTATCAATAATCTAAATACTTATAATAAATACTTGCTGATAAGATGTTGGCTTTGTGAACAAAGTATAGTAGTCACTATGATTTATATTTTATAATAACAGCAATAATAATACTAATTGATAATAATAATAATGGTGATTATGATGATGACAATGATTAATTGATAATATTTTAATTACCAAGAAAGTAGTTATCATGGTATTCATACTTAAATTAGGTATTATAAATTGACATGCTTGGAGACCAAATTCTTAATGCCTAATTATACATGCCTGTTATGCCTGATTGATTGGTTTTATGTTCTGTTTTAAAATTGGCCATTGTCAAGACAGACTGCCTTCTGAGATTGGTTGTAGCTTTCAAACTCCATGACTTTGCTTTTTGCAGAATATTTGATTATTAAAATTTGTAAAATGTTTTTTTATATGGAAGAATGCAAGCAACTTATTGAGTCAAGATGGTGTTGTTTAAGATCCGAAAACATAAGATGCCAAATGTTCTAAGGGACAGACAGGGAGGTTGTGTTTCAGTCAGAACAACGTTTTATTTGATATATAAATTATGATGTTTCATTAATATACTTTATCCGAAGGGAGTTTTATGCAGCTATAACATTATACCCCCCCCCTTTGTATAACTCGATCTTCATAGATCTCTGAAACTGTTATAAAAAAAATATGTAGCTATTTTGAATAAATAAAACATTTATATGCTAGAATGTATTATACTAAAAAATGTGATGATTTTGCAATTCAGATGTCAATTTTATGTCATTTGGAAGAAAACGAAATGACATGCAGACAGGTGTATATTATATATACTGAGCAAAAATAGAAACTTTACATTATTCATACATTAATATTTCAATGTTCATAAAAGAAATAACTAAGTTCAGACATCTTAACAGACATTTTAACTGCCCTCCCCGTTGAAGAATTTGAGGGGAAACAACACATAATTACTGAACAGACAGGGGAATAACTGATTTTGTTAAAACAGCATTATGCGTATTCGAACAATCCGTTCATGAGCTGTTGACCAGTTTAATGTTGTAAAGAAAAACAAGTTTGATACTGAAAATGTCTAACGCTGATTAGTGCAGCTTGAGGCAAACTTTGGTATGTTTCAAATTACCTCCCTTTGAATTAAAATAAGAGCTAATTTACTGTTGCGTTTTTGGTCAACTTTTTGCATAAACTGTTAATTTCTTGAACGAAATGTGTTGCCTGTAGTCCACTGCATACTGTTCCACTAATTTTATCAATGCACGGGACCTTTAGGTGAGTACAGATTTAACTAAAAATAATGTTAAGTCAGGCGGGGAAGGCAATACTCTACTTGACCAGCCGAGCACAAAAAAAACATAAAAACATAAAAGGCTTACTGCACAACACAAAACCTAACAAAAAAATGATCCGCCCAATTACCAGCTGTCAAAAGGCAAGTTGCTTCAATGGAAATCTTACCTAACATAATGTAAAGTTTCTTTTTTTGTTGAGTATACATTACATATACAGTGTAGCAATATTTTCGAATGTTTACAAGTTTCTTCTTGTAACTGTAGCCAAAAGTCACGTGGTATTGCTATACTGCATAATTAGTCTAAGACTGAATGGTTGTGAACAATTAAGTTACATATATATAATGTATATAAATAGCCATGAAGCCTACTGCAACCATTGTCTGGTTTACCTTGAACACTTTAGTAGCTTTTTACCTGTCATAATTGTTCATTGGAGGAGAAAATATTGATTGCAAGCACAATTTACTGGTGAAAGATTTTACGTTTTTGCTCTGAATTTCATTCATGTGTGATAATGTGGTGTATATTTATATAAATATAAAATTGTTGGCTGTGATGACAGTGATGTTGCACTCTGTGATGTATTGATCTACTTATTTTTACTGAGTATTTTCCATAATATAGGGTGGAACGGTGGCCAAGTGGTTATAGTGCTCTCGACTACTAATCCGGGTCCCATGCTCGAATCTTGGCCATTGCACCGGAAATTTCAGAAACCCTTTTCTTTGGTTCCCACTCAACCAGAAATGAACTGGTTGGAATCCCACAGGTCTTGCGTGTATCAGTGCTATACACCGGGCATATTTAAGAACCTAGGGGCCTATTCGGTAAGAGTTAAGGCAGCGCGCCCGGATTCCTTGTATCACACAAACTTTCTGCCTCTTCCCTTGAAGCTGAAGGTCATTGGTCAATTGATAACATCGAATGGTCAAGCACTACAACTGTCTCAGTCGAATGGTAGAAAAATAAATCTTGCCTATGATTAGTGTGAATACTGATACAAATCTGTTACTACCAAGTAATGGTGGGTCCTCATTACCTGTAATTTTAAACATGTTGAAAATATTCCAATATCAACAGACATCTTGTTGGAGCATGCAAACATTTACTAAAACCTGCATGACACTGTTTAAATGAACCAGAAATTGGTCATAAACATCTCAAACATGTCTATAAACACCAATACAGTAAACTCCCTCAAAACCGGACTCCCTCAAAACCGGAATCCCCATAAAATCGGACGATTTCCTAGGTCCCGTATTTTCTTCTCTTAAAGTTAACTTAAAAAGCTCCCGCAATACCGGACTCTCATAATTCCGGATTCCGGACGGCATTTTCGGTCCGCTGACAAGATTTTCAACGATAGTTACTTGCGGAATACCGGACGCGTATATTTGTCTCACCTGACGGAAAACTTAACGCGTACATTTTTCTTGTCTAAAATGTCACTTTGTTAATTGTTAGTTAAAGAACGTGTCATAACAAAAGGTGCGATTAACAAGTTGTGTTTTTAATGTTTACTCTTATACAGTCTCGCGTGTAATTTACACAGGCGTGAAAAATACTTTGTGAAATTCGCCGCGATGAAATTAAATAATTGCCTAATTACGAACGTAATAAGAAAACGGTCCTTCCATTTGATGTTTTGTTCTTGAGGTAGGTATTGCAACAAACATTTACTGGAACAAAGGATCGTTTAGCCCATCAATATGTTGTAATTACGACAAACACTGCACTCAATCGTATTTAATTAATATATGTCTCCAATTAGCTCACACTTGCATTTCGGGATTTGTAAGATTACACTGTCTATGTCATTGGATAGTTTTGATGGCGAATAAAAGAATGAGCAATTTGAATACTCATCGATGTTAGAATTGAAATATTTGCAGCTCCCTTAATGGTGATGCTCTTCAAATGTTGCACTGTACATGTAACGTAAACATGTATCATGAAAAACACAGTATATTCCCTATGATAACATATCAAAGTGTACATAATACAGAACTCCATTAAAACCGGACCTCCCACAAAACCGGACTTTCGAACCGGTCCGGACAGGGTCCGGTTTTGAGGGAGTTTACTGTACTTAGTTCAGTAAAAGTGCACATTATATAGGTCTTTATCTTCTGTACTTCTGTCTATCGAGTCCCTATTTCTAACTTTTGGTGGAACAGTTACAATCTCTTATCTGTTCTATATTTTTGTCAATGTCTAGGTTATTTAATCTAAAAATAGTCGTTATCCAAAGTTGTTGCTATACAATGCGTACGCATCTTTTATATTAACTATTTATTTATAATACATATTTGTAATAAATGTATTTTATTATTTGATAAGACACTAATAAAACAATTATGGTACAATATTAATCTACACTCGCTCCTGCAATTATACACTGTCCAGCAAAAATAAGTATAAAGAGGTAATTTTCCCATTTAATTATCTGTTATTAATGCTATTTGCAGAACAGTGAAGCAACACTATTTTTGAAGACAATGAATATTTTTAAATTTTTATTATTATTGTAAAGACCATACATTTATTCAGGTAGCCTGGAATGTAAGATGTAAAATTTCTTTTTTTTTGTCCAGCTTCAAAGGTAAGTTTTTCATAAAAATTCAGCCTATTGGATCGCATATGGTTATTTTAATTCAGAATATCTTCATCTTAACTTCAATCTCTAGTTTTACTCATTTAGCAACTCGTCGGTTAAATGCCATAAGGGCTCAACAGCATTTTTTAAAGTATTGAGAAAAACAGCTTTGAAGTTTGGATGCGCATTAAAAATCCAGTTTTTGAGATAATCATATACAATTTTGCACACACATGTATGTTTGTATGTTTTATTTATATACAAACAAGTCAAGTGAAAAATAGTACAAGTATTGCCATAAAAGGACATTTTTGTTGATGAGCCCTTTTGGCAGTTCAAAAATATAACTTTTAAATGTCAGTAAAATGATGCAAAAAGGGCTCATCAGATCAGGACCTTATGATAAATAAATGTTTTTGATATATTAACACTGTTTTGGTTTGCATATTTATTGTGTAAATTTGGTAAAGAAGTTTGACAAGTCTTCTGCAGTCTTATTGGTATTATATGCGTAATTTCCCACACTCATGACTGTCATTATTACGTTGTCTAATTCATATCTGGTAGTGCTAATTGATCTTTGGCTGCTTTGCTGGTAGAAGGATTTTCATAAAATCCATGGTATATTGCTGGGATTACTAAACAGCAAGAATCACACAAATCCAACAGGTCTTTCTTCTTGGCTTCGGAAATGTTTTTTTTATACTCGTGGTATATCACATCCAGCAGCAGAATGATGGGCGTCCTCTTATGGATTTTGCTAAATTCTTCATCATAATCAACCTTGATCTGAAGTTCTTATGTGTGTTCCTTTGTTAATTTTAACTTTAGCCAATTGACTTTGTTTCTATCTACGGAAGTTTTGAAATTTTGGTGTGTGCTTTAAGGTCATGAAATGAATCAAATCTCATCGGGAAAACAGTGTAAGGTTTTTGTCGTCTGGCCATATGGATAACAGTGTAAGGTTTTTGTCGTCTGGCCATTTGGAAAACAGTGTAAGGTTTTTGTCTTCTGGTCATATGGATAACAGTGTCAGGTTTTTGTTGTCTGGCCATATGGATGTCTGGCCATATGGATAACAGTGTAAGGTTTTTGTCGTCTGGCCATATGGATAACGGTGTAAGGTTTTTGTCATCTGGCCATATGGAGAACAGTGTAAGGTTTTTGTCGTCTGGCCATATGGAGAACAATGTAAGGTTTTGTCGTCTGTCCATATGGATAACGGTGTAAGGTTTTCGTCGTCTGGCCATGTGGATAACGATGTAAGTTTTTTGTCGTCTGGCCATATGGATAACAGTGTCAGCTTTTTGTCGTCTGGCCATATGGATAACCGTGTAAGTTTTTTGTCGTCTGGCCATATGGATATCAGAGTAAGGTTTTTGTTGGCTGTCCATATGGATAACGGTGTAAGGTTATTGTTGTCTGGCCATATGGATAACAGTGCAAGTTTTTCGTTGTCTGGCCATATGGATAACGGTGTAAGTTTTTGTCGTCTGACTGTAAGGATAACAGTGTAAGGTTTTTGTGGTCTGGCCATATTGATAACAGTGTAAGGTTTTTGTCGTCTGTCCATATGGATAACAGTGTAAGGTTTTCGTCGTCTGGCCATATGGATAACAGTGTAAGGTTTTTGTTGTCTGGCCATATGGATAATGGTGTAAGGTTTTTGTCGTCTGACTGTAAGGATAACAGTGTAAGGTTTTTGTTGTCTGGCCATATGGATAACAGTGTAAGGTTTTTGTCGTCTGTCCATATGGATAACAGTGTCCCATTGGTCTGAAACATACATAGATGTACAATTCTTTGCATGCTCTATAGAGCAATGCATTGCATCACATTCCTTCTTTGTGTGGATGCTTTCAAGAAATGTTTGTTCTATGACTTATACATGTGGATGATATGTAACTGTGTGTAGCAGACCTCCAGACAAGTACTGGTTCCTGTTTTGTTCTGAACAACAGAACAAAATTGCATGTTTAACAACTGTTGGAAGCGAAATAATTTAAGTTATTATACATGTCCCAATTTCAGATGAACCACGCTGTCAACGGAGAAATTTCTTTGTTGAAATGTAAACTGCTTGGTTTCTAGGTGTAATATGACCGGAATGTCGGTATCTTGTAGCGATTTCCTTGACATTCTAACTATATCATCCTGATGGTTCTTTGGAGAAACTTTTGCATATGATGTTCTCATGCATCATAATGTTCATACCCATGTACGGCAAGGAAAGCCAGCATGCCATATTTCCTTGTGCCTTCTGACCTATTCATATCTGGGCAAATATGAATGACTGGATAATTCAGTTTACTAGAATAGATTTTTTAAATTAAAATTGAAGTAATTTTCTGCTGCCAGCGGAAGAAGATCTGCCATATCTACTACGCATGGTGTTATGTATAGTGATATGATTCTCCTAAAATCAGTTCAGTATCGTGCATACTAACATTTATTTCCAAAGTTACCTTATGTATTGAGCCAAAAGGGCTCATCAACATTCTAAAATTATTCTGTAGACTTTCCTACGTGGATAACATCATGCATTATACAATATGCAATTAACTTAGTTACATAACTAACTAAAAACTACTTACTTATGTCAGGAAATGATACAATTTGTATATTTAATGAATATAATATTATAAGAGCCAAAAGGGCTCAACAGCTAAATAAAACATTTGCGCAATTGTATTGAACTCATTTATAATAAGCGCCTTTAAAATCTCTTTATTTTAATAATGATCATTACATTTAAGCAGTATAAAGGATATATAAGTATTTACCTTAGTTTATTTCAATTAAAAGTTCAAAATATCACACAATTATATGACTAGATAATGCGCTCTATAGATACACAGTAAGTCCGTACAGGAAATGTTAATCAGCAATTGTCCAGAATATATTGTGGTAAAATAAACACCTTGATAATGTAAATTAATGCCTTCATACCACAGAACATGCTTAATGAGTTAACAGATTAATATTTTCTCATAAGCAAGAAAAAACTGAGAAGGGCTTATCAGCATAGTGTATTGCTGATGAGACCTTTTGGCAGAAAAGTTTTGTTTATGAGTCCTTTTGGCAGTATACATATTCGGGATTACAAAATGGTACAATATATCAAAGTAACATATTTTGATAAAAATATTGGAACTGGTGGTCAATAAGTTTCTAACATAAAGTTCATATAAAAAACATTTAAAATTTGTAAAAATATCATTTTTGACCAAAAATGTTGTTGAGCCCTTATGGCGTTTAACCGACGAACTGTAGTGTCAGGAACTAGTATAATTGTGATAGTCTGATAAACAGATATTTAATAATTTAACCAAATTTAAATTTGCAACTGTTTACTTATTTTTGGTGGGCCCTGTATATCTTTTTATTATATAGGTTTGATTATATTATTGTGATTTCTGTCTCGCTGTATATTCGGTAGTGTAATTGACCTTGTAGTTTGTTATCAATGATTAGTCGTCAAGCATGCATGTTGTATAACATTATTACCCACAATTCTTGTCACGTTTTACCACAAAGTCGGGCAAACATGTGACTGTAAATGCATTTGTGTAACATATATAGTATTATATTAACAATCCACCTACACCAAACTTGTACATGTGTAATTATCTTCTATCGACATTGTATACGTCATGTACAGCCAGGTGACTACTTATAGATGTTCAAGTAACAATATGTGATATGTTCAAATCAATATTACATAAAACAGCCATCCTGATTTGATGTATTCATTGACTCACTGACTACTATAGGCAGGTTAGACTATACTCACTGTGGGTTCCCCACTGTGGGGAACCCACGTGACCAGATGCTAATGTTCAGAGCCAATTATGTCAACAAACCACCTAGATTCAGGTAACATTTTTGCTTGTAACTTTCTTAATAATTGACCGATCTGGATGAAATATAGACGAGCGCCGTCTCCTTTCAAAATCAAATCATCGATGCTCTTACCTAAGTTACAATATTGTGTACTTTTTGTTATTTGGGCAACGGCGCATTTCGTAAACCGCAATATGCTATGCTACGGTTCGGAGCAATTCACTATAAAACATGTCCTTAATAAATTACAGCTTCATAAGGTACAATTTAATAGCGAAAATGTGGGTCGCAAAATTTAAGACCCACAAGCAAAATATTTGCCCAAATAACAAAAAGTACACAATATTGTAACTTAGGTAAGAGCGTCGATGATTTGATTTTGAAAGGAGATGGCGCTCGTCTATATTTCATCCAGATCAGTCAATTATTAATAAAGTTACAAGCAAAAATGTTACCTGAATCGATGCGGTTTGTTGACAAAATTGGCTCTGAACATTAGCATCTGGTCACGTGATACTACTGTCTTTTTGTTATTTATATATATGATATTATAAACTGTCTATACAATGGTATTTATTGTGTTTTTACAAAGGGACAGAGTGAGCTTTTGTGGTCACTCTTTGTCCGTTGTCCGTCCGTCTGTCCGTCAACAATTTTCTCATGTAGAGGTCAGAATTTTGGCCTAATCTTGGTCACAATGATCATCTCAACAAAATAAAGGTCAAGTTCGATATTGGGTCATCTTGGGTCAAAAACTACTAGTCACAGGGTAAAATCATTGAAAAACATTGTGTAGTGACACTAGAGGTCACAATTTTACCTAATCTTTATGAAACTTGGTCACAATGATCATCTCAACAAAATCTAGATGAAGTTCGTTATTATAATTAGATCATCAAGGGACAACAAGTAGCCTTACTAGGTCACGTCAAGAAAACCCTTCTATAGGTCACAATTTGGGCAATCATAATGAGGTCATCCGTTAAAACAACATGAAAACCTTGTATATGTATTGCTATATATGCTGCATTTTCTTGAATTGTAGTCAGAAAAATTGTAAAAGATGGCTTATGTTATCAAAGGGGCCTGCACACACTTTTACCACAGGTGAGCGACCTAGAGCCCTCTCGTTATTTCATCAGTCAAACTGCAGTTCATAGAAGGAAACGTGAGTTGAGACGGTCTTATGAACTACTCACATTCACTGGAAATTAAAGCTTCATAAATGGAAGCCAAAGTATGAGTTAATCATGTTTGGTTTAATTGTCATGTTTTCAATCAGGGAAGTCATGTGACTGTTTAAGGATGAATGTTTTGACAAGCTCTATGACAGGTGATGCCGGATGTATGAGAGCTCTAGCCTGTCATATATGGTGTAATCATTAATGATGTAGGCCAAGTAAAAAAATATGTGTGGCTCTGACTCCGGTAACATAGTGAAAAATGTCTAATATTTAAAATTTATCTGGAAAGTTTGATTTGAATGAACAAAATTCATATTTTAAATTAAAATGATTTTAGAAATTATCACTTTGTTGTTCAGGAATTAATACCTGATTCCTTGGCAAGTCTGGTAGGGAACAAACGGAATGACCCCTCGCTTACAACTCTCTCACTAGGATGCAAACAAACAATAATAAATTAAAAGAGTCAACCTGAAAACACTTTCAATGGATTTTTATTGTTGTAGCCTTATACATTCAACATTTTGAGGCTGCAACCACTTCCTTTTGTGGGCTTGTTTGTATGTTGTATAATTCTATGCATAGATTATCATTATAGACGTTATATTGCCATCTTTGTGCCTCAACTGTCAGTATGTGGGATTATGAAAGTGTATATATTTTGCAGATGCACTTTAATCACATATATTGTATTTCCTGCAAACTCTTGTTTGTTTACCAACTTTGCAGGGGCTAATTGTTCTAAAAAAATGAAATTAATGAAAATAGAATCAACATGTTTTAGTTTGATTAATTAATTCCGTTAAAATTCATTTAATGGTTGATCAACATAATCTCGGGTTTTTTTTGTTCTCATCATAATAATAATGATAAATGGTGTTTTGTTTTCGTGGAAGTCGTATTTACAGTGGTGTTGTATTAAAGGTATACCACCTGATATTGTGTTAGGTAATTATTGTTATTAAAATAGGTCGTTTAAGGTAAAACGAATTGTATAAAATGAAGATTTCTCAGTTTCTAGTGGACGTACAGGTATGAAATTATGCATGAGTAAATGAAACTCATCTACCTACTCTACATAAAATCTCAACAGTGAAGATGATTTTTAAAAAAAAGTTTTATTCATAAGTTCTATATGAGAATATGAGATATTTACATTTTACTGTCAAAATTTTGACTGAAATCTGATGATTAGATTTTAAGTTATTTTGCCCCCCCCCCCCATCTTTGATGAGGGGGTATTTTGCTTTGCACATGTCGGTCTGTCTGTCTGTTGGTCGGTTGGCAAATGGTTTCTTTTCTATAACTCAAGAATGCTTTGCCCTAGGATCTTCAAACTTTACATGAAGGTTTGTCATCAACAGTAGATGACCCCTATCGATTTTGAGGTCAGTAGGAAAAGTAGGTCAAGGTCACTGTGACCTTTATCATATCTGACTAATGGGCTGCCATGTTGGGCATTCATGTTTTACAAACATCTCTTGTTTAAAATTTCTACAATTTGTTTTCTCGTAAACGGCCAATACATAGATGGTTGCTTGAATTTTGAGACTTGAGTATTAAAACATACTTGTATTTCCTGTATCACTGATATATTTTCAATGTATGTTGCTGGCACTCACAGCATACACAAAGCATCCTTTTATCATTAGATTAGTAAATTAAAAGGATGTATACCTTTAGTTTGAAAGCTTTATTGTGATATATGACATATTTAAATTGAGCTCTTATGACCTTGATGTTTTTGCTTTTGTTTTGAATTGCGTATTATAATCAAGTTAAGGTGCAACTAATGAGTTTTGTGGTCAATAGATGTAAATATTGGAAGACAAATTATGATAAAATTGTAAATTGTTATGTACTGGTAAATGTTCTAATAGGTCATGAATGCATTGGTTGTACGTAGTACTGCTGCAATTTATAATGGTTGTGTGTGTGTTTGTGTGCATGCATGTTATTGTGTATGCACATCTGTTTGTCTATCTGTCTGTCTGTCAGACTGTTCGTCCGCCATCCTGTCTGCCCACAGTTCAAATAAATGGATAACTTGCATGCTTTAAAGTGCCCAGGTTGCTACAAAGGTTGTTTATGGTTGGGGCTGATTATTATGAAATCACTTAAGTCTTACTGTTCACTCCAATGGGTATAATGAACCCCCTTGTATGACTACACATTGTGAGATAGCCAAGTTGCAGCAGGCTTATGCAGCTCCCCGGCTGTTATATAGTGTCCACTTAACATTATGTCACTGTTTAAACTAAACAATAAAATATTTATTTTAAGATTTGCATGTAACAAAAAATATAATTTTTATTTGCTTAGTATGTTATTAGCTTAATTTCTAATTGACTGACACTATTAACAGTATAACAATGATATTATTGTGCCTTTGAAAGAGAAGTTATAGCATTTATAAGAATACATATATCTAAGATCAATGCATTAAGACCTACCAGTATATGTAATACTGTGTCAAGGTCAATATTGACTTAAAGAGTTTTCTTAATTCATCTCAAGCTTTTTGTTCTTCGCAAAGTTTAATTCTTTCTTTGTATTGCATAATATAACCTAATTGTGTTGATGTGACATAAAACCCAAACGAATGAACGGACAGACAGACAAAGTTTTTTTTAAAAGATTAATTAGAACATGAAGGATTTGTGTTGTGTTGTGTCTACCTTGCAACTTTATGCAGCATACATGAAATCCAGTGCTCTTATTTAAGCTGCCCTCAAGAGCTAGAATCAGCGTGCTGGGAAGTTCTTAAAGATGCAAATTTCATTGTCAAAAGATAGCAGCTATAGTTATGGTGGTTAATATAATGAATAAAATAGTACATCAGTATAATTTATCAGGTTTGTCAATGAAAGGTTGTTCAGCACATCATTCCCTGACTTATAGGGGTGCCGGCCTTACTTGTATTAATGTTCAGTATTTGTCAGATTTCAGCTGTCTTTCGGCATTCTTGGCACTTTATGGACGCACTTGCCTGTCAATCTTGTCAGATATATTAGGACCTGATAGATATATTGTGGTCAACGGTGTATGATACGGCTAACTAGTACTTTCACCTGCAAGTTGTAACTAGTGAGTTACACATTTACATAGCAAACTTTGCTTTATGACTTTCGCTATGTTTTAATGGACTGTCAAAACGTTTTTTTTGCCGAACTTTGCTTTGCTGATTCACTTTTGGTATGAAACTTTCGGCAACTAACAATTATTGATAAAAAGTTTTGTATTCAATAATGAGGGTGTTTAGCCAATGAAAATATGTTTTGGCAGGTATTGAATTGCTCATATATATGTCTGTTTCACCAGTATAACAGTGTAGGATGCAATCATCAACTTTAAGAGTTCCGATGTTCACAGGGGTCCTACCATTCTTGAATAGTCTGGAAATCCGGATTTGCTGCGTTAGAATTAATTATCATTTCTGCACAAAATAAAAGTTATTTGATGAAGAAATTCAAAGATATGACAAAGTTATGGTCATTTGTAGTTCAATGATCTGAATTTTAACAATAAAACAATGTTTGAAACCTAGTTAAGGTGTGGGGATGTGTGAAACAGACTTGCGACTTGTTTTCAGGATTGGATATTATGCATCGCAGTAGGACCCCTGAGTTTAGCAACTTTTACTAGCATGTTGATGGTCAGTTCTCACATTCTAAATATGATGAACATTTTTGTTGACAATCCCATGTCACGTGAGGTTGTTGTCTTGTTCAAGTATTGTTTTTGTTTATAAAGTGGCTAAACTTAACCCACTTACCCTGTTTTCTCTGGTAGTTTTGATTTGTTTCGGAAATTACCACTTGTTGGTGTACTTGTATTATGATGCAACATTCATAAAAATAGAAACACAGTCTGCTCTGTAATCATTGTTAATGCTGAGCTGTGCAACTTAATTGTTGTCAGTACTCCTTAATTATATGTACCGTCTCCTTGCTCCTATCACAGTGTTCCATGCTCCTATCACAGTGTTCCATGCTCCTATCACAGTGTTTCATGCTTCTTGTTCCTTTTTCCTATCTCCTTGCTCCTGTCTCCTTGTTCCTTGCTCCAATCACTTTGTTCCTTGCTCCTGTCTCCTTGTTCCTTGCTCCAATCTCCTTTTTCCTGTCTCCTTGCTCCTGTCTCCTTGTTCCTTTTTCCTGTCTCCTTGCTCCTATCTCCTTGTTCCTTGCTCCTGTCTCCTTGTTCCTTGCTCCTATCTCCTTGCTCCTGTCTCCTTGTTCCTTGCTCCAATCATATTGTTCCTTGCTCGTATCACATTGTTCCTTGCTCCTGTCTCCATGCTCTCCACGTGTTCCATGCTCGTATCACAGTGTTCCATGCTCCTTGTTCCTTGCTCCAATCACATTGTTCCTTGCTCCGGTCTCCTTGTTCCTTGCCCCTGTCTTCTTGTTATCTCATAATCTCCTTGCACTTATCATATTAAGTCTCTCACATTGTTCCTTGCTTAGATCCTATCTCCTTCCTAAAGCTCTCATCTCATTCATTGCTCCCTGTTCCTTGCTGCTGTCTCCTTGTTCCTTGCTGATGTCTCCTTGTTCCTTGCTGCTGTCTCCTTGTTCCTTGCTCCTGTGACATTGTTCCTTGCTACTGTCTCCTTGTTCCTTGCTCCTACGACATTGTTCCTTGCTGCTGTCTCCTTGTTCCTTGTTCCTTGCTCCTATGACATTGTTCCTTGCTACTGTCTCCTTGTTCCTTGCTCCTACGACATTGTTCCTAGTTCCTTGTTCCTTGCTCCTATGACATTGTTCCTGGTTCCTCGTTCCTGTCTCCTTGTTCTTGCTCCTATGACACTGTTCCTTGCTCCTGTCCCCTTGTTCCTTGCTCCTATCACATTGTTCCATGCTCCTGTCTCCTTGTTCCTTGCTCCTACAACATTTTACCTTGCTCCTATCACAGTGTTCCTTGCTCAAATGTCATTGTTCCTTGCTCATATGACATTGTTCCTTGCTCCTATCACATTGTTCCTTGCTCCTATGACATTGTTCCTTGCTCCTATGACATTGTTCCTTGCTCATATGACATTGTTCCTTGCTCAAATGACATTGTTCCTTGCTCCTATCACGTTGTTCCTTGCTCATATGACATTGTTCCTTGCTCATATGACATTGTTCCTTGCTCAAATGACATTGTTCCTTGCTCCTATCACATTGTTCCTTGCTCATATGACATTGTTCCTTGCTCCTATCACATTGTTCCTTGCTCCTATGACATTGTTCCTTGCTCCTATGACATTGTTCCTTGCTCATATGACATTGTTCCTTGCTCAAATGACATTGTTCCTTGCTCCTATCACATTGTTCCTTGCTCATATGACATTGTTCCTTGCTCACATGACATTGTTCCTTGCTCAAATGACATTGTTCCTTGCTCCTATCACATTGTTCCTTGCTCATATGACATTGTTCCTTGCTCCTATCACATTGTTCCTTGCTCCTATCACATTGTTCCTTGCTCCTATGACATTGTTCCTTGCTCCTATGACATTGTTCCTTGCTCATATGACATTGTTCCTTGCTCAAATGACATTGTTCCTTGCTCCTATCACATTGTTCCTTGCTCATATGACATTGTTCCTTGCTCATATGACATTGTTCCTTGCTCAAATGACATTGTTCCTTGCTCCTATCACATTGTTCCTTGCTCATATGACATTGTTCCTTGCTCCTATCACATTGTTCCTTGCTCCTATGACATTGTCATTGCTCCTATGACATTGTTCCTTGCTCCTATCACATTGTTCCATTGTTCCTTGCTCCTATCACATTGTTCCTTGCTCCTATCACATTGTTCCTTGCTCATATGACATTGTTCCTTGCTCATATGACATTGTTCCATGCTCCTGTCTCCTTGTTCCTTGCTTCTGTCTCCTTGTTCCTTGCTCCTATCACATTGTTCCTTGCTCCTATCACATTGTTCCTTGCTCTGATCACATTGTTCCTTGCTCTTATCACATTGTTCCTTGCTCCTATCACATTGTTCCTTGCTCCTATCACATTGTTCCTTGCTGATATGACAATCACATTGTTCCTTGCTCATATGACATTTTTCCTTGCTCATATGACATTGTTCCTTGCTCCTATCACATTGTTCCTTGCTACTGTCTCCTTGTTCCTTGCTCCTATTACATTGTTCCTTGCTACTGTCTCCTTGTTCCTTGCTCCTATTACATTGTTCCATGCTCCTGTCTCCATGTTCCTATCACATTGTTCCTTGCTACTGTCTCCTTGTTCCTTGCTCCTATCACATTGTTCCTTGCTACTGTCTCCTTGTTCCTTGCTCCTATTACATTGTTCCATGCTCCTGTCTCCATGTTCCTATCACATTGTTCCTTGCTCCTGTCTCCTTGTTCCATGCTCCCCATTACATTTTACTATATCCTTGCTCCTGTAAGTAAACCTAGCTACATGGTCTAAGAATACTAAGAGATTTAAATATTGTGGTGGTCTGACAGGTGAGGTTTCATTCTGTGTTGTTGAGACCAATTTTATCACCCATTGTCAATTAAAGTGGTGATTGCTTTTCCAGTATTTAATTTATATGTGAATATTAATTAGTATAAAATTGTTGATTGTCAATATCAATATGTTTATTGGTTGTTAACATCTAAGTACAAATATATTTATGTCATCTGTACATTGGTTAAAAGCTCTTCACAATGAAGTATCTTATCTTTATAACAGGATATTGTAAGTATGTTGTTCCGGTTCACTCAGAAGAAAGATAGACATATGTGAACCAGTATGACTTTGTATGGTCACATGACCAGGATATTATAGTCACATGACCGGGAATTTTCTTGTTTTGTTAGCCTGCCTGCTATCATCTGTAAATATATTAATTTGGTATTTTTATGTTGGGCAGTCTTTCAAACTTTTACATAAGTCCATTCAAACCTGTGTTAGACCTTTTTGGTATCGTCAGTTAAATAGCCCCCTGTCTTCTACAGCCCTAATGTTAAATAATCAAGATAATGCAGTATAACAGAAAAGTAAGAAAACATTTTGATGATGAATTGATTCAGGTAAATATAATATTGATAAAGCTAATATTATAATATAGTTTCTTAGCATGCAAAGCCTTATATACATGTATTAATATTTAAAAAAATATTATAGCATAGCCTATGTACATGAATGTATAATTATATTAAAAAATCACATTTATTTCAAATGTAATAATACAGTATTTAACAGTTGAAGATTGCAAAAATACTTTATTTAGTTTTATTTTGGGGTTGGCACTACTTGAGATACTTCCTTATTTGATATTATATTGCTCCTTATCTAATGTGGAACTTTAAATGTAATTTGGAGCATAGATTATGTGGAACTTCAGTTGTGCTTCATGTGAAGCTTTAAAGAAGTCTCAAACAAATTTCGGTACATTAAATGCCTAATTAACATAATTTAGCCACACTTCAATGGTAATTCCTCATAAATGGCAATTTTCTACTAATTTGAAGCACATTTGAAGCCAATACTTCAATAATTAACACTCTATTGATACTCAAGAAGAGACAGTTATACTTCTTATTTACTTAATAGTTCTGATTTGGCATTGTTACTGGAAGCAATATTGCAGGAGTGAGGATATCCAGTAGCCACGTGTGCATCCAGCATTGTCCGCTCAAAGTCCAGTTCAGAATGTGTCACAAATTACTGTGTTTGTGTAGGCAGTAAATATCTGACTTAATTATCATTGAGGATAATTACAATGTATTATGTAACCTTGCTCTTCCTTGTTGTAGTTTTGAAGAACAAGAGGACGAAACCAGTCTGTTAGCACATGTCGTGTGATGTGTTTCCTGAATCTAGAACCATGAAAGAGTTGTAACAGGAACAATTAATATCTATTAATGTATAATATATATTAATAAAAGTGTGGTACTGCGAAGCAGTCCGTTCTGTATATATTCAGACCAATACAAATGGTCAATAATAGTGCCAATTCTAAAACGACAACAATATTTTCGTCATAACAAAATGAGATATGGCCGGCGCATGTGAAGCGGTCCGTTCTGTAATTATCCATGCCAATGTTATTGAGTCTGAATTTGTAGCATTAAAGAATTGATCAGAAATCTTTGAAATATATAAAAAGATTGTCAAATCATACTAATCAGTGTTTCGGTTGCCTCCATGACATTGCTCAATATTTTATTCTCGTTGAAGAGGGGAATTACATGTTGATCATAATATTTTGACATTTTCTTCTTTGGTCAAAATAACCTCTCATGTCTTAAAATTGTCATTGATCAATATGGTTGTTCAGTATGAATTTTAGATTCACAATTTGAATTCCATTCAACCCAGTATTTATGTAAAAACCCAGTATTTATGGAAAAACCCATTATGTAATTTTTTAAATTTAAATATCAATCTGTGTGGCCCTACAACATAAAATCCCCCGACAAGATGACATCATTGACATGACATGTATGTTCACTAATGTTTAATGTTTCACTTATGAGTTCAGTTATATTTTTAAATATATGGGTTTTCCAGTCTATTTATAGCAAATAACCTGGAAAATCCACTTGAAAAAGATTACATAATCATGAGCTGTCATGGTGTGATACATAAAAATTAAAGGAAGTGATCATACATACACTGTAGAGTTTTACACCTACACTTATAATACCAGTGCTATATGGCTAAAGTGTAACCCTATTATAATTAAAAGCTATTATAGGTTAGTAGTTCAAAGGTCAAGGTCGCAGTAATGAAATACAAGGGTTTGTTTATGTTTCATGAAGGGCTAAACTTAGCATTCACATATAATATATACCACAGTGACTGTTATAAGTGAACCACTTCCAAACTGATAGTCTGTTTGTTGTCCGTCCACAATTTGCTTGTGTGGACACTAGAGGTTACAATTTTGACTTTTGTTATCAAAACTTGATCATCTCAACAAAATCCAGACCATGTTAGATATTGGGTCATTTGGGGTAAAAAACAAGGTCACTAGGTCAAATAGAAAAACCTTGTGTGGTCACTGGATGTCACAATTTAGACCTGATCTTTATGAAAGTCAGTCAAAATAACCATCTCAACAAAATGTAAGCCAAGTTTGATATTGGGCCATTTTGGGTCAAATACTAGGTCAAATCATTGAAAAACCCTTTTGAGCCACTAGATTTTGACCTTATCTACATGAAACTTGGTCACAATGATCATCTCAAAAAAATCTAGGCAAAGTTCGGTTTTGGATAGTTTGAGGAAAAAATTGGGTCACTTAAGGATAAATCATAGAAAAACACTGTGTAGTCACTCTAAGAAATCACAATTATGGTCTATTATATATTCATGAAACTTGATCACTATGATCATCTCAACAAAAACTAGGTCAAAGAAATGCTGAAAAAATCAACGAAGGTATCAAACTTGAGATTTCTGGATTTTTAACCATCAAGCTAGCTGCTTTGATTACTTAATTCAGACATTTGTTTAAGTTATAACAAAGAGGGAAAATACAAACCTGAATCTCCAAACACAATTATCTCTATATACCTGAAACAACACACCAAAACAACACACCAAAACAACACACCAAAACAACACACCAAAACAACACACCAAAACAACACAAAAAAGTTTGACTTATTTTATCTACAGGTTTCAATCTACATATAGTCCAGCGAATTTGACACGACTCTCGACCTTCAATTAGCATAATTTAACAGCTGATATATCATCTATATTTATAATCCCGGTTGTATGTTTTCATAAGCGAGAAGTATCACGAAGACGCTCGAGGTTTTATACTAACCCAAACCCAAAGGACCGATGTTGCACGATTCGTTTGCGGAGATTTATATATTCAACGCAAGAACCTTGTAATATATTCATGCATAAAGGTCAGGATCATGTCAAATTCTCTGTGCTATACCTTTCATCGGGGATATTATAGTTAAAACATGGGTCTATCTCAGGTTTCATGAAATATTATGGTTGGCTGTCGAAAGTATGGGAGTTCCACATCTGGTCATATCATTATAGGGAAACCAGATCAACTGGTTATATCTAAAACAATGACATGTGAAGATGTCAACAAGACTTTCAGTGATCCTTGATAACCACAATCAGCTACTTGTTTTATTGTACTGTAATTGACAGGTCATTGAACTTACAATTATCATAGTCCATTGATGTACATGTATTCATTGCTTCAGTGCAGTATTGATCATTAGTATTGCAATCTTTGTTACAATAAGACAGTTGAGGGCAATTGCAAGTTGGCATGTATAATAGTTTTAACCATTGGATGCTTTAATATTCCCAATTCATCGTTTTAGCATGATAAATATTATTAAAGTAGGCAAATAATTTATAGATATCCGTTCTGTACATTGGAAGTTTATGTTGGAATCTTTTCAAACATACAATCACTATATAAGACCGTCCAATAACTGTTGAAGATTTGCTTGGTTCATTGGCCGTTCATGGCTGTTCATTGTCACAAAGCAGGTGTGGCTTATAGCCAGGGAAATATGTATTTAAGGAAAATTATCAGTAGGCTGTTCACCTGAAATCTTGGTTAAATATGTTGTTGATTTTGCCAAAGGGTAAAACTGTTTATTTGGAAAAATATTGTATTTTGTCTTATTTTCTTACATTTATTTTATCCTTAGGGTTTGAAGTCAGGAACTGTTAACCAAAAGGTTGGTTTTAATGACGGTTTCTCCGATAGTGCATCTACATTTTTCTGTTTTTTGAACTATGTTTTTATGATTCCTTGGATGTTGCAATTTTCGTGTGCCTTTATTAAATTAAAGGTTTAAAATGATTGCACACTGCCAGCTTTATTTATCCAGTGCATTTATGACATTTCACCCGCCATCCACCCTGAGTTCACTTGGCTGTTGTTTGCATCATCCGGCGTCCACCCCGCGTTCACTTGGCTGCACCCACCCCAAGTTATAACAAGTTCACTTGGCTGCACCCACCCCGAGTTCACTATAGGCTGCACCCAACCCGAGTTCACTTGGCTGTGGTTCGCATCACCTGGCGTCCACCCCGAGTTCACATGGCTGTCACGTTTTCAGCAAATAGCATATACTTTGATTATAGTTTGATTACCGAAGCAGGGGTTATTACCCTATTTAGAAATGTTATAATCTTGTGTTTGTAATATATTATATAGGGCAACATTTACAATATAATCTTACCTTCTCATTTATCACACACTTGGTGAGGAAGCAATGGAAAGAATTAATGAACTTACTGGTTATTAACCTGCGGCATTGAGCCGCAGGTTAAATTGGATTGCCAAAAGTAAAATGATCATGGAGGGGCACGTGACATGTTCTCGATGGTTTACGATTTCAAAAGAATTATCCAAAAAAAGAAGCATTTTGTAAGAATGTCGTGAACCAGACTAATTCCATTATTTCATGTGGAAAACATCGGTCTTTATCGCATTACAATAGTTTATTTACCAAAGAAAGCAGAACTATTCCGAAATTTCACTTTGAACGCGAGACCACGAATCTAAACAGCAGGTGTCTGCAGCTGCATAAGATTCCCAGTCAGTAATAAATATAGTGGGCAATGCACTACATCCCGTAGAGAACACATCGCTAGAAGCATGGTATTGATACATGATAAAAAAATCTAATTCTTTTGAATTTGTTCATTCGTTCGGCATTGTCCGATTTTTCATGTATTGGAATTATTTTGACAGAAACATTAATTTAAACTTACACCGGAATAAATTCGAATTGCATCCAAACTGCAAAAACCACATTCTAAACAATACAACTAAATTACAAGGCCGCAGGTAATCACCCGCAGAAAACTATTTGACTTGTTTATAATTGGAAGCTATAATTGTTGATCTACCTGCAGATCCTAGGGGTGTTTGGAATTTTTTTGGGACAATTGCCATAATATTTTTATTTCTTGATATTTTTCAATGAAATATTCTACTTATTTAGCTTCATGTTCAACCTATTAATTTGATGTATGAATAATCATATTATTCCACTCGGACAATTAATTCTGCTGCTATGGCAACACCAGGTAAGCATATAAGCCTGGCACATTAACATCACTATGTTCAGGGGTCCTTTAATCCAGGAATGATCCGGAAATCCGGATTTGCTGCATTAGAAATAATTATCTTTTCTGTACAAAATAAATGATGAAAAAATTCAAAGTCTTGACAAAGTTATGGTCATTTGAAGTTCCATAATCTGAATTTAACAATAAAACTATGTTTGAAACCTAGTTAAGGTGTAGGGATGTGTGCTAATGGCACAAACCTGTAACAGATTTGCAGGATTGAGCATTATGCCTCAGTAGAACCCCTGTAGTAGTCTTGTACAACTCATTGTACGTAAAACTTCTGACACAAAATATGTCATCACCCTTGCTATTAATCCTGCTTGTTGATAGGCTGATAAAGTTCAATGTTTCAATTGCTTACGTGCAAAACTATGGTAACTACATCAATTCATATAGGCACGTACCATGGTTTTGCACTGAGCCCTCGAAATTTTTAAGTACATATTATGTACTACATGTAGTTGGGATCCTAAAATTTTAAAGGTGATAAGTTTATCAACTTCTTAATAATTATGTGACTCAAAAACACTGTGGGTTAACCCACAGTTAACGCACAGTGTGGTGCTTGATATATCTAGCCCTTGTTATCACCGCGTATAAACCAAATCACTGTATGAATTAATGGGAGACTACAATTCAACTTGTATGACTTTTTGTGATTTAAAACCTCTGTCATTTATGATCACTGTACTACTTATTGCAAGACTATACAATTCTACATGTACTCCTTATTGCGCTTACTGGAAGTTGTCTCGTTTATACACTAAAGTTATATTCCCATCATTAATCAAGGGATTTTACCCACTGCTTGGGATAGGCTGGGTGGTTGGCAAAAAAAACAGATTCTGTACAATAACTCGAGAACTTTTAGGGTAGGATCCTCAATCTTAGCATTGAGGAGATCGGTCAGAAACAGATGTGCCTATCAATTCTGAGGTCAGTAGGTCGAAGGTTGCTGTGACCTTTAATCTCATTGGATAGACCAAAAGTGTTACTGATCAGTAAATAACTTGTTTGGCCCATGAGGATCTTCAAACTTAAAAGGGATGTTGGTCACCATCAGAAGTTGACCCCAATTGATATTGAGGTCAGTTAAGGTGAAGGTCCCCCTGAATGATAACATAATGTAACACAGCAGCTGTCTGTCAGTGTGAGATGTCATGTTATTGTAGCTGTTCAGTATTTCTTGCTCTGTTGTCTCGGATTGGTACTCAGTGCCTTCCCTGTCCTATTATTATTTATCTTATAAACATTAATATCTACTGTAAATCCTGTATTATTCGCGGTGGTTTAATTTCAGCTTATTTCCAGGATTCGTCCTATTCATGAATTCTTCATTCCGCGTAAGTTTACTTTCATAACATAAGATAAATCTGGGGGAAAAGTGAATATAAACCACACGAACAAGATATTTTTGGATGCAAACATTATTTTGTTATAGTATATTGGTATTATGCATGTGTCTTAAGAGACAATTATCTTCTCAATAAACAAGAAACTGTTAAAACGTATGCTTGGACACAATAAAAATGTAATAATATTACTACACTGGATTTACTAAAACCTGTGAAAACACTTAATAATTTTTTTTTTTTTTTTTATTTAACAAATAAACTTTATTGCAAATCGGCAAACACATTTGCACATACAGTACTGATATGATGTGTGAAATGCATTTAACAAACTACATTATAAAATGTGTGATGTATTGAGTAAATTTCACTGAGTGATCACAGAAAATCAATATATTGTAAATTTAATTTTCTGTGATTGCAAGTGAAATAAAATTGATCTTACACCAAAAATCAACAAATTTTCTGTTTATTATATGCCTCAATTTCTCTTAAAATGTGCCGTAATTGGAAAAATCACGTCGAAATTGGAACGTCACAGCGTGAGAATTATGACGTCATGATGATGTAACGCATATTAAAGCCCGGCGCCGTTGACGATACATTTCTTTTTCAGCATGATTCTGGAACCAGCTTCAAAACAGTGAAAATAACAAAGTGGTAATTTCACTGTTGTTTTCACTGTTATTTTCACTGAAAAAACTCCATTATTATAAATCCATTGAAAGCAAATAATAATTAGAAATAATCAATGTTTAATTGCATTTATTACATGTTTAATGTAGCTGTACTAGAAATGATCGAAATGTGCTATAGTGAATTTTATGGTAATTTTAATATTTGAGACCCTCAATCGCGAATTCATCCATTCTCGAACAAAGTTCAAAACTGAAAATTGCGAAATGAAGCTCACGT
The DNA here is from genome assembly GCA_947247005.1 of Spisula solida. Classification (NCBI taxonomy): domain Eukaryota; kingdom Metazoa; phylum Mollusca; class Bivalvia; order Venerida; family Mactridae; genus Spisula; species Spisula solida. The sequence continues at coordinate 15,601,674 of OX365948.1, read as the reverse complement.
GAATATAAAGCGATTTACAGTATTTTGCTTATGCAATGTAGCATTGTGGCATACCATACTGTACATGTTTAATAAACCAAAAAAGTACCTCTTACATTATTATGGCTGTATAGTTATATACTGACATTATTGTATGTTTCGTTGGTTTCTTGGTTGGTTGACATAATAAAATATGACTATTAGTAATAAAAATTCTAAAATGCTTCATCTCTCCTATTCTCCTTTTGTAGAAGGTTTTAATATTACAAAGTCCTCCAGGTCATTCACATTTTGTTACATAAAGCGGTCATTCACCCTAAATGCCTGTAGTGATAGTATTATGTTTATATTGTAAGTAGAAGTTCTAGTGTTATATATTACAGAATAGTCATGATAAATAAGGGACTAATACTAGTGTAACTGTTTTACAAACAAAACTTGAGTTACTCTAGTAATGTACCAGTTCCCTAACCAAGTTGTGGTTATCTTAACCTTGAACATTTTGACCTTTACTGTTTTTGTTTTGATAAAAAATAGTTAAGGTCAATACGATCTTAGCTATTATTTAACTCTGGCATTAATTAATCTTTGGTAACACATTTGTGTGATGTCACTTAGTGAATAATTGTTAATTGACTATTAAACCACGAGGAATTTAAAATTCTGTCCATAAAATATCATAGCATTTAATTTAACCCATTAAAATTTTCTCCATACATACATAATTAATTATAAGTCACAGGAGTGCAAAAATCTAAGTCTGTCCAAAATAATACAAGATAACCATTGATGCAAAGCATCAAAGGGCGCCATTAAAGAAGTTCTGAAAACTGTAGACATATATGATTGATCTTTATAAGAAACAGCAGGTGTTGTATTTTTCAAAATATAATGGCAAAAGTGAAATACAAAAAATATATTTTCATCTTGAATATTAAGGATCTTAGTTTGTACCTTAATCCTCTTGTACAAGCATGTTTTATAAATATACGCATGCTATTCATTTAATATTATCAAATGGCAAACAATGCAGATGCACATCATTTACAACTCATTTCAGTGTGATGTGATGTGTAGTAACTTCATAATGCTAATTTCAGTTTATTTGCAATTAGTATAATGTAATAGTCAAATGGTGTATTGTGTGTAAAGTTTGTATAGCTATATATCCGATAGCAATTCAGTATGTGCAAATTCCATATTTGGTGCATGCTATTTCATTGGTTGTATAAATTTAACAAACAAAGCTGAGTGTAATGGCATTGCTATCAATTTAAAATTTTCGATATGATAAGTTAAAAATAACAAGAATAAAATACAACAGGTATATGAACTTTGTTTTATTAATAAACAAAAAGCTATTAACAATACAAGACATATGTGTTGCATAACCATGACACATAGAACGTGCCACATCTGTATAGACAACCAAATGTATTTGTTTAGAAGCAACATTATTTTAATCTTTATAGACTCTAGAATCAATTGCTTTCTAGACACTAAATCTATACAGATGTCAAGTTTATTCATGAGTCTATACGCTTAGATGTATTCAAATACGTATAGCAAGAATCGAGAACAATTGATGTAGAAGATGAGTCTACCAAGACTCAAAAACTCTACCGAGGACCAGTGAGTTACCAGCTAATTCAGATCTGTATAGAAACCATTTTAAGTGTCTAGATACCTGTAAAAGCAAATGCGTTCAAATCTGTATAGACACATCTCTCCATTGGCAGAACCACTGAAATCTATATCTAAGACAAGTTTGAGCTATTCCAAAAATAGTTTCCAGGGCATATCCATTTACCATGAAATGTTTTAAGATATAGCATTTCAATGTAGACTGCAGGGTCGGTCAAAGTTGTGCATTAAAAAGCTGGATAGCTATAATGTCGCTGATATGCAGTACGTACGGGTCATTCAATTTATACCGCATTGTATATTGAATGACCCTCAATTAAACAAATAGTCGGTATCAATTTTTCATTTGTTACTTTGTACGTGGTTTTCAAAATTGGTACCGACTATTTTGTTTCATTGAAGAATCTTTTCAGAGAAACCTGAACGTGGCACATCTTAATCCATACGCTGCACTTCTTGTGTTTTATAGATTACAATGTGGTAGATACATGTATTTATAGAAACTCTAATATTTACCTCGTCGAACGCGATTCAAGAGCCGTGCCGAGTAACGTTTTTTCCTGTTCTAAAAATAGACGATGTACCCAGTGTATTTACTGATATGAAGCCGCTGTTCGTAAGCGATACGCTGATTGGTTGTTTATTTGCTGTGGACACTGGGTGTAATGCAGAGCAATGAATTGTGGGGAGTAGGATATGTAAGATTACGTAAGGTCTGTTGGTCAGACCGGTACCTTCATGTTAATGAGATATTTGGCCGGGGGCGACGTAATTAGCTTTATGCAAATAAGTAATTTCGCCGGCCGGATCAGCGAGGTTCGTAAGGGGAATTTATGTATGTTAATCAAATAAAGTTATATTATATAGTTAAATTGAGGCTCCACGCGGGAAATTATTTATGAACTTCTTACAAATTGAGGCTCAACACGGGGAAGTGTTCATAAACTTCATACAAGTTGAGGCTCACCATGGGGGAACTGTCTTCCAGCTCATTATAACAAAGTCCTCCAATACAGACGCCCCGATCCATCGGGGCGCCAACAAACAAAAATATCTTTAAAAGATTAACAGCGTTAAGATAGCAGATAAGTGTTCTTGTTTTCAATGAAGATGTGGAAGTTTTTTCATCTAGTTGAAATTGAAAAGCACAAATCAAACTAGAATCTACATATAAATACATGTATATTGTTTGTCAGTCGATCAAAAAGAATAATGATATACGTATGTGTAGTAGCCTAGATTCTACGGTCTGTTGTATCTGGCAATTATAGCGATAGTGATTCCAAACTTAACTCAGATTTTAATATTTAGCACGCATGATGTTGAAAAAAAAACGTTGTTGACGGGACTTACCTTAAATATACGTCAAAATTATAGACAAAAAGAAAATAAGAAAAAAGAAAATAAGAAAAAAGGCTTTAACGAGATTTGAACTCTCGGCCTTCTTCTCGTAAAACGATTCGTAGGAGACGAACGCTTAACTGACTTAGCTAATCTCGCTACTAAGATTCAAAGTGCTGTATCTACGGTTATACTTTGCACTCCTTATTTGACCCGTGTCCCTTTAAAGTCAAACAGTTAACAATGCTATACACTTAATTTCGAGAGTATCTACTGTACATTTTTTTACATGTTTAACATGTTTATTTGCAAACATTTCATTGGTTTTTAAAGTGGTCAAAAGTAGGTCAAATATCAAGCAACACAGCGAATGCTGAAAAATTATTTGACATTGAATTTTGTCATATTTAGTACAATCCAATTAACTGAATGCACTTTGTCGTAAGTGCACAACTGAATGGCCACAACAACTTGGTCCTAAATGCACAACTGAATGCTCAATTGATTGTATGACAACTGAATGTATGGATTTTGCTTTTGTTTATGTTCACAGTGTTTCCATGGTCTGAGCTAATAAATCTTGAGTTCTGGAATCAGTTTGTAATCTTTAATATTTGATTGCCTGTTTCTGTGTGAGGTATAAAACAGATCAACCAATGGAATGGCTGCATTCTGAGACTCTGTAATCTTCAATATTTGATTGGCTGTTTCTGTGTGAGGTATAAAACTAATCAACCAATGACATGGCTGCATTCTGAGACTCTGTAATCTTCAATATTTGATTGGCTGTTTCTGTGTGAGGTATAAAACTAATCAACCAATGACATGGCTGCATTCTGAGACTGGTCTACTATTTAAGTTGTATAACCTTGGATCAGGAAAAAATTGTTGACATTTATTGAAATGATTATCATGTAGTGAAGTTTGTAATAGACAAATATTTACCCAGCTATAGGGGGTAATGTAATTAGACTACATCAATGTTGTGTACATAGTTAGATAAATATATTTCAATATTATATCTGTCCACTTTGATGGTAGGCAACTAAACCTTGGCATTGATTTTAATCGGCTGCAGAATTGAAGTTTGCAGACTACAACAACCTAAACAATATAAACGTTAAGTGGTCAGATCAGTCTGTACGTTAAACCACGCATGGGAACAGCAAGTATTGGTCGATTTTGACAGGTGGTCTCTTTTAACTGATTAAATATCATAGTCTAAACCAAACATATATTTTGGTGAGAGATACATTGGGTGGTATTTTCAAACAGGTTTTATAGAAGTGGACTTTTCTTGCATGTGGTCTTTGACACAGGATTCATTGTATAGACAGTTTTGTGGAAGGCTATTGCTGCTTACGTTTTATTGTTTATCAAATATGTTCAAAAAGCCTGTATGTATTGTAGGCATTCATGATATATCATTTACTATAAAATTGTCTATATTACCATTATATATCAGACTTGTTAATCATTTATATTGTTGTATATTTTCAGTAATCAATGTACAGAGCAAGAAGATACAGGAACAAACCATACAACAGATACCAGCAGAGCCAAGCTTGAACCCTAATGCACCACAAGTCACCCAGTTAGTCCCTATCAGCCAGATCAGTTCTGTTGCTCCGGGTGTTGTTGTACCGTCAGCCCCAGGACCGTGGCCAACATCAGCCCCACCCCCTAATATTCTGACAACTACACCAGTTTCTATTCAACCAGCTGCAGGTCTCGTTGAGGTAAATCATTATATAACTTTAAACGTTTTAAACTATAAAACGTTAGTTTTATTACTCAATTTCAGACAAATTAACCAGATCCTCATAATTTCAGTTGCCATATTTTAACAGTAAATGTTGATGTTTTGATTTAATTTTAATTCCGCCTTTGTTTTCCCAAATAGGGAGTTTTATGAATACGTACAAGATGTTCTTTAAATAAACTCTAATCCATACCTGTCAAGTCTCACTGTCATTCCCCGTGAGATTCATGCATTTATTCCCAAACTCATGCTGTCACGCTTATTTCTTTAAATCTCATGCATTTTAACAAAGCCTAAACTAATGGTTAAAATGTTCAAAAATATTCTGTTAAATTATGTTGCAATTTATACTCATGTCGGATACTGTGTATCAACCAAGAACATTGTCAAACAAGCACTTTTTAACATTATTATAATGTAATCAGGACATCTTATAAAGTCAGTCCCAAAATGCTAGAATTTGATTTGATGGTTCAAAATACTAACGTAACAACTATGGGTTTTTTAAAACCTGTTGCTGGGAGCAAATTGCATAATTTAGTCAAATAGACAATGTACAAATTCTTTAATGTGCATGAATAACGGTACATGTACAAATTAGTCAGTCACATGGTCTAAGTCAGATAGACATCTTGTATCACTGGTTATGAGATTAGACGCTCGCTGAAGCTTGCCGTCTAAATCTCATAACCAGCGATACTCATTGTCTATCCTATACTTAGAGTCTTGTTTGAAAAAAATCTTGAAATTTGATGCTACTAATGACAGAAATAGAGGATCTTTTATGAGTGCTCATTGCATACAAGTTTTATTTTATTAATCACATAACCTTAGAAAAAGCTCATTTCCTTTCAAAATGATAATGTAATCCGCATACATTTCAACTAAAATTTAATGCCACACTGACAACCCCAGTGAATGTTGGTATTATCCTGACATCATGGGTCCATAGAATCATGGATTGGCTAACCTCATGTCAGATTAATTAAATAAGTATTGCTCACTCTGGAAGCTGTGCTGAACAATATTTCCGGCACAGCTCTACCTCACTCAGATGGACAGCAGCTTATGTGATAAAATGCTATAAATTATTTTTCAATACCAATCAAGTATGAATGGATATGCAACAATATTTGTAGGGATTATTTGAGCTGAGATTTAGCTAAGATCTTGAATTTCCGAGGATTGTGTCTGTTTGTGAATTACTTCAAATTTCCACACTCATTGAAATCCTGTTTGTGAATTACTTGATTAAAATTTCCACACTCATTGAAATGGTGTGACCTAGTAATTCTTTATTCTTCTCTACATGCGTGCCCTGTAGTAATCACCCTGTCCGTCCGTCCGTCCGTCAACTTGAAAACCATTATAGGTATTGACTTCAAACTTCAAACATAAGCTCACAACAACAGTACGCTATTTTATGGCAAGTTATATAACTCTCGCTACAATATTGGAAGAGTTATGGCCCTTTGTAAAATTCAAATTTTCATCGATTTTCAGCTTTTTTTCTTGATAACTTGAAAACCGTTGAAGATATCAACTTGAGATTTTAAACATAAGCTCACAACAACAAAACACTATTTTATGACAAGTTACATTACTCCAGCTACAATATTGGAAGAATTATGGCCCTTTGTTAAATTCAAATTTACTCATTTTTCATCTTTTTTCTTCGTAACTTCACAACGATAGTAGAAATTCAAATGAAACTTGCTATAATTATTGCCAGTGATAATACGCTTATCTTTAGCAAAGGGCAACAACTCTAGCTTTGATAAATTTTGACTTATGCCCCTTTTCAGCTTCAAAAACTATAACATTGGTCAAAGTTAAAAAATGGTTCAAGATATTCAAATGAAACTTGCTATACTTACTTCTATTGACTACGACAATAAGTACATGTATGTGGAGCAAAAACAATATACACATTTTAGCAAAGAGCAACAACTCTTTAAAACTTTAATAATTTTTGACTGATTCCCCTTAACACTTGCACACAAAACAAACAGATTATTGTAGTTCTGTTTTGTGTATTTCCATCTTCCAAACAATATTGGCTGATCAGGAACAGGGCAATGTCAATGAAACCAATGTCATGATTTCATGAATTCAGTGTGCAATTTTAGTCTGTCAAAGATATTTCCAAACTTTATAAAAGTCAAAGTTCATCATGGTTTCTGTGTAGGAAATTAAACCTGCGCTTGTCAAACAACTTTAATAGAAGGGAGTGAATTACTTTATTTCAGGCATCAACACATGAAAGTTTGAGATATGACTTTGTTATTGTGTCTGAGTACAGAAACTTAGAGCGCTGATAATTATGCAACCCCACTATACTTCTACACTCCTCCCCTCCCCCCTCTTACGACATGCTACCACGGGGCCCTGTTAACGACAGTGATAATTCTAGTTATACTTTGACTACTGGTAGTTATTGATGATTGAAGCAGTGTAATTATGAAGAATGTTGTCTATCTCAGTGTATAATAATCTTACTCTATAGCCTACTGTCCGCCTGGTAAAATGGGATGTAACATTGCTTTAATACTATCTGTCAGATTCCAATATTTAATAGATTCACAAGTAGGGCAGACATATTGATTTTGTGCTGGGCATTTGGATGGATAGATGTGTCAGTCTGTCTGGAAGTCACCGAGTTTCTCTGCCTGATTTCAATGAAACTTCATAGTACGGCAGAACTTGGAATGAGCTGGGAATTGTCGTCCATACAAAATGTTTTTTTCATTTTCTTGTTGCCAAGACAATACCATAACAGAATCTAGATGATGCCACCTTAAGTTTTTTGTATCAAGACTAATAATGCGGGAATTAAAAATAAATCAAATATAAGGGAGTGTAATGCATGTTGTTTATAATTACCAATGCCACTGAACTCATAAGCAGTTATCAATATAAAGAATATTTGTTATACTTGTATTACTGTATAGCGGGTATATTTCACGGGGGTCTTATTTTCGCTATATTCGAAGTCAACATCAATAGCGCAAAATCTAAACCCAGCAAAATATTTACCTCGTAAATATAAAAAAATTACAAAGGGAGACAATTCATGATAAGAAACATGTGAAGGAGCAACAAGAAATTAACCAACGTTGGCCCAATTACTTTGCGGTTTAGCAAAATACGGTAAAATACGGCAATAAGACTACAACTTATAATAAATCACAACATATAAATCGAAATTAGATATTTGTAAAACGTGTGTAAACTCTATGCATGCATGTGTATCAAATATCCTATGTGCATCATGTTTTCTCAATGTTGAAAGATGTCAATTATAAGCAGGTGCATCAAACTTGTTAAATTTAACAATTTTGTTTGCAAAACATGTAAATGTTTGCCATCGAACAAACCGTTCAAAATAACAGTCGAAACGCAACAAGCGATTTATGAATAAAATATATAAGCTGTGTATTTATATATACTGTGTAATTTGTAAATTTATAAATCGTCAAATTTGGAAGGACAGAAGAACAAACCCTTATATGTTATACCGGTGGGGAGCATAAATAAATCATGGACAGGGGCTTAAATAGTCTAATAAGTATGACTGACTTCAAAGAGTTTCCCTGTGCGCCCCAACAAGATGATCAAACGCTTTAAATAACTCAGACGCAGCATGTGTACACACTGTTGAGAAAATGACTTAATATATTCCTGCATATCGGAGGCGTTGATTTGATTTTGCATGCGTATCGTCAGTTCTAAATTGTCGGACTTGTTAAATTAATTATTAATTATGGACTATGATAGCAATATGGGACATCAAGACACCGTGAATTCAAAAGGATCCAGAAAACGCGAATAATTGCCCCTGTGAAATAAACCTGCTGTACAGTAATTTACTGATGTTTTTACTCTTTTTGTCTAATAAAGGGCCTCATATTAGATTTAAATCATTGTCAGGGGCTCATTTTCACATTTGACCGCTATAAAAGGTCGTTTACTTTGTAGATAATTTTATTGGAAAAATATCAAGAAATAAAAATATCATGGCACTTGTCACGTCAGACTTCCAAACACCCCTTGTACATATAATCACCATCTGATTAACAGACTGAGAAACTTACTGCTTTGTGTCATATTTTATTTCAGCCTCCGCCACCTCAGACCCAAGTACAGGGACCTCCGCCTCAGCAGCCACCACAAACTCAACAGCAACAACAAGTGTCTCAGTTACAACAACAGATACAACTACAGCAAGGGCAGATACAGAGTCAACAACAGTTAAATGATCAACAAATCCAACAGTCTGAACAGAATCTTGCTGCACAGTATCAGAGCTTTATGCAACAACAACAGGTATGTGTTGTTATGTCTCCCACATTATAGTGGGGTAGCCATGGTGATATTGTGATAGACATGGTCACTCTGTCTGGATGAATGTATTGAAATTTGTTTAAGCATTGGTCAGATTTCATTGAAACTTCACGCAAATACTTGGTAGCAAGCCTAGTTATGCACATTGTCAGGAATTTTAGGGTGGATTGTTTTGGTCAAGAGTTATATCCCTTTGTAGTAGATATTTGTTTTTATGTCAAAATCCGTTCAAGTTACGAATAGAATCTTGCTGCACAATAATAGAACTTTAGGCAATAGGTAGGTGTCATTATAAAATAGGTGAAGCCTGCTCTGTTAGATCAGTAGAGAATTCAGGCCTGATGATCTAGAGGTCATGAGCTTAGTTGGTTTCATTGAATGATAGTTCATACCAATGTTGGTAAAGAACAGAAAACATGAAGTGGCCTGCCAAGTGGTTATACTCCATTCAATATTATTGTGACCCATGTAGGTGTCTTTTACTGCAGGAGAGTTTGGATGAATAATTGCAGTTGATGTTATTTTACTATACGAGGCAAAAAGAAACAAACGTCTACCGTACTTAAAACATATTGTAATATGTCATTACTAGAACTAACTCGTTTTCCCCATATATAAATAGCAGTCTTTAAAAATCTTCTTCTAATAGTACTGGTTGAATTTTATTATGAATTGGTAACAATCTTCCTTTGGTGATCCTTTATAAAAATAGGTCTGTAAATAACTCAGGTTGCCATGGCAACACAAAAAAACCCCCAATTTCATGTTTGCAGGGCGTAAATAGTACCAGCCAATTTGTCAGGTGTATTTTGTAGTAATAATACACAGTTTAGATTCCTCTGCATATATGGATTAATCTGCAGATCGTGTTAAAATTAGCTTTATATAGTCAGCTTAGGTAGTTAAACCTTCTTAAGTTCCAATATTTCTCTCTAATTGATACAAGATAACCATTGATGCAAAGCATCAAAGGGCACCGTAAAAGAAATTATGTAAAACTGTAATAAAGACATATATAATTGATCTTCATAAGAAACAACAGGTGTGGCATTTTTCAAAATATATTGGCTATAGTGAATAATAACAAATAAATTTTCATTTTGAATATTAAGGAACTTAAATCTGAATGACTCAGATAACGAATCTGTCCAAGATTTTGACTGACTTGTCCATAAAGTCGATTTCCTTCATGCAATATTCCATCAACATCTTTAGGTAAAAAATATCGCGCAAACATTGAAAGAAAGCTAACAATGCTATAAGGGCCATAGCACTGCACTGATTACCACTAAATGGAGAAAAAAATCGGGCTTCCTTGATGCATATTTCCTAAAAAAACTCTTACCATTCTAAAATAGACAGATAAGCTGTCTGCAAGTGGCTGCTTTTAAGTTCTGACGGTCCAGCCACTACAGACGGACACCAAGTAGACCAAAACACCGCCGTAGTTTGCGCACAGATTTTTTGCGCACTTTCAGCTCTTAAAAAATATATGAAAACGTCAAACCACTATGAAATATATAGCATGTGCACGAAGAATGAACCTTAATCTCGCGATTGACACCAATAATAGTCATAAAATACAAAGATGTACCTAAAACATACAATCACTACACGATCATATCCATAATTTGACCTCGACCTGATAGTCTTTGCAATCACTGACAAAATTTGCAATTACAAATACAAATATCACCTTGTTTTAACGTACATTTTAATGATAAATGGAAATTAAAACACATAAAACGTATAGTTCGTGTATCATAATTTATTCCAACATTTACAATAAGCATGATGTTTAAAGACCGTATAGATCGACATGTATATTAAAAATAACAAAAACGAAATAAGTAACTAACTATAACATTTCTAAATTAAAACCCAATATATTTCTTCAGTTTACATAGTCTACCATAATTATTTTGGTCAATATACCGTGGGAAAGTTTGTTTTCAAACCCGTGTTCCGGACAGTACGGATAACGGTCTTTAGGCAATTCACGCGTAACCCGTACATCCTACTAACAGTGATTGTTTACATTAGGTTATCGAGACGGCGCGTGCCGATTTATTCAATCATTTTAGCGATTTAAAAGGCCAATATTACCAGGTATTCGATGGGGTTCGTGTGATTTTGGGCACTTATGGTTTCGATGCTAATAAGGCACTCCTGTATAGATTGCGTCGAAATGGTTCTGAAACTGCGTTGTAATCAATATGGCGTCCAAAAATCAGCGAACGCCGTTCATGGTCACATGGTAAAACCAGCCAATGAAATAAATTGTTTCATTAAATGACGACATCGCGTATGATGTAAACAACATAAAAGAAAAATTAATACACTAGTAAACACTAATGTGTAGAAGTTCATTAGCATTAATAACATAATTGTTTTTTAACAGAAATGTTTATAAAATGATTTTTTGTCAAAACATGTATTAATCATGAGTTTGTTTTACCTAAATAATCTGCATAAAGAAAATAAACGGCGAACTATTTTCTGATTTAAAGGTAAACAAATGGCCAAAACATTTCGCTGTCATACAAATTGAGGCTCCAAACGGGATATTGTTTATGAACTTCATACAAATTGAGGCTCAACACGGGGAATTGTCCATAAACTTCCTACCAGTTGAGGCTCACCACAGGAGAATTGACTTCCAGCTCATTATAACAAAGTCCTACAATACAGACACCTCAATCCATCGCGGTGCCAATAAGCAATCTACAGTAGGTTAGGGGATTTGACCGTATAAAAGCCACAGCAATGATTTGGTGTTCTTTCATCATTGTTGAAATTGTTCTTGGTTATACCTTATAGTGCTTTGTACTGAAATATAGAATAATAATAATGCCTAGTAAGCATTCTTGTGTGGTCATTAGGTCCCTCCTGATACTTGTGTGGTCATTAGGTCCCTCCTGATACTTGTGTGGTCATTAGGTACCCTCCTGATACTTGTGTGGTCATTAGGTACCCTCCTGATACTTGTGTGGTCATTAGGTCCCCTCCTGATACTTGTGTGGCCATTAGGTACCCTCCTGATACTTGTGCCTCGATTGTCATATTAGTTCCTTCTGTTGGGGAAAGAATACTTACATGATTGTACATTTGTCATTTTCTAGGATTCTTGACAATTTCCCTGATATTTTCCATTCCAGTGTCCATAATCCATAATCTCTGTCAATACAGGGATACATTGACAGAGGCAGATAAAGTCACTGACTTCTATCAGTGTTCTCACAAATATACATTATACATGTATCTCTTCAAGGACAAATGGGGAGGGGGGAATTTGTCATTTTCAGTTTTTAGCTCACCTGTCACAAAATGATAGATTGAGCTTTTGTGATCACTCTTCGTCCTTCGTCCAACCCTCCACAATTTACTTGTGTAGACACTAGAGGTCACAGTTTTAGGCTTATCATTATGAAACTTGGTCACAATGATCATCTCAACAAAATCTAGGCCAAGTTAGATATTGGGTCATTCAGGGTCAAAAACTATGTCACAAGGTCAAATCATAGAAAAACCTTGTGCAGTCACTCGAGGTCACAATTTTGACCTAATCTTTATGAAACGTGGTCACAATGATCATGTCAACAAACTCCAGGCCAAGTTCTATATTGGGTCATCCGGGGTCAAAAACTAGGTCACAAGGTCAAATCATCGAAAAACCTTGTGTAGTCACTTGAGGCCACATGGTAAAATCATTAAAAGGCTTTGCAATAGAGGCTGAATTTCGTTAAATCTTATTCAGAAAATGTAAATGATTACCTAGGTCAGGATAGGGGTGTGCATACACTACTACAACAGATGAGCAACCTAGGGCCCTTTAGGCCTTCTTATCTAGATCTTGCAGTTGAAATTCCTGATTTATTAGATTAGTAGGGTATAATGTTGGCAAGGGGGAAAACCTGGATTTACATGCAGTAAATTAAATTTGACTTGATGTAATGTCGTCTTGATATGAGTGTAGGTTATATAATAATGAAGGTTGTGATGGGTGTTTTCCAGTCATTATCTTAAATTTCATTAATAAACAATTTATTGCATACTAAGAATTTTGCACATGATTTTTGTAACACAATGAAGGTAAAAGTTGCCATAGGCTTAAGTCTGTGACATTTTGTTTCACAGTTGGATTGCACAGTGAACCATTTACTGTGATTATGTGCATTAGACTGACTTACATTCTACACGTTATGAGGAAGGTAATGCTGATTGTGCAGGTTATCTTTCCTCTATATGTAGTAAAGGTTGTTATATGTATAACATTAAGTTTTCCTCCTGTGCTACCAACATAATAATACTTTACCCCATAGTAAAAATTCCATCACCAGGTTAGAAGAAAGCCCTGACTTGGCATTATAATGTTTTTTTCCTCGAACAAAACATTTTCGTTCAATATGATAACTATTCTTCTTATATTCCATCAATTCACATACAGCAGCACTTCTTCAGTAAGTTTTAGCTCTTTTGGTATTACAGTCACAAATAGAAGATGCCATATATGGGAACAAGGCGGAGCAATTAAAACAGCTGAGTGATGAATGTGGAATCTCATTGGACGATCTAGATAAAACTGTTCAGCCAATCATCGAATCTTGTACAAAAGATGCCATTTTGGTAAGGATACATTTTGTCTAATATTTGAGCTCGTTTGTGATCACTCTTTGCTTCTTACAACCTTATAAGACCCATACATATTTGAAATCTGCATGACAAGGTGCTTCTTATGAGCCTATTTTCATTACCAAACTGAAGTTGAAAAGGCTTGTTTTTCCAGAAGTAAAGAGTAGTTCTCACAGTTTTTTCTTGTTTTCTCAAAATAGTGTTTTTAGCTCTCCTGTCACAAAGTTTTGTGATAACTCTTGGTCTGTCTGTCCACAATAAAATTTATTGCTTGATTACACACATGAGGTTACAATTTTTGCCTAATCATTATGAAACTTGGTCACAATAATCATCTCAACATAATCTAGGTTCCTTTTGATATTTGGTCATCTAGGGTCAAAACCTAGGTTTTGGCCTAATCATTATGAAACTTGGTCACAATGATTATCTCAACACAATCTAGGTCACGTTTGAAATTGGGTCATCCAAGGTCAAATCATTTTGAAAAGCCGTTTGTAGTCACTAGAGGTCACAGTTTCTAGGGCAAATCTAGGACAAGTCTGATAGATCAAAAAGATAATAGAAAATCAGACAGAGAAGGCTGATACTGGGTCTGGGGGATCAAAACAATCAGGGGTGATGCCACATACAGTTCAAACCCAACTACAGGACTTGTGCAAACTGTTTAGTGTGTACATGAACTGATATGCTCCATTCATTTATTTATTTATTATTAATAAATTATACTTTTGACTAATTTTCAGTATTTAGAGTAAATTAAATCTTTCAGGTATAAACAAGTGATTGGTTGAGATCACATGTTGGTATACTGTGAATTTTGATGTTCAAAGTGTTTTATTTCCTAGAGTTTATTTTCTTTTTAAGCCTTGAAGATTACATGTTAAAGATGGACTGTTCAATGACCTTCAATAAGACAAATATTCTTTTCTTAAGCCTTTATTAGTCCCTTCCCCCTGGTTAAAGCTGTTATTAATGCTAATATAATACAATAGGTAGAAAGGTACAATACAACAACATGCCATGATACGAGGTCTTATGATAGTCTTGCAATAAACTTGTCTAGCTGTTGATAATGTTAATTAATCGCGTGACATGTAATATTGTTTATGTCATATTGCTTGCCATGTATTTCCTAAGCTGTTTTTAGCTCACCTGTCACAAAGTGACAGAGTGAGCTTTTGTGATCACTCTTTGTCCGTCGTCCGTCCGTCAACAATTGGGTTGTGTCCTCTCCAGAGGTCACAATTTTGGCCTAATCTTTATGAAACTTAGTCACAATGATCATCTCAACAAAATCTAGGTCAAGTTCGATATTGGGTCATCTGAGGTCAAAAACTAGGTCACTAGGTCAAATTATAGAAAAACCCTGTGTAGTCACTAGAGGTCACAAATATGACCTAATCTTTATGAAACTTTGTCACAATGATCTCCTTAACAAAATCTAGGTTAAGTTAGATATTGGGTCATCCGGGGTCAAAAACTAGGTCACAATGTCAAATCATAGAAAAACCTTGTGTAGTCACTAGAGGTGATAATTTTGACTTAATCTTTATGAAACTTGGTCACAATGATCATCTTAACAAAATCTAGGTCAATTTCGATATTGGGTCACCCGGGTTCAAAAATTAGGTCACAAGGTCAAATCATAGAAAAACCTTGTGTAGTCACTAGAGGTCACAAATATGACCTAATCTTTATGAAACTTGGTCACAATGATCATCTCAACAAATTCTAGGTCAAGTTTGATATTGGGTCATCCGGGGTCAAAAACTAGGTCACAACGTGAAATCATAGAAAACCCCTTTGTAGTCACTAGAGGTCATAATTTTGACCTAATCTTTATGAAATTTGGCCACAATGATCATCTCAGCAAGATCAATCTAGGTCAAGTACGATATTGGGTCATCCAGGGTCAAAAACTAGGTCACTAGGTGAAATCATAGAAAAACCTTGTGTAGTCACTAGAGGTCACCATTTTAGCCTCATCTTTATGAAACTTTGTCACAATGATTATTTTAAAGCAATCTATGTTAAGTTTGATATGGGTCATCCTGTGTAAAAAACTAGGTCACTAGATCAAATCGTACGAAATCCTTGTGTAGTCACTAGAGGTCACCATTTAAGCCTCATCTTTATGAAAATTGGTCGAAATGATCATCTCAACAAAATGAAGGTCAAGTGTGAGGTCACTAGGTCAGATAACAGGGCTTGCATGCACTACGACAACAGGTGACTGACCTAGGGCCCAGTGGGCCCTCTTGTTTTCATGTTCAATTTAATTTCAAATTTGTTATGCAATGGTATAGCAACTTTCTTTGTTAGCCCTACATATTGGCTGAAGGGGTGTGGTATAGCGACTCCCTTTTTTAGCCCTACATATTGGCTGAGAGGGCGTGGCTATAATACAGTGGTCTAATACTTCAATATCTGTTCTCAAGGAAATCCTGGCTTAATAAGTGACATTATATAGTAATTCTGTAATAAGGTTTAGAAAAGCCTCTTAATTAAATGAGGAAAAAGTCTTTGATTTAATTTCAAGTACTTGGATAAAACATTGCTATGTCTTTGATTGATTTTTTCATGTGAACTATGTTAAACTATGTTTTGTTGTTGCTATGGTTGAAAGTAGTTCTTGAGAGGTTTCTAGATAATTCTGAATAGAAGGCTATAATTATATGTATATAGGTGCCTGAAGTTTATACATTTAAGAACGAGCCCTTATCAGAATTACTACAACAGTCATATTATAGTCGCAAGCATGGCTGTTAACTAGATTTATAGTACCTCTCTGTGAAAACTACCACATGTTATGTAGCTGTATTACGGCGGCATAGGGGGGCACAGGATGTATATTTATTTATCACATGCGTACATGCTATACCACATGGGCACGTATAACTATATATCTTGTGGGCACATATTAGCTATTTCGTGCGCATATGGTAGTAATATTTGCACATTTGATATTTATTACGTGCACACATGTTAGTATTAGCTATCTCTTGGGCACATGTAAGCTATTATGTGTGCATGTGATATTGTATCATGTACCATATATGTCCTTATAAGCATATCTGCCATGGTTGGTGCATGCCTAATTAGTTCCCTACCGGTTTTTGACCGGAGTGGACTATAGGTTTGCCCTCCGTCCGTCCGTCCGGGCCAACATCCAATGGTTTATGAGGTTCATTCCGTCCATAATTTTAGTTAAATAAAGAAGGAAATCCACATAAACCAGTTATGTGGAAGAAAAACACATAAAGATCAAAGGAAAAGCCCCGTAAACCCCAAATGTTGGAATGTCCGTCCGTCCGTCAAACAATCTGGATCCTGACATAACTCAAACAGTTTCCAACCTAGGTTTATGAAACTTGGTATGTGGATAGGGGGCAATAAGGGAGTTATGCATGTCTAAACGTATTTTGATTCTGACAAAAATTGTGGTTGCTATGGCAACAGAATGAGTGAAAATGGCCTCAAACCGGTAGGGGACTTCTGTATTGCTTGCAATTCTTAATTACTTTTTGTTATCTCTATTGTCTGTATGTGTCAATGACAACTAACTTCAAACTTTTCCTTAACTCTACAACCAAGCAATGTGATGTTAAGGATTGTTGTTTTGTTGGTGGGGTCATTGTTGTGAGAAGACTATAAGTATGGGCCTCACATAGTTTCACATGTCTGTCGGGATGAATGTCGCAATGTTTCCTGTGCTTGTTCTCCTTGTTCTCCTTAACCGTTGGTTGGTATTAGCTCACCTGTCACAAAGTGACAAGGTGAGCTTTTGTGATCGCTCTTCGTCCGTCGTCCGTCCGTCCGTCCGTCCGTTCACAATTGCTTGTGAACACACTATAGGTCACAAATTTAGCCTGATCAATATGAAACTTGATCACAATGATCATCTTCATACAATCTAGGTCAAGTTCGATATTGGGTCATCTGGGGTCAAAAACTAGGTCACTAGGCCAAATCAAAGGAAAACCTTGTGAACACATTAGAGGTCACAATTTGAGCCTAATCTTTATGAAACTTGATCAAATGATCATCTCTATAAAATCTAGGTCAAGTTCGATATTGGGTCATCTGGGGTTAAAAACTAGGTCACGAGGCCAAATCATTGAAAAAGCTTGTGAACACACTAGAGGTCGCAATTTGAGCCTAATCTTTATGAAACTTGGTCACAATGATCATCTCAACAAAATCCAGGTCAAGTTCGATATTGGGTCATCTGAGGTCAAAAACTAGCTCACTAGGTCAAATTATAGAAAAACCTTGTTTTAAACCTTTCAACATGTAGTCTTTATGGTCACTAAACTCTGCTGTAACTCTCTATGCTCTATACATACAAGTAAACTTTCATCAACCAATGAAAATGTGTATCAGGGTTCACAGCAGTTTTGTAAAGGTCAAATATCAAAATATTCTAGTATTTAAAGCAGGGTGTGAATTGTAAGGGTTAAGTGGAAATCAAAGCGCTGTAGGGAGCGTAGACAGTATCCTGAGGGTCGTGGGTTCAAACCCCACTGGAACCATAATTTTTATTTTTTTATTTTTTTTGAGTGTTTAGGTATTGTTTTGTCTGTAAAGCATTTATTTGTACATTTTCCTGATGGTCGTGGGTTCAACCCCCACTGGAACCATAATTTTTTTTTTTTTTTTTTTAAGTGTTTAGGTATTGTTTTGTCTTTATAGCATGTATTTGTACAGTTATATGGAGGAAAAATATTCCAAAATATTTTGTTTAAAATATAGGTCAAATCATAGAAAAACCGTGTGTAGTCAGTCACCAGAGGTTACAATTTCAACCTAATCTTTATGAAACTTTGTCACAATGATCCTGTCAACAAAATCTAGGCCAAGTTCGATTTTGGGTCATCTGGCGTCAAAAACAAGGTCACAATGTCAATTGACATTTTCCTGAGGGTCGTGGGTTCAAACCCCACTGGAACCATAATTATTTTTTTAAGTGTTCAGGTATTGTTCTGTCTTTATAGCATGTATTTGTACAGTTATATGGAGGAAATATTTTGTTTAAATTATGGGTCTGATCAAAGAAAAACCCTGTGTAGTCACCAGAGGTTACAATTTCCACTTAATCTTTATGAAATTTGGTCCTAATAATCATCTCAACACAATCTAGGTTAAGTTTGATATTAATTAAGTCATCTGGGGTCAAACGCTAGGTCACATGGTCAAATCATACAAAAACTTGCAATAGAGGCTGAATTTCCTTAAATTTTATTCAGAAAATGTGTAGGATCACCATAGGGGTGTGCATGCACAAGTACGACAGGTGAGCGACCTAGGGCCCTTTGGGCCCTCTTGTTATTGAAACTTGTCATGATGATTTGGTACCCAGCTATGTGATGTATACTGTCAGGAAATTAAGGAGGGTGGATTTTTGCCAGAGTTATGGTGCTTTGTGTGTCCCTTTTGTACATTTTGTGTTTCTGTTGAGTGCAACCTTTCCTGTCAGATTTGTCCTATATTTCTGGATGCATTAAGTCAGTCAAATAGTAATGGTTGAATATAAGGCTCTCCTTAATTTGGAGCACTCTGTCGTTAAACCTTCTAATGGACCCTACAATGAAATCACTTGGTACTTGCTGAAAATACATGTAGAATGGTTGAGTCGGCAAAAAATGCACTTTTAATTACCATGTTATGACAATTTTTGATATACTGTAATATAAACGCCCAATGATGGCAGTTATGTTACCATAAAACAATGACATATTTATGTTTATATAATGTTTTTGCCTTCATGCATTTTAATGAAGAAGACTTAATTCAAGACGAGGTTAATTTACCACGTGGAAATAATGCATTGTTGTTGGCTTGCGTAGGTCAATCTTACATGTGGCTGTCAAGGTCATTTGCAAACATAGACTTCACTGACTAGACACGTGTTAACTGGTAGTATATCTTTTGAATTTGGTTTGAATGTCAGTCTTAAATATCATAGTATTAACTACAATGTTAGTCATACATTTGAAAGCATTCATGTGTTGCAATGTTATTTTTGATTTTCTTAATTAAAAAAAAATCAAGCATTTATTGAAGCTGTACATCTTTAAGGCTGAAATTAAAAAAAATATAGAAAAAATTCTGTCTGTTCCTTGTGGCAGTACAGTCGTGCTACACAGAATCCAATATATTTTGATGTCATGAGGGGGTATTATTGCTTTGCACATGTCGTCTGTCTGTCTGTCAGTAGGCCAAATTGTTTGCCCTAGGATTTTCAAACTTTAGATGGAGGTTGGTCATCAACAGTAGATGACCCCTATTGATTTTTAGGTCAGTAGGTCAAGGTCACTGTGACCTTTACTATTTCTGACTATTGGGCTGCCATGGGGGCATTCATGTTTTAAAAACATCTCTTGTTATATTGGTATTTGGTTAGAAAGTATTTCTACAGCAAATATTTTGTGCAATAAGTATTCAATATACGTTATGTAGCTTTATTAAAAAATTTCCACTGAAATATCTTCACTTACCATCACAGTCATAGTGTCACAGTCTAGAGTATGTAAAGCAAACTTAATTTTATGAGACCTATATAGCAATAATAGACGAGTCTAATCATTAATTATAATGATGTCACCAAAGTCGGTCACTAGTCAGATTGTTACTGTCTTCATCATGTATCTGTGCTGTTCTAATATGTGTTTTTATGTCCTATATGTTATGTGACGTGTTGATTGACCCTTATCAAAGTGATATCCTGGACAACATTGCCGTTTCTTCAAATCGGTCATGACCTTGTTAGTGAGAACACAACAACTGCTTCTATGTACTTACTTGCGTACTTATCTCCCATCAAACATGGTGTTCATATATTAAAAACATTGGTAGATAACGCAAATATTGCTAGTTGACGTGATGCATATTTGCTGTATATCCGGTCGTTACATTCTACGTTGGTAGTTTTAAGTGGGGACAAAGTGTGTGATGTTATATCTTGTCCTTCTGGGGGAAGTTGTTAAACATCGCTACTGTCATTATTTATTCGGTCAAATTATGTTACCGTCTGAATGACGTTAAGTTTTACATGGATGTATTTCTACAAACGGCTGACAGAATTTGTGGGGGAGGGTGCGCCTCCTTTTAATACATGTTAGTGCATGTATAATGTCTAGTTAGTTCATTGTTTGTGCTGCCATTTTTCAACTGAATATTATTGACAATTGACATCAAACCCTTTTAAAACAAAACATGAGTACTTACATGTATATAATAGTACAACTTCAGTATAGCAACACCATTTTATTGTGAGCTGCAGAAATTGGCCGTGTTATAGAAGTTGTTGCTCTACTGAGGTTTGTATGATAGAAGTATTCATGGTTTGAAGGAGGTTGTTGCTCTACAGAGGGCCGCTCTTGAGAGGTTGTACTGTACATGATTGTGATCAGGTTATTGTTAGATCATGTTGTATTAATGTCGGTAATGTTATGTAGATGATTGATTGCTTCTGAGTGAAGTATTCAAATTAACCAATGGCAGAGCTGTATTCAGAGACTCATCTCACTACTCAGTTACTATAAATATGATAATAAACACTAAAGGCTATGACAAGATGACAGATTCAGAGATGGAATGAGAAAACGGTCCTTATATTGATTGAATATATAGGTACATCTAGAACAGTTCATTGCATCTCTAGAACAGTTCCACTTTCATTGCATCTCTAGAACAGTTCCACTTTCATTGCATCTCTAGAACAGTTCCACTTTCATTGCATCACTAGAACAGTTCCACTTTCATTGCATCTCTAGAACAGTTCCACTTTCATTGCATCTCTAGAACAGTTCCACTTTCATTGCATCTCTAGAACAGTTCCACTTTCATTGCATCTGTAGTATTTCCTTCAAAAACTAATAGTGTGGGTATTGAGTAAACCACATTAAACTGAGACTCGGCAGATTTGAACAAGCATAGTAGGGTCAGACAATATATAATTTGATTCTTCTTTTTTATAGCTCGGTGTATGAATAAGTTATTGTTTTTTGTTAAGTTGACCTATTTTAGTGTGCTCCCTTCTGTTCTCCCTTACAGTGCCATTATTTCAAAATAATGAAAGTAGATTAAACCATTTTGAAACATTTCTGTTTAGTGAAAACACTATGTTGAACCATGGCAATAAAACTGTGCTTCAGAAAACTTACTAGTTGCTTATCTGTGTCACAAACATTGACAGGCACTAAAGCATGTAGTCTGTTTATATGTGTTTGGTTCAAAATGTGGCTCAGTGATAAAAGTGTGTGTATATTTGATGTATTTGGGTGGTTAGATCAATGAACAAGGGGAGCTAACTGATTAGCTATTTGACTGGTATAAGTACTGAAAGGTTAACAAAATTAAACAATACTGAAACCTATGATATAATTGTTAGAAAGCCTGACTGTCTGGTGCCACTTTTCGAGTATATTAGATATGTGGGGCACCCTGAGTCCTATATGTACATACTTTCAGCTCAACTTTTTTCTTCAAATTCTATCATAAAAGCTCTCATAGATCTTGTAACTTAAATAGTACAGGAAGGTGAAGTATTTTTATGTTAGTTATAGTATGCTGACCCTCTTTACCTGCCTTTCACTTTCTATATTTGTTATTTTCAGAATGGTAAAAGCTGGATCTTTCAACACTGTACAACAGATCAACAGTCAAGACTGATAGCACTTTTCTTAGTAAAAAGGTACGAAAATCACACAGTCTATGTGTAAATATGCTTAACAATGGGAAAAAATGTGTTATGTTTTAATAAAAGGTGTGGAAGCATTTATAGCCTGTGGTGTCAATCTATTATGAAGTGTTGGTAAAAATAGTTGAGCGTTAAGTAATAGAATTCTATGTTGTCAAGATATGTGTTATAATTCTGTGAGAAGGTCAAACAATCTGACCACACATGGGTGAAGTTGTGAAAACTTGGGAAGATGATATGATTAATACCATATTTGTACGTGCCTAGCTGTAATGTTATGGTGTTGGTTTGAAATTCAGTGTTGTCAGTACTATAGAGTTGGTTTCAGCTTTCTTACAACTTTTCACAATATATTTCTTTAATACTTCTAGCAGTCAGGTAACCAAACCAATACTTCCAGATTTAAAAGTCAGGACAAACCTTCCTTTTCTAAAAGAAATGTAAACATTTTCTAAGGGATGATGGTGGCTAAAACTGATTACATATTTGGATGCTGTTAAAACCTGTACACGGTACGATTCCGAAATTTCCGCAATGTGCATCTCGTCTGAATATTTTTTTGTTTTGACGATTTTTGACAGGGCTTTTTAACATGAAAACGTGATTAATATTAAAGATGTTTGATATTTAATGGTAAAATGATTAAATGAAATAAAATAACTTTTCTCGTGCCAGAAATTAGTCCTGTCTGATATATGCTCATTGAATGGGCTGAATGAGATCATTGTAAAAAGGTAAACTCATAATCTTAGATAAGGCCTATTGGAAATCACTTGTTAACTGTGTTTTAAGCTAATAATGCATTTCTAAAATATTTACCTCTGAATTAAGCAATTAAAAAAAGAATGTGCATTTTCTGTACAACTATTTTCGTTCTTTCGGACTGACAAATGTTCATTCGGACTGACAACTTTTTTGTGTCTTGTCAGTCCAAATGACTGACAGGATTTTAAAGTTTTCGCAAAGCCTGGGTCTGGGATGCAAGACCTCTATGATTAGCTGTCTGAGGTACCAGAATGAAAGATATGGTTGGGTTGTAAGATAATAGCTGATGCTATTCATTGTTATGCCCCCAATCTTTGATAAGGGGATGGTATATTGCTTTACACATATCTTCAGTCACTTTAGTCTGGTCGGTCGGTCGCTTGGTAGACCAAATGGTTTCCGTTCAATAACTGAAGAAAGCTTTGCCCCTTACATGGAGGTTGGTCATCAACAGTAGATGATCCCTAATGATTTTGAGGTCAGTAGGTCAAAGGGCATGGCCACTGTGACCTTTACCTTTTCTGACAATTGGGCTGCCATGGGGGCATACATGTTTTACAAACATCTTGTCTAATTACATAACATTAACTGCTATGTCCACTCTACATTTTAAAATGCTGTCAAATATAGTAGGATGGCTAGGTCAATAGCAAGGCATATTAGACATAAACTGTTTTGAGCTTTCAATGAATTCTACACGTTTTGTTCTTTCAGGATATTAGCCAAGGATGCAAGTTTTGAGTTAAGACTTCATCTAATTTATCTGATAAACGACCTTCTACATCATTGGTGAGTACTCCTGGTCATGGCTATAAAGGAAGCAATCCTCTTGAGGTCCTTTTTGTCATGTGGTTTCTGTTCTAGTGTGATTGAATCTGGCAAAATACGTTTTCTTCAATATTCATACAAGTGGCTCAGTTACAGTATGTGCTCTGTTATTTGATTGGACACACTACATGAAACATTGAATTCTGTGAACACCATTATTATTATTATAATTATTATAATTATTATTATTATTATTATTATTATTATTATTATATATATATATATATATATACATAAACATTTTAGTGTTTCATACTTCTTCAATTTTCCCTACGTGTAAGCATAACCAATCCAGATGGGCACACTTACAAACAATGGTTCGATGAGTACTCACAATGTCTGTGGAATTTTGTTTACATATTAGTGCTGTGAAAAGTGAATATCTCACCTATCACTAACATTACTTTGGGTGCGAGTTTTCTCACTTACCTCTTTCTTTTCCTCTGACTTAAAGCAGTTGTTAATACTGACCTTTAGGATGTGTTGAATAATATACCGGAAGCATGATAAATATGCTCACAGTTTAATTACACACATTTCAAGGAGAGGTGGGATAATGGCCAAAGGTGTGACAGGACATGGATTTTTGTTATTAGTACAGGGCCCTCCATCGATCATATTCGGCCCCATTCCCCTATGCAAAAAGTAGGTTTTTCCCTCATTCTGAAAAAAATTCTCTGTAAAAAACGAAAAAAACATTTTATATCATGAAGATCCATATTCCAGCAAAATACTTTCTAGATGAACTGTAACATTTAAAATGGCCTATAAATGAAACAAACAACTTGAAATTCCCCCTACCATCAGCTGTGGTTTCAAGTCCCCAAAAGTTGAGGGGGCCCTACAGAAAATGCCCATTAAATACGTTTAATAAGGAATTAAGAACTAACGTTCAAATTTTTTGAATTATGATGTCAGAGAAAGCTGTGTATTGTTGTGTTAACATTCTTACAGCAAACTTAACCACTTGTGAAGAATAAGTAGGTTGTTGTTGTTATTTAAGCACAGACATTATGGTTATGCTAGGTATGAAGGTTTTATATAAAAGATGTTCTACATAAAATGATGCATTACGTTTTGTTGTCATTGCAGTAATATACTAATTTTTCTCATGTTGACGTAACAAAAACTCAGATGGCGGTAGGTTGGCCGGCTGTCATATCATGTTAAATAACATTCCACGGTGATATAATGCTAGCTGACACCAGTAAAACGCAAAAATGAAAAGTAAACTGTCTGTCACTAACAGTACAGTTCAGATTTATGGCTAGCTAAGCTTAGGGTCAATGTGTTATGTAGAATACTCATTATACATTTTTGTTACCTCAGCATTTCTTGCTCTAAATACAAACATTCTGCACGCTGTGTTTAAATTGCCATATTGTCCCTAGCTTGTCTGGTTAGCAATTAATGTAGATGTAACTGTGTTAGTATAAATTATAGCTCTCGCCAAGAAAGTGCGGGAATGCTTAGTGGAACCGCCCTCTTCTTACAAAGAAAGCATTGTCCAACAATCTTCATATTTTATGCAAATTTATCTCATTGTCTGAAAAAGTAGTTTGTGTTATATGTTTTCGTTGAAATGTGGAAACAGCTCATCATAATTTTAAATTTTGTGCTGTATTTGTCATTTTTGTCGGTATTTCATTTTGTATTCACCGACATGCTGTTATATTACCATATATGTCATTATTAATGCTCCACTCCTATCATGTAGTTATACAATATCGGAACTACTGTAATCTAATTGTGTGCTTCATGGAAACTTAAAATAAATAAAATCATATTTCTGCAACTGATGCCATTTATACAGGGAGGCAAAGTGCTCGAGTCGACTGGATAATGCTTAATTGATTGAGAGGTCCTGCATCGGAATTCCTTGTATGACATTGCTATATCTCTTCTCTCATTAGCTGATAAATGCTTAATTGATTGAGAGGTCCTGCATCCGGATTCCTTGTATGACATTGCTATATCTCTTCTCTCATTAGCTGATAAATGTTTAATTGATTGAGAGGTCCTGCATCCGGATTCCTTGTATGACATAGCTATCTCTTCTCTCATTAGCTGATAAATGCTTAATTGATTGAGATGTCCTGCATCCGGATTCCTTGTATTTCACTGCTATCTCATCTCTCAAAGTTGGCTGTCATTGGCCGATCTGGCAGGGAAATGACCACACACTTATGACTGTCTCAGTTGAATGTGAACAAACAAAAATACATATTTTATCAAGATATTGTAAAAGCATCCTACTGTGTTGTGACAAGTTGTATTGAATAAATGGTTTTCAGCAGGAAATAACCTGTTGCTAAAATGATTTGCTTTGAAATAACAAATAGCATGTGATTTATAAAGGCCCTCAGCTAGGGGACACCCATGGCAGCGAGCAAACTATGACACCACATCCAGTGAAGTGTCCGAACAGACATTCTGACATTATGATCTGTCTTTAAAGTTGGTGACAATGTTTATTGGCTGATATTACAGTCAAGCATGGTTATCAACCAAAGTACTCCGGGCTTTCCTAGATTAGTGAATTTGAGTTACAAAAATAATGAGAAATTAGCATTATTGGGACTCTTGCACTTAATGTGTTTATCTGCTCATCCTGAAATTTAATGTGGCCATATTTATTGACATTATTAATTTCTCAGCTAAGCTGATAACCAGAATTGCTGTGACTGAAGAAAAAGAAGTGTCTGGTTATCAGCAGTAACCAAGTGTCATACCAATGTCGTAAAATAATAGAATAAAGTTGATATGATTCATCATGATGATTCTGTTGATATTTTCAGTCAGAGGAAGAATGCTGACTTGTTGAAGGCACATTTAGGACAGATTGTGGTACCTGTGTTTTGTACAGCTCATGTCGGCGCTGATGATATCAAGAAAACTAAACTAAATAAGGTTACTTTCTTCTACTTTTCAATGTCTTAAAATACTCAGAGTCACAGCCATGGTCCAGTGGTAAGTGCACTGGATTTATTACTTGGCTATCCTGGTTTCAATTTCCAGTCAAGGTAGGTAAATGAAATCTTGACAACCAAGTTGATTTTCTTCCCCATGTAGAGAGGTTACTTTGTTCCATATGGAACGGTACATAAGTACTGGTCGGATACAGTCCCCCAGGAAACAGATAAAGGTGCTGCTCTATATGGAAGGGTAGGTAAGTACTGGTCGGATACAGTCCCCCGGGAAACAGATAAAGGTGCTGCTCTATATGGAAGGGTAGGTAAGTACTGGTCGGATACAGTCCCCCGGGAAACAGATAGAGGTGCTGCTCTATATGGAAGGGTAGGTAAGTACTGGTCGGATACAGTCCCCCGGGAAACAGATAAAGGTGCTGCTCTATATGGAAGGGTAGGTAAGTACTGGTCGGATACAGTCCCCCGGGAAACAGATAAAGGTGCTGCTCTATATGGAAGGGTAGGTTAGTACTGGTCGGATACAGTCCCCCGGGAAACAGATAAAGGTGCTGCTCTATATGGAAGGGTAGGTAAGTACTGGTCGGATACAGTCCCCCGGGAAACAGATAAAGGTGCTGCTCTATATGGAAGGGTAGGTAAGTACTGGTCGGATACAGTCCCCCGGGAAACAGATAAAGGTGCTGCTCTATATGGAAGGGTAGGTAAGTACTGGTCGGATACAGTCCCCCGGGAAACAGATAAAGGTGCTGCTCTATATGGAAGGGAAGGTAAGCACTGGTCGGATACAGTCCCCCGGGAAACAGATAAAGGTGCTGCTCTATATGGAAGGGAAGGTAAGCACTGGTCGGATACAGTCCCCCGGGAAACAGATAAAGGTGCTGCTCTATATGGAAGGGTAGGTAAGTACTGGTCGGATACAGTCCCCCGGGAAACAGATAAAGGTGCTGCTCTATATGGAAGGGTAGGTAAGTACTGGTTGGATACAGTCCCCCGGGAAACAGATAAAGGTGCTGCTCTATATGGAAGGGTAGGTAAGTACTGGTTGGATACAGTCCCCCGGGAAACAGATAAAGGTGCTGCTCTATATAATTGAAACATTGTTTGGAAATGGTGTCAAACCTGATATTCTTGAAGTTGTTGCAATCTCTCTCTCCATACATAATCTCTCTCTACCATATTTCTGTTGCTAGAATTTGTATTTAGTGATCTCTGTACAAAATCAAAATCATATATTGGGTTCAAAGGTTCCTTGTGCATTAAGGCAGAGAAATACAGGTGATTTCCTAACGAAGGCATCATTGTAAAACCCCAGGACTGGTAACCAAATCAATACAATAACGTTGAAGCCATGTTGTATCCAGGCCTAACGTGTCTATTATAAACCAGTATCGTTACTGTAACAGCTAAGACATTTTTGAGTTAAGCTACTTAATGTATGATGTGACTGCAGGTTGATAGTGTCTGTCTATCACATTTATCAAGCTCGCACAGCTCTAATTGTACGATATCGCTGACACACTGTGCTAGATACCAGTATTTCAAGTACTGTGGTATTGTAGTTTCTGCGAACAATGCTGGGAAAACTGGATCAGATTGGTTAACCAATAATTACCAGGACATGATAGAACTGTGTCATGCTGGCCAATGTTAGCCTTCAAGCTGATTATGTAATGTAGAATACGGCCTGCTGAGTGTTAAGTCATTGTAAGAGAATGTTGTATCAGCTAAGTCTCTATATAAAGTACGGTATCAGCTGTGACTAGGACCACTACATACGCCTGGCTGTGACTAGGACCACTACATACGCCTGGCTGTGACTAGGACCACTACATACGCCTGGCTGTGACTAGGACCACTACATACGCCTGGCTGTGACTAGGACCACTACATACGCCTGGCTGTGACTAGGACCACTACATACGCCTGGCTGTGACTAGGACCACTACATACGCCTGGCTGTGACTAGGACCACTTCATACACCTGGCTGTGACTAGGACCACTACATACACCTGGCTGTGACTAGGACCACTACATACACCTGGCTGTTACTTCCCACACACATCCTGGCAGTATATAAATCCTAATACAACAACACTTTTTTGTCTGAGATCTCACTGTAACAAAATGAGATACGGCAGGGTATGCACCGTGACTAATTCCTGTTATTATGTCTACTATATTAACTATAAGTACAGGAAAGCCTGTGTTATAGACCACCTGACCATGAAGACCACTGTTTACAGTTTGCAAAGATAACCAATATGATCTCCTATCGGATAATTTTAATGATGTTTAACCTAGTTATGTCCTGTTGTTATTTCAGCTACTTACACTATGGGAACAAAACAAATATTTCAGTGAGGAAACAATTGAGGTAGGTTGTGTATTGTATAGTATGAGTAATGCTAAGGTACAATGATGTTTGTGGGCCTGCAACTAAGCTTCCAGTCACATCACTAGGATCATAAAGTGACTTGTAGGGTAAGGTTGGAACAAAATCAGAAGCTTTGAACCTACTGTGTTTAGTCTACGTCCTGTCAACTTGTTGTTGGGAAACAGAGAAACCAGTCTAGTCCTGTCAACATGTTGTCATATAACCAGACTATATCATTGTTATTGTGAACCAGTCTAGTCTGTAACCAGACTATATTATTGTTATTGTGAACCAGTCTAGTCCTGTCAACATGTTGTCATGTAACCAGACTATATCATTGTTATTGGGAACCAGTTTAGTCCTGTCACCAGTTGTCATGTAACCAGACTATATCATTGTTATAGGGAACCAGTTAAGTCCTGTCACCAGTTGTCATGTAACCAGACTATATCATTGTTATAGGGAACCAGTTTAGTCCTGTCACCAGTTGTCATGTAACCAGACTATATCATTGTTATTGGGAACCAGTTTAGTCCTGTCACCAGTTGTCATGTAACCAGACTATAGCATTGTTGTTGGGAAACCAGTCTAGTCCTGTCACCAGTTGTCATGTAACCAGACTATATCATTGTTATTGGGAACCAGTTTAGTCCTGTCACCAGTTGTCATGTAACCAGACTATAGCATTGTTGTTGGGAAACCAGTCTAGTCCTGTCAACATGTTGTCATGTAACCAGACTATATCATTGTTATTGGGAAGCCAGTCTAGTCCTGTCAACATGTTGTCATGTAACCAGACTATATCATTGGGAACCAGTCTAGTCCTGTCAACATGTTGTCCAAACTCCTCACAGTGGTTACTTCCCTTTGCAAAGCAGTTACTTCCCTTTGCTCAGATCTAACCACTGCGACCACATGATTTTTTAACCGATTGGTTATTTTTTTATTTTTGCACTGTGCATACTTTGATGTTGATTTTATTGTTCACATTTGTTAATGATATCGGTATTATAATGAATATTCCTTTACAGTAATGCAGTCGTATAAGTATCGAAGAAAATATCAATAACTGAGGAAACTAGTTCCTTGGGAGTTATCGTTCTAATCAGTAAATCTTGTCCTGTCAAATTGCTGTGTTGTAACAAGTTCATTGTCAACCTTCCAAATGAACATACATGTATCTTAACAGAATTAACCTTATTGTTAGGTTGAACTTTGATTCAATTTTAAATGTTCTCCTGCTGTTATTGACTCGTCCAATCTCTGAATGTGATTTTTTTTTACAAAACTTCGATACAGAGGACAAATAGCACGGTATTAATCAATACAAAACAGTATAACATTTGAAGAATAAATGTGAATTAATGGATTTTAATATTCCCCATAGATTTAATGGGTACACTCAGATGTTATTATGTTCATTTGTTCTACAAAACTATCATGTTTCTACGTATTTGTAAGTTATTTGTCTGGTTTTTGATGAATTCATAGAAAATGTTGATGTGAAGTCATTAAAGGGACTGCCTCACATATTGGTGAATTGCAAAAATAAAATTGTCAAATATTTGCGTAATTATATCCCCAGATACATAGTATATGGGGGCTATATTGGAGTCATGCTTGTGGTTGGTTGTTTGGTCCGTATAATTTTGTCCGCGCTATTTCTCTGTAGCCCTTGGTCAGATTTTAACCAAACTTTGTATGAATGATCAGTACCAATTCTAGTTGTGCATATTGTCGGCACATGTTGGTCGGCTTAATTTTAAGATAGTTATGGCCCTTTGTTTTTTTACACTTAAAAATTTTGTCCGCGCTATTTCTCTGCAACCAATAGTTCAATTTCAACAAAACTTGAATGATCAGTACCAAGTTTAGTTGCGCATATTGTTGGCACACGTTGGTTGGATTAATTTTAAGGTAGTTATGGCCCTTTGTTTTTTTACACTTATAAATTTTGTCTGCGCTATTTCTCTGTAACCATTAGTCGGATTTTAATGAAATTTTGTATGAATGATCAGTACCAAGTCTAGTTGTGCATATTGTCGGCACATGTTGGTCGGATCAATTTTAAGGTAGTTATGGCCCTTTGTTTTTTTACACTTATAAATTTTGTCTGCGCTATTTCTCTGTAACCATTAGTCTGATTTTAATGAAATTTTGTATGAATGATCAGTACCAAGTTTAGTTGTGCATTTTGTCGGCACACGTTGGTCGGATTAATTTTAAGGTAGTTATGGCCCTTTGTTTTTTTACACTTATAAATTTTGTCTTAGCTATTTCTCTGTAACCATTGGTCGGATTTTAACAAAAGTTTGCAAGAATGATCAGTAACAGTCTAGTTGTGCATATCATCGGCACACGTTGGTCAGATCAATTTTAAGGTAGTTATAGCCCTTTGTTTTTTTACACTAAAATTATGTCTGTGCTATTTCTCAGCAACCAATGGTCGGATTTCAATGAAACTTTGCATGACCGATCAGTACCAAGTCTAGTTGTGCATATCTGACTGTGTCAAGCAGTTTCTGGGGGTATTCATCACATTCAGTGATATTTCTTGTATAATCTTACATTCATCACATTAATTGAAAATCATGATATATTCCCATAAAGTATGAAAGTAATAATTGATGGATAAGATAAACCCGAGCTGTATTAAGCCTTTATCACATGATGTTGCATTTCTCGCTTTGAACTTCTCGTGTTTTGATACAATCTTGTTTTGGTATAGTTGCCTGTATATCCCATTAACAACCACACTGACATATAAAATAACTTGAGAAACTTCGGCATTTTATAGTTATTTAGTATTTTTACATCAAAAATTCTATAGGGTATTAATACCCTATAGAATTAACACTTCTATTATTTAAATTGCCTGACATTTGTTCACAATATATTTGATGAAAACGAATCGAAAAAACGAACTAAATACCTCACTGATGTTTACGCTGTAGATTGTGGATGTTACAGTTCGATCACGTGTGAATTACATAATTCACAAAACATGTTGGAAGGAAACTTAGCGGGTTTTTTTAAAGAAAAAAATACCCAGTGGGGGATATCAAGAGTGGTTAAAATTGCTCATTTGCACCAAACCTTTCAAAAAAACAACCGTCAGTTGCTTTCTATTACATCAATACTTGGTTAGGTTGGAAAATGTGAGGCAGCACCTTTAAAATTCTGGTTATGACTCTTGCGGTTGATGGGTTGTCTAATTATCTAGACAAAACGAATGTGGTCTGCAACTACAGACATTGTGTCAGTGTAGACTGTACCTGGTGGGTGATCCTATGTAGTTTATATTGTAACAAAATGATGGTTCAAACTGGGACCTATGTTGTTTATCTAAAAGTACATTCTAGGACAAATCCTGTTTTTGTTTGGCACAAACAAAATATTTAAGATTTTTGTAGTACAAAACTATGTACATCCGGAGACAAACATCTTTGTTGAAACATTTTCTTCTTGTTAACGTCTGAAATACAACTGCTTGTGTTGTCATAAGGATGCACTCTTCATTAATTGACAAAAAAAACATCACTTTCCTTGTACTTGTCACTTTGTAAGTGAACAACTGGGGAATTTACTGCAACCTGCACTCAACGTTTAAACGTTATGCGTCTTAATTATATAACAATTACAAACCTTCTAACAAACACTGGATAGTAGTGAACCATGGTTCATACAAAATTCTCACACCGAAATTCAATGACTGTTCAAGTACTTTTCAAGGTTGAATAGGTATTTTCAAGGTGCTTTCCCAAACATTTACAGAGGTTAAATTTGAAAATGCCATAATTAAATGACATTTAATATAAAATATCTAGTGACGTCATACACAAGAATACCTGACTGCGCTAAATTCATTAAATACCAGTAACATTCATGTATTTTTAATATTTGAGAAAAAGAGTTTTTCTGTTTCATTTTTTACTCAGATATCAAATGTACCATTTTGACAACATCCATACACTTTTATCGATATTCAAGCCTGATTGTCTGAATTCAATGATTTTCAGTTAAATTAAGTATGATTTTGGCTTTCCAGCATATTCAAGTTCTTTTCAAGGTTGAAACCAAATTCAAGGACTTTTCAAAGCCTGTGCGAACCTTGTGAACTTATGGATGTTGGTCATTAGTTTTATCTGAGTCCTCTTCATTATAATGAAGTATGGAGGAAGAAATAGCCACTTACAACCTATGATCACATGTTGTAAGTCAATGATTATTGGAACTGTGTGAAAAGATGGAAAATCATTGAATTTAAGTAAATCATCATAGTCAGTATGCATTTGTAAAAGTTTCTTCAACCTAATAATAAGTTTAGCAGTTCAGGGGTTGGATACCAGTATTCATTAAATATTGAATGATCAAGCCTTATAATGTCCATGTAATACACATACTGTATGTCTAGTGGTTGGCTCATTCAATTATCATTACATGTATTCATATAATAAAGTATTACCTAGTTTTTAGTAGTCAAGTGTATGCATTTTTGGATCAACCCTCGTATAATAATTATTAAAACTAATGTATTTTAATATGTTTCTGAGAAAAGTACACACTACTTACAGAATAACTATTTACAAGTTCATGACTGTGGTCGCATCTTGTTTTCCTTTGTTATTAAAGATGAAAAGATTTAGACATAATTATGTTCCATTCTGGTGGGAATAAATAATCTACTTTCGTATTTATTTTTTCTGGATAAATGCTAGAACTTTCTATAAACAGATTTAGATCCAATTACTTGATTTAATTTGTCCCTGTAGCAATTCTCATTTAGCCATAAGTTATTGACGTAAGTTCTTACTTAAGTAAGGTCTATATTTATACAATTTTACAAAGAGGTATAGAAAATTGATCTAACAGTTTTCATACTTAGCAGAACTTCATTATTTGAATGGTGAAAAAAGTCAAAAGGCATAGATGTTCAAAAAAACATGATGACCTAAGTAAAGTAATTGCTTCCTGTAAAGAACACCTGATGTGTCCATTTATTACTAATGACATAAACAGTATGACTTTGAACATGATAACCTTGAAAGACTTGATATAATTAAGTATTATATATTGTGGCAACAAAGAATATATCTCTGGTGTATAGTGATTAACATAATATTTTTTAAGATGTAACAAAATCAGTTGAAAGACATATCTGGAGCCTGACATACTGTTTTTGTCGAGCCCGCTTGCGGTGAGCGAGACTTTATAAGTAAGTAGTCGCCACTTTTGGTGTATTGCGTGCGTGCGTCCGATTTTGTCCGGACCATAACTTTGTTATGCTTTGACCAATCTTGCTTATATTTGGCATGAATGTTCATTTCCATGAGGAGGAGTATCATGCACAACCCCCAGGGTCCTATCTCGAAGGCAAGGTCAAAGTTGGAGGTCAAAGGTCAAATTGAAGCTTGTCCGGACCATAACTTTGTCATGCATGGACCAATCATTCTAATGTTTGGCATGAATGTTCACCTCCATTAGGTGGAGTGTCCTGCCTGACCCCAGGTTCTTATCTCAAAGGTCAAGGTCACAGTTGGAGGTCAAAGGTCAAATTGAAGCTTGTCCGGACCATAAATTTGTCATGCATGAACCAATCATTCTTATATTTGGCATGAATGTTCACCTCCTTGAGGCGGAGTGTCATGCCCGACCCCAAGGTTCCAATCTCATAGATCAAGGTCACAGTTGGATGTCAAAGGGTCAAATTGAAGCTTGTCCAGACGATAACTTTGTCATGCATGAACCAATCATTCTTATATTTGGCATGAATGTTCACCTCCATGAGGTGGAGTGTTATGCCCAATCCCCAGGTTCCCATCTCAAAGGTCAAGGTCACAGTTGGAGGTCAAAAGTCAAATTGAAGCTTTTCCGGACAGTAAATTTGTCATGCATTGACCAATCGTTGTTATATTTGGCCTGAATGCTCAACTCCATGAGGAGGAGTGTCATGCACAACCCCCAAGTTCCAATCTCAAAGGTCAAGGTCACAGTTGGAGGTCAAAAGTCAAATTGAAGCTTGTCCAGACCCTAACTTTGACATGCATTGACCAATCTTGCTTACCGGTATATTTGGTATGAATGTTATTAAATCTCCTTGAGACAGAGTGTTATGCCCAACCCCTAGGTTCCTATCTCAAAGGTCAATGTCACAGTTGGAGGTCAAAAGTCAAGTTGAAGTTTGTCCAGATCATTAATTTGTCATGCATGGTGGGATTAGAGGCTCGACATGAATTCTAGTATAGGATTACTTGACAGTATTTCCTGGTATTAGGTCTGAATGTATCTTCTATTATGTTACAAATTAACACTTGAATCTCTGTGAAGAAGCTGTTTTTAGTTGACTAACATGCCTTTTCTTTCCTTGGCTGAGCATCTGGCACCAATTCCACAAAAAAACTCAAGGTATTGCTAAGCTTAAAAAGACTGCTATTTTAAAAAACATATTTTGCGATTCAAATGTATACCTAGTATACAGTCAACTCTTGTTATCTCAAATTTTCTGTTAAGAGGAAGTTTAAAAGGAACTTTGGTCCTTCTTCTTTGGTCCTTCATGCTTATCTCGTAGTTTGTCTCGAATTATTCGTTATCTCAATTTTTTCCTGGTCCCTACTTACTAATTTGCCCCTAAAATTTATTGTTCAATTTGAAGTTGGATTGTATCTGAGGGCTGATTGAGAAGAAAACACAGGAAACATACATGCACTTGATGGCAATTGTTGGCTTCAATTAACAGTATTTTTTGCTCCGCTGTCACATATTGACAGGTGAACTTTTGTGATCACTCTTCATCCGTCGTCTGTCCATCGTCCGTCCACAATTGCTTGTTAACACATTAGAGGCCACAGTTTTGGCTCAATCTTTATGAAACTTGGTCAGAATGTTTGTCTTTATGAAATCTAGGTCAAGGTTGAAACTGGGTCATGTGGGCTCAAAAACTAGCAAAAAGCTTGTGAACACATTTATATTACTTTTTAATTAAGAGGACACCATTATGGCCAAATGTTTATGAAACATGGTCAGAATATATGTCTGTACAAATCTAGGCAAAGGTAGAAACTTAGTCATATTGGGTCAAAAACTAGGTCACTAGGTCAAATCTTAGAAAAAGCTTGTGAACACATTAGAGGAAACATTTATGGCCCAATATTCATGAAACTTGGTCAGAATGTTTGTCTCTATGAACTATAGGTCGAGTTCGAAACTGGGTCACATGGGGTCAAAAACTAGGTCAGTAGGTCAAATCTTAGAAAAAGCTTGTAAACACATTCAAGGACACAATTATGGCCCAATCGTCATGAAACTTAATCAGAATGTTTGTCACTATAAAATCTAGGTCAAGTCGGAAACTGGGTCATGTGGGGTCAAAAACTAGGCCACTAGGTTGAGTCTTAGAAAAAGCCTGTTAACGCATTAGAGGACACATTTATGACCAAATGTCTCTATGAAATCTAGTTCAAGTGCGAAATTGGGTCCTGTGGGGTCAAAAACTAGGTCAATAGGTCAAGTCTTAGAAAAAGCTTGTGAAAGCATTAGAGGACACATTTATGACCCTGGTTCATTTTGGCCCTCTTGTTATTATTGTTGAATTATTTTCGATAACAAAGGGTGTTTCTGTTTGTCAGCAAAAAATATATTGAACAATGGTGCGTAGTTATATAAGTCACAAAATAAAGGCTGTATATTGCAATATGTTTCTGTAGACAACTCTTTTTGCCTGGTATAGTTTCACGTTTAACATTTTGATTTATTTGTTGTGAATTACTATGCAGGGATTCCACCCTAATGTTGGCCTAGAGGTAGGGCACGCGCTGTTAAATTGTGAGGTCCCAGTGTTCTATCCCCGTCTGAGCTACTGCTTAACTTCTCTGAGCAAGAATAACCCACAATTCTCCAGTCAAAAGCCCATGTGTGCTGCAGCTGTGGCACTGATTGTAACAGTCAACGTGTGATCCAAAGATCGGTGGGTAAATGTACACATGTCAAAAAATTGACTTTTTACCTAATTATTCCAGCTTTCACTAAAATGTATTATTAATGAAGATGTCATGCTGGGAATGTTGACTAATTTTCAATTGTTAAATTGTAATCAAAGTTTAGATGAGAAGATGTGACACAGTATTATATTTCCTTGATGATATTAATTGCATGTAGCTGTTTATGAAAACAAACAACCAAAGTTAAATATTGACACAAAATATGCTATAGTCCAGTTAGGATATTGTGACAGTAACGTTGCAGTTGATGTGTACCCAAAAAGATTAAATCCATTGTCTGAACAGGTAGAGCAAATATAGTATGTTAGTTTAGCTATGAAATTATAGTTGTTTGTACAGTATAAGCACCGTTTTAGTTGACTTGACTGCTGCATCACTGGATTCTTACCCTGACTGGACTATAATAGAGGAGATCAAGTTTGACTTGACTGCTGCATCACTGGATTCTTACCCTGACTGGACTATAATAGAGATCAAGTTTGACTCGACTGCTGCATCACTGGATTCTTACCCTGACTGGACTATAATAGAGGAGATCAAGTTTGACTCGACTGCTGCATCACTGGATTCTTACCCTGACTGGACTATAATAGAGGAGATCAAGTTTGACTTGACTGCTGCATCACTGGGTTCTTACCCTGACTGGACTATAATAGAGGAGATCAAGTTTGACTCGACTGCTGCATCACTGGATTCTTACCCTGACTGGACTATAATAGAGGAGATCAAGTTTGACTTGACTGCTGCATCACTGGGTTCTTACCCTGACTGGTCTATAATAGAGGACATCAAGTTTGACTTGACTGCTGCATCACTGGATTCTTACCCTGACTGGACTATAATAGAGGAGATCAAGTTTGACTTGACTGCTGCATCACTGGATTCTTACCCTGACTGGACTATAATAGAGGACATCAAGTATGACTTGACTGCTGCATCACTGAATTCTTACCCTGACTGGACTATAATAGAGGAGATCAAGTTTGACTCGACTGCTGCATCACTGGATTCTTACCCTGACTGGACTATAATAGAGGAGATCAAGTTTGACTCGACTGCTGCATCACTGGATTCTTACCCTGACTGGACTATAATAGAGGACATCAAGTTTGACTTGACTGCTGCATCACTGGATTCTTACCCTGACTGGACTATAATAGAGGAGATCAAGTTTGACTCGACTGCTGCATCACTGAATTCTTACCCTGACTGGACTATAATAGAGGAGATCAAGTTTGACTCGACTGCTGCATCACTGGATTCTTACCCTGACTGGACTATAATAGAGGAGATCAAGTTTGACTCGACTGCTGCATCACTGGATTCTTACCCTGACTGGACTATAATAGAGGAGATCAAGTTTGTCTCGACTGCTGCATCACTGGATTCTTACCCTGACTGGACTATAATAGAGGAGATCAAGTTTGACTCGACTGCTGCATCACTGGATTCTTACCCTGACTGGACTATAATAGAGGAGATCAAGTTTGACTTGACTGCTGCATCACTGAATTCTTACCCTGACTGGACTATAATAGAGGAGATCAAGTTTGACTTGACTGCTGCATCACTGGATTCTTACCCTGACTGGACTATAATAGAGGAGATCAAGTTTGTCACTTCACTATTCATCTCACTGCAACTTTAGTGGTGCTGTTCAGTGTCCACTCCAGATGACCTTCAAAGTATGAAATATAAAGTTACTGTAATTGATTTGAAGAATTTTTAGATACTGTAAACCTAGAAACTATTTCGCACGCTTTACTTTTGTGGAGTTCGCGGGTTGTAGAATTTTTTCGCGAAATTAAGTCGCCATGAAAGTGCTAAAACAAAAATATGGACATTGCGGGCAACTTAAAAACGCGAAACTTTGTAGTTGCGAATTTGCCGATGATCAGCAAAACGCAAAAGTTAGTATTTGCGAAAGTAAATTGGTTTACAGTATGCTCGAGATCGCAGTTTGCATTGTTTATGATTGTCTGAGACTGTCATTAGTGGTGGTCAATCGGTTTTATCCTAATAGATCAGCCAATGACATGAGACGATGAGGGAAGTCACTTGGTATTGCATTATGTTATGTATGGTCACTATTTTACCTATAAGTTTGGTGTGACATATTATATAGTTCCCTGTAAGTATGGTGTGTTTGTAGATTTTCCCCTGATCTACGTTCTGGAAAAATATAATTTGTCCATTTGGTGCAACAAGGTTATCTCACTATACAGTATAGAGGATCTTGCATAAGTGCTCATTACATGCAAGTTTTATTAAATAATAGAAATAATATTATGCAAAAAGATTTTAGAATATAAGATTTTTCCCATCGTCTGGAGTTCAGTTCTTTTTATCCCCCCCCATCTTTTATGAGGGGTATATTGCTTTGCACATGTTGGTTAGCAGACCAGTCGGTAGGCCTAATGGTACATAACAGTAGATGTCCTCTATTGATTTTGAGGTCAAAGGTCAAGGTCACTGTGCCCTTTACCATTTCTGATTATTGGGCTGCGTGTTTTACAAACATCTCTTGTTAAATGTTTTTACTATCTGTTCAAATAATGTTACCTTTTCATTCTTAAGTGCTAAATGTGGTTTGTGTGATATAACATTAGTTTTTAGAATATTGAAATGACTTTATGTAGAGGATATTTGTTGATTTTGGTGTAAGATTGAATTTTATTTAAATGAGTGATCACAGAAAAACAATATTTTCACGAGTTTATTATATGCCTCAATTTCTCTTAAATATGTGCTGTAATTGGCTTAATTGGAAAAATCACGTCGAAATTAGAACGTCACGATGTGAGAATTATGTCGTCATGATGACGAAACGCATATTTTAAAGCCCAGCGCCGTTGACGTTACGTTTCTTTTCCTGCATGATAATGGAACCAGCTTCTAAAACAGTGAAAATAACAATTTAGTGATAATTTCACTATTATTTTCACTGTTATTTTCACTGAAAAACTTCCGTAATCCATTGAAAGCAAATAATAAATAAATGTATTGTTACAGGCAGGTAAGATGAATACATGTCTACAGTGTTACGCAATATATCATAATGATACTTTCACGATATTGGTCTTCTGAACTTCACTTGAACTGTTTTCATTTCTCTTATTGCTTGGTTTGCTGGTCACAGACTGACATTTAAGTTATATATCAAACCTTGTGGTTGGAATCGTAATAATAATTCGTGAAGCACTGAATGTACCTGATGTCAACTGATACTACTGGGAAGCTTGAATAGTGACAACGTCTGTAATATTGAGAGTACGGTGTATGCCATTATAATGTCACGTTGGATCGCATGTGGCCACACAATGAGAGGAAAACTACAGGTGATGTGTAGCTCACATGAAAAAAAATATATAAAAGCAAAATTTGGATAAATCACACGTCCTTGACAAAATTAGCGTGAACCATATAGAAAATGGGAAAGTATACATTTATTTTGCCTCCTTTTGAAGAGTAGCACCTAAGTCAAAATTTATCTTAGGAACTTTTGTTGAAACACACCTAAGACGAATCCTTGGGCCATCCTAGGATATGATTCTAGGATTGATGATGAAACGGCCCCACGTTCCTAATGTTACTGTTACGTCAAAACAAAATTAATGTATTCTTATGATAAAACTGACCAACTAGTTTAAATACAAGAGAGTCCAAAAGACATCAATGTATAACCAGTTTAAAGCCAGTGTGTCGTCAGTATGTTGTCAGTGTGTCGTCAGTGTGTCGTCAGTATGTTGTCAGTGTGTCGTCAGTGTGTCGTCAGTATGTTGTCAGTGTGTCGTCAGTGTGTCGTCAGTATGTTGTCAGTGTGTCGTCAGTGTGTCGTCAGTATGTTGTCAGTGTGTCGTCAGTGTGTCGTCAGTATGTTGTCAGTGTGTCGTCAGTGTGTTGTCAGTGTGTTGTCAGTGTGTCGTCAGTATGTTGTCAGGGTGTTGTCAGTGTATTGTCAGTGTGTTGTTGAAACAGCTATTCATAAGGGTTTGCATAGTCTGTGTACTATGGTATTTGTACATTTGAATTACTTTCCTTTATTAAAAAAAAAAGATTTTTTATAGATAAATTTATTTTTATTTGTAGAAGGTTCTTTACTTAACAAGTTAATATTTCTTTCAATTGGTATAATCATTTCTATTTTATTAAAAAGTATGTAATTTTTAATTAATTATTTGTTTAAATAGTAGGATGGTACAGTCAATGATTATAAAGGATCATAACTAAATCCTGGTCTGCAGAACTGCAGTTCATTGCCAGACATACACTGGTTGTCCACTGACTTTAGACTGGAATATACCTGTCTATTGTCAGTGTGTTGACAGTTTTTTCCTAGTACACTGATATCACACTGGATGCAAACTGAGATTAAACTGGATACATAATATACAGTGTGTTGCCAGTTTTCAGTGATTTTATATCCAGTTAACTGACAACACAATGACAATACACTGAAAACACACTAAATAGTCCAAAAAGGAGTGTGTTGTGTTTCCAGTCTGTTTCCAGGAAAAAATTAAATCAAGTGTGTTGCCAGAGATTATATCCAGACAGCTTTGTCTGGGAAGTTGGAAGTCAAAGCTGATAAGTTGAAAGTATATGAATTATTATTTTTGAAAATGCATTCATAACATTTCTGCTTATCTGACAACAAATGTAAATGAACTGTCAAGAGACTGGATATACAGTTTGCCAGTTTGTTGTCAGATCTGGAATCAAGCTGGAAAGTAACTGGATTGACGATGGAAATACACTGGCAATACACTGAAAATAGTGTGACAATACACTGGAAATAGTGTGACAATACACTGGAAATAGTGTGTTTTTTTCATGACCATGCACTTTTTCATGAATACTTTATGTGATTGTTTCAAGTATATACTTGGCATCTTATACAAGTAATCATATGGCACTTTGGTACAATGACCGAATTCTGATTCTAAGAATTTCCTAGAATTATGTTAGCTTTACAAGAAGTTCTTCCTATTTTATGTAAATAGGGAGATTCCGAGACGAGGCTATTGGCCTGTCAACCAGGTGTTTAGTCAGTCAATGTTCTCAACCAGGTCATGACCTAAAAGCAAGTCAAATGATAGTCAGTTTTAGCATACTGTTTATAAAGTCGTATGTCTACATAGTTAAGAAGCTTAATGTTTTGTTTTCAGTGTGCATTTACGAACTTGATAGTCGTAGACAAATTGTCACATATTCATAAAAGTATGGCGTATTATTCCTGACATTAACTTTCAATTAAAAATTACTTGAAAATACTTAACACATACAGAAGATGTATTTTGTATGAAATTATTAACTAACATTGCACTTACACCTTTCGGCGGTTAAAACTCTTAAGTATCGGAATCATGCAAGGTAATTAGCATACCCGTCAAAAAAACAGAGAAAATAAAGGAATATTATTTTGCATGAAGTTGATGTTCGTGGCCTCCGTAGCTCAGTGATTAGCGCGCTTGCCGTCTAATCTGGCGATTTGGGTTCGAAGCCAGGTGGAGGCACACATATATGCCTGCCATATTTCAGCAGAAAGCTGACTGGCAAATAAAGGCTTGTATAATAATTAATGCTCGGCATTTTTAAAAAAAATAAATATATATATATTTTTTAGATGTTATTTGTACAATGAAATGTGCACAAATTTTAATGAAACGACTGTGGTCTGACTAACCCCTTGGCACGTAGCAACTTGTCACACACAATAAGGACACTGATTTATTATATAACACCCTAATTCCATATTTTCCTTCATAGTAACAAAGTCCAGGGGTGTCAATTTTCCTGATTTATTCGGAGTTCAGGATTTATCAGTCCTGATAGAGCAATGACTTCTGATAAAAAAAAAGTTATTTGAAGAAAAAGCTCAAGAAATGGCAAAGTTATGTTAAATTTAATCTGCTCTGAAGGATTTTCTTTAATACAAACTGAGTTAATTTTGGAAACAATGTCATTGAAAGCCTTTTGTTTTGCAAAAATGCTTGGTCGCAAATGATTTTCCTGATTTTTAATTTTGCCTAGTTGACACCCCTGAAAGTTAGATGTCAGTATGTGTAAACCATACATGATATATAAGGTGTTTGACGTTAAAAGCACAGATGGTGTACTAAATATTGTCTGTGTTCCTACGAGGAGAGGATTATAATGTACACGTATACTATGATAATCTGTACTAGAACGCTGTGATAATGTATAATTCCTTGATATCATGTTGTGTATCGTACTGGCGACAACGTATACTCACTCATTGGTGACTGTATCTCCGGCTATTGTCCTATTTAGACCACACGTAACTGTATCATTGATTAAGAAAATAAAAACAAATAAAAAATACATATGTGCAAATATTGGCTGTTGTGTAGAGGTTGTTAAATTTAAAGTAAATATAAATGCAGGGTAATTTTGAAGGTGTTGTTGTATAGAGGCAATGTTGCTCTACAGAGGGTCAGTCTGGAGAGGTTATGAGTACTGTATTCATAACAAGGTGAACAAAAGAGGAATCAACCAGATTTTAGAGGTATCAAAAACAAGATTTGGCTTTTGATATCTTCATAAAGTAATTATATTCATACAAAACATTGTTATAACTACATCCAGGCAAAATCCCATCGAAATTGATCAAATAGTTAAAAAAGTTATGATATGAATCTATATCACAGTGTCCAATCAATCACTGAGGTGTATTCAATAAAAACCAAATAATAGAAATATTGAGTATATGTTGTGTATAAATATATAAATGTGGTAAAATTGAAGAACACAAAAGTTGGAATAAATTCACCTGGATGACACATGTTAACTTCTGTAAATGTATACGTTTAGGCTGAAAAACGAATCGCCTGCATATTTTATTGTCAAAATGACACCATGTTTTGTCAGATTATGTTCTGAATGATGATTTTGTGACAGCGAAGTTCATTGGTTTATTTTAATACGCTATGCCAATGTTAATGACCGTTATAAACTGTCGGTCTTGCTAAAACCCACCATGGCTGTCCCTACAACATTTTACGCAATCGAAAATTGAAATCAAAGTTTAAACTTCAAATTATATTGTATGAACTTCTAGGTAAATTTAAGCATGTTTTCAAATGCTTTTAATGCACATAGGTTTTTTGTTCACCTACAGCCTTATATAGATGATTAATGCCGTAAATGCTGTAAATTATGAAGAAAAAAATGCACCTCAGTGACTGTGTGGTCAATTTCTGTGTAATTCTTGTTATGAATATAGATAATATATAAACTTTACAAAACAATTTTTTTTTACTCTTAATCAATGATACAGTTACCAGTGTGACCAATTGTACTGAAACTCACATAATGAACCCGAAATACTATTATTTATAATTTTAAAGCATAAAAACTTCATATTTGTGTTTGGTTTTTGAGTTATAAGGCCAGTTCTTAAATCTAGCGCCAGTTCTGGCGCTCTTAAGCCAGTTCTTAAGTGGAAGAAGATTGATGTCGGCCAAAATGAAATCGTAACCGGGACGTTGGTTTTAAATCCGCAGGAATCGGAGTTATACAGAGGAAATTAGAATTCTATTGTCTGGCAATCGTCAATTATCAATTAGATACTTTTCTGA
Organism: Spisula solida; assembly: GCA_947247005.1. Lineage (NCBI taxonomy): Eukaryota > Metazoa > Mollusca > Bivalvia > Venerida > Mactridae > Spisula > Spisula solida. The sequence goes on along the minus strand of OX365948.1, from coordinate 15,556,772 downwards.
TAGTTTGTGCATTTATTGGAAACAATGATTTAGAGAAGCTGGACCCGATAGCATCTTTAACCAAGTTTTGATTTTGGAACTGACTATACTTATTTTTGATGGGCACTGTATACAATGTATAGAGTGATTGTAATGGATCCACTGCGATGATATTTTATGGATAGAATTTCTAATTACTGTGTTATCACATATCTATTTGGTATTTGGTGTTAACTGTTATTACTTCGGACACCTTCTCTATACCATGTAGACTGTCAACATGTTGACCAGTTGGCAAGTTAACACTATGGAAATAGGACTGGTGGTATCCATGATGTGTGTGTAAAAATGTGTGGGAAAGCCTCTGAGTAATAAATATTGAAACTTAAGTATTGAATGATTCATCCAGTACTAGCAGGAGAGAAATCACTCATGAAATTTGGTGTGTGTTGCACATAATGCCATAAGCATGTGAGCTACAGTTATCTTGTTTGAGCCATTGGGAGCACCTGGTCTATGTATTTTTGACACATCTAGTTCAAATCTTGTTCTAATGCAACAGTATGGTAGTATCGGTCATTAGGTGTGTACGAGAGTGTCATTCACAGTATTTTGTCATTCACAGAACTATGTAGCCATGTTACCACACCCAGTGTTCTACACCCTGTCACATTTATCTGACACTGTAGGAAAGGTAACATATTTTTTATGTTATATAAGAACAGTTTTATGTTATCTAATTGTCGTTCTCTGATTTTCCAGGGATGACCTTCATCTGTATTTATTGTATATTTTCAGAAAATGAAGGAGCCAGATGTGGCCTTATCAAACTATCACGTAAGTAAAACTTCACATATGTCATTTTAAAATTTCAAAAGTATAATCCCACTAAATGTATGAAACAGCTAGTGATCAAGGTTTCTGGCTGATTGAAACATGTTGCTGTTCAACATGTCAATGTTGTATAAAAATGGCTGTTAGTAATTTAGTTATATTGGTAATAGAAACCCTGTGTGATACCTTGTAGTTGATGACATGAATGACTGTAAAAAGTGACAAATGATTACTCTCCTAATGTCTGCTAGCTCGGTTTGTGTCTACATTTGTCTCTATCCAGTACAACATGTCCCCTGAGTGGCATCTTTACTTTACTGGAAGAAAAAGTACATGAAAATGTCTTTCACCAAGTATTCTTCAGACCATATTAATCCCTGCAGTTTTCACTGACATGACGTAGAACTCTGCTGGACTGCATGTTTTTTGTTTGACACTTGATTTGTATATGATTGTACACATTTGACTATGTTTAGCATTTCTTGGATGTCTCAGAGTTTTCCTTATACCTGTTTGAACTTGATCTTTTCGAAGACATCAGCTGTGTGGATTTATATTCCTGATTTTGATTCAATCCATGCTCCTATAAATGTTGATGATATATTTCCCTTATAAAGGTTACATGTGTCATATATATCTGTCTTACTTGTGCAAAATGTGCGGTTGCTTAGAAATTCCTCCTCATTTGGAAGAAAATTAATTGATAATATCAGATCTTCAAGTTTCTAAGTATAAATACCAGGGTTCTAACTATTTTACTAACATTGCGTAACATTGCGTAAATGTCACGTAAATCTATGTATGCATATTTCCCTTATGCAAACTCCTAAGTGCGTTTTACTAATGGATCACAAGTTGTTGCATTCACTTACGTAAAAATATTGAATATCTAACCTAAGGGGGGTATGACCATATCACCAATAGAGCGGGAACCAGAATTAACAAATCTACATAAACAATTTCTCCTCACTACGTTATATTTTGCTATCTTCCAGTTACTGCCACTTTGCGATATATTTAAGCCAATTATAAGCCAACATCTCACTGCTTGTGATTTGTCAATATTGCAAGTTTTCAATTATGTCCAAGGGGCATATGGGACAGCCTCATGAGCATCGTACAGCAGCCTTGCAACATTAACCATCTTGACCAATGACATGCTGTATTCTTAGACTGGTCTAAAACTTGACCAATTACAGAGCTGTATTCTTAGAACTTGTCTAAAACTTGACCAATGACAGAGCTGTATTCTTAGCTAGACTGGTCTAAAACTTGACCAATGACAAAGCTGTATTCTTAGACTGGTCTAAAACTTCACCAATGACAGAGCTGTGGTCTTAATTAGACTGGTCTAAAACTTGACCAATAACAAAGCTTTGTTCTTAGCTAGACTGGTCTAAAACTTGACCAATGACATAGCTGTATTCTTAGACTACTCTTAAACGTAACAGTGAAGGGTTTGCATTTAGGGCCAATGTAACTTCATTTGTAACAGGCATTGAACATCAGTTCTATTTTGTGTTCCATTCTGTCTAAAAATACTCTGTCACTTTTTTCAGGCTGATTTGATAACAGAGAATGGACCAATAGTTACAACAATCAGTTCGGCTGTACAACTACAGTACCAGTCCTTACAGAAACAACATAATGACTTCACCAATCATCTACATACACAACTACAACAACTACAGACACAGCTCACTCAGTTACAGACACAACTAGCACAGGCACAGGCTGCTGGTAAGATATAGTTCAGGATTTATTATACCCCCAGATACATAGTATGGTAAATTTAAACTGCTCTGAAGGATTTTCTTTAATACAAACTGAGTCAATTTTGGAAACTTTGTTGTTGAATGCCTCTTGTTTGGCAAAAATGTTCGGCCGCATATGATTTTCCTGATTTTTAATTGAGCCCTGTTAACACCCCTGTATATTGATTTGGTACTCTGTATTCTTGTTTACCCTCATGTCCTGTGTGAGGTAGGTAACTTTATCAAGCATATTTTGTTGAAATTATGCCCCCTTTTGGACTTGGAAATGCAAATGTTAAAGTTTAGGTTCAAGTTTTTTAACCCCTTATATCTTCAAAATGAATTGACACATTGCTTTGATACATTGCATGCTTGTTCACCATCATGACCCAACCCCTACACAGGAGTAGATAACTATTTAGCATTTTGTTGAAATTATGCCCCCTTTTGGACTAAGAAATGCTTACTTGTTCACCTTCATGACCCAGAGGACCTACACATGAGTAGGTAACTGTCCTGCATTTTGTCCAAATTATCTCCTTTTTTCGACTTAGAAGCCCCAACCTCTTCACAGCAGAGGGTAATGCTGCTGATATGAAGCATTTTGTTTTGAAGATATAATAATCATACTATCCTAGCATGGCAGTGCGAATAGTGGAGCGCGCTGTTCGTGGACAGCTCTTGTTGTTATTGTACAAGCTAACTCACTATGGGGGTATTGATTATTATGTCCTTCCTTTTAAACAACTGATAATTACAGGCTTCATTTATATTGGGGTTATTACCACCTTGCCTTCCTGAAAACGTTAAACAAGTCTAGAAAGCCTATCCAGTAAATTATCACTTGGAGAACCAAATGGGGTTCCAAAGTCTTTTTAATGCTTATATGTACAATATCATGACAGCACACTGTTTACATCTCTACACTAACCTAACTGCTTTCCTTTGCACCCAACTGTTTATGTACTAATACACTATTCTTTGTTTATATACATGTTTCAATTGAATTCGGATTTCCTGTAACACAATATTTCTGTGATTACACTGACTGTGTAATATTTATGGCCCATTTACTGAATGTGATTAACTTTTCTCAAATGATTTCCTTAGGATAAAGCAGGTAAGGGTTAGGTTCGTTAGTCTTTCAACTGACATTATACTGATAGAAGATTACCACATTTTTACCACAACTTCAGTTTTTTGCACACCTGTGTGTTGTCTTGTTTGTATTGTTTCTTGGAGTGGCTTCTGGTAATTTGCTAGGAAACATTCAATGAAATACTATCTTAGTTCAGTTTTTGTTTTGTATGTTTCAGTTATAACCCAGTCAATAGCACCACATGTTCCAGCTAGTTCTGCTTCCATAGAGACGACAGATACACAACAAGATACGTCAGTATTCCAGGTAACATTTGTTTCCCTTGTCTGCTCGATCTGTTTCTTATTTATAAACTAAAATAAAAAAAATAGTATCCACATGTGGAGGAAAACTGGCATTTTTGTCAAATTTTCATGGAAATATATAACTTATCGCAACCAGGAATCCAACCAGGATCACCAGGTTACTAATCCAGCAGACAAATTGCTGAACCAATGTTGGTCAGGTTTTTAAATTGCAATGCACTTATCAATGCTTAAAAAGTACATTTAACTTACTGATTGTCAATGGACTCAAACACACTAAAGCTGTAGATTTTACAAGTCTGGAGTACTGTTACCACATATCATTTCACATTCCATTATGAAAAATTGCACTCTAGTCAACTTGTCTGCTATGTGTACTAGAGCTAAGGTATCTTATAAACTTGGACTTTAACTGACTATGATAAACATATTTGATAAGGGTTTTGCTTTAATGGTAAATCCCATCTAAATGCTGCAGATGTTTTGAACAAACTATTCATAGACATTATGGTAAAATGTAGTAAATGAATTATGAGAAAAGCTTGTTGACAAAGGATATGTTTAGCACTGCCACTAGACGGTTTGTGAGTGCTTAGATCTCAATCAGTACAGTAGTGCATAATAAAACACACCGCCTAACTGAACATGCTCATACAATAACACACACCGCCTAACTGAACATGCTCATACAATAACACACACCGCCTAACTGAACATGCTCATACAATAACACAAACCGCCTAACTGAATATGTTCATACAATAACACATACCGCCTAACTGAACATGCTCATACAATAACACACACCGCCTAACTGAACATGCTCATACAATAACACAAACCGCCTAACTGAATATGTTCATACAATAACACATACCGCCTAACTGAACATGCTCATACAATAACACACACCGCCTAACTGAACATGCTCATACAATAACACACACCGCCTAACTGAACATGCTCATACAATAACACAAACCGCCTAACTGAATATGTTCATACAATAACACATACCGCCTAACTGAACATGCTCATACAATAACACACACCGCCTAACTGAACATGCTCATACAATAACACACACCACCTAACTGAACATGCTCATACAATTACACAAACCGCCTAACTGAATATGTTCATACAATAACACAAACCGCCTAACTGAACATGCTCATACAATAACACACACCGCCTAACTGAACATGCTCATACAATAACACACACCGCCTAACTGAACATGCTCATACAATAACACATACCACTTAACTGAACATGTTCATACAATAACACATTCCACCTAACTGAACATGCTCATACAATAACACATTCCACCTAACTGAACATGCTCATACAATAACACATACTGCCTAACTGAACATGCTCATACAATAACACACACTGCCTAACTGAACATGCTCATACAATAACACACACCACCTAACTGAACATGCTCATACAATAACACACACCACCTAACTGAACATGCTCATACAATAACACATTCCACCTAACCGAACATGCTCATACAATAACACATTCCACCTAACTGAACATGCTCATACAATAAAACATTCCACCTAACTGAACATGCTCATACAATAAAACATTCCACCTAACTGAACATGCTCATACAATAAAACATTCCACCTAACTGAACATGCTCATACAATAACACATACTGCCTAACTGAACATGCTCATACAATAACACACACTGCCTAACTGAACATGCTCATACAATAACACACACCACCTAACTGAACATGCTCATACAATAACACACACCACCTAACTGAACATGCTCATACAATAACACATTCCACCTAACCGAACATGCTCATACAATAACACATTCCACCTAACTGAACATGCTCATACAATAAAACATTCCACCTAACTGAACATGCTCATACAATAAAACATTCCACCTAACTGAACATGCTCATACAATAAAACATTCCACCTAACTGAACATGCTCATACAATAAAACATTCCACCTAACTGAACATGCTCATACAATAACACACACCGCCTAACTGAACATGCTCATACAATAACACACACCACCTAACTGAACATGCTCATACAATAACACACACCACCTAACTGAACATGCTCATACAATAACACATTCCACCTAACCGAACATGCTCATACAATAACACATTCCACCTAACTGAACATGCTCATACAATAACACATTCCAACTAACTGAACATGCTCATACAATAAAACATTCCACCTAACTGAACATGCTCATACAATAAAACATTCCACCTAACTGAACATGCTCATACAATAAAACATTCCACCTAACTGAACATGCTCATACAATAAAACATTCCACCTAACTGAACATGCTCATACAATAACATATTCCACATAACTGAACATGCTCATACAATAACACACACCGCCTAACTGAACATGCTCATACAATAACACACACCACCTAACTGAACATGCTCATACAATAACACACACCACCTAACTGAACATGCTCATACAATAACACATTCCACCTAACCGAACATGCTCATACAATAACACATTCCACCTAACTGAACATGCTCATACAATAACACATTCCACCTAACTGAACATGCTCATACAATAAAACATTCCACCTAACTGAACATGCTCATACAATAAAACATTCCACCTAACTGAACATGCTCATACAATAAAACATTCCACCTAACTGAACATGCTCATACAATAAAACATTCCACCTAACTGAACATGCTCATACAATAACATATTCCACATAACTGAACATGCTCATACAATAACACATACTGCCTAACTGAACATTCTTATACAATAACACATTTCACCTAACTGAACATGCTCATACAATAACACATTTCACCTTACTGAACATGCTCATGCAATAACACATACCACCTAACTGAACATGCTCATACAATAACACATTCCACATAACTGAACATGCTCATACAATAACACATACTGCCTAACTGAACATGCTTATGCAATAACACATTTCACCTAACTGAACATGCTCATACAATAACACATACCACCTAACTGAACATGCTCATACAATAACACATTTCACCTAATTGAACATGCTCATACAATAACACATACCACCTAACTGAACATGCTCATACAATGACACATTTCACCTAACTGAACATGCTCATACAATGACACATACCACCTAACTGAACATGCTCATACAATAACACATTCCACATAACTGAACATGCTCATACAATAACACATACTGCCTAACTGAACATGCTTATACAATAACACATTTCACCTAACTGAACATGCTCATACAATAACACATACCACCTAACTGAACATGCTCATACAATAACACATTTCACCTAACTGAACATGCTCATACAATAACACATACCACCTAACTGAACATGCTCATACAATAACACATTTCACCTAACTGAATATGCTCATACAATAACACATACCACCTAACTGAACATGCTCATACAATAACACATTTCACCTAACTGAACATGCTCATACAATAACACATACCACCTAACTGAACATGCTCATACAATAACACATACCACCTAACTGAACATGCTCATACAATAACACATTCCACCTAACTGAACATGCTCATACAATAACACATTTCACCTAACTGAACATGCTCATACAATAACACATTCCACCTAACTGAACATGCTCATACAATAACACATTCCACCTAACTGAACATGCTCATACTGAAAGTATTGTACTGAGACATCCACAACCAGATGGTCGTGCACAAGTACTGTATAACTGCTTATAATTCTGCAAATGCAATAGTTTTCATGTTTGGCTTGAATTAATTACCTGCATAAACTACCAGTTATACTGTTTTACATGCTATCCTCAACAAAATGATCATGCACAAGTTTCGGACGCTATATAATTTGTACAAGACGGTCGGCATGCTGACAAAGTAGTGTTACTGGAGTTCATCACTTGAAACTTAGTCAGTAGTACTAAGGGTTGTTGTACACATAATGGCTGTTGGTATATATGTTTTCCAACAGATTATAGTTCCTTACTTTTATTATTGGCTTGTTATTATGCCCCCCCCCCCCCCCCTACCCATCTATGATGAGGAAATATATTGCTTTGTACCTGTCTGTCAGTCTGTCGGTCTGTCGGTCTGTGGGTCGGTAGACTAAATGGTTTTCCGTTCAATAACTCAAGAACCCTTTGCCCTAGGTTCTTCAAACTTTACATAGAGGTCGGTCATCATCATTAGATGACCCCTTTTGATTTTGGGGTGAGTAGGTCAAGATCAATGTCACCTTGATCAGTTCTGACTATTTGGCTGCCATGGGGGATATACATGTTTTACAAACATCTATTGCTAATTTATGATTGATATTGATAGTCACATTGTCATTGAAAATAATTGTTCAACTTTATTTACTCTGCCTTAGTTTTCTCATCAGGACATGAATTGTTTGCAGTTATGTGAAATGAATAATGGTTAACTCTGTCAACTGTCATTGTCATCTAATGTGTATGATATCTGGAACATTCAAAATGACTCAACAAAACTTTGTTTTAAAGATGTCATTGTTTGAAACAGTAGTGCCGGCTGTACATCTACTTGGGTGTGTTATAATCTGCGTTTTCATGGTCTAATTACTATACCAGACATTACTTGACTTGCAGTTTCTGATAGTTGCATCCATTCTGTGTACCAGTCACGCTCAATATTTATGATATAAAAGTTATAAAAATGATTTTATAACAATGCAAGCTTTGTTTTGTTGAATTTTGATGTAAGATGTTATATGACACGTACACTGCTCTGTGATGGTTGTATCCTCTCAGTGTTAGCATTAAATTAATTACACTGGCAGATGCCGCCCATGCTGATGCTTACCGATTAATTGGTAGAAATTTATTGCAAATAAAATGTTCAAGTTGTGAGAATGTTTGGTACAGCTGTCTGATATAATGGTCTGGCTGTTTTAAGCTTGTAATATTCTATATAACATTCAGTACATCACAGTATGTCTGTATCAGGCAATGTAACCTAAATATTAACTGAATAGTACACATTCAGTACATCACAGTATGTCTGTATCAGTCAATGTAACCTAAATATTAACTGAATAGTACACATTCAGTACATCATAGTATGTCTGTATCAGGCAATGTAACCTAAACATTAACTGAATAGTACACATTCAGTACATCACAGTATGTCTGTATCAGGCAATGTAACCTAAACATTAACTGAATAGTACACATTCAGTACATCACAGTATGTCTGTATCAGGCAATGTAACCTAAACATTAACTGGATAGTACACATTCAGTACATTATAGTATGTCTGTATCAGGCAATGTAACCTAAATATTAATTGAATACACGTTCAGTACATCATAGTATGTCTGTATCAGGCAATGTAACCTAAATATTAACTGAATACACATTCAGTACATCACAGTATGTCTGTATCAGGCAATGTAACCTTAACATTAACTGGATACATGGTCAGATGACAGAGTGCACATAACCCAATCATTGACTGAAAACGTTTAGTTGAAACCATGTCCTCAAACTCTCACTATACCTATACCTTATGGTTGCAACTATGGCCTACGTAGAAGAATGATCAATCAGGGCAGACCTAGAGACATTTTGATGTGTAGGTACAAAAAATAGTAGGGTATAGGGCATGCCCCTGAGAATTATTTCAACTGAAGGTAGCCTGTGTTGTGTTATTTGGAACCATACAATTCGACATACTGATTCAAATAGTGTTAAATCAGACCTTTGCTTAACTGTATTTGGCAAATGATAAGTAAGGGCAGGCAGTTAGGCTACTGTTGATCTATGGATAGGCTTCAAACATTGATCGTACATTGTGTTCTATTACAGGGAGGTTTCAATCCACCACCACCGGCTCCATTTGGACCTCCACCACCATTTACCCGACCCCCACTGGGACAAGGAGGACCACCTCATCCACCACCATTTGATTACCATGGTAACTATATTTTTGTAATATAAAAATTCTTGCTCGAAATTTAAGTTGAAATGATGACAGAATGTGTTCTTTACAGTCAAGATCAAACAAGATTAGGGTAGTATCAGTACAGATGGATGGAATAAGATGTTCTACCACAGGTGTTCAGGAGTTTATTATTAATAAACATTTAATTGTATAATAGTTTTATATTACATGTACTTAAAAGCTTTCAATGGTCAAGGACTAGAATTAATTTTGTAATTTCGACATGGCTAGTTTAACTGTTAAAACATTCTAAAAACCACATAATATCAGATTAGGTGAAAAATCATGGGCTAACAGTGATATCTGGTATGACGGGTATATTTTGTTGTATGTATCAGTTGCATACAAAAGAAACGTGTTTAACAATTCAAATTTCACTATTCCTTGCCTATGTTATTCAAATTTCACTATTCCTTGCCTATGTTATTCATTATTTTAATTTATGAAACCATATTCATTTGAAGGTATAACTAGTAGGAATTTGAAATTTGTGAAGTTGAAACTCCTGCAGTGGATATCTTGACATGCACATAAAATAAACTGATAGAACAGGAGGTAACATTAAGCCTAGATTTCTACCTGTTTATCTTTATGCCCCCCATCTTTGATGAGGGGGTATATTGCTTTGCACATGCAGGTGGGTCTGTTGGTAGGCCAATTGGTTTCCGTTCAATAACTCGAGAACCCTTTGCCCTATGATCTTCAAACTTTACATGGAGGTCGGTCATCAACAGTAGTAGGTCAAAGGTCACTGTGGCCTTTACCATTTCTGACTATTGGGCTGCCATGGGGGCATACATGTTTTACAAACATCTCTTGTATATGGTTTATTTCTGGATGTTTTCAGCTCCTTGGTCTGGTCCTCCACCGGCATCAGGACCCGGACCCGGTGGTCCTGGCTTTCCAATGCCAGATTTCAGTAAGCCACCACCGGGCTTTCCACCACCTGGTATGCATAGAATGCCACCTCCAGATATAGACCTGACACCGTCTGTACCATACTATGAACTTCCGGCAGGATTAATGGCACCTCTTGTCAAGGTAATATTTCATGTTGACGACTTTATTAATTAAAATTATTTTTATGAAATTGTACATTATTTTTAGCCCCACTATTCACCCGAGCGTCGGCGTCAGTGTCGGCGTCGGCGTAACACTTTTGTTAAAGTTTAGGTACAGGTTTTTTAACCTCTTATATTCTCTAAGTCCTTTGAGATGTTGCTTTCATACTTTGCATACTTGTTTGCCATCATGAACCCAACCCATATTCAGGAGTAGGTAACTCTATCAGGCATTTTGTTGAAATTATGCCCCCTTTTTCTACTTAGTGCAAATAGTGCAAATGTTAAAGTTTAGGTACAGGTTTTTAACCTCTAAAACTTCATAGTGCATGACATATTGCTTTGAAACTTTGCATACTTGTTCACCATCATGACCCCAACCCATACACAGGGGTAGGTGACTCTATTAAGCATTTAGGTGAAATTATGCCCCCTTTTTCAACTTAGTGCAAATGTTAAAGTTTAGGTACAGGTTTTTTCACCTCTCATATTTTCAAATTGCATTCAAATATTGCTTTACATACTTGTTCACCATCATAACCCCAACCCATACACAGGGGTAGGTAACTCTATCAAGCATTTTGTTGAAATTATGTCCCCTTTTGGACTTGGAAATGCAAATGTTAAAGTTTAGGTGGATGTTTTTTAACCTCTAATATCTTCAAAGAGCATTGACATATTGCTTTGATACTATGCTTACTTGTTCACCATCATGACCCCCAACCCAAACATGGGTAGGTGACTCTATTAGGCATTTTAGTGAAATTATGCCCCCTTTTTCAACTTAGTGCAATGTTAAAGTTTAGGTACAGGTTTTTGACCTCTAATATGTTCAAAGTGCATTTACATATTGCTATGCATACTTGTTCTCCATCATGACCCCAACCCCTACACAGGGTAGGTAACTCTATCAAGCATTTTGTTGAAATTATGCCCCCTTTTGGACTTGGAAATGCAAATGTTAAAGTTTAGGTACAGGTTTTTTAACCCCTTATATCTTCAAAGTGAATTGATATATTGCTTTGATATTTTGCATACTTGTTCACCATCATGACCCCAACCCCTACACAGGAGAAGATAACTATTTAGCATTTAGTTGAAATTATGCCCCCTTTTGGACTAAGAAATGCTTATTTGTTTACCTTCATGACCCAGAGGACCTACACATAAGTAGTTAACGGTCCTGCATAATTTGTCCAAATTATCCCCCTTTTTCGACTTAGAAGCCCCAACCTCTACACAGCAGAGGGTAATGCTACTGTTATGAAGAATTTTGTTGTGAATATATAATAATTGTTCTATCCTAGCATGGCGCTGTGAATAGTGGAGCGCGCTGTTCGTGGACAGCTCTTGTTTATTTTGTGGTCAAGTTATCTATAAAATACATGACAGGTACTCCCCATCAAGTTCAATTGCTTTCATTGGATGTTAGAATCATCTTATAGTTAATATGTAAATTGTTTTCTTCCTTACTTCCTTATTACAAATGTGATTCAACAAAATTCGATTCTATTGTAATGCCGATTAATAAAGTGTACAATATCCTAACTACTTTCCTGGTTCATTTGACTTATGAAATGCCAAGATTATGTGGCAAAGACGTTATCTTTGTTCAAATAAACATGACTGTAGTTCCTGATACGTGCAGCTAATCTTGTCTTTGTAGAAAACAGAATTTAATGAACATTGTATTTCACATAAGATATGGCTGTATATAACCAGTGTACTCATAAAAGAAATAGAAATACTGGATCACTGTGTCTGAACATTTGTAAAATAGAAATGTTGAACATTCATAAAATAGAAATACTGGATCACTGTGACTGAACATTTGTAAAATAGAAATGCTGAAAATTCATAAAATAGAAATACTGAATCATTGTGTCTGAACATTTGTAAAATAGAAATGCTGAAAATTCATAAAATAGAAATGCTTGATCACTGTGACTGAACATTTGTAAAATAGAAATGCTGAACATTCATAAAATAGAAATACTGGATCATTGTGGCTGAACATTGATAAAATAGAAATACTGAATCATTGTGGCTGAACATTGATAAACTAGAATTATTCAGTAAACAATTACTACCACCCTTAGAATGATGACACCCGCTGTTTAAGGTAGGTATTAAAAGTGTTAAGAAATGAAATAATGGGAATAAAACCCTATTTTTTACCCCAAAATACAAATGTTGCATACCTAGTTTTTTAAAATATTTGAATATTAAATGGGAAACATGCAAAAAAGCATTCTTAATTTCTGGTATTTTTAAACCTATAGTAAACAGCACTTATTAAAATCAACAAACATGAAATACAAGACATGTAATGATTTTATTTAAAAATATTCCAGTTAGAAGATCATGATTATAGACCTTTAGAACCACGAGACATACGTCTACCTCCACCCATGCCACCTAGTGAACGTCTCCTAGCTGCTGTGGAAGCATTCTATAGTCCTCCATTCCATGATCGACCCAGAGACAGGTTTGTATATCGGTCTATGTTTGTCTCTGCATGTATCAAAGGTTTTCTTGTTTTATCCACTCCATTACGCATTATCTACATAAGAGATCATTATAACAGCTATTCCAAATCTATCCTGTTTGACTAATACTGAAAATATAATGTAAAATCTCAACTTTTCAATGCTGAGATAGCAAACAAATACCTCATTATTATAAAAATGGTCATTTTGATTGGCTGGGAATACCTGTTTATTACATCACAAACCTGACAGTATCTCATGTCCAATTAAAGATTAGTGACCTACAGGGTGTCTCAAAATACATGTCCGCTTGTTGAAGACATATATTTCCGTAATGCCTCGCTTTATGTATCTGATTTATATTTATGATCAAAGGGCATTCAATTCAATGTTGAATTTACGAAACAATTATCTAAAACAAGGCATACGAAATGTTAGGTAAGCATTTTAAGTAAGCATTCAAATTCGTCAAAACCAGCGTTTGACATCGTTTTACGATTTAATGACCTTTGCATAACTTGGGAGTTGGTGTGTTATTTCCAATTTCTCCACAATCTGATATTTTTGGTTTTGATGTAGTTATATACCTTGAACTGTATGATCACACATTGAAATAGTATCAGAAGAAATGAATATTGAGGAATGTTTGGCTATTTCTATCCTGATTGCAATGAAATTCATATCACCAAATTCATCCTTCTACCACGGCAGTGTTTGATGACGGATAATATTTGATACTAATTTATTTTTTGAATCATATCAAATCATATAGCCCTTTGGACTGTTGGAGATTAGCTAGATATACGGCTTGAAATTCAACCCGCAGTTATTGTTTCGAGGTGTTTGGTGTTTCCTTTATGAATATGATATGCTTTGAAATGTGTGAATATCAACTTTTCAGTCCAAATTTGTTGATTCGTTGCTTCCCTAAAATGTGTCCCATTTCATTTTCCATACTTTATCACTAACACTAATCAGTTTCTAGGGCAGTGTGGGCATAATATACTAAAACTGACTTTTACTATTCCCACTAAAGATATAAAATTTACTCATGTTCCCGTACAATCATGTTTTCTGCCTCTTCGGGCAATTTAGAACGTTTGTTGCCAATGACATTATTATGACGTATATGACGTCATCAACTGTTCCCATATTGAACCTTGATATAATTCACTAAATAATTAATAAATTTATCTTTTAAATGAGACTACGATAAGCAATGTACTAATTAATTTGGCAAAGTTATAGCCCTTCAACAAGCAGACATGTATTTTGAGGCACCCTGTATGTACGTGTCTGTTACCTGAATCTACCTTCAGTTTAAGGTTGTGTTACCCGAGTGCGCCTTCAATATATGGTAATGTTGCCTGAGTCTGTCATCATTTTAAGATCAACTATAATGAGGCCAGTTTTCACTGGTCCCAATGATAGTCTAAGTATTGAGTTTTTTCTGTATTGTCAATCCTCAGGAGCTTTCTGTGATGATGGAGTGTTTTTATCTATTTTATAGTGAAGGATGGGAAAAACTAGGTCTATATGAGTTCTTTAAAGCCAAGCAAAAAGCTAAGAAGGTGAAAGACCTAGAGAGGAGGTCGAGATCACGGTCTAGATCGAGGTCGTTGTCAAGGTCACCATCTAGATCAAGGTCAAGGTCGTTGTCTAGGTCCCCTGTAAGATCACCTCGACGACAGTCACCACCCAGACGTAGAAGATATAACAGTGGCAGCAATAACAGAAGAAGTAGATCTAGGTTATTATAGTTCTATTATTTATTACTAAACTTGAATTATTAAGCTAAATAACAAGGCTTTCCGCAGAATACATTCCTGGCAAATAGCGCAGGTATCTAATTTCTGGGCTCTACCATTTTGAAGGAAGAAGTCAAGCTCCAGTCCCAATCATGAAAAAAGCACCTTAAGTAGGAAGCTGAAAATAAACTGCAAAAGTATAGAACTGATCATACTTTAATATTTGACTGTGGTGTGGGACAGAATGTTTTCTTCATTTTTACTGTGGAATGGTAATTTTGATAAAATAACAAAACTAAGGATATTTTCACTAATGTTTAATTTTCACGAGTTTAGAATTTTCACAAATTATTCTTATAAAAGGTAATGAGTTGACATATTTTGGTATTTTTCCAGGTCAAGGTCACCATCCAATTCAGAATCCAGGTCACCACTTCCATACAGAAGATCGAGTAGAAGTCGTACACCGTCTCCACCACGGAGACGGAAACGGTCAAGGTCGAAAGATTCCAGATCACGAAGTACAACACCTCCTACATTGTATGTAGAGATATTAATCATATTATACTTTTACAATTTTCTCACCAAAACATTAATTCCAGTGCTAATTGAAGGTCATACCTTCCATGAAAATTTGACCGCAGTATCTATTTTCCTCCACATGTGGATAAGTTGCCAGTTCATTGCAGAAGGGTAAGTTAGTACTGGTTAGGATAAAGTCCAGAAAAACTTTTAAGGTAAAGCAGCTGATGTATATATAACTGAAAATATTTTGAGAAACAGCGTTCAACCTGAAAAAAACAAACAAAGCAAGTTTAAAGGCAACATAATACTTTGCATACATCACCAGCGAGTTGCATTTGTCACAATATGTGACAGTGTCTTGTTTAGAAATTTTAGGCTAGTGTTCTATTGCTGAAAGGAGGCATATTTGAATTGAAACTATCTGTCTTTCATCAGCATTGGTTAAGGTTTTAAATTACGTCCAATTAAAAAATATCGCAATGAAACTTTCTCACTGACTAACTATCATTAGTCAAGAGGATGATTTATTTTTGGAGCTTTTAACTTAAAATTTAAAGTAAACTGTTTGTACTTAAGCATTTACAAAATTTACAAAAAAAGCTATGTACAGAAGTTATCTGGTATAAAACTTAGAATATTTAAGGGTATCTTAACATACCGGTCCTATTTTTGTTCATATTACAGTTCTACCGAGTCCTTCCTGGCAGCAGCCGCAGTAGCAAGCACAAACCCTAACTTGGGAGAGGAAAATAGGGGTCACATGTTACTCAAAAAGATGGGTATGTTTTCTATATGTTTATCCTTTTGATTTCTGGAATACAAAAACTTTTGCTCAAGTGGAAATATATATTTTTTAACCAAATGTCAAAATTATTTCCAACTTTGAAATGTCAGCAAATGTGTAATGCCTCATTTGGTCTTCAAGCTCTACAACAGAGAAAAATTGGCATTAGTATACTCCCATTACAATACGAAACTGGTTCCGTATATACATTCATGAAGTGTACAATGTAGAACTTAAGTTTCTTCTCTGATTTCCATCAACCAGTATTCACTCAACATTTTGAACTTATAGACGCATGAATTATGGACAGTATATATTTTATGTTACAGTACTAAAACTGCACAGACACCTCTAGCATTGACCAGTCTTTTCTTTTATTAGTTTTCAACTTGAATGCAATGAAATATTGATTCAGACCCTGAACTGTTCTGGTTCTGGAACTGATAAAGTTATATACTAAAATATGTCTACAACATGAAGTATTGAATGGGGCTACTCCAATTGATTGATTTTAATCAAAGGGAGATAATGTGAATATTTAAATTTTACTGTCAGATAAGTTAAACTCTTTATCCTAATCAAATAATACTGTAGTTTTTGCAACCTGACAGCCCTGTTAGGATAGGAATAAAGTGACACAGTGGTCCAGTCCACTATTACAGTTTAAAACCAATTATAATGGCTTATCCAGACATATTCAGTGCTAAACTAAATATACTATATTCACTTTACCTGTTCAGACAGTGGTTGTAAACTATTGTGTACACATAATCGACTATGTCACTCTCATAATATCCTAACTGGACAGTACCTACCCTATTTTTCCCTTACCCTAAATTATTGTATGGCCTTTAGGTGAAAGCTACCACAGATTGTTGATTTTCCAGTAATTGAATTAAGTAAAACAGATAAATTTACCTCATTTATGAATTTCAAACATTTTGGCTTAATTACATTTGTATATCCATTTATCATGTATATATTATGTTAAATACTCCTTATATTTTGTTGATTCAATATTTGAATGGTTTTAGGTTGGGGAGGCCGCGGTCTTGGAGCAAAGGAACAGGGCATTGTGGACCCTATAGAAGCAGGGGAGGTTCGGGACCGATCTGATATGTACAAAGGAGTTGGTGTTTCTATGAACGACCCTTTTGAGCAGTTTAGAAAGAGTAAAAGTCAGGGATTCATTAGTCGAATGCAAGCACGAGATTCAGGAAGAGAAGGTACCCACACTATATCTTGACATACTGTGTTCCTGTAGCAGTCTCTGTTGGGGCCATGCTTCAGTGGTTAGTGTGCTCGATTTGTAACCTGGCAGTCTTGGTTTGATTCTTGGTCACTTCCACAAAAACTTTACATCAATGTTTGGAGAAGTTACTGGTTCCTGGTGGAAGGCTAAGTTTGTACTGGTTAGGGTACAGTCCAGGGAAAAATTTGCCGTCGTATATAACTCAAAAATTCTTGAGAAACAGTGTGAAACTGGAATAAACTTAAGCAGTTACTACAGCTATTTAAAAAATATTTCTCTAAAACGTTTCGAACAGTACAGGGGTCATACAATTCAGAAATAATCCTGAAATCTGGATTTACTGCACTTGAAAGAATGAGCTTTTCTGCAGAAAAGAAAATAATTGACAAATTTGTGGCCATTTGAAATGTCACAACCTGAATTTTACAATTAAACAATGTTTGGTGTAGGGATATGTTTATATGACAGCCGAAATAGACTTGCGACTCATTTTCAGGATTGGGCATTCTGCCTCAGTAGGACCCCTGACTGTAGTAGAAATGTTTTCTAGTATGCCATGTCTATTGCCCAACAATAAGGTAGTGATTGACGTAAATCACCCAGTTATACACTGATGATTTGATTGAATAACATATTTGTCTTTCCTTGTTCAAAAGTATATTTGGCCTAGATGTCATCAATATTATATTCTAACACGATCTGCGGATTAATCGTTTAAATATAGAGCGGACCTAACAATGTTTTATTACCCCCATAAAACATACCTATCAAATTTGCTGTTTCTATTTACGCCCAGTATCACGTGACATATTTATGAATGAATGAACGTAAACTTTATAGTAAATTTTCTATGAGTCACGATGACAAGGCGAGTTGCACGAGAATCCAGTGTTACAGCTATGACGCATCTATTTTTAGAAACTCCAATATACTCTAGAAACCAAGTTTTATTAAAGCTTCTGATAATCAATTCATTTCTATTTTTCATTTTATGAAATAGATACCATATACTCGTGTTATTAAAATTGTTTCAATGTTTAAAATGTGGTATTTCCTTCAGAAAATTACGAAGGTCGTTTTCATTAACGAGGGAGGTAATTGTACCAGCTTATAAGCCACTCAATTTCAGCGTGGAATTATGTTCAATGTCAAATGGGTGAAAATGGAATGCGCGCAGTTAAATAGTGCGGGATATTATCGTATTTAGAATCGAAATAAAAACTCTGTTCTTGTATATTGTCGGTGAATAAAACACGGGCACTCGTTCGGATGCGAAAAATTAAATCACTCGTGCTACGCACTCGTGATTTAATTTTTCCGCATCCGAACTCCTGCCCGTGTTTTATTCACCGACAATAAACGCGAACAGATTTTTATTTCTTAAATAAAAGATAGAGAACCTAATCCAGAGGTTATCTTTGTGTAGTTCAAATAAGAGCATTGTGTGGGTGTGGCGGTGAAGAAGGCACACCCATTGAAATATGACAGCACATTCTTTTCAGTGGAGTAATGTATTTACTACTCTTACTAAGCCATTGTGATGGAAAATGTTCAAAGCAAAATTTAGTATCATGAACAGTTATAAAAGAATAGAGCCTGAATTATGTTCACAAGAATAGGTGTAGATTTTTGATGCTGGTCTACTTCCTGACCCAACTTGACTTTGATCAAGGTCAATTTTTGCCATGCCCAAGTAACTTTTTGTACATGTTAACATATTGTTACATTATGACCTTGTTAACATGTCTTGTTTTATCATTTAGCGGAAAAGAAGAAACGGACGGACACCTGAGATATACCTTCATGCACAGACTTATGTCAGAATAATATCACTGAATTGATACAAGAGTGATCTCCCTTCATGACAATAACGACTGCGGAACACATAGTCCTCTGTATCCAATGATTGTTAAGACTGTGGAACACATGGTCAACCAATTATTGTTACAAGTGTCTTACATGGTGTAAAGTTATGTTGCTGTACTGGTTGTTGTTGTAATTGTTGATCTACCTAGTAAAACAGACATGTATGCATTTTAGATATATTTCAATTGCAACTATAAGAGACTCCGTCGACTCCTTTCATGTCACACGGGTCCATGCCTGTTGCACATTTTGTTCTTCGATACCGGTCGTTTTTTGTAATAAATGTGATAAAGTGTAAGAATTGTTACTGTTTTATTTTCTGGTGGTGTTTCTGGCTCTCTGTATTTGAGCCAGCTTACTTTTGTCTCCCTATAGAGAAAATACTACATGTTTACATATCGCTGGCTTAGAATAAGAATGTCCCAAGTACTACTTACAACCTTATAAGACTCATGCATATTTGAAATCTGCATCTCAAGGTGCTTCTTATGGGCCTATTTTCATGAAAATCTGAAGTGGTCATGTTGACCAAACTGAAGTTAAAAAAGCTTATTTTTCCATTAGTAAAGAGTAGTATTCAATCTGTTTTTTTTTGTGCTTCTCAAAATATTGATTTTGTACTTACGACCTTCTAGTTCTAAGCCAGCGATATGTAAATTTATAATTCGGTTGACCAATTAAGAGTTTATTTGGGTTGCAAAAGCTTTGAAAATATTGCACATGTTTGCCTAATCCAATGGATTCGCTGGAGTACTTTTGACAAGCAAATTGGTGGAGTGTTCTCTAAGGTGGTGTAACATAGACAACAGAACTTCCAACAATAACACTACTAGAAGACATTGTTGGGGATACATCTATAGTGCGCTCAGGATAATGTCAAGTGTTGCAAAAGTGATTTTGCAAATTACTAAGTAAACAGTGATGGTCAGTTTGTACTAAAACATCACTGATAATTTGTGCACATCTGATTAATCCATCTAAGTTTTGTCAACATGTGCAGGCTCGACATAATCTGCCTGAGAGCTGGATTCTAGTATGAACAGTTTATCAACTGCTTGTTATATGGTTTGATAAGTGAAGTGCACCCATGTTTTCAGGTATAGACTGGGTACCTGATTCAGGTTTTTGAGTGTGCCAAAAAGTCATGGAAGGGCTAATCAACCTAAAGTGTTCATTTAAACAAACACTCCCAAGGTTTTAACTGAGACTGTAGACGATATCTATATGATGTAGTCTCTGGTTTAAATAAGTGGACAGTAGAACATAAAGAAGCATGAAAATGTCCTTCCTTTATTGTTAACTTAGAATTGCAAATAAATTTCAACAGTCAAAAACAGAAAAAATAAAAATGTAGAGTGAAACACAACAAAATAAATTATGAAACAACACTTGAGTGTATAAATGTTTGTATAACTTTACTGAGCACCAGAAATTCTGCACCTTAATTAAAATGGAAATGTTACAAATGGTGAACAATTACTGCTACATAAAGCACCATTTGTGAGAATAATGTTTTGCTGTATAAATCCTTTCGTTTTCATCAAATTTTCAACATTTTTGAAAAAAAAAACATTTTCCATTTCAAAAAAGGTACAGAACTTCTTAAATTCAATATACTAGTATATTATTTTGGCATTTGAGAATTGTACCCATGGCAACATAATTAGATCATAAATAAAAATGTGAACTAATAACACTAAAAACAAGTGAGAAACTGTTTGACTCTACAAACAAAAACAGATAAGATCGTGTTTCAAAAATATTCAAAAACACTAACAAAGCACAATTTTTACTTGAAACAAAAAAACACCAGTCTTAAAATGCAAGCTTATTAGTATCTTATCTTGCAAGTTTCTTATTGGTTAATGCCTACAGTCTATTAACAACATTGACCAATGGTAATGCTGCATTCTAAGACAGGCCCCGATTTCACAAACATTAAAAAGTTCAATGTTTGGTATAGTCAAGAGATATAACTAACATTCACCTCAGACAATCTGTAAATTATGGCCTGGTCTCCATATTGAATTTTGTCACCATAGCTTTCATTGGTCAAAGATTGACTGGCATATTGAGGATTCAGTGCAAAACTATTGTAACTACATCAATTTATATAGGCATGTACAATAGTTTTGCACTGAGCCCTCGTAGCTTCAAGAAGCATTAAAAAAGATGGACATTGTTCGAGGAATATACTTTTCTACAGAATTATGACATTGAAATTTGACATTTTAAAGGTATTTTGAAAAATGCTTTATGTAGTTTGAAAAAAAGCAGTTATAGTTTATATAAATTGCATTGCTAGCGCAATATATTACAAATACAAAGTTCATATAACAAAGCAAACAAGAGGGCCCAAAGGGTCATAGGTCGCTCACCTGTCCTAGTAGTTTATGCACCCCTAATGGTAGCCTCTATTCCATGTACAAGGTTTTCATATTGTCTTATGCTTTATAATTTACATCACATTTAGACCCAATGACATATTGAAGTGATTTGACAGTGTGACCCAGTTTTTGACCCCGGATGACCCAATATCAAACTTGACCTAGATTTTCTTGAGATGATCATTGTAACCAAGTTTCATAAAGATTAGGCCAATATTGTGACCTCTAGTGACTACACAAGGTTTTTCTATGATTTGACCTTGTGACCTATTTTTTGACCCCGGATGACCCAATATCGAACTTGACCTAGATTTTGTTGAGATGATCGTTGTGACCAAGTTTCATAAAGATAAGGCCAAAATTGTGACCTCTAGTGACTACACAAGGTTTTTCTATGATTTGACCTTGTGACCTAGTTTTTGACCCCAGATAACCCAATATCGAACTTGACCTAGATTTTGTTGAGATGATTATTGTGACCAAGTTTCATAAAGATTAGGCCAATATTGTGACCTCTAATGACTACACAAGGTTTTTCTATGATTTGACATTGTGACCTACTTTTTTACCCCGGATGACCCAATATCGAACTTGACCTAGATTTTGTTGAGATGATCGTTGTGACCAAGTTTCATAAAGATTATGCCAAAATTGTGATCTCTAGTGACTACACAAGGTTTTTCTATTATTTTAACCTTGTGACCTAGTTTTTGACCCCGGATGACCCAACATCGAACTTGACCTAGATTTTGTTGAGATGATCATTGTGACCAAGTTTCATAATGATTAAGCTAAAACTGTGACCTTTAGTGTCTACACAAGAAATTGTGGACGGACGACGGACGAAGAGTGATCACAAAAGCTCACTCTGTCACTTTGTGACAGGTGAGCTAAAAAGGTGAATATAACAGTTAGTGTATTTGTGCATTGATAGTAACTAAGATTTAAATGAATCTATTAGATCCCACTTGATGCTTTTTGCAGTACAATTACTACAAATTAATTTAAAATGGCTTGTGCTGAGAACCAACTACACAAAACGCAAGACTGTTCTTCTATAAAGAAATAATGAGCAATTACACCTCTTGGAGGGAGACAATTTTTGATATGTTTTTAAAAAGACAACTGGTACTAATAGAAATGTATTACTGCACAGTGGTCAAATACAGTCTTAATAGATTACTACGAGTCGGTCAAAGACAAGACTTTGAACTTACACTTCTAAAAGTGTACTTGCTCCCCTTGAAACACAAAATCCTTAAAAAAAACTAAAACAAACACACAATAATTCCAGTATACAAACTTCATACTGTATAGTGTAATGAGGGAAACGCATCTTGAATAATAAGCTCTAGTTTACAGCCCAATCCCACAACATAAATGTCACAAAATATCAACATTGTTCCTTAATAAAAATAGACGTAATTGCCAGCAGTTAATAGTTTATCTACGGTATGTCCAGATTGGTGGATACAGAAGCAAAGCGTATGACAAGGTGTGTATAAATACATGTGTATAATACCAGGGGCGTGGCTAGTCTTGAATTGATGTTACGCACACAAGCTTTCAAGTTGCTTGTGGTTATGGTTGGGGGTCTGCATGATTGTGGAAATTTGGGATTTTAATGACATTTTACCCATATTTATATATCTTTACTTATCAAATTAATGTTACGCATGTGCGTATATACATATCACTGGCTACGCCCCTGAATGATGCCTAACAAATGTATGACAACTACTTGATGGCATATTGACCCATTATATGAAAACAATACCGTCGTGAACAAGGCTTTCCTTGCTCGGGAAAAAAAACAAAACACAGGCTACTCATTAGAAAAAACAAAACCATTGCTTCTCTGACCATCATTATAATATACATTAAGCTTGGGTCTTACTTAATTCCCTTTAAAATAGACAAACAGTGATTGGACATGGTGAACTCGGTGACAAAGGTTGGTGTTTCTACATAACCAACACCCCTTATAGACTGACTGATCATACATTGTTGGTCTGTAGCTTCAGTTATAGAGATAGATAATTACAGGTAGGTACAATGGCACCCTTTCAGGGATAAACATACATACATACATACATACATACATACAACAAAGTAGAACTTGGATACCTATAACTGCTAATTGATATAGCTATTAGTTCCACTCACCGAATAACAATGTACTTACTATAATTAAATGATGGCATTTAGTGCATTGTACATGTTGGGCATATTTTAACGCTCTAACGTTCATGAATAGAACCATACTGAATGGGTATACAGCTATATGTGATTAGTTTGTCACAAATGTACATTAATAGAATGTAACTTTCCTTTGACAATCATTATGTGCGTGTAATAATGCTCAATCTTGACAAACAATGGTATGATATTTAACAATACATGTGTAGGTGCAAGAAAGGAGTGAGGTATCTATTCCACACATATAACTGTTCTACCTATCTGACTATAGGACCTAATAATTCTGTTTGATATATGTATGGTTGACCTATTTAACTGGTTAACCTATCTTACTATTCAATCTATCTAACTGTTTGACCTATCTATGTATTTGACCTATCTAACTTTTGGACATACATGTATCTAACTGTTTGATCTATCTAACCGTTTTACCTATCTATATATTTGACCTAACTAACTATTTGACACATCCATGTATGACCTATCTAACTATTCGACCTATCTATGACTGAAATGGTAGCTGGAATCCTGTTTAGCAATATGAAATACTATAATAAACTTGTTCTCCAGGATTCAGGAACATGGACAAGACATTATACTATATTTGAGATAAAACTGTTGGAAGCATATCATAGTTCTACCATATTACAAAACATACATATAAAATCACTGAGACATCTTGTGTAAGAAATAAATTTATATTGAAAATAAAAACTGAGACTGAACATAGCAGGGACAAAATGGTTTTATAAATATGTAGCAAGTTATGAC
Source organism: Spisula solida (assembly GCA_947247005.1). NCBI lineage: Eukaryota > Metazoa > Mollusca > Bivalvia > Venerida > Mactridae > Spisula > Spisula solida. The sequence continues at coordinate 15,531,678 of OX365948.1, read as the reverse complement.
ATTGAAGACTGAATCATTTGTTGCAGTAAGTGAACACGGGCAGTATACTGGGTTTGAGATTATATAACTGGCTCAAAAAGTGAAAAGAAACCACATAGGTTAGATTAACAGCAAGAATCAAAATGCTGTCTTTCTATTTGTCGATTACTTACATTGCAATACACCGATCAGATGTTGACATTGGTCTCCAAACTGTCAAGAGACACTAATTTATCCTTGAAATTTCTGTTTCAAAGGGGTCGATATCGTCTCGATTCGTTAGCGTATTGCAATCCAAGGGAGACAATTCAGATCCCTTTGATTATGACTTTTATTCAACAACTTATAACCTGCTCTAGAACTTGTGGCCTCTGATATTCAACGGACACCGTAAACATGTGACAAATACATAACTGAAAGGGACTCAATAAACTTTATCTAGACTATTATTACACAACAAATTGGCTAAACGTACATTCCCAGTAAATAATACACAGTGTCTTGTTAAACATATTCCAGGTATTTTCCCAAATTACATCAAACTCTGGATTAAATAACATTTTCTCATTTTGGAGTAATCCATTCTGAATATGTAAAAATCTAAATTTGATAAACCAACAAAATGTAAACAAATTGTCATCAAAATGTGAAGACACAATGAATTATTGTCAGTATAGTTAGATAGAATTGGCCTGAGACAATAGCATTATCTGTGACTTAACTGCATTTATCATCAGTAAGAATTTTCAATATTCTAATTTGCCTGTATAGACAAAGAACAAATCATACCATTGTATAACGTTTGATATACCAATGGAAATGACTTCACGTCGTGCAGGTATTCCATTTATAACGCCATGCAGGTAAACAATTTAAGTCAAAAACATACTCTCGCAAAGTAACGCTGGCTTAATTAAGATATGATTGCGCATTTAAATCATGTTAGAATCGAAATAAAATATTCAAAAACCATAGTACTAGTATACCTTTTGTTATACAACAGTTTGTCATTCTGACACTTTGTATTGACCACTCAGGCATACGACCTTTGAGGTTAATTCCTCGTGCGTCAGATCTCCAAACCATTGTATAACAAAAGGTATACTATGGTTTTTCATCAGTTATTTGGTAAATATAAACATTCAGATATAGATTGATGTATGGTTACAACAACTGATGATGGTACCCATAAAGTCTTTGCTTAAGTCAATCACTCACAGGGCAAATCTATCAAACTATATAATGATCAATATACATGCTATAACAGCCTAACTAGATTCCTATATAAGCTGTTATGTAAAACAAAAAACATAAAATTATACAATTTGTAAATGGTAAATTTCGTCCTCTTTATTCTTAATCTTGGGTTTTAACTTTTGTGCATGTTATATTTTGTAGACTACTTCATGGTTTGGTTAACAATCAGATGAAAACATAGGACTAAAACAATATCACAATTTCGTACACAAATATAAGTAAAATAAATGGCAAGTTTCAAACTCATTATAAAACAACCTTCACCAATATATGCATAAACTGCATGGGTCCTTCTGAGGCATAATGCCCAATCCTGAAAATACGATGCAAGTCTGTTTCTGGTGCCATAAACACACCCTACACAAAAACTTGTGTTTTAAACATTTAAACATTGTTCTATCTGTAAAACTCACCTTACAAATTTTCAAATATTAATATCTTAATCAATTCTTGAGAAGTTTTTCATCAAATAATTGTTTTTTTCTGCAAAAAAAATATTTTTTTCTAGATTTCCCAGAATTGTAGAGTATTTCAGTCAGAATGACAATGTTCACATTTTTGGAAATTTCAGAGGTATTAATAAGACCCACTCATGCCCAGTCAAGGCTCAAATGGAATTCTGGAAATAAGACTTATTATGACTATTTGTGTCCTTTTATGAATATAAAAATCACATTTTATGGTATAAACATAAATATCTAGCTAAATAAATAGCAGAAACATCATACAATCACTTTAAAAGCATATCTATGAAACAAACTTATACATATATTAATATAATGTATAATCAATTACAAAGCAAGCAAAATAAGCATAAATAACATCATGTACATGTCTACACAAAAAGTATGGAAGTATAAATGACAATAATCTTAACAATTAAACATAATAATAACACAATTCGCTGGCTACTTACGACCTTACCAGACCCATGCATATTTGAAATCTGCATCAAGAGCCGATTTTTGATGAAAACTGGTCATGTTGACCAAACCAAAATTAAAAAAGCTTGTTTTTCCAGTAGTTTTTTCGTGTTTTCTGAAAATATTGATTTTGTACTTACAACTTTTTAATTCTAAGCCAGCGAATAATCTATAACAACTGACAAATGTTTTAACTTTTGTTTTCAATTCAAGGGCAGTAACTGTGTAGTTCTATAATTCTCAGTTCTATGGTTCTGGTAATTACCAGTAGATTTCATCATCTTAACTGTTCTGGCACAAAATTATCAAACTTGGAACAAAAAATGTTTTCTTATTCAACAGCAGAAACTTCTGGTCAAGTTAAAATAAATAATCACTGCCCTTTTCTGAGTAAATTGCAAGCATTACCATTTCTTATTATTCTTAAGCATGTAGAATACTGCCTAGAAATATACATCTACCTTTCCTTAAGTACAGACTCAAACAAACGTCGTCCTTTTGGAAAATGCACCCCCAAGGGGGGGGGGGTTAAATGGGGTATACATACATATTCTTTAAGAATGCTAGAAAAGGTATATATAGAAACTAACAAAATAAACTATAAAGAACGTACATATGGTACATGAGCATCAAATAAATTGCACAATACAAACAGAGATAATGAAAGGTGAGCATTTAATGCAAATCTAATATACACCGAGTACATAAAGAAATGCACATGTTGCATTTTCTCCATAGGGTTACCCGGTACATGTAAGCATACAGCTTTCTTCGAAGGTCACTCTGTAGATGAGTTTTGTGTAAATTTGATTGTTAACACATTAAAGTTGTTTTGGTATTCTGTTTCAAAACAATCCTAGGAAGATATTGCTAAATGTGTTATTTCCCTGAAAATGCTATTTTAACAACTTGCATTTAAAACATTCAAATCAAGAGTCACATGTAAATACAGTTTAAAAACTAAAGCAGAGATACCTGGGAACAAGTAGACACAAAAATGACTGATATAAGTAGTACAGGAAGAAAATGGCAGACCGACCAACATGTAACCCTATAGAGAAAATGTAACATGTGCATTTCTTTATATACTCAGAGTAATATATAATAGTCACATTACTGGCACATTTAATGCAATCAAAGTGTTAGTCTCCACTGGTAGAGATATGTCTACAGGTGCTCCCGCTTTACTCTATAAAGGGACATACATATACCCTAGAAGCAATAGCAAATTATAAATATATAATTGTAAAATTAATTATAAACACACACACAATTTTTGTGAAATATTCTGAATATACAGTCATAAACGAGTTGTATCCTACAATAAAATTGATATTTAAACAGGCAAGGTATATAAATTGCTCAGATATTCAGAAAATTAGATTTATGTAATTTTACTCTTTAATACTTAGTAAGCTTGTGTATATTGCACCATGATACAAACTTTACAATAATTTATCAGCACAGCAACTGAATTATACAGCATACCATCATATTTAAGATTTCCATAACATGATAATACTCGGCTGAAGTCTTATTTTACCTAAAATATCAGCCATGCACAAATGCTTGTATCACAGTTTGATGTTGATCTGAAATTTAGCACCTATAAATGTTCAGTAATCTTCAACACGAACATATCACAAAGAGAAACATAATACAAGTAATGTGACATAAATCCCTCTGATACACACAAAGCATCACAATGTCATGTAATACAAATATAGAAACTCTCATTATTCATAATAATTGTTAAAAACTAAATTGCATTGATTATTAGTCATATACCATAATTATATAGTGCAACCCCTCCTGAATGGCCCTTCATTAAGAAACAAACCCTAATCAGCAACATAATCAGAAGTAACCACTTGCTGTTCATTTTACCTCTCCATTGATGGTATTCAACGCTGATCTTACTCCACTTAAGGATAAGGACAACCAATCAGATCACACCATACTAAACTCTTGGTCAGTAACAGGCAATGTAATTGGCTATCCTTATTTTCCAAATAAGATCAATATTGAATACCACCCCAAAGCAACAACCTCTGTACAACAACCAGACATTGTGTTTCTCAATGGGTGTTGCTCTAGAGAGGTTGTACTGTAACTATATACATATCTATTATTTTGTGCATCTATAAGTGAGTCTAATTAACATATACAACATTTGTCTATCTAATTCCACGTATTTAACGAGAATTTGAAATATGACCATTAATATAACTGATACTATTCAGTTGGGCCGTACTGCAATTTTACTTGGCACTAAAATTGTGATGTAAGTACGTGTGTCAGGTCCACACATAATAATTTGTTCATATTCGACCAGTGTTACATGACATAATTATTTGTACTGGATCTATTTGTAGCGATAGGTTGGTACGTTGATGTTGGGGTACTCCCATTCTTGTCTTTTACTTTGTATACACCTGTAAACATGATAGAACAAGACATAAATATCTAAAAATTGTATATGAACCCTCAATCTGTGGGTGGGATTCGAACCAATGACCCCAACGCCTAGCACTGAAGTGACCGCGACCATACCGACTGCGCTACAGAAATTACTCCAAAAAAGTTGCTCAAATGACACTGATATGGTCACAAGGCGGGAAACATTGAATGATCTCTGATAATTTTAACTACTTATTTGCCTTGCAGACACGCATGTCACTTGGCTTTTATAAATGCCTGGGATAGTAGCTATCCATTAAATACTTAAAAATCGTACATGAACCCTCACCCGGCCGGTGGAAGAAACTCCAAAAACAGTTGCTCAAATGATGCTGATATGGTCGTTATCACAATATCAATATTTTACTGAACAGACACGATCATGTAACCACTATCCGTATAGGACAGACAGACATTGTATGCAGCAGTAAGGCCATGTGGGTTGGTAAGAACTTTATTCAAGATATATTCAAGGGAAGCAACTCCATACAGCAATACCACAATATTCATCCCTAGTTATCTCTTAGTAGTATACATATAGCTGGCTTAGATATATTAGGTACATTTTACACCACAGCTTTGAGTAAACTGAGTTCTTATCATTTTAATAATTTTATGGGATCACAACTTAATAACATCCTCATAATTAGGTCCTACTTCACTTGGGTCACGGTAAAATCATACACGTCAGAATAACATCAAATGTATGATTGGTTTTTCGGTTAACAAGTAAACCATTCAGAAGATCAAATGGTTAACCGGTTAGCAAATTGACTGAATAGTTAGATCCATAAACAAGAAATGTTGCAATGTGATGAAAACATTAATAGTGGGGGAGACATATTGATTTTGTGCTGTCTGTCTTGAAGGATGTCAAAGTTTGTCCGGGCTACTTATGTAGGAGGCAAAACAAGAAATATCACTGAATGCGATGAATACCACCAGATACTGCTTGACACAGTCACTCCAATGTTCTCTGACAATATACACAACAAGACTTCATAATGATAAGTAATGCAAACTCCTTGAAATCCAACTAATGGTTGCAGAGGAAAAGCGCAGACAAAACTTATAAGTGTAAAAAAACCAAAGGGCCATAACTCCCTTAAAATTGATCCCACCATTGTGTGCTGACGAAATGCACAACTAGACTTGCTACTGATTATTCATGCAAAGTTTTCATTGAAATCCAACCATTGGCAACAGAGAAATAGTGCAGACAAAATTTATAAGTGTAAAAACAAAGAGCCACAACACCCTTAAAACTGATCTGACCAATGTGTGCCGACGATTTGCACAACTAGATTTGGTACTGATAATTCATGCAATGTTTTTTTGAAATACGACCATTGGTAACAAATTTTGCACAGTCCAACCAACCAACCTCAAGCATGAATCCAATATAGCCCCTATATACTTTGTATCTGGGGCTATGATAATGAACAATAATGATATAGAGCAGATTACCTCTAGTCTCTCTAGGTGGTAACAAGAAGACTATCCCCAGTGTTATACAAGCATGCCAGGCACTATGTGTATACAGATAATTCTCAGTTTTCTGTAGAAAGAGGAAGATAGCCAGACCACCCACTGATAGAACTACACCAGGTAACAGACAAATACAGTACTTCTTCTTACTCGGGTAACATTTATGTCTGTAACAACATCGACACATCTGAAATATATAAATCTTACATGATAGAATATTTGAATATGATCACAACTCACTTTTTTATCAACCCTGCACCCTACTATGGATATGCATTGTAACTTTGTATACCCTATCTCTATGCAGAATATTTTAACAGTTAACTGGTAAAAAGATTGAATTTCATCCCCGGTATTTTTCTTAGACTCCTGAATTCATGCAGCCATTTACATGTACTTCAAAATGTACAACCCACCCGACACACACTATCTGCACACTAAGTGTCATCTTGATACTCACACAAGTAAAATATAGCTCTACATACAACCGTACAACTGTATTTACAGCGTCAGAAACACTCTTAGTGTTCTAGTCAGAGATAACACATATCTTCCGACCCTCTGTTGACATCGATTCTATCAACCCCATCCCTTAAAAGCTTATACTACATACACAAGAGCCTATGTTGTGGCTGTGTGTATCGTAAAGTTTCTATGTTGACTCTCATAAATTGAAGGAACATGCATTACTATGCACAGCGTCTTTTTATCACAAATCAGTGTTGTTTCGCTTAGTAATCAATACGTTAATTGTATATAGCGAGTTTCATAATTGAGAGACAACATGTGACTTTAATTTCAGCAGCAGACAACAGATAGTTATAAGGTCACTGCAGATAATTGTTGTCTGATTTGACTATTTATGTTATAACTTTCAACATAAGGTATGAAAGAAAACTGTTATGATTATGAAACATGTTCTGTTATTTTCATGTGCGGCGACACGACATCATTAGTATAGTTTGAATGTTTATATAATTCAATTATGATAATCAAATAATGCAGCACGTTTCATGTTTCATGTTTATCAGAATTGAATTGAATTACTGCGCACTTTGATATACACACCATGGGAGCAGTTACATTACTTTTGAAAATACCCATGTGTAACATGGAAAATGAATAAACACTAAACATACCCAAGATATCATGACGAGCAAGAGTCCTGCACACGCTGGTGCTATATACAGGAAGGCACTTGTTTTACGAAACATTACACCGACCAATATAGCCAGTGGTCCGAATATCTGAGTAAATCCCTTCCATTGTAATGGTGGCCTTGACATTGCTGCCAGTGTAATCCAGATACATGATGCGAAGGCAAGCACATCGATGGTACTAAGGGCATCTAGAGACAAGGCACAGTATGTGTAACCAGCCAATCTGTTACCAGCACAAGCATGGTATAACTGAAACACACAAGCATGGTATAACAGAAACACACAAGCATGGTATAACTGAAACACACAAGCATGGTATAACTGAAACAAGACAATCATAAATATTTTACTTCAAGGCTGGATTCACAAACACATGTACCGGTAGTTAATTAAACTCTGAAATTTTGGCTTAACACTCGCAGAAATTAGATTTATTAGCATTTCTTTAGCCTTGAATTCAAGCCCATGAAATATTGTCTGTATAGTTGTTGTTACACTTTACACTAACTTACCGGTATATTAAAATCAGTACACATGTAACTACACAAGAGCAAAAAAACTATTCAACATTAAGCTGGCTGTGAATGAGAAGGTCGTAAGTAGCACTTACTAAGATCCATACATAATTGAATTCAGCATCACAAGGCGCTTCTAATGAGCCTATTTTCATGAAAACAAGAACAGGTCACTTTGACCAAACTGAAGTTGAACTAGAATGTGTCCATGGGACACGGGTGTCCCCATTATAGCACTTATCATTTCAAATGGGGAAAGAGAGGGAAATAGCAGTTTGAGATAACATCATTATTCAATTTCTCTAGCCTTGTGGACTATAATTCTTTTACAAATATCTAAGGTGCATCATAAAAATTGACACAACAAAAATTCCATACTTTACGGTCATCTATACAATGAGATTGTAAATCTGTGAAAGTTTTAAGAAATTCCAACCAAAAGTTTGTGAGGAGTTCAACACACAAGATTTTTTCAGTATGACATATATCATAAGTTAAAGTAACAAAGGATAATTTTTCTGGTAAGACTTGACACAACAAAAATTCCATCCTTTACAGTGATCTATACATTGAGATTGTTAATCTGTAAAAGATTGAAGAAATTCCACCCAACAGTTTGTGAGGAGTTCAACACACAAGCTATTTCACTATGGCGTATATAGTAAAAGTAACAAAGGGCCATAACTCTGGTCAAAATTGACACAGCGAAAATTCCATTCTTTAATGTCATCTACGCAATTTAAGTTGTTCATCTGTGCAAGTTTGAAGAAATTCCAGTAGTTTACAAGTCATTTAGTTGTATTACTTAGGGTGTGTTTTTTGCAGTTTGGATAATATCGGACAATACCAATTTATCTAACATAACCAACTATAATAAGTAACATTAATTTTGAACTATATCACAACGAATGTCATGATAAAATATAAATTGTATTCAGTTTAAACAAACAAATATCCTCTAATTATTTGATTGTGCTATGAATGAACAAATAATTAGAAAAATATTTATCGTTTATCAATTTCATGCTTCTGTTAATCTAGCAATGTGTTCTCTATGGAATGTAATCCATTGCCCACTATATTTATCATTGACCAGGCAGCGCTTTTCTTATGCAGCTGCAGACACCTGCTGTTTAGATACATGGTCTCAATTGCCTTGCATTCACAGTGAAATTTCGGATAGTTCTGCCCTCTTCGGTAAATAAACTATTGCAATGGACATTATGGTGTCTTTCGTAGATAGATAAATGATCTGTCATGAGTCTTGAAAACACAAGACTTAGTAATTAACCTAGCCTTTGGCAAACTTAATAATTAGTTTTCCAGACAAGTTGAGAAATGTTGATCCCAAAGACAACGAGTGACAAATTATTTTATCACATAACCCACAGAAACCAGGTTAAAACAAAGCTAGAAATAACATATCAAAACCATAGATGTACAGAACATAATAACATTTTTGCACTTAAATCACTAGAGGCATTATCACTTGGTTTCACATTTGTTAATATGCACATTGAAGAAAATGCTTTCTATATGTTACAAGTCAAATAGTTCCTGCAAGCAAATGATGTACCAACTTCATTTGACAGAGAATTGACAGGATCCTCGACCTTCTATCTGCATAATTCAACAGCTGTGTATAAAATTAAGCCTGAAAATCACAAAATTGTGAGAAAAAAAAGCACGATAGGCTGGTAGCTTTCAAATTGGGAAAACTATATGCATGATAATTTGACATACGAATTTATCAACAAATTGTTAAATAATTTCATGTATAACAAACCAATTTTCAAGACACTTAATGACATATTATGACTCCCATGTTCCATATAATATTTATATGCTTATAAATCATACCTCGTATCAGTTCATTAAAAGGTAGTATCATAAGACATGTTTTCAGTGTTCAATAATATCAAAGATCATAAACCAATTCCGATAATTCCATGACAATTGACTGGGAAGCGCTGTGCTTATGCAGCTGCAGTCACCTGCTGTTTAGATCCATGGTCTCAATATTGCCTAGCGCTCACTGAAATTTCGGACAGTTCTGATTTCTTCCGTAAATAAACTATTGCAATGCGACAAAGACCGATGTTATCTGCATGGAATAATGGAATTAGTCTGGTTCACGACAATCTTACAGAATGCATCTTTTTTCGGATTTTTTTTTTTAAATCGTAAACCATCGAGAACAGGTCATGTGCCCCTCCATAGACTTTTTACTTTATGCTATCCAATATACATGCTCGCTCAAGGCTCGCAGGTAATCACACAGAAGATAAGGGTATTTATGTGATGAACTCTTTTACCTGTTTTCAATTATAGCACTTAGTACTTTTAAAACTGAATCAAAACTTCAATATAAGAAAAAACAAGGCTATTCTTAGCAACAAGTTTAAAGCATAAGTAAAATCATGCCTACTCACAGCAGAGAATACCATGCTATATGCATACACCAGGGCCTCAACAAAATGCCGTCTGTACAAGCTGAGTATTATGGCAGGAAAGAAGAATATGTTGCTTATAGTAAGTAGGATTAATTCCAGAAGTTGTTCAGTATGACTTCTGACATCTGATCCGTCGGAACAATCATAACCTTGCCAACCTGGCAATATAGAAACACACAAATGAAACAATAGTTCAAAGTGATAGAGGACTGATGGGACCAGTGTCTGTAAGATTCTATATGTCCTAATCCTGGCTTATATATATGTAAGCAATACATTTCCCACTGCCAATATTGTATAAGGTTCACATAATATTACTGTTTTAATAAATTATGAACCTATAAAGAAAACCGGACCAAGTCGACGTAAAAATATTGTGACGTTACGGTTTTTCGTATCTACAGCGTTGCCCTTTTTCTCCATTTGATCATCATATAGGGACCATAACGTAGGCCGAACACATTTTTACCATTTAAAAATTATCGATAGTAACTTTACATGCAATATCAATGATAATATCGCATGCATCTGAAATTTCTATAGCAGTTATTATACGATTAGTGTCTACCGTCCAACCGTCTTTTAACTGACGACACTTTTCCGTTTCTGACGTTAGGTTGGCCCGGACTTGGATCATCAAGGGGTGATTCTCAGTCATCATGGAAACGTTTATTTCATATATGAATACTTAAATAGTAGTCCGCCAATAGGAGAATTCCCTTAATGCTTTTCTAAAAGAGATAAGTTTAATCTGATGTTTTCCGCTTAAAATAGGCAACAATACCCCGACCTCTACCACATTAACACGGAACAGTTCATTACAAACTTGGGTTGGGCCGGATAGCCCTTGTCTGAGTTACTATAGTAACCACAGTTTGTTTTCAGTTGGATAAAATTACATCATGTTCTGTCAAATGATCAAGTTGGTGGGTAAGTCCTGTGAAACGAAATTTTATTACAATTGTATGTTCCAATCAAGCGCTAAGGCGATAGTGCTGGTATTTAATGAACAGCCCTTGTTATACTGATGAGACATGGTATCATTCAATATAAACAATAAATGTGTTCACCTTCAGTACAACGGCAAGTTGTGTACAAGACTTGTCCATTCAGGAAGTTAATACATCGACCATGACTGCTACATTCCCCGTCTACACAGGCATCAGTTGTAATACTTGCATTTAAATCCATTGTCAGTTTTCCGCAAGGTAAAAACTCCTGCTCACTGAAATATACCAAACCAGCAGAATAGAAACTCCACAAAACATGCTGCAAGTTTCAAACAACCAGACAACGCTGACACCATTCAAGTGATGGCATAACTCATCATTTTTTAAATGGCTCTAAACAACCATTAGTTTCCACAGTTGCTACCTAACAAATCACCTCTACCTGAATTTTTTATTGAGAATTAAAAAAAAAAATTGGAAATAAAATAGCAAAGTCATTAAAAACTACTTCAGTAAAAATATATGTCTAGTAATAATATGCCAGGCAGTACCTACACAACCTTAAATGAAATGGGTTGTGGGAGGGGAAACAAACAATATAATATTACATATTGCCTAACTTAACTACTTAAGGAGCTATGTAAGACAAAAATACATCTGCTGGATTTGTTTATCTTATAACAAGTTATTTACTTTTCTCATTAGAAAACCTGGAATTTATGTGACAATTTGATACTGAACATAGTTGATAATGAACCAGGAAATGGTTTCTAATATTGTCTATATTGGCACTTTACAAAATATAAAATATCAGTTATCTGAGAAGCAATGAGTACAAGTGTCGAATGTGTGAAAACATTCAAATATGGCAAACAATAAATCTAGACAATCTGGGATTATATGAAGACAATAAATCAAATTTTTAGAAATAGATTTTTTTATGTTTTCACTTAAGTACAGAAAAAAGTACCGTACAGGGCATTAAACGTGAAGTACATCTTATGATAGCTCCCTGATGAGAAATGGTTGTCTGTGGCCGAGGAAGATAAACAGTTGTATGTGATATATATGACAATGTGGATACATAAATTCTTACATTACTGTGTAGAATACTCTTACACAATCTCTCTGGAATTATATTTCTAGCAGTTAGCATGTACATTTGTCTATCAAAATAGTTGTATATTGGACAAATGTTTGTGTTTATAAGGAACTAAACTGAATCAGTAGGTGCAGATATTTGACAAATGTTCGTGTTTATAAGGAACTAAACTGAATCAGTAGCTGCAGATATTTGACAAATGTTCGTGTTTATAAGGAACTAAACTGAATCAGTAGGTGCAGATATTTGACAAATGTTCGTGTTTATAAGGAACTAAACTGAATCAGTAGCTGCAGATATTTGACAAATGTTCGTGTTTATAAGGAACTAAACTGAATCAGTAGGTGCAGATATTTGACAAATGTTCGTGTTTATAAGGAACTAAACTGAATCAGTAGCTGCAGATATTTGACAAATGTTCGTGTTTACAAGGAACTAAACTGAATCAGTAGGTGCAGATATTTGACAAATGTTCGTGTTTAAAAGGAACGAAACTGAATCAGTAGGTGCAGATATTTGACAAATGTTCGTGTTTATAAGGAACTAAACTGAATCAGTAGGTGCAGATATTTGACAAATGTTCGTGTTTATAAGGAACTAAACTGAATCAGTAGGTGCAGATATTTGACAAATGTTTGTGTTTAAAAGGAACGAAACTGAATCAGTAGGTGCAGATATTTGACAAATGTTCGTGTTTATAAGGAACTAAACTGAATCAGTAGGTGCAGATATTGGACAAATTTTCGTGTTTAAAAGGAACGAAACAGAATCAGTAGATGCAGATATTTGACAAATGTTCGTGTTTATAAGGAACTTAAAACTGAATCAGTAGGTGCAGATATTTGACAAATGTTTGTGTTTATAAGGAACTAAACTGAATCAGTAGGTGCAGATCTTTGACAAATGTTTGTGTTTATAAGGAACTAAACTAAATCAGCAGCTGCAGATATTTGACAAATGTTCGTGTTTATAAGGAAAGAAACTGAATCAGCAGCTTCAGATATTTGACAAATGTTCGTGTTTATAAGATAAATATGTTTTAGTGTCATTTTTCAACATTTTCTTAAAGGTGCTGCCTCACAGATCGGGCTAAAACTTTTTTATGACATAATTTTCCTACCTAACCAATTATTTATATAATAGAAAGTCACTGGTGGTTGCTTTATGAAAGATTTATGGCATATAAGCAATTTAAATCACTCTTGATATTTGGCACTGTTCTGTTTGAAAATATCGCAGAGTTTCCTTCCAAAATGTTCTGTAAATTATGTAATTCACACATGACCAAACTGTAACTGCGACAAACTAAAGCCGAGACATCAGTGAGGTTCATTTCGCAATTTGTTTTTATCAAATGGAAACAAATTCCAGGCAAATTAAGTGATAGTAGATTCTATAGGGTATTAATACCCTATAGAATTTTGGGTGTAAAAATGATAAATTACTACAAAATGCCGATGTTTCCCAAGTTATTTTTATGTCAATATGGTTGTTTATGGCGTATACAGGAAACTATACCAAAATTACATGAATATTTGACAATTTTATTTTATTTTTGCAATACACCAATACGTGAGGCAGTCACTTTAAGTTGGCCAAGTCATTTTTTTAAATAAATGTTATTATCCACCAGTATAATGTCTTACATGCTCTTATACAGACAACTGAAAACTTCTCAAGTTGGAGGGCATTGGCAGGGAAAAATGGATAACCATAAACTTACTACTGTCTATGTCAACGCAAACAAACAACTTGGGAGACACAAGGGTAGATGCAAGGGATCCTATCTAAATTCTAGCAAATTTGAGGGACTCTTGATATCAATAATATACAATGATTAGGAAGCAACTTATTATCGAAATTTCGAACTTTTCCTGTTTTCATTACTGTGTGACTTTTGATTCTCTAGGCGTACTTGCGAATGGCATTTAGGTAATTTTTGTCTTTCGCCATTAATGTGATTTTCAAAGAAATTTATTTCAAAGTTTGTATAGACATTGTGTTTCAGGCAATAGGGTTTCTACAGTTTAATTTCCCTTAGAAGCAGATTCATATTAGAAAGTTAGTGTAGGATATCTACTTAGAACATTCTTTCAGTGTACAACACGAAATGTCTCCCTAAGAAATGAATGACCCAATTTGCCATTTCAAAATGTGAATGACCATAACTACGGTAATACTCAATGGGTCTGGTGAAATTTTACAGGCTGACTAATCTTCTCATGAAGTGTGATTCCTGAAGCCCAAGTACTTTAAGATTTGTGTGAGACACAAGTAAACTTCAACCATGTTGAGGGAAATAACTCATATAATACCAGCGTAACAGACCAAATTTCCCCACTGTCCCTTATTTCCCCAGGGGGAAAAACTAGGCCAGCCCATTATTTCTCCCCCTGATTCATGATGAATCTGAATGAAAATACATTGGTGTACAATTACACATTCTGATTGACCTTCTTATGTATTTCGATGTGAAGACACTTCAAATTATGTGCATCACAGCATTTTTGGAAAGACAAACAGACTTACAGACATGGCAAATCTATATGCACCATTGGTGGGGGAATACTGTAAACCTAGAATTTTTTTTGCGCGATCAAGTTTCTCAGAGCTCGGAGCGGTAGAATTTTTCAAAATTAAGTTGCCGCGAAAGTACTAAAAACATTAATATGGACATTGCAGGAAACTTAAAAACGCGAAAGTTTGTGTTGTAAATATGCCGACAATCAACAAAACGCGAAAGTTGGTATTCGCAAAAGAAAATTGGTTAACAGTAACAAAATCGCCATTATGTATGTAGGGGATACAATGCTAGTATAATGACTACATGTAGATGATATAAACATAAAGGGGAAACAACTACCATTACCATATATGTATTATACATGTGTTAAGCAAGAGACAACCTAGCGACCATGTCATCAAAGGCAGGAGAATTTATAATGGAAATTCGTTCATGTTCCTACTTGACTTACCTATCACACTATTAGAGAAGCATTTAGCTGAAATTTGGTACAAGGATAACAATTTATTTAATGAACTCAACAGTAAATTATCAATGTTTATGGAAAATGGTCCCGCCAGAAAAATCATCAAAAAAGTTTTTTAAATGTTCTTTGTGAAATCCTGAAGTTGAACTGTGTATAAATACACTGAAATTCCCAGTATGTGGTGTAGTTTTTGTTGAAACAAGAAAATGGTCATCTGGTCAAAACAGCTCTTTAATTGGAGACATAAACAAACACTTTTAAAAGCATTTAATAAATTCCACAATCATTTTCAAGCAATTTAAAATAAGAAGTCCATGTATCATAGTCCATGTATCATGAATTACCTTGCACTATCTAGTGGCACCTTATAACACTGCATTAACAATCCAAGAGCCCAGACTGTAGCTTCAGGATATGGTACTGTGACCTTGAGTGAAGGTTGACCGATGTGTATACTGTTGTTCAGGTAACCATGGAAACCGTTCTCACACAGTAATATATCAACATTGACTGGAATAACACTGCGTTGTAGACATACATCAATCCTTACATCAACGTTCTGTAACTATAAATAACCAAACAAGTTATATCACATTGAGGACAGCAGACAAATTGTGTAATAACAGAAGTTATATCATAGTGAGGGCAGCAGACGAATTGTGTAATAACAGAAGTTATATCATAGTGAGGGCAGCAGACAAATTGTGTAATAACAGAAGTTATATCATAGTGAGGACAGCAGACAAATTGTGTAATAACCAAAGTTATATTATAGAGAGGACAGCAGACAAATTGTGTAATAACAGAAGTTATATTATAGAGAGGACAGCAGACAAATTGTGTAATAACAGAAGTTATATCAAAGCGAGGACAGCAGACAAATTGTGTAATGACAGAAGTTATATCATAGCGAGGACAGCAGACAAATTGTGTAATAACAGAAGTTATATCATAGAGAGGACAGCAGACAAATTGTGTAATAACAGAAGTTATATCATAGCGAGGGCAGCAGACAAATTGTGTAATAACAGAAGTTATATCATAGTGAGGACAGCAGACAAATTGTGTAATAACAGAAGTTATATCATAGAGAGGACAGCAGACAAATTGTGTAATAACAGAAGTTATATCATAGTGAGGGCAGCAGACAAATTGTGTAATAACAGAAGTTATATCATAGTGAGGACAGCAGACAAATTGTGTAATAACAGAAGTTATATCATAGTGAGGACAGCAGACAAATTGTGTAATAACAGAAGTTATATCATAGTGAGGACAGCAGACAAATTGTGTAATAACAGAAGTTATATCATAGTGAGGACAGCAGACAAATTGTGTAATAACAGAAGTTATATCATAGTGAGGACAGCAGACAAATTGTGTAATAACAGAAGTTATATCATAGTGAGGACAGCAGACAAATTGTGTAATAACAGAAGTTATATCATAGCAAGGACGGCAGAATAACAGAAGTTATATCATAGTGAGGACAGCAGACAAATTGTGTAATAACCGAAGTTATATCATAGCAAGGACAGCAGAATAACAGAAGTTATATCACAGTGAGGACAGCAGACAAATTGTGTAATAACAGAAGTTATATCATAGTGAGGACAGCAGACAAATTGTGTAATAACAGAAGTTATATCATAGTGAGGGCAGCAGACAAATTGTGTAATAACAGAAGTTATATCACATTGAGGACAGCAGACAAATTATGTAATAACAGAAGTTATTACACCAATTGAGCAATTAACATACTATACTATAACTATACTATATTTTCTCGTCTGGTTAAAAAAATTGCACTTTGTGCATTTATCTTCAGAATAACTGAAATAATATATCCAACATAGACATTTCATTGACAAGGATCATCGCAAAAGCTTACTTCCACTGAAATGGACTGAACCATGTTCAAATTGAGGGTCAAACTACCACCAGTATCCTGCCCATCCTTCAACTGGAATGGTATAATCCTGGGCTGGTTCTCAGCTAATCTTACTGCGATATCGTTTACTTTGGAACCATTCACCACAGCAAACTTATTCTTGAATTTAGCATTATAGCGGAATCTGTCCAACATCGGAGACAACTGACATGTGTCAGAGGATGAATACGTTTCCTCGTATGTGCATTCTGAAATGAAAATAAAGAATAAAATTTCATAACATGTATTGGCCACTATTGGTGGGTTGTTCAATATGTTTTTTAGACTACCATTCTCATTTTCATACAATTGCGTTTAAATAGTAATTTCTTTATCATTACAAACTTTGTTAACATAATTCCCCTTATCACAGATGTTTACACATGTACACCAATGTTTATTGCAATACTACACAGTGCAAACTTACTCAAAACCAAAAGCTGAGCTCAAACCTTTCATCAACACCATTATATACTCATTCCCACTGTTAAGATTTACAATCAATTAACAGGCTACTCAACTTAAACATGTTCAATTTTCAAATATTTCATCTTTCTACAACAACCAACCTCGGCATCTCTTTGAGGGAAGTGTTTTCGAGAAGTTGCAATGAACATGTAAACAATACAAACCTTTCAAGACGAAGGACAAAGATGCCTCCATATTGTTGTCTGTATTTGATTGTATCTCCAAATATTGCCAAGAATTGATTTCCGGGTGAAAATGTTCCAGTTCACACTTTGCTCTCTCAGATTTACAGGTTTTTGAAATTGTTGAAGATTTTGGACCAGGAAGACCTTGACCCCTGGATTTCAAGGTCATGTCACATCCAGATTGGTTGCCATGACTACAGCTGGTCATTTTGATAACAAAACCATGAACATTGAGTGGGATAAAAAATCTGGAAAGAAGACAAGACAAAGTTGACATATATAGTGATCCAGTGAAGCCAAAATTGCAACAGTTTCTATATACAAGATATCACAACATAACATACAAACATAGACGTAGGCCTACATGTACAATAGTTGTCATGAAACATACATTATGATCATATAAACTGATCAGCAACCAGGTATTAACCCATCCAGTGGTAGTATTAGCCCATCTAGTGGCTGTATTAACCCATTTAGTGGCAGTATCAACCAATCCAGAGGCAGAACGTCCAATAGCTTATCTAAAATAACTACAGACTTTGACACCATTTACATTATATAAATTTGGATACTTCCATTCACGTTAGATCCACAGCAAAATATGAAATTTAAACATAACAACGTGGTTACTACTGTTAATTTTCGTTGTATAAGTAGTACTAAATTTAATCTTCTCTAATGGCAAGGTGCATACAGCAAGGGAACATAATTTCGTAGGTCAAAAGAGGCTAAATCCTTCAAACAACAAGAGGGCCCCTTTGGGCCCTAGGTGGCCCTAGGTCGCTCATCTGTTGTAGCAGTACTTGCAAGACCTGTGATTTGACCTAGTGACCTAGTTCTTGGCCCAATATGACGCAATATCGCAATTGACCTAGATTTTGTTGAGATGATCACTCTGACCAAGTTTCATAAGGATTAGGCTAAAAGTGTAACCTGTAGTGACTACACAAGAGTTTTTCTATGATTTGACCTTGTGACCTAGTTTTTGACCCTAAATGACCCAATATCGAACTTGGCCTAGATTTTGTTGTGATGATCATTGTGACCAAGTTTCATAAAGATTAGGTCAAAATTGTGACCTCTAGTGACTACGCAAGGTTTTTCTATTATTTGACCTTGTGACCTAGTTTTTTACCCCGGATGACCCAATATCAAACTTGACCTAGATTTTGTTAATATGATCATTGTGACCAAGTTTCATAATGATAAGGCCAAAATTGTGACCTCTAGTGTCTACACAAGCAAATTGTTGACGGACGGATGACGGACGAAGAGTGATCACAAAAGCTCACTCTGTCACTTTGTGACAGGTCACAGGTGAGCTAAAAATATACAGATCCATAAAACATTTGATTGTATACACAGACCCAGTTGGACTTACTTGACAATAAGTTTTTGGTTCCCAGTCAATGTAACTGGTGTCGTGTCCTGTACAGTGATAGTCTTCACACTGGGTAACGTTTGAGCAGTGAACCATGATTTAATTCTATACTCACAGTTGACAAACAAATCCTGCAATAATACAATTTAAACGTATAATTAATCTGTGATCATTTTCAAATGTCAGGTTCCCGTATGCCAAAGAAATGAGTGATATTTTACCAATTAACAAAGAAATGAGTGAGATTTTACCAATTAACGAAAAAATTAGTGAGATTTTACCAATTAACAAAGAAATTGGTGAGATTTTACCAATTAACGAAGAAATGAGTGAGATTTTACCAATTAACATTGACTGCGTGTTAATACAATGTTCCCACTCTCGAGCGATAATAATGATGAATAAAGTGTAAGCTAACTCCTGGCCAGATTATGACATTTTTAATTCTATAACACTTAATGATTCCATCATCGATTCTGCAATGAAAACTAGTATTATTACATGCACATACATATTTACAGAATGTTCTCCCTAATCAATTGATATACAGGGTGGATATGATCGGCTTTAAACCGTACTGTACGCCATTTTTTTCAACTAACAAATGCTTTCCATTTTGGGCGTTAGTAAGTATCACAATATCCAGGGCGCATTATATCAATGACATAGACACATATAATACATACCCCAGCTATAAGATCTCCACTAGGAGGAGGTAAATAAGCTACAGTATACCAGGGACCAGGTTTGGGGCTCTTCAATGTCGATTCAATGGTTACATTGTTGGACACAATTTGTAGAATGACTCGTGATGCTGGACTTTTCTCAACATAAAAGTTTTTAGGGGTCACCTTTCGAAGGGGTTCTATCACCGGTAGACTGCTGTGTTGAAGAACACTGAAATCATAACGACAATGTTTTAAACACAAAAAAAGATAAACTATATTCGATCAAAGGCAATTGATGCCTGTTTTCATTTGTGCTTTTTGTATTGTTCAATAGTAAGGAAAGGCATTTAATACTGAACTAACCAAACAGAGCCGATTGTGGATAAATATTTGTAATCACATTTTGAAAAGATTGGATCTGAGTGAGTACTGTGAACTAGTATTTTGTAAGGCTTTCTCTTTGATTTAACCTATTGGTGTAAATTCTTATCAGTATCAAACCTGGCCTAGAATTTATAAATACATTGTACAAACATTGTGACCAGGTCAAGGGTCATAACTCTATTCCTGCAAAGTTTCATAATGAATGCAAAACATACTACTGGGTACATGTGAAATATATAGATAGATAGAAATTATCATGAATTATCTCCCTTTATTATTTGCTTTCAATGGATTACGGAGATTTTTCAGTGAAAATAACAGTGAAATTACCACTTTGTTATTTTCACTGTTTTAGAAGCTGGTTCCAGTATCATTCAGAAAAAGAAACGTAACGTCAACGGCGCCAGGCTTTAAAATGTACGTTACTTCATCATGACGTCACAATTATCACGTCGTGACGTTCCAATTTCGACGTGATTTTTCCAATTAAGCAAATTACGGTACACTTTTAAGAGAAATTAAAGCTTATAATAAGCAGAAAATTTGTTGATTTTTGGTGAAAGATCAATTTATTTCACTCGTGATCACATAAAATTGTATTTTCACTCGTGGCTATGATTTTCTGTGATCACTCGATGAAATAAAATACGATCTTACACCAAAGTCAACAAATATCCTCTATTGATTAGATGTCATGTTTAGTCCATTATATTGTCTCCCTTCCTTACTATACTTATTATTGGGAAAAAACCAGTAATGAACATCAGGAACTGTCTGGAACCCTCATCAAAAAAATTTGTTTATTACCGGTATATAGAAAAGCAATCAGAAAGGTAGATAGATACATGTACACATTGCACTAGGACGCACACAGATTGTATCGTGGAATGATAATTTGTACGCCTTCTATAATATGAAAACTCCACCTGGTGTGGGTAATTCAGTAAATGATGTGATATATGTTAAAATCAAACCACTCAAGCATGAACAAGTGAAATTTCTCATCTTGCTTATGGTAATAAATTATTCATGAGAATTCAACATACAGATAAAGATTTAACATTCTAAACTATATTATAGTTAAATCGTTTCATACATTAGGCCATCCTTAGAAAATTGTATGTTTGCAGTAACGCAACCCAAAGTTTTTAAGCTGGGTAGGTAGGTCGATTTTTTGTATAGAAATACTTTTTGGGGAACCTTTAAAAACAATTGGGTCGATATAGTTATACAAAGAAAATGGGCTGAAAAAATGAGTAGGGGGCCATTTTGATAGGTAGGTAACGCTACCGCAACCAAACTTTTAATTAAGGATGGCTTTAGGATACATGCTAAAATATAAAATACAAAATGTACCTCCAACGCATATAATTACTGTATAAGTAGTTAAGATAGTGCACAGAGGAAATATTAAATTGGTGAATTTTACAAGCTCACTTACATTTCCTCTTACATTAAATTCAGTCTACAAAGAATACTACACAGAAAGAAACAAGACAGTGTTCAGTAAACGCTTAAGCCCCGATTGATGCATTGTCCATAATAACTAGCTAAGTCAATCAGGGGCCATAAAAATTTTGTAGAAATATTGGATAGTGATACATGGCGTTGACAATGTAAAGAATTTAGGACAGTAAACAAGTATGCCAAGTTAGAAAGCAATGCCTTATTGAACTTCAACATTTTAAAATATGTAACAAGGTTTAAGAACCGGCATTTAGCTTTCAAACTTCAATGCTATATTTGATAAAAATCATATAGATTAATTTCTATTTTAATAAATATCTGAGTTTCAACTTAAAAGTTTTGGTTAACATTTTTGAAAGGACAGACAAACATACAGACAGGACAATCACAATATGCCTCCGCATCAGTAGATGCCTGTACATAAAAACCGCTCTATATTTCCACATGCTAAACATATACTGATGTTGAGTTTATAGTCAAACAAATAAAACCAAAAATTTGAAAATGACGAATCAAGCTTGTTGATAATTGTCCTAGTGTTTGTCAAGCTTCTAAAGGTGGTATAATTAAATAATTTGAAACAATAAACAAATCTAGGAAAACTAATCCTAATGACCAAATAAGACTGAATGTAAAATAGACTGTAATACTCGGGTTTCAGGTAGTAAATTAATAAAATGTCACAGCACTTCCAGACAATATGTCACATGATTATGATAACACCTCCTACATGTAGTTTGGGAAGTATATAGATTGTGTGCTGGATGTCAGTCTGTCTGGATGTCAGAAAGTTTGTCCGCGCTTGTTCTCCTTAACCACTTCTCTGATTTCAATGAAACTTCATTTCAGTAGTTGGTACCAAATTAAGCATAGTTTTCCATATTGTCATGATTATTTTGGAGTATGTATTGCCCGAGTTGTAGCCCTTTGTGAGAGGCATAAGCTTTCGTGTCATTACCCTTATAGTTTCAATCATTTGTGATTGCTACAAAATCAAAATATTAAATTGTTATTTTTGGCCTATTTTAAGCTTATTTATGTAAACGAGCGTCTGACCTAAAATAATCAATTTATAAAAGATGGGGGGCATGTCAATATCCTACGATGAAAACAACATATTTAGCTACATCACACCCACACACATTCCCATTTAACCACAAAATAAGTCCATTCGTTATAAATTTATTCAAGCAGAACACAAATATTTAATGCACAAATAAATGCAACTCCATGAATAAATGACAGAATACATTGAGTCGAGTCAGATACAGATAAGGTTTTAGTCCTTTGGGTATTTTAGCCCCAAGTTTCACTTTTAATTGGGTTTTGACAAATTTTAATTGGGTATTTAATAAAACTCATAGGGTAAATGATCTTTTATGAACTATTTTTCACTATAGCATCATTTTCTATTTGGGTATTTCAGATTGTCTTTGCTTTTTCTAACTCCCTCCTCTCAAAATATATTGGGTTTTTAAGAAAATTAATCGGGTAATTACCCCAATATTCAACTTATCTGTAGCTCTGCAGATATGAATGTTACATGAACCTATGTGGGTTTGCCTATCCCATTCCAGTAAGAAGTAACTGGTCTTAGCATGGTTCAAAGTCCCACAGGTGTTGGGGAAATGAATCTATTGGACAAAAAAAGTCATGAAAAGACGAGGCCCCCAACCCTTAAAATGTGGTGTTTAATTCATATTTTGTTACATAGATTTATTTCATAACCAGAAATGAAGGTGGGAAATACATGACAACATTAAAAGGATAAATAGGATGCCAAGATGGTCCTAACTTGATGTCAAGGTGGTCCTAACATGATGCTAAAATGATCCTAACCAGATGTCAATATGATCCTTGTATGATGCTAAAATGATCCTAACTTGATGTCAAAATGGTCCTAACATGATGCTAAAATGATCCTAACAGGACGCCAATATGGTCCTTTAACGTAAAGAGAAGATGGTTCTAACATAAGGCCTTTATGGTCTTAACATAATGCTAAGATGGTCCTAACATGACACCAAAATGCTCCTAACATGAGGCCAAAATGATCCTAACATAATATCAAGATGGTCCTAACATGAGGCCAAAATGATCCTAACATCAGGCAAAATAGTCCTATCAGGATGCCAAAAAAGGTATTACAAGATTTCCAAACGCCAAGTCAAGATGGTCCTAACATGAGACCAAGATGGTCCCAACAAGATGCCAAAATAGTCCTAACAATATGCCAAAATGGTCCTATCATTAGGCTTAGATAGTCCGAACATTAGGCTTAGATGTTCCTAACATGAGGGCAAGATATATCTATAATGAGAGCAAGCTGTTTCTAAGATAATGCCAAGATGGTCCTAACATGAGGCTAAGATGGTCCTTACATGAGGCTAAGATGGTCCTTACATGAGGCTAAGATGGTCCTAACATGAGGCTAAGATGGTCCTTACATGAGGCTAAGATGGTCCTAACATGAGGCTAAGATCGTCCTAGGATGCTCTCCTGGAGACCACATTTTTACTACAGATAAAGTATCAAACAATTGTTAGAGCTTAACAGTTGGTTACAAATATTGAAGTAAAAACTGTGGTCTTAATTACAAAATACAATCACTACTAACAAGAATTTTAATCTAGAAAAGCCAATTATAGTTTGTGCATCACTCAATCGTAACTCTGATGCTAACCAAAAATAGAATAGGAGAAAATAATTATTAACATTAATATTATTAACTTATCTATAAAACATATAAAGTTTAAAGATAAGTATTGCACTAGTAACACCATACTAAGGTGACTCTCTCGGAGTGACATTTTTGTTCTTCTGAAAGAAGGAGCCAATTTTATAACATTTTAAATCTTTGGCATTTGAAATCTTTGACATTCTAACAACAAAATGTAAATACACATTACTTAGAGGACAATGAATTGAATTTATCACATGTTTGACGTTGTGGTAGCGTAATAAAGCCATTATTTATTTTTGATAATAACTAGTGTAATAAAGCTTTGACGTGACGTCATTCAAAGTATAGGCGACGTCGTAAAAGTTGCGCATTCATTATAGTGAAACAAGACTGCGTTCAATAAACGCTTATGCCCCCTGTGGAAGCCTTGTCCATAAATAAGTCTAAGTCAAAAATTAGGTCAAGGTGAAGGTCAAAATGGGGTCAGGTGATACAGGTGTGTGGAGAGTGTTCATATACAACATCCATGCAAGTTTGGAAGATTTGTAGCAAGCCATAATGATGCTAGAAGAAACGGTCAATTTGGGTTAACCAGGACGGACGGACAAACGGACGGACGGACAGGTGAATCACTATATTCCTCCCAATCTATCGATACGGGGGCATAAAAAAGTAGCTATTTTTTGTTTCGGACGGAAAAAGGCTAACATGTGATAAAAAGAACATTACATTTGTGCCTTTCCACACCTGTTGAATAAATTCAATATGAAAAGACACTCATGTTATATCCTCTATATATTGCACAGACCCTCTAGAGAAACAGCCATTTGGAAACATTTGGTTGTTTTACAGAGGTGGTTGCTATAGAGGTAATATCATTTAGTAAATGGTTACTTTTGGAACAAAATTATGTTGTTAAAGAGAGGGGTTCCTCAAATGTGGGCCACTCTGGAGAGGTTGTACTGTATATTGTTAAAGAAAGGTTGTTGCACTATGAAGGATCACTCTGGAGAGGTTGTACTGTATATTGTTAAAGAGAGGTTGTTGCACTATGAAGGATCACTCTGGAGAGGTTGTACTGTTTATTGTTAAAGAGAGGTTGTTGCACTATGAAGGATCACTCTGGAGAGGTTTTAGTTTAGTTTATTTAGAAATATGAACAGGCCACCGGCTCTGAGAAGCATAATAGAGGAACATTGCAAGCTGTCTTATTGTATCAGTAAGAGATGTTGTACTGTATATTGATGCACTAGGGAGGGCCACTCTGGAGATATTGTACTGTATATTGATGCACTAGGGAGGACCACTCTGGAGATATTGTACTGTATATTGATGCACTAGGGAGGACCACTCTGGAGAGGTTGTACTGTATATTGATGCACTAGGGAGGACCACTCTGGAGATATTGTACTGTATATTGACGCACTAGGGAGGACCACTCTGGAGATATTGTACTGTATATTGATGCACTAGGGAGGACCACTCTGGAGATATTGTACTGTATATTGATGCACTAGGGAGGGCCACTCTGGAGATATTGTACTGTATATTGATGCACTAGGGAGGGCCACTCTGGAGAGGTTGTACTGTATACTGATGCACTAGGGAGGGCCACTCTGGATAGGTTGTACTGTATACTGATGCACTAGGAAGGGCCACTCTTAGAGAGGTTGTACTGTATACTGATAAAGAGAGATTGTTGCACTAGGAAGGGCCACTCTCAGAGAGGTTGCACTTGTACATTGTGAAAGAGAGGATGTTGCTCAAGGGAGAGGCACTTTAGAGAGATTACACTGTATTTCTATTCAGGGGGGAGGACAAGTATATGTTAGTGCAACTGATGATAGGTGAATGCTAACACTAGTACTAACACATGGGGGACAAGTATATGTTAGTGCAACTGATGATAGATGAATGTTTACACTAGTACTAACACAGGGAGGACAAGTATATGATAGTACAACTGATGATAGATGAATGTTTACACTAGTACTAACACAGGGAGGACAAGTATATGGTAGTACAACTGATGATAGATGAATGTTTACACTAGTACTAACACAGAGAGGACAAGTATATGGTAGTGCAGCTGATGTTAGATGAATGTTTACACTAGTACTAACACAGGGAGGACAAGTATATGGTAGTACAACTGATGATAGATGAATGTTTACACTAGTACTAACACAGGGGGGACAAGTATATGGTAGTACAACTGATGATAGATGAATGTTTACACTAGTACTAACACAGGGAGGACAAGTATATGGTAGTACAACTGATGATAGATGAATGTTTACACTAGTACTAACACAGGGAGGACAAGTATATGGTAGTACAACTGATGATAGATGAATGTTTACACTAGTACTAACACAGGGGGGACAAGTATATGGTAGTACAACTGATGATAGATGAATGTTTACACTAGTACTAACACAGGGAGGACAAGTATATGGTAGTACAACTGATGATAGATGAATGTTTACACTAGTACTAACACAGGGAGGACAAGTATATGATAGTACAACTGATGATAGATGAATGTTTACAATAGTACTAACACAGGGAGGACAAGTATATGGTAGTACAACTGATGATAGATGAATGTTTACACTAGTACTAACACAGGGAGGACAAGTATATGGTAGTACAACTGATGATAGGTGAATGTTTACAATAGTTTTAACATAATGTTAATGTTATACATGATCCTGTATACTTACATGGTAACATTCTTGTTCTCACATTCCTCTGGATATTTGTTGTCAACTTGAAAACTCCATGTACAATCTGTAGCAAGGTCTGGTACACTATGATAGAATGATGTTGTACTACCAAAATCTGTATAATCACGTAATCTCGACCACTCCGCCAGCTCTTCCATACAATAACCTGTAAATAAAGAATGTCCATATATGTATCAACATCCAACTCAAACTCATTGACCAACACACAAGTGCGCTTTTCAAACAAGAGCATTGCGTTGTGGGTGCAGACACTCGTCTGATATTTGTCACTGTAAAAAAGTCCAGAATAATGTGCCTTGCTTTGCAGAGTGACTAAGTAGATGGTGAACAGGTTTTAAAGTTACAAAGCAATAGCTTTAATACTAGTAGTACAAATGTAATAATTAACATTTAAGTATAAAACTTAACCAAGATCTTTTTTCACTCCAAAAATGGCCATAATTCTTCCAAAAGGCTGGCTGGGGTTATTGGTCTAGCTATTTATAGTCAGGTATTGACAGTGAACAAGTGTTGAAAGTTTCAGACCAATATTGTTGACCTAAACATAAAACTTAACCAAGCAATGCCTAATACAATGCCCATGACAATCAAATTATGGCATTATATAACCAGGGGATCCATTTAACTCGGGAGTAGGGGTTTTGACACATTTTGACCCTCAACATACATTCTGTTTGAAGGGTAAATGTTTCTCTTAAAATCATGGGAATTTTGTCTATAAAATAGTGACATTTAGTTGAAAGTATCAAAATGACCCTTCACATTCAGAAGCTAGTGAAATCTTTGTTTTTTTCAAAAAACCAGATCAGCTAAATTTTCTGAATAAAAACACTTTTATTTCAGGAAGTATCAAATCTATCGACTTTACAGTCATATATTTCAAGCAAAGTCATGACTGTTTATAAATCTATGATTAGGATAGAACATGATGAGTAGTAGTTGTATATGGGATTATAACTCCGAGAGAAACATGGATTATAATCCAATATATAACTGCTATGCTCGTTCTGTCAGACTTAGACCACCATAAGCAGCACATAGCCAATTACAGTGCAGTATTGCCATCGTCAAAATCCTGTATTGAACACTTTTGAGCTGAAAAACTTGCGATTTTGATCCTTTGTTGTTTTGAGTAATAAGGGCAGAATTTAATCCTATTGCTGGGAGCAAATTGCATAATCTTGTAAGAAATACTATGTACAAATTAGTCAGGTACATGGTCTAAGTCGGATAGACATCTCGTATCACTGGTTATGGTCGCTGAAGCTAGCTGTCTTAATCTCAAAACCAGCTATACTCATTGTCTATCCTATACAGTATAACCTGTATTAGGATACTACAGGTTGAACCGGGAAAAAAAAGTTGCTTAAGAAAGTGGTCCCTTAATAGATCAGGCCGAAATTATAAGTTAAGTACAATGTCGAGTTTTTTCCAACTCCACATTCAAGTGCAATTTTTCTTGCACTTTTCGATTTTAATACATGGATCACAGCTATTCTGTTACTAAAAGCACTGATATATACTTTCTTTTTATTACGATTGGAGTGCCTCTGGCTCGCTAGCCCTCTAATCTAGCGACCCCATTCAAATACGGATGGAGGCACTCATATGCCTGTCATATTTCCGCAGAAAGCTGAATGGCAAATAAAGGCTATGCTCGGCATGATTATTTAAAACAAAAAATTTCAATCTTGATTTATATGCTTTTATTTACCCTCGCCACCAGAAATCTATATGGGCGAGGCTACCAAAAGAGGTTAGTCACTTTAATTTTTGGGGAATAGTGCATGATACAGAAGATGCCCCAGTTCCAGAAGTTTAATTACATTAGGAGGGGAAACACTGAACAACATTTCTGTTTTTATCCGGCTTGAGGCGGGATTGAACCCACAACCTTGACGGATCAGCAGTCAGTAGCTCTTACCACTGTTAATTGTTACTTGTTAATTGACTACGATTCTTGTTTTTAATTGCTTCATATCACTATAGTCCGTTAGCGACTAGGCTGGACCCCCATAAACCTTAAATATCTTAAAAAGTACAATGCCAATTAGAATAAAACTTGGTATATCTTCATAAATCAACCTTACCAACTCTCATAAATTAAAACAGAATTTTTGGTCCACAGAAAAGTGTACTTTGCATTTACTTCCAATGTAAAATTTTAAGTCAAAAACAGGGTAAATACGTACGGGTGATTGAAGTGACTGGAACAGCAAAGGTAAGCAAATTGGTCCAATATAACTGTACATTAAGTAACACACCAGTGACGATTGCAAATATAAAATGAGGCCCATACATCAAAGTGTATATGTTTTATGTTTAAGCTCACCTCAAGACTCAACATTGTGTTTATACAAATGATCATTACAATCTGAAGGTGGGCCTCAACTATATACACTTTGATGACCAGTCAAATGCAGGACAAAGTTATTTACATATGTCCCGTTACAGTTATTACAAATAAAATAGCATTAGTCTAACTACCTGATCATAATGGCTTATTTTACTCCCTGTCCATTTGTTGATTAAAATACAAAATTTAATACATTAGACACAATGGGGAAAAAATTAATGAGTTCGTACCAAATTCTGAAATTTAAACACAGAGTTGGTAAAGGTAATTCAGTGTACCATACCAAATTTCAATCAAATTGCATAATTACTTTAAAAGATATTTAAGGTTTATGGGGGTCCAGTCTAGTCGCTAACGGACTATACTATAAAATTGTTTTTCTCAATTTTTTAGTTGATAACCACTAATCTACACCAATTATCTCTACATACAACCTTGTAATGGGTTTGTTAATAGACCAACTGTTTTCATAGGTGTGAATGCTTGACGAGATTAAGTGTATATGGTCGTTGAATGGATGACCGGTTTAAGGCGGTCGCTGGTTGGATAACTGAAAAGTCACTTTAAGTTAATAGAATCACTTTATATAGTGAAATTCCACGGGCGGGATTTTAAGTGGTTACTTAATGGAGAAGTTGCTTAATAGAGGTGGTCTCTTATACAGGTTCTACTGTACTAACACAACATTAACACTGAGAGACTTATGCCCTACATGGACCTTAATAGTACTAAAACAATGTTTTGCATAGTATGATCTTCAGCTATTCCCTTCTGTTGATACTACTCACATTCCAAGCAAGTTAACATTTAAGCCTATAACTGTCAAACTGACTTACTTCACTGAGCGCAACTAACTAATCATGCCAGCTAACTGAACCAAACTAAATAATGCAACCAGCTAACTGATCACTTCTATTAAACTAACCCACTCAGTACTCAGCTGAGTACTGAGTACAACTACCAAACCTAGCCAGCTAACTGAGCACATCTAAATAACAAAGCCTGCTAATTGAGCACATCTAAATAACACAGCCAGCTAACTGAGCACATCTAAATAACACAGTCAGCTAACTGAGCACATCTAAATAACACAGCCAGCTAACTGAGCACATCTAAATAACAAAGCCTGTTATTTGAGCACATCTAAATAACACAGCTAGCTAACTGAGCACATCTAAACAACACAGCCAGCTAACTGAGCACATCTAAACAACACAGCCAGCTAACAGAGCACATCTAAACAACACAGCCAGCTAACTGAGCACAAACAATAAACCCAGTCAGCTACTAGTAACTGAGCACAATTAATAAACTCAGTCAACTAACTGAGTATAACTAAATAACCAAGTCAGCTATCTGAACATAACTTACATACCAAGCCAGCAAACTGAGCAAAACTAACAAACCCATGCAGTCAAATGATCACAACTATCTAACCCTGCCAGTTAAGTGGGTACAACTAACTACACCAGCCACATGTAACTACCCTTATCCAAATAAAATGTTGCCTGTAAAATTGCAGATACTTTGCAAGGATCAATAGAACCAGATTAAATAATGGCAAACAGAAAAATTGAGTTCTGACAAAAAATGGATTTATTTCTAAACTTCTAGTTTGTTCGCCAAAATAGTGTTTGCCAGAAGGTTGCCAATGCTGCAATTTTGCCATTAGTTTGCAGCAAGTTTGTGGTAAGCAAAATATGAATTAAAAATCCTTTCTGCAAACTCACTTTTAACATGCAAATAAGTTAGCCACAAATTTGGGACAATATTCTATGACCATAAATGGAATACGCAAATTAGTTTCCAGCAATTTGTTGCATACCTCATTTGAATGGTAAATGTTTGCAGACAATGGATGGGTTAATTTTACAGGAGGTTTGCTGCAGCCCTTATTTTTTCGTAAGGGTCAGCACAATAAATCCAAAACATTAACTAAGCGCATCTAACTTACATATAAACACAGCAAAAGTGTACTTCTACTACTCATTGTAATGTAATATATGCCTATAAAGCCATTTTGAGACCAAAATTAGAATACTCCTTTTCTGTCGGGGACCCAGATGCCAGATGCCAGATGCCAAATAAAATGCAAATCGAGAACGTTCAGAGAAGGGCCGCTAGATTTACCAACAATCGTTTCCATAACAACAGTTCAGTTTCCAACATGATCAACACTCTAAACTGGCCATCCCTAGAAATTAGAAGAACCCAAGCTTGTTAAATAATGTTTTATAAAATCATCCATCATACTCTTGCTATATATCCGGAAAATGATTTATTAATCACATCTGACCCCAGAACTAGATACAGTAGTGGGTATGGCTACAAACATGTCGGTACTTCACATGATCAATACAAGTTTTCATTCTATCCCAGAACAATAAGCCAGTAGAATATGTTGCACTCAATCACACAACAAGCAGACACAGTTGATGTTTTTAAGACCATTGTCACTGTGCCTGTCTTGGTTTCCACATTCGCATACTAAACTGCAACCATTGTACAAAGTTTTAATCTAAATGTTTGATAACAAAAATATTATATAAACCACTATTTGTGTGTATTTCACAAATTTTGGGGCCGAATTTCCATTCCCGTCCTAAATGAATATAGATTTTTCCCCTATTTTCTGAAAAAAATCCTCTACACAATTTTTTTTTAATTTTTTTTTTTGAATGTCAATATCAGCCTTTGTAAATGCTATTCAGCAGTAACTGTTGCTGTAGCTGTTGTTATAGCTTGAAATTAGCTTTTTGTTCATTTAATATGTACAATGTATTGCTTTTATAAAAGTATTGATATTTATAAAATTAAAAGACAAAATTCCCGCTTTTCGTGAACGACGCGAAATTCCTGAGGGCCCCTGGCTCCAGTCCTAAAAGTGTAGTGAGAGCCCTGAGGCCTAACTACATGTACTGAAGTCCTACAAATATGACTTTCGGTTAGTTTTTTAACAATTGGACTTTCGTTGGATACTGCCAATCATCAAAGTTACTCAGTATTCATCACATCTAGATTTCTGGACTACATGACTGCACTGTAGTCTAGAGTAACATGTGCATGCATTCAATGTTTGCTGCAATGATTGACAGGTAAATGTAACTAGGTAATCTAAAAATAGTAGCATGTATACAGCTGTTTGACAATATAAACTTTATTCTACATGTTTTCTTGCAAAGATCAAAGGAAATAATATGTCAACAGTCAAGCCCAAGGACAACGTGACAGATTAGGACATTTTTCAGCAATATAATATTGAAAAGGTCTACAAACGTAGGCAGTTTTCCGCCTTTACTCATTCAAGTAAACTGTCAATATTGTATAAGAATATGATTTAAAAGCAATAACAAAGCCTACCAGAAGCAAGAAAAAAGAAAACAAAGAAAATGTTTCTGCAAATCATTTTGACGTTTCTAAACTTTCTTTCGTCTAGACGGCCATACTGGATCCGTTTGACAGTTCTAAAAATAGAATCGGAATTCCCGCCCCTGAACCGAAAGTAGAAACCAGCTAGATTTGTCTTTCCTTGCAATCAAATATGTTTTACTCTTCATACTGTCCGATGCAATTTTATATCATATAAATTGTGTGAATCTTTGTAGACCTCACCCCAGCAAACATTCTTGTATGGGACCCATATAGCTAATTATAGGTTGTTTCTAGTGTATATCCGTGATTCTGCTCATGCGGGTAATTACAACTAGATCTACATGCCCTTACACTTATATAGGTCCCAAATAAGCTATTTCTGAGAAAGCCCCTGTGGGTCGGGTGTGGACAATCCCATGTTGTATAAGTGTTGTTTGCAGGAAGACCCAGGTGGGTATGCCAAAACCAGAGCACAATTGGTCATCTGTGGGCAATCCCATGTTGTATATGGGTTGTTCATAGGAAGGCCAATAAGGGTACATGTATGCCCAAATCGGACCCCAATTGGTTATCTGTGGGCAATCCCATGTTGTATATGGGCTGTTCCTAAGAAGACCCATGTGGGTATGCCAAAATCAGAGCCCAATTGGTAATCTGTGGGCAATCCCATGATGTATATGGGTAGCAAGGACAGGTCATTTTTTTCATTCAATTAAACTACAACATGTTATACGTCAATGGAAAGATGTTTTCAAATGCATGCCATTGCAGTTTAAATGAGGTCTTTATCTTTAACGGTTAAAAAGTTATTCCATGTTGAAGTTTCTATGGTTACCGAAAAGGTGAAGTCAAATATAGGGTTTACTGCCATGGGTGTAAAATACTTTTATTACTAATAACACTGCCAAGTGTAGCATATCAATATAAAAATGTTGTCATATGCTGACCGTTGCAGTTGAAATGGGGTATTTATCTCCAACGGTTAAAAAGTTATTCCATGTTGAAGTTTCTATGGTTACCGAAAAGGTGAAGTCTGAAATGGTGTTTACTGCCATGAATGTGATATAATTTTATTGCTTATAAACCTGACAAGTGTAGCATATCAATGGAAAGATGTTTTCATATGCTGACCGTTGCAGTTGAAATGGGGTATTTATCTCCAACGGTTAAAAAGTTATTCCATGTTGAAGTTTCTATGGTTACCGAAAAGGTGAAGTCTGAAATGGTGTTAACTGCCATGAATGTGATATAATTTTATTGCTTATAAACCTGACAAGTGTAGCATATCAATGGAAAGATGTTTTCATATGCTGACCGTTGCAGTTGAAATGGGGTATTTATCTCCAACGGTTAAAAAGTTATTCCATGTTGAAGTTTCTATGGTTACCGAAAAGGTAAAGTCTGAAATGGTGTTTACTGCCATGAATGTGATATAATTTTATTGCTTATAAACCTGACAAGTGTTGCAGTTCTAACAGCTAAATAGAGAATAATAAGTTACTGTTTTGGATCAAAATGTTTATCTGGCAAGGCGGAGTTTATCGGTGGAACAGTAGGCGAATCTGATAATTTCCGCTGCCAAGCTGGATAAACTTTTACTTCATCCACATCACTAACCTACGAAAATCATGTAGTAGTGTGTAAGTGAAAGGTCCTGGGTTTGAGCCCTAGTCTGGCTGCACACTTTTCTGACCATGTTTCAGTCATATAACATTGTTGTCCATCGTCGTTGCGTTTTGTATCGCAGTCGCAATGTTTAATCAAAATTCCTACAGTAGTGTGTTGTAGTAGATTGACATTTAACATGACACCAACAGGTTTCCGTAGCTTAGTACCAAACACATCCATGTAGGCCTACAGCTGTAATCTACCATATAAAAGAGACATGACTAATTGTACCAGGCTATGTAGAATGGCCTACTAGATGGTAGATAACCCACATATTAATACAACATACTAAACCAGTCAGTTGCTCAAGCCAGTGTACTATATCAGTCAATTGCTTGAGTCAGCAAAATAAAGCAGTGACTAAAAGTTTCAAAGTTTATTGCGCAAAACTTGTCAAATGCCTGTACACAAGGAATATATAACACATACATATGACATGTGTTTGAAATTTTACATAATTATGAAACATAACTTCATCATTCTAAACCAGTCTATTCATTTAGTCGGCAAACGAAACCAGTCAGTTCATCGAGTCGACATACGAAACCTGTCAGTTCATCAAGTCAAAACGAAACCAGTCAGTTTATTGAGTCGACATATGAAACCAGTCAGTTCATCGAGTTGACATGCAAAACCAGTCAGTTTATTGAGTTGACATAAGAAACCAGTCAGTTCATAGAGTCAAAACGAAACCAGTCAGTTTATTGAGTAGACATATGAAACCAGTCAGTTCATCGAGTTGACATGCAAAACCAGTCAGTTTATTGAGTCGACACACAAAACCAGTCAGTTTATCTAGTCGACATACGAAACCAGTCAGTTCATCGATTCGACATACGAAACCAGTCAGTTCATCGAATCGACATTCTAAACCATTTGGGAGCTTGAGTCTGCATACAAAACCTGTCAGTGGCTGAAATTAACACATTAAACATTTCATCGTATTGAACCAGTCAGACAATTGAGGCGACATACCATGCCAATCAGAAGCTTGAGTTGCAAACTAAACCAGTCGGTTGCATTGAGTCAACATATAAAACCAGTCAGTTCATGATATTAAACCAGTCAATTTATTGAGTGGACATTCTAAACCAGACAATTGCTTGAATATAGCCTATATAGATAACTAGTCAGATGCTGGAGTCAGCATATTGAACAAGTCGGTTCATAATACATAACCAGTTAGTTGCTTTAGTCAGCATATTTAAACCAGTCAGTTCATAATACATAACCAGTCAGTTGCTTTAGTCGGCATATTATACCAGTCGGTTCATAATGTATAACCAGTCATTTGCTTGAGTAGGCATATTGAACGGTTTAACAAGTCGGTTCATGATACAAAACCAGTCAGTTGCTTTAGTCGGCATATTAAACCAGTCGGTTCATCATGTATAACCAGTCATTTGCTTTAGCCAGCATATTGAAACAGTCGATTCACACAATACATGTATAACCAGTCAGTTGCTTGAGTAGGCATATTGAATGGTGTAACCTTTAAAACTTAAGTTTGAAAATACATGCAAGAAACACAGTTTTATCAGTGATATCCCCTTGACCATCATTTTCTATGAAATAAAGGAAATAAGTTCACATCAACACCTGAAATGATATTCCCACATCCCTTTTTCAAGAAAAAATAAATATTTTAGCAATTACAATAAAATCAGACAAAAAAATTTACCATAATTCTACTTTAGTGAAGAATGTCTTCACATAGAGTTAAGTTTGTGTTATACAATGGAACCTTATAGTCATACCATCCTTGAAGTATGATCTCATTGAGTCGGTCTTCATATTGGGGTTATAACAAAATATTAAGTATGAGATTGGCTAAAACGAGAGTTCACTGTTTGGATACAATTTATAAGATATCATTGACAAAATATGATAATCACAATATCTAGAAAATTTGAAATGAATAAATGAGAATATAGTATTTAATGTGTACATGATACTTAAGAGTAACAATATAATACATGTACTATGCAAAATGTTCTGTAATATATGCAAAAAGCATGTTAGGCTTCTATAAAATAAACAAATCCACTGTTAATAGATGGTTTCTAAAACAGTCAAAATAACAAAATGATAATTTCACTGTTATTTTCACTGATAAATCTCTATAATCCATTGAGAGCAATTAATAACCCATTTTAATTTTTTTTGTGTGAGAGAAATGCTTGGTCTTTATTAGGGCATGTATTTTATATTGGTGGTCTTTCTTGGCAGGTTGTCATTCTTAACACATAGTTCACTGTTTATTTGTGTAAGGGGGTACAAGAATGCTTGGACTCTGGAATCTCTGACTTTCTATCCTGGTCACAAAAATAATCTAGCACCAGTGTTCTGTGAACATCCATCTTGCTTCTTCAGGACACTATATATTTTCTATGTGGATTCAATGCACCAGCAGTTCAAATACTACCTGAAATATACATAAAACAATTCACAATTTCTGCACATTGATAAATAAAACCAAGTGTTGAAATTTACATGTAGCCTACAATTATTGTATAATGCACTATATTTGATTATACATGCTACTATTTTAAAACTAAATAAGTGTACCTGGATTGTATTTATCTACTAATGATTCATTCAATGCTCAGCAGACAACTAGAAATGGCAAAATATTACATGTATTTCAATTTGACTATATTTTCATGTTTTTCAATGTTATAAGCATTATATGGAATGTATGCATAACAACTACATGTATATAGTACAACCTCTGTAGAGCAACACCCTTAGTGAGCTGCAAATATTAGTCCAGAGAATTTGATGTGACCCTCAACCTTTAATTAGTATAATTTAACAG
The DNA here is from genome assembly GCA_947247005.1 of Spisula solida. Taxonomy (NCBI): domain Eukaryota; kingdom Metazoa; phylum Mollusca; class Bivalvia; order Venerida; family Mactridae; genus Spisula; species Spisula solida. The sequence goes on along the minus strand of OX365948.1, from coordinate 15,494,268 downwards.
CTGATATATTGTCTATATTTATAAGCTGGCAGTATCACGTATACGCTCTAGGTGTAACATCAACACAAATCTAAAGGACGGATATTGCACGATTTGCTCGCGGAAATTTATATATTCAACGCAAGAACCTTGTAATATATTCATGCATAAAGGTCAGACTCATGTCAAATTATCAGTGCTTTTTACATAGGTTGTTTCTCTGCAGAGGTTAAATTTAGAGTTAATATCAGCAAGGAGAAATGTTGTTAAAGTTGTTGAAGGTGTTGTTATAGAGGTTGTTCGAATGTTGCTCTACAGAGGGTTTCTCTGAGAGGTTGTACTGTGTACATGTTAATGAAGAAAAGGACATGAACCAGATACTAGAAATATGTATTACCATTTTATCCATAATCTTGTTTTGAGTGTAAAGATGTAAGTGGATCAATTCTTTTCCATGGTTAAACATTACATCACACACTGTCACATATCATTCTACCAGTAAAATACAGTAAGTCTATGTTCTCTTCTTTATTTTACTATATACTCAGTATATATAGTTAGTTCTTTCTGCTTGAAGTCCTGTAATAAAAAGAGTGTCAGAGTTATTCCTGACAGAATTAGGGCTGTGCTTTGTTGACATTTTAGCGACATGACATTGCTCACTGAGCACGACAGTGAGATATGATATTCCAATGTTGTATTGCGTTTTCGCGATTTACAGTCAACTCACCCCCCTACCAACTCACCCCCTGACCAACTCACCCTGGATTTGGATAACTCGCCCTACGCAATGACCAACTCATCCCCCCTTAAAAAAATAACATACCAACTCACCCCCCCCTAAAGATATTTTTATTAAATTTAATAGATTTGTTGGAAAAAATCACTTTGAATTGGTAATAGTTTATTATGAAATTATTAATATGTTCAATTATGTGATATTGGAGGCGTTTTTTGTAAAATTAACAGTATTTTCAAACAGTGGCCATTGTGAAAACGCTGTAATGACAGTGAAAAAAGCGAAAAACAAAGGGAAAAAAATAAAACAATTTGTCAAAAAACATTATGATTGAAAAAATTAGGACTATAATTAGATCTATTATATCAATTGTCAATAGTCAAATACCTTGTTTAAAAACATTGGAAAATTAGATAACTTGCATAGAAAATCATAGTTTCCGAACGATCAAGTTTTGAAAATAACGAAGGTAAATAACTAACAAACTCGCAAGTATTCGAGAAAGCAGAGATCTGTTAATTTATTTGTGTATAAATACACTTTATTATCATGAATTAACACTAAGTTTAAAAATAAATATAATATTCTACATATAAAAATGATGGGGGGGGGGGGGGGGTGAGTTGGACATTTCGAAATTGACATCGGGCGAGTTGTCCAAATCCAGGATGAGTTGGTAGGGGGTTGAGTTGGTAGGGGGGTGAGTTGGTCGGATACCGTTTTCGCATATATAACATATCACTTTGTCATATCGCATTGTCATTTTAAAGCATGACACCACATCGCTATACAAGTGCGATGATGAAAAGTGATCTAAAGTTTGTTCTGAGGCTTGAAACCATGACACCCTCAAAACACAAGTACATTCATGATTGTACTAGTATGGTGTTCTACCAACTAAGCAAACAGGGTGACTGTCCTACCTCTCAGTCATCACTGCAAGATATGAATTGAGACATGGTTCATACACAATTCCCACACACCAATTCAAGGACTTCGTCAAGATAAAATTTATACTTTCAAGGCGTTTTTCCGAACCTTTACCCAGACACTGTCACTGTCATGACTCTTTGTGTTGGATAAACTTGAAAATGATTGTCATTTTCGTTCTTCAACAAACGTTCACGGGACTCTCCTAGGAGTAGGATACTGTCATTTGTACACTAAATTCAATGTTGTCATACACAGTAACACCCAAATGCTCAATTCATTATGTACCAGTGACGTTTTACACCGGCCAGGTTATTTTCACATAATTGTGAAAAGGCGGAATACAGTGACTTTATGATATACATACCTCAGGGTAGCATTGGCTTATTGGTGTCCATGCATGAAACACTGGTCCCCCATAGTTGCAATAACTTGAGCTTTTACTAGTAGTTGTTGATGCGTTGGTTTCACTGTAAATGTATATAACAAAAAAGTATATTATGTATAAAACTACAAAATGTTTTTATAAAATTAAATAGGATTCCTAATCATATTAAAAACACATTGTTCAAAATATAACCATTGTCTTGACTTTGTCAAAACTATGTAGGCCTACTAGTTCTAGTAGATCTAATACATGTATCTGGAAAGATCTACATTGTTATTAACAAAAACATGTATGCTTCAAAGGCAACCTTGACTTCAAAATCAAATAGGGGTCAGCTACTAATGGTGACCAACATAGCTATAAAGTTTGAAGAACCCGGTCCCGACCGTTCTTGTTTTCGTCAGGTAGATCTATTGGGTCTACATATTCTTGTTAAAGGTTGGAGTGACCTTCGTCCTACTAAATCAATAAGGGTCATCTACTGTTGAATATGTTACCACAACCTCCATGCAAAATTGGAACAATAGGTCACAACAGTTAGTCAGGTATTTAACAGATACCATTTGGTTTATTTATATCACAATGAGTGAGTTATAACTTATGACTTTTGACCTACTGACCTCGAATTCAATAGAGGCCATCTATTGATGACCACTTCTATATAAAGTTTATCGACCATTGGCCAAATCTGTTCTTGAATTGAAATTATTCGGTCAAACCTCTACGGGACAGACCGACAGACATAAATAAATAAATATAGCTGAGCAGTTTGAGACATTAACGGTGGCCTGATGGCCAACGCCATGGAAAAATGCATTGGGCCATGAAAACGTGAAATTAAAAAAAAAGAATTGAAAATTATTCGGACAAAACCTCTACGGGACAGACCGACAGACATACAAAGAAACCCATATAGCAGTTTGCGAAATTAACGGTGGTCCGTAGGCCAATGCCATGGAAAAATGCATCGGGCCATGAAAATGTGAAATTAAAAGATAACCTGTCAGGCCATCATGGCTTTCATGCATTGTGGAAAATTATAGTAAATTCTTCTCATGGTAAATTAACTTGGCATCATAGTTCCTTCAAATCTATTTGATAGCCCAATAGTTTGCTTAAATCAGTTAAGCACAAGTATAGGTCCTCTAATGACCAGTATATGTAATGAAGCAGAAATTTAATTATTTATAGATCTATCCAATCATTCTCAGGTAAATTGTAATACAATTTTCTGAAAATGCTGCAATTGACAATAATCTGCAAATTACTTACATGCATGATTAATGAAAATGGAATTGTCAATTTATTTAAACTCCATAAATCATGATTGATAAAAATTACATCCGAACTCGAGCATATCCGAATTAGAGACAGTTATTTGTTTACTTTCCGGTGCAGATGCTCTACTCCACCCACTTTATTGAAACTGTTCGCGGCAACTCGCGGCATCTCACAATGCAACAAAAATGGCATGAATCTGTTCAGAAGGCCTTGTATTATCCACAGAATACGTTGCAATTTATTGCAAAGGCGTATTTTTCATAATATCGAGCGATGAAAATCGCTCAAAATTGAGTCGTCTAAGTGCAAAAATGAAAAAAATAAAATGTTACCAGATTTTGACAACTAACCTTTCAGACATCTTGTTTGCTCAATTTATGGTGACGTCATACCAAAAACCTCTTCCCTTCGGAGTATAAACCCAATATTTACACTACGGGTTTTTCGTCCTCTTTTTCATTTCGAGATTTTTTTTACGCGAAAGTCAAGATCGTATCTTTTTCAGTTAACCGAACATAGCGGTATAAATATAAATTCGAGAGATACCCGATTCATTTCAAAGGATCATTCTCTTTTCTGTTTATCGCATGTAAAAATATATAAAACAACATATAAAAAAGTTTAGTTATTTAATTTTATAAATACGATGTTTACAACGTTGACACATAGGCGGAGCCTCGAATTGAATTACGTTGACGTCGTTAATATGGGCTGTTCCTAGGAAGACCCACATTAGACCCAAGTAGACAATCCCATTCTCATATGGATTGTTTCTGGGCAAATCAATGTGGGGTTTTAAATGCTGGACCAAAATAGCGTCTTTGTGGACAAGCTAATAAATTTTTGAGCGTTATAACTCAAGTGAAAATCCGAAAAATGTTGTGAATTGTCGGCTTGGAAGAACTTTTAACTTCTACGTGTCCATGAGAGTACCGATAGTGTTTATTTTAAACTATTGTCGTCGTTTTCACCAGTTGAGGAAATTGCTAGATCGGGCAATTCGGTGATTCCCCCAACTACTCCTAAAAACTTGTCTTATCGGGCAATAGAAACGCCCACTTAACAAACCTGTGCATCAGGATATTTGACATGGAGATTATCTGATTGCACAGTTCGTACCAGAACAGTATATATATACAATCATACCGTTCAAAATTATTTTAAATAGTCTGGATTCTGAGAAACGAGGGGTATTCGAAAAGAAATGAGCCGCGATCTGAGAAAAGGGCCCTTATGACATTTTTTTTGAATTTTGTTTTTTGGCATTTTCTGTCGAAATAATCTTTCCTGTACACAATAAAAAAATATTTTTGTCAAAATTCCAAATATTCACAAAGTTATGACCTTCCAATGGAACCAATGACATGTATGTTTTTGTGCAAAAACGCACATCTCAACATTGACATATTTTTGTACTGTTTGTGTGTTAGTGGCATTATCCCACAAACGTTCACCTGCTATGAATCAACTTATCATTTGAATAATGGTACTTATTTGTGAGGCGTTACAAATCTGTGTAAATATTTTACGCTTTTATTTTATTTTGGTTGCCATAGCAACCATTCCTTCAAGGAATAAAATATACCAAATTATCTTGTTTACTACTAATTATCATAAAAATATTACCAATGCCATATATGGCCATTATATTAATAAAGTCTATGACTAGATTTTTTTATTTATTTTGAATGGTTTTGCTTCTTCCGTTTCAATACCATGGCAACCAATTCTTTTGAATTACTAGTACTCAAATATGTCGTGACACTAATGTGTATTTACTGCTAGTGTTTTAAGTACATGAAGTCATATTGAAAGAATAACAAATACATGCTATGCATAGTTGGATTTTTAAATTGGATATTATCTTATTGCTGTTGTCATAGCAACAATTACTCAATTTAACAATACTCTGCATTTATATACGTAAAGTCATAAATATTTTAGAAATGCTGAAAATGTTTGATTTTTGGTGCAATTAAAGACGGGAAAGCTTAAATCAGGTAGTGTTAGGTATCACATAGACTGGAATGGATCTACTTTGTAGTATTATGTACTACCCATGGAACAAGAACTGGCTTTAAAGTTAGGCATGAGTACTACACCGGGCCTTGAATTGCTGTACTGTATAGATAGGGTATCGGGCGGCTAAACTGTCCATAGCGCCTGGTATAGTTGTTCCGAGCAGCCTTAAGTTAATGTTTTTATATATTAAGCAAAAGGTTACCACTAACATAACGCAGTAAATAATTAACGAATACTCTGCTTAATGACATTGTGGTCCGCCGATTCCAAAATCCTCACTTTTGTTTATATTTTATGTTTTACCTCAAAAATATTTTAAGATGCACAACATTTTGACATCAGATTATTAATATCTTAAGCGATAGGACAACATGTGCCTATCAAAGGGATTTATTATAAAAAAACATCAATAATAGCATTGCTGTAAACCGATTCCAAAAATCACTATTTTAGTTTCTATTTTGTTAGATTTTACCCCAAAATATCGCATTACAACTAAAAGCTTACACAATCTTATGATATATTATACTATAAGATAGTAAAATCAGGTTGCAATGATTTTTGATATAATACGATTATAAATGACACTGTTGGCCGCCGATTCCAAAAATCCTCACTTTTGTTTATATTTTGTTTAAGTTTTACCCCAAAAAATAACTCAAGATGCACAAGGTTTTGACCCAAATTTTAATATCTAAAGCGGAAAGACAACATGTGCCAATCAAAGGGATTTATTATCAAAAAACATGAATAATGGCAATGCAGTTCACCGATTCCAAAAATCACCATTTTAGTTCATATTTTGTAAGATTTTACCCCAAAATATCGCATTACAACTAAAAGCTTACACAATCTTATGATATATTATACTATAAGTTAGTAAAATCAGGTTGCAATGATTTTTGATATAATACGATTATAAATGACACTGTGGGCCGCCGATTCCAAAAATCCTCACTTTTGTTTATATTTTGTTTAAGTTTTACCCCAAAAAATAACTCAAGATGCACAAGGTTTTGACCCAAATTTTAATATCTAAAGCGGAAAGACAACATGTGCCAATCAAAGGGATTTATTATCAAAAAACATGAATAATGGCAATGCAGTTCACCGATTCCAAAAATCACCATTTTAGTTCATATTTTGTAAGATTTTACCCCAAAATATCCTATTTCAACTAAAAGCTTACACAATCTTATGATATATTATACTATAAGTAAATAAAATCAGATTGCAATAAATTTTGATATTATACGATTATAAATGACACTGTGTTCCGCCGATTCCTAAAATCCGCACTTTTGTTTATATTTTTTAAAGTTTTACCCCCAAATATAACTCCAGATGCACAAGATTTTGACCCAAAATTAATAATATTTTAAGCGGAAAGACAACATGTGCCTATCAAAGGGATTTATTATAAATAAACAAGAATAATGGCATTGCTGTACACCAATTCCAAAAATCGCTATTTTAGTTTCTGTTTTGTAAGATTTTACCCCAAAAGATCGTATCTTGAACAAAAGCTTATAAAATCTTATGATTTGTTATACTACAAGTTGCTACAGTCCTATTGCAATGAATTTCGATAAAATACGATTATAAATGACATTGTGGTCGGCCGATTTCAAAAATCCTCACTTTTGTTTATATTTTGTTAAGTTTTACCCCAAAAATAGCTCAAGATGCACAAGCTTTTGACCCAAACTTATTAATATCTTAAGCGGAAAGACAACATGTGCCTATCAAAGTGATTTATTATCAAGAAACATGAATAATAGCATTGCTGTGAACTGATTCCAAAAATCACTATTTTAGTTTCTATTTTGAATGATTTTACCCCAAAAGATCGTATCTTGAACAAAAGCTTATAAAATCGTATGATCCATTATACTACAAGTTGCTACAATCCAATTGCAATGATTTTTTATAAATACGATAATAAATGACAATGTGGTCGGCCGATTCCAAAAATCCTCATTTCTGTTTATAATTTGTTATGTTTTACCCCAAAAATACAGATCCTACATGTTAGTATGGAACTCCATATTAAATAAGATACAAGGCAACAGTTATGAGACGGGATTCAACATTAAACATTTGTGTGCATTTTTTGCCCTGTACAGAAATGCAAAGAAAATGATGACGTAACTTAAAACTGCATTTACTCAATTTCATGTCAATGTTGTTAAGGGCCCTTTTCTCAGATCGCGGCTCAAATGCAATTTACTATTTACAATAAAACTCACAGATTACCTTCAATAAACCCATTCACACATTGCACAATTATTTAACTTTTAAATTCAAGATTAAAGTTATGTTTTGACGTCTGCAAAAGATACAACACTCTTATACTGTAATTAGAACGACCGCATGGGATTTGTGGAAACGTACCTATGGTATACTGAATGAGATTTAAGTCCCTCTGCGAAGAGGCAATTTCACGAGAAAGGTACATAATATGGTCCATTCCATCGACGTTTTATGAAATATGTCTGAAGTTTTTCCTGCAAAAAATATCTATAGAATCTTCTTGTAACATATTTGTCCATTGGTTCAGGTTTTTGAATTACATGACCTTTGTGGGTGAAGAAATTCAAATTATCATTTCATTTTCATTACTGACTGCCTGTGTTTTATAATTATGGGTTTCTTAGAATTTCTGGGAGCACATATATATGCTAAATGTATTTCTTCTCCATTCTTGGTTAATGATAGTAAGCACATCTTTGTTATACAACGTTAAAACCTCTACTGGAAGTTATGGGTGTATAACTTTAATATTTTCTTGGCATTTAGAATAAGATGACGTTTTGGACACCACATAATGAGCATGGTATCCAGTGGGTACAAATGTTGATGACTTAAAGAATTTTCTTTCAAATGAGGTAAACTAGGGGATAAACTCGAGCATGTACGAGCAGCTAACAGTCCAACAGTCAATATTGCAGCTATGAGACGAATAACCTTCTTTTTATCAATGTTTTGTTTGATTGTTGTTGTTTTCAGTTGATCACTATTGTTGTTATCTTTCAGATGCTATTGACATACTTTGAAACGTGTAATAAAAGTGTTACAACGCTAAAAGGCACATTACTGTGTCCCTTAATCTCAAAAAGTTCATCATGTATAAATTTATGACTTAAATTAAGTTTAGACCTTTCTTTGATATAGGGCATACTTTCAGTCAGTTTGAATTTATATATACGTTTTTAGCTTAGTACATGTACAAATTAGTAAGTTAAACATACAATTTGACCACATTAATGAATGGAATTCAACCAAATTTTTACCAACTGAAGAAATAGTTTGACTGGAACTCATGCCAAGTTTGAAGCACGAAATCCCCAGAAATACAAAGTTATGCATAAAATTGCATTTCTTTTCGAACACCCCTCGTATTAAGTGTTTTTGTTCACTTTCCCGTTTTGGCAACTTAAATTTCCCGTTGCACACGGGTGATGTCATCCTCATACATCAGTGGTTAGTCAAGTTCCTAGACTATGATATCACATGTGAAGAATACTCTGGTGAACGAGAATAGAGGCAGCCAAGATGGAACCCAAACACTAGTTGGTAGCCTATATACATACATGTACGTAGGGTAGCCCAGCTGGGATTGGTCTCATATTGGCAGTCCATATGGTGCCCACGTGGGGCTCATATGGGACACACAATTATAGATTGCTGGCTGGGATGTATATGTAGTTCCTTTTAGTAATGATAAAAACTAATGTGTAAGCGTAGCTAGCGAATTGTGTTTCCAAACACAAGGGCAACCTACTCCGGTGATTTAGAGTGGAAGGTGTGCACCTGAGTGACGACTAAATTGATTAATGTCCGTCCATTAAATAAAAACGATTAAACGGTTTAATAAAAGTGATAAATGAAAAAGAAAATACATGAAATGAAACAAACAAAAATCTACTTAGCCTATTAGCGTATTGAACAAAATCGTGACGGCCTTATCCAGTTTTACTCGCAATACCCAAACGCATGATGTATAGATCGTCCGTGCCAGATAATAACAATATTATTTTAACATATAGTGGTGAGCATCACAGCTCCAGAAATAAAAATCCAGAAAGTTAGCTGCCTGGACGAATACCCAACGACTTTGCTGGTCTCACTCTGACGATACACACAATTTCGGTTTGGCTGAAGGTTAATAGATCTACAGTCAGTTATTAAGAATATGTTTGATAGAATATGGTGTTTATTGCACAGAATACATGCTGGTGTATCATGAATAGTTTAAATGTCTTCCCGGCGGATGATCCTGTTTACAAGCGTTTTTTTATTCGTATGGGGTTGGTTCACAGAATGAAACTTGTTATAAATGTCGGAATACCATTTGACACTGCCAACAAGATCGAATATAAACATTAAATAGCAGATTTAAAATGAGTGAAATTTAACTGCATGGTATTTTGATATCTGAAATTGGCAATGCCAAGCCGATGATTTAGCACTAGGTTTAAACCAGGTGACCCGGGGTACAACAGAATACGAATTCTTTGGATATACAGATTCGCTCGAGGATACCACACACATGGACATTTTGTATAGGGTTGTATCGTATACAAGGTGTCTGAGAATTTGATAAAATAACTACGATTTTATTCTTTAACAAGATCAAGTACAAGATCAATGGCCTGAACCTCAGCTGAAAAAGAAGCAGACTGAGGACTTGGGAGACCATTAGGCCCAATTAAAATAATGTTGTGGTTCTAGTAACTACCGTGGCCCTAGTATTTTTTGCCATCACTCTAAACATTTAATTGGCATTTTGCTGGAAATCACCGCGGAGTTTTGATTTTCCAGTGCATAAAATCAAAGGTAACAGTATCACTGATAAAGAGTAAAATTCTTTTTATAAAATTCATGTTATCTTAGAAAGGTTTATAACACGGGAAATTGACCACACAGTCACTGAAGTGCATTTTGATTTAATACACACTTAATTAGTTCATAACCAGAATAAGAAAATAAACCTCTAGGGCCATAAAATCATTTATTTTTCTTGTTTAAAATAGCATTATCGTTTTTACTGCATGTACCTTAGTGATTGACTGGACACCGTGATATACAGTTCATGGCATAATTTTTTAACTAGTTGATCAAATTTTAGGGTTTGCATGTTGTTAGATCTCCGGGTATTGCACATGCTCTCCGGGTGTGATAAATGCTCTCCGGTTATGACACATGCTCTCCTGGTATGGCACATGCTCTCCTGGTGTGATATAAATGCTCTCCGGTTATGGCACATGTTCTTCGGGTATGACACATGCTCTCCTGGTGTGACACATGCTCTTCTGGTGTGATAAATGCTCTCCGTATGTGACACATGCTCTCCGGGTATGACACATGCTCTCCGGGTGTGATAAATGCTCTCCGTATGTGACACATGCTCTCCGGTATGGCACATACTCTCCGTATGTGACACATGCTCTCCGGGTATGGCACATACTCTCCGGATGTGACACATGCTCTCCGGGTATGGCACATGGTCTCCGGGTATGACACAAGCTCTCCGGGTGTGATAAATGCTCTCCGTATCTGACACATGCTCTCCGGGTATGGCACATACTCTCCGTATGTGACACATGCTCTCCGGGTATGACACATACTCTCCGGATGTGACACATGCTCTCCGGGTATGGCACATGCTCTCCTGATGTGACACATGCTCTCCGGGTGTGATAAATGCTCTCCGTATGTGACACATGCTCTCCGGGTATGGCACATACTCTCCGTATGTGACACATGCTCTCCGGGTATGGCACATACTCTCCGTATGTGACACATGCTCTCCGGGTATGGCACATACTCTCCGGATGTGACACATGCTATCCGGGTATGGCACATGCTCTCCTGATGTGACACATGCTCTCCGGGTGTGATAAATGCTCTCCGTATGTGACACATGCTCTCCGGGTATGGCACATACTCTCCGTATGTGACACATGCTCTCCGGGTATGGCACATACTCTCCGTATGTGACACATGCTCTCCGGGTATGGCACATGCTCTCCGGTTATGGCACATGCTCTCCTGGTGTGACACATGCTCTCCGGGTGTGATAAATGCTCTCCGTATGTGACACATGCTCTCCGGGTATGGCACATACTCTCCGGATGTGACACATGTTCTCCGTATGTGACACGTGTTCTCCAAATGTGATATATGCTCTCCGAGTGTGAAACATGCTCCTCCACCGTGACACGATAATATGTTCTACAAATCTTATTCATAAAGGGAGAAGAACAAGTTAATAGAAGCCACATAACTGATATATATTTAATGAAATGATGTAAAATGCACACCGAAACAAATGCGTGATTGTTTTTCTAGGATAGGCATCTTGTCCTTACCGAATCTATAAATTGCCATTCACGATTTTAACGCGCACATTCCGATTTTTTTTATTGGCGTAGGCATCTAAAATAGTATTGATAGGGCTGTTAATCACGTCTTAAACTTGTATAATATTGCAGTCAGTTCACACATTGGATGCAATTCTCTATGGTGTAATCTTTACATACGCCCACACGGAATTATTTCTTCAACAGATGTATGTTTTCTAATCAAATCTGCAAATAGGCGCCTGTCTCATTCTCACATTTCTGTGAACGAAAATTTGCAGTCGAGTTCTATCAGTGATGACGTCATCAGATCGTCTCCAAGAAACCCATAGAAACTTTCTCCCACATTCTGTTTCTCTAATCTCTGTGCATTGTCAATGGATGCCGTAAGCTGTTGTTGGTAATAGACAAAACAGCAGATAGGCATTGTAGCGTCCATCATGTTGAACGCATTCATTGATAAAGTTAATAAGCAGACCCGTAAAACATTAATAATACCAAGCCTTGTACATATGTATCGTGGGAAAATACTCTAATACACTCGATTTAATTGTGTCGCCAATAGCACACAATACATGCGTGAATCTGTGTGTCAACTGTGCATTGCGAGAATTTCCAAGCATACTCTATGTCCCCAATACAGTCGATCGATACCACAGTCGGCTTTCACTCGACGATTCGTTGGCTATCGTTCACTAGAATTTCAGTTTTTCGTAGTTTTTCACGTAATATTATCGACAAAATTTGCAAACTACGACAAATCTCAATAATGAGATAATTCAATGGTGATATTGGCGATTTTCTATACGTGTTTCTCTACGTTTTGTTTTTATGACATTATGGAACTTTCCCATTTGTCATGTGTGACACTAGCTTGGATGATCCGTAAACTCTATAAGGCTGATGTGAAAAGTTCAATTTCATTCACAGGAGAAAGACAACGTTTATAATAATAACTTCCGAAGGAAATATTTGAGGATTTTGCACAAGGCATATGCTAGTCATTCAGCATAGATTAAAAGCCATTTTGGATAACAGCAAGCCAGTGATTTGCATGTATATACATAGATTGGATATTAGGATAATGCTAACTAAGGTATATAATCATTGTACTGTTTAATGTCTTGTTGTAGTATGCACACCTGATGGTATGGCTCGATCCGTCTAGAAGTATACATATAGCGCGATCAATTGTCTATTATCGCAGATTTGTTAAAACAGTAAATGCACGAAATGACGCCAAATCTGTTTAAAATTCACCCACTAGTATTCATATAGCTATTATTTTGGAAGAGAGAAACCGCCACACAGGGAACGTGTGCCTTCCACTATTTACTCTGACCATATGGTCAGTTTTAAACCAAATCATACGTAGCTACCGACGTCCATTGCATTTCATATTGGGCATTTGCTATGATGCTTATTGAAAGCAGTTTGGATTATCATAAATAAATTGTGAATTGGTTGAGAAAATATGTCTGGTCAAAGTGACCGGGTTATCAAACTATAGAAAACAACACGATAGTGGAAATTAGTGATGATGCATGGTGTTATTGTATCACTAGTGTAATGTCCGTCAACGTTTCCCACGCAAAAAGTAACAGCTCCTACATACTAGCAGATACAAGTAATGTCCTGACTCTAGTTAAGTCTTACCAGCCGCCAGAGGTGTCTAATGCAATTATCATGGAATTATAGAGAAATTGCAATATCCATGTCTGTATAAGTCTGCAGGATATTTAGTTCTTTCTATCTCATTCCATGATCATATGAGACCTGGAATATACCTGGTCATATTGGCGACACAATATACAACTTGATAATATTTGGCCATATTGGCGACACAATGTACAACTATATACTATTTGCCCATATTGGCGACACACTATACGGCTTGATAATACTTGGCCATATTGGCTTCACAATATACAGCTTGATAATATTTGGCCATATTGGCGACACAATATACAGCTTGATGATATTTGGCCATATTGGCGACACAATATACAACTTGATAATATTTGGCCATATTGGCGACACAATGTACAACTTGATGATATTTGGCCATATTGGCGACACAATGTACAACTTGATGATATTTGGCCATATTGGCGACACAATATACAGATTGATAATATTTGCTCATATTGGCGACACACTATACAACTTGATGGTATTTGGCGATATTGGCGACACAATATACAGCTTGATAATATTTGGCGATATTGGCGACACAATATACAGCTTGATAATATTTGGCGATATTGGTGACACAATATACAGCTTGATAATATTTGGCGATACCATATACAACTTGATGATATTTGGCGATATTGACGATACCATACACAACTTGGTGATTTTTGGCGATATTGGTGATGCCAAACACAACTTGGTGATATTTGGCGATATTGGCGATACCATACACAACTTGGTGATATTTGGCGATATTGGTGATGCCATGCACAACTTGGTGATATTTGGCGATATTGGTGATGCCATACACTATGTAATAGCTATTGTACTAGTTATTGGCCAAAGTATCTTCTGACAAGGGTTATTGTACAGTTTGGTAAAGACAAAGAACATAATTGTCCGAGGCGAAGCCGATAATAATTTGTTGTTTGTCCTCACCAAACTGAACAATAACCCTTGTAAGAAGACACTTTTGACGAATAAATAGTACTATATCTGACTTATACTCCGACAAAAATAAAACGAGCACCAGAGAGATCAAATTCTATTCTGGCACAATTCTAGAAATTAGAAGATGTTTTGCGTTTTAGAAGATATACTTATAATGTTTAACATATACTTGGCCTAATGATGCTAAGGGATTCTCTAACTATCCATTCATACAGTGTGGAACATTTATTAGCATGTGAAAATTTATTAAGTAAACAACAAGAGTGCCCATGTGTTGTTACACCACATTGGTTTCCATATTGGTGACTGATGATACAGGCTTGATGCACAAAGGTACATATCTGTGCATATTATTTGTCTTTTATTTTGTATTTAAAAAATAGACAATCCATGAACACATTTTCAAACGGGTTCATATAAAAAAGCTTGTAATAGATCGTAATCTGTTTTGTGAATGTTAAGACTTTATACATATATAGAAAAAAACTGCTTGTATTATGACAAAGTCCTTAACAAAATGACAGATTTTCTGGTTTAAACATAATATATTTTTCACATGGATATATTTATTGATGTTTGTATTATGCCAAAGTCCTTAACAAAATGACAGATTTTCTGGTTTAAACATAATATATTTTTCACATGGATATATTTATTGATGTTTGTATTATGCCAAAGTCCTTAACAAAATGACAGATTTTCTGGTTTAAACATAATATATTTTTCACATGGATATATTTATTGATGTTTGTATTATGCCAAAGTCCTTAACGAAATGACAGATTGTCTGGTTTAAACATAATATATTTTTCACATGGATATATTTATTGATGTTTGTATTATGACAAAGTCCTTAACAAAATGACAGTTTTTCTAGTTTAAACATATATTTTTCACATGGATATATTTATTGATATAATGTCGCATTGAAGTGATACTTAATGGCATCACCAATGCTCATGGGGAAAAATGAAAAAAACGTTCTAGCCACTAATCGGTTGGTGTATATAATTCAGGTTTCTTGCAATTGATTGTAAATTTGCACAATATATGTTTCAAGCTTACAAGTGGTTTGTAGTGCTGTTTCAATTGCTACTGCTAATTAATACTACTGTTAAATCATTGAATTTAGAGGAGTTTTACTCCCTGTTCTTAGGATTATAAAAAATAAGCCATTGTTGTTTTATTGTTTTAGTGTAGATAAATTGAAGGATTGAATTTTATGATATAGTTCAATGAAGCCACTAATTGGTTAGAATTTTACGCCACAAACTTGATGTTTTTTACAGTAATACAGCATATTAATCCATGCTGTGTGTTCTTACAATTACCTAGCTCCATGTTTTATGCTTTAGGCAATTAGTTACTATGTCGTTTATTTGACTGTTACACAGATTTGTAATAGTTTTCGTCTACTATCGGTTCAATATGTAATACTAATGAGGGAACTATCCCATTCAAAAGAATAGGGGGGGGGGGGCTTTTGTTTTATATAAACCCAGTACAAAAAGAAACGTAAGTTGTAATGTAATGGTCGTTTTCTACACACAATCGGGATATAGATAATAAGCTAGATGCTCATCTAAACGTTTATTTTTCGATAATCACACAATACCAATGAATTCTTGGAACGAGTTGATATTCATGAAAAAATGCCATTTTAATAAAACATGTACACAAATGGTCAAAAGTGTGCAATGTCAAAACATCAAAATGAAAAATGGAGGATTTTTATTAAAAAATGATTTTTTTCCAAATAAACGGCTTGTTCACATACCCATGGCGCCCAATGGTTAGTCTAGCTGATTTGGTCACCAACTGGAAGCGATTCCTGAGGTGTTAAAACCCTGATATAGGCATCCTGTCTACGCGTAGTTACATGTGGTCTGTCGGGTATTGGTCTTTCTTTTACACTACCCGTTGTATTGAAACGTTACAGTAGCCGGGATATTGTGTCAGGACTACCGTTAAACCGTCGTGTGACGTCAGTTTTATTGACGTCAGCACTGAGGAGACCAATAGCCCAGTTACGTACATCATCAGACAGTCGTCCTATAGTTCGAAGTGACTATATTTGAAAGGTGAACCTTAATTTAACTGTGGCCACCCATTAACTACCGGGATATAATGATTTCACCAATGGAATTATTCACGCAGAGTGGTAGCACGTGAATCTTGTGTTTTTACGAGTAAGGACATTACAGGGACGTCAAATGCAAAAAAACCGTGTTTTTGTAGAAGAAACAACTTTTGATCGGTTACGCAAAATGTGATGTCGATAGGTACTGAACTTTTCCCACAACATCAAAAATACTACCCTAAAACCACTTACCTTTCTTTTTGTACTGAGTTTAATAGAATAGATAAGTTCAATCAATAGTATAATACTTGAAAACCACTTTTTGAGAGGCGATAGCCTCTCTTTACTACCATTGCCCATTCTTAATACAATCTGAACCGCCTTTAGGCTGCTATGTGTATCCGCATTCAAGTAGTTCCAGAAACTGTCAACATTCCCAATACTGCTTCATATGTTTATCCAAATTTTTAAACAGATTTAATTCAATCATATAAGCGGATTTAGCTCAGTGGTAACGCACTGGGCTGTCAATCCAGAGATCATGGGTTCAATACCTGGCATCGGAATTTGACATTTCTGAAATATTTATAATATTTCCCGCTATATCTGGCCGTGTGGTCTGCAAAGTATCTGGAAGTGCCAGGAAGCTGTGTATCGGTGCTATACACCGGGTACATTAAAGAACCGGGCTGTCTATTCGAAATAAGAGCTAGGCGCACCTCTGCAGCGCCGGACATGCCTGGATCTAATGTCTCTCTCTCCCTTCAGGGGCTGTCTCTCAGTCTGTCCCTCTGGTCAGATCATTCTGTATCTGCACTGGTAGAGGATGCACCTGCGCCCTTGTGGCTGCAACATGGGCAAAGTGCCTTTGACCGTGCGTTCGCATGAAAAGGGCGATATATAAATCTGGTATATTTTGACATTCAAGACAAGATCGGCAGTAAGAAAACGAACATTAAACGTGTAAAGTCGGTTTAAGCTTTAGTAGCAGCAACCAAATCGCCTCTCATCAGCACTCTCAGTGCTTTGATTCATTATCTCGTTAGTCCAGTGGGTAACAATGCCGCTAAATTATATCAGATATTTTGTTCAATTTCGCCACTGGTTCGACACCCATCCAAGTTACATAAATTTTATTTTTTTTTTATATTTTTTTTACTAGAACCTTAATTTGCGTTTATAACTAATATAATAATAAGACTAACGTAGTAAGGTATGTAGATTTATGTGCGTGTTATGTTTTCAATCTTTATCAAGTGATATCTTGTCAATTATTTTATTTTATCTATGTACAGTACAATAATCATACAATTATGTGATATATTCACTGCAACAAAACAATTATCATTTGAAGGATCGATTCATTAAAGCAGTAGTATAATGTAAGACTTTATAACATGGATGCATGTAATAAAATATTGTGGGAATCGAACCTACAACTCAGAATAAAATCGAAACTTGTAGGAAGTGTGCGTATCAACTACACTACAGCGCCTTTAATGTACGGAATGCGCTTTGAACACAAATTAATATCGAACATATTGAAAGTTTACCTGACAGACGAGTATATATTTATAACGGTTCTCGTTTGACTTTGAACGCACTATAATTGACCATTTATTGCTGAGTGAAACAGTTTTCTTATAGCTCACAAAAGTGTCTGCTTTCGAAAATGATGTACACTTTTTTAATAGAATCAGTAGGCGTGTCGAAGTATAATTGGCGATATTTACCGATATTGGCGATACCATACGCAACGTGGTGATACTTGGCGATATTAGTGATACCATACACTATTTGGCGATAATTACCAATATTGGCGATACCATACACAACTTGGTGATATTTGGCGTTTTCGGAGCACAATTATAATATATTGTACAATTTACTTCTACTTTACTGCTTCATTCTGAGGCAGATCTACAAATTAATACAAGTCAGAAATTGACTTCATTTTAATGCTATCAGTAATGTTCTTGAATATAAGCAATTTAGAACACTTATAATGAGATCCAAAACAATATTCCGATTTGAAAATTTATTATAAAACGGGTTGCAATGGTTTTTCAAACTGAAGCAAGGCACTGAACCCTTTTGGCAATACGTATTTTTGATAGTACAGTAAGTTGTACATTGTATACGCAATTTTATTACAAAACGGATGGAAACGCTTCTTGAACGCTTAGTACCTAGGTGGGTATTTTTACATATTCGGAAACTGCAATATTAACCAGGTGACCTCATTTTGAAGCTCTTGAATGAGTAACACACTATGAGCATTGCTTGAAAGCAAACCTCACTTCTCCTACTGCGGATTTGTTTTAAGAGTAGCCGATACTGTGAGATTTTATATCTCTTTCTCTCTCTCTGTTTGTGTACATTGTGCCATACCATTAATTATTCATAGATTGCTACTGTTAGTCCAGGAATGTTTCTCGCGTACACAACAAATATCGCAGACATACAAGCTGACAATCAAATGGCTCAGTATTTGTGATTTTGGAAATGTCATACATTGTGTACACAATGAGTAAGTTGAATGTAAAATTGGCCACAATGAAGTCATACGTGTGTTCCATTAACGATCATCACATGAAATAACAATTAACACTTTATATATGTCTACAATTTGTCTGCTGCCAGTGTACTAGACTGTTTTAAGAAGGACACAACATACGTTATTTGTGATAAATCATGATATTATTCTAGGAATTTCTCATTATTTTTATTCGTATCACATTGAACTTTAGCTATCTTATCGCCATGAATAACTATTGAGACATGATTTATATCTCTGTTTATTCTAACAACTAATATTGTGGTTGCATCTCCCACAGATAAAAACATTTTTAGATATTTGCATCTCCGTATATGGTATAGGTAAGATTTATGTAATGTAATTAATGTATGTAATCAAATGCGATCCGCGTCAATGGTATGTACACAGTTGCAATGGAATGTTCTCAGTGTCAATGTTATGGTCACAGTAACAATGTTATGTACTCAGTAACAATGGTATGTACACAGTAACAATGGTATGTTCACAGTAACAATGGTATGTACACAGTGACAATGTTATGTACACAGTGGCAATGGTATGTACACAGTAACAATGTTATGTACACAGTAACAATGGTATGTTCACAGTAACAATGTTATGTTCACAGTAACAATGGTATGTACACAGTAGCAATGTTATGTACACAGTAACAATGATATGTTCACAGTAACAATGTTATGTTCACAGTAACAATAGTATATACACAGTAATAATGATATGTTCACAGTGACAATGGTATGTTCACAGTAATAATGGTATGTTCTCAGTGACAATGATATGTTTTCAGTAGCAATGGTATGTGCTCAGTGTCAATGGTATGTTTTCAGTAGCAATGGTATGTGCTCAGTGTCAATGGTATGTTTTCAGTGACAACCTCTCTAGAGCAACACCCTATTTTGGAAACATAACCTTTGGTTGGTGTACAAAAGTTGTTGCTCTAGAGAAGTAATTAATATAGTAAATGATTATTTTTGAAAAAAAATGATTATGTTGCTTTGGAAAGGAGGTTGCTCAATGTTGCTCAAAGGGCTGCTCTGAATTAGTTGAACAGATACAAAACTTGAAACAAGGCGGCTCTATCCCGACCTGAATTTAACACATCGCCAATCTTTTTATTTTCACTCGCTAAAGCTCGCCGTCTAAATCTCATAACCAGCAATACTCGTTGGCTATCCTATATTTCTTGAGATATTCATATAACTTTCGTGACAATGGTATTTTCTATGACAATCAATTGCTATTGAAATCGAGTGTTTTCCGCTATGACAATGTGGTTGAACATCATGTCTTTAAAATCCACGCTGCCCTTTCAATAACAGTTTGTTTGGTGAAGTGTCATGTGTACTTTTCGATCTTTCCCTGGAATTGCAAATGTTGCTTTGGTGTGTTGTGTCATACCGGCAGCATAATGTCTACATTTTTTCATCCCGGCGTGCTAGTGTCTCAATATGTCGGATGTCGGTATATTTCAACCGAGAAAACACACCCATATACATGTACTGCGACACATACTGGTTATATCTTCTTTTTATCACTGTGCCGATTTATAGAGTTGGGGTTACTGCACCTTCCGTACCCATTGCACAAACTTGCGTCATGAGAGCTGTCGTTGTGTTAACACACCAGAACGAGACCTGAATAATTGACCGGAAAACTTGCCGATAGATAACTCCTTAATATATGGTCAGATTTGGTTGGCCAAGATTGTCTTCGTTCTTATTGTTTTCTTCACTGTCTTTCATGAAACTTGCAAATTGATTTTCTATCTTAGGTACGGCGGTGTAACAACAGACACTGTGTGAATAAAAATTAACGTTGTATTGTCTTTGTCGGTCACGACTGCTCTTGTGACGCAGATATTAATCTTATCAGCTGTATGTTAATACACGATATAAGATTTCCCGGAGATGGAGAAATGGAAGGAACTTTCCGTCAAACAGTACTCGTGAAACATCGGTTCTTTCCGTTTTCTTTTGAAACAAGTTGTGGTAAACCAAATAAGTCGTCCAAGCGTGTTAATTTTGGGTTATTTTAATTAATATTTGTTTTTTACTTACCAATATGTAGTCTTATTAACATGTCGTGATATTTTCCCGCGTGGAACTATTTGTCACACGTGTGTGAGATATTAAGGCAATGAAGTACTGTACTAGACAAAGTTGTCCACATTCGATACTATGACCTTATAGGACTAATACCCCAGTCCAAAAACCCGAACTTTCAGACCGACTTGTCTGTTTCTGTCACATTTATATTTCAGAACAATTCGGCAATTTCTGGCAATGACGGATATGAAACCTAATTACACGCAGTGGGTACACTGACTTCCGTCAAGCTAATGTAAGAGCATTGTGAACATTTTATTTACGTCATTATGTCGTCTTGATGGACATAACATTATTTTACTGACTTAGTTGCAAATAAAGAACTCTATATTCCATTACGGAGAACATTTTGTGAACCAATTTCTAAAACCGTCTCGTCAGAAACGCTCGTAGCGTTAGAAAATCGTCTTAAATGAAGCAGTATGCACATTTTAGACAATCAATTCATCCCAAATTTGAATTAATGGGACAAGTTAATTCCTAGATAGTCACATCAATGTGGTACAAGGTTTATAAAATGTAATTTAAAGTTTGAATGAAAAACATCGTTGGTTATCTCCATGGGACAATCTCTATATTTTACTCTGTAATAAAAATCGACAAAATATATTTCTGGAATGGATAATGTACAGTGTATATTTATCAAATCCCTACAATCCACTATTACAACGAAAAAGGTAATTTCAGTAAATTTACATTTTTCTAAAATGTATCCAAGTTATAATATTAAAACTGGTTCCAGAAAAACTTACATCTTTTGTCTACACCAGTGCAAATTTTCTTTACGATAGCAGAATGAAGAGATTTGATAAATATACACTGAAATTGTATACTTTCTTTTTGGACAACCTGTATTATTAGGCAAATGTCACTTTTATCATCAAAGTACATAAACACGCACATGCCGATAACTAATATAGCAAGTTGGAAGGATTCTTCGATTGTTTTTACATATCCTTACCATATCATTAATGAATGATCCCAACACTATCCAGATGTACCATCGAATCGAAAATAGCTTCTAGTTTCCCATGTACCAAATATTATATGAAAATGTCAAATAGTGCCCTTCCACCTTAAAAAGGACACAGCTTACTCATTATCTGTGTTGTTCCATTGTTTCTGTGTTGTTAAGTAGCGACTGTCTATTCTACTTTTCGAACCAGGATAGCTCGGATGACAAGCGAGTTCTAAGATGTAACGTCAATAGGTGAGGAACACTCGAAAACGGCTCACATCGCAAACGATGTTCTATGATTATTTTCTCAAACTCGGCTTAGAAAAATGAAAGTTATATTTACTAAACACAAAACCAATATTGTGCCTTTCCCAATATACAAACATACTCGGAAAGAATAAAGGTACAATGTAAAATGTGTTCTTTTTGAGCGATTGTTTTCGCACATGTTACAAAAATCATAGTCAAATAGGTTAAAGTTGCTATGAAGTTATAACTACAAAACGGATTTTAGGGTAACAACGTTGTCTGTAGATAGGTGAAACATATTAACTGTTTTCTTGCGTCTACAGAAATGTCCATTAACCGCTTATTAAGACAACTTATGACGTCGATGGTTATTCCGGCCATAACATGGTGATACATTCACTCGTATGATATCTTGAATATGAATAATAAAACGCGCATAATACCTTGTGTGTCCAGTATTTAGATATAACCAATTATCGTTCAAGTTTTCACTTTAATGCGGATCCTTGTCCACCGTTTTTAGTACTGACGCTGACGTTTTTGTTAACAAAACGCTGTTTGACGTCATAAAGCGTTACACTTGTGTGCCTCACCTTTTGACGTTAAGTCTATACCCACTGCGTTATCTGGGTGCACTCTCAAACCGAACCCTCTGGCTTTTAAAGTGATTTTAATAACACATGTAAATATATAGGCCATCGTTATCACAACTTAAGTATGTTACGGTCCCATCAAACGCATATATACTTAAATATAATATTTTTTATAAACAATAGTTACTTTTTGTCTATCTACCAGTGGATAGGAATTAAATGATAGGAGTCGATAAGTATTAAAATATCCTCAGAAAGTATACTTGTCACTTAAGCAAAATTGGCTGGGCTGGAATATTAGATAGTGATGTCACTAGACAGAGTAATACAATTTTGCAAATAAATTCCGCCCACTAATGCCTAATATGAAGTAACGGAATAGAAAGCCGCTATGTATAACAACTATTGCTTGTGAATTTTAAACAAACATAAATCAATGCGTGTAATTGTGCTTCAATGTAACTATATTAATTATGTATACAACTTACAAATGCTTATTGCTATAAACTACATGATTACCGAACTTCCTATGGTGTTCAACACTTTCTATGATGTATTAGTTTCATTGCTATACTCCATTACTCGTGGGGGTGTCTAGAAGTTCTCGTTAAATGATATCACTTTCCTCATCACTACAAAAATGTACTACAGTATCTCGTTTAAATCAACATTCTTGTAACAAGGACAAATAGTGTATACGTGAAACTAAGAGCTTGATCTGTGATCGTCTGAATGTCAGCAATGTATTATATTTCCTTAGAATGACAATTCGTCATGAAATTCTTTCATTTAATTACATTCTAGAATATTTTCTGCACGCAACTAAGACTTGCATCAATCCTCAACGTCACCCGATAAAGATTAGATTTGTGTATCTTTAATCTCCATTGAAACCATCTTATGTTATGTATTCGGAATGGCTGAAAAGCCCGAGGCAGATATGTCCCGACATTATATTAAAGGTCGGGTTTAATTGGGAAGATGACAACTGGTGACGGAGTTGATCACTGATTCTCGTTTACTGAATACTGAAATTGCTGTGTCCTTTTCTCCAATGTTTAAAACGAATAACTCTTTTAATGTGATAAAGTTTAGCAATGTCTTACGCCGATTTGTTAATTAACCGTTGTACTTATACTGAGCTCTCGATAAACCTCCCTTGCCGTCTTGTAATCTCACGTTATCAGACAATTGTGCTAATACTTCTATCTGAACTAACTGATGCAAGCATCTTTGACATTTCCCAAATGTAGTCTCAAAAATGTAGAATACGGCTGCGACATACCATTTATAATAAGTTTACTAGATAAACTAGATAAACTATACACAGGAAATGTTGGTCTTGGTATTACAGGAAGTCTAGACTAGTTTTCTGACAAACAATAACAATAGGAACTCTGATTATTAGGCTAAATGGCGTGACATTATAGCACCAAAGATCGCACAGATTTGACGCTTAATAAGCCTAGGTCCCACTGAGCGTTTTTTCCTCGGCAATGTACTCCTGATTTAAAATAATGAGTTATCAGAACATCGGAAACAGGCCCATCGTGGTCTAGGGGAAGCTTTCGGGAAGCCATGAGACATTATGTGATATAGGAAGGAATCGTGATGAACCGGTGGTATCAGAGATATCGGGAGAACATCGCCGATGAGGAAATCCTCATTGGACCTAGGCTTTACACACAACAACGATATTTTCGACATTAATTTGTGTTATGTATCATACATGTATTTTCTATTCGGTTATGCCTGTGTCACATCAGTCGCACGATAATTTGGTCGAACGATTTAATAATATCGAAATAACGTTCAAGCCGAAGACAAAATTGCAGACAATTATACAGATCGCAAACATCGCACGATCATCGTACAGCAATCTTTCGCGTCACATGATTATACTAGAAATACTTATATAGCCTATCGACAAATAACAAGCAAAACGCAGAAATAATCGATTTTGGTTTGCGACGTTGCGTTCGTTCATCTTATAATAATAATAATAATAATAATTATTATTATAATAATAACAATAATAACGACTTTATTTAAAAAGGCATCACAGTTGGACAAGCGCAGTCTTCCCTGCGAGCCTCTATGACGAATGATTTGTACATAAAAGTATACATGTTTACAAGAGTAAGCAAAAAACATAAATTAATGATAATACTCCTGAAAAGAAAAATAAACATATTTCATAATACATACTAGTATGTATTAAAAAACATTTGACATTATTTACAAACTGACATAAAGCAATTTATGTGACAATATTCACAAAGCAAAATAATATTAATTGTGACAATATTCACATAGAAACATCATTCTGTCCACTAGAGTAAAACCAAATCTTGTGGCACTACTATTTCTTACGGTGGTTGTAGGAATGTATTATGACTGTCGCATGAAAGTGTGCTATAAACAGTGATCTTAGAGCCGGTGTACGGCTGTCGCAAGGCTGATGTGACACCGGCATTTCGTAGTTATAATATGGACACCATCTTTATCATTTGTGTTTGTTCTTCTTATACTTTCTACATTATATTCACATTTGACTGACAATTTACATGGACTGGGTGTTAATCATTGCACATGTATTGTCTTCATAATGATTTTGCATACTTGTATTCTTATAAGGACAAGCATTTACTCTGAAAAAAAACAACCGTGGTCCAACCTCTTAGATAATATTAATCTGAGCTAAATTCTCAGCTAAGATCCGAGCTTATACGTTAGCTTAAATCTCAGCTTAAATGTCGCATATTAGCTACTGATATTATTTCGGTTTGCGTCCTGGTATAATATGGGTATCAACATCGGTATAACACTTATAACACAATTATTGCCCAGAAATTATCGGTTCAAATTTTTAAACCTCCTTGACTTTTATTTTAAAGTCAGTCTCTGATTTCAGCAATTCTTAATTTCGGATGCTATTTCTATTTGAGATGTTTTTGTGGATTTGAGCCGGACTTCTTCGTACATAACTGATCAAACTTAGCTCATCAAACATATATCTATTTGGGGTACTATTAATGCATTGCTGCACTCAAGCTGCTTGAATATAAATACTACATGTAATAGTTTATACTTTTACAGGATTGTTCTACAAATGCTTCACAGCCCGACATCTCCGAAACCGTTCACAGACACGCATGATAATAACGATTCACTGAACATCTAGACTTCGATCCCATACTTATATTTTATTCATGGTTGAACTATGCATCATTTTCATTATGCAAAATAAATCCGGGAACTGTTGAAAATATAGCGTTTCAAAACCAGGATATAACGTTGCATGGGAAACTAACTGTATACAGTAAGTTTTGTGTGAATAGCATTGTTGTGCCGAATATGTTCACGCCAAAAATGACCCATACATAAGCACTTTTCGTAGTAGGGTGAAAAAATATAACGCCAGATATGGCTCACGTTATTTTTGTCGGATTTTTCCAGAATGCTTGTAGTTTCCCATAACGTTAATTACTTTTTAGGCTTGTTAGTTATTCGATAGAACAACTAAAGTTATAAACACACGTTTCAATAATCGGTCCTTGTTTAGTTGATTAATCTATTTTTCTTCCTACGCCGCCGCTAGGCGGCGCCACCTTTGCAATGGTAAACCGGTCAGCCGGTAATATTGCGTAATTACCGAAGCGGATGTAAACCGGTCATGCAAAATAGTTCATCAATGGCAGCATTAATTTTATACTACAGAGCTTCTTAATATTTCTAAATCTGTAGGACAGAGCAACAAAGCAGTACCGACTGTACGATACATGTTTAGACAAGAAAAACATCAATATAAACATCAAAGGATGCCGTTTAGAAATAAAAAAAAACATTCCACAAATTGAAATAGGAATCTGAAAAGCAGATTACACTACTTTTATAACAAGTTTATTTGAATCGATTTCTACGTATCAGCCCTTATTTTACCATATTAAAACGCGTACACAAGTACTTATATATGGTAACATTAAGTCATGGTTACTTGAGGGAGATTATTGCAATCATTGACTACGTACGATATTGTACCGGCACGGGGTTGTACGTATTTTTGAAAATCGTTTGAAAAACAGAGTTTATTCGGACAATACCATCCTTATCAAATTAAAAACCACAAACAGAGAACGCCTCAAGGTGCCGACACTTAAGGTCTATCCTAATCTACTACACGTACTTATTTCAAGTCTGCCGTCCTCAGAACGACACATCGCCAAACAGAGCATCACAATGAAATTCACAGCATAAATAACGGTTTGACGTTCTGTCTTTGTTTCCACTGAACTTAGTTGGCTGAAACTAGTCACCATACTAAACAGAAGCAGTTGTCATGGCGACGTTTGTGTTATTACTTCTACGTTATTAGTCCGTAATATCTGTTTGTTATTATATTGCTTGTAGAAGTATACGAGCTATAATGTGTAGTATACAGTTTACTCCTCTCATTGGCTTTAGGGTAATAAACGTTCTTGAAGGACGAACGTATTTCACTATCAAACCTAATATGGCTATATATTATTATAAAGGTCACATGTAGCACTTTGAGCCAAATGTTGTTTCTTGTAAAAATGATAACGTTGTTAGCGTAAATAACTTGGTTTTGTTAAAAGCACTTATTGACAAACACGTTTGGTCTTCGGTATTGACCTTGCATTTCATTCTCCTAACGAAGCTCTGTATCACACAAGTGTCTAAGGGTGTGAAAATGACAAGTTACTTATTTGTCATTAACACAAGCTTGGTCGTCTGGGATGCGTTTCATTAATTGAATGAAGTTATGCAGCCTCGCAATCAGTTAAACCAACCAAACAAAAACTATATATCTAGATTTGTATTAACTAGGACCTGTATCAACATACATTGCATTAAACAATCACACTAATATAATAAGACAAACCCAAGTGATACAATTGATAAAACACACTGCAGTGACCTAAATCTAGGTACATTTACATGTATTGAATTTTTGAAGAGGGGAGGTACGAGCTCTGTCTGGTCTCACTCGGTCCTAATGCTATCTTAGTTTTATGAAGCAAATCTGGTACCGTACCATAAGGATACTATTTGAGTGACACAGTGGTCGAGTTCATTGATTATGTAAAATCAATTACAAAGGCTTATCCAGACATCTATAATGTCATTGCTAAACTTACATAGTTTACCTGTTCAGACAGTGGTTGTTATATTTTGTGTACTCATAAATTTACATTATCCTAACTGGATAGAACGTTTCTCTCTACGAATCATCATATTGTAATAACATGATGTACACATGAAGTTATGTGTCTAGACCATGTAACACTCTAAAACCTTTATATATTGTGGTCATAACGATGAGATGTCTGTAATAAATTCAGTAAATACTCATATTGAGTTACTAAGTAATTTATCTTGATAATCATACTTACATCCTAATCTCAATCAGATTTCATCTCCATTGGTAGAATCTACCAATCAGGTTACATCTCCATTGGTAGAACCTACCAATCAGGTTACACCTCCATTGGTAGAACCTACCAATCAGGTTCCATCTCCATTGGTAGAACCTACCAGTCAGGTTCCATCTCTATTGGTAGAACATACCAATCAGGTTCCATCTCCAGGGTTAGAACCTACCAATCAGGTTACATCTCCATTGGTAGAACCTACCAATCAGGTTCCATCTCCATTGGTAGAACCTACCAATCAGGTTCCATCTCCAGGGTTAGAACCTACCAATCAGGTTACATCTCCATTGGTAGAACCTACCAATCAGGTTACATCTCCAGGGTTAGAACCTACCAATCAGGTTCCATCTCCATTGGTAGAACATACCAATCGAGTTCCATTTCCAGGGTTAGAACTATCCAATCAGATTCTAGCTCCAGTGTTAGAACGAACCAATTCTGAATTCGAACCTATCAATCAGATTCCAGCTCCAGGGTGTGAACCAACCAAACATATTCCATCTCCAGGGTGTGAACCAACCAAACATATTCCATCTCCAGGGTTTGAACCAACCAAACAGATTCCATACCAACCAAACATATTTCCATCTCTAGGGTTTGAACCAACCAATTACATAGACAAATGTAAAATTAACCCCGCACTCTATTTACTCTAACACTATTAAAATAAACGATAAGTCATATTATTTATTGAAGGCGGACAAAGAGTGACCAATGTGTACAGCTACAAAGCTCCAAATATACTAACAAACTAGATGACTGATTAAGATAAATTTAATGTTAAGTTTGGCAATGTTTGGCCACGGCTTACAAATTCGGGCTGCCGACAATACAAAGGGCTAGCCCTAACAACAACAACAACTTTAATAAATCAAGATGTTCACAATGAACAGATAGAATTAGTATTTGAGCCAACTCTGGGTAACAGGTGTTGGGCTCACCTTATTTTATTTATATATATAATAAATGGATTAAGCTGTCTGCAACCAAGTGTAACAAACAACTAAATACAAAATGTGCATTTAAAACATGTTATCACAATTAATGTCAAAATGGGTTTGAGACCCCACAAAAACATGACATGACGAAAGTTAGATAGTCAATACTATTAACAATCTGGGTTTATGACCCCACATAATATTTATAATTTATAGTCCGTGACGAAGGATTCTACGACGAAGATCTACAACGGTCATACAAGTACCTGAAATATATCAATAAACCAGCAAAGTATATTTTTTCAATAACAACAAAGAAAATGATATATCAATAAAACATGCATGTGTGAAATTCGCCATAATGAACACATGTACTCTATCAGTTAATAAGGGTGCGGAGGGTGGGTATTAAAGAAATGAAAGACCAGTCTCTCATTTTTATTTTAAGAAAGGCAAGCGGTGCGCATGTAACTTACGCAATGTGAAAATCACTAAGGGTTAAAACCCTTAAATGTTTAGGTTCAAGACAATAAATGTTTGGCCGCCTCAAAATAAAATCACCTATCCTGAAGTGATAGCTGCCATTATTTATTGAAGGCGGACAAAGAGTGACCAATGTGTACAGCTACAAAGCTCCAAATATACTAACAAACTAGATGACTGATTAAGATAAATTTAATGTTAAGTTTGGCAATGTTTGGCCACGGCTTACAAATTCGGGCTGCCGACAATACAAAGGGCTAGCCCTAACAACAACAACAACTTTAATAAATCAAGATGTTCACAATGAACAGATAGAATTAGTATTTGAGCCAACTCTGGGTAACAGGTGTTGGGCTCACCTTATTTTATTTATATATATAATAAATGGATTAAGCTGTCTGCCATATGGACCCTACACAACGGTCCAGGTACGTCATGGACCGGTGTGCAGGGACCACCGCCACGAATGGTGGGGCCAGCGAAATCCGCCGTGCAACAAAGCCAAACATTGCCGAGTGCCGTGAGCAAAATATCAACGGCTTATTTCTATACAATAGCTCAATTCAATCCAATCCAATTCAGTTCAACTTAACTCAATTCCATTTAATTCAACTCAGTTCAATACACTCAAATCCAATCAATTCAATTCAATCCAACTCAATTCAGTTCAACTTAACTCAATTCCATTCAATTCAACTCAATTCAGTTCAACTTAACTCAATTCCATTCAATTCAACTCATTTCAATACACTCAAATTCAACTCAATCAAATTCATTAGCATATAATCAGTCATCGTTGTACTTAAACATGGGTAGCCGAGAGCAAAACAACAACGGCTTGATTATTAAATAATTAATGCATTCTATATAGCAACAGTCCAGTTTGTAATTCGTTTGACTTTCTATGGCTTAGTAGCTGTACACTATACCACCCTCAAGGTTGCACCAAAAATTCATTGCTGCTTAATGCAAAACAGCAGCCGCTTAAATGCTGCAAAATATAGTCATATTCATAGTTTACTTGATATTTGCTTGGCAAAGTAAATTGACAGACAGGTGGTTTTACAATACCACAAGACAGGACCGTGTACAAAACTTAACCACTTGCATATTGTATTTGTTCTGATAAATCATTAAATGTATGCCATTACTGCGAAACAACATTTTGTCAAGAGAGCGCAGATCAACATATAAATAATATGGGCCCCAACGGGTCAACAAATTTTCGTACCAGCACATGAAAAAAAAAAAAAAAAAAAAAAAAAAATCTACTTCCCCTCGCTTCTAATGACACACTGGATAGCCAATTACCTTAAAGGGAGCTAATATCAGCACAATGATATCCATACAATATCCAAGTTTTTGCCAGTATGGAAGACCTTTTTGGTAGCCACTTAATTAACAGGACACAGCAACCTTGATCTTTGCAAGCCTACAGCAAATGCAACTGACAAAGGATGGTTATGAAAGCATAGTAGATGTTACATTACAGCACAAGTTGAAGTTCTATAAAAAAAACACCCTTGTAGATATACCACAAAACTGTGTACTAAACTAATCCAATTGATCTACTGTATCAAATTGTAAAGGCAAGCCCTAAATTGAATCTACCAGCAAACCATGAACTAATAGCCAGAAATAGATGCCAACTTGTCACTTCTTATAAATTAGTCAATGGAGTTGTACAACCAACACATAATGGACTGTGTGGAACCATGTTCAAGGTCCTAAATGATGGAACTTGCAAGCAATATGATAGTAGGAGCAATAGTAACAGAACATGGTTCATACAAAATTCTCACACCAAAATTCAAGGACTATTCAAGGTAGAATATGCATTTTCAAGGTGTTTTTCCAAACATTCACCATGGTTAAAAAGTACGAAAATGTAATAATTCACTGCCACTTTATACTCTATTTCTAGTCATACACGAACGAGCTCAATTATCAAATAACTGTGACATTCACACTCATACATTTTAATGTGTACTTTAATTATTATTTTTTAAAGGCGCAGATAATAAATGTACCATCTAACAACACCTTTTTTCAAGGTGGCACTAAATTCAAGTACTTTCCAATGTTGAAACCACATTCAAGGCCTGTATGAATCTTGCAGAAAAGCACTCTTAACAGTTTATAGTATTAATATAACATATAATTATGTACTGTTCATATGCACAGGTGGTTTAACTAACAACATGAATTTAAAGAAGATATTTTATCGAGACAACAATAAACGACGAATAACAAAATGTCTCATGACATGTGGTAACAAGCCATTACTTGGCAACTGCTATGAACTAACAAATTGTTCTAGATGCATAATTTGGTAAAATGTAAGGGACATAGATAATGAAGTAAATACATATAACTCCGCCATGACTACTGGATTGCACGAGTCTATACCATTCATCTATTGATCCTGGCAATTATCACATAACCCTAAACTAACAAATGTCTCCTACCTGGATCATTTACTACCTCAAATGGCAAATGTCCCTACCAGATTAATATCACCTTACCACTTTTGCTTAGCATGTGCATAATAATAGCTTAATGAACATCTCATGGGCTTTAGACCGGATACATTCCCTATTCTAATAACCTTACTATTTACAAGTTGAAGATAATGTGTAATTACACCAATGCCAAAATAAAAATTGTATCAGTAACTTAGTGAGTAACTCCTTTTCACTCAGCAATAGGAAAACTGGTTTGCCTCTCATACTCTTGTGGTGATAGCTATGTCAGGAAAAAAGGTGCTGAGTTGCAAGAACTTGTTTTACACTCAACCTAAAATTACTAGTATTACACCGCCATACCACAAACAGTTTTATGTACACACTACACTGATACACGGGGGACTAAAGCATGCATTTATAACTAGAAATTACACTAAATAATCTAAATCTTTAACAAACCCTCTTTTTATAAAAATTATAGTACCAGTACAATATCCATAGCTAGGCAACTTAAAATAGGTTGAAAGATTGCAACTTGACCCATTACCACAGTCAGACAAAGCACACTAATTAATTTCAAATTCCAGTATGTGAACTTTGCTTGAACTAACTATATTTGTGATGAAGTTGCTGTATATTATAATCACTGCCTAATATTAAGCACTGAAAATACATCTGTCCCATACCAACATGAGTATGTGTGATTCCACTACAAAAACATCTTCAATTGATTTAATAAAAACAATCTTTAATTTGGTTCAAACCCAGTGCTGGTAATTATACTGACTACAAACAAGCATGTCCACAAAATTTTCTCTATACAAACTCTGATTGTACATTCTGAGTAAAACTTACATTTAATGTACTTATGTAACACTCATATCACAATTCCTTATTAAAAATTAAATATACCACCTGGTTAACGATACTGTTAATTCTACCCGATTGTCTCCTGACTGACTCAAGATACCCACACTTCCTAACATAAAAGCCATCAAACAGTCCACACAATTCCTGCTGACTTATACATGATACATCACACAAACCATTTTCTTTGCGTTGTGATTAGTACACATTCATGACATTCCTACAAAAAAGATTAGTAGTTGATATTCACAGTACTCGACTTATAAAGACTGAATTACAGGTTCTACCATAAACACATTCGGTAACACTGCCGAAATTGTTGATATATCCAATCAGAAAAGACCCCTGGTAACTATATGTGCAAGCTTAACAGTAACTAAATGGTTAGAAACTGATTTTTATATCAAAATTGATGGCATTAATTTTTGGAATTACCATCATATACATCACAATATAAATTAAACTAACTCAAATGGAGGAAATTTTGTCGGTTAAATATCCCTGCTGTTTATGCACGATTCATATGTCGCAACAGCCCTTCAATGCGGTACGTGCATATTTTTATCAAATTTATCAATCGTAAATTAAGGTGACAAATTTTCAATATAATATTGAATAGTTATTTTCTAAATCCAAAACCATGTTACAAGGATGCATTCCACTAACTCAAAATGACACTTATACTTTTGTTCCGCAAGTGGAACCATTCGGTAATTGGCAAACTGGCTCTATGTATGTCATTTAACTAGCCATACTTTTGTTCCGCAAGTGGAACCATTCAGTAATTGGCAAATTGGCTCTATGTATGTCATTTAACTAGGCTAAGCTATACTTTTGTTCCGCAAGTGGAACCATTCGGTAATTGGCAAACTGGCTCTATGTATGTCATTTAACTAGCCATATGATTCCATATATTGATATAACCTAAGCATCACTTATACACATGGAAATGTGTAGATACAGTCCGTGTTAACGTGCACAAGCCAAGGGCTCAATTTCAGTCAACAATTCAGGATAGACAATATAATTATACTGTATACAAACTGAATCCAATGGGAAAAAGAAATAAAAATTATACGCCATATCCTTCAATTTAATAGATTCTATCCTCCATGATGATCATTGATGCCATATCTCTGCATTCCGTGTTTCCATCACAATCCACAATAAAGCCTCCGTTCAGTATGCACCAATCTAAAGTCTTGGCCAAATTGTGAATAAAGAAAAATATAAATATAGCCATAAAAGTATAATTATCTTAACAATAATGAATACATATTTAATAAGTTATTTCTCTTCATGCATAATAAAACTTGACACACATTAGCCTGATTAGGTGGGCTGCATGAAGGTAATGATATGATTATTCAATATATAATATAAATCCCCAATTAGGCTACGCCTTAGCTCATATTATCCAAACATCATTCACTTGATTTGAACCAGTATAGCCTTCGAAGGCCTAGATGCGTTTACCTTAAAGTTCAAGCTTGGACGGTCTGTTAATACCAAGTCGGAATCAAATAGCACAAGGGCCTACTCTGGTCAGCAATCTGCAGTGATGTTTAAGATCTCGCCACCAGGTTAACCAATAACCATACATAATTTATCATGGGGAGCAACTCTGTACATCAAGCTACGAGTGACGTCATAAATCAGAAAATGACGTCATCCCATATCAATGCAATTTCAGGGGCGTAGTTGGTGGTTGTGTTTGGGGTCCTCAACATTGTAAAAATGTGCGACTTTAATGTCATTTTGGCCAAATTTATCATTTTACTTTCCTTATAAATTAATGTACGCACGCGTGTACGTCCGCATCGCTGGCTACGCCAGAATTACTGTGGTTTCGTCAAATCTCCGGTTCGTCAAATTGAATTTATAGTATAAACACTAGCCCGGTTCGTCAAAGTGATAATATAGAGTGATTCACACCAGTCATGCAATTACCGTGTATGCTTGTCATAGTGTGATATACATGCATCGGACAACAAATAAAGTGATTAAAGGATAATTATGATTGAATTGAAATAATTAATAAATTAAATGCATTTAAATACATATGTATACATTTATAGAACAGAATAGAACTTGATATAAGTGCTTATAAATATCGTATTTTTACGGCAATTAATATTTCGCGATAATAATACATAGTAATAATGCATAGATCTACATTACTATACGTATTAACTCTCATGACCACGATTTTCATCTTTATATTGAATAAACAATGTGTATTGCACAATATTCTGTTGTGAAGGCAATTGTGATTTTTATATGTGATGCATTATTATATTTTGCCACCTGTTACTGTCATATGAAAATTGTATCGTCTTATTTGTATTTTCATCTGTAGCAAAATAAACTTTTTTTTATAATTCACCGTGTTCCTTCAATTTAATAACTCCATATTTTACGTCCCGGCTAAATTCATTCAAATAGCAGAACAGAGCAGAAAAGTTTATGTTTGCATCGAAATATTAATGGGTGACTTTTTGACGCTTGGGACGAGTACGAAGACGGGGACTTGACTACAACACAACTTCTGAGGACCTGTAGTCACCTGTAGTCACATTATTGGACTTGGTCGCATATATCGCATTCTGACAGATGATAAAGTTTTTAACATAATATATTTCCCCTTTTTAGATGTGCTACTATTTTCTGTATGATAATTTTTTGGTATGATATATATTAATACATGCATATTAAATTTTATAATAAACAATAATAAAACACAAACTATTCTTTGTTTTATATATTATAGAGTACGACCAAAAATGTTTAAATTTATTGAATTGTTAAACACAAACAATAAAACATTGTTAAAGAATTTAGGTTTGTTTGTATATAAAGCATTCAATAAACGCAACACTGTATACTATAATGATTAACTAGGCTATTATTTATCTATACAAAACATTTGCATTGTTTTTGTTGTCTTGTATTATGTTCCATATTTATAATTCAGTAGTCATATATCATCATTTTCATTAGCAGTGTAAAAAATGGTGTGTTAGAAGTATTTATGCGTGTGGGCATTCGTGTGAGTGTGTGTGCGTGAGTGTGTGCGTGTAAGGGTACATTTATGCATGTATATATGTTTTGTATTGATAACTGTACATTTGCCACTATGATCGTAGTATGTAAATATGTTGTCCTCATGGGTCTACGACCTTCTGGATTTGGAAATAAACTATATATATATATATTATATGTATATGCATATGCATATGCCCAATTGTTATAAATTGGAGTATTTCATGCTGATTTTTCTACATCTACAACTGAAAAAATGACAGTCATTTAATTAAAACACGCCAACAACTGCATCATTATCACACAATTATTACAATATTAAACAAATTATTTTATTAAATCTATCGTCATTCCCATACAATACAAATAAATCTTAACAAAAGGTGTTTGCTCACACCTATATATATATGAACTAAAATCCCTCTATAATTCAATTTGACGAAACCACAACCTGTTTTGTACAGAAAGTTAAGTTTGACGAACCGGAGATTTGACGAACCCACTGTCACCCCTACGCCACTGAATTATGTAATAAAATGACAATTCTCAATTCAGCGTGTCGGGTAATTCGCCCTTGAACCGAACAGGTTAACAATTGACGATGCAGAGCGCTGATTTCGGTGCGTGTCGGCATTGTTTACATCTATACGGATTCCTTTGTTATTATCTTAAGCTTCGTTTGAGACTTGTCTAATCGCTTATCTCGGACTGTACGCATTGCGTTGGTACTGAATATGCACTCAACTATTTTCGCCCATGATCCGAACACATTCGCCCATAAACCGAACATATTCGCCCATTAACCAAACAGGTCCACCAATACACTTTATTTGACAATGAACTTGACGAATTTGGCCTTTTTTGTGTATAATCAACCAATGAAATAAGTCAACACACTCCTGTATACAGTACTTTTTACAATACTTACGATTGGCTCATGTGTAAAGAACACAAACCGCCATTATTTCAAATCCCACGTTGCGTGATCTGAGAAGACTTTTGACTGTTACAGTATCCTTGAATGTTTACAATCATTACAACCACTGTCCAATTTTTCATTATAAGTTTGTCTCCCTTTCACGGCTTGTTAGTAATATGTATATTGCGTATTATTTGTTCTGTCCTCTGGTGATGGTATGCAAAATATGTTACAGTAGGGAAAACAGGTTAGTACAGGTTGAAAACCTGGGGCCATGTAAATATGATAATCACAAATTCTGCAATGCATTTAAACCATGTCACATCATGTTCATTGTATGCTGTAGAAATATAGAGATATTGAACGAATGTTGATATAATCAATTGATTTGTTTGCATCGAGATCTAAGATCTATACAGTTCCTTACATTAATATATAGAAATGTCCAACATTACTAGAATGGTTTCACGCCGTGAGCTAACAGGAGTGGAAGGAGAGTGCATTTGGTTGGTAGATGAGAAGCTGCAAGACCTAATGCAGCACGAGTGGTGCTACGACCACGATCTTCTGCTCAATTTACATGCATATATAGTATCATTGACCCACAAATGTCCTTGTATTAGACGCGTGGTATTGGACCAGTTATTAAAATGGGAGAAGGAACTACTGAATGAAGACATTGTGCCACGTAGCCACGTTTTTTTGGTGCACAGGATTAGAGATATATGTACGTTTCATGAACTTGAACAATTAAATTACATGGTTGATGAAATTACCCAAAATACGAACTAATTTGATGGAATGGTGTTCATGTATTAAACAGGTCCTGATATTAACTTGTTTGTTATTACAAATGAATATATATATATATATATATATATATATATATATATATATATATATATATATATATATATATATATCTACATGTAGAATAATTGCATTAGATTTTCACATATCTATAGATCTTGATAGTCACATCGGAATGAAACAAAGAAACTGCAGGATACTGGATGTAGTAAAACAACATAAAATGAACACAATATAAAACATACAATTCAATACGTAATAATATCAATATATTAGGCTTTTGATAATCTTATGCACAATACGAAGTTTCTAGATTGTACATGGAAGAAAACTGGTGCTTCCTGATTTATATCTTCATACACTGACTACCTTCACAACATAATTATCATATAAATCAGCGCTACATTCATAAAACCAGCTGTCAGTCTATGACCTGTCCTTTTCTTTTTTTATTTTCTTAACATAGTTTTCCTTACACTCCTTTTTTAGTTGTCGTTGGCGTTTCCTTTCTTGTGTATCAGCAAGTTTCTTTTCTTTTTTTACCTTATCTTCCAATTTCGATTTAAAGCATTCGTCAGAAGTGACAACAAAAAATTTATTCTTTTTGACTGCTTTTTTGTATTCCTGTTTTGGTAGTACTAACATTGGGTTCCCATAGACAGAAGGCATTGGGGCGGATCTGGGTGCGGTTTGACTTTTGTACATGTGCCATGTTTCATACATAGAGTCATTTATTGTTGCAATTCCGGAGTCGTATGCATTTTTATATGCAAACAATTTTTCTTCTGTAATAGCCGATTCAACTACGGATAAAGCCATATCTGCATCGCACTCACTTAACTGGCTAGTTTGGTTAGGTTCTGAGTGTGATACAGATGGCTGAAGAAAAAGGTCGGCACCTAGCTCTGGATTTAATTGATCCTCTAAAAGGTTTAACATACCATTTTCATCTAGTGAAATAGGCAAGTCTACAATGGGCTCATCCGTGTTTACGTCAAATGAGAACAAGACGTCATTATGTGTACTTTGGGAAAGAGGAAGAGTGATATGTTCCGAAGCAATGATATGATCTACGGAATCTACGGTAGGTACGATAGGTTCAGTGGTATGATATACATGCTTAATGGTATGATCACCAGACTCATTGGTAGGTAAGATAGACACACTTGTATTACCGACAGACTCATTGGTAGGTAAGATAGACACACTTGTATTACCGACAGACTCATTGGTAGGTAAGATAGACACACTTGTATTACCGACAGACTCATTGGTAGGTAAGATAGACACACTTGTATTACCGACATACTCATTGGTAGGTAAGATATACACACTTGTATTACCGACATACTCATTGGTAGGTAAGATATACACACTTGTATTACCGACATACTCATTTGTAGGTAAGATATACACACTTGTATTACCGACAGACTCATTTGTAGGTAAGATATACACACTTGTATTACCGACAGACTCATTTGTAGGTAAGATAGACACACTTGTATTACCGACAGACTCATTTGTAGGTAAGATAGACACACTTGTATTACCGACAGACTCATTTGTAGGTAAGATAGACACACTTGTATTAACTAAACAATATATAGTTCAATTTCCACTGATTGCTTACTAAGAGTAGTTTATAGTTCCCGCACTTACCAAAAATTAGCGCTGTGTCGTCGAGTTTTAAGTAAAAAAGTAACTTACTATATTTGTTTATTGGTCGTTCTGTGTTGGAATAAATTTCATATGATATCTTTGTATATTACCATGGTTTAAAGCTATAACTTATGACGGGCTTACCGGTGGGTGCATTTCCTGTGTCGTAGCTTAACAAGGCTCGCTTCGTCTTCCCTGGGACAATTACGTGTGGGGGGATTACTGCTCCGGCTGCATTTCCACATGCTATTATGGTGATCAGCTCCCTGGAGTTAGATGCCTTAGCATGCACTACTTTAGTCCCCTTTCGGGCAATAATTTTAGGGGGTTTGGGTGCCATGGACAAGCCTGTCTCGTCCATATTCCAAATAAAGTTACATTGGTCCATTAACCCATTCTCCGTTAGGACAGACTTTAGCTCCCCAAAATATTGGCTGACATGATATCTTGTCATTGACATATGGCGACCCGTTGCTGTAGGCTCTGCAGTTCTGAGTGAGAAATTGGGATGGCGAATTTTAAAGCCTCGCCACCACTTTTCCGATGCAACGCGACCCTTAAATAAAACCCCCTCAGACGCCGCAAACTGCCCGGCAAAACCTAAAAAGGTCTGCTTCGAAAAACCAATCCCCATATCTCCTCTTTTGAGTGCATACTCTATCAGTGCCTTTTCTTTTTCCATTGGTAGCAAAGGCTCTTTACCTTTTTTTGCCCCTTGGGCGACTTTTCCCGACTTGTGGTCATGTAATGTGCTCAACGGAATGGAATACTTTTTGGCGGCAGCCCGAAGGCTTAATCTCCCGTGCCGCACTTCCTCCACAGCAGAGCTCAAGGACTCGTCAGAGTAAGGCATCTGCAATGTTATAGGGGTTATCATTTGTTTATCTATAGGGGATTATCATTGTTTGCCTAAATAATCTAACAGGTCAAAAACAGAGTCTATTTGGAGTCTATACTTTTATGTACATGTATATATATTGTTAGACTAGACCTAGATATGATCTAATCATTCTATATGTTTGAATATTTCAGTCAGTAGCCTATGAGTAACGTTCCTGTCTCTTTGAAGCGCTTCAATATCAGTAAAATGATTAAAATCATATTAGCCCATGAAGCGAACATCTGTTCGCTTTAAGGGCAAATAGTGTTCGTTTCTTGGGCAAAACGTCTAGTTGACATTGAACGGGGTTTTATAAAAGTTTCTTCCATTTAAACTTGAAAGAAACGAATTGTAATTACAGAAATCTGACAAATTCAATAAAAAAAACGGCTTACGATTGTCAAATATGCAACCGTAGCAAAATTGGATGATGTGTAAAGCTCGCGGATTTCAAAAATTTGAATTTTCCCGCTCTTCAAAACAGCTTCTAGGTCACCAGGTTAAGCGTCTAGGTGAAAAAGACCGTAGGTCGATGATAAAACCCGTATATGTATTCAAGCGCCTGGAACACGGAAAAAGTACGCCAAAACAACGGTTTACGGTACATTTTAACACGCAGGTGTAAAAACTCGT
The DNA here is from genome assembly GCA_947247005.1 of Spisula solida. NCBI lineage: Eukaryota > Metazoa > Mollusca > Bivalvia > Venerida > Mactridae > Spisula > Spisula solida. The sequence continues at coordinate 15,453,218 of OX365948.1, read as the reverse complement.
GGCGAATTCGTTCGGTAATAGGGCAAATTCGGTTCAAGGGCGAATTACCCTCATATTCTTTAGAATGTTCAGATCTACCGTACTAAACAATAGCTATCTGCATATAAACACAACTACATGTCAATCATGATAATCTAAACAGACAGACAAAAACCTTGACCATGAATGATGCAATCGAATTCGTCTGTTCTATCTCGATTGTTGAAATCATCTAAAATCAGACATAAAATAATACCATCCAGACCTCAACCTGACACATCAGTTGTCACCAAACCTTCATCTAGCAGCATCCACAATTAATACCACAATTTACAGTAACAGGCAGGATTCGGATCACATTAAAGAAATGAAAGACCAGTCTCTCATTTTTATTTTAAGAAAGGCAAGCGGTGCGCATGTAACTTACGCAATGTGAAAATCACTAAGGGTTAAAACCCTTAAATGTTTAGGTTCAAGACAATAAATGTTTGGCCGCCTCAAAATAAAATCACCTATCCTGAAGTGATAGCTGCCAATATGTACATTACTCACCTGCAGCTTCTTTGAACCAAAATCAAGAATAACCTCCCTTGATTAGCAATATGTTTAGTTAATTTCATTGATTGGTTCCCCCTCCAAAGTAATTGTTGGGAAATAAGTTGTGATGAACATGTGATAGAGGCATGGATTGGATCTATGGAATGAAAGCTTAAAACAACAATGTTGTTTAATTAACAATCTCTATGCTCCAATCTCCATCTTTGTTGTTTATTCTTGGTCAATATACCTTTCATCTGTGCTTTGTTATCTCAGGCACAAATTTACTGTGATAAACATTTGTTCATGGACGTAGAAAAATGACGACCATATTTTCATCAAAAGTGAGTACGTATATAAATAAATTTTCGATTACATCAGAATTATACAACACATTATATGTAACATGTACCAACGGTCAGACGAACTCTTTCATGTCAAAACCTTTGATGTGCCTACTTGATGTCATCTGTGATAGACATAACTGCCAACAACAACACTTTGATCACAAATCTCTTTACGTGTTAACATTCGTGTACATTGTGGTCAAAAGTGAGTTATTATTTAGTTTATTTAGTTGTTCGGAGAACAACTATAGTTATATACACATAGCGTTTCAAAAATCGGTCCTAGTTTAGTTGATGAAACTACTTTTCTTCCTACGCCACCGCTAGTCGGTACCGTCTTTGCAATAGTAAACAGGTCAGCCTGTAATATTGCGTTACTGCAGACACGGATGTAAACCGGTCATGCAAAATAGTTCAGCAATGGCAGCATTTATTCTACAGAGTTTCTTCCTATTTCTAAATCTATACGGGATAGTCGGATATCCCACTGAATGATTTAAACATATTGCCAGTTTGCCCCTTTCTGTTAACTGCCTTGCGTACCATACTGCTGAATAAACATCGTGTCTTTGTTGCATAAGGTTACCTCCCGGTCAATAAATATACCGATTTCACCGTTACTGTTTATAAACCATGCATAGCATTTACTGGATCACACGTTCTGCTGGGGGCAAAACATTGACTGATAAGCTATACTTTGTATATGAAGGCTACTATCATGTGTGTTTTAAATGGCATATTTAGATGGTTTTACGCGTTAAATTTACAATGTATTTTGTATTTACAAAGCAATTACCACTACTTTAAACTGCATTGTGCGCACTTATTTCGTCTGCAAAAACTGTTACGTAATCATATAGCGTGGTACTGATCCAGTATTTCTAGTTATATATCGAGGCCATGGTACTATTCCATAATCAATCTAACTACTCTACGATAAGCAGTACCACTCTATATAATCTGTTTCAAATACATGTAGTTGGTTAGGTTAGATTAATCGGACGGTATATCCGATAATTCATGTGCGCCTGAATGATTTGGATTAATAGATTTAAGCATACACCGGAATAAATTCGATCAGCATCCAAACTTCAGAAAAACACATCCAAAACAATGCTAGTAAATTATCTGGCCGCAGAAAACTATTTGACTTGTACTTCCTCTGTATGTATTCATTCGAATCGTGAAAGCCCAGCCATTTTCGTTCGTCTCCTGTAAGTATTGCAATGCATAAAGGCCGATGTGATCAGAATGGCATTCATTCGAACAACCCCAGGGCTTTCAGCGATATAACTAATTGGTGACATTTGTTAAACTGATTACCTTCCAAAAACGCTTTCAGTAGATTGACTTTTCTCGTGAAACACGGTATGATTTATTTTATAAATAACTATACAAATAAAGTACAAGTCAAATAGTTCCTGCGAGCAAATGATTACCGACTTCATTTGACAGAGAATTGACAGTATCCCCGACCTTCTATCTGCATAATTCAACAGCTGATGTGTATAATATTAAGCATGAAGTCTCAAAATTGTGAAAAAATAAGCGCGATAGGCAGGTAGCTTTCAAATTGGGAAAACTATATGCACGATAATTTGACATACGAAATTTATCAACAAATTGTTAAATAATTTCATGTATAACAAACCAATTTTCCAGACACATAATTGCATATTATGACTCCCTTGTTCCATATAATATTTATATTCTTATAAATAAAACCTCGTATCAGTCTATTAAAGGTATTATCATAAGACTTGTTTTCAGTGTTCAACAATATCAAAGATCATAAACCAATTCCGATAATTCCATGACAATAGACATTTAGAATTTTAAGTCTCTGAATAGACATTAACACTGAATGGTAATTCTCCTTATATGACTCTGGAGACCAAAAGAAACTGTATATGTTGTTAATTTTATCAAGGGAAACAACCAGCACTTATTTTACCCGCTGATCCTAAAAAAATCAGAAAAAATAATTTACGGAGCGAAGTGCCGGGTACGAATTGTGTTGAGTACGAAAAAAAAAAATCAGGACGAAACGTTAGCGAAGAATTTATTCAACGATTAAACGATCTAAACTCGTGTTTTATACTCTTTTAAATCGAGTTGCGTGTATATTTTTATCGTAGGAACGGGTTTTAAGAATAATTTTGTAGTTCTTCCTAAGAATTTCGACTTGCCCGGGCCGACATACGTCAGCCATCTTTTTGCGTAAGATAACCTATTTTCGTTCAAGAAAAATTTGAAATCTTGTAACGACCGGTTTGATTAGTCTGGTTCACGACATTCTTACAAAATGCATATTTTTTTGGATTTTTTTTAAAATCGTAAACCATCGAGAACAGGTCACGTGCCCCTCCATGGACTTTTTACTTAAGGCTATCCAATATACCTGCTCGCTCAAGCTCGCAGGTACTTAAGCAGCCTTTCCAGAGAAAAAATTGTCCGCAATACTGCACTAGAAGATAGTGCGATAACTACAATACTGCGCTGAAAAATAGTGCGATAACTGCAATACTGCACTGAAAAGAGAGTGCAATAACCGCAATACTGCAATGGAAAAGAGTGCGATAGCTGCAATACTGCACTGGAACAGAGTGCGATAACTGCAAAACTGCACTGACATAAAGTACAATAACTGCAATACTGCACTGAAAAAAGTGTGCAATACTGCACTGGAAGAGAGTGCAATAACTGCAATACTACACAGGAAGAGAGTGCGATAACTGCAATAATACACTTGAAGACAGTGCAATAACTGCAATACTACACAGGAAGAGAGTGCGATAACTACAATACTGCACTGGAAGAGCGTGTGATAACTACAATACTACACTGAAAGAGAGTGCAATAACTGCAATACTACACTGGAATAGAGTGTGATAAGTGCAATGCTGCATTGGAAGAGAGTGTGACAACTGCAATACTGCACTGGTAGAGAGTGTGATAACTGCAATACTAGTACACTGGAAGAGAGTGTGATAACTGCAATACTAGTACACTGGAAGAGAGTGTGATAACTGCAATACTAGTACAATGGAAGAGAGTGTGATTACTGCAATACTGCACTGGTAGAGAGTGTGATAACTGCAATACTGCACTGGAAGAGTGTGTGATAACTGCAATACTGCACTGGAAGAGAGTGTGATAACTACAATACTACACACACTGGAAGAGAGTGCGATAACTGTAATATTACACCGGAAGAGAGTGTGATTACTGCAATACTGCACTGGTAGAGAGTGTGAAAACTGCAATAATTCACTGGAAGAGAGTACGATAACTGCAATACTGCACTGGAAGAGAGTGTGATAACCACAATACTACACTGGAAGAGAGTACGATAACTACAATACTACACTGGAAGAGAGTACGATAACTACAATACTACACTGGAAGAGAGTACGATAACTACAATACTACACTGGAAGAGAGTACGATAACTACAATACTACACTGGAAGAGAGTACGATAACTACAATACTACACTGGAAGAGAGTGTGAAACATGCAATAATTCACTGGAAGAGAGTGCGATAACTACAATACTACACTGGAAGAGAGTACGATAACTACAATACTACACTGGAAGAGAGTACGATAACTACAATACTACACTGGAAGAGAGTACGATAACTACAATACTACACTGGAAGAGAGTGTGAAACATGCAATAATTCACTGGAAGAGAGTACGATAACTACAATACTACACTGGAAGAGAGTACGATAACTACAATACTACACAGGAAGAGAGTGTGAAACATGCAATAATTCACTGGAAGAGAGTGCGATAACTACAATACTACACTGGAAGAGAGTACGATAACTACAATACTACACTGGAAGAGAGTGTGAAACATGCAATAATTCACTGGAAGAGAGTACGATAACTGCAATACTGCACTGAAAAATTAGTGTAATAACTGCAATACTGCACAGGAAAAGGGTGCGATATTGCATCCGATGCGTTTTTCACAACATCGCCCTCTGTTGAACAATAATGCAAGGCAGTAAGAGATAATATACACTCGGGTATGTTATTTAATCTCAGGCCACGCACACATATATGTCTCATGCTCTCTGTCTATAATGTATAATCTATCGTTTAGAACAAGAACAACGTCTCAAACAAAACGAAACATTTATATACAAAGAATGTAGGTGTTATATAACATTGCTCTAGTTCTGTTATATCAAATAATAGTACAAACTAACACCTGACCTGTTAAATACAAGCACGAGTAGATGTTCTGAAAATGTCACCAAGACCTCCCGGTAATTTAATGTGTTTTCCTATTTATCTAGAAGACCAGTACTCAGTAGCTCTTAACCTCGTACAATTAAACTAAAAAGTAAGACATTCTAGACCTCTATTGCAGCTGTAGTGGTATAATTATGTATAATGTCGATGAACACTGATGCTGTAGGCCTAATTGTACTTTTCTCTATCGTAAAACACCTGGTTATTGCTCTACGTTTCTAGTGCAGTATATTTAGACAATAGCAGGTTAGTGACAGTGGTGGAAAGAAGAAAATAAAACGATGTTTTATATTATTATAACAATACTAGTAATAGAATATTACTTTTATATGTTTTTATTGCCATAAATGCAATCCGCACTTGTCTAATCACAGAAGACGAATAATTGGCTAACCACTGATGTACATGTATTTATCGAGAGTCATTAATAAGTAAATATCATTATGTCATTTCGCAAGACCCATTTCGCAAAACCTATTACATGATTCTTGTTAATTGCTGTCCAGGTTTAGAAGTACACCTCCCCATTTCGTCATCTGTAAATGGAAATATATATACGACTATGAAGATCATTATAAACTACAACTATTGTAAAGGTTGAGAAAATAAACACTCGCGTGCAAAGAATTTAGGAATTTGGCACACCCATTTTTAGCTCACCTGTCACATAGTGACAAGGTGAGCTATTGTGATCACTCTTCGTCCGTCGTCCGTCGTCGGTGCGTGCGTCCGTCCGTCCGTGCGTGCGTGCGTGCGTCAACAATTCATTCAAACGACTTCTTCTCCTAAACCACCTGACCAATTTCAACCAAACGTCACAGGAATCTTCCTTGGGTGGTCCTTTCTAAAAATAGCTAAAAGAATTGTCATCTATAAATAACTCTGGTTGCCATGGCAACTGATAGGAAAATCTTTAAAAAAATCATAAAAAATCAACCGCTGGCCAGATTTCAAAATAATTTTACAGAAATAGTTGTTGTGTGGCCCTCTTACAAAATTGACATTTTTGTCTTGATTCGTCAAAAAACATGGCCGCCAGTGGGTGGGGCGCTGTTTTTCCCTATATATCTATAGTATAATCTTTAAAAATCTTCTCCTCTCAAAGTACTGGTTTGATTTCATTATAAATTTGTAAAATTGTTCCTTGGGTGGTCCTTTCTAAAAATAGCTAAAAGAATTACATTCCATGCAGAACTCTGGTTGCCATGGCAACCGATAGGAAAATCTTTAAAAAAATCATAAAAAATCAACCACTTGCCCGATTTCAAAATAATTTTACAGAAATAGTTGTTGTGTGGCCCTCTTACAAAATTGACATTTTTGTCTTGATTCGTCAAAAAACATGGCCACCAGTGGGTGGGGCGCTGTTTTTCTCTATATATCTATAGTATAATCTTTAAAATTCTTCTCTCGAAGTACTGGTTTGATTTCATTATAAATTTGTTAAATTGTTCCTTGGGTGGTCCTTTCTAAAAGTAGCTAAAAGAATGGGGAAAAATAGTAAATTATCCCCCTTACTACTCTCTAAAACTCCACCGGTCCTATCATGCGGATTACTCTGTTTTTATCCCTGTTTTGTTTATTGCACATGGTAGTAATTAGGCTGAAATATTTGCAACATTAATTATATCAAATAACAAGTTTGGCTACATGTTGTTTACACACCATGGTATATAAATTTTTATGGCCCTAACATATTAGGTAATACAGAAGTGAGAAATTTCATATCTGAAATCATGATATTTCAGTTTAAAACAAGGATAAAGTCCGAGGATCTCAACTAGTTAGGACCTGTATGCTAATTGGTCTACCTCGGGCTTTATCTTACAAGGGAGATAATTTATTTGTCACGTATGTCTCTCATTACATTCCATGCAGAACTCTGGTTGCCATGGCAACCGATAGGAAAATCTTAAAAAAATCATAAAAAATCAACCACTGGCCAGATTTTAAAATAATTTTACAGAAATAGTTGATGGGTGACCCTCTTATAAAAATGACATTTTTGACTTGATTTGACAAAAAACATGGCCGCCAGTGGGTGGGGCGTGGTTTTTCCCTATGTATCTATAGTAAAATCTTTAAAAATCTTCTTCTCTAAAAGTACTGGTAGGATTTCACTATTAATTAATTGGTGACATTTTCCTTGGGTAGTCCTTTCTTAAAATAGCTAAAAGAATTACATTCCATGCATAACTCTGGTTGCCATGGCAACCAATAGGGCAATCATAAAAAGATCATAAAAAATTAACCGCTGGCCAGATTTCAAAATAATTTTACAGAAATAGTTGTTTGGTGACCCACTTATAAAATTGACATTTTTGTCATGATTCGTCAAAAACATGGCCACCAGTGGGCGGGGCACTGTTTTCCCTATTTATCTATAGTGAAATCTTTACAAATCTTCTTCTCTAAAAGTACTGGTTGGATTTCATGTTAAATGGGTAACAATGCTCCTTGGTTTATCCTTTCTTAAAATGGCTAAAAGAATTATAATCCATGCACAACTCTGGTTGCCATGAGAACTGATTGGAAAAACTTTTTAAAAAAACCCGCTAAAATTAGGTTTTACTTGATCAATGTTTACAGGTGAGCGACCTAGGGCCCTGTGGGCCCTCTTGTTTATTTTTTTAAAACGATTTTCGTAAATCGCATGACGCGTTGTCTTTCCGTAGCCTCCCTATGTCGGTACTAAACGACTGTTGATTTGAGTAAAAGTTCACCTTTTTGTTGATTGTTCTCAATTATAATACATGATTAAATGAATATTTGTATTTTCAATATTTTGCTTCTTTGGTGTTTGTAAATGAATATTTTGAATGTTGTCTGCTTCCCTTTTGTTTAGTAAACTCACTTTACTCACTCCTACTCTCCCCTTTTTCATTATTTTATTGCAAAGTTCTTCAATTTTCACATTTCCTGTCAATTCTCTGTGACTTCAAAACCTTGTTTTTACAAAATGAGCGCTCAGAAAACAATGTCTAATCTAATGATGGCATTTTCAAAACAGGAAATGACGTCTTAGGTAAAATGCTGACGTCACTTTCTGTGTTAAAGCACCACCTATTAACAATAACCTATACTAGAAGTAGAGATCACTTTAATGCACTCTCACAAAACAGCATCAAATTTATTAAAACTTAATTAAGTTAAAATGGACGATATGTACAGATCAAAGAAGAACGTCTTGTGACACAGTGCACCACACAGTGTGAATACAATGAAACGTATTGCACATCATACCCTCGCTAGTTTATCCGCAATATCCCCGACCTTAATTGTCAGATAAATTCAAGCACCCATATAATTATCGATTCTAGAAGTAATTAAATTATTTTAACAGCAAACTCACCGCCTTTGTCATGCTGCGATGCTGAGTTGGTTGTATTGAGTCGGATTTGTGATATATGTATTCTGGCAAATGTCTTTGATTCTGGGTTCAATCACCGTGACAATTATACAAGGTAAGGCACCTATTTGACACGACAGAGTTCGATTTTTATCTTGAAACTGCAATGAAACACATGTCTATACATATCTAAGTAATAATCGAGTGTTAAAAATGCAAGCAACGCTGGTCATTTCTTGGCCCAAAAACAAAAATTAAATATCATGAACCTAGTATAGAAGTGTTTGTTCGTGAGTTCCGTATTACCATTACAAATGTATAACAAAATTCATCTAACGAGTAGCATCGTGAACATTTTCCAAAAGTAGGCCGTTCTTTTACGGTACCTTTCTCAATAAAAAAACATTGTATCATCAGTGGTGACAAGGTTATTTCAATTGCCGTTCAGTAGTTAAAGAAATTTGTCTGACCTTATATTCTGTTCGGTAATGAGCTGGATTTGTTTCCTAAGTTTGGACTGCAACATTTACGAAAATAAATAATTGAAAGTTTTGATGGATACTTCTAACTTCTCTTGTTGATCTTGATGAACGATTATTGAAAGTGTCGCCACTTTTTTATGTGAGTTTAAGTACCATATTAACCGAGCAAATATAATTATTTTAAATATGTGATGTTCCCAAAACATTCTGCGAAAGCATTAATAATTTACAATTTTCCTTCGTCGTTAGCTTTCGAAAATATAAGCTGCCTATTTCGTCTGCGGTTTTGTTGTACCTTGTCAGTTTCAAACCTCACACAGAATAAACATTGTTGGAGAAGGACTATAAAGTTAATTTCTAATGACTCAACACATCATTAAGTCGAGAATTGAATGTCAAATGAACAAATGGAATACAACACGAGGGATGTGGACTCAGACTAATACAAGCCAAAACTCGAGAAGTTCTGGCCTTAGACCAATACAAGCCAATACAACACCAGCAGTTGTGGCCTTATACTAATACAAGCCAATACAACACGAGTAGTTGTGACCTTATAACAGAATAAGCCAATACAACACGAGCAGTTGTTGACTTAAACCAATACAAGCCAATACAACAGAAGAAGAGAAGTTGTGGCATTAGACAAATACAAACTATTACAACACGAGGGGTTGTTGACTTAAACCAATAAAAGCCAACACAACACGAGTGGTGTGGACGTAGACCAATAAAAGCCAACACAACACGAGGGGTGTGGACGTAGACCAATAAAAGCCAACACAACACGAGGGTAGTGGACGTAGACCAATACACGCCAATACAACACCAGGGGTTGCGGCGGCCTTATACCAATACAAGCCAATACAAAACGAGGGGTTGCAACGTTAGACCGATATAACGTAATACAAGCTCTTGCAACTTTAGACAAACATAAGCCAAGAAAGCTCGAGGAGTTGAAACCTAAGACCAACTTAAACCAATAAAGGACAGGCAATTGAAACCTAAAACCGATAATAGTCGACGTAACACGAGGAAATGCAATCTTTTTCCGTTAAATACAATTGCGCAAAACTGTTCCTGATACATGTGGCTTTAATTGGCTTGCTTGCAATATCCTTTTTTTGGATATGGATGGTTTGTTCTATGTCTGACTCTTGCGTTGGTGGCTAGGCGGTACCACCGTTTCTGTGTGGCTTTGGATTGTCTGCCAGTGCACTTCACTATTTGTCACCTGTTGGAGCTTTAAAAAATCTCCCCGTTCTTCACTTCAGCGTAGTTATCATTTATAATCACTCCCTTAATGATTGATTAATTAAGCACGAAATTCAAAGTTTGTCATTCATTGGGGGTGTCAATATAGGCTTGCTTGAAATATCTTTTTTGTTGTATGTGGATGTTTCGTTCTATGTATGACTATTGAGTAGTTGGCTAGGAAATGTCGCCGTTTCTGTGTAACTTTGGATTGTCTGTGCGCTATATTATTAAATCTTATTACCCCTATATTGACCTGGCTACAACAGTGCTTTGTAGGGGTTATGCATGTAAACGATGAACATTCTCATCTGTATCAGTTGTGTTGTTGTTTTGATACCATAGTATAATTGTTGTTATGTTCGTCGTGTACCACCCTCTGGTATTCCTTTCTCAATTAATTAAGGTGGACATTATCGTAGTTACTGCACGGTAAGGCGCTGCAGTTGTATAGAAACCGCGTTATACGCAACTTCATTGAGCATGGTAATACCCATTTCACAAACCCCAGGAATTTATGAAGGAAGAAGATTGTATCAGGGGGAATATTGAAAAAATCCTCTCTTGACAAAGATTAATTCTCACGTCTTTATTAAACTCTCAAGTTAATATTAATAATTCAGAGATTTCAGTGTTTACTACAATTTGATATGTCTATTGTCTGGAAATGTACGCACTTACGGTTGAATAATGTCTATCAATCTAATACGGTCGGTCGTCAATGTAGTCATCCTAGTAGATATACAGAGATTACGTAAGCTTATTTTGTTTTGAATATAGATAAGCACAAAGCTTATTCCATATTTCAATGCTGTAACACACTTGTTTTAAAATGTTTACTACTTTTCTTGAAGCTGGCAACCCATTAAAGTAAAGTTGGTATTTTTTGTGTACCGAAATTTACCGCGTATGTGAGTTCCCTACATGTTTGCGTCTAAGTCCCAATATACCTAGCGATAAATCGAGTTTCACTTTCAGTATGTAGAATTTAGCAGCTCTTGTGGTATAACTTTTCTGTTTTAGGTACGGGTATATCGAGGTGTTTTCTTTAAGTGCATATAAATCTTCTTGCGGTTAATCATGTATGACTTCCTGTATATCGAATTACATTCGCGTTATACAGTCAGAACTCGATACAACGACGCTTATCGTTTCCAAGAAACATGTCGTTGTAACGAATATGTCAGTATACTGAATTGATACAAAGAGCATTTTGATACTTTTGTCCACAAATATGATGTCACTATAATAAATTTGTCAGTATATCGGGTGTCGTTATATCGAGTTATGACTGTATCAAGTTTTGCAGAATACCAAATTCGTCTTTTGGTATATCGAGTTGCTCAATATGGTTTATCGAGCTTTTATATGTCGCTGCACCGTGTTAACGTGACACCATGTCACCATGTCACTGAATTTATACCATGGGGTCTAATCACTGCATGGCAAGGAAGAATGGTTGTTGGTTCTTGTCTTCTGGTTCTTGTTTCGGAATTGTTATATATACTTCAGCAGCTGGCTGTCGGAGTGAGATGTCGTGTTTTTGTAGCTGTCACGCCTTTCGTGTTCTGTTGCTTCTGTTGAGTACTGCCTTCCCAGTCTGCTTTAGTGTTATTATCTTTCTCCTGGCATAAATACTCTCATAGTGCCAAACTCATACATGCACATCACTATGCATGTTTTGTAAAAAGAATTTTCGGAAGTTAAAAAAAAGAAAGAAAAAAAGTTAAGTTACCAATTGTCTAGGGGTGCTTTCAGCAGTTCAGCCGTTCAGCCGTTCAGCCAACCTTTGACATTTGAACTTCCCCTGTTCATTGGGCTACCTATGGACACCTACGTTCGAGTCTCCCTGGGGAGACTATTTCTCTCCTGGTGGGTGTGCAGCAAACATCGATCTTCGGCGCCCAGGACTATCGAACATGTTCAGACACAGCCCTCACAGGTACCAATTCACACCTTGGTCGAGTGGAGCATGTGGGTTATTCGTGCTCAGAGAAATTAAGCAGTGGTCCAGACGGGGGTTGAACCCGGGACCTCTCGATCCCGAAGCGCGCGCCCTACCTCTAGGCCACCGCTCCCCATGTGTTCATAAAATTTAACAGTGAGGAATTAACTATCATGAACCAAAGTTTCAAAGTTGCGAATATAATACTTGAGATACCTTAAGGATACCTTAGACTTGCATCATCTTGTCCATTGTCGTGTGAGCCATTTCGTACCAATCTTCCTTGAAAGTTTTTATATGATATTCAGGCGTCCCTAAGGTCGCCATGCGACGAAACAGGATAAAGACAGAAACCCAATATGCGCACCTACACATTGTCGTCCTTTGAATTCAATTGCAATTATTGGTTGTTCCATTATTTGTAACCGGGTTTTCTGTCAGATGCAGACAAGGTCACGTGACACGGTTTAATGTCATGCGGATTACGAAACAGTCTCCCACATTAAAGTAATGCCATTTAGGAGGCTTATATATCTCATCATGAAATGACAGTTCAGACGTATTCAATTTTCTGCGTTGCCAGCTTTGTTGCTCATGTTGCTATGCCAACAGAAGACGATATATATATAATTAATTCTCCTACACGCTTTCATTTCTAGATTATTGGAATCAATGTGTCAAGGTTCTTCAGCGTTCACCAGCGATCATCAACTTTTCAAATCTAATAGTAAGTTTTACTAGCTGAGCTGATCGGTTGCCCAAACGTCGGTAAACGTCGGTCCAAACGCTAGATTGTGAACCCAGCTTAAACGTCGGTCCAAACGCTAGATTGTGAACCCAGCTTAAACGTCGGTCCAAACGCTAGATTGTGAATCAAGCTTAAGAAAGTTGTTTGTTGTCTGTGTTGGTCACTTTGCGACACAATCTATATCAGCTGACTGCTTCACACAATTATAAGAGCCATAAGCAATGTTCTCATGACTCATGTGTTAATAGCACTACTAAACAAATCCCCTGACTACATCAGATGTATGTTGGCAATATATACGCTCTACAAAGACAGCTTAAAAGTCTTAAAATGAGTCTGTTCTTCTTGTTGTACCGATGCTAAACGGTATTTAACTTCACTATGATCGGGACTGTCTCGATGGTCTCATAGCCGCAGTCAGAGCCGTTGGTACCACATTTAAGCCAATGAGTCAATGTTTAACTTATCGATTATCTGCAGGTATATATCGTATACATTGTATAGCATTAACCAAACATGATTCCACTATTTCATAATTAAACTCAACAAGCGCATGCGTGTCATGCGGTAATACAACATTTAAAAATGATACATGTGGACTGGTTATAATTATGTGCGTACGGATAGAACATCGGCATATTTTATGTCGGGGCCATAATCAGAACATTAATGATGGCTTTTGTAATTATTGGTAAGTTTACAATCATATAAAACATATCAAACGTACATCAGGTGACAGAAAACCGTCACTCAAATCACGTGATAAGATACATATGAAACAGAAATAGAGTTGTGAAGCAACGTTTGTTTGAATGAATGAAGAAATGATTGATTGATTGATCGGTTGATTGATCGGTTGATTGATCGATCGATTGATTGAGTGAATGTTTGATTGATTGATTGATTGATTGATTGAGTGAGTGAGTGAGTGAGTGAGTGAGTGAGTGAGTGAGTGAATGAGTGAGTGAGTGAGTGAGTGGGTGAGTGGGTGAGTGGGTGAGTGGGTGAGTGAGTGATGGATGGATGGATGCATTTTTAACAATTTACCAGTCATTATTAATGAACGTTGATTCTCGGCTATGGTTGAACAAAACAGTTGAATTGCAAATATCACTGTCGATAAAATTGTGATGTCAGCAAATAAAGTCATCAAACAACAAAGACATCCCTGAAGACACTTTGATGTTAATAGTTTAAATACCAATATCCGATGTTAATCGTAGGCGATATTCCATTAACACCGGATAATGGAAAGTGCATCGTCATGCCAATAGATCACAGCCGCGATCTAGATGTTATACACTCGGCAAAACTTATAAGTACACACGTGGTATTACCGTTATAACTTTCTTATTATTTTATTATTTTTGCATGGTATTTTGTGTACACGGTATAGACTAACACAGGACTGGATAAATAAAGTTTTTTTCTTCAAATTTAAAGACAGCGGTTCATTGAACCATGAAACTTCAAAAACCGTAAAATGGTCTGGAAATTGACGCGTAGGTGCAAATTATTTTTATGTATGGTAAATTTGAATTCTAGATTTATCGTCAAATAAAAAAAAACACTCAAAAAATCGATTTTTCACACACAAAATAGTGGGTTTTTACTTTTAAAAATATTTTTATTGTTATGGTCAAGGGGTGTTGACCATGTCCGAAATTGCATATTTTATCCAAAGTCGATATTTCTAAACCCAAATTTGGCTTATTCCTATCATTGGTATCTTCATTACTGTGTCCGTGATAAGAACATAGACTTGAAACCGAACTGTATCAGCGCAGCGGGGCCATATGTGCATTAACAACCTGACAATCTCCCGATGAACACATAGATGATGTTTGTTCATTTCGGTGTAAGATCGAATTTTATTTCACCGAGTGATCACAGAAAATCAATATTTTCTGTGATCACGAGTGAAATAAAATTGATCTTATTGTAATAGAACTACATGTTAGAAACGCTACATAACATATTGACACGTGTTTATTGTTGCATTTTAAGTATGTTTGTCTGTACTAGTGAAAATCTCTCATTTTAAGTTTTAGCATAATTATCTTGTTCTTGTTCTTCGTGTTGTGTGACAACAAACGTCGGCCTGAAGTATAGTTACCAACTAATATATTCTCGCAATCAATTGTACTCAGCACCCGTCACAGAACTCGGTAAATTCCGATGTCTGTCGAGATATTGTATGAATGGAAAGTTTGCTGAACAAGTTGGATCAATACGGTGATCGTGTGTGGGTGTGTACTCCATTAGTAGTCTGACAGTCCCACATTGTGGCACATGATAACATTACCAAGCTGAATATATGTAATTGCTTAGCAAATATACCAGGCCCCCGCGGACAGGACTTGACACTGATTTCCGACAGTTCTTGTTAAAGTTGATGGCCGTTTTCAGGTATCTGTACTAAACTCTTAATTATTGCCGGTATCAAATTATTTAAAATTCAGGAACTCGCTAAAAGCTTCTTCGAATGATTGGCCTTTACTTTCATACGCATGTCGAACGTTTTATGTATATTTCCCACGTTTTAATTCCTACGCATATCAACGTCTGTATTTCATCAGCATTGTTTTAATAGTAGACTGTTATTATTTACATACATATTACTTTACATTTACAGAAATATACCAATGACCGAACATCCCCACTCCCCAGTACTAGAGAGAAACTGTTGGCGTCTGTTTGAAGTCACGTGGCAACTGATGACGTCATATATACAACATGCCATTAAAAAGCACACCAAGATACCAGACGAATTTGGTAAGTGGAAATAATGCCACTTCAAAAATTATGATTTGCAACATCAAATGTAGGGAAGACCTTTGTCGAGATGTCTAACAGAAATATAATTTGCGTTTTAATAAATGTGTTAGGCCGTTATTCATTTATCAGAACTTTGTGTAAAGTGAACTCGACATCCCACATACGACATTAGAGTCTTTCAATTGTGATTGTATATTCTAAAATGTTGCTTGGATATTTTAATTATACCTATAGTTGCTTATGATTTAATACATAATGTACTGGCTAACTGAGCAATACTGTAAATGTGCTTGCAATGAGTACACGAAGCCTCAAGCAGCAAAAGTATCTTAAGGAGGCCCGAGGTGCCTTGTGCGCATGCGCAAAATTTCAAAATCGTATTAGACGAAAACAAACATGATATTTATTTCCAATGATCGCATATAAATGTTAATTAATGAAAATAAAAATATTTTAGTTTAAAAAATATATATTTTTTTGCATGTATAAAAGTGGGTGGGAAACGGCACAATTGTAAATCATATGGGTGTACAATAAGTCACTACAATTGTTCAAATGCATATACTTATATAAAATATGTAGTGCATGATTTAGGTATTTGGAGTAGGTAAACTTTGAACTATTTTTCATAAAACTTTATTTTATTCTAATATGCAAATTAGGTTACTTTATACATATTTATTCAAAATTAGTACTTTTTGGTGAATAGCTCCCTAAAAAGGCTGGTGACCCCTATTTTTTACTTGACATGTCTAATTTTTTATATGATTCTCAACTTTTATTCAATTTTAAATAATCTTCGATCGTTGGTATAGATATTTTTTGACGTTCATCTGAAAATCACACTTTTTTGAAAGTAGGTGGGGTAACTATTTGTCATATACAAATATTGAATTTGTTCACCAGTCAGCCGAAATTGTGACTAAGGTCAATAAGAATGACCATTCAACACACAAAATAGCATGCATTGTTTAAAAGTGGTTTTATATAATACAAATCTTAAAATGAACTTGATGGTGTCATATATGCAAGAAATAAATAAAATGAACAAATGCAATAGTAGAAAGCCATGTATCTGAAAACGAGCCTGGTTACATATCATTTTTATGATTTCAATGTCGTTTTAGATGATTTTTCTGTCATTTTAAGATATTTCGGAGAAAATTCGATCTTTAGATGAAAGGTGCACGTACAACCTTAAGGGAAAATTTAGATATTTTGACTTATGTTAAAAAAATGAGCTGCATATATTTTCCAAGAAACGAAGAGTAACCTATGTTTTCTTAGTAATTATTGTTGCTCTTACAAAAATGCTTCTGAACTATGTAAACATTTGATAATCTTGATTTTTCTATTAAGTTGATAAAGTTAAGGAATTTTTTATATTTTAGGAAAATTATAAGTTTCCCTTTAGATGCTTTGTAAATACCAGCCCAGGCATTCAGAGCTAACAGCGCATTAATGTTATTGCAAAAGTAGGTATAATTTCAGCTGCACAAGGCCTTCATGACTAACATTAATTTATTACGAAAGTAGTCCAAATTATGTGCCCAATTATCCCTGCATCTCTCGAAAAGTACAAACGTTTTGCAATCAAAATGTGAACGGAATTTTACAGTGATTTATAGTGCTATGGGTTGTGTAACGACTATATAGTTTCTGGTTTGGCGAAACTTCGTCCAAGCCCTTCTCTAAAATTGACATGACATTGAACACACGATACCAATTGATGTTGATAGGTATAAATAAAAGTATCATATCGGAATGCTAGGGGTATGAACTATGGAAGCCTACAAGTGTCATGTTGTCCTAAACGGTGTGGAAAGGATATAGTCTTTATTTACTATAACATCGTCAAGCCTTGGAAGTTAATGCTATTTACCTGCTAGAAACTTGTCTGATCGTGCTCTATAGTTAAACATGTATACTCTAGTACTTCATCCAGTCCCAAATATTGTCCACTTTTATTCTCTACGTTTATTATAGCGAACCTACTTTCTCTGGTATGTTATAACATTCGCCCTTGTGCGTCCTCCACTCCTAGTTTTTAGTTTTGTAGACTAATATTATTTCTAATGTACCAGATCTAAAATAATAAATATCGCATGTCTGTCACAAAGGCTAAATACATTTTGTTTTTAATAATAATGCCGTGTTCACATGTGCTTGCAAAGCCATAAATATCGAGCTCGTTTCAATTTACCTATTGCGCGCATTATTGACAGTTCAATGACACAGTATTTAAATGTCATGTCAGCAGAAAGCTTGAACTTTAAATATCTCACCATTTTATGTTCTTGTTATAATACATTCTTTGTAACATGTAAATTTGTTTGATTTCCTGTCGTCTATGTGGGTAACATAAGTATCTCCTTCGCAAACGGCACCGTGTTAGTGGTATCATCGAACCAACAACCAACGAAAGAACGAGTAAACGAAAGAGCCAACCAATCAACTAACCAACCTTCGTTTTGTAGAGTTTAAATGTTCTTATAAAGCACTTTAAAACATATGTATGGAAATACTTATGGTACGTTTATTATTTTGTCACTGTCAACAGCATCAACCGGGTGAATTGTTTAGTAGATTCAGTACATATATGTTAACCATTCAGTTAGTCTATGGGAGATATAAACAGTATTAAACACAGCAAGGGAACAAAACAAACACGTCTATGAGCGACCATACCAGACAATGCCATAAATAGCAATAGTCTCGTGACGAAGTATTTTAAGAGAAGATATTTGTTTAAGAGACGAGAGGACATTTTTATGCCGCATGCCGGTGTATACAGAACGAAACGACAGCTGGGAATATACCATTTCAGATGTCAGGCAAAGCATATGATAGGATATGAATAGAAAAGAAAAGAGTTTATTGCAAGACAATGTTGCCCATGAACATATGCATGTAATATATGCTATGAACAAACGCAAATATCATAATGCATACATAAAATAAACGTCCGGTCCGGTGCAAGTAAGCATCATACATTATGATCAGAAAACGATGGTACAAAGAGTTTTTCAATATCGACAAAAAATAGAAAGCATTTCATGTATATTATATGTACTGGTTATATATTATATCAAATTTAAAGATATTAAAGATGGAAGACATTTAGGGCGACGTTGTTATGCAAAAGCGAGTGTACAAAAATAGCAATGGTATTCCAGACAAGGCTTATTTCAGTCCGCTCAATGTAGAGCAGTCCCATTTTCGGACACATTTTTATAGAAAAAAGGAAGACCTATGAGTTATAAACTATTTCTAGAATCCAGAGTTAAGACCGTTATTCTAGACAAAGCTTTATCTGATGAAGGATTGGTAACACAAAGAGTGATCCAAGGCTCTGTCATTGTGCGATACTCTTCTTATGTTACATACACCTGTCCTGAGAAGATCGGGTCTAAGGTATGACTGTTTGCTGACGATGCAGCGTTGTACATGACATTTGCTACAGTGCAAATTCCTTTAAAAACCCGAAGTACAAGAAACATTGAGTTGCTATACAAACTTGAAACAACCACAACCGAGTTTGTTCAAATCCAAACATGGCGCTCTGATCCTTGAAGCGTAATATAAAGTTAAAATCCACCTTTTACAAAAACAGCATACAGAGGCCTTTTATGACAACTGGTAGAGTATTTCCTCCACTTTTGAGCCCTCATACCAAAAAGAAAAACAACAAGACGGAGATGAGTCAGAGACGTGCAGCCAGATGAACCACTAATCAATGTAACTGGCATGTTTTGCTCATTCTCTTGAAGACCGGTGATCCGTCGCAAGATGGTGTCTCTTTTCTTCATGGTATTGTAACGGTCCATGTACCCACATATATATATCCAATGTCCAATGTACTCCCATGCCCTCTACTTAAGACAAATCTCAACTCTGACAGACTACAACTTCAAATTCCTCCATTGGCCATTGTACAATGGAACAGGCTGCCAACTAGTTCTGCGTTCATACCAGATTTGAACTGTTTTAAACCAGCAGTCAATTTACCTTCCCATACAATGCCATAGAAGTGTTTGACTTTTTTGATATTTTAACAATATTCTTACATCACTCATTTGCTTTTATAATAAGTTAAAATATTATCTTTATTAACTCACACTGCACTGACGCACACCTGAACACAACAAGGAACGCCCACAAGTAAGTTGATGGCATGCAACTTGTGAATAGCTAGACAGATAAACAACATTAAGTGAGGAAGGGTGGGTGGTAACTTGTTTCCTATAAATTGGAATGACATTTGTTAGGCATGATAATAACATGAGCATTGTTTATGTAAAAGTAAACATAAAGGATGATTCAATGTCACCTCCGGCACGGGGAAGTTGTCGCTATCAACCTTTATTGATGATAAACATAATAACTATACAAGTTCAAGTTCATTCACCCAGATATTCATTCCATGCGTAGATTTCTGTTTGTGTCTTTGTGGGATCGTCTTTAGGCTTCTTTTTAAGTGTGTCTCCACCGCATGATGCGTAATTGTGGTCACACGACCATAGAGCATTTCCTGCTGTCTGTCAGCATTATTAAGAAACACGCGTGGTTTTCAACTATCTGACCATTGTCTTCATTGTAAGACAAACTGTTTACATTGGTGATTTTATTGCTAATCTCTCCATAGGAGAGGAGTTATATTTCAAGAAAATTGATCATCCATTATTTTCATGAAATCACAATGAAATCTTATTTCGTCTATTCAGTCGTGTATAGTAATGTATCAAGTGATATAAACAACCATTGCATAGTCTATATCTTATAACCTTAGAATACAATAAACAATTGTGGAGACGGTGTTGTTTTTGCCTTTTTTAAGGCCAAGACGCTTACAATTTTCATCACTAATCGCCGTTTCAATATTTTCCAGATTTAAATTTCTATTGATCCTTCATCAGGAGACTACAGTATCCATTGTTTGGGTTGAATATACCTTCCAGTCTAGTTTATAAGGTACTTCATGACATGATTTTGTGGGCGATAGGAAGTTGAGTTTTTGTTGAACACGTTGTCTTCTTTGGCACTGTCACCAGGAAAAAGACGTGTCACATTTTTATTAAAAATTCTTTTACACATTTAGCACATAATTATAAAACATGCGTTCACTTTTGTCTTCGTTGAATAATTTTGAGCTCTGCTTTTCCATGATATCAAACACAAGCGGCCGTGAGCACACCAAGCTTAACAAACTTCAACTTTTGTCTATCATTTTGACCGTTTCTAGATTAGCAGAGACGATGTCTTTATCATAACTATATAGCTGATGATAGCTCAGTGGTAACGCATTTGGACTGTCAATCCGGAGGTCGTGGGTTCAATACCCTTGTCTTGTCGGAAATATTTATAATATTTCCCGCTGTAACTGAAAAGTATCGGTTAAAGGTGACAGGGGGCTGTGTATCAGTGCTATACACCAGACACATTAAAGAACCAGGCTTTCTATTCGAAAAAAGAGCTAGACGCACTTCTACAGCGCCTGACATGCCTGTATCTAATGTCTCTTTCTCCCTTCAGGGGCTTTCTCTCAGTCTGTCCCTCTGGTCAGATCATGC
Organism: Spisula solida; assembly: GCA_947247005.1. Classification (NCBI taxonomy): domain Eukaryota; kingdom Metazoa; phylum Mollusca; class Bivalvia; order Venerida; family Mactridae; genus Spisula; species Spisula solida. The sequence goes on along the minus strand of OX365948.1, from coordinate 15,431,958 downwards.
TGTATCTGTACTGGTAGAGGATGCACATGTGACCTTGTGACTGCAACTCTATATCGAAAATGCCTTTGAACGTGTGTTCAAGGCGCTATATAATTCTGGTATATTTATTTATAACTTCCTCTGTGATAAACCATTTACTTTTGGTGACACATTTTTTTCCAATTACAGTTCCGTAGTCACATATACACCCTCTAAGACCTTTGTCTGTGCTCAGCTCTGTCAGCCTTTTTTTGACGACAACGATATTTAGTTGTTCTTGAAACATTTTTATTTAAAAACTAGCTTGATATTTCGTACTTTTTACAGGGTTTTCATTATTTGACTTAGGTATTACAATGACACCAATTTGATTGCTATTCAAGACATTTCAGTTCCAGGGCATGCCCCTTCAGTGATGTCAAAACCGATAATTTCATCCCGAAATTTATTCTTCTTTAATTCAATGTAAACTTTAATATATCTGACAAATCCGGACTGACGAATTCTGTATTCTTTCCAGTTTGTTTTCAATTAGTAAAATTACACAATTCGTATTTAAATTAATATGTTGTTTATGCGCCAGCAAATTGAAACCACACCACAATCCCAAAGAATGGCGGGGAGTTTTACTTTTGCTTTAAATCAAACCCCTGGTAAAATCCCCCCGATACCTCACTGCTTTATTTCCCGCTATTATGCGCGAATCAAAAGTGCCGCACTCACACGGCAGTGGGAGGACATTGGAAAGGTAAAAACACAGGACAGTTCCTCACTATCCCCCGCCCTTGCTCGGGGTTCGGGCCGTGGTTTCAATTGACTGGTGCATTACTATCGCTGATACGAAACAAAACATCTCGGCTAACTGTATAATTATAACTATATAATAAATGATCAACATCTCCGATATCGCCGAACTCTTGTTTGACAATAACTAGTAAAAATGTTCGTTACTATGGGTAACTTAGAAACATATTAGACCTTGGATATTCCCAATTACATTAATCTGATTTAAACAAGCATAGCAGTTTCACTAGGCATGTAATTAAATGGCTGTACTTATTGACGAAGCGTTGAGCAGGATCTAATGTAGAAAGCATTCATAAATTGCTTCACTGTCACACGTTATTGACACACATTATCGGGGAGACTGGTTCTCGGTATTCAATATTCCATTTCTCTGACGATTCGAGTTTGTAAAGGTAGACCGGTTCACGATCATCAACATCGACCACCACTAACAACAATCATATTGACGCATATTGATTATTCGCGTCAAATTTCGCTCTTCATACGTGATTGTAACCCAGCGCCATCAAATATTGTATGTTGTGAGTAATATACAAGCAGCTATAATCCAATATTAACAAACGGTAATTCTACCATACTCTGCCTTCTCTCTTCTCGCTCTGTTTACAGTAGATCCAGTATTACCAAATATGCCTCGTTAGTGTGTGACAATATTCCAGGTTACGTCACTTGATTCAAGTGCGTCGGTGGAGAAATGTCTTCACATAAAATGTTGCGTTGCTAGAAAACAGTTTGTTATTTTCATGGAACATTATAATGGTCATGTAAATATACAAAATGCGTGATAATATTACGGAAATATACATTGATATAGATAATATAACGCAGGTAAGTGTTCTATTTTTTGTCAGAGTTGAGGTAAAATTTGAACGCTTTGGCAGCGTTTTTTTTATATGGACATCGGTGATATCGCAATGAAAAGTCAATAATCTGGTTTTATTATCATGGTGAAACGATCTTAATTTTAATAAATACGATTCCTTTAAACGAGCATTAAGTTATAGTTAGAACATATTAAGTAAATTTTAATGATTAAAAAGGTCGGAGCGAGCGAAGCGAAGCGAGGCCTTTTTAGTCATTAAAATTTACTTAATATGTTCTAACTAACTTAGAATATAACATTCTGCATTCTGATTGGCCAATAGAAATTAGAGCTAACGCATGACGTCAAGTCTGTGAAGAGAAAATTTTAATGATTAAATTTTCATTTAACCGCGAAAATGCGGCGTTTTCATTGGCTCATAATGTAGGTTATATTCTAAGTACAAATAAATAAACGTTGTCCTTGGATATGCATATTTGTTGAAAATGTTATAGTTTTTTTGCATTTTTCTGATTCTAACATGAGACTTGTTCATATACAACTTTTGAATAAATTCTGTCATGGGGAAAATATTGCCCAATCTCTCCTATTGTACAAGAAACAGCACGTGTTTCTAAATCGTTAATATTTCGTGCGTGCGAAGATGTGTTATGACGCTTCCCACCCTCCAAGTGTGATAACGCATTTTTAAAGGTGCCGCCTCAGAGATTGGGCTAAAAATTTTGTATGATATAATTGTCTTACCTAACCAAGTATTTATGTAAAAGAAAACCTCTGGTGGTTGCTTTATGAAAGATTTATGGCATATAAGCAATTTAAATCACTCTTGATACTCGGCACTTTGTATTTTTCCTTTTGAAAATATCGCGTTTCCATCCAAAATCCTTTGTGAATTATGTAATTCACACATGATCAAACTGTAACTTCAACAAACTTAAGCCGAAACATCTGTGGTGTATTCGGTTTGTTTCGCAATTCATTTTCATCGAATGGAAATAAATTTCGTATTCTTAAAATATATGTATATGGTAGATAAATATATATATTTGCTCAATAAAAATATATTTATTCTTAAAATATATTGGTGTTAAAAAATATTGATTGATAAAACAAATATTTATTCATGAAAAAAATTCAGGAAAAAAATGTATTCATCTACAAAAATATTTATTCATCAAAAATAATATTTGGACTATATTAAGTTTGTACCAACTAATTTCATTGGCTAGCATGTTTCAATATGGCGAATCGTATGTACAACGACGTAAGGACCTATGGAACACAGTTGAAAGGAACTATGGAGCATGATTGGAAGGACCTTACGAACATGGTGGGAAGGGGTCATGGAACAGTGTTGGACGAAACAAAAGAGTGCCCTCCAAACAGTTGTCCAGGGACTTCCAGCAGTGTATATGATTCCTCTAACGGCGTTAATGGCCTTCCAATGATGTACATATGTCCTCCCAACAGTGTTACATGTGTCCTCCCAACAGTGTTACATATGTCCTCCCAACAGTGTTACATAGGTTCTCCCAACAGTGTTACATATGTCCTCCCAACAGTGTTACATAGGTCCTCCCAACAGTGTTACATATGTCCTCCCAACAGTGTTACATATGTCCTCCCAACAGTGTTACATATGTCCCCCCAACAGTGTTACATATGTCCTCCCAACAGTGTTACATATGTTCTCCCAACAGTGTTACATATGTTCTCCCAACAGTGTTACATATGTTCTCCCAACAGTGTTACATATGTCCTCCCAACAGTGTTACATATGTCCTCCCAACAGTGTTACATATGTCCTCCCAACAGTGTTACATATGTCCCCCCAACAGTGTTACATATGTCCTCCCAACAGTGTTACATATGTTCTCCCAACAGTGTTACATATGTTCTCCCAACAGTGTTACATATGTTCTCCCAACAGTATTACATATGTCCTCCCAACAGTGTTACATATGTCCTCCCAACAGTGTTACATATGTCCTCCCAACAGTGTTACATATGTCCCCCCAACAGTGTTACATATGTCCTCCCAACAGTGTTACATATGTTCTCCCAACAGTGTTACATATGTTCTCCCAACAGTGTTACATATGTTCTCCCAACAGTGTTACATATGTCCTCCCAACAGTGTTACATATGTCCTCCCAACAGTGTTACATATGTCCTCCCAACAGTGTTACATAGGTCCTCCCAACATTGTTACGTAGGTTCTTCCAACAGTGTTACATATGTCCTCCAAACAGTGTTACATATGTCCTCCAAACAGTGTTACATAGGGTCTTCCAACAGTGTTACATAGGGTCTTCCAACAGTGTTACATATGTCCTCCAAACAGTGTTACATATGACCTCCAAACAGTGTTACATAGGGTCTTCCAACAGTGTTACATAGGGTCTTCCAACAGTGTTACATAGGGTCTTCCCACAGTGTTACATATGTCCTCCCAACAGTGTTACATATGTCCTCCCAACAGTGTTACATATGTCCTCCCAACAGTGTTACATATGTCCTCCTAACAGTGTTACATAGGGTCTTCCAACAGTGTTACATAGGGTCTTCCAACAGTGTTACATATGTCCTCCAAACAGTGTTACATATGTCCTCCCAACAGTGTTACATAGGGTCTTCCAACAGTGTTACATAGGGTCTTCCAACAGTGTTACATAGGGTCTTCCAACAGTGTTACATATGTCCTCCAAACAGTGTTACATATGTCCTCCCAACAGTGTTACATATGTCCTCCCAACAGTGTTACATATGTCCTCCCAACAGTGTTACATATGCCCTCCCAACAGTGTTACATATGTCCACACAACAGTGTTACATATATCCTACCAACAGTGTTACATAGGGTCTCCAAACAGTGTTACATATATCCTACCAACAGTGTTACATAGGGTCTCCCAACAGTGTTACATATGTCCTCCCAACAGTGTTACATATGTCCTCCCAACATTGTTACATAGGGTCTTCTAACAGTGTTACATATGTCCACACAACAGTGTTACATAGGGTCTTCCAACAGTGTAACATAGGGTCTTCTAACAGAGTTACATATGTCCACACAACAGTGTTACATATGTCCTCCCAACAGTGTTACATATGTCCTCCCAACAGTGTTACATATGTCCTCCCAACATTGTTACATAGGGTCTTCTAACAGTGTTACATATGTCCACACAACAGTGTTACATAGGGTCTTCCAACAGTGTTACATAGGGTCTTCTAACAGAGTTACATATGTCCACACAACAGTGTTACATATGCCCTCCCAACAGTGTTACATAGGGTCTTCCAACAGTGTTACATAGGGTCTTCCAACAGTGTTACATATGTCATCCCAACAGTGTTACATAGGGTCTTCCAACAGTGTTACATATGTTATGCCAACGATATCCATATTGTCTTAAAAAGGTGTCCACAATAGCAAGTATTTCCATCCGTGTTACACAAGTCCTTCCAACCGTAGCCATGTATTTTTACAACGAGGACAGGGTTCATCTATTGGTGTCCAACGGTCAATCCGTCGGTGTCCAAGGGCCCTTCCATCGGTGTCCAACGGTCCTTTCAGCGGTATTGAGAGTCCTTTGAACAGTATCAACCGTCCTTCTAAAGATGTCCAAAGGTCGTTTTAACAGTTTACTATATGTTTTTTAATGGTGTCAATAATATCAAGTCTTTCCAATCAGGTGTTCACATGTCCTTGTACGGTGTCCCAGGTCTTCCAATAGTGTTAAGGGTACTTCCAACTGTGTCTAGGGTCCATTCAACGATGTCTATAGGTCCTCCCAACTGTGTTCAATATGTTGCTGATTTTTTCTTGCTCGAGTCGACTGCACAAAAATGGTTATCAGTGAGTACGTATTATCAAGTATAGCACGGGTGTGTAACACTGTTGGGAGGAACCCTGAACACCATGGGAAGGGTACTGGGCGCCGTTTGTGGAATCATGTACACTGCTGGAAGGACCCTGAACGCCGTCGGAAGGATCCTATACACTGCTGATGGAACCCTGGACGCTGTTGCAAGTATCCTATACACTGTTTAAGGGAACTACATTGTTCCGTCCAACAGTGTTCCATGGGTCCTTCCAACAATGTTAAACAGGTTCTTTCAACAGTGTTCTGTATGTCCTTACATCGATGTACATACGATTCGCAGCGGCGGCCATATTGAAACAAGCGAGTCAAAACATGAGTGGTTAAAAACTACAGTTGTCTTTGTTTGACTTTAAGATTTTCCATAGTATTACAGGATAATGTTAAATAAGCAAATTGCAAAAGAAATTATGTTTATATCTTGAGTTTTAAGGAAGTTACAGCTGTTTTTGTAGAGTCCCTATTCGGAGCTTTTTGTGTGACGTCCCAAACGTCATTCAAACGTTATTCTACGTACATGAAATAAGTATTTCATTTTTACAACATTTGATCAATTCTTGACATAAACTGTTCTAAATAGTACCAAATTCTATAATTATGTTTCACTTTTAAAAATATATATCAAAATCGAAATTGTTTGCATTCAGAGAAAGGCTACTTCTGTTTTAAACAACTACATCCTCGTTTTTCTCAATCGGAGTACTTTTTGTGTTTTGGACATATTTCATAGGACAATTTAAAGCTAAGGTATAGTACTATATGGGTCAATTACTTAAAATAGCAGGTTATATTGGATTGCCAAAAGTAAAATGACCATGGAGGGGCACGTGACATGTTCTGGATGGTTCACGATTTCAAAAAAATATATCCAAAAAATAAGCATTTTGTAAGAATGTCGTGAACCAGACTATTCCGTTATTCCATGCGGATAACATCGGTCTTTATCCCATTACAATAGTTTATTTACCAAAGAAATCAGAACTATTCCGAAATTTCACTGTGAACGCGAGACCACGAATCTAAACAGCAGGAGTCTGCAGCTGCATTATCATCCCGGTCAATAATAAATATAGTGGACAATGGACTACATCCCGTAGAGAACACATCGCTAGATTAACAGAAGCATGGTATTGATACATGATCAACATTTTTCTAATTATTTTGAATTTGTTCATTCGTTCGGCACATACATTTAACACAACCAAATAATTGGAGGATATTTGTTTGTTTAAACTGAATACGATTTATATCTCATCATGGCGTTTGTTGTAAGATTGATCGGTATTTTCCGATATTACACGTATTGGAATTATTTTGACAGAAACATAAATTTAATCTTACACTGGAATAAATTCGAATTGCATCCAAACGGCAAAAAACACATCATAAACCATTACAACTAAGTTATCAGCCGCAGGAAACTATTCGACTTGTTCCTTATTATAGAGCTTTATCAAAATCTTGTTACATATAGTAACAAGACAAATTTGTGATGCAATGCATCAAAGTAGCCGCAATTTTGTGGTTTACATGGCATGAATACTGTTATATCAAGCAACGGTGTTATAAATTATTCTAAACGACTGAAATCTCTAACGTTTCATTCAGATAGAATGAAATTGAGCGGGAAATATTCCAATATACACAGTCAGGTATTTGACATTATAAACTGGGAGTCACTGAAAAGTTACCACTTATATATATCTCTGTATTTTGTATACAATATGACCTATCGGTACAAAAGTTTTCTAGTGTGTGCATCTGAATATTGTTAAAGTTGTGACTTCTCAGTAAGGTCAAAACATAGTTGTGTTCGGCTTTTAACACAGTGTAACGTGAATTTTAAATATAAGAGTCAATTGATAGGATGGTACCTAACTTTTCATTGAGTATAAGTAACGGTAGTGTATAACAGATCTAGATCTTTTAATTTCTACTTATTGTTTAACAGCAATTTCGTTTACAAATGCATTTCTATATGGATGAGCAAAACGTTCTTATATACACATGCTGCACGATATGAAGTAAAAACACGTAAATACATGTAGCATGCAACCCTCGCATATATACAATTACAAGCACATTATAAATCACTGAAACATTATTATGTGACCATTCTAAATAGCTTACTGGTATTGGAAACTAGTCATCATTCCTTTGACCAATTGGGTGTGCAGTGTTGCAATGTCACCAGATTATTAACATAATTCAAAATAAATTTGAAGTACTTGATAGTTCCACATATTTATTGGATTAAAGTAAATGTAGAATACAATGAATCGGTAAAACCGAATTATGCTTCCCGAAGCAAGTGTTTGTCCCAAAATTGGAAATAACTTATAACAGATACAGGTAAAAAAAGAAAATAATGTAGAATTTTGGTTCTTTGACACCGCACTTCCTCTACCATTATGTTGAGTTTCAATCAAATGCCATCAATACTGTTCAAGTGAGGGACCTGTCAAGTATTAATTTGTATGAAAAAGGGAGATAATTAAAAACCAATAAAGGTGCACTTCTCCTGAATGAGATTAATTCACCTATAAAGTTTCAAATCAATACCTCCCATAATGAAGGAGTTATGACCTGGACAAGAAGTAAGTATAAAAGTACAAAAGGCCATAACTCCAAAAATTTACAATAAAGAGTTATGTTTCTTGTGCACCGCACTTCCTCTCAATGAGATCTATTCACATATGAAGTTTCAAATTGATATCTCTAATACTGTATGAGTTCTGGCCCAGAGAAGAATTAAGTATAAAAAATTACAAAGGGAAATAACTCAAAAATATATATTGTAGGGTTATGGTTCTTTCACACTGCACTTCCTATCAATGAGGTCTATTCACCTATGAAGTTTCAAATTGATATCTCTAATACTAATTAAGTTATGGCCGGGACAAGAATGAAGTAGGAAAAAAAATAGAAAGGGGAGTAACTCAAAAAATGTGCAATCAAGAGTTATGGTTCTTGTGCACTGCACTTCCCCTCAATGAGGTCTAGTCACCGATAAAGTTTCAAATTGATATCTCTAATACTGTTTAAGTTATGGCCCGGACAAGAATGAAGTATGAAAAATTACAAAGGGGAATAACTAAAAACATATGCAATCAAGAGTTATGGTTCTTGTGCACTGCACTTCCCCTCAATGAGTTCTATTCACCTAAGAAGTTTCAAATTGATATCTCTAATACACTTCAAGTTATGGCCCGGACAAAAGTGTGACGGATGAACAGACGGGCGGACAAAGCGGCGACTATATGCTCACCCTTCGGGGAGCATAAAAAATACACAATTAGGCCCTCCTGCATTTTAAATGCGGACTTGGGATTCGATGACGGTGCAGTTACATTGTACCTAGGGTTTTTCTACTTCACTCTCAGTCTCTGGGAGCTGAAAATATTGGCTGTCATTTTGAGGTATTTCAGCTCTACAGAGGTTAAATTTATAGCTATGCTCATTCAGGTTATTGTAAAAAGGTAAACAACAAATTAGGTCCTTTGGCAATCACTTATTAAATATGTTAAAAGCTAAACATGCATTTCTAAATTATTTAGCTCTCAATAAAGCAATTAAAAATTTTAAAAAGTACAACTTTAGGTCTATTTTCATTTTAATATTTTTTTCGAACTGACAAATATTCATTCATTCTGACAAATATTCATTCGGACTGACAACATTTTGACCGTCGTGTGGATAAGGAAAATTATTTGCTGAACTGTCGTGCGGATAAGGAAAATAATCGGCACAACCGACGTGCGGATAAGAAAATTAATCAGTATAATCATCGTGCAAATAAGGAAAATAATTTACGAGACTGTCGTGCGGATAAGGAAAACAATTCAATTATTGGCACAACTGTCTTGCGCATCAGGAAAATAATTGGCATGACCATCATGCGCATAAGGAAAATAATTGGTACGACTGTCGTGCGGCGGATAATGAAAATAATTGGCACGAGCATCATGCGCATAAGGAAAATAATTGGTACGACTGTCGTTCGGATAACCAAAGTAATCGGGACGACTGTCAGACGCATAAGGAAAATAATAATTGGCATGACTGGCAATCATGTGGGTAAGAAAAAAAATTGGCCCGACCATCATGCAGATGAGGAAGATAATCGACAACATACTGTTAAAAAGGATTTCACAAGCATATGATTAACGATGCTCATCCAAGACTGCCCAGCTCGACTGAATCAATCTAATGTCATAAGTCTGTGATATTTATTCATTTTGGTTACTGAACTTTTATAAGATTTCAGATTTTATCATTTATTTAACAGTTTTCAATAGTGTTAAATTCGAACAGTTACAGTGTAGCACACGATGCCTCATACTGATGTAAACAATTGGCGTGCAAAACGAAATAGCAATGCACAATAGATGCATAACATTGTTCAAAAGTTGTTTACATTTTTTAACATTTTGGGTCGAATCGGTACGAGTACGTCAGTGACTTACTTCAATGTCTGTATCGGATGTTGATGAAATTGCATAACTACGTTCGTTATGAGTATTAAAGAAGATTTTCCTTGTTCAACAAGTACTCGCGTCTTGTATTCACTTATTCCCGGCTATTTTTGATAAGTAAAGTTTTATCAAAACAATATATCTACTTTCGCCGTCATGTTTAAAACGCGGCCAAACTGCGGGCCATGCGGCCAAATCAAGCAACTTTAAAATCATCAAGATATTGTTCATAATATATGAAAACTACTTATATAATCACAATAAACAGCACACTATCACAATAATTGCTAAAATACTGATATGTTACCGTTAAACTTTTGGAAGCAAGTACCCGGGCCAACCCATTCTGTAGTCTGGTTCCCTGTCGTTCTATATTTGTTTAGTAGTGATAGGGGAGGTAATCCAGACTACCCATTCTGTGACCGCAGATTCGGTAGTTTTACCGCGTTTTAAACAAGTCTATTTATAGTACAGAATTTATGAATAGACTAATTCCGGCGACTCAACATTTTTTTTATCAAATTAATGTTTAAATTTCAGCAATTTCTTTTCTTTTCATTATCTATAATTGATAAAAAAAGAAAATTTATATGAAACTCTATATTATTGTTTTCATGCGAAAACATCAGCATCATTGGTAAACGAATACAACTATCGATAAAATTAGCGATCAGTTCAGTAGTAGAAAAAAATAGACACCTCAGCTAGTCTACGCAAAAAGGGATCAGCAATTAAATTATTAATACGGAAACATTTTTTATTTTAATTACGAACATTATCCATCCAAAAAATGTCATTTATGGTGGGATCAATGAGAATTTAAATGTGTTTGTACAGGTATCAATTAATAGCTTCAATATCCACGCAAACAAATTTATACATTTTAATAACTATCAGTAACTTGTCCTTTCACGTCCAGGGGAGAAATTTGGTTGGTATTCCATAAGATAGCCGCCTCAAGGGCGGCTATCAATTACATAATGTCATTATAGCAGGTTTTCCTGGAGACTGGCTCATATATATATTTTAGTTCATGTAAATAAATATATATTTCCATCATTTTTGATGAAGACATTTGTGTTTTATCAATCAATATTTTTTTCGTCAATCAATATTTTTGGATGCATAAACAATTTTTTATCAATCAATATTTTTACCACACAAATATATTTTTTTATTGAACAATTATTTTTATTGGATTTAATTATTATTTTATTATAGAACACATTTCTTTTATACAATTTTGCAACACTCCACACGCAATGTAAAATACAGGAAATATATGCATAACAATTGACAATAACATTTTAAACATTTTAGCTGTCACAGTTACACTGGGTAAACGGCATTAAACATTGTTTTAGTTTATTCATAGTAAACAAAATGTAAAAGTAAAACTCCTCATAATTATACTACGTTGTCATGTGTTACAGAGCGCAGAACTATGTTCACGAAAACTGCTTCGAACATTGCAAGTTTTTGAAAAGGCATTTTACGTGTTTCTACTCACTTTATAAGGCTATACATATGCCAATATATAATCTGATAAGTAAAGTTACGTATTGGAAAAATTTTAACACATTAACTACGCCATATTTTACATATTCAACTTAATTCTCAAAACTAACTCGATTTCTGACACACGAATAGATTTAATCCGATTTTGTTTTGAGATTCAGTAAATTATAGAGATTTATCAGCGAAAACTGTTCCATTTAAAAAACAAACAAGCATAAAATAAACAAAACATGTGTCAATTTATTTGGTGAAAGATCTGGTGTTTCCTTTTCCCTTGTGCAATTATCTCTTTCAGTGATCACTCGATGAAATAATATTTTATCTTATACTCAAATTAACAATAATTGTTCTCTAAATATGTTACTAATTGTTTGCCGAAATAACCAGTGACATACGGAAGCGATCACAGGCTTAACACAATCGTAAACACAATGTCCCCGGTAAAATCTGAAGCCCAATTCTGCAGGAAATGAGAACAATTATATCTGAGGAAGAGGACACTGGTTACAAGAATAAATGAATATTTCATAAGATGTAAATATTGATGAAAAAAACGCCACTTTACATTCTGTAGGAGGCTTTTCTACTTCATGTGTGTCATTACGTTATCGTCACCGAAAAGTCCTGGATTATGAACAACAGAGTGTGGCGTTGGTAAATTTCATGTGACGTTTTGCCCTCAACATAAGCTATTTTTGCAAGAATCTGCCAGTTTCATGTGCAAATGTAATACTGGTTGATAGCTAATTTAGGTCAACTAGCTGCAGCAACTACAGGATTCACTGTGAAAGCTGCTCAAACTTATTTATATACATTACAAAGTAAACATTTAAAGGAGACGGACACACAAACCAGTTTTACTTACACGTATGGCTGTAGGAACCGCATTTTGATGCTGATCAAACCTCATGCGTTTCGTAAGCACATGCCAAATCATGACAATTTCGTCGTTTTTTGTCTATTAATTGACTCATGTGGAATGATCACAGAAAATGTTGGAATACTGTGACAAGCCTATGTATTACGTGCATTTTAGAATATTATATTGAACTACATGTATATTATAATTATGCACTATTGTATTTCGATTGTAAACAAAGTTATTGTAATCTTCGGCAAGCTATAATTGTGAATAATAATTCGAACCTTCTGTCCGGTCCCGCTTTGGAGGCGAACGCCCTTACCACTCGGCCACGGTCGCGGTAGTAAGTATGTAATCGCAGTATTTTTTTATGTATTTGTTCGACCTAGATTTGGTTGTTTTTGTGAAAAAACAACACCCTTCTCAGTAGTATATCAATCATTTTCTATCACGGTTTTGCCACCTAACTCCGTGTACCCGGATATGGCAAGATACTTCCGTGTTAGGCTGCGGCAAAAATGTCGACAAGCGAGTGGTTAGGTAGTTTGTGCCTGTTCCATTTATTTTGTGTCCACAGCAGTAAAAAGACGTGTATGTGTGCAGTGGTTCTTCCTCGACACGAAGATGTATTTATTTCCGACTATAAACGTCACATTAGATTCTGAACTGGATAAATGTGTCAAAAAGTCAGCAGTTTGGTCTATAAAATTAGTTAAAAGTCGTTAAAGACCGCCGAGATAGCTCAAATTTCGTTACGATTTATCTTGGCTTCGTTGCCCCTTTTTTCTTTTATTTAGATGCCCAACATGCCTATATAGTCAAATAGGCCTGTTTTGACATTCCTGACTAGATCGGCAGTAAGAAAACGAACATTGAACATGTAAAGTCGGTTTGAGCTTTAATAGCCGTAACCAAATCGCCTTCCACCAGCACTCTTAATGCTTTGATATATATCTGGGTCAGTGCCACACTATGCGAATACGTAACAGACAATAACACCCTCCATTCATAAAACCGAATTGATCGCATGACTCTATAAAACATGGTCTCGAGACCAGACTATGACTCCCTCCATTCATTAAAACCAAATGGAAAACTCTACAAAATATTGTCTCAAAAACAGTATTTTTTTATTAACTGGTATTTTATCAAATACACTGTTTTTCGGTGTCTTCAGGGAGGTTGTTGATGTATTTAGTTTAAATCAAATGTAGATAAATGTACTACAGAACTACATCGCTTTGCGCTACTACAATATTCTACATCCGGGACATTCGAATAACGCCATTCTCATAATACGCAACAAGTGCGATATTGCTCCCGCGGAGTGATTTTCGAACAGTTTGACAATAATTGTTGATGTTAAATGAACAAATTTAAGTAAACTAGTTGAAATATTTGGAGAAAAATATCTAGCAGTACTTATTGAAAATGTTGATAGTTTCTGGAACTACTTGAATGCGGATTCACATTGTTTAGCCTAAATGCGTTCAGTTTGCATTAAGAAATATGCAATGCTACCATTGAGTGGATCACGCCTCTAAAAAACACAAAAGCGGAGAATATATACACTGTAAGCCAGGAATGACTTTATTTGGTCTCCTGTCTGCATCTAAATTATTTCAAAGAACTGAAAATACAAGCCGGTATATAGCTACGTCACTGCGGTTTGATATTTGGATGATACTGATATCACACATTAGTGGTAGCATGTGGTTTGAAATGTGTGTGTGTCATATTTACCCACGCATGCAGGTATACCTGTCAATGTTGAATGAAATATGGATTGTTTTCCAAGAAGCAGAATTCATAATTATACTACATGAATTTCTAAAATGTTTTCTGAAATTTCTCTGACGCACATCCTTTCCTGGAAAACCGTACAATAGTCGGTTTAAAATATATTGATACGTACATCAATTGTGAAATGTTAAGTTTTTATCTCATCACGCGTTCTGCTGTGTGTTTTACTAAATCGGTATTAAATTCAAGGAGACATTGCTCTTTCTCAACCTCATTAAAACCAGTTCCTAACATTTGCTTAATTTCTTTACGCTGTTTTCGCGTAAAATAGTGGAGCGTTCTAAGGGTCTGATTTTAATGAGATTGACTTTTTTTACTTGAACTGGCCTTGTATTAGTTTGAACGTTCTAAATGCTTATCTCATACTGCGCAGTCGTTTGTGTTGACCTTACGAGAGATAACTTAAAGCCCCGTTTCCACGTAGCGTAAACTTTAAGCGATTTCGGCTCGTATTAAATTATTAGGCACGCAGCACGACCGAATAAATATATTTCGCTTCAGTTGCCGTTTCCATTGACACGTTTACAAGTACCTGTGAAGATATTGCGGCTACATAAGGCCGAGAACCAACCAACCAATTTACGGCGTGTAAAAATGTCCCTGTTTATTTGAGTGACATCGATCTCTTTATGTCTACCAAAAACGCAAGCACCATCTCAATCTTTCAAATGGGCTAGAAAAGTATGCAATTACACCTTTGTTACGGCCTGGAAGTCATATTTTTCTTCAAAAAGGTATGCGTTTTCATTCAAAAAGCGCGTCAGTTTTCGGCTTTATGGAAACAGCTTTTTCGCGCGTAATTGACAAGTAATTACGCGCCGAAAATATCAGCGCCGAATAATACGCTTCATAGAACTCCGGTAGTATCTATTTTCTTCAATAAAAGGGTCACCCAATACATTTTTATATTTCACACAGTGGCACTGAATAGCACTCGGATGGACACTATCAATGTCGTTCACGCTGAACCTGGGATCATCAAACTTTGTATGGATGCAGGTCATCTACACTAGATGACCCCTATCGAGTTTGAGGATAGAAGGTCAAGGTCGTTATGACCTAAAATGATTAAAAATACCAAATGGTTTCCGATATATAACTCGAGAATGGTGTGGCCAAGGATCTTCAAACTTTACATGGAGGTTGGTCATTATCAGCAGAAGACCCCCTATTGTTTTTGCGGTCATTAGGTTATGAGTGTCGTGACTATTGGGCCGTCATGGGGGTTTTACATACATCTCTTATTATTTTCTTGGTTAGCTTATACACAATGCCATGATGCAATTTAAAGAAATGTTTAAGTGTTCTACTAAAATGCTTCCTGAAATGAGAACAGCTGAGTATGTGTCCTAGTTTGTTACATTACGACCTGTTAGAAATAATACACCATTCAATTAGGAATAGCTAGAATGTAAAATGAATGTATAGCATTAGTATCATTATTACAAAAAGTGTTCTACCGATCAATATATGAATATAATTTGAACCTGATTCTTCCGTGAGCTTCACGTATATTTGTTTATCAACCACTCAGGGGAATGATCCTCTCTCAGCATCAAATATATCTAGAGGGCAGACCTTAAAGTGTTTATCTTTATAAACTAAATTTAATCATTTGATGAAATGTAATTGCGCATGTCAGTAACCCCATGAGTAACCTTTTGTTAATCTGGTAGATATAGTAGTTATACTTATTATGATAATGATGATGATAGTCAAAAACAAACAATATACGAGGTTCAGTAAGTGATTTAAAATGCTTTCTGACTTGAACTGGTATGGCAAGTGACCAGGGAACAGAATTAAAACAAATGCTCAGTTCTCCGCTCTCAGCACTCAGATATTTAACAATTGGTATAATGAGCTATTATTTTCTTTACACAGGAATATTCATACAATGTAACACGAGTGTGGTATGCAGCTCTAATACGTGGAATTACAGTTCATTTGATTTTATTACAATCTGATTACAATTATCACAAACAAGAGTAAACAAATGATAATATCAGCAAAAGCTAATGTCACACGTTTTATGTCGTGTATTCATCGGGTGTTTATCCGATTGTTAATGAAGCTATGTTTCCTCTTTGCTGATCAATTTTGTGTTTAAGTCTACCTTCTTATCACGGAAATAATAATCAATAAAACAATGATAATAATAAAGCCCAATTTAGGTTTATAATTACCCACTTTTTGCTGTAAAATGCTATTCGGGAAGGGTTACTTCCCGTTGACCATAACATTTAAACTGTATTTTAAAAGTTAAAAACCACCATGTTGTTGAGTGAAAAATCGCATAACTTGTGTTTTTAATGTAACGATTTATCTATAATTCTAATTGACCATAAATAAAAATCATTTGCACCTACGCGTACATTTTACGTGTTTTGATGTTTAATGGTTCAGTTTTTTTATTTTGAAAAAAAAACTTCATTCATTTAATCTTGTTTAATGCAATAGCATATACACAAAATTCCGTGCAAAAATATTCATAAATAAAAATGTTATACGGGAAAAACACGTGCATAATATATATATATAAGATTTGTTAAGTGTATACAAACAATACCACCACCCGTGGTATCAAACGTACCTTCTTACATTGCTTACATCAATATGC
Source organism: Spisula solida (assembly GCA_947247005.1). NCBI lineage: Eukaryota > Metazoa > Mollusca > Bivalvia > Venerida > Mactridae > Spisula > Spisula solida. The sequence goes on along the minus strand of OX365948.1, from coordinate 15,415,184 downwards.
ACACACATATCACGTTACGAGACGGGGGATGATTTCACTTTGTTTTCATGTTTGTCCATTTGCTTCTTGTTCTAGTATATCGGTATAACGATGTTCTCATTAGTGTTCTTAAGCGATGGACAACATTGGTAGTTCCTGCATAACAAAGTCAAGACATTTAATATCAACAGTTAATGGAATTTATCAGTCGAGTTCATATAATCAATGACGTCATATGACTCAAAAACCAAGTTAATGAAATAAATAAATGGACCACACTTTGGCATGGCGCTGCGAAAATACTTCAAAACATTGTTATTGTAAACATCAAATTGTTATGATGCATTGGATAAACGAATGTCGAGATTAAAAAACATTGTACTAGTATGATTCTTATAGGAACATTGACATGATATTAAAAGATAATAATAAAACATCTTTGGGTTATTGGATTTGTCCTTGATATCACAGAACCAATGGACATGACGATTTCAGGTTTCGACCATTTTTGGTGATTTTTGATATTTTGTGACATTTCGCCAAAACAAGCAGGTGAACGTATATCACCCTTCATATGACAAATATTACTGATTGTCTTCACTGACATGGGTAATTCATGTCTTCACTGACATGGGTAATTCATAAAATACTAGCACCTTTTCCAATCACTGTTCCGTAGTCGCATATACCGCCTCCAAGACCTTTGTCTGCGCTCTTTGATTTGCTTGGTATTGATCTAATGAACACCGCAATTTTCTGAAATTCTGCATCTATCATGTTCGAAATACAAATGTAATTCGATTGACAGTTGTTACTGATGCTTACAACTTCGCTGCCATCCAACTTTGGGTTATTGGATTTGTCCTAGATATCACAGAACTAATGGACATGGCGATTGCAGGTTTCGACCTTTTTTTGATATTTTTAATATTTGGTGCCATTTCGCCAACGTTTATCACCCTTCATATGAAAAATGTTACTATTTGTCTTCACTGACATTGGTAATTCATAATATACCAACACTTTTTATGCTTCTAACGGGCAATTTATCTTAAAAACCAAAACACAATGACCTCTACAAGATGGTTGATATTTGTTTGAAAAATAATACGAATATGAAACAAAATGAGTGTATTTACTACTTAACACATTTTCTTACACGGCTCAATAGAAATGAATCGATTTTATTTTGTTAGCATGACAAAATCCGTTCAGTTTTGTTCAAATATAAGTTGAACACCTCTCGTATATTTGTGTTTTTCAATTTCAACGAGATGAAATAACGTCCACATCTTCATTGAAAACAAGTACACTTATCTACTATCATATAACGCTGTTTATCTTTTAAAGATAGTTCTTGTTAACTTTGTGTGACATATTTTTTCTTGCGTTCATAACCAAACATTACGTCACATACTTCGTGGTATATCCACAAAGGAATACTATGGTAAGAAATTATAAATATGATATACGTACATAATTATACAAAAATGCATGTATATTAGTTGTGCAAGCACTCTCAGTTTCCCTCGGCAAAATGTCGGTGATGTATGTATAAGATCATATTTCGCCCGTGTATGTGACGCATGGAATAAACCGATAAAACTGAGACAACACGAGCTTGTCAGGTGTTGTTGTTGTAGCTCGGTGCTGTAAAAACAAGTACCAGCATAGTCTGCAGCTGAACGAGATATTCCAGTAGTTGATGGTACCATTTGACTTAATGACATTTCTGAGAATTGCAGGGGATTTTCTGGTGTTTGTGTAAGCGTAGGCGTGATGAGAACTGCCTCGACTTAAAAGAAATAATTGAATATCGTGAAAGGGCAAACTGTTTTGAATAACATGAATTCTGATGCACGTAAATGCGAATTTGAATAGTTTACAGAGTACCTTCGACACTATATTTATAGAAAGAAATAAGAGCATGGATTGGAATATTTTAGATTTTTCAAACAGAGTCGTTTAGATACAGTTAAAGTGGTAATTAAAGTACATTTCATGCATACAGTAGTAGGGGATATACCAGCTTACCAAGTACAAATATGAAACAATAAAACAAAGATATATATGCCCTAAATATTGAACTTTTAAAGTATATCACGAATATCAAATAATAAATAGTCAAATCAAGGGAATGTGAAGATTGTCGATTGAATGAGAAACTATAATCTTGATTGTTTGCGTTCTTTATTTCGTTGGTACTATCTGTATGATGGAGTGTTGGGGGGGGGATGCGATGCACTCCCGTCTGTTATAAAGTATACATGTATATTCCTTAGGTCGACTCTTATACGTTATGGATAGAATTTCAAATTCGTGTGTTTCCTTACGTGTGTGTAAATTTTCAAATTATAGTTTCGGAAATAAGAAAACGGTGACCTCGATGCCTATACATGAGATTGGGAGAGAATATCTCTTCCTCGCACACGACAGGGCTGTAAGAATCCCAGCGTATAACTATTGTTTGACTTATTGGGAGACTATATAAATCATCTTGTGTGACGTATTGCGTATAAAGCACCTGTAACTACCGGTCATTGTATGGCGTATTGGAAAACAATTTAAAGTGTATGACTTATTGCGACAACCGGAGAATAGTATGCATGCTATGGTTATAGGTGGCCGCATAGAACAGTATACATGCTATGATCATAGATGGCCGTTTAGAATAGTATGCATGCTATGACCATTGATGGTCGTATAGAATAGTATGCATGCTATGATCATAGGTAGACGTATAGAACAGTATGTATGCTATGATCATAGGTAGCCATATAGGATAGTTTGCATGCTATGATCATAGGTAGACGTATAGAACAGTATGCATGCTATGATCATAGGTAGACGTATAGGATAGTTTGCATGCTATGATCATAGGTAGACGTATAGGATAGTATGCATGCTTTGATCATAGGTAGCCGTATAGGATAGTTTGCATGCTATGATCATAGGTAGCCGCATAGGAGAGTATGCATGCTATTAGCATAGGTAGCCGCATATGATAGTATGCATGCTATGATCATAGGTAGCCGTATAGGGGAGTATGCATGCTATGATCATAGGTAGCCGTATAGGATATAATGCATGCTATGATCATAGGTAGCCGCATTGGATAGTATGCATGCTATGATCATAGGTAGACTTATAGAACAGTATGCATGCTATGATCATAGGTAGCCGTATAGGATAGTATGCATGCTATGATCATAGGTAGCCGTATAGGATAGTATGCATGCTATGATCATAGGTAGCCGTATAGGATAGTATGCATGCTATGATCATAGGTAGACGTATAGGATAGTTTGCATGCTATGATCATAGGTAGACGTATAGGATAGTATGCATGCTATGATCATAGGTAGCCGTATAGGATAGTATGCATGCTATGATCATAGGTAGCCGTATAGGATAGTATGCATGCTATGATCATAGGTAGACGTATAGGATAGTATGCATGCTATGATCATAGGTAGCCGTATAGGATAGTATGCATGCTATGATCATAGGTAGACGTATAGGATAGTATGCATGCTTTGATCATAGGTAGCTGTATAGGATAGTATGCATGCTATGATCATAGGTAGACGTATAGGATAGTATGCATGCTATGATCATAGGTAGACGTATAGGATAGTTTGCATGCTATGATCATAGGTAGACGTATAGGATAGTATGCATGCTTTGATCATAGGTAGCTGTATAGGATAGTATGCATGCTATGATCATAGGTAGCCGTATAGGATAGTATGCATGCTATGATCATAGGTAGACGTATAGGATAGTATGCGTGCTATGCTCATAGGTAGACGTATAGGATAGTATGCATGCTATGATCATAGGTAGACGTATAGGATAGTATGCATGCTTTGATCATAGGTAGCTGTATAGGATAGTATGCATGCTTTGACCATATGTGGACGTAAAGAACAGTATTCATGCTATGACCATAAGTAGTCGAATTGTGTTTTTACAATGTGATTAATAAGTTGTACACATGTAACTAGTCCAGTGTCAGTTCAGGAGACGCGTTCAATCCAATCATTTTAAATGCAAGTAGAGCAGTTTCTGAAGACGAATTATTGAACTAAAACAATTCAAGCATAAACTAAAGGAAATGTCAAATACACAGGACATATGGGAGTGGTTTAATTAACCATCGCAATTAATGTCATGTTTTTACTAATTACATCGTAGTAGCGTCTAGTTTGCAATACAAGATGCCGGAACACAGAATGATTAGCTCGGTGATATTAAGTATACTTAGGAGATTTGGAAAATTGAAACATTATACGGGGTAAGCTCTCACCACGTGGAGATATCTAACTTAACATTTAAATGTTAACGGGTTATTTGCTTCCTTCATTTGCTGTATCAGCTGGAATCCATTGCAATACCTTATTTGGAATGTTGGTTGTTTTATTGTCACATGTCTCAGTCTCATTTATAGGTCATTGGGAAATTAAATTGGAAATTAGGAGACTTCAAGCTTCACGTATGTGTAATAAACAAAAGACAGAACTCTGTCCATCGTTCATCATACATTAAATGCATCGCTTATTTCCAGTCTCATACTGTCACAAAATATGATGAAAAAACACTAGGTCACGGAACTCGTTTTCGGGTATTCAGCCCTGATTGAAGTGTGTATGAATTATTTTTCTAATTCCATGCAAATTGGTAAATTGGTGGTGGTGTTCAAATTTGACATTTTTATTTGATGTCTGTGATCTAAATAATATAATATTTTTCGATATAGTTTGGTTACACATTGTTATACATGATCAAAATACCAAAAATGGTATATTTAATTTTGGTCTAATATATATTGCTCTTTTACCCCACCCACTTTATATTTAATGCAGCAAAATAGCACCCAGGTAAAATCCTAATAACATTTTCCCCACCTTAAACTTTTTTTAATATTTTGTTAAATAAGTCTAGTGACATAGATCTTGAAAATTATGCAATAAAATATATATGTCACTGAGGTATCTTTTTCGCAATTTTTTATTTTGGTTAAATGTGGTTAAAATGCTGAGAAAATCAATGAAAACGCTTAAAATAAAATTTATTCAACATGTAAATATCGCGAAAACACATCAACACACAAAAAACGAACATTGCCAAACGAACCTGACTCCAAAAAAGTCATTTGGCTTAAATAGCAATATTATATTTTTTTACCCCACCCACCTATTTTGTAATGTAATATTTTTCTCGGAATGGAAACCGTCATTTCGATTAGTATTTTCTACTTTTAATGCATAATACTTATCAAAACTGTTCAATTTGATTTATTTTAGATTATTTTGACACATTTTTACATTTATAAGGCACATAACGTACTATGACAAATGACGCATGCGCATTAAACCGATCCAGCATCCTTAAATACATTCTTTCAACTATCACATTTATGCAGCTGGAAATTGAAATTTCGAACATTTAATTTTCAACTTTCTGCTAACTTCTCCGAGCTCGCATTTAGCGCGTTTTTTTCTTCAACTTAAAATTTGTTGGATACAGTAAGGATAGACTTATGATTCATGGACATGTACTACATTTACCATTGGAGTTAATGAAAATATTAATAAAGCGAACTATCTGAGTATGACAGCACTTTCATTGCAAACCTTGTCGGTATCATAGAATTATGATGTACTAGATTTAAATAAAAATATTAATAAAGCGAATGACAGCACTTTCATTGCAAACCTTGTATTTGTTCAATCACGACTTCAATGAGTGTGTTGTTTTTGTGGTAATATTGGTGATATAGTGTTACATTGGTAAATAATTGATCACGTGGTAGAGGGAGTGGCTGATCACCCTCATATTCCTAGTAATTTAACACCTAATAATATGGTATATACATGTATATTATGTTTTGCTTTTATACAAGGGACAAAAAAATATGAGCAATATCAATAAATAACAGCACTATTATATTCTCAGATCAAGGACAAACGTTATTTTCTGTATCAATGAATAATACTGAACAGCTGATAACAGTTGTGTTAATAAAATGGTCACGTTTCCTGTTTGGATATAATTAGGTGTGAAATTCTATACATATTACAATTTTTGTGTCTATACAGATTTGGATACCGTAAAATTGGTATAATGTCGTAAATATACACGGATTGGTTTAATTAGGTGTCTATACAGTTGGTTCTAACGTTTAAAATTTGCAATGTAAACTTCTGTCTGACAGTGTATAGATTTGAATAATATATTTCCTGATATAGTTCGATTTCGAGCATTGAGCCGTGACTGCACTTTTAAAGTTTTAACCATTAATCGATACAGGTTGGTATAGGTTTAATGGAAAATATAAGTAATATAATTAAGGCCAAATATTCCGTGTGTCTGAGTGGTCGTGTCGGTATAGCGCTTGATACATTGTAAAATAACTTTTGTCTGACCAGGGCAAGTTCGAATCTCACCAAATAAAATATATTTTTCTTTCTTTAAATTATATTTACACATTTTTTAATTCATAAATGCACATAACTTGCAATATCCGTGTTATAACAGTATGTGACAAGCCATATTTGTTACATGCTTCACAATATTTTTAGATCTTGCATGTGTATTGTAGAATCTTATGACGGCTAAACAACGTAATACAGGTTGTCAGTAAACTCGGAATATGGAAACGATCGCTGTATAAATGAAAAATAAATTGAATCAACACATTTTCATGGAGTAATTAAAAAAAGAAACTTTAGTTTATATACTCTTTAAATATTAAAAATAAAATAATGACTTAAAAATATGAGCGAATTGGGAATTTGAACCACCGAACTTCGGATTAGCAATCCTGAACGTTGCCGACTGCACTAAACTGTAATTCTATAACAAACAGATTATGTAAGAATCACATCATTAAATAATGGCATGCGAACGTAATAAACTATGGTCTACCCGCCAAAATGGACTAGTCCGATAGGTCATGGCTCAGAGTTCAAAATTGAACTATATACACGTATATGCACTTGGTGTCTATACAGATCTAATTGGTATTTGAATCGTTCAAGCAATGGAACATAAGTCTATACAGATATGGTGTCTATACATGATTATTTTGTGAACCGTTCAAGCAATGGAAGATTTGGTGTCTATATTCTAGCAATGGAACATCTGTTTATATAGATTTGGCGTCTATACAGATTTTAACCGTTCTGGCAATTGAAATGTCTGTTGATTCTATACGTATATTATATGCACTTAGATTCTGTACAAATATGGTGTTTATACAGATTTGAAATGTTCTCGATTAATTGTCATGTAGCTCCTTGTCAATAGTAAAGGCGCTTCCAGGGGTGGTTGACAATCCCTTGTCAATAGTAAACGCGCTTCCGGAGTTGGCGGCCTAGAGATAGGACGCGCTTCGGGATCGAAAGGTCCCGGGTTCAACCCCCGTCTGGACCACTGCTTTATTTTTCTGATCAATAATAACTCACATGCTCCACTCGACCAAGGTGTGAATTGATACCTGTGAGGGCTGTGTCTGAACACGTTAGGTTGTCCTTGGCGGAGCAGATCGATGTTGGCTGCACAACCACCAGGAGAAAAATAGTCTCCCCAGGGAGACACGAACGCAGGTAGCCCATTAACCAGGGGAAGTTAAAATATCACAGGGTGGATGAACGGCTGCACTGCTGAAAGCAGTAAAATTGATTTGAACTTTGAGATGCTTCGGGTGATCGGGGCAGATGCACTTTCATATATCTGTCCGTTCTTCATTCTGTCAACAAGTATCTCATAATTTATGAATTGGCAGAAATATTCACTACATCAAGTTTTGTCCTGCATATGACATACTTCTTCAAATTCCATTATGCATATGCATTCTAATTAAAGCATATACAACAAATCACACTGTTCATCCTAGTATTCAACTGCCTGATACAATTATCCGCCGTACAAACATTCAACTTGTGTATATACTTGAGAAGCTGCGTATATTGCACGTAGCAGTCAATTATAGCGGCACTGTTTGATTATCAATGTTAACGTTCAGTCAAATGACAAAAATGTAGATCCTTTGTTGACAATTTCTTAGACACTGGTCTACTTGTTGTTTCCTTATTGTGCGTGTGATCTATGCTACCATTAGGTTATATGGCTGATCCTCGAACGAGCTAATTGAAATATGAAACAAGATGACCATGTTGTCTACTGTTATCTAAAATTACTTCGTTGCATGACACATACTTCCCGTTTGCGTCTTTGACACGCCAAGAAGAGTTTGTCACACGGATCGAGTTGCTTATCATTAAGGTTGTAGAAACCAGGAATGTTTCAGACATGGACATTCACAAATAATTTGAACATGACCAGGTGGAAAATTGATACGAAAAACTTTGACATTACGAAAACAAGATTTAGTCCATAATATTTTAAAGGTCAAGCACAATAACACTCATACAAGGCAAATTAATAGTAATACAATGTATGCCGAAATTAACAGAATGCAACCCAAAGGTGTGTGACTGTTTAACAGTCTCTGGAAACAATAGCAGCACAAACATGCATTAACACGGTTATTGTTACAACCATTGTATCTGCGGTGTTTTATTTCGCGAATTCATAAGATTTGCTTCCCTATAACCGGATGACATTGACCAGTTAGGAAAAGTTAAAACCGAGTGACCAAACATTTACTACGACTGTCTCAGTCCGAAACGCAAAAAAATCAGCTTCGCTAAAATTAAAGTTGCCGATAACTACCGCTTCCAAAATGACGAGATCGCGAATTCAGGAACTCACAAAAACAGCATAAACAGATAACATGTGAAAGTAAGTGCTCGCAAAAATAATGACGCTCACGGTACGTTATGAAATCATGCGTGAAATGATTTAGTTTCAACTTATTTCTTTTACAGCTACGAGATTACGAACTCGTCTAAATGAGAAAAAAGGAAAGCTTGTTTTATATACAAAACTGAAAGGTGAGGCTATATGGCGTAGCTGCCCTAGATTAAATCGATATCCGAGTGTTAGTTCTGTATGTAATTTGTATTTAAGTTTAACGGAGGTCATGGTTGACGTGCCACACCCATTGCAAATCGTACAAGTAGCAACCCTATTTTCTTCCTGATTTGCTGATTTGTATACACAACAGACTTACTCGTTTATCATGACACGACCTGATCAGGAATCAATCTCGTAGAGTTTTGGCCCAGCACGTAAAATAAAGCCTATTTGTGATATGTCAAAACGGATTAGGTCTAATTATGTATGCATTCTGTAACACAATTGGGTCGAAAAATGAACAGTAATGTCAGTCAAGTTCTGGAGTAGAAATGAACACAGGTTTCAGAGGTTGTATTCACATTACTATAAGTCGCGTCAAAGATGGACAATATATTGGCCTGTATTGTAGGCCTACTCGAAGTAACCAAGGTTTCGGATAAATCCATCTACGGGAGATAACTCTTGTAAAGCTGTACATAGACACACGGTATAATTTTTTTTTCTATATTTCAGGATTATGACAGTGCAGCGAGTCATGCACCACCGTATGTAACTGTGAGTATCCTGGTGGCTGGGGTGATTGGTGGACTTATCATTGTCATAGCTTTCATCTTATGTTGCAAATATTGTGGCAGAAAACAACAAGCGTTACGGAGGTAAATATTCACTATAAATCATCTACATACTCTAACCGTAGCTTTAAAATGAATCTGAAGGTCGTACCAAACTTGTATCACACAGGCTACAGTGATGTCCTCCATATGTGGAGAAGTTGCCAATTGCTTTCAGAAGGGCAAGTTAGTCCTGGTTGTTAATTTATTCCAGGAATACAGGTCATCTAACGCCCGTCTTTGACTGATGTAGTGTCCAATACTATGCTAATTACTTCGCGAATAAATCAGACCACCAAATAAAATATTGTATGCTTACTTGTTGTTTTCAATTGCCGAATTCTGAATCAACACATTAACGGTCTTAGAAACTTGTGTTTACCAAATTCCACGAACTCTTAAAACGACGAATATCAATGAATACTAGTAAGCAATAAAAGTATAGAATAGTATTGACAATTGCACCGTTTGCCACGGTATGTACGTATTTGGTAGGAAGGAGGAAATCGATAGGCTCACACTAGGGCATGTATCCAAATGTCAAATACAAGTCTTTTTCGATTATTTCATAATCGTAGATAAATTTATTTTCAAGTCATATTCCACGTGGGTTAATTCTGCTAACTGATAATACATCGATCTTCTGATATACCAACTTGACGAGAACGCATCTGGGAATATAACTTGAACTTTACTGAACAACTATATTTGTAATTCACCTCCATAATCCATCGCCATATACTTTAAGAATTATTACATTTCTCGGGGTTTTATTCTGTTAATTCAACATTTTGTCATTGGCTTTCATAGGAATTCAGAGACTGTTTGCAAACCTAAGTATACGAACAACGAGTTCACAACGTCATCAGCTTTCACCTGGTCTTATTGACGTAGAAATCTGAGCGTTCGTCTAATCGTTTATGTTTCTTTGTGTTGACTAACACAGTAATCTGAGCGTTCGTCTAATAATTTTTATTTCTTAGTATTGACTAACACAGTAATTTGAGCATTTGTCTGATCTTGTTTTTGTTTGTATGGACCAACACAGTAATCTGAGCGTTCATTTTGCATTTGAAGTATGATGTTTTCTATGCGTTTAACCGTCGGGGCTGTTGGCTTCAACTTGATGATAATGCTCGACTTGATGTCGATAGATCAAAATTTAAATTAATGGTCATTATATAATAGTTCTATAAATAAATCGTAAGTGATGTTATGAGCTCAGTTTTTTTCCAATATTGATAGAAACACAATGACTAATGTATATATCAGGACAGCGTTTAAAGTGACATACAAACGAGACTGGATGGCTATATATTATAAAATCCGCTTATTTACGTATACATTTCTAATCCTTTAGGACGAAATGACCTTTCCTTGATACCACTACCTGTGTGGACAAACCAGACAAATCGATTCTTCCGAATAAAGGGCAGTTTCTGAACTTGATTTGTTCTTGTCCTTCCAGAATGACAAATGTTGCACTGTATTGTCATAATTTAGCACTTTATTGGTCGTTCTGGTACGTTAATATGTTGACCGGTCATTCGCACCAACAATCAACAGTATTTAACTATTTACATTCAGCTGTCAATGGTTTTGCAAATCATAACGACTCACTTCGCCCATGATAAAATATGCAAAACACGACTTGGGTGACTTATTGACGCATTATTGCAAACGATTGCCCATGGGGCACTCAAATATCCTATAGTAATACTTGAGGTATAAGCTGCTCACCATTCAAAGCGCCGGGTGTATCGTGACGTTTATTTGGAACGTAACTTGGGAGATCGTCGGGGGGGGGGGGAGTGCTCGCCGTTCTAATATTCGGGTTATATCGTCTGACAGATCCAGTCAGCTCACTGAACACATAGAGTTTGCTAGCAATATAAAACATGTTTACTTTTGATGGTTAAAATACGAGACTCTAAGAAATATCCTTGAAATTCTTGCATGTTCCTTACAGTGTACTTTAAAATCATCGTTAACAAATAAGCAATTAACGGTTGTTCATTAATATCCGCGTATCTTACAAACACGAAGCCTGGTGTAAATGATACCGTTCTTATATAAGATCCAGCTGGTGTAGTTTCTCAATGTATAATAGAACAGTTTTATGTTACCGAATTCATATCACGTAAAACTGTGAAGATCACATGTATGTAGAAATCATAGATAACTGTATCATTTGATAAAGAATAAAAGTTATTCACAGAAAAAGAAAAAAATCTACAAAATAAATAAATGAATTACTGTATTTTTTATTCTCTATGGAAGGGTAGCTGAGAAGTTGCTTTTGGGGTAGCTAGTTGGTGATACAAGAGAGGTAACACAGGGGACAGCATAAGATGTAACACAGGGTGTCAACACAAGATGTAACACAGGGTGTCAACACAAGATGTAACACAGGGTGTCAACACAAGATGTAACACAGGGTGTCAACACAAGATGTAACACAGGGTGTCAACACAAGATGTAACACGGGGTGTCAACACAAAATGTAACACAGGGTGTCAACAGAAGATGTAACACAGGGTGTCAACAGAAGATGTAACACGGGGTGTCAACACAAAATGTAACACAGGGTTTTAACACAAGATGTAACACGGGGTGTCAACAGAAGATGTAACACGGGGTGTCAACACAAAATGTAACACAGGGTTTTATTACAAGATGTAACACGGGGTGTCAACACAAGATGTAACACAGGGGGCAACACAAGATGTAACACAGGGTGTCAACAGAAGATGTAACACAGGGTGTCAACAGAAGATGTAACACAGGGTGTCAACACAAAATGTAACACAGGGTTTTAACACAAGATGTAACACGGGGTGTCAACACAAGATGTAACACAGGGGGCAACACAAGATGTAACACAGGGTGTCAACAGAAGATGTAACACAGGGTGTCAACAGAAGATGTAACACAGGGTGTCAACACAAAATGTAACACAGGGTTTTAACACAAGATGTAACACGGGGTGTCAACACAAGATGTAACACAGGGGGCAACACAAGATGTAACACAGGGGGTAACACAAGATGTAACACAGGGGGCAACACAAGAGGTAACACAGGGGACAACACAAGATGTAACACAGGGGGTAACACAAGATGTAACACAGGGAGCAACACAAGATGTAACACAGGAGGCGACACAAGATGTAACACAGGGGGCAGCACAAGATGTAACACTGGAGGCAGCACAAGATGTAACACTGGAGGCAGCACAAGATGTAACACAGGGGGCAACACAAGATGTAACACAGGGGGTGACACAAGATGTAACACAGGGTGTAACACAAGATGTAACACAGGGGGTGACACAAGATGTAACACAGGGGGTAACACAAGATGTAACACAGGAGGCAACACAAGATGTAACACAGGGGACAACACAAGATGTAACACAGGGTGTAACACAAGATGTAACACAGGAAGCGACACAAGATGTAACACAGGGGGCAGCACAAGATGTAACACTGGAGGCAGCACAAGATGTAACACTGGAGGCAGCACAAGATGTAACACAGGGGGCAACACAAGATGTAACACAGGGGACAACACAAGATGTAACACAGGGGACAACACAAGATGTAACACAGGGGGTAACACAAGATGTAACACAGGAAGCGACACAAGATGTAACACAGGGGACAATAAAAGATGTAACACAGGAAGCGACACAAGATGTAGCACAGGGGGTAACACAAGATGTAACACAGGAAGCGACACAAGATGTAACACAGGGGACAATAAAAGATGTAACACAGGAAGCGACACAAGATGTAGCACAGGGGGTAACACAAGATGTAACACAGGAAGCGACACAAGATGTAACACAGGGAGCAACACAAGATGTAACACAGGCGGCAACGCAAGATGTAACACAGGGGGCGACACAAGATGTAACACAGGGGGTAACCCAAGATGTAACACAGGGTGACAACACAAGATGTAACACAGGGTGTCAACACAAGATGTAACACAGGGGGCAACCCAAGATGTAACACAGGGGGCGACACAAGATGTAACACAGGAAGCGACACAAGATGTAACACAGGGTGACAACACAAGATGTAACACAGGAGGCGACACAAGATGTAACACAGGGGGCAACCCAAGATGTAACACAGGGGGTAACACAAGATGTAACACAGGGGACGACACAAGATGTAACACAGGGGACGACACAAGATGTAACACAGGGGGTAACACAAGATGTAACACAGGGGGTAACACAAGATGTAACACAGGGGACGACACAAGATGTAACACAGGGGGCAACCCAAGATGTAACACAGGGGGCAACACAAGATGTAACACAGGGGGTAACACAAGATGTAACACAGGGGGCGACACAAGATGTAACACAGGAGGCGACATAAGATGTAACACAGGGAGCAACACAAGATGTAACACAGGGGGTAACACAAGATGTAACACAGGGGGCGACACAAGATGTAACACAGCACAGGAGGCGACATAAGATGTAACACAGGGGGCGACACAAGATGTAACATAGGGGACAACGACAACACAAGATGTAACACAGGAAGCGACACAAGATGTAACATAGGGGGTGACACAAGATGTAACACAGGGTGTCAACACAAGATGCAACACAGGGGGCGACACAAGATGTAACACAGGGGGCGACACAAGATGTAACACAGGGGGCGACACAAGATGTAACACAGGGGGCGACACAAGATGTAACACAGGGGGCGACACAAGATGTAACACAGGGTGTCAACACAAGATGTAACACAGGGTGTCAACACAAGATGTAACACAGGGTGTCAACACAAGATGTAACACAGGGGGTAACACAAGATGTAACACAGGGAGCAACACAAGATGTAACACAGGGGGTAACACAAGATGTAACACAGGGAGCAACACAAGATGTAACACAGGGGGTAACACAAGATGTAACACAGGGGGCGACACAAGATGTAACACAGGAGGCGACATAAGATGTAACACAGGGGGCGACACAAGATGTAACATAGGGGACAACGACAACACAAGATGTAACACAGGAAGCGACACAAGATGTAACATAGGGGGTGACACAAGATGTAACACAGGGTGTCAACACAAGATGTAACACAGGGGACAACACAAGATGTAACACAGGGGGCGACACAAGATGTAACACAGGGGGCGACACAAGATGTAACACAGGGGGCGACACAAGATGTAACATAGGGGGTGACACAAGATGTAACATAGGGTGTCAACACAAGATGTAACACAGGGGGCGACACAAGATGTAACACAGGAAGCGACACAAGATGTAACACAGGGGACAACGACAACACAAGATGTAACACAGGAAGCGACACAAGATGTAACACAGGGGGTGACACAAGATGTAACACAGGGTGTCAACACAAGATGTAACACAGGGTGTCAACACAAGATGTAACACAGGGTGTCAACACAAGATGTAACACAGGGTGTCAACACAAGATGTAACACAGGGTGTCAACACAAGATGTAACACAGGGGGCAACACAAGATGTAACACAGGAAGCGACACAAGATGTAACACAGGGGACAACACAAGATGTAACACAGGGGACAACACAAGATGTAACACAGGGGACAACACAAGATGTAACACAGGAAGCGACACAAGATGTAACACAGGGGGCGACACAAGATGTAACACAGGGGGCAACACAAAATGTAACACGGGGGTAACACAAGATGTAACACAAGGGGCAACAAAACATGTAACACAGGGTGTCAACACAAGATGTAACACAGGGTGTCAACACAAGATGTAACACAGGGTGTCAACACAAGATGTAACACAAGGTGTCAACACAAGATGTAACACAGGGGGCAACACAAGATGTAACACAGGAAGCGACACAAGATGTAACACAGAGGGCGACACAAGATGTATCACAGGGGGTCAACACAAGATGTAACACAGGGGGTAACACAAGATGTAACACAGGAAGCGACGCAAGATGTAATACAGGGGACAACACAAGATGTAACACAGGGGGTAACACAAGATGTAACACAGGAAGCGACACAAGATGTAACACAGGGGACAACAAAATATGTAACACCGGGGGCAACTCAAGATGTAACACAGGGGACAACACAAGATGTAGCACAGGGGACAACACAAGATGTTACACAGGAAGCGACACAAGATGTAACACAGGAAGCGACACAAGATGTAACACAGGGGGCGACACAAGATGTAACACAGAGGACAACAAAAGATGTAACACAGGGGGCGACACAAGATGTAACACAGGGGACAACAAAAGATGTAACACAGGGGGTAACACAAGATGTAACACAGGAGGCGACACAAGATGTAACACAGGAGGTAACACAAGATGTAACACAGGAGGTGACACAAGATGTAACACAGGGGGTAACACAAGATGTAACACAGGGGGCGACACAATATGTAACACAGGGGGTGACACAAGATGTAACACAGGAGGCGACACAAGATGTAACACAGGGGGTAACACAAGATGTAACACAGGGGGTAACACAAGATGTAAGACAGGGGACAACAAAAGATGTAACACAGGGGGCGACACAAGATGTAACACAGGGGACCACAAAAGATGTAACACAGGGGGTAACACAAGATGTAACACAGGAGGTAACACAAGATGTAACACAGGAGGCGACACAATATGTAACACAGGGGGTAACACAAGATGTAACACAGGGGGTAACACAAGATGTAACACAGGGGACAACAAAAGATGTAACACAGGGGGTAACACAAGATGTAACACAGGAGGCGACACAAGATGTAACACAGGGGGTAACACAAGATGTAACACAGGGGACAACACAAGATGTAACACAGGGGGTAACACAAGATGTAATACAGGGGACAACACAAGATGTAACACAGGAAGCGACACAAGATGTAACACAGGGGACAACACAAGATGTAACACAGGAAGCGACACAAGATGTAACACAGGGGGTGACACAAGATGTAACACAGGGTGTCAACACAAGATGTAACACAGGGGACAACACAAGATGTAACACAGGAAGCGACACAAGATGTAACACAGGGGGCAACACAAGATGTAACACGGGGGTTACACAAGATGTAACACAGGGGGCAACAAAAGATGTAACACAGGGTGTCAACACAAGATGTAACACAAGGTGTCAACACAAGATGTAACACAGGTTGTCAACACAAGATGTAACACAGGGTGTCAACACAAGATGTAACACAGGGGGCAACACAAGATGTAACACAGGGTGTCAACACAAGATGTAACTAAGGTTGTCAACACAAGATGTAACACAGGGTGTCAACACAAGATGTAACACAAGGTGTCAACACAAGATGTAACACAGGGTGTCAACACAAGATGTAACACAGGGTGTCAACACAAGATGTAACACAGGGGGCAACACAAGATGTAACACAGGAAGCGACACAAGATGTAACACAGAGGGCGACACAAGATGTATCACAGGGTGTCAACACAAGATGTAACACAGGGGGTAACACAAGATGTAACACAGGAAGCGACACAAGATGAAACACAGGGGACAACAAAATATGTAACACAGGGGGCAACTCAAGATGTAACACAGGGGACAACACAAGATGTAGCACAGGGGACAACACAAGATGTAACACAGGGGGTAACACAAGATGTAACACAGGAAGCGACACAAGATGTAACACAGGGGGCGACACAAGATGTAACACAGAGGACAACAAAAGATGTAACACAGAGGGTAACACAAGATGTAACACAGGGGGTAACACAAGATGTAACACAGGGGACAACAAAAGATGTAACACAGGGGGTAACACAAGATGTAACACAGGGGGTAACACAAGATGTAACACAGGGGACAACAAAATATGTAACACAGGAGGCGACACAAGATGTAACACAGGGGGTAACACAAGATGTAACACATGGGGTAACACAAGATGTAACACAGGGGACAACACAAGATGTTACACAGGGGACAACAAAATATGTAACACAGGGGGTAACACAAGATGTAACACAGGGGACAACACAAGATGTAACACAGGGGGTAACACAAGATGTAACACAGGAAGCGACACAAGATGTAACACAGGGGACAACAAAATCTGTAATACAGGGGGCAACACAAGATGTAACACAGGGGACAACACAAGATGTAACACAGGAAGCGACACAAGATGTAACACAGGGGGTGACACAAGATGTAACACAGGGTGTCAACACAAGATGTAACACAGGGGGTAACACAAGATGTAACACAGGGAGCAACACAAGATGTAACACAGGGGGTAACACAAGATGTAACACAGGGGACAACACAAGATGTAACACAGGAAGCGACACAAGATGTAACACAGGGGACAACACAAGATGTAACACAGGGGACAACACAAGATGTAACACAGGGGGCAACACAAGATGTAACACAGGGGGCAAAACAAGATGTAACACAGGGGGCGACACAAGATGTAACACAGGGGGCAACACAAACACGAACATGTATATTGGCCCACAAGTCACAGTTCGCTATTGCTATTAACAGTCAACATTACAAGAACGTGCGGTAATAGATACAGTTTTCCGAAATATTGACCTACATTTTTTAGTTATTTGCCGAATTTAATGACGTCATACATTTAGTACGTTTATCAACGTATCTAATTATTGTGGGAATGGATTCCATTTACTTCGAGATTTTCGCATTTTTCAATTTAATGCAAGGTAATAACGAGTGACTAAAACATTATTTTTGAGTATTTCAGACTGAATCTTAACCATTTTTTGAAGAGTTTAAGATAAAAAGGAGGAAATTAGTTAAAGGCGGAAGAATCACAAACCTGCTTTGCTGATCTAATGGAAGAATATAGAAACATTGTCAAAAATGTTTCACCGTAAATTAAAGTCTTGAACTTTATTTTGAATTACTATCATTTCTTATTCCTTCAGGGACCAGGGCACTGACTGTGAAAGATCATCGGACAGACGATTCAAACCCTTCCAGCGATATGAAACCATTAATTCGGACATGTTTTCTGAACCCAGCACTGGGTCAATGGATGGTATTCCAATTAGTCCTAGACGGTTTCTGGATGCTAGGTAAGTCATTTGCTGAGTTGGTTACATCGAGAAGATGTTATGGCGGTGCGAATGTGACCCCCATGTATATAATAAATGACATAGAGGTTTTATGATCTGTTCGGGTGTGTTATCCAGAACAATTAGGGTTGTTTTTAATTTTAGTAAGAAAATAACTTGGTCGGACAGTATGTATTCATGGCAGAACACATTCTCAATATAAAAAAGGGGAGATCATGTTTGTATACAAAGGCATTCATACCACCAGCTAGCTATTGGTGAATGGCAGGTTTTTATTGTTCAATCATCCAATAGATTGCCGGTGGGCATTTTGCATATGAATACGGCGATATCTATACATTGCATACTCTTCACACACACTGCAATCTCCAAATACCATATGTTTATGTGGTTGACACGAGGCAGTACCTCTAAATATATTTATTAGTAAAGTCCATGATCTGCAAAAGAATTATATATTTAAATAATGTTATTAGATAAAGACATTTGCTGTTGAAATGATTGATGGCAGAGAACCAAGTTGCCATAAAAGTTCGGTTATGTTCTGTTTGCTGAATTACAAATCCTGTTGGAATTAACAAATTGCTATCACTGATGAAACGTATGGTTCAAAAGTCTTGAATAACCACTGGTAAACGGTTGACAAATCACATTACACACAAATACCTTGTCCAAAAGTCCGGAATAACCACTGGTAAACGGTTGTCAAATCACAGTAAACACAAATACCTTGTTCAAAAGTCCGGAATAACCACTGGTAAACGGTTGTCAAATCACTGTACACACAAATACCTTGTTCAAAAGTGCGGAATAACCACTGGTAAACGGTTGTCAAATCACAGTACACACAAATACCTTGTTCAAAAGCTAACCGCATTGTGCAGATATCTGGTCACAAAAATATATTTTCTATTAGTAACTACATAAATGAAAATCAGAACAAAAATATCCAAAATTCTCAAAACTTCACTGCACATCCCAGTCCTGATATTGATCATAGACCAAGCTATACAGCATATCTGCTAAATCAGGTCAACACATATCGGCCGAACCTCACATTTTATTATTTTATTTAACTCAGTTTTCAATATTGAAAGACATTCATGTAAGATCCTCTATTAATTTAGATCTGTATGACAATAATTGCATATCTTTTTAGGTAATAAGATATTTTTTAAACTAAACTAAGTCCGCCGATGTTTTTGGACTATGTATACATGTATAATTATACCGATCTGTTTAATAGGGATCATTACCAACATTCTGTATGATATTTAGAGTGTTACTACTATGATAAATAAATAACGTTAGTGTTATAAGAGCAAGATTAAACAAAGTATGGGTATTTAAGTTACGTGACTGGCACGTGACTGTTTTGATTGGTTAATGTGTTTTAAGAGTCTATAATTTTGTTTCAGTAGTAATGAGAAGATAGCGGCTGTTGAAGAGGTAAATGAGACTACAAGATTAAAATCAGACTTCGACAAAGGTAAGTAACAACCAGTCTTAGTAAACAGTGGAGGAAATTGACCAATCACGGGTGATTCGTACTTGCCCAATCGGGAAATACTTCTCCAAGAAATGACTGATCAGGTAATAAAATAGTCCATTTATGTACACACATGTACTTATGACATAAGAAAATCAAACTACGCTTTCTGATGTTTGGCGCAGACATGGTATATTTGCATATTTCGTAATACATGCCTTAAAGCTGTTTACATTCTACGTATTTAGTGTATTTTAATCACTTTTCTGTATTAACAAATTCAATTTCTATTTTCGGAAAATGCGTTTCCCGATCAGGCAAGTAAATACATTTTAAATTGTACCAAGTGACCAAAATTAATTCAGACTGGTCAAACAAGTACTCATTTGTCTAAGCATCACATAATCTATTTAGAATAAGTCATTTTTGATCAAGTATGTTTAGTTTAATCATATGTTATTGCATGAATCTTTTACAACAGAACACATGGTTTGCATACATAATACTATTAAGAAAGAATAAAAGCATAACGTCAAAGTAAACCAGAGAAAGTTTTATAATATCGCATTCATTACAAAAGGATCGGGCCACAAGTATGTTTGGGGAATCATCGAATTGTCCGATCGGGCAATTTGCCCAACTGGTTAAAAATATACAGACACATCGGATAGTTCATTTTTGTAAACTAAACATGAAAACAGCGAATCCACAAGGTATTTAGGCTCATGTAACTCGAACGTTAAATAATAGCTTACTAGAAAACGTCGTTTGGTTTAAAACCATTAAACGGTATTTGTGTAAGTATCTCAATACATGTATTAAATAAAAGCATTGCTTTTTAGTACCAAAACTAAACTATTGTAATGACTGACAGGCAACTATGGACTCGAACTAATACGTCTCTGGAAATGGTCCTGAAGTGTATAAACTCATTGGTGCGATTTGATCAAGTCGTTCACTTCCATGTTTATAAATAATCGTTTTTTCCAGCATCGTTTTGTGAAACAAATCTAGAATTAAACACCTACGCCGAGACGGAATACCCAGGTGCGGAAGAGTCGCGTGAATGTCCACCACCCGAACATGAAACAAATGAAGAAGATCCGGAAGTGTCCGGAAGGCGAGTATCATTCCAACTTGACAATCTGCAGTCAACGCCAACCGGATATTTGCGCCAAGGAAGAAGGTTTGAAAAAACTGCTGAAAATGGTCATTGTCCTAGAGTCCTATTGTTACACAACTGTATACCACATTCCTTTCTCTTGTCAGTGACTATGTTTGCTTTATAGATGTGACTCTTTCTTCGAAATTATTTAATATCTTTTCTAAATCAAACATATTTGCTTTTGTATCCACGCACAATGTGTATTTCCTCTCCAGTGTTTATCTCTGTGTACACATAAATGGCACAACATGTACTAACATAGTATATTATATCATAATATACTTGCACGTGTGAAGCATAACCAATTAACCAATCGAATGTTTGCATTTATACATGTCAGCTTGTTTTGCCGCATGTGTTTATTGTTCAGCAGTTTTACATCCTTTCCGTAAAGACATCGGTAGTTTCCGTAAAGTTTGTGGCTGAAATCTCCGTAGTGTTTCGTATGTTTTCATCCTTCGTTGTTCCGTCTTCCTCACTGCGCTAATATTGTGTTCATTCAGGTGTTACTGGTAATGTTGATGATTTAATAGTTTGAATTTGTTTAAGTTTGATAAATCTGTTATTCCGAGAAACAACTAGATTTTATAATGCGCTTTTTAAAACGAACGGTTTGTTGGTTATATTATTGAGTAAATTTAAACGTGTTTCTATATTATAATAGAATAAATGTTTCAAATATATAACAGTAACATAAATAAAAGCTGACTGTTCATCAATACGCCGGAACATATTTCATGTAGTTTTGACTTCATTGTCATTATCAGAACAATACTGAAAAATACTTAATTGTCAATGTTTTCGTATACATAGGTGTATTCATTAAATTAACAAATGTATACATGTTGCTTTACAAACTAATACCAATTTTACATGTAGTTACAGAAAAATGTCATCAATAAAGTTCAATACAAAACTATTTTCTAAGAACTTAATGTCCATGGTTTATTTTTAATTTTACAGATATACCGAAGGCGATTTCCATTACCTAAAGAAAATCCGTATTTCTAAAAACATTCCAAGACAATATTCTGTGGGTGCTCCATTACAAGGCGAAAGAGTTCAAATTAACGACATCAAAGACTCTGCGGATGAACTCAGACTATCTTTTGAACGATTAGATAAAGCACCGAGTGCTGTGGTGAGTCAGCCTAACACCTCGCCAGACACTCATATATATTTGCTAGATTCACCTACATCACCTAATGGCGCTTATGCTCAGCAAGTAGTCGATGTTGAAATTCATCACCGAGGATCTGTTATACCTAAAGATGTGTTACCATACGGACAAGTTAAACATTTGTATTCACATTCGCCTAGAAGGAACAGTTCCAACAGAATTCTTAAACCTATATCGTACAGTTTGGACACAGCATGCTCCCCCGAACAACCACTGGAGAGACACAGACGGAGGGTTAAAAGCTACGATGATGCTTTAGATTATGATTACGATGTGTTAAAAATAACCGAGTTCTCGAGAGGGCCTTCGTATAATAACGATTTTGATCCTATAATGGAAGTTGAAGGTCTTGCGTCGTGTAAAGTTCGTTATAATGACATGGGTAGTTTGGAGGTGTTGAATGAGGACAAACTGTTTATGTATGATGACTTTGAATTCGAGAATATCATTCCTGACGAAAGCGACGCTGATACGGAAACGACAATAAACGGTACGCAGAAATTCAGAGAAATTTGGAATTTACGTGCAACATTTGAGGAAGAGGAAGAGTGTAGCGACACTTTAAGAATGGAGGATATGGCATCACCGGAGGAGTTAGCTTCAGATAGAGACCAGGGAGGTGTATCGCTATCTCCTACATATCACATAGAACATGCGGCACAGTATCACAACGGGTTTCCTCATACCCCACCCGTGCCCGTACCCGTGGCTGACAATCATAAGACATACGTAGATCCTCAACATGTCGACCCTGAGGATTCAAACTTGCTACATCCAAACTATGAAAACCGGAGAGACAATTACAGAACGTTAGTAAAGAAAAGGTATCAGAAGCGTGGTTCAACTAGCGCTGAGAACAGTTTTGACAGTGTAGAGACGGCGGATACCGACGGTGATGCTACGGAATCAAGTCGTCACGAAGTTACTACAAGTTTTGAATCAACCACCGACAATACGGACAGTACAAACGATAGTCAGACTAGTCGACTGCGACAAATGAAAGCGGATAGTGGTTACAAATCGTTAGAAACACAACATCCTCCAGGCTTATGTGGAGGTAAGAAAACGCAAAGTATGGATGACGAAATAATATTACTAGGAAGTGAAATTTCATTACCAACAGCTGATAAGCCAAGTTCGCCAAGAAGCGAAATATTTGAAGCTATGGGAACCAGCGAGCCCGTTCCAAGGCGCGGAAGTCTCTTTGAAAAACGAAGGGGCAGAACTGCGTCTAAACGAAGAAGGGAATATAGTAGGGAAAGACAAGTTGTTCGCTTAAATGAAAGTACTTGTTTTGAACATGAAACCGATTCAGCGCGGTCTGACCAGCCTTCTGGTGATAGTTTTGACGAACCAACGACTCCAAGCACAAAACTCTCAGTATTTTCACGCTTCTTTAAATCTCATAAGTCTCGCGATAAAGGGTTGTCTCGTGATTTTAGTATAGACGAGAAAACAAACAGTATATTTCAAGAATTTATGAGGCATGATCCAAAGTTCGAGGGTCACCGGGGAAGTGTTGCTGGCCTAGAAACCAGGAGAACCAGATTTCAACGAAAACTAACTGACCCTGGTGGTTATACTTTTGAGGATGCGCGTCGGTTCTTGTCACCGGAAATGAGAAGCACGAGCCTGGGGAGCGACAGCAGCGCGAGCTCCGCGCGCAGACCTTCTCCTCAAGATAGTATAGAAGAAGAAGACTTTGAGGACGATATAGACGCTGCAGTATTGGATCATAAAACTAAAATGATGGAAGATCAGAGTTGTAAAAGTGCTGAGGTGACTACACCCACTATATCAGTACATGAAATACCCATCATCAAACTTCCTGAGGGCGAACCTGTTGATGCTTAAATGCCAAAATAATAATCAAATATTCTTAGAAAAAATAGTGCTATATTTTTACTTAATTTCCAATTGTGAGACTCCGACATTTTATACAATAGTTTATATCGCAGAATACCAATTTCCATTTTACAGAATTGTTTGTTTTACTGCCTGTTTTGTCTGTCTTTTAGTGCGCCTTTTTTCTACGTTGTTTCGTGTACTGCACTCACATATCCATAGATCAATACATGCCTATTTTGTGGCTCAGTCGCAATCGTGTATAAATGTTACCGGTACATGTAATTATTCTGAATCAGTATTCGTCTACTTCACGCCTGTGTTATTACTGTAATCTGGTGCAATCGGTATTGTTTCCTTGTTATAAAATACTAGTATTGTTTAGTGCCATTACGTTTTTATTACTGACTTTCGCAAACCTTATATAATTCTATTTACACATACACACATGACCAAGATAGATACATTGATATACATGTATTTACATTTGAAACTATTCTTTTTCAACGATTTTGGTATATTTTATGAATAGAATCTGGTAAGACTTGGAATAGTTCAATCACTGGAAGATCTTTACACTTTGATTTTGTATTATTTTTCGCCAAGACTTGTTAGAACCTGTTCTTTAGTGCACACGACTATGCTTGGTGATAAATACGTAATTTCAGTTCACGTTCGTAGAAAGTCATGTCCGATTGACAAGAATTTTTACTTATGGTCATGTTTTTTGCAAGAATGTACTACTTTTTGTTTAGAATCGATGCGATCAAACTTGATTTTCAAGTGGTTTTATGAAACAAGACGATATACTAGTATTAATATCGTGAAAGGGAAGTGGATGCCTGTCGAGTGTCTATGGGGTCACAGGAAGAATTTAATGGTTGTTGAGTCACCACTTTGGCTTCAGAAGCATAGCTACTGATTCTTCGTGTGACCCCCGTAGACGGCTGTAAGACATCCGCATCTGGTGTGGTAGAGATGAGACCCTGTGATATTTTCCTTATTCGAAGGAAAATGCAAATGTTTCAGCTTCAAAATTAACTTTAAACACAATATGTTGTTATTTAGTGTCAGACAGTGTTTTGTTCAGAAACTAATGTTGCGTATTTGTAATTTGTGTGTTATTATTTTTAGCGTCGATGGTGAATTCCTTTTGCTCCTATCCCAGTATGTACCACACTTTTATAATATCAGAGAAATTCCTTTTTTCCATATTTTCAAAAATACGACCAATTTCAACAAAACGGGCGCAGTAAGGGTTCAACTGATATGTTAAAGTAATCGTCCGTCTCGGTTCCAGGTGGCAAAGGGTTGACTAAAAAATGCGAGTTTCCGAAAAATGCGATGGATGTTTAGCACATACAGAATGAACACTGTAGCAGCAAAATACGATCATATGATGTAGAAAAAAACAAGAGGGCAATATTATGCGGTGAATAGTAACATTAAGCTTCGTTACTCTAGATTAAAATTAGTATTGTTATGTATATGAGCTATAGAAGCTAATGTCGGTGGACAAACAGACCGACGATCTGATGTCGCTCGCATTGTCATATATTATGGTATAAATGTCATATAATTTCGTTTGTAAGGATTTCGTATCTTTATATACAAACCAGCCCAATTGGCGCTAACAACCAGCCACTATCGTTAAGCTCACGATCATTGTCATGCCATAGTTTAATCAGTGTTAACGATGATCGTATTCTTACGATAATTTCTGGTTACTCGCTCGCCTCCCCAACTTGGCCTCAAACTTAATGTTTTTTATTCTGTTATCAGTAAGATGTATTCAAAATGTAACATTTTATAAAACCACGCACTTATTTAATGGATTTTGGTCAATCCCGTATGTTCGACTCGTCCGTGAGGAATTCATGGTTTCTTTAACACATCTCTAATATCCAATACGATACAATACGATACAATACGATACAATACGATACAATACGATACAGATATTTTCGATTTAACACATCTCTGCATACCGAGTTACTGATTGACTTCATAGGTGGCTGTAACAATTGTAGACAAGACAAATTTGTGATGCAATGCATCAAAGTAGCCGCAATTTTGTGGTTTACATGGCATGAATACTGTTATATCAAGCAACGGTGTTATAAATTATTCTAAACGACTGAAATCTCTAACGTTTCATTCAGATAGAATGAAATTGAGCAGGAAATATTCCAATATACACAGGTATTTGACATTATAAACTGGGAGTCACTGAAAAGTTACCACTTATATATCTCTCTGTATTTTGTATACAATATGACCTATCGGTACAAAAGTTTTCTAGTGTGTGCATCTGAATATTGTTAAAGTTGTGACTTCTCAGTAAGGTCAAAACATAGTTGTGTTCGGCTTTTAACACAGTGTAACGTGAATTTTAAATATAAGAGTCAATTGATAGGATGGTACCTAACTTTTCATTGAGTATAAGTAACGGTATTGTATAACAGATCTAGATCTTTTAATTTCTACTTATTGTTTAACAGCAATTTCGTTTACAAATGCATTTCTATATGGATGAGCAAAACGTTCTTATATATACATGCTGCACGATATGAAGTAAAAACACGTAAATACATGTAGCATGCAACCCTCGCATATATACAATTACAAGCACATTATAAATCACTGAAACATTATTATGTGACCATTCTAAATAGCTTACTGGTATTGGAAACTAGTCATCATTCCTTTGACCAATTGGATGTGCAGTGTTGCAATGTCACCAGATTATTAACATAATTCAAAATAAATTTGAAGTACTTGATAGTTCCACATATTTATTGGATTAAAGTAAATGTAGAATACAATGAATCGGTAAAACCGAATTATGCTTCCCGAAGCAAGTGTTTGTCCCAAAATTGGAAATAACTTATTACAGATACAGGTAAAAAAAGAAAATAATGTAGAATTTTGGTTCTTTGACACCGCACTTCCTCTACCATTATGTTGAGTTTCAATCAAATGCCATCAATACTGTTCAAGTGAAGGCCTGCCAAGCATTAATTTGTATGAAAAAGGGAGATAATTAAAAAACAATAAAGGTGCACTTCTCCTGAATGAGATTAAGTCACCTATAAAGTTTCAAATCAATACCTCCCATAATGAAGGAGTTATGACCTGGACAAGAAGTAAGTATAAAAGTACAAAAGGCCATAAATCCAAAAATTTACAATAAAGAGTTATGTTTCTTGTGCACCGCACTTCCTCTCAATGAGATCTATTCACATATGAAGTTTCAAATTGATATCTCTAATACTGTATGAGTTCTGGCCCAGAGAAGAATTAAGTATAAAAAATTACAAAGGGAAATAACTCAAAAATATATATTGTAGGGTTATGGTTCTTTCACACTGCACTTCCTATCAATGAGGTCTATTCACCTATGAAGTTTCAAATTGATATATCTAATACTAATTAAGTTATGGCCCGGACAAGAATGAAGTATGAAAAAAAATAGAAAGGGGAGTAACTCAAAAAGTGTGCAATCAAGAGTTATGGTTCTTGTGCACTGCACTTCCCCTCAATGAGGTCTAGTCACCGATAAAGTTTCAAATTGATATCTCTAATACTGTTTAAGTTATGGCCCGGACAAGAATGAAGTATGAAAAATTACAAAGGGGAATAACTAAAAACATATGCAATCAAGAGTTATGGTTCTTGTGCACTGCACTTCCCCTCAATGAGGTCTATTCACCTAAGAAGTTTCAAATTAATATCTCTAATACTCTTCAAGTTATGGCCCGGACAAAAGTGTGACAGATGGACAGACGGGCGGACAAAGCGGCGACTATATGCTCACCCTTCGGGGAGCATAAAAAATACACAATTAGGCCCTCCTGCATTTTAAATGCGGACTTGGGATTCGATGACGGTGCAGTTACATTGTACCTAGGGTTTTTCTACTTCACTCTCAGTCTCTGGGAGCTGAAAATATTGGCTGTCATTTTGAGGTATTTCAGCTCTACAGGGGTTAAATTTATAGCTATGCTCATTCAGGTTATTGTAAAAAGGTAAACAACAAATTAGGTCCTTTGGCAATCACTTATTAAATATGTTAAAAGCTAAACATGCATTTTTAAATTATTTAGCTCTCAATAAAGCAATTAAAAATTTTAAAAGGTACAACTTTAGGTCTATTTTCATTTTAATATTTTTTTCGAACTGACAAATATTCATTCATACTGACAAATATTCATTCGGACTGACAACATTTTGACCGTCGTGTGGATAAGGAAAATTATTTGCTGAACTGTCGTGCGGATAAGGAAAATAATCGGCACAACCGACGTGCGGATAAGAAAATTAATCAGTATAATCATCGTGCAAATAAGGAAAATAATTTACGAGACTGTCGTGGGGATAAGGAAAACAATTCAATTATTGGCACAACTGTCTTGCGCATCAGGAAAATAATTGGCATGACCATCATGCGCATAAGGAAAATAATTGGTATGACTGTCGTGCGGCGGATAATGAAAATAATTGGCACGAGCATCATGCGCATAAGGAAAATAATTGGTACGACTGTCGTTCGGATTACCAAAGTAATCGGGACGACTGTCAGACGCATAAGGAAAATAATAATTGGCATGACTGTCAATCATGTGGGTAAGAAAAAAAATTGGCCCGACCATCATGCAGATAAGGAAGATAATCGACAACATACTGTTAAAAAGGATTTCACAAGCATATGATTAACGATGCTCATCCAAGACTGCCCAGCTCGACTGAATCAATCTAATGTCATAAGTCTGTGATATTTATTCATTTTGGTTAGTGAACTTTTATAAGATTTCAGATTTTATCATTTATTTAACAGTTTTCAATAGTGTTAAATTCGTACAGTTACAGTGTAGCACACGATGCCTCGTACTGATGTAAACAATTGGCGTGCAAAACGAAATAGCAATGCACAATAGATGCATAACATTGTTCAAAAGTTGTTTACATTTTTTAACATTTTGGGTCGAATTGGTACGAGTACGACAGTGACTTACTTCAAGGTCTGTATCGGATGTTGATGAAATTGCATAACTACGTTCGTTATGAGTATTAAAGAAGATTTTCCTTGTTCAACAAGTACTAGCGTCTTGTATTCACTTATTCCCGGCTATTTTTAATAAGTAAAGTTTTATCAAAACAATATATCTACTTCCGCCGTCATGTTTAAAACGCGGCCAAACTGCGGGCACGTGCGGCCAAATCAAGCAACTTTAAAATCATCAAGATATTGTTCATAATATATGAAAACTACTTATATAATCACAATAAACAGCACAATATCACAATAATTGCTAAAATACTGATATGTTACCGTTAAACTTTTGGAAGCAAGTACCCGGGCCAACCCATTCTGTAGTCTGGTTCCCTGTCGTTCTATATTTGTTAAGTAGTGATAGGGGAGGTAATCCAGACTACCCATTCTGTGACCGCAGATTCGGTAGTTTTACCGCGTTTTAAACAAGTCTATTTATAGTACAGAATTTATGAATAGACTAATTCCGGCGACTCAACATTTTTTTTATCAAATTAATGTTTAAATTTCAGCAATTTCTTTTCTTTTCATTATCTATAATTGATAAAAAAAGAAAATTTATATGAAACTCCATATTATTGTTTTCATGCGAAAACATCAGCATCATTGGTAAACGAATACAACTATCGATAAAATTAGCGATCAGTTCAGTAGTAGAAAAAAATAGACACCTCAGCTAGTCTACGCAAAAAGGGATCAGCAATTAAATTATTAATACGGAAACATTTTTTATTTTAATTACGAACATTATCCATCCAAAAAATGTCATTTATGGTGGGATCAATGAGAATTTAAATGTGTTTGTACAGGTATCAATTAATAGCTTCAATATCCACGCAAACAAATTTATTCATTTTAATAACTATCAGTAACTTGTCCTTTCTCGTCCAGGGGAGAAATTTGGTTGGTATTCCATAAGATAGCCGCCTCCTGGGCGGCTATCAACAAACACGATACAGTCATCGTGGTTGCCTGGCGTTACAGTATGCTTAGAACGCGGGATATGGACGTAGATAAATGTCCTGGTGCGCTCTTGGTAGACAGACTACTCAACACCGATATAACGCTACATTAGATATATAAATCGTTGTCTGAGAAGAAAATACCGTAAGTACAAAAATGCCATGTCGAGACCTCTTCGTGACCTCTTCCGATTTTGATGAAATTATGTTCATTAAATGCACCTGGTGGAGCAGATATCACATTATGTGTGAGACTTTTTCTTCTAAGTCGACAAACTATTGCATATTTCTACATATACTGCGCAGTATCTATGTTAGGTCTACCATATTGCTCATCCTCGGAACCGATAATCGTATGCTCAGAAGTTCCTTCACATTTTGATAGATGGGGCTATATCCAAGGTTACTCATTTAAATACGGGCCTTGTGTGTGCACAATAAAGATATACCGGTGGACTAGCCCCTGTAACGACAATGTATATGTAAACGTCATGTATTTGTTGTACTTTTCGTGCCTTGACAATCGTATCGTTATTATACGCTTATAATAGTTTACATAGTAACCACCGATCATCCTAACCAATACGATACAGAGATTGTGATTGGTTGTAGTGAATACTGTACAATGTACCTTTACATTTCATATATACATTGTCATGAGCTTTTTCATAAAAACAAATACAAGTTTGTCACAACATAAAGATACAAAGTATCTAATTATGATTTATATAGCCGAATTATTTTTTATCTTATTCCAGGTACCTACATTTTGTCATGATTGTGATACACGTGTATAATACACGTGTATACTACATGTACATGTATATTACTTAGGGCGCGTACGTGCTCTAATTATTGCACACACATAGTTTAGCAGATGACGTCGGTATCTATTTAATATATTTCCAGTGAAAAAAGTGCTACAAAGAATACGTATGTATCATAATAACTCAGTAGAAGTATTTATGTGTTCCATACATCCTTCCGGTGGTCTTTTTATCGCCACGTGTTACACACGTGTGTTCGTTCCACATGTTTGTCTGTACTCTGTATTTCCTGTCTGTACTTCCTGTCTGTACTTCCTACGTTACATATTGTCACATTTTATAAAATGTTGAATTATTTGTAAATATATTTATATATTTCACTTTTTCTATAAATTTGAACATTCCAAAGGATATATTTAATAAGACTCTTTAATCAAATAAAATACATTTTAAACGACAGTGTTTGTGGTTATGTTTGTTTGTTATCCCTTTTCTGTCCGAAGTGGGATAGTGATACGAGAGGTGTTAGACTCTATGCATATCTTTGTAGTTATGGAATTTTCAAGCTTTGGAAATGAAGCTACAGGTTTTAAAATAATTAGATTAAGCTTATAGAATATCTATAGTTAATAAGACTTCTAGCTGGGTCATAGGGGTCAGGTCTTGTTTTTCGTTATTCCAATGCATGGACATCTTTTACATATCCCGTAGCCCTACTGCAGTGTTGTTGCACTACATCCATGTATAACCCGAAGTATAGTCCGAAATATTTATTCACAACAGACTTGTTAACATAGCATAACATGTTGTGGCCTTCCTTTTGTCTCAAGACAAGATACAGGATAGCCGGCCTACACAACCGACAGATGAAACGGTCTTACCAAATCCATCCCCATCAGCGTAACTACCAGATGAATTTTCCACCTTACAAACAACCAGGTTATTTGACCAAACACCAACCATTGATGAGACCAATACCCATATCCTTCAAGCCAAATTGGATCCCAAACCGCTGTAAGTACATGAACAGATGAAAGTCAAAATATCTGTAACATCAGATCAAATGACGGTTTATGGTTCAATTAACAAGGAACCAATTTTTTTCTTAAAAATTAAATACAGCGAATCACTGAACCATGAATCATCAAAACACGTAAATTTTACGCGTAGGTGCAAATTATTTTTATTTATGGTTAATTAGAATATTAGACTGTATCGTTACATTAAAAACACAAAGTTCTGCGATTTTTTACTCAACTACATGTTGGTTTTTAACTTTTAAAATACAGTTTGAATTTTCTGGTCAAAGGGAGATAACTCTTCCAAAATTGCATTTTGCAAAGTGAGTTATTACAGGTCAAATAGTTCCTGCGAGCAAATGATGTACCGACTTCATTTGACAGAGAATTGGCAGGATCCTCGACCATCTATCTGCATAATTCAACAGCTGATAAAATTAAGCATGCAAATCTCAAAATTGTGAGAGAAAAAATAAGCGCGGTAGGCCGGTAGCTTTCAAATTGGGAAAACTATATGCACGATAATTTGACATACAAAATTCATCAACAAATTGTTAAATAATTTCATGTATAACAGACCATTTTTCAAGACACTTAATTGCATATTATGACTCCCTTGTTCCATATAATATTTATATGCTTATAAATAAAACCTCGTATCAGTTCATTAAAAGGTATTATCATAAGACATGTTTTCAGTGTTCAACAATATCAAAGATCATAAACCAATTCCGATAATTCCATGACAATAGACAAGAGACATTTAGAATTTTAAGTCTCTGAATAGACATTAACACTGAACGGTAATTCTCCTTATAAGACTCTGGAGACCAAAAGAAACTGTATATGTTATTAATTTTATCAAGGGAAACAACCAGCACTAATTTTACCCGCTGATCCTAAAAAAATCCAAAAAATAATTTACGGAGCGAAGTGCTGGGTACACCCGAAATTCCGTAATCCTGACACATTATATATATATATAACCATAGAACTAACCTATTTTCGTTCAAGAACACTGTGTTCTCTACGGGATGTACTCCAGACTGGGAAGCGCTGTGCTCATGCAGCTGCAGTCACCTGCTGTTTAGATTAGCGCTCGCTGAAATTTCGGACAGTTCTGATTTCTTCGGTAAATAAACTATTGCAATGCGACAAAGACCGATGTTATCCGCATGGAATAATGGAATTAGTCTGGTTCACGACATTCTTATAAAATGCATCTTTTTTGGATTTTTTTTTTGAAATCGTAAACCATCGAGAACAGGTCACGTGCCCCTCCATAGACTTTTTACTTAATGCTATCCAATATACCTGCTCGCTCAAGGCTCGCAGGTAATAAGCTTAAATTGGGCTTTGTTCTTATCATTAGTTCCTTTATTTCGGTAACCGTGATAAGCACATACACTTGAACGTGAACTTGATTAGGAATGATACATAACTGCATTAACAACTTGATAAACACCTGATGAACACGCGACAAAAATGTGTGCCATTAGCTTATGCTGATGTCATAATCTGTTTATTCTGTTTCTGAAAATTGTTGTCAGATTGTAATAAAATCAGTTGTGAATTGTAATTCCACATATCAGCTGCATATATTGAAAATTCCATAAAGTAGTGTCCATTTTTTCTTGTGGAAGGTTAAATTGGAAATGGTTACAATACATTCCAAGAAAACTAGTAAGATTAATCGAAACAATATATAACTGATAAATTGTTCAGAAACGGTGTTCAACCTAATATTTGTGTGATTATTATTTTGGGTAATTTTACTATAATAACAATGTAAAACATGTGTTTTGGCTTAATTAATCTAAGCATGGATTTCAGGAGAAGACACGAAGACAAAAGACAGAGGCATACGAACCGAGCCACTTCTAGCTTTTTTAAAAGCTAACCTTGTAACAACAACAACAGCAACAACAACAAAATATGGCCGCACCCGTTGCACACGTGAGAAATCCGGGAAATCCTAACCGCTTTTGAAAGGCCATTTTTCATTGGCTATTTTTTGTCTT
This sequence comes from Spisula solida, assembly GCA_947247005.1. Lineage (NCBI taxonomy): Eukaryota > Metazoa > Mollusca > Bivalvia > Venerida > Mactridae > Spisula > Spisula solida. Next base: position 15,380,978 of record OX365948.1, on the reverse strand, counting down.
AACCAATCTGTTACAATTGCCGGGCATTCTGACTGTTACATGGCTTCGTTTTGGTGATAAAGGCATAAAGAGGCCGAAGCTGGAGACCATATTTGTTCGGAGTTTTAGGTGGATCTTATAGTAAAATCAAATCGTAATACTGGCTCGCCACAGCATAAGACAATTAAATAAAACAATAGTAGTAGTGCCAGCGTAACTTCCCTTGGTATCAGGAGAATGAAAATTGTTAGACTAATTTTTAATCGGAAAGAGTGACTTCCCCTAAAAAATGGGAACTAACTCAGATATCAGGGTACGGAACTATGTGCATGTATTTGCTTGCTCTATAAATTTTAAAAAAGCATTAGATGTGATGAGATTACATAGAAAGCTAATGTATGTATTATAAACAATGCTTTTTGATGATAAGTGGAAAATAACTGAAGATCAAAGAGATATTTGTGAATACATTCTATCTGTCGTCAGATTTGTACGTGTCGTATTCAATACGCGTGCCCCTTGGGCAAAACACCATATAAAATAACAATACATGTGTCACAGGGCTACTTGGGTATATACTCAAGACAACACTTCGGCGTAGGTTCGAATTACGTTTTAATGATCAATATGCAGAATAAAGAAGTAGAAGAAGAAGCCTAAAACAAAAGAATAGAATGATTTAGCAATTTATACCAATAAGTTTTAACCAATACAGTATTTCATATTATCCAAGAAATTCACGCGTTCTAATACAATACATGTACATACAATTACAAAGCAAATAAATAAAACCTTACCACAGTAGTAAACATCTGATATCACTCAAACTTCAAAGTAATAACATAATCAAAATGATTTGATTAATTAAGTATCTACTATTAGAAGATAAGTTGCGTCTGTCTCGTAAGAGATCTGACATAGGAGTGACAGTCAAACTCGTATCGCTAGGGACGCGCAAACTCACATCTCATTCATCCAATCTGATCAAACTTTCATACAACATATAAAACAGACAAGACAATTGGTCAACAGGACAAAACAACAGGTTTTACAAACAGGTTTCACATAATACGCACGGACACTCATACTAATTGCCCTCCTCGGCAACTTCCGTCATTGCCCGTAACCCACGAACAATGACGAAGATCTCCGATTTGGTCAATCAGCAGACGATACGATACAGTATTTACAAGTAACGGCGCATGCGCGATAAATATAATTAAAGTTTGCCGCATTAACTGTGCGTTGTTACCGCTAAAATGTCACACCGTGACACATGTCTAATTCTATTCATGATTTGTGTACAGTAAAGACCCGATCTCAAACAAACGGGCGTGCTTTAATCACTAAAATATAGTATTTAGTAGCTGCTAGAAGACATAATGCTCTAATCAACGAATTGGTCTGGAATGCGTCTCAGATAAAGTTTACAAATAACTACTATAACCACATTTCTATGTTAAATAGGCTGTGCTATAAACCCTTCTCATAAAAGTGCTCAGAAATCGGATTTAGAAATTCCGACATACGTAGTGCAATAATTGTTTCTCAAATAAGGATTATGACTGGATTGAATTTGTAATAGTATAATTTATAAGTTTTGTTCAGTGTTCACTAGTTTAGTTTATTCAACAATTTTACAGTAAACTATCGCAACCGATTCACCTTACCAGTTTCATGGACTGTATCCTAACCAGTTCTAACCATTTCACAAAGACCAGCAACCTCTGTATCTGTATCGGTATAGTATCTATCTTTAAATACTTGCTAAAGCCCCGTTTGGGTAAACTAGCAGGTACGCGTCAGTCGCGAGATAAACGCAATTTAAAAGTAATGAAAGAAGACTTCAAAGTGAGAAAATGAGAAGAAATAAAGTATGATAGTGTTAAAAGCAGATAAAACACTGTTCCTGTACTCAGGGGCGGTTTGAGATGAGAGAGGGGCTAAGATGGTTCTTAAACCCCTATAGGTCTGGCTGAAGGACTATGTGGCTTGGTAAGCCATTCCAAAGAACGACTGTATAAGGAAAGAATGAATATTTATGGTAACTAGCAGTGGTGTGAATTTGCCTGTAAGATAGGGAGGGCATGTGGCGTGTCATTCTCACAGGTACCACTAGATATGATGGAACTGGCACTGCCACCAAGCCATACACAATTTGTATAAAACATAGTCAGTCTCGTGATGTCTCGTCTGTCGCGTAGGGTCTGCCAACCAAGTCCTATGCTAGTACGGAATGAGTTTATGTAGCATGCTTCTGAAATCAGGCGCTGATCTCCCGAAGCTTCTCGAGTAGAAATGCCATCCCAAATTGAGTTTTTGCTTCAATCAGAGTCAGACTTTGAGATAAATTTGACTAGTCATAGACTAAGAATAAGGTTTTCTGTTTTGTGGAAATTATCTAATGGACCTATTGCAATAATTGGTGTGAGATTTAGCTCAGATGGAGATTGCGGCCATGTTTGTAGGCATGATGCTTCTCAGATAAACAATGATTTTGTTCGAGCTCGCATAATTTTTCCTCATGGGGGTATGTCAACATTTACGCCCGCCTAACACCAAATCATGTACCCGCCTCTGCAGCCTCATAGAAATATGCACATTAACGCCGTTATTATGATTCAAACATTTTGCTTACCAGACATAAATAATGAAACACGTCTAATTAATTTATCAGAAGAAATGGAATCGTTGTCTGGTAGATGACCTTGCAACAGTTTACATACACGATGTTGTTCCTATTTCCAGCTGTGCGTCAGACGGCGGCGAATCTATGCACTCTTTACTCGGTAAAGAAGGGAGTTGCATATTTATATAATTACAGTTTACTGGAAACTGAAGGAAACTCTGGGTGGATTTTATGATGATTCCTGATAGTAATGTTTTCAATATCTTAAGTCCAGAAGTGTGATTAATCAATTGAGAACAAACCGTTATTTAACACTTATTTGTGTTGTTTGGCTTATGAGTTATTACAGGGAGCTGTAGGGAATCCCCCATCGTCTGAAATCAAAAATGACTAGTTGTGGTATTGATTGTGGTATAAAGTGACTCATCAAAAGAAACAGGACAACAACGTCAATTCTCCTAGACAGAGAGTTCATGATTTTCTTACATGCTTGCAATGCTGTATCTATCATGGGGTTCGATTGAGCCAGAATAGTATCGGATGGATGGCATCGCCAATTCGTGTGTTCAAATGGTCTCATAAATGCTACAAAGGAGACAAAGTGATGTTGGCAGAGAAACGTTGCTAACCAAGCAATTACGCGCTGACGACATGAAACGGCCAAAGGTGGACCAGACTGTTTACAGTCGACCTGCACACAGATCTGGTAAAATCCTTAACATTTGAGCACGGATATTGTGATTATGTTTACCTTCTGTAAAATATAGTGAAAACAACGTGGTGATTGTGCCAATGTGAATGTGCCAACATGGTGCTATGACGTCACGCGTGATTATCAAGTATTATGACTGTCATTGGTCCACCAGTGTTTTATAAAACATCTTGCAAATGCTTCTTTAATATTTGATGCATTTGTCATTAACTTAATATAAACATCGCATTGGTTTGATTCATTTACTTTACTCTGCTGTGCAATTGATTGATGCGTTAAAAGCAAGAACGAAATATTTGAAGCTGGGTCGTCATGCTTTGGACTGACTACACAAATGCGTGACAAGCTGTGTAACTAAATAACACAACACGAATGTGCACGGAATGTATGTGGTTTTGTTGCTCTCGTCGGATGTTAGTGGTTCGCTAGATCACACACTGTCTCGTTCCCGTCCCCAATCTTACATTACATTAGTTACTGCGAATATTGTAAGGATTGGTAACCAATCATACCGAAATCAAGGTTTTACTCTCGCCGTATGGGAATGGTTTGCTATTACACTATGCTACCTAAAATGAAGGAACATATGCAATGTAACCATAGGCAAAAATGCTTGACCGCCTTTCATTGTTTATGAACAACGCGGTCGCAAGATATTGCAAACAAGACTAATTTTGATGCAAATCATCAAAGACGACGCACATGTTTCTTCCAATATCGCAATGATAGCGGTCAACGCTGAAAGATATATATATAACTTACATTATAAGGTCTCTGGCAGGGGAGTCAGTTAGTTACAGGTGGCAGTTGTCTACAGCTTTCAACCCTGAAATATCTATATAAGGTCTGTGGCAGGGGAATGGTTAGTTATATGTGGCAGTTTTCTACAGCAGTTAACCCTGAAATATCTATATAAAGTCTGTGGCAGGAGGTCGGTTATTTATAAATTACAGATTTCTACAGTGGTCATCCGTATAATACTTATATAAGGTCTCTGGCAGGGGGTCGATTAGTTATAAGTGGCAGTTTTCTACAACCGACAACCTGATACCTCTGTATAGGGTCTCGTGCAGGGATCGGTTACTTATAAGTGACAATTTTTTACAGATGACAACCCTGAAATATTATATAAGGTCTCTTGCAGGGGTCGGTTATTTATAGATGGCAGTTTACTACAACCGACAACCCTGAAATATCTATATAAGGTCTCTGGCCGGGGGTCGGTTAGTTGTAGGTGGCAGTTTACTACAACCGACAACCCTGAAATATCTATAAAAGGTCTCTTGCAGGGGTTGGTTATTTATAAGTGCTAGTATTCTACTGCGATCAACCCTGAACTATCTATATAAGGTCTCTGTCAAGAGGTTATTTATATGTGACCTTTCTTGCAGCCGACAACCCTGAAATATCTATATATGGTCTCTGGCAGGGGGTCGGTTAGTTATAAGTGGCAGCTGTAGTTACAATTCTCCCACTGTGCAGCCTTGTAGGAATTAAATAAAATTCTAACACGATCTGCGGATAAATCCATATACGCATAGAGCAAACCAGGGTATGTATTATTACCGCAATAAAACATAATTGTCAAATTCGCTGTTACTACTTACGCCCCGTATCACGTGACATATTTATGAATGAATGAACGTAAACTTTATAGTAAAATCTTCAACAAGGCAAGTTGCACGAGTATTCAGTGTTACAGCAATGACGCATCTATTTTTAGAAACTCCAATATACTCTCGAAACCAAGTTTCATAAAAACTTCTGATAATCAATTCATTTATATTTTCATTTTATGAAATAGATACCCTATACTCGTGTTATTAAAATTGTTTCAATGTTGAAAATGTGTTATTTCCTTCAGAAAATTACGAAGGTCGTTTTTATTAACGAGGGAGGTAATTGTACCGGCTAATAAGCCACTCAATTTCAGAGTGGAATTATGTTCAATGCCTAATGGGTGAAAATGGAATGCGCGCAGTTAAATAGTACGGGATATTATCGTATTTAGAATCGAAATAAAAACTCTGTTCTTGTATTTTGTCGGTGAATAAAACACGGGCAGGAGTTCGGATGCGGAAAATTAAATCACTCGTGCTACGCACTCGTGCTTTTAATTTTTCCACATCCCGACTCCTGCCCGTGTTTTATTCACCGACAAAATACGCGAACAGATTTTTATTTCTTAACCAATACATGTGTTACATAATGATACGTATAGATAAGAATGATGAACGTCCCCAGAACGTATATATCAAAACTAAAAAAATGACGAAATGAGTAATTTAATTCGTCCGTTTTTTATTTTTGATATATATGAGCCAGTCTCACGAAAACCTGCTATTTTGACAAACATATTGATTTCGAGATTTTCCCTAGTCTTAAAGGATTATGTTAATGAAGCAAAATGCAAAAGAAATTTGTAAATATCTTGAATTTGAAGGAAGTTACAGCTGTTTTTGTACAGTCCCTATTTGGTGTTTTTGTGTGATGTCGCAAACATCATTGAAACGTTAGTCGACGTTACTGCAACGATAATTTTATAATTACATTATTTGACATGAACTGTTCAAGATAGTATCATGTTTTAGAATTATGTTTTAGTTTGATAAAATATACATCAAAATCAAAATGGTTTGAATTCCGAAAAAGGCTATTACTGCTTTAAATACACTTACTCCTCGTTTTTCTCAATCGGAGTACTTTTCCAGGATTGGTCACCATATAGCAACGAAATATGTGATTTTGATATAATTCATGAGAAATTTTAAAGCTAAGATATAGTACTATATTGGTAAATTACTTGAAGTAGAATCAATAGATATGTATTTTTCTCATAAACCTTGTTACATAATAGTAATTACATATGTCAAAATAGCAGGTTTACCTAGAGACAACACACTGCATTCAGCGGGGATTTCACATCAGGTCTTTGGATAACCTGACAGAGGAATAAATGACCAAGGAATTTGTTTGCTCCACAAAGACTATAGTATCAGGCTCCAAGGCAGCACCACTTAGAAGACCTGGCGAACAAATACTTAACTATTTAACATAGTTTATTTAAAGTTCTTCTGATTGCATGTATCAATTCATATGCAAAGGAAATGATCGCTGTGCAAAGGGAAGCAAACTGACCATGTTTTGTTTTATATAAGCTTTTCATAATTTTGGTCGACATCTCGCTCATTTGAACGATTCCCGCTTGATCTACTTCGTAATCTAAGAGTATTCATATGTCTCAAAACAGTTTGAAGCATCGTTTATTACCTGGAAATGTTAAAATTGCTTTTCTAAGCGGGAAAATGATGGCTGCCATTTTTGTTGCATGTAGCATCCAGAACAACAGAAAAGAGTGTTTCCGATCTAAGAGATTGGTTGCACAGCAAGCATAGAAGACTGATTTTTTTTAATTTTATAGTTTTATTGGCATAATAGAGATGCCCTATAGATATTTAAAAATAGCGGACTATCAGCAGGCCTGCGGATATCGATTCGCTTTATGGCAACACCTGTCACTTGATTTGGTGCGAATTCACTATTGGGTTTGAAAATTTGTGTTACAATTCCGCACTGAAAGAATGATAATGAAAAATGGCTGCCAATAGAAAAAAAAGTTGTTTAAAATGCGATATTCGGCAGCTCATAAATTTTCTTTTATTTTTTAATGATGTTTAAAAATATTCCAAAAACTAGAGTAGGCCCATATCTAGAAAACATTAAAAAAGATAATAAATTAACAAGGCAGTATGGGAGGTAAGAACTCTGTTGCTTAGTAACAGAGGTATTACCTCCCCTGGTTTTAACTCAATCGTGACACCTCGGGCAAATGATTTTATGACCGCCATCTTGAAAATTCAGCGTTGAAAATCACAGACCGTGGCAGGCTGACTTTAATATCAGTTAAATTAACTGTTTAAACCACGAACGTACTTGTTTTAAACAAGGAAAGTCGTATTTTATACACATAATCAACGTAGTTATACAAATCGATAGCTGCAGGTTCGTATCGTCCTTCGTAACTTCGTACCCAATATTTCGTATCGAACCGCTATCGAGCGCTTTCTTGCACTCGCCTAGCAAAGTGTTAAGGAACGGTAATCTATCAGCGAGCACTGCCCGCTCGTAGTGTGCCGTTGCATAGACGTAGGAAAACGCTCGGTAGCGCCTTTTGGAAACGGCTTGGTTAGGTAACGGGCTCCAGGTTCGTAACCGAACAATTTATTGTAAAGTTATGCATCATCATGAGCATGTTACAAATAATGTAGGACAACTGAGATAGTCCGCTAAAATAGGCCGAGCCTTAGTTCATATTAGTTTTACACTCGTCTTTTATGACTCGTATTTATATTCCACCTATAAGAAATAAAAAATAGAATCAAGACAGCCAATTCAAAATCCGTAATCGTTAAAACCCCTTTCACAATTGCCGTAGAATTTTCTCCGTCATATGATGCTAGTGAAGCTACGTCTAAATGTACGCACCTTCGTCTGGAAAAGGAAATTTTGTGGAGCGGTCACAATTGTCGTAAGGCGGACGCACGACGGGTCTGCGATGGAAATTTGTTATAACACCTTCGTACGATGGACGTACGTCCGTCGTACGATGGACATACGTCTGTCGTACGACAATAGGATTGTGGAACTATTGGCATCGTTTGGAAAATAAGTTTCAGCAGCTGGATATTATTAACGACGGTCGTGCGATGCTCGCACGACAAAACATTCGACGCACGTCAGCCCTACGATGAAAATTTGTTATAAAACCTTCGTACGATGGACGTACGTCCGTCGTACGATGGACGTTCGTCTGTCGTACGACAATAGGATTGTGGAACTATTGGCTTCGTTTGGAAAATAAGTTTCAGCAGCTGGATATTATTAATCACAATATGAAACCGATACGATTTTGAATAATAAATGCAATATTTGCAAACCAACAATTGTCGCGTGTTCATTCAGTCTATTTCTTGCAAACATGACACAAACATATTCATGTTAAATTATTTATCATATCACGCCACTTTAAGCAACCAATTAGTTTTATGTGTGCATTTGTCTTACAGTATTCAATATTGGTACATGATACATTTGTAAATTGTTAACCCATCCACTTGCAAAATATTAATAAATGGTGATTGTCATCGAGTGTACGAAAACTCAACTATCGAAAATAATCTTAAAGTGATAATGAGTTGAGAATCATACAAACCACCCTTTTATAACAAGTTGGGGTCGCCAGTCTTGTTTTGGAGCTATACGGTACCGATTTTGCATAAATTAACCCAATGTGCATATTTGAATAGAATAATGTTTTTTAAATAACTTAATGTGTCACTACTTCATATGTATAACTAACTATACAACACTATATATTTAACATTAAATATACTTTTGTTTAAAACTATACCGTTCCCATCCAATTTTTATACATGCAAAAACGAACAAGACCAATAAAAAATTAACAGTGTGCATAACCATGATGTTAATTATCAGTTGCTTGCATAATGCTAACACGCCTACAAAATTGAATGTTTGTTCTCATTTATTACTGGCAAATCTAGTTTATGAATTTCTGCGCATGTGCACTTGGTAGCGCGATTCTCCTTAACTGAATAATTAATGGAAATAGGCTAGTGCATAGGGGCCTTCCTTTCATTCTTCTGAATTCGGGGTCGAACACGCTGCAGTAACTCTTGGAACATATGGGGTTCTATTCGAAGAATGTTCACATAGTCCCCATCACACTCTCTGGCAAACTCTACCACCAAGGTATCATATTGGCCAAGTAGGGTCCTTCGTAGATTTACTGTTTCAAAGTACGCAGTGTTCATCAGAATACGATTTTATCGTATAATTACACTGTAGGGTATACATGTTGAGAAAGAAAATATTATGTTTAAGAACGCCGTGCGATTGTCGTACGACGATCGTGTGATCGTCGTACGACGGTCGTGCGATTGACTCACGATAATGAATATCAACAGGACTGTCGTGCGACGGACGTGCGACAATCGCACGACCACGTCCGTCGCACGTCCATCGTGCGACGACGTAGAGCATCGCACGACGGACTTACGACTGTCACCAGCCGTAGTAAATTTTGAACATGTCCAAAACTCTACGACGAGGGTCAACGATTATGTTTATCGTCGCACGACGGTCGCACGATGCAGAAATTTCTTAAGTCCGTCGTGCGACGGACGCACAATAGTCCTCAAATTTACATCGTAGACCCGTCGCACGCCCGTCGTACGACAATTGTGAAAGGGGTTTAAGGGAATTTACCGTCCCTTCAGGTCGGGGGAAATCCCCTATTATGCTTGTTTATTATCTTTTATATATCCTCGCCACCGGAAATCCATATGGGCGAGGCCCCCAGAAGAGGTTAGTCACTATAGTTCTTGGGGGATAGTGCATGATACAGAAGATGCCCCAGTTCCAGAAGCATCCCTGGTTCTTTTACGTGCCGATGTTAAGCTTCATACACGGGACCTCGCTTAACGTCTCGTCCAAAGACTGTTAGTAATTTCAGTTATGTTAGGTGGGAAACACTGAAAAGCATGTCTGTATTTGACCGTCTGGAGTAGGGATCGAACCCACAACCTTCAGATCAGCAGTAAGTAGCCCTTACCACTAGACCACCTGTCCACCTGTCCCCTATTATGCAATTGCGCTAAATGTATATATACACAACCTCAACTCGTACAATTTTGCAAATTGCTAAATATATATACTACAGGGTGTCCCAAAAAAACGGGGACCTGCCTAAAACGCTTATAACTTATTTAATTTTTAATGAATTTGACTAATTTTTTGTGAGAGTGCGTAAAAGTGATCTCTTCTTCTAAAATAGGTACTTATAAATATGTTTTGCTTTAAAACAGGAAATGACGTCATCATTTTACATATATTGTTATTTCCTGTTTTTTTGCGGACTTACGTCGCACATTTCATCATTTGACAATACATTGTTGTATATATTTTCATGCCGACCCCAAAAGACATCTCAGGTGTCCCATATTCAAGGATAATGGATATGCATGCACTAATGTTCATCATGTATAGGAAACAGATTAACCATAAGGCTCATGTCCGAGCTATATCTAGGCCGCGTGTCCTTAGGGTTGAGTTCAAATGTCAGTACTTTTTGTGAAGTATCATGTTTTTGCTGCTGATTTGTTGTAATAAGCGGTTTCTGATTTCTTATAAATTATGACACACTAAATGACTCTGATATATACCTATGAACTGTTTATTTGGATACAAGTTCGCCTTATTACCTTTTGCTTCTATCTAAGCTCTCTTATTGAGTGTTCTGGATAAAATATAACTTAATATTGATATTTTGCTTCTTTGGTGAATGTTAATGAACATTTTGAAGGTTGTCTGCTTTCCTTTTTTAAATAAACTCACCATTTTCCCCTCTTTTCATTATTGTATTTCAATGTTCTTAGATTTTCACAAAATGTTCATTACCTCTGTGACTTTAAAACCTTGTTTTTCTCAAAATAAATGCTCAGACAACAATGTCTTGTCAAATGATGAAATTTTCCAAGTTAGTCAGCAAAAAAAAAAGAAATAATACCATAGGTAAAATGGTGACGTCACTTCCTATTTTAAAGAACAATATATTAATAAGTACCAATTTTAGAAGTAGATATCACTTTTACACACTCTCACAAAACATATTAAGTAAAATTCATTATAAATTAAAAAAGTTATAAGGGTGTTAGGCAGGTCCCCGTTTTTTTGGGACACCCTGTATGCTTCTCTTATTAGAAATTGTTAATTTCGTTTTACCCATACTGACACATACAAACTGTTTATATAACTCAGTTATTATTAATATGCATTCTTTTCATTACATGTATTATTATTTTTGTTCTGGCTATATATGTATATGATATGTATCATGCCGAATATAGTTATGTTATGTTATATATATATCGCGTGATTTGAATAATTATTAAATTCCGGCTTTCAAACATATCTCGTTTATATAATCTAATTGCCGTATTAACGCATAGTCATTAAAATATTTGTATCGCACCCATACCCACAGGTATAATTGTTGAAAAGTAGAAAGATAAAAGCATGTTTGAAAAAATCACTACATATAGTACATATATATATAGTATATTTTGACTATTTACTTTTAATCAATGATATAGTAACCTGTGCCCACACCGATGCTTTTAACAGAAACATGTTTATTATTCGTAAACAAGTTTTAAGACGAGTGCAGATTCTCATAACTTAAGTTTTGTAAATATAGTGTTTACTGATGATTAATCCCAATTTTGTACCGGGTCACGCATCAAGAACTTCAGTTGGTAAATTTGGATAGACCGCATGGGCCGGAATATCATGTTTCATTTCCCTGCAGTTTATTTTTAGCTTATTTATTACGATTCACCTCATAATCATCTTACGATTGCTGCAATAAGAAACGGTCTGATTATGAGTCAGCTAATATTATTATGAATAGAAAAGTACAACATATAATCATAATAATAAAGCACTGAGCTTGATACTTGTAGAACAAGTTCATGGTTGGAACATACTAGTAGCAAGTTAGCATACTACCAAATGTCTACGCGGATCATAATCAGATACACTCAAATAGTCTTGTAAAACCTTTTGAAAAACGGTTTAACTGGAAATGGTGGTATGTCTTGACAAAACTGCATTACAATCATTTAGGTTACTTTGGTTACGAACATTTTCTGTACGTTTCGACAGTGTTTAGTTGGTAGTGGAAAACATGTAGTTATGTGTATTGGGTGATAATTAATTCCAGCTACATGGTATGGTCGACTGGAAAATGTTAAACAACATCGTAAACCTTGTTTCTAAGGACAACACTAGAAGAAAGTGCATGCCCGTAGTATACTTGTTATACCAGTATACAACTGCATCGAGTGTACCCATTTACTAACTGCTTAATTTCAGTACGTAAATGTTCGTGTACAACAAATCCACTTATGCTTCACGGACAATTTGAACTATGTTCACGCAAAACAAGTATATTTTTGATACAATAGTACTTTATTCACATATTTTAGCATAGTCATAAACATTTAGAGTTTAATACACAACGAAGCCGGGCAGGGAGGTGATAACCCCCCCGGGAAATTAACAATCACCTCGAGGGCTTCAGCCCGAGGGTGATTAACTGATTATTCATACCGGGCGGATTGTTGCCTCACGGTCAGGCTTTGAATTCATAATTACACAGAAAGACAAAAAGTATAAATATATATATTGCACATATTTTAAGCATGAGAAACACTAAATAAACAATATGCATAACTACTAACTTAAATATAGTCCGTTTAATCAGGTCTGTGAACAGGTGGCCGACCTGATAAGACGATGATACTATATACAGCATGAGTCATTGCATATATACACTCATGAAATGAAATTGTTAACATGCATCATAAATACACACAATTTACATTCAAAATGTCATATAAATTCGATTTTACTAACTAAACGATCTATTGAAAGCAAAATAGACATTGCGAAGTTGCTATCTAATAAATTAATATCATGTGTACAGTTATTTTATCACCGTATAGGAACGCAATACTAGTATAATTATATACAAATAACATTAAATGCATTTTGCTTGTCATAATGATAGTTTGCACTAGATATAGATCAAAATGAAATACTTAATGCATTATGTAAATCATAGCATAATACTAGTATGTATACACCGTATTACTAAACGGATTATGGTAATAAATTAATTGCGAAAAAATGAATACATATGGTCAGATTGTCATGATGCATAATCTCAATAACACTAAATGCTTCCGTTAGAACTCTTGAAAACAAGACATTAAGTTTCTTCTTGGCTGGAATGGATACCATCGAGCAACAAAAACCATGTACTGCTGCTTAAGTAAAGTGACACACCATAAATGTATTCTATTCTCTGATTGGCTGTACTGGATACAATGGACTAATTAAATGATTTGTTACAAGACTAGGTACTGCCACTTAAAGTGACGGAAAGATAATAACAAATCGGACATTGAAGACAGCATGACCTAACAGAAACAGCTGAGCAATTCTTTAAGTCTGACTATTCAATGTGGCTTACATGTCGTACACCGAGAAGCATGACTACACAACTCATATGAAATGACCTTCGCATCATTCATGATACCATGCTTTATTTCACTGAATTCAGTACACATGTATTTAGTGGAAATGTCAAGCTTCAGTCGGAAGCCTAAAAATAAATCGGTAGATTTTGTTTTGCAACCACTGAAATCAAATTAATGATACTGTTAATACAAATATAACATACACGTACAAAGTTTTGTAACGATAAAATGAAACTCAGAGAAGTGTAAACTTTATAATTTTGATGTGTCAGATAAAATTTGAAAAAAATAGGAGAACGTTGTTAGGCATAACGTATACATCAAATAATTCTATAACGTATACATTTTGTATATACATGTACTAATACTGAGCTCGTAAGGCACATAATACTGACTAATAAAATATATTACATTGTCAAAGATAATACGTTTAATATTATATTTAATATTTTGAGCACAAATACATGCACTGGAGCGCACACATATATACTCGTACAGAGAGTTTGTATGTATATCACTTACATAAAATTAAAAACTGGACCTAATGTTGTGCGTCAATATGTATCCATTTTATCACCAATAAACTTATTGGCAGGGGATACAATGTACACATTTTCTACAACCGTACTTCTATTCTTTTACTCCAGTCGAGTACTGTAAAATAACTAAATCGTGATCAATTTCTACGCATATGAACTCTAAACCGTGATCTATTCATCAGAATATCACGCAAAACTGCGATCTATTTCCTAAATGCATTATATTCCGTTTTCTACGGAAAATGAACACACTAAAGGATATATCAATTTGGTTATACAATATGAGACTTGCACTTGCTGTTTCAGTTGTCTTCTGCATTACCACTCCACTACGATTTAACTTATATATATAAATATGGTTTTTGATTTGATGCCCTTAGATGCACTACAATTCTATGTGTAGTGGCTACTGGTGAATATAACGCAGTCTACAGAGTATATAGCCACTGTAAGCTGTCGAACCATAATGTTACTGTAACACATTTCGTATTCAGTTACCGACCATAGTAGAGACGACACGTATGCAACGTATGTAGCGCGAGACTCGCAATCATGAGTGTCTTCTATAGTCTTTATAAACATCTGAAGAAATAAAACAAACATATAAGTATAACGTTTGGATTTTATCTTGAAATACTAAAGTGAGAAATAAATAACAGTTACTCGTATAAATCATTGCGATATTGGAACTGATGTGTAAGTGTAATGCGGGCTTGTAGGTTTGGTGATAAACTAAGACAGGACCACAAAAAAGGATGTTCATTGCTTAAGCATGGTGGCGATTATAATTATGCTACTGATATACATAACTGATAGTAATATTAAACAAACCATTTTTGTCGGCGGCATCAGAAAGTTTCGAGCATGAAATTGATTCGGGGTCTTTCTCTGAAACAGAAGTATCATAATGATTATGTAACTAATACACTTGCTTGTTATACATATACAACATGTACACATGTAATAGCTGATTTTAGTAATATGATTAGAAATATAAATGTCGAAGGCATGTTTGTGCAGGTGCACTTTATTTGTTCGTAAGATTAATCTACTCTTTATTCAAGTATTTGACGCACCTCACGATTAAGTAAATACTTTACATCCGTGGTTACCTTAAAGCGTTTAGGGTATTTCTATTACTATTATTGCGTTTACCACAAAACACATGCAACGTCATGGAATGACGCAATTATAAACACTAATAAATCACGACTTACGTTGTGTTGTGTTACATATACATCTAAGGTGTGCTCCATCATCCGTTACAGTCACATGGCGACATTCTGTACCATTTGTTTGAGAATGACACCATGGCAGTTTGTCTTCTCCACAAATTGGAATCCGAGGTGGGTAACATTTGCACCCTAACTGAAAACACATATACACGTATTTACTTAGTGAATATGGAGTTTGTTTGTGCGAGAAACAGATACGATGTAATCATTAGATAAACATATAACAGTCAATAGCGAATTCTAAGTTATCTTTACTTTTATCAACTACAGTAAAACTTCAAAAATAGTGTATATCATATGGACTATTGCATAATGGTAGTCTGAGATATTGAAATTGAATAAAGTGAAAGATAGTCTTTGAGTGTGAGGTTATGGGCTAACCTTTACTTTCGGTGGTTCACACTGAGGTGTAAAGTTTTCAGTAGTGTCCTCCATGTAACACGCGTACTGTTCAGTACCCGGACACATGTTCATTAAGTTTCCCATGTAAGACAAAAGGCAGCCTGTAAATAAAGAAGATAAATATGTCAAAAGAATTGAACGAAACAGTACATCAACGGATATAAAGTTTTACGCCGTTCCTTTTCAACTAATTTTGCAATCATATATGGTGGTCACTTTCAGAATATATTTTCCAGAACGTGCATACTCTTCCGCAAGTATCATACAGTGTCACTTGGCGTTATGTAGATGACATAACTATAGCTTATACCATGAAAGATCATAAGTTGTCCAACAAGCATCAAGTACATCTATTATTACACAAACTAACAATTGCAGAAAATGATTGTGTTGTACTTTTCATGCCAGTACTTACAGAATTGTATGGTTCGTCTTGAATCTGTTCTATCATTTAGTTGGTTTAACAGATCCTTTATATCGTCATGATGGTAAGTCTTTCCTCTATACTGGAGATAAACTGCAATATAAGAATATCAATAAGTTCAAGTTCAAAGTTTATTGGCATAATCAGCAAAGAACATTGCTTTTGGCCATTTACAAATAACAAATAAATATGTCAAAAACATATTTACAAACAAATATATACAAAAATATATACATTCAAGCACAAATTCAATGACATAATAACAAGTAACATAAAATATTTAAGAGACAGTTATGACGTTAAGAGTGTATTTGAACCCGAGTCGCCAGATTAGTCAGCTGTCGCGTTAACCATTGAGCTACGGAGGCACACACAAATGTATAGATAACATAATTATGTTTTAGTTCAATAAAATATATTTATTGTTTTCTAGATAGAAAGAGATAATTTCATATAATATATATTAAATATTTCTATATCAAGGCAGCGTTTTTAAAATGTGCACCTTTCAATACGGCTTTTAGCATGGAATATTATATATGATGACTTGTCGAAATACAGTTCTAGATCTGTAGTATTTATAAACTTTAACCCACCTTCACCATTGTTGTATTTGATGTACTTATCATAATTATTACGGCGGGTATTTTCACTTTCACACTGATGGGCTGAAAATAAAATAAATTCATAAACATTATTTAGAATATAACCTACATTATGAGCCAATGAAAACGCCGAATTTTGGCGGTTAAGTAAAAATTTAATCATTAAAATTTTCTCTTCATAACCTTGACGTCATGCGTTGGCGCTACTTTCTATCGGCCAATCAGAATGCAGAATGTTATATTCTAAGTTAGTTAGAACATATTAAGTAAATTTTAATGACTAAAAAGGACTCGCTTCGCTTCGCCCTTTTTAATCATTAAAATTTACTTAATATGTTCTAACTATAACATAAATGACAATAAAAAATCTCTTACGATGTAGTTGCCTAAATAAAACAGACTTATGTCATATTTATTTAATATACAACTAGCCACTTTCGAATCCAAACGCATGATTCTTAATACTAAACAGTCACCTCCAGTAGTAGCCTATGTAACAAAATATTATGCATTGCCCATAACTTATAGAGCCTTATAACGTGACCTTATTGAGTTACATTCAATAATAAAGTTGATAAAGAAAATGGAATAGTTTGCTGCCCTCAGGATTGAATATATAATAATAATAATAATAAAGACTTTATATTTAAAAAATTTGACGCACTGTTTAATGGAATGAAATGGGTGTATCTTTGCAGCAAGCGATTGTAGTAAGGAAAAACATAATAACTATTACCAGCACATCTTTAAAGACAATGGAAAAGGTAGGTAAAACTTGGCTATAATAGTCTTTAACTCGTATAATTACATAATATTATGGAATGAAAGCAATAGGGAACATTGGTTGCAGCTTTATGTGAAGAGGATAGGTGAGTAGGTATGAAACATCTCTTGTAACAAATTGTTTTATAATAATAATAAAACTTTATTTATAGAGGGAACATACTTGACATAATTGTCAATCTGCCGTAAGGTCCTCAACAGTAAAACAGTGAAACAACAGAAACATGACATCAATAACTCTAATGACCATGCACAAAAATCAAGCGTATGGATATATATTGAAAATATAAGTATGTCATATAGTTCTGCAGTACAGATAAAAACAAGTTGGTCAATTTTTTATATGATCTACTATGGAGGAAATTAAGAACCATGGTAGTAGGGAAAGGTCTGACAGGGGGGTATTTTCGTTAAATGATCTAAGTGATCTATTCTGTATAACATTATGCATTTCCTGTTTAAAAGACTTATATTTTCTAGTTACAGTAACAGGCAAGTGATCGCTTAAAGTAATACAAGGGACACAAGTTTTTGGAGATATTTTCCTTGAAGCTTGTAAAAATCTGATATAAATGTTGAAAAAGACTTAGTTGGATGTTGCACCATTTGAGAAAAACCAAATGACTCCATAATCTGGTTCCATGAAGTTGAATCAGGATTACAGCCTGTAGTCAATAAATCGAAACTAAAATCATCAGCTATTATAATAATAGTTTCTTTTTATTTTATATAGGCTTTTTCTAATCAATCGGAAAAGTATTGTATCCATTCTCTACTTTAGCAGAAGGAGGGCGATATGCATCACACAGAAGTAGTGGTTTTGAACATTGAAGTTTAAATTCTAGTCAAGTTGATTCGAATGTGTCACTTTCTAGGTCAATACGCCTATGTTAAATGTTATTTAACATAGACAATCAACCCACCACCCACCATTTGACAACCAATCCTAGCGGTGTATTATATAATCCTTGATAGAAATTTCCTTGTCCGAAAAGTGCTATTTAAAAAAGTTTCACTTTACAAAAACAAGCTTAAGTTGGATATTGAGAAATGAGACATTTTAATTAATCAATCTTAGAATAAAGATAATGAATGTTTATTTGCATTATATGAAAACCTTTGCTAGTAAATAGAGTTTCATTTTTGTACGCCTTGTTATGCTGTCATTATTACAGGATAAATATTCTAAACTATCAGATTTACTAGTGTCGGTGTCAACTTAAGAGTCACTAATATTATTAGTATTATTGCATGATTGATTCATATTTCTTATGGTTAACACAAAATGGATTACTTATGGATAATGAATAATGTGAAAAACATGTTGAATAAACTAAAAAAAGGGCTTGAACTATCATAAGCATTACACAACAAATTTGAACTAGAAGAACAACTAACAATATTACAAGAATTGTAATTACCATCGACTTTTTGAAGAAAGTGTGACATATCATTACTCTAGTCATTACATAAAAACAGTGTCACTCCGACATGAAGTATCAACTATAAACTATTGGGACAAAATATCTTCACAGATTTTTTCTGCTTCAGAAACAAGACAGTTGTCACCATTAACATAAGATATGGTGTCCGTGGAATTGTCATGATTCGAGATATAAAGACTAGATTCGTGACAGGTGAAATTACTCTTACCTACATTCAAATTATTATTATCATATGTTATACTAGAATTCAAAATTAGATGACAGATATGTGACCTAGATATGAGCCATCTCTCATTTAATAATCAGTTGTAGATGCATGGCAACTTTCATTCTCAAATACGATATTATCTTCACAATCAGTGTTACCTAAAGAGTCTTGTAAAATATCATTCGGACATAAATTATCAGTTTTAGAGGCACAAAAACTATTATCGTCATACATATTGTCAGTCAAAGAGTCAATATAATATATTATATTATATTACATCCTGAAAATCATTTTCAGCTAAAGAGATATGAGACGAAAAATATCATCTTGACTACAATCTTCAGCTAAGTAGACATGCCAATTATCATTGATTGTACGGCTGTGGGTGTTTGCAATTAACTGTTATTTTTAAACCTTTTTTGGACTTAGACCGCTGAAGCTGTGTGTTTTGGCACTTTTTTACAGCTGAAACTAGGGCATTTAGCTTTTATAGGTGAAACAAGGTCAATCGGTGTGTTTAATAGCTGAAACTTGGTCATTTAGCTTTTGACATCTGGGACATGGACTTCCGACCTTTTGACGGCTGGGACTTTGGCTTTCAGCGTTCATTACCTCGTTCAGTTGTGTGTTGGGTATTTTGCCTTGTAATTGGGTTCTGTTTTGTTTTTACTTTTCTGTACTCGGCTGTTTTAGTTGAGTCCTGCCTTCCCTGTCCGATTTTTATTATCTTTCGGAAACTATGTTCACAATAAAATGTTGGTGGTTATTTACTACAATACTTGTTTTTGCTGTAATCAATAGTTTGTAGCATACCATGTAGATCATATGTATGACGTGTGTTCTTATATTATATGAATCAACATTAGGTAAAGCAAACAAGAGATGTCCTAAGTATGATATGGGGATATCTATCAACTATGGTGAATATTCATTCAAACACATGCATTAATCAAGCCTCCTTGGACTATTGATCCAACCCCATAAAAAACGTACATACGAATATAAAATTATAACACTATATCACAAATGGCAGCTAAAAGCTTCCATTTTTTATATATATCCATTGACTGACTTCAAATTATAATGCAATGCGAGTTTTTACGAAACATATATTAGGCTTCTAGTGAATATTCATACTAATTTAAAACTACTTTCTTCTTAACTTTTTTGTACATTGTTTGTCACTCACGTTCTTTTAAAGACGAACTTTCGATAGAGCAGGCTCTGTTTGGACTGCCTCGGCTGATACGGTGAGCTGTGAACAAAATTGAAATGTTTCAAGTTTGAACAAATTGAATGAACCAATTAATAACAAAAACGAGGAGTCAAAACATACACTAACAAATAAGACATAAAGTTATAAAATACTCCTCGACATATTAAAAAAGGACACTGAATAATACGTGGCAAAGGCATGTTGAAACTCAATGGTGGTTATATATTGCGTATTTCGTCTATCGGTATGAGTAAGAGGCCATGCCAAGCGACGAAGAACCATAAAATGTATCTCATACAGTTGATGGATGATCTTAAAATTCGATTGAATTAACAAGAATGTTTGTGATTTGTTTCACTATTTTATTCGTCAAATGTCTGTACTCAGATATATTTAATAAAGCCGTTTGTCGGATTTAGAGGTGCTATATATCATCAGAGTAATAACCTATGGCAAGTATGATTATGCTGATACCGATACAAATACTTAGACGTACCGTTTCTTTTGGCAGCAACAGGAAGTGTCGAACACTCACTTAATTCGGGAGCAACCACTGTGAAAACAATCATCAAACATGTTATACCATTAAAATAAATATTGTCAACTCAGATGGATGGACACTCACTTCAAGTTGGAAAATAGCTTCAAAATTTAGTATTACATGTATAATAAGTTGGTAAAGTCAGTTTGCGATTATGTCCCAATTAACCTTAATTATCTTCAAAACATTGTTAGTGAAATTTGGCATAATTCATCGAATTGCATTTTCTTTATATTTAATTTCAGAGTTTCGTCCTGACTAATCAATTTTGTATCTTAATCATCATATTCAGTTGAGGCCAATCTTCTGATTTGAATGATCTTTGTACAAACATGTCTTCTATATAGGTATATTTCTACAAAGGTTTCTACAGAGTTG
Organism: Spisula solida; assembly: GCA_947247005.1. Lineage (NCBI taxonomy): Eukaryota > Metazoa > Mollusca > Bivalvia > Venerida > Mactridae > Spisula > Spisula solida. The sequence continues at coordinate 15,359,758 of OX365948.1, read as the reverse complement.
CTAAAGTTATTTAAACAACTAAATCTGCATCACTTGCATCACTAATACGCATTTACTATGTTTTAGACTTAACACTTAAATACAAAGTACATTTTTCTGTGGATACAAAATTCCGTTTTATTTGATGTGAGTTGGTCAGTAAGGTAGTTTTATTAGTATGCCAATTTTTATTCTAATGTGCATAGTATTTTTTAAGATATTTAAGGTTAATAGCGTTAGTAAACAATGCTTGGGCACTGGTCATTATGCTATGTAATCGTGGTACGTACGATGTTTTTATGTTTTCTGTGCTTGGCTGTTTAAGTTGAGTGCTGCCATTCCTGTCGGATTATCTATTATATTCTTGATATAGGCTTCTTTAATAGTATTCATTACTTGGAACACAAACATACAACGCCTTTTTTGTTTCTTAGAATACGCATACTTGTAAACGATTAAGGTCACCTTGAGATGTCGTATGATCAATCTTCATTTAAGGATTCGATGACAATTTCAAGTTTAAGTAAATAATTTACGTCCGTGAAGTCTAGTTTTTTTTAAATCTTTTACATATAGATACGTTCACCGTCTCGTGCGGAAGAAATACAAACATCAATGAAGAATGAGTTATCTGTACCTCGTATTATGTTACATACACATCTAAGATGCACACCGTCATCTGTTACCGTCTTGTAACGACATTGTTCACAATTCGTATGAGAATTACACCATGGCAGATTATCTTCTACACAAACTTCAATCTGTGTTTGGTAACACGTACATTCAATCTGCAAAAATAGTGTAATAGTTTTTTTTTAAAATATTTACTTACTTTATATACGTTGAAAGTTTTAATAATATTACTTAGCTAATATGCGCTGAAAGTTTTAATAATATTACTTAGGTAAAATGCGCTGAAAGTTTTAATAATATTACTTAGCTAATATACGCTGAAAGTTTTAATAATATTACTTAGCTAATATATGCTGAAAGTTTAAATAATATTACTTAGCTAATATACGCTGAAAGTTTTAATAATATTACTAAGCTAATACGCATTCTATCTGCAACATAAGCTGACAGTTTTAATATGTACTTATTTAAGCCTTTTTTGTTTTCCGTTTACGTATATTCATTCACGAAATTACATATTGCATTCAACAATGGTCGACATATTGTATACGTATACTTAAGTTCTTATTATGCACTACCTTACCATCACTTTCCACTCACAATTCGCATGCTCACTGATTGTTTTTATTTATACATTTTTGTTTGTCATTGGCATTGTGCCTTGTATACTTCTATCGATTATTTAACATGGGCATTCAGCTTTTTGATTGCTGAAACAAGTTCATTCAGCCTTTTGACAGTTGGGAATTGGGCGGATCACCTTCTCGTTTGGTGTTATGGTGGGCATTGTGTCGTGTATGAGTTTCTGTTTTCTGTGCTCGGCTGGTTAAGTTGAGGGCTACCTTCCCTGTCTGACTTAATATTGTTTTTTAAATATTTTCGATGAACATTTATACTTGTTGCTGCCATGTTAAAACTATGTTTTGTAGTAATATGCATATATACCTGTCAGGCTTCTGGCCTATAGATACTTTAAGCCAAGTTTGCTTACTACATTGTATTACTATTATAGCATACTTTTACCTAAATTAACAAGTCATTTAGAATTACAAGCAATACAGAAGTCCCCTACCGGTTTGAAGCCACAACCCCTTTAAAAAATGTAGGGGACTAATAAAAGGCTCTCGGAAAACCCATATATACTAGATTGGGTGGTTAGAATTATTTCTTCTATTGTAATTATTATAGTAATGAAACAATAAAAGACCAACATTTGGACCATTGATTCAAAATTAGTAATATTTTCTTGTTTGTCTGTGATCTCGGGTGGTGACATAATGTACTTGACTTGTGTTCCTTTCTGAGAGTATCTTAATATAAAGACTGTCGATCATTCAGTGATTTGTTTATTGTATTTACTCTTACTTTAGGTGGTCCACAGCGAGGTGCCCAGGTATAGCTGTCGGCAGTACCTTCTGTGTAACATGCGTACTGTTCACTACCCGGACACATGTTTAATAAGTTTGCCACGTAAGACAAGAGGCAACCTACAAATACAGACGATAAACATGTATGTCACTTACATAAAGATGGACGAAAATGTACAACAATAAACATATATTTCACGTCGCTTATTTTTCAAATAAATTTCAATCATATACAGTAGTAAGTTCACCTAATGAGACCCGGCTGACAGCCAGACCTAAGGCATTCTTTCGTAAACAATTGCCAACGTCGCTACATGTAGAGGACACAAACTTGGCCAATATCATAAAATTATTATAGTTTCCCTCGGGAAACTATATCTATAGATTCAATACGGCTTCCGGTTCAAGGACTGCGCATGCGTCAACAGGTCTCTGGGACATCTTTTTACCTCGGTGTTACTTAAGGATCCACACGTTGAGCGGATATAAATTTCAAGCTCTTCTGTATGTTTATTGTAACTATAAAATTGTGCAAACATGAATCTCACATGTTTAAAATGTTTTTCAACTTTTTCTACGTTGCCAACATAACTTTATTTGAATAACATTACATAAATTCCCCTTACGAACCTCGCTGATCTGGCCGGCGAAATTACTTATTTGCATAAAGCTAATTGTGTCGCCCCCGGCCAAATATCTCATTTACATGAAGGTACCGGTCTGACCAACAGACCTTACGTAATCTTACATATCCTACTCCCCACAATTCCTTGCTCTGCGCTCTGCATTACACCCAGTATCCACAGCAAATAAACAAACAATCAGCGTATCGCTTACGAACAGCAGCTTGATATCAGTAAATACACTGGGTACACCGTCTATTTTTAGAACAGGAAAAACCGTTACTCGGCACGGCTCGGCGAGGTAAATATTAGATTTTCTATAAATATCTACCACATTGTAATCTATAAAAACCAAGAAGTGCAGCGTATGGATTAAGATGTGCCACGTTCAGGTTTCTCTGAAAAGATTCTTCAATGAAACAAAATAGTCGGTACCAATTTTGAAAACCACGTACAAAGTAACAAATGAAAAATTGATACCGGCTATTTTGTATAATTGAGGGTCATTCAATATACAATGCGATATAAATTGAATGACCCTCGTACGTACTGCATATCAGCGACATTATAGCTATCCAGCTTTTTAATGCACAACTTTGACCGACCCTGCAGTCTACATTGAAATGCTATATCTTAAAACATTTCATGGTAAATGGATATGCCCTGGAAACTATTTTTGGAATAGCTAAAACTTGTAGTTTGTCTTAGCATCATTATTCACATTTAACAATTATTTGACAAACACACGATGTAACATGTCTCATGTAAATACTTACAGCGAATTTTCTTTATTCTCGAATCTCTTTTCTCTTTGGGCTGCTGTAACCAAGTCCGTATATCTACAAAGGAGTAAGTCTCTCTTCTATAATTGAGGTATCCTGAAATGGAAGTATAACATTAATCTTTAAAAATCTTCTAATTTTAGATATCATTGAAGATGAATATTTAAGGACATAGTTTAAAAGTCCCATTTCATTCAGACAGCGGCCACGCTTGGTTGACGAATGTTTCTTTTTTTAGTCCCCTATCGGTTTTTGACCGGAGGGGACTATAGGTTTGCCCTCCGTCCATCCGTCGGTCAAAAAATCTGGATCCTGACATAACTCAAACAGTTTCCAAGCTAGGTTTATGAAACTTGGTATGTGGATAGGGGGCAATAAGGGCATTATGCACGTCTAAAAATATTTGTGGTTGCTATGGCGACAGAAAGAGTGAAAATATGCCTAAATCTGACTCCTGTCATAACAGTGTTTAAGCTAGGTTTATAAAACTTGATAATTTTTATGTGGATTAGGGGCAATAAGGGGATTATGCACGTCTACATATATTTTGATTCTGACAAAAATTGTGGTTGCTATGGCAACAGAAACATTGAAAATGGCTTCAAACCGGTAGGGGACTTCTGTATTGCTTGCAATTCTTAATTACTTGTTCATTTACTAATGTATTTCTTTGTATTTGATTTGCATACCGGTATATATTCATACGTCAACTCTTTGTGGCAAAAAATATGTATGTTGTATGCAAAACAATGTCTGGAACTTAAACTCGTTATTGACGGATTGTAGAATTCAAGGCACGCCCTTCATAAGAGTTTGTGCCATTTTGCAAGCAGGTGGGCGTTTCGATTTTCATATCTTTCGTATGTTTCATGTAGTTCAATCGATGGCTTTGTTGCCTTTATTTTAAATCTATGATAGATGGCTTTATATCATTTGGCTCAATTTACACTAAAAATTATAATGTGTGAATGTTTTTGCAAGGAACCGTTTGAATAAACACGAAAAGTGCCCTCAGTCCAATACGGTATTATTCAGGTCTAAAAAGCGTTTAGTACCAATTTCACATGAACATGGCGGCCCTGAAGAAGCGTTGTGAAAAAGAATATTTGTAAGAAATGGATTTTCTGAATGTGCAGTCACATGACTAATTTTGTTGCAAGTTTCAGATTTGAAAAAATCGCCCTCACCTTTAAGGCTATATAACATGGATCTTATATATTTATTAACCTATTCAAATGTCAGTAAATCAAACATGGTTATTTTGTTTGGGTTTTACAGAGCAGAAACGGACGGAATGAAATCGAATCGAGCGCACCGTATTTTCATTAGACCTTACTCTTGAAATATTATTTTGGTTCTTCCAAATACCGAGCGAAAGTGTCGGAAAAGCTTCTAAAACTGAACCGGCAAATAAGAAAAAATCAGAAGAACTCTTTATGAGAAGCTATTCCGGTTGCCCAAACAAATCGGACATAAAAATAATTGGCATATTTAGATCTTGGCAGAAGTATTACTTACTTTCCCCATTGCGGCCTGTTGAGATGCGCGTACTGTCACCGACATAAGGACATTCGTATGCTGAAAATATACATAATTTCATTCCAACATACTATAATCCAACGAAACGTATGGGTCATTTGGAACAATTTATCCTCAATAATAAGATTATTATGCCGCGCATATGTGAATTAATTTTTGTGCAAAACGTATAGGCCAAAATACATAATATTATTAATAAATTAATTTTTAGTCATTGAAGTTTTATATTTTGATGTACGGTAATTTTTCAATCATATTAAGATGATTGGTATCAACGCAAACTATTTGACATATTTGTCCGATTGAGACGAATGGTGTAGTGACTTTAAAGTTTGGAAGTCCGGACGCTAGTTAGTTCTATTTATTCCAATAACAATGCATGTCGGAATCCCGTGCATTACATAATCTGTGGAATTCTGACATTCCTGTTGTGCTGATCATAGCTTTAAATTAGACTATAGAGTAAATCGTGGAAGTGGATTTTGACATTATGCTCTAAAGTTTGTATCGATACCGCATAGATAAGCAGGCCCGTAGCCACGCAGAGGCACACCGTGCCACTTTGCCCGGCGAAAAGGATGAGAAATGACTAAAAAAGCATGGCTTCCCAAGAATAAAATACCTAAATAATTATATACCCTAGACAAGTTTTGCCCAGGTGTTTTTTTGTCTCTTAATAAGGCCCTGATAAGATTTCTGATGCAAACATATACGTATAAAATTATTGTTGTGTATTACAGCTTATCCTTGACTTGATTCTCATTGCATGCTTGTATATCTAAGCCACGCCTACTAGCGTTTCCATGCACCAATTATTGTTAGGGTTTATCAGTAATAAAAAGCATCAGAATTTTTTTATATTCTTTTTTTTTTGTCTCATTTATGTACATGTACATGCATACATGCATAAAATTTTACACAGTCTAAAACAGTTCAAATGTACATAACCATTCAACATTGAATTCTACCAGACACAAAAACTCATAAAAACACCATAATAACTACAATATCACAGATTTTGTAAATAAAGCACTAATGCGCAAATTAAAAAACACCTTAAAATACCAATTATAAACCCAGCCTCTTAGAACGAGATAAAAGAAGCAACTATTAAGAAGCACTGTCAAGCATATGCATGTACTTATAAAACAAGCTTACCTTCTTTTGACGGATGTTTGATGGAACACATATATGTTGGACTGTCTTGGCTTATATAGGGTTCTGCAAAAACAAATAAATATTTTCAAAAGTTCGAGTATTTAATTAAGAGCTAACTAAATAAAAACAAATAAATGTCTTCATTATACTTCAACTTCAATATTTTATTTGACGAAAACATAAAATGTACAAGTTGAATATTTTAACTAAAACATATATACAAATCAAAAAGACAAAAAAGATGGATATATACAGGTAGCAAACAAACATATATATATATTATGGTAAGCAGCATATTGTGAGAACAGTGTAGATATTGATGCGTATCAATTAATTCAACCAATAATGATTATGTTTTATAAAGTTTCTCTTCTTCTATTTGCTATACATGTATGTGTATAAACTGTATAATGATAATAAATCATTGAATGTAATTAAATGATGCCACATGTCTTTATAGTCTCAAATTTAGGAAGTGCCAATGACGATTACATCCGTAACTAAAGTCATTGTACAATAAAACCGCAGCTGAAAATATCCCTCTTTGTTATTATTATTATATTATTGTTAAGTGACGAAGCTTCCATAAACTGAATTAATTAATCAAATCATCCGTTATTAGAACCATTGTGATAAAACTGCCAAAATGAAAATATATCTCTATGTAGGTTATTATAATTAAATGACAAAGCTTCGATAATTAAAAAACAATCCCAGTAATTTAACAAAAACAGTATTTTGCTTGTATTGTCATGCGATTATGCAACATAGTCATTAATTATTGAAGATCAATAAACATGGCTGAAACAGTTAGAAAGACTATAAAACTTACCATTATAAGAATCGTGTCTGGCCTTTCTCAACATTGTCACATGATTTCCAAGCTCGGTTTTACGTTCAGCATCGGGCTTATGTTGTTTTATTCCAATTATAACACCCCCTACTATAAGTGCTATCAGTATAGTAACACCGACGGCGATACATATTTTCTTCTGTAAAAAATATAAATGGAAATTTGTTAAACTCGCCGAAGTTTGTTTGAAATGGTTCCAGTTTTCTCAATGGCAATTTATGTCTATTTTAATAAGCCCAATACCTTAATAAATACGCATTAACATAAAATGTCTAGTATACTATATACATGTACTTCTTATAGACGTATTTATTTAATTACACCTGGATTAACTATGATTGCCTTTCAAACAAATTTGCTATGACAAAATGGACGTGCTGTCAATATCAGCTAGCGCTCAAGATAAGATCTTTCAAATTAGATTTTGTAATTTGAAAATGCTAAAGAGTTATACTATGATATATTAAAGAAATAACGGATCGGTAGTATTAAAACATTATACGAAAAATATATTTACAGTTGTATTGTTGTATTTATGAGACGTAGCGTTATTAAAGTCCATCATTTTTATTTAACTGAATTGTCTCTAGGCACCCAACAAATTTCCAGGGAAATAATTGATTTGTACGTTACATACTCTTTATATCCTGTACATTCGGGGATTTTCCCCAAACTAGGTTTCCCCCAATGAAAGCGTAAAGCTATAAATAGATTATTATACACCAAAACATTTAGAATGGAAACTATTTCGGGACAGTGGTTATAATGACAAGAAATGTAATGAATTGATTATTTGTACTACAATAGTTTTTGGAATTACTCTAAATGGGGGTAATAATCTTGACATTAATGTTAGTGGTCATGAATAATCCCTGAACTTTTGAAATACATTGCATTTGAGAATCTGGGTAACATAAGTATTTCGACAAGAGTTTAACTGTATGAACCCCACCAAATACCGAATACTTAAAACTGTGGTCTCCATCTTCTGTCTCTTTGTGCTTCTATCACCAAAATCTAAGCCAGGTACGCGGCAACTGTTACTTTAAGCGCGATTGGATGACACAATGAAAAGCCAATGAAAACACAGGCATTTTACAAGCAGTTTAGAGTAGTTACTGTTAGTATTTCACACGGCTGCTGCCATCTCGGTTGAAGTCTGGTTCCCGTTCCCAAGCTAACAGTACAGCTTTTCTTGAACTGACATACCATATAACATAAGTTTATTCAATTTCTTTAATATAAAGAAGAGGCATAAATACACCTGTCACAAAGTGAGCTTGTTGTGATTGCTCTTAATCGCATATATTTTGTTTGTATGGCAAAATTATACATACGAAATCTACGGAATCCTGTTTGGGCCATTTTAAATATCGTGTATCGCACTCCAAGTGCGAGACACGAGAATTGCGCGAGGCAAGAAACGAGACACGAGAATTAGACGCGATATTTGAAACGAGACACTAGAATTGCGCGAGGCCTGAAACGAGAGACGAGAATTAAAAATTGAATTCTCGCGTTTTTAATCTCGCTCTAGACCCACAACTTTTGCAAGTTAGTATACAAAATATCGTGTAATTCTCGCGGTTGATTCTCGCGCCTCGTTTCAAATATCGCGTCTTTTTTTAATCTCGTGTCTCGACTTCCAAGGGCGAGACACGATAGTTAAAACGAGACACGAGAATTCAACGCGAGGCTCGAGAGTCCAACCCGAGACACGACAGTAATATCGTGCAAATATCGCGCAATTCTTTTGCCTCGCGTTTCTAGTTTGTCCACGAGACACGAGAATCGGTGCTTCGTTTCAAATATCGCCTCTTAATCTCGTGTCTCGACTTCCAAGGGCGAAACACGAGAATTAAACGAGACACGAGAATTCAACACCAGGCACGATAATGCAACGCGAGACACGACAATGCTATCGTGCAAATATCGCGCAATTCTTTTGCCTCGCGTTTCTATTTGGTCCACGAGACACGAGAATTGAAGGCGAGGCACGAGAATACTATCGCGCAATTCTCGTGTATCGCCTCGAGATACGACAGTACTATCGCGTCGTGTCTCGCGTTGAATTATCGTGCCTGGTGTTGAATTCTCGTGTCTCGTTTAATTCTCGTGTTTCGCCCTTGGAAGTCGAGACACAAGATTAAGAGGCGATATTTGAAACGAAGCACGAGAATCATATGCGAGGCACGATACGATACGCGAGAATTCCACGATATTAAATATTAACTTGTAGAAGTTGTGGGTCTAGGGCGAGATTAAAAACGCGAGAATTCAATTTTTAATTCTCGTGTCTGGTTTAAGGCCTCGCGCAATTATCGTGTATGGTTTCAAATATCGCGTCTAATTCTCGTGTCTCGCGCTTGGAGGGCGGTACACGATATTTAAAATGGCACTAACAGGATTCCGTAGAAATCTGAGTCCGTGTTTTAAGAATCCCTGCTCATGCTTTACGTAGTTATATACCAACATGCAGTTCTAGTTTTGGACACAGTAAACTGACTTTCATAATTTCTTTTAGCATAACTTTTAATATATCTATATATATTTGTAACTTTTCATAAGCAGAGAATGTGACCAATGAACACAATCTCTCGATTTGGTTACCTTCAGTGATGATTTGCACTTCTTTCCACTAGCATATATCATATCATCAAGACGACAGACTAAACGACATTAATCTAATGGACAAATGAGGCACCGATATCGTCAACCAAAGAGCACATATAAGCCACTGTAAGTGCGTTTTTATATTAGTGTGATGACGGTACATGAAGGTTTTGGCGCTGCCTATAGCCAGGCCTGGTTCGATTATCTGCGCATGTCTCGTTTCCCTAGACGCCAAACCAGTATTTGCATTCGAGTTGTATCTAGATGGCTCGATGAAACAAGAATAAAACAAAACAACTAGCGTTGGTTTGACCATACTTTAAACACTGACGAATTTCGCGGTATCAAGTTGAAGTGCGGTTACCATAGTTAGCGCTAAAACCTAGCTAATTTATCCTGGTGTACGTACGTTTCTACTTACAACACCTAGTATGAGTGCCTTGTGAATGCGTTCGGAGTTCTTCAGTTTTTCCCCAATACTCACAAGTTATCCTTTCGAATCGGGGGAAAGTATCCCGGATGCGAACCACAGTCGTCTTAATAACTGATAAAAATGATTAGATGACATTCCCAATGTGGTCGAGGGAAATTCCCTTAGGGACACAATAATATCGACCAACGTAGTTTAATACTACCATTGTCCGTATAAGGCAACTAAACGGGTCTGAACACCGGGTAGTTTTTTCTTACAGCTGTTTGGATTGTCTTCATATCGTATGTTATTACTTTGTCATGTGAAACCAAAGTTAGTGTTTTAGCACAGGAATTTGAAATTCTATCCGTAGAATATCATAGCAGTCGATCTAATCGAAATCACTTTCTATATATACGAATAATACTGAAGGAGTGCAACGCATTCCCCCCTCCAAAATGGAAACCCGTAGCCAGTGCTATCAAAATAAAAGATACAAGCGATCAGGTTAACTTAGAAAGATCCGGTTTAAAGAGGCGTAGTCTTAAATACCTTCAAGTGGCTTGCTCTTCCAATTCGCAGAAAAACACGTTGTAGTTTCAATATTGGAAGAAATGGAAGGAATGAAACAATGAACTAGATCCACATTCCAGAGCATGGCAAGTGTTTAAACTGGTGGATATAACATCTTACTATATACCGGTATATACAACGATTTCAAATTCAATTTAAGGTTCATGGCCATTTTCCACTTCAACATATAACAACAGCGCACGCCTAACATACGACATTTCTGGCTAACACGCTGCTGTAGGATAAATAAGCCAATGGAAAATGTAGGTTCACATTGTGAACGTTTGTACACGAGTAAGTGTTGATGAACGTCTCTAAAAAAGTCTTAAAAAACGCGAAATTTTGTTGGCGAGACGGATATTTTTTATTACAAGTATTGTTACATACCAACTTCAAAAATCACAACGATTTAACCCATGTAATTTCTCCACAACAAATTCATCCGAGCAAAAAACGAGCATCCAATCTAAACCAAAATCATAATGATCAATCATTTTTAAGATCATTAATTTGTCCCTAGCAATTGAATTATTTTTATTTCTTTGTATTGCGAAAATCTTTGGAATGTTTCTTCTGTGAGTGAATGTTTTTGTGCGAATAAATTCCTACGGGCTGTAAAATGACTAATGGTTTTTGAGGGTTGATAAAAATATCGCTGTTACAGTACCTGGTTAAGCAGACGAAATTTATACTGCTTGGTTTCATAACGTTCATATTACAGTTTAGCAGCAAACTCCCGTTATAATGTTTTTTTTCTCACTATTTACAATATTTTGCATTGATAAATAGTATTCATCCATTAAATTTACCTCAGATCTTCGGCTAAATATTTTGCGTGTATCGTTAGAACAACCCTTTTCCAAACGATGTTGTTTACACTTTTCGCGCCGAGATTCGAGACCATAGTGTTTCGTCCCCTTTATGAATCGTTCGCGCTGTTCGTACCCTATCTGTTTCGTTTATAGCTATAGTTATGGAATTTGAACTTTTAAGTGTTATTCTTTTCATTGTTTTGTTCCATTACTTATATTCTTTTTGTTTACTACCGTCAGACATTATTTATGCAGACGCATGATATTACCATTTACTGTTATTCTTAAGTCTTTTCAATACTTTTTCTCAGCTAAAACTAGGTATTTCAGCCCCCCCCTATATAGTTGAAACTAGTTCATTGAGTTTTCTATGGGCGGATTGCCTCAATGGGTTCGTTAGATTAAATTTGAATGAGTCAGCTGTCATTGATATTTCTGAAAAGTTTTCACAATATTCACACTTATTAATCCAATACCATTTAAGGTAATCTTAGTAGATTTCCAAGATTTGCGTTATCCCCAGTAACACCACTTCAGTACTTTGATTTACTCTACGAACGCTGTTTAGGTCTATGCTTTCTTTCTGTGCTACCCCATAGGTTCTGTTAATATATATCTTTCACGTCTGATAAACTTATAAAATCTGTTGCTGTGTCCTTTTTATGGGTATTTCATGGCAGGAAACTTTTATTTACACTGTGTTCTTGCGAAAGGTTGTTCGGAGGGTAAGTGTGAGGTTCGGTTCATCATATAACCAGTTTCAGACCATCTGTGACACTAGTCCATACTAACGTGGAAGCTGTACAACTAACTTAACTTATGTATTTTCAAGTTAATTAAACGGTTTCTGAGAAGAGAATGTAGTCTGGTGCCCGGTCTCCAATCTTCTGTACTCGCGGAAAGAGGCAGATAATCAAGACTAGTTGTTATGACCGTTAAATTTGCAACAAATTGCATGCATAGTGGTAGATCCTTTATAGTTCGACATTTAGCATCCTATTGCTTTGTTAGGTCAGTAGGGTGTTGCGGGTTTGTGTACCCAAAGCTTTCCAGAATGGCGGATGTTCTTCTTCTTCTGCCTTCCATCTTTTATGGCCGTTTATATCTTCAGTTTGGATGTGTTCTTGAGATGCAGAGTCAAATTAAGGTCCTTAAGAAGAGCATGACCTCGAAAGTTTGAATGAGGAGTCCGTATTATAGTAGTTTTATTTCAAATCCAGAAGTAAGTAATAACAATATATTTCTATACATGTACATGATGTAGTAAGATCATGGGGACAAAAGAACAGTTTTCAAGCGCATAATATATACACGGATACATCGTTGGCTTAGAATTAGAAGGAGACTTATAAGACTCATGCATATATGAAATCTGCATCTCAAGGCGCTTCTTATGAGCCTATTTTCATGAAAATAATGTTGACCAAACTAAAGTTCAAAAAGCTTGTTTTTCATAAGTAAAGTGTAGTTTTCAGACAATTTTTTTCTTGTTTTCTCAAAATAATGATTTTGTACCTACGACCTTCTTATTCTAAGCCAGCAACATGTACCAGCACACGCACACTAACTCACGCACACACACACGCTCGTCCACGTGCGTAAATACTTTTGACATAACACTTCTATAAACTGCTAATAAAAAGATAATAATTATATGACAGCAAAAACAATATATTTTATTACGAACGTCAGAAGACTCAGACAAATGGGTAAGAACGCAACTATTGTCTTATAATAAACAAACCAACAAGTGTTTATTTTACATTTCATTTCCATTTCCGTTCTTACCAACGTGCAGCTAATTTATAATAATTACTTGTTTTATACATGTATAGTATAACTTTATTGACATGTCAATACATACAAATAGTACAGAGGCTGATAACTTGAGACAGAATATTTCATTTCTCTTTCAGTCCTGTAAATGTATTCGGCTGAAATAGCACAACTCATTGGTCAATTTCTATGCCTGTTCGTAAAATGCTTCGTATTTATGTCCCAAAATGTTTTCATAGACCACCTGGTCACTTTGATGTAAGAATCGTGCACAAACTGTTTCAATTATCACAAGCAAATGATTCATGATTTCAGCTCACTTATGCGTTTTCGTGAGACTTCCTGTTTTACATGTTCTTGTTGTTTATACAGAAACCCAATGTTAAATATATCCATGAAGTAACATTTGTAACACCATATGTTACGCGAGGATCAGTTCAGACAACGTCAGTGAGCACTACAATGATTCATGTCAGCTCGGAAACTGTTAACACTTTCTGCTGTTGTCCTGTAACACTCCCGAGTACAGATGCGTTGAACCTATTATTCCATGTACTAGATCTCTGCTTGGTGCATATACTTTGCTCCCTGCTTGAAGTGATACAGCGATATACCAAGAATGATGAAGATCATTGGTGCATATAATTTGTTCCCTGCTTGAAGTAATACAGCGATATACCGAGAATGATGAAGATTATTCTGTTATTCATCGTATGTGGTACTATCGTACAATAATCTGAAAACAATAACAACAAAAGCATTACAACTTATACAGAGATTATATAAGAACGCACCTATCAGAACGCAGGTTTCCCATACATGAGACATCTACACGTGCACCATACATGTTCTATGTACATACACAATTGCTGCACAATTGCTGCAGTAGAAACCTGTCGAAACCTGTGTTTAATTCTATAGTACACATCGACTCATCGTGGAAATTAAAAAAAAACATGTATATTCATTATTTTAGTTGAAGTCAGACCTGTGCTGGTATTCTAAAAGTATATTAGTTGAAAACTTAAATATTTTGACTTAAGTTAAAATTTGTGTGGCTCATATTTCCTTTAACCACGTCACTCTTTTCCCAGAAGCAAACGTGAGTTAACGCTTACATGTAATATGCTTAAAAATATATTACTCATGTTACAACAATTAATACGTTTGTATTATTGGAACTATAAATGCAACTACCGCAGCAATATCTTGCTTCTACCACACTTAAATGTACCACAACACTCTTAGTGTTACATCTGACACTGGAGTCTATTACTATTATAGGCGTGCATATCACAGAAATAACAGTTGTTTTCAGATTAACAAGGAGGAACAACTCACCAGATAGTATTTGCAAGTATATCCTATAAGAACACCAAGGAAACCTAGAATTACTGAAACATGTGCAGTACTTCCGTCTAAAATGAAATGTAAAAAAGAAACATTTATAAACATGGCTTTTTTCATGTGTTGTCACTTTTTTAAACTCATTTTTAGTCACATACAGCGGAAATCTAAAGATACTAACTTGATCTTCGGCAAACAACCGGCAATCTCAAACCGAAGAGGTCGAGGCCAATGTCACGGTAGAATACGAGAGGTGTTCAACTTATATTTGAACAGAATTGAACATCCAGTAATTTCATACATTTCACATCGAAATCGATTTGTGTCTATTCAATAGTGTAAAGTAATGTATCAAGAGATATAAACAACCATTGCAGAATATATAGTTAATATTCTTAGAACAAAATCAACTATTGTATCGAGTTCTTTGATTTTGCATTTCTAAGGCCAAAAAAGCTCCAAGTGCCGTTGCTTACAATTCGCTTCTCTAATCGATGACTAAATATTCTCCAGATTTAAATTCTATTGATACTTCACCAGGAGACTCCTGTTACCACTGTTTGGGTATAATATAATTCCCAGTCTAATCCATAAGGTACTTAATGACATATTTGTATGGTGACAGGACATTCAGTATTTGGGAAGCTCTTTTGAAGAAGTCTTTGGCATGTTACGAGGAAACGGACGTGTCACATTTTCGTCGAAAAAAACCTTTTAACCCTTGTAAATTTATAAATTATGCATTCACTTTTGTCCCAAGCTTAAAGAACTCCAACTTATGTCTATCATCATGACCCTTTCTAAAAAGCATACTATGTCTATGTAATAATTTCCTCTAAAATAAAACATTATCTTCTCAGGAACGACACATTTTTTCATTCACTGTTCCGTAGTCCAATATACAGCCTCCAAGACGTTTGTCTGCGCTCTTTCGTTTGCTTGGCATTGCGCTAATGAACACTGCATTTTTGTGAAATTCTGCATCTAACATTTTCGAATTAATTCGCTTGAAAGTTGCTACTGATACTTACAGCTTCGCTGCCATCCAACTTTGGGCTATTGGGCATATACAGCCTCCAAGACGTTTGTCTGCGCTCTTTCGTTTGCTTGGCATTGAGCTAATGAACACTGCATTTTTGTGAAATTCTGCATCTAAAATTTTCGAATTAATTCGATTGAAAGTTGCTACTGAGACTTACAACTTCGCTGCCATCCAACTTTGGGCTATTGGATTTGTCCTAGATATTAATGATTTTCTTCACTGACATGGGTAATTCATAATATACCAACACATTTTTTATGCTTCTATAGGGTCAATTAGTCTTAAAAAACCAAAACACATTGCCCTCTACAAGATGGTTGATTTTGGTTAGAAAAATAATGCAAATATGAAACAAAATGAGTGCAATCACTACTTAACACATTGTCTTATATGGCTCAAAAGAAATAAATCGATATTATTATGTTAGAATGGCAAAATCCGATGTTCATTTTGTCATATAAGTTGAACACCTCTCGTACAACATGCCTGACTAAATATTTGAACTCGCAGATATTCCAGATGACAGTCAGCCGTGCTGTGTTTTATTTAAGAGTGTCCAGCTTATGTTTGAATAGAAGTGTGTTACTTTAAACAAAGAACGTTACTTGAAACGACACATGTATAGACACATTTATTATAAGATGTAATGCATGGTTACACATTTTTCCTGGTCAAGTGTAGTTTCCTTCCTTCCAAAATTTGATTGAGTGTACTCATGTATAACTGCCTCTATCAACTTTTATGATACAGTTATAATAAATACAAAACTCACTATTGGTCTCTGTGTATGAGCAATCCTGTAAGTTATCGTCTGTACCTGAAACATGAACTAATAGTATTAGACACATGTATAAAGAAACAACAGAGTCACATTAATGATATATAATATCTTCGGGTGCGCGTAAAAATCAGTCTTGGCGAGTGATCGACCAAGTAAAAATTCTATTATGTGTAAATTAATCAAAAATGACAAATTTAAAAGTAAGATTCGTCGACACTTATCTATTATTTATTATACGAGCGCACAAAGACGTAGGGTACGACAAACCGTATTTGTATTTCTTTTGCGTTTATTAAAAAATACTTCAACAGTAACATGCAGCCCATAGTAAGAACACAGAGATAACAAATGACTTACTTTGTGTTGTGTTACATATGCATCTAAAGTGTACATCATCTGTTACAGTATCGTAACGACATTCTGCATCATCCACATAATAATCACACAATGGTAATTTGTCTTGTCTATAAATTGGAATCTGAGATTGGTCACATTTGCACCCCCACTGAAAACACGCACACACACCAATATAAGAATTACACAATAGCAGGAACACAGTAATATGATATTGGTTAGTTACCTTTGCAACCAACCTGCAACACATATAGTGAATTTGTTTACTAGTATAGTGCAACGATTTTAACTTTATCCTCGACCTTATAATAGTAAAATTTAACATATAATATCTTATCCCGATTGGATGTTTTATGGCCGATCATTGCTCACGGAAATCACAATATTCAACACACGAAACTTGCATAAAGGATAGAATCAAGTCAACATCGCACCACTATTTATACACTTGCTCCAAATTCATTTACTAAATCACCATCAGTTTACCATCAATGATAATGTCATCACTGGGATAATTTGAAAAAAGGTCAGTTCAGCAAGTTTGTCTATATACCAAAAGTTACTTAGGAGCGAAACAACTAATTTATTAAACATACCTTTACTTTTGGAGCTCCACACTGGGCTTTGAGACTATAGCTGTCTGAAGTTTCATCTGTGTAACATTCGTACTTTTCACTACCCGGACATTCGTTTATTAAATTTCCCATGTAAGATAAGATACAACCTGGGAAAATACAATATAATGTATATATAAGTCAGCATCCATAACGACATCAATATGATCGAAGTAGAAAATAAAAGTAATGAACATAAGTGTTATAGAATTTCTTATTAAATGATTATGCAAACCAAAAGATGGTCAATGGATTAAATTAGCATTTTCTCAGCTTATTTCATGAAAAATTGACCTAATCAGTTTTAATTGCAACTTGTTTTAATCACATTATACTTGTATTGCTGAAACTAGAACATGCAGTTTTTTCAAAGCTGAAACTAGACCAATCGGCTTTTTTAAAGGTGAAACTTTGTCTTTCATCCTTTTGACACCCGGGACCTCCATTTACGACCCTTTATCAGAGGTTAAGTTTATTTTCTCGTTCAGTTGTGTGTTGTGCATTCTGTCGTGCAATTGTGTTCTGTGTTGTTTTTATGCTTAGTGTGCTCGGCTGTTTCAGTCAAGTGCTGCCTTCCCAGTCCTATTTTACTATCACGTGCAACTAATGTCACTAAATGAGATGACATAACTGCAGCTTATCTCATGGGATGAACTGTTCAATCAGTATCCGTTCTAGTTGTCTATGTACGTTTATATTATAAGGATTGTATCAATAATATTGCACCCACTGACTTACAACTGATTCTCCTTTTAGTGTTGCTTTCATCTGTACACTTGTCGATTATTTTATCGTTTTTTTCTAACCTTTCCTGAATATCTTCAAATGTGTAGTTGTTGCCCCCACACTCAACGTAGACTGCAATATAAGTTAGAAATTTTAACTATAACTATCCGCTATTGTGTATTATATGGAAACCATTGTTTAGATTTGAATAAACACTTATAATTTATAGATATTAGTATTTAAAACAAAGTATAGGCATGTTAGGCGCCTCTTAAATATAATGTGTATACGAGGGGTTATCCAGAATTATCTTGACTGTGTCGATTACTACAAAACCTTACGGCAGATTGACAATTATGTCAAGTATGTTCCCTCTGTAGTTAAAGTATTTATTATTATTATAAAACTATTTGTTACAAAAACTAGAATTATCACGGTTGTGACCAGGGCCCCATTGAAGCATGTCGAAAGGGGGAGTATACAAGTATAGTTGGGTTGCATAATTATCAGTGCTATTAATTGCATTTTTCTGTACTAAGACACATTAATAAAGTCGTATCTCACAATTTTATATACATGTAGTTCATAGGGTCTCCGACAGACTCGATCAATGTTTAATACAATGACGTCATTCTTCTGGTCTTTCAACACCTTCTTCAACCGCTGATTCTATTTACATACATGTCAGAGACATAGTGGTCACTGACGACGTTTGTTGATTCATTGTATGCGTTGCTGTATAATTTTGGCGAATATCCGAGTTGGTAACAAAAATGGACAAAAGTGATAGTTTGTTTTGAATTATTTGGCACAGTTAAATAAAACAATTACCACTAGCGCCGGTCATACGTTAGTGAATTGCTACAGTAACGAGGGCAGATATTTTGCAGACGTCTTACAGAAGTAAGCTGATACATAAATATACGTTTCATGTTGATATTGATCCTTGCAGAGTTTCAGCCAAAATTATTAACATGGCAAAAAATATAGCATCAGTCCGGGTATTTCTGGATACTCCCTTTTATATATAATTATGTTTAATTAATACAGTTCTAAGTTCTAACGATGATTTGTAAATATCAATCTCATAATGTAAATACTATGACATTATTGATATTTGCCTTTTCTAGAATATAATTTATTTTCTGGGCCGGTAGTAGATCATTCCATTTGTAATGATTATTGACAACATGTTTCATAGCTACTCACCTATCCTCATCAAATAAACCTGCAACCAAAGTTCCCTATTGCTTTCATTCCATATGTAATTATACGAGTTAAAGACTATTATTGCCATAAGTTTTACCTACCTTTTCCATTGTCTTTAAAGATGTGCTGGTAATAGTTATTATGATTTGCCTTACTACAATCGCTTGCTGCAAAGATACAGCCATTTCATTCCATTAAACAGTGAGTCGATTTATTTTTAAATATAATGTTAGTTTATAGTTCACAACAAGTAATGTTTGATATCGAATACAGTGGCGAGTTAGAGGTAAGTTACCTGTACAAATTGGGAGAATTTATAACATTATCAAATTCTGGATTAAACTTTTAGGAACGGATGCTAACAACTATATAAAAAAGTTTATTGTTTGTTTTACCGAGAACACATGCATTAAAGTAAAACCTCGCTACTTTTATCCACAATGCTTTTATTACTCGATCAAACATTCTTTGAGACAGATAATCCCTAATTGGTTTTTACATTGCATGTTATGCATATTTCTCTTCATTGCAATATTTTATTATATATAGTAACTCGCTCCAGGTAGAAGATTTAGACGTTTCGTTTTCGTATCTAGATCTTCGTACACAATTTACTTTGAACATTTATTTTTATTTTTTGCTAGGGCTCTAGACCCACCCATCCTCATATTTGACTCATGTGTTTGATCATGTTTTAAATTCACTCATTTTCATTTTGTTCTTTTTCATGAATCTATCACGAACTCAATCTTGTCTTCATGTGTTCAACTGTTATATGATCGCATTATGTGCTCATGCATTAGTCCATTATTTTATCAAACACTCATTATTGTCGTCATGTTTGAATAACTGTGAAGATCAACTCAATACGTGTTTTTCATTCATTCATTTTACAATACATGTGAGTGTATATAATATGTATTGGTATGTATAGATTTGTACTGTATTGCATAATATTGTATATATTGCCACATGGGTGAATGACCTTCTGGTTGTTTGAAATAAACTGTATTTATATCAGTCACCTGTTTTAGCAGTTCATTCTACGTATGCATATACTGCATGTCACCTATCAAGTAATGCAAGCATCCTTAGAACCATACTTCAGTAATAAAACAATCCCATGGATCGTGACTTTCTTATTGAGTTGGTCATAGAATTAAAGTTGACTTAAGAGAATGGACATCTAGAGTGTGTTCTAATTCTGAGGTCTTTTTAGCGAAGTTTTACTCTGGCATACAGTGAAGATTCTGACGTGCGTGCGTATTATTGCAGTTTTAAAAGAAATATGTATAATCTGTATTATCTAAATGATACATATTATTATTATTATTAATCTTTCAAACCCATGCGTAAGTTAAGTCATACTTGTATTAGTGATCACTTCAGCATCTTTACTAAGCGACGATTAGACTTATATTCAAGCGCCTAGAAATGTTGAAAACTGACACCTGTTTTCGGCCGAAATAATGTAGAACGTATGGATGCTATAGACATTTTATAATACATGTTCTATGTTATTCTTAATATTATTACAGATATAAGCTTCATGAAGAATATTCATATATAAAGATTTAACATAAAACTGTATTTTTATGTACAATATTTGTTACTTACGTTCTTTTGAAGACTGAAGTTGGATGGAGCAAACTTTTTGTTGACTACTCTGCCCTGCAATGAAAATTGATATGTTTGAAGTTTCAATAATACAGTAAAGAACAACATGCATACATATATAATAGCACACCGTAATAATATTAAGTATAACAATACGAATCAACCATGGATTTATTTTAAATTATCAAAGATTCATACAGTTTTAGTCATATGTTTTACGAAGTGCTCATGTTGAGCTATTGGGATCGGTCTGTACCATCGTTCGTCGTCTACAATTTATTTTAACAATTTTTCCTCCTAAACTGCTTGATGAAAGTTCACCAGAATGATGCTAGGATGGTCCTCAATAAGATTCCTAATTTTTAACTCGCCTATCAGAAATTGACAAAGTCAGTTTTTGTGATCACTCTTCGTCCGTCGTCAGTCCGTCCGTTCGTCCGTCGTGCATCGGTACACCCGCACTTGTAGTTGTGGGTGTGGAACAATAGGCTATATTTAGATTCTATTCATTCCGTTGCTTACGGGGTGCAAAATGTTGTTTATGGGGTTTTACAAACAAAAGGATGAACAAAAGAAAACCCCACAATGTCAAGTCAGTGATAACGTCCGTCCGTCTGTTCGTCGTATGTCCGTCAACAATTTGCTTGTGTTGACACTAGAGGTTACAATTTTGGCTTTAACTTTATGAAACCTGTTCACTCAAAATCTTGACAAAGTTCGATATTGGGTCATCCAGTGCAAAAACTAGGTCACTAGGTCAAATCATAGAAAAACCTTTTTGATTTTGACATAATCTGTATGCAACTTTGTCACAATTTTCATCTAATATTTTGTCAATCTGTGAAAAAACTAGATCACTGGATTAACCATAGAAAACCCTTGTGTATGATACACTAGATGTCACAATTTTGGCTTATCTGTCAATATGGCTAATCTGATGAAAATAGCAAGACTGCTGGTTGAAATAATGTGAAAACCGTGCTCATGCAATAGAGGCTGCATTTACTTGCAAATGGTTTCTTAGGTCATCATAGTGGCCTGCATGAGCTACTACGACAGGTGAGCTACCTAGGGCCCAAAACCTCTTGTTATTATGATTCGATAAAAACATGGCCTCCAGGGGGCGTGGCTTGTTTTCTCAATAAGAAAATCTTGAGCGGATAAATTAATGCTTATTGAACAACAGATACAACATTCGTAACATCTTTGTCGACATTTTGGTGACATAACCTATACTCCATATATAAACTTTCAAAGTTTAGACTCACCATGAAAAAATATTATATTAAGTCAGACAGGGAAGGCAGCACTCAACTTAACCAGCCGAGCACAGAAAACATTAAAAACACACAAAGCACAATGAGACTCACCATGAAGTTTCGTGCACTGGATAGATTTTGAATCTTCACCTGTGACAATACATGTAACATCAAATATGTATATAATTACAACCGAACTATTATACCAAGATAATAGTACATTTGAATATCAAAATAGTCACAAATTTAAAATCATTGAATTACAAAGGTCCTAAATATAGTGCTATAATAGTGTCAAGTAGCGGGCAATCCCCGTTCATTTATTTTTATCTCTATGAAGTAGTGCAGCCATTTCATTATCATAAGTATTGATTTTCTTATTTTAGAACACCAACGTATGAATCAAAACATTCTTTCATCAACACCCACAAACGCAACCCTCTCATCGTGATCTTTATCCAACAGTTATAACTTTAATTCTTATCTCCTCAGCTTAAAGCATACTCACTATAGCATAGTTACTATAAAAACAACATTGTAATGTTTCTCCGGCATAAATAACAATTTTCAAATATACATGTATGCGCTAAGATGGACGGGGAATAAGTTATTCGTAAACGTGACTATTATATTGAAAATTAGAGAGTGTGGATTGTATCGTTCACTTGAGTACAAATTATAAAGATAAAAGGTTAAGGGAGATTGGCGACAGGTAAAACAAACTGAAAGACGATAAAACAACATGCTAAGAAAACTGATATTTATCATGACAAACTACAATATCAAGCGTATTTATTTAAATATCAGTGGTAGTGCATCATCAGTATGTGTCACGCTAAAACCAAGCTACAATTGACTTCGAATGACAGGAGGAAACAAATGAGACTTCTAGTTCATATTACTGACCAAATGATTTCGGACGATCACGAACTTCGTAACATACCTCGTGTTCTGTTACATATACACATAAGCTGCGCACCGTCGTCTGTTGCAGTCGTATGACGACATTGTTCACCATTTGTATGAGAATTACACCATGGCAGATTATCTTCGTCACTAACACCAATCTGAGATTGGTAACACTTGCATTCCATCTGCAATATACGCTGACAATTTTGCTAATATTAACTTGATACTTATATATGCTAATGGTTTTGTAATTTACTTTCGATTTCTTATAATCCCATCATTATATCGTTTCAAATAAGCACATTTTGTTGACCTATATCAGTAAAACAGCAATCCGAAAAAATCTTAATTTCTTACCTTTATTTTAGGGGGTCCACAAAGAGGTGTTAATGCCTTTGTGTTGTCAGTATCATCTATGTAACACGCGTATTCTTCAATATCTGGGCATTTGTTCATTAACCTTCCCATGTAAGACAAGAGACAGCCTGTAAAAGCAGACAAACCGATATAAAAATGAACGAAATGATGCGGCAATAGACATAATCAACCCTTTTGCCACCATCTACATTTGTCAATTGCCCTAACAAGAATAAAACAATTGGAGTTAATTAACAACCATAGCTAACCTATTCTTCCGGCACAAGGACCTACCATCGTCACTACAAGGAGAGGACAATTAATAATCGTCAACACAAAGCGAAATATATCTAACCAGCCAAAATTTATTCATATGACCATCTATCACCAACCTATTACTGATGCTGCCTCACAGATTTGGCTAACAATTTTGTATGATGAAATTTTCCTGCCTAACCAAGTTATTGTGTTATAGAAAGCCACTGACGGTTGCTTCATGAAAGACGTACGACAAATAAGCAATTAAAACCACTCTTGATATCGCACACTTTGTATTTTTCCTTTTAAAAACAGCGCAGCATTTGCTTACAAAATGCTTTGTGACTTATGTAATTAAAACGTAATCGAACTGTAACATCAACATACTACATCGTTAACATCAGTGAGGTATTCAGTTCATTTTGCAATTTGTTTTCATAGAATGCAAACAAATTTCAGACAATTTAAGTGATAGCAGTGTTAATTCTATAGGGTATAAAAACCTATAGAATTTTGGATTTAAAAATACTAAATAACTAGAAAATAACGATGTTTCGCAAGTTATTTTAAATGTTAGTGAGGTCGTTATAGCATATACCACAGGTAACTGTATCATTGATTAAGAGTTTAAAAAATCTTTAAAATGTTTTTTTTTGAAAATTTATATATTCATAACAAGGTGGATTTCAAAGGAATTGACTAGATTTTCAAGGTATCAAAAGCAAAAATTGGCATTCGATATATCCGTAAAGTAATTATATTCATACAAATTATTGTTATAAATACTTACATGCAAAATCTCATCGAAATTAATCAACTAGTTGAAAAGTTATTCTATGAATGTATTTCACGGCGTCCACACCATCACTAGGGTGCATTCAATAAGAAACAAAATATATTTATTGAGAATATGTCGTATTTACCGTTGTGTATAACCATAACAATGTGGTACAATTAAAGAACGCAACAGTTGGAACAGATTTACCTGGATGACACAGAGATAATCTTTATCTAAGTCTAATCAATGTACATTCATACAATATTTACCTATTTCAACAATTATAAAAGTACTTTGCCTCTTCACACTGGAGCTATAAGAGACTAGATAATTTATGTATACATATCAATAAAAAAACAGAACTATATTCTTATAAGGGAACATAGTCGTGCAATGCGTAGTCTGCACCACCATAAAAGAGAGAATTAAACAAATAAAAATACATATAAATATATATAAAAATCAAATGCAGTGTCAATTAAGGTGACATATTATTTACAAGTTAAAACTTGTCATCTTTGCAGTATTAAAAAACAGGTTTTGGCACAAATTCTTAATAAATCACAATTGGAAAATAAACATGAAAATTTCTCAGCATCAGAAATAACGTTAAAAAGTGATACACAGTTATTGGCTTTATCAAAAAGAGATGCCCTGAAATCATTTTATACATGACAGTGTAATATCACATGGTACTCATTTTCCACATTCATACAAAAAGGACTTACACGTTCCTCCTCGATTAAATTTTCAAACCTACCAGTTTCTGTACGAATTGGGGCAACCCCGCAGCGAAATTTACTAAATGCAGACCTGTGTTTTACAGACATTATTAATTAATTTACAGTACTGTTCAGCTGCATATTCCGATTTAAAGAACTCATATAAGCGAAACTTATTGTGTCCTCGTCCGGAGGAACCAACAACATGATTTATACTAGTATACCAGTTTGTAACAAACTCATGAAATCATACATTTTCTAACTGTTCCACAAATTTCTTTGAAATAGCAACATCAATAATAGTAAATTCTTGTAAATTATGATCTATTAAAACCTTTTGTACAATAAACATCCAATTAGAGCAAGAGTGACGTGATTTCAAAGATACCCAGTGTGTTATTCGCTTATTGGTTCTTGAGTCAGACATGGTACTTAGTTTGGACCAGTATAGAGATATGCTTTTCCATTGTCGGACAAAGGGAGGTTTCCAACCCATATCTCCTAAAACTGCATTATTAGGAGTATACTTCCCTACCCCCTAAAAGATACGTTGCGCTCTGTTGTGAACGGCTTCAATACATGAATAATGGCGGAACCCCCATATCGGAGCACTATATTTTATAACAGGCCACACTGATGTGTCGTATAACTTGGAAAAGACATCATATGGTACTCACCCTATATGCTTGCATTTGGCAATCAAAAGACCCAATGCACGACAAGCACTATGTGAAACAGCTTAAACCATAACATTATAATCTTAATGCTCGTCTAAAACAATACCCAGATAAGTATATCTGTCTACAATTTAATTACATCATCACCACAACTAAACATTTTAGTTGTCCTGAAATTGATTTTGGGCGAAAATGAATTACAAAAACTGTACATTACTTTTGTTTCCATTTACATTCATGTCATTCAAACGGCACCAATCATTCAACGCATTTAACATAACTTGTAGATCAGACGCAGATTCACATAACAATACAATATCGCCTGCATATAATAAAATACATATCTTTTCATCTCCAATAGACACACCAATATCAACAGACTTCAAATAAATAGTCAAATCATTAATGAACAAACTAAACAAAGGGGGAGACAAAATACATCCTTGCCGCAAACCACACTTACATCGAACCATTCAGTGGTTAGGTTATTCACACTTACACAAGACATAACAAATACATATTATCATTTAATAGCATTGAACATTTTACCAGTGATACCAATTTCGTCTAACCTCTTCCATAATATATTCCTATTAATAGTATCATACGCTTTTTTAAAATCGATGAAAGCACAATAACTTGACAGCTTTAATTTTTTCCTAGTATCAATGTTATTAGTTAGAGATAGAATGTGATCAGTAGTACTTCTACTCTTTCTAAAACCATTCTGCTCGTCGCAGATTTTGTCATTATCTTCTGACCATTTGGATAAACGACTATTTAAAATAGAACAATATAACTTGTACATACTAGATGCTAGTGAAATTCCTCTATACGATAAAGGGTCTCTCTTGTCTAATGTCGATGATTTCGGAATTGGATTAATAATACTCTACGCAGAAGGTACAATACCATTATCAAAACATATATTAAACAGTACATGTAAGAAACAAATAGGTGTATTGTTTGATAAAACTTCAACCGGTATACATGTATTATCAATGCCACACGCTTTATCCTTATTGGCAGTATGTATGACTTTCTGAATCTCCAACAATGATATATGATTATTAAAACAAATATTGTCATTAGCTGCATTAGTATCAGCACCAGTGGGTTCATCAACCTGTCTGTGACTGACATTTTGGAACAAAGAGCTAAAGTCATTTTGTCAAAATAACTCCGACGTCATCAGAAATGGAAACATAATTCTGGACCACTTCCATGGGATATAATTTTTTGTACAAATTGCACTTTTTACCCACAGATTTCCAGAATTTAGAAGTATCAACATTACATTCATATAAAAGCTGGTCTTGTAAAGAGTACGAATAAAAACCCTTTGTACCTCTCGGTCAAACAGTTTGCGAACCCTAACATATTCAGATGTCAAACTAATCTTATCATTTCTACTACTACTTCTAAGCCATACTTTCTCAGAAGAACACACTTGCTTCCAAAGATCAGTTAATATATATGACCACCAAGCTTTACCATGTCTCCGCTTTCTATGCATTGCCGTACACGATACATGCTTATGACTCAGTCCATCGTGCATACACTGTTTAACAATATAACACCAATCCGAGTAAACATTATCCATATCTACCTGTTGTCTATGACTGCATTCAAGCTTTGAGATAGTTTCATTTACTCGAAATAATACATCATCATTTAACATAAAATCTTCCGGAACTTGCTTACGATCAAACTTTTTATAACTTTTTGGATTATCTGTATCATCACTGTTAAGACTACCTGTGCATTCGATTAACAAATTCCATGTAAGTAAAGAGTGATCAGGCATACATATTGGTAAAATGATACCCAACAGATCATATTTAAGGACAATATCAGAGACAGTAGTAACAGAAAAATTATTACACATTTGCAAACTACAGATTTACCCCTGTTTGAAATAGACGTAAAATTAGTAGACAAAGCATTGCGACCATTCAACATACACAAATTAGCGTTTATGAGTATTGGTTAACATTAAAATCAATGACTTCTCGGTCAATCACATTATCAACACCACGTATAAAATCATCATTTCCACCACACCTACTATTAAAGTCACCACAAACAATAAATGAACCATCGTCCTTATACTCATAGATAAGAGAAAGTAAAGAATCATTAAAACCAACTACATCAAAAGATCGAGATGAGCTTTCGGGAGGTACGTAACATACACATGGTAAAATACTAAATCGTTTGTACTTGTGACTAAGTTTCAACAATAAAATACCTTCATGAGATCTATCTAAAATACTAACATTAAAATCTACAAGCAATGCATTTCGGACAAAAAATCCAACACCACCAGAGCCGGTCTTCGCATTCCTGTGAAGCCACTCTCTATATGGTCCAAACCATGTGTACCCGTCCAGATAAAGAACATCTTCACGTACGAGATGTGTCTCAGCTAAACCGAGTCTGCCTATGTCCGAAGTTAAAACACAGGTAGATCTAAAAACATGATTATCTGAGTTACAGTCATTTTTACAACTACGTACATTCAAAAAACCTGTTACGACCTATTTTCGACCACGATAATGACCTCGACCTCGAGCGGAACTATTGTTTTGAATGAAACCATTCGATTGTCCTCGAGAATGAGACACCACGTGTATTCCGACTGTCATTTCCTAGTGTACAACCAGACTCGTTGGGTCAGTAGCCGTTGAAATGATTACGACCACCAAAGCGCCCACTATCGGAACTTCTAGTTGTATTGTAGTTGCGTGTGTCTCGTCGATGAACAACACGGGAGCCACGCATAGCAAGCCCTCCTGAATTCGACTTGATGGCATTTAGAATTGTCACATGTTATAGTTGGACAAACATTAATTGGCCGGGCTAAATTTAGCAATAGTAAATAAACACAACGATGACCTTCACATCTAATTAACCGGGATCATGTAATAGACATGATAATGATGAAACAAATTCTCATATAGCACCAGTGGCTCAGTGGTAAAGAGTCAACCACTTGGTCTTTACCAATTATGCTTTTTTTGTACGCATGTTCGAATCCATGTTTTGTATTTATTTTTTATCATATTAAATGTTTATCTCCATTTGCTCAACACTTTTAAAAGTCAAGAAAAGATAAAAAAATAAACGAAATAAACAAATTATTTTTGGGAGGCGTTAAGCCTCTCATTAATTCCATTGCCCATTTCTTAATGCAACCTGAACCGCCTTTATGCTGCTATGTGAATCCGCATTCAAGTAGATCCAGAAACGGTCAACATTCACAGTACTGCTACATATGTTTCTCCAAATTTTTAAACTGATTTAATTCAATCAGCAACATTTGTTTATTCTAAGATCAACAATTATTGTGAAACTGTTCGTTAAATCGATATTTTTGCATATAATCACTACGCCGGGTCGATATCGAACTTGTTTCGTAATATGAAAATGACGTGTTCATCCTATTTTTAGAAACTTCAGAACAGGGTCACGAGCTCGATTTATCAATGAATCGTATAGTATCGTCTGCAAAGTACTGTTATGCAATCATATGGTGTGGATTAGTCAGACTAGGTGTACATATACTACTAGCCGCTTTCTATAGAAAACATTCAATACATGTATTACATATAAATTAATATGCCCCTTTTTACAATTATTTAGATATCAAACATGCATATATAGTCACATATGCCTATTTCGACATTCAAGATAAGATCGGCAGTAAGAAAACGAACATTAAAGGTGTAACGTCGGTTTAAGCTTTAGAAGCAGCAACCAGATCGCCTCCCATCAGCACTATCAGTGCTTTGATTATTATAAAAGTTATCAGTTGGATTCTAACTCGCGCGGAGTAAAATAATACCTTTGTTGCAACTCGCCACTAAACTATTTCCACATTGCTTCTTGTGATGTAGTTAATTTACCTTATTAGTTTACTTCAGGTGCAAAAGGTAAACATTAATGTTTATGTTCTGGTATTATTTATAGCACGGTCTATTTATCTTTGTCCGATTATAACTTCATTAAATGTATACGTAACGTTTAATCCGAAAAACGAATCGGCCAACCATGACCGTCCCTATAGCGTTTTACGCCGTCGAAATTTGTAAGCACAGTTTAAACTTTGAATTATATCGTATGAAGGTAAATGTATGCATGTTTTCAAATGCTTTCAATGCACATACGTGCTTGTGATCACCTACAACCTTATAAAGATTATAAATGCTGTAAATGTTGTAAATTATGAAAAACAAAATGATCCTCAGTGACTGTTGGGCTCAATGCCTATGTAATTAACATTAATATGAATATATAAATTTTACAAAAAAAAATAGTTTTAAATCTTTATCAATGATACAGTTACCTGTGGCATATACATGTAACTATACCAAACGAACGACAATATGTGTCAATTTAATTAATTTTTGCAACACATCAATAAGTGAGGCAGCACCTTTAAGAAAATTACATCAATGCTTCTGTAAAAACAGCTTTTGTACGACTACTTACAATGGATTTTACACCCATTGAGTCTTCTTTCACCGTCTTTTAACCGAACCTGTATCTGTTCAAAATCGAACGTCTTTTCTCCGCATTTGATATAAGCTAAAATATAAGAATAAATATTAGAAATTTTGTATTTAAATAAAAATATAATAAAAGTCGCATAGGGATTGCAGCACTCAACAGAAGCAGGTGTGCATGAAAGGCAGAAAAGGGAACAGAGAAAAAGAGAAACTACAAATATACGTCACAATGTTCTACATAACACTGAACAAGAAATTCAAACTAAACTGCTACAA
This sequence comes from Spisula solida, assembly GCA_947247005.1. Classification (NCBI taxonomy): domain Eukaryota; kingdom Metazoa; phylum Mollusca; class Bivalvia; order Venerida; family Mactridae; genus Spisula; species Spisula solida. Next base: position 15,329,201 of record OX365948.1, on the reverse strand, counting down.
GTCCTGATTTCAGCTGTCAAAACAGTCACGGCCTAAAAAGTTAAAGACTTTATTTTAAGAAAAACCTAACAGCATTAATAATGGAAACTGAAGGTGATCATCAAACACATCTGTCAATTCCAATGTAAGAATCCGTTTATTTCAATCAATATTGTGTACTTACACTAAATGAATTCTACCACTATTATGTATGCAAAACAATACACTCAACGAATGTTCTGAGTACACACTTATTGTGCGTGAATAAATCAACAAAACACTCATTGGAATTTGAAAGATGTTTACCGTGATTTATCCTTTGGTTTAGCTTCGACGCAGGCAAAGAAAACATGGCATCAATGTCAAAATTATTCATGTATGACAAGAAGAAGAAAAACTCAATTGACGTGCGTGCTTATCTCGGGGGTGAAAATATATCTTCAATTTGTTTTGTTATCGATTGAGACACACGACACAAACGTAAAACACATATAAAAGTGAACAGTTATCGAAAGTTGATGCACGAAGACCACACAAGCACACGCAAAATGTTTGACGTCAACATAATTATCCGATAATGCTGATTTTATTGCTGAGCTGTTAGTGTTTGTTATTAAACCAATACCACCATTCAAATTAACACATCGTTCGTTGAATTTGTTTAAACGAGCGTTTTTCTGTCATTGTATTATAAATATAAGACGTCAAGTAACGTCACATTCAGTCAGACGTCACGTGCGTGGATTGTGTACAACATCACATAAACACCAAAGAAGTTACAAATAGAGAACGGTTTGGTATGAATAAGTCAACTGAACTAGCTGTGCCAGCTTCATTGTGTGGAGCTGGTCAAACTTCACCTTCGAAATTGCATTTATTTGGCTAAATGAGGTCCGAACTACTATTGCACTATAACAAGTGATAGAAAACAAATCGCATTTTCATGCGATAGCGTACCCCTGCTTTACACTATCATTTGGCGGTCATAAATGTTAAGCTATTTTCCAAGCATGTAGATCATTTCAAATGCCTACAAAATTTCTATCTGTCTTGACAATGTCTTGACAATGTTTCATTTTCATGCAAAAATGTACCCCTGCTTTACATTATCACTTGGCCTTCATCAATGTTAAGCCATTTTTCAAGCAGGTAGATCATTTCAAAAGCCTACAATGTTGACAATGTTTCTATTTCATAGCACTGGCTCAGGTCTACGTTCAACCCCATACCATGTTCTCGAAAACAATACGAGTAAATATATTAGATATTACAGTGTAGCAATACCACGTGACAAAATACTACAGTCCAAAGAAGAATTTTGTAAACAAAATCTCAACTTGGAGAAGAAAACAGGCGTAAGTATTCTATTTCTTCACCAATTTCTATGAAATACAGACAACGCTAAGGAAAAAATATAAGGTTTCCGTGATAGATAGTATATCTCTTCATAGTTTGGTCGTTTTTTCAATTACCCTGTGAAACCTTGTGTGTGTGAGCGGACTACAGTATCAAGCCTTTGCGTTTTCCTGGTATTATCTTACTCCATGCGTGATTGAAGAGTCATGTTTACACCTTCCGGGAACACCGGAGGCTATTTCGCAACAAACAAAATGCATATTGTAACAATGCATAGCACTTATATGACATTTTCTTTTAATTCTCAATTATGGCTACTGTTCCAAGTAAAAACATTCAGGCTACAGTTTAAAACTGTTATCAGATTTTACCATAATACCAAGCAACATGTCGCTCCTGATGCTATTTTTGTCAATATTACACACAATACAATATTCTTTATTTCGTCAGGTTTTATTTGTAATTACAGATTATACCAAATTTAAGAACACAAACACGCACATGGGTAACAGTAGTTTAAAATATATACATGTAGTAATTGATAATAAGCTTGCGTAGGGTAATTTTGAGTAATTTCCATACGTGCATTTAATGTTTGATCTAGATTAAATATTAAACGGTGCCATCGATATTCACTGTGAATTATTGAATGTAACTCAAGCAGCGAGGACATACCTCGTGGTACATGCCATAATTTCAGGCTAAGAACGCAAGTAAAAATCTGGCAACTCAAAGTGAAAAACAACCGTAATCATTTTATTGTTTGACTGATTTTTACGAGACATCCTTGAAATTCGACACTAGTATTTCACGTTAAAATCGCTTAAAACATAAATTTACAGTTGTTTTAAACTTTACAGCGTTAACATCAGTGAGTTATTCGGTTCGTTTTGCAATCAAATGCAATCAAATTTCAGGCAATTTAAGTGGTAAAAGTGTTAATTATATAGGACTTTGGATGTAAAAATACTATAAAACTACAAAATGCCGATGTTTCGCAAGTTACATTAAATGTCAGATTGGTTGTTTATAGCAACTATATCAACATTAAACGAATATTTGACAATTCTATTTTTCCAATACACCCATACGTGAGGCAGCACCTTTAAAACAACTACTATCTTATGCACATACTTACAGTCTATCTGATTTACATACTTATTGTAGGAATTCCAATCGGAAATAAAATCTATGATAACTACAATCATGTAATTATTATACTGGCTATGCAATGCTTAGAAATACTAAGACTTTAAGGGAAGCTATAAACGAAACACAAAGGGCCTTTGTAACTTGCCTAAATTAAATTAAAGTTTTATATATTGATAAGATCATGCGTGCGTTCTTTTTAAGGAAATTATTTATATTCCACTTTACCAAATTATTCAAGCATGTGCGTCTTCCTATTAAGAGGCAGTATTTGTGCTATGTTAATAAAGATTTCGATCTGATGTGTACTACGTTTTAATAGCCCTCATTTATGCACATTGAATCATATCGGTTCTATCTATCGCTATACATACATGCCGCTCGGGATGGTCAAAATGGTAATGAAGCCTCACAGAAGGCTTCCCGAAGATGACAAGTGAATGACGATCGATTCCGGAACACCCAGATATGTTGCCGATAGTATTCCGATTACCCCGAAGCACTCCCGAACAATACCTTCGGCGTCCAAATTTTAAAACTTTTAGAATTTAGATGCCGATGATTTTTCGGTCCCGAAGTGTCCAGAAGGCTTCCAGAAGCGTACAGAAATGACACGGAAGGGTTCCAGAACATCGCGAAGACAATCCGAACCATCCCGATTAGGCAAATTTAGCCTTCGGGAACCCTAGGTCTAATAAACATGTGGAAGCTATGTTGAATCAACAAAAGTTAAATGCATGTACATGAAATATAGTATGTTGATGGTAAACGAAAGTTTCTACACTCAATGGATGGCATGTTGCTTGGTATTATGGTAAATTCTGAAAACAGCTTTAAACTGTAGCCTAAATCTTTTCTTGTAACTGTAGCTATAATTGCAAATTAAAAGAAAATGTCATATTAGTGCTATGCATTGTTACAATATGCATTGTGTTTGTTGCTAAATAGCCTCCGGTGTTCCAGGAAGGTGTAAACATGACTCTTCAATCACGCATGGAGAAGATAATTCCAGGAAAACGAAAAGGTTTGATACTGTAGTCCGCTCTCACACACATTTTTTCCAAGGTTTCACAGGGCAATTGAAAAACGGCCAAACTACGGAGAGATATACTATATATCGCGGAATCCTTATAGTTTTTCCCTTAGCGTGGTCTGTATTTCATAGAATGTGGTGAAGAAATAAACTACTTACGTCTGTTTTTCTCTTCCAAGTGGAGGTTTTGTTTACAAAATTCTTCTTTGGGCTGTAGTATTTTGTCACGTGGTATTGCTACACTGTATTAGGACTGAATGAATTTTGATATACGTTAGTTAAACTCACCTTCTCCATTGCTGCCATTTTTAATGGACGGATACTCACTATCAGGAGGACAATCGAATGCTGAAATATACATGTATTAGTTCTAATGTATCCTCATACAAAACAAACAATAAAACCTCAATAATAACACTTGTCTATGAATGCCACTGACACTCGATCAGGGATAGAATAAATTAACATGGTCAAAATTTAAATACGTTAATACATTCGCACACATTTGACTTAGTGTATTTCGCTTTTTACCAATTGAAAAATTGAATACACATGTGCAAGTACCTGAGCAGGCTTAAAGTCAACAATTAACCAACCACTATTGAGTGTTTTAGTTCGTTAAGTATTCAATAATTCTGACTAGTGTAATTTTGGGTAACATTTATTTTATGCAAAATTGAATTAAATTATTTTCCCTATAATTTATATTGGTTTATCTTAACACCTCATTGTAATTATTCATACACATGAACTAATACAGTCGCACGTTGCTTTGTCAAGATTGCGTGACAAAAATAGCAAAATACTTAAATTCTTCCTTAAACAGGAAGTTAAATTTTAATGTTTTGAAGTTTATTCACGTGATAAAGAGGTATTTTAACTATTCTTATCATATTTATAAGCATGTTATCGTAGTTTTGTATGCGCGATCATACTTGATGCATCAATTTACTGACTGGTTTAGACAGGCTCTAGTATTAAGCTAACTTTGTGACATGTACGCATAGAAGATAAATATCTCGCTCTGGACGAATGAATTGACACAATGATGTGAAAATCAAGGTGCGTTCGTATTCACATCTTTACTTCCTCAATCGCTTTTACAAAGACTCTTCATAAGGAATATGTCACGTTCACTTTCTGTGTTATTCGTCAGGAATATCCATAGAGAGTAACAATAAATAATAATAATAATAAAATATAATGTACAATATTTGTTACTTACGTTCTTCTGAAGACAAAACTTCAATGGAACACACATTAGTTGGATTTTCTTTGCTCGTCCCGGGCTCTGCAAGCACAATTGAATATGTTCAAATATTTGAATATACAATAAAGAACTTTAAGAGTGAACAATAAGCAATTGTGTCAAATATTCACTGAAAAATATAAAAAAGCTAACAAACACTGTATAATCTATAATAAAAGCTTAAATGGTTCAAATATAAAAATAAACCAATGTGCAATACAGGTTACGTTATCGTCTTATCACTATGCGCTCGAGGCTGTGTGGGGTGCCTTATTGATATTCTTACGGTGATTAATACTACCATGTTCCCTGGTTCTAGGAAATAATACTAAACCTGAACAGTTTTCGTCTTTTTTGTTCTTTAAAGGTGATTTAACGGATTCATTTAACACATTCAAGCGTTACAAATTTTTGAAAGCGCAATTTAAATTTTAAGTAAAGAACAATTATTTGACAAACACGATGTATGTACAATGTATTTAAATGAACGTATACAAAACGTATGCAATCAAAGTTAGTGGATTTTATTTGAATATAAATAAATATAAACATTGATATAAACGCTACCAAACTAACCAATACGAGGAGTTTGTCTGGCCACTCTTACAATTGTCGTGTGTTTTCCACTCACAGTACATGTTAACAATCCAGCTACCAGAATAGCCCTACAGACGGCGGCGATGCGTATCGTCTGTAAATATATTAATCACATGCTGGTGGACACTTACTTAAATCGTTAAAATTAGCAAGATATATATACACATGTATATTATTTGTTTTGAAAAAAGCAAATCAATAATTTTCCAGAGAACTAGAACACTCACTATCGTGATCAGAGCCCCATGGTAGCATGTTCGAATGAGGGGTGTGTTTCAGTCAATATTGATTACCTAAGTTGAAAATATATAGTCCAGCCAGGGTAAGAATAGTGTGATGCAGCATTCGAGTTCACTATTACGGTGTAAAACCAATTATTAAGGCTTATAATACAGACAGCTATAATTGCAATGCTAAACTAACATACTTTATTCGCTCTACCTGTTCACACAATGGTTGTTATCGTTTATGTACACATAAACGAAAACGTCACTCTCCTAATATCCTAAATTGACTGTACACGTCAGTACTACATTTTTACATTTGTTTTATGTGTTACTGCTTAAGGGAATAAGACAAAATTTATCAAAGCTAAAGGTGTTGTCCTTTAAAATTAAAGTGCGTATTGTTGTTGCTGTTGTTGCTGTTTGCTCAACATGAGTTTATTGCCATTGTCAATAAGTAAAACATTGGTTTCATTTGTATATCTTGGAACAGTTTGTGAATTTCGTTAATGGTCAAGTTTTTAAGCCTAAAAATGAACATGGGTCAAAGTTTATTAAAGCTAAAGTTATTGCCATTGTCAATAAATAAAACATTGGTTTTATTTGAATATATTAGAACAGTTTTTGAACTATGGTCAATGTTTACGGGTTTTAAAGCCGAAACAGGGACATGAGTCAAAATTTATTAAAGAAAGAGTTGTTGCCTTTTGATACAGATATGTGTTTTATCAATGTCAATAAGTATAGCAAGCTGATTTAAATATATATATATATAGGTTAAGCCATTAAATCATTCAAATGTTTTCCTTAATAAAACAACATAATATGTAAATATATTTACCATCTTTTAAACGAACTGTCCTGCTATAGCCAACGAACTCAATAGTATTGAAATAATCCATCCGTGTAATCACACGGATTTTCCCATGGGGTTTTACCAATGTTAGCTTTAAATAGCTTTATTAGTCACCACTATTGACCTGTCGCTAATTATAATTATAAGTGGTATAATAGATAAACCATGTTTTTTGAGCCGTGACTAATTTATGCAGCAAAGTTTATTCACCCTAAAAGGGTAGGTTTATATAAACAATACCAATATAAGTTAAATCAGTTGTTTCATTCAGTAACTGAATACGTGGTCCAATGGATAAGGCGATGTTCTATAAGACTTACTTTTCTAGGTTCTATCCTTGGTAGAGTCGCTTTTTATATTTTTTTTCAAATCCCTTGTTCAAGTAATATTACACAAAAAAGTTATGCATTTCCTGGTATTTATTTAATAATGAGTCTTTATTAGTCAAAATTAAGTGTCCTTAGTCATAGTAACCGCGCGTAATTATAAAAGTTTGGCTGCGACTATTAAAAATACGGGTGAAGATGCTCGTACGATAAAGAATATTTAACATGGTTCATATTTACAGAAATTTTGCAAGGAGTTTATATACAAAATAGTCTATAAGTATTGAACTTGTATTGCCAGCAGGACACAAACACTGGCGTTAGATATTGCAATAAACTGTCTTTAAGCACCCACTATATAATTATTCAAATTCACCATCCGACTCGGAGACAGACACAACTGACGGATAGCCAACCAATACACCAAGTCGAAAATCTTTGACACACGTTTAAGTATTGGCTCCAGTAAAAGGGTAAATTAATACTGGGTCCGTGGAAAGAAATGAAAACAGTGAAACATGAAAACCCATTGCTTGTAGATTGAAAAATCATAATAATAAAATGACTTTTAAACAATGTCTTCATGTTCTTGATGAAAAAGACACAAAAATATGTAGTTGAGAAAAAAGTGCAGTTATCAGGACTTGAACCCGCATGTCTTAGACTGAAAATCAAGCTCTCTACCGATTGAGCCAGCGATACTGACAATGTCATGTCATACAAAAATATATATCAACGCATTTTAATTGCATCCCAACCAGTATATTCACATACCATGACTAAATAGTGTAATCTCCCGCCACGGCTCAAAACTCGTGGTTGATCTAGATAAACCATGTTTTTTGAGCCGTGACTAATTTATGCAGCAAAGTTGATTCACCCTAAAAGGGTATGTATATATAAGCAATAACAACATAAGTTAAATAAGTAGTTTCTGTAAGTAACTCAATACGTGGCCCAATGGATACGGCGATGTCTTCTGAGACTTACTTTTACAGGTTCGATCCTTGGTATGATCACTTTTTATATATTTTTCAAATCGCTTGTTCAAGTAATATTACACAAGAAAGTTTCCTGGAATGTATTTAATAATTAGCGATTTATTAGTCAAAATTAAGTGTCGTTAGTCATAGTAACAGGGTGTAACTTTAAACGTGTAATGGCTTCAACTAGTTAACATACTGGTGAATATGTTGGTATGATAATGACTATTTAATATGGCTTGTATTAAGTACCTTATACAGAAAGTTTGCAAGGAGTTCATAATTTATATAATATACAATGTACATGTAGTCTATCTGTCTTTTCACTTTGACACAAACAATGGCCTTAGCTAATGCAATAAACGGTCTTCAAGCAACCGCTATAAGATATCCAAATGCATCATCCTACTCAGAGACAGACAAAACTGACAGGTTGTCAAACAACACACCAAGTGAAGTCGAAAATCTTTGACACGAGTTTAAGTATTGCATTCAGTAAAAGATAAATTAATACTGGACCCGAGAAAAAATGAAATAAAAACAGCGAAACATGAAAAACCATTACAGGTACAATGCAAAGTCAAAATAATTATTAAAAAAAATGTCTTGAACAATGTCTTCATATTCTTGACGAAAATGAAACAAAATAAATGAAGTGAGAAAAATAGTGCAGTTATCAAAGCTTGAACCCGCATGTCTCAGGCTGACAATTAAGCTCTCTACCGATTGAGCCAGCGATACTGACAATATCAGGTCAAGCAATTATATATATTAACGCATTTTTAAGGTATCCCAACCAGGTATATTCACACACCATGACTAAATAGTGTAATCTCCCGCCACGGCTCAAAACTCGTGGTTGATCTATAATACCTGCTGCATTGTGAACTAGGATTGACAATAAATACATTGTATAGTTATTTACGGTAGGAGGAACTTCCGCTATCCAATAAAAAGGTCAGTTGTACCATATGACTGTATTTTAAACAAATGATAAACTACCACTTAGTTACTAGTGCATGAACGCGGAGTTTTGTATTTCGTTGATTGTTTGGCAAATATAATGTCCGTAAGGTGTGTTATTAACTATGTACATGTTATAACTATGTTATAACGATGTACATGTTGTACAAGTTAATACAGTGTATGTTCTGTTCTGTTATTAAAGTACAATAGCGAATACACACGAACGGACTGACGATGATATATGAGTGTTGGGAAATTACTATGAGATAGAGAACATTAAAACTAGCAATCGCATTTGTCAGACAACAGCATGTTTAACCAAAATATTACATTTTCGATTTATTTCTAAAATAGCAAATATCATTATAATTATGCCAATTGCATTCTATATACTATATACGATATAGGCGAGTCATTAAAGCTGAAAAATAGGGTCAACCTTAAACTACTTAAACTAATTGCAACACAAAGATTTTTTACAGTTTCATCATCTGCAAACTTTTATACGCTCTAGAAAAAATCTAAATAAAAATTCTGAAGGGAAGTGGGAAAAAAATCCATATGTTTAAGGCCACTTCTTTTATTATACCTCACGTGACCTCTCAGTGTATTTTCCACTTAGACCTTCCGTGTGATATTTAGTTCGATCACTACTAGTAATTAAAGCGCCGAAAGTATAAAAATTATATATAAAGATGGTTTAGCTGTATTTTTCACAATCTTAATCTTTCTTAAGATTTAATTGTAGAGTTATTAGTACTGGAAGAGATAGCTTTCTGGCATGCTCATGTATATTGATCTAGACTAGAAATCTTCTAAATATGCCATTTTAAATCAATTATTATTTACCTTCACATAGAACGTACACTGGTATAATGGCTTATCAGTCAATGTTTTGCCCTCAGCACAACATGGGATCCAGAAAATGATATGAATAGTTCGTAAATAGTAACTGTGAAATCGTTCTATTTATTGACCAGTGGTAACCTTATGCAACAGAGACATTTATTCAGAAGCATGATCTCAAGTTTATATTTTTCTGCTTACTTCGGTAAAAAAATACGCAAGGTAGTTAGCAGAAGTGGTAATTGCTTTGTAAATACAAAACACACTTGAAATATGTTTAAACAAGATTTAGCTATCCCCAAAAATGTGTTCAGGGCTTATCCATTTTTTCATGAAATGTTTTAAGATATAGCATTTCAATGTAGACTGAAGGATCAAAGTTATGCACTATCAAGCTCGATAAATATTACATTGAAAAGTAATGCATAACAAAATAAAAATCAATTTCAAAGCACTTAATACGGACTTAGATTTTACATGTTTGTAAAATTATCATAACGGCAATATAAATGCTGCTTACATTACAATACGTTGATGTTTTAGTTTGTAAAATGGTTGTAATTATATATGTCATATAAATAACACGTGGCTGCTAGGGTGACTGTAAATAATACCAACCCGGGTGATATAATTATTCTCGGGTTGGTATTAATTACAATCTGACTAAAGTACTAGATCTTCCTTACCTTGTGCGTAGCGGGATTGAGGATATGATTTTAATATTGTTTGATTGGTTCTATTTACTATCATCCATGTAGCCATGTGTTATTTATATGACATACATAGTACATGTTAAGTTCTGATAATGCCTCTGTAAGTAGTTAAATATTCACTAAATGTATTTAAAAGTGCATATTTTCTGAAAGATACAACCTTCCTCTAGGAAAACAAATAATGATATTATTATCGGAGAATTTAATATTCACCCGTATGACATTATACATGTAGGGGTATTACCTATTGAATTTGTCGACAAAGTGAGTCATATCGGCACTTGGAAGGGGAAACATACATGTTAAACTAATCATTTCTATGATTTCACTCCGATTTGTTTTGAAATGACACACATCAGGTGTTATATACCTATGCATTTAAGGATAAATGAACATTTTTGTTCAGACAGTATAAATGACTGAAGACGTACATGAATTGGGCCGTGCCCAAAATTCATGTCTAACGATATTTTGAATATTGATCATCCTTACTGTTCTAATAAGATTATCGTAGAATTTTACCCTGACGAATTAACACTTATTAAAGCTAATTCATCCGATACACGCGCAACATTTCTAGATCTTGATCTTGCTATAGAAGCAGGTCCAATTGTTAGTAAAATTTACGACAAGAGAGATGCTTTAACTTCGATTCTGTATTCCACGGCCAACTTCATATGGTGTTTACGCTTCTCTATTAATCCGTTTTGCTTGTTCTCGAGTGTAAGACTCATTGTGCCCCTTTTGTTAGAGGGCATTACATGGCGGGAAACATTTATTAACACGGTAATGTGTTATAAGGTTGTCTATTGGGTAAGTGTTAGGTTTGGTGCGCTGTACAACATTTAAGCCTCCAGTGGCATGTGTCGCTGTTCTTACCAAGGCGGAAGCCCCTTAGTCAACCTTCCTCTGTATATGTATTGTCCACTTTATGATATAGTAAGAAAAAATACGAAAAATAGTTGGCCACTGCGCCTTTTGTTTAAATTGATTAATTTTGTATGTGCCATTCTGCAAATTCGTTGTCCAGCACAAGGCTGCTTCGTATCTTTCAAAATTGTATATACTCAGTGTCTGTTGGGGTGTGTGTGTTGTCCGGTTGTTAATTTCTTGCCAATTGACTCTAGTTCCGTTTTAGTTTGAATGACTTAAGCAGCAGACTTTCGGGATTGGATGCCCAGTTTTGTATTACATGTGCCTGTGCTAGTTTTTTATGTTGGGCTTGTTTTGCGCCATTTCATTAAAATCAAATCCATATAAAGCTTCACTATTAACACTGATATATAGGTTCTGATGGTGCTCCATATGGGGTCATGCCCAAGTGACCTTTCAATCATCCAATCAAAACGTTACTTTCACAAATTTAAAAGTGTACAGGTGGCTAGCCTTGCACCAAGCTTTTATGTTTGTATTGATATTATCTTGTGCATAGTATTTTAATATCACTGGTGACACTATATTCTCTTGCAAATTTCTGTAACTTTAGGCTGAGTTTCCTTGCTTTCTACTGAACATAAAAGGGGCTCAGCTCAAGTAAGATCATTATTCCTTTGGAATTTACATATGTATCCCTTTATTATTTACTTAGGGCATGTACTTGTAACCTTAGTACGGCTTGCAGGCAACACTATGTAGTACCGGTGCAACGTTATATACACACAAAACAAGCATGTTTGATACAAAAGTACTTTTATTTCACATGTTTATTATATTAATGCAGATATATACACAATTAACATGGAACACTCATAGTTTTATTTATGTATACTTAGTAATACAAAATGACATATAAGAAAGTATAAATAGATATTGCACAGATATTTAGCATTTGACACAAACATTAATTAAAACAAAATGATGAATACTAACTTAAGCAACACGAAACACCCTTCCAAAATCAAATTTAATACACTTTAAATGCAAACAAATGTTGTCTATAAGTAAAACAACAATACAGAGAACAGTTAGACAATTGTTTTGAGTGTCAGTTTAAAATTGGTGTTACTATCAATTGCGAATAAAGACGTGAAGTAATTTTTTTAAAATGTGAGGTTTAACTGAATATTTTGTATTCCTGTACATATAATGGGCACTTTTTGTTTTAGTCACCTATTACTGACTAGATAAGATAATATTATTGTCATAGATAATACGTTGGGCATTCAAATACGATTGTAATATTCTTACTAATACAAATGAAAAAGGTATGCTAATACGTTTAGTTTTTATCATAACCCCATGCATTTGAGCAGTTTTAAACAGTGTTAAACAGTGTTTTTATTAGTTCACTATCATGAAATAAAAATAGAACAATTTTGGTGAGATATTAGAATCATCCATGCACCTTGCCTTTATTTATAGGACGAGCAAATCAACGGACGAACAGGTCAAATAAGGTCAAATTAAGTCCAATTAAGAATGTACATTATTATGTAAATCATATTAAATCAAAATACTCTGAGAGAGAGCATTTAATACATCTGGTAATTAAAGTGACGTTTATGAATATTACCGATTAAGTAATACATTTCCAAACGTTCATTGGGAAAGATACGATGCCGTAGACATATTACGTCATGATATGACTTATTCAATGCCTTTGTGTCATTACACCAAGGGACTTACTGGCTGAACACACGTAGGGCACATATATGCAAACCAAGGGAAGCGAAGCTCAGCCGTAACGCACGAAACTCGTAATTTTTAAGAAATTTCGGGTTGTCACTTATGGATCATTGTCAATTCAACTATCAGAGAAATAGTATAGTTTATAGTTTTATATACATCATTAAAGAGAATGTTCTATAAAGATACTTCATTTCTTCCACAATATGTCGGGAACACTTCTCGTTTAGTACGGTGTATGAAAACTACATCAACCGACATGTCCAGCAAATGCATGGTCCCTGGTTAAAAGCACTAAGTGATCGTGTCTGGTGGCGGTTGGGATCATTAAGATCGCTTCTCGACATTGTTGCTTGTAAATATCGAGTCCATCACCCTTGGTAGAAGACTGGTCCTAGTATTCATAGGAACTTGTCCTCAGTATTCATAGGAACTGTTGGGGGTTCCTAATCTAGTTACCGACCATAGAAAACACGTACACAACATCAGAATGTGTCGCAATCATGAGTGTCTTCTATAGTCTATATATACATCTGGAATATAAAACAAGCACATAAAAGCTGAACGTTTAGATCAAATTAACTTGCAGGACAGACTGAGAAATAGAATCGCAGTAACGTGTATACATCACAGGACTGATAGATAAGAAAAATGAAGGCAAAATCGGTTAATCTAAGGGGCGAGTGTACATGCTTATTAGTACGATGGGTGATAAACTAAAACAGTGCCAAAAATGAGAATGGCTCTTATTCAAACACGATGGCTGTGGCGTGGCTTCCCTAGAACTTAATCTCGCTGATAATCTTGTTTAGGGTGCACAACCTGCTTATCCTGCGGGATAACGTGTATAATTCGTATAGTTCGATACGGAAAAGAACGTTAAACCTACCATTTTTGTCGGCACCAGAAGACACTTTCGAGCACAAGGTTGTTTCGGAATATTCTTCTGAAACAGAAGTACAAGTATCATATAATTATGCCACCAGCGCACTTGCTTACTATAAATATACTATACATGTTTATTAACCGTTTTATTCAAAAATGCATGATAACCGTTTTAACTTTTCGATATTTTACAAGTTTAGAATGTATTACACCTGCTGTTTTCAGTTAAACGTTATTTCTAAATATAGTCTTTATTCAAGGACATGACGCATTTGAAGATTAAGTTAATACGTTCATTGCCTTCTTTATCGTTTTATTATTGTATGCTACGCAAATTACTCTCACAGGTATTGACGAAATTACAAACTTTAAGATAAATCACGACTTACGTTGTGTTGTGTTACATATACATCTAAGGTGTGCTCCATCATCCGTTACAGTCACATGGCGACATTCTGTACCATTTGTATCAGAATGACACAATGGCAGTTTGTCTTCTGTACAAATTGGATCCCGAGATTGGTAACATTTGCACCCTAACTGAAAACACAAATACACCTATTTACTAAGTGAATACGGAGTTTGTTTGTGCGACAAACAGTTACGAAATATTCGTTAGACAAACCTGTTATAGTCGATAATAAATTCTAAGTTATCTTTTAATTTTATCAATCACAGTAAAATAGCAATAATAGCGAAATCATATGGACCAATGGATACTGGAAGTCTTGAATATTGAAGTTAAATAAAGTGATATATAGTGTAAAAGTAAGGCGGTTATGAATTTACCTTTACATTTGGGGGTCCACAACGAGGTTTTAATGTATAGTTTTCGGTAGTATCATCCATGTAACATGCGAACTGTTCACTACCCGGACACATGTTCATTAAGTTTCCCATGTAAGACAAAAGGCAGCCTGAAAATACAGAAGATAAATATGTCAAAAGAATTGAACGAAACAGTACAGCAACGGATATAAAGTTTCACGCCGTTTATTTTCAACTATTTTACAATCATATTAGACGACTGTCTGACCGCTGACGTAATCATAATAAAATTCCATCTAAGCGTAAAGGAATAGGTGATCGTCTAACATTACAATCCTGCGATCCGCTTTCGATTCTTCGTGACCTTGGTTTTTTCCTTTTATATAAATACTTATAAATGTGATACATGCGCATGCGCTACTTTTATTTTCGTATTCACAATTTTCTCGTGATCTTCTACTTGATTGAAGTTTCAGGAGATTAAACGTTATTGCCTATGCTGTGTGTCGCAGTAACAACTATCTATAGATTGATTTGTTCATGTTATAAATTGTTATAAAATGTGTTATTGTAACCATATTACATTGTTGGTTATTTATTCCATGCAATTCCCTGCATAAACTGTTCAATAACAACACAAAGTCAAACATTTCTTCACTCCTTGTATTGTACGTCTGAACCAAATTACTGCTATCTTCCAACAACTTCCTATGCACAAGCATAGGTTAAACCCCACTAAATTATGGTTAAACTACACTAAAACTTCACTCAAGTGAAGGCCATGGTGGTCCAATTTATGAATACACAACAGTGTAGGCAGATTTTAAGAAATAAAACTCTACTCGAATAATGCATTTGATTAATGTGAAAATAATAACTCAATACAATGATAAATAAATATTACACAAACGTTTTGTATCTTCACATTTAATTTCCGATTTAAAATAATAAAACATATATAGATATGTAGGGCTCGTACTTGTGTCTGTATTGTCTAAAACATTACTATTTCACCATAGCTTAACCACTGAGCTATTTTATCAGATGAGAGAAATGGTCAGTTTTATTCACCAAATCAGTTTAAATTTGGGAGCTAATTGAAAAGATAATCCCTTTCCAATATCACTATACAATTATACCTGGTCTCCCTGTTTACATTCAGTGGCACAGGTCCCAATACCGCGTTGGAGTTATACTTACAGGGGGTTCTATTTCTTCTTGAATCTGTTCTATCATTGGGTTGGTTTAACAGAGCCTTTATATCGTCATGATGGTAAGTCTTTCCTCTATACTTGACATAAACTGCAATATAAGAATAAGATACAAAATGTAAATAACATGATTATAATGTGCCTTGCTAAATATATGACATCAGTATATTATTTTATTTCCGGAGCATGAAGTAGATAATACTAGTCTATACGTATACATCACATTATTCATCAAACTTTCTTGAAATACCTTTCACAGTAGAATAGCATTTTTGAATTGTTCACATTTCTATACGATATTTGGAAAGCATTTTACGATGACATTTTGAAATATGAATCAATTATTGTTTTTCAGAACTTTAATTTATATTAAAATTTATAGATATATTATTCTTTACTCACCAACTCCATTGCTGCTTTTGAGATACTTATCATAATTATTTTCACATTGGTAGGCTGAAAATATAAAACAGTTCTTTCTAAGGTTGTCTTATGAATATGTTGGTATATTACCTATCAATTTATTCACAACTAACCATCGTTTCATATCCAATGGAAATAACTCGTAATGCGAAATATTCGTCGCAAATAGCAGCACATAAACGTATACATGGAGTCTGCATGTTCCACAAAACATTACTAGTAACTTTAAAACCAAACCTCAGTAACAAAAACATACTATGGACCCTTGCAATCTGACATTCTTATTGAGTAGGTCTTAGTATAATGTAATATAAGATATTATATAAGATAATGATAATAAAGAGAACTAAAATGAATGGACATGTTAATGGTGTTTTTAGAAACAGTTTAACTATAATATGGTGCTGCATACATTGAAGATAAGACGTGTGAACTCATATTCTAACTTATACGAATGATATTTTTTATAAGATCAGCAAAGTACACGAACAACTTTAACACTCTGTAAACTAAGTAAAGTCAATACGAATTATGTATATTGGCATATAAACACTACATGATGAATATTCATTTATACACCTTCCTATCGTAAGCAGTCAACAATATGAAACTTCAGTCAGTCAGTCAAATTACGTGCGTTACGTACACTAACACTTGCTTTTAAATGAAAATATTTTCATAATCATTTATCAATCAACTGACTGTAGGTTATATGATAAGAACTGATATAAAACGTCTTTCATTGACATTTTAGTACAATATTTGTCACTTACGTTCTTTTGAAGACTGGAGTTCGATGGAGCACACTTTATTTTGACTGTCTTGGCTTATACGCTTCTCTGTGAAAAAATGAAATGATTTAATCAATTTAGATCTCAAATAACTACCTCGTCATGTTGAGAAAGACGTTGATTAATATATAGACAATGCATATGAGTCAGTCTCCAGGAAAACCTGCTATATTGACAAAAATATTGACTTTCAGATTTTCCATAGTATTACAGGATAATGTTAAATAAGTGAATTGCAACAGAAATTATGTTAATATCTTGAGTTCTAAGGAAGTTACAGCTGTTTTTGTAGAGTCCATATTCTGAGCTTTTTGTGTGACGTCGCAAACGTAACTCAAACGTTATTCGACGTAACTGAAATAAGTATTTCATTATTGCACCATTTGATCAATTCTCGACATAAACTGTTCAAAATAGCACCAAATTCTATAATTATGTTTCACAATTCAAAATATATGTCAACATCGAAATTGTTTGCATTCAGCGAAAGGCTACTTCTGTTTTAAACAACTACATCCTCGTTTTTCTCAATCGGAGTACTTTTCTGAAATTGGTCACCATAGCAACGAAGTATGTGTTTTCGACATAATTCGTAGGACAATTTAAAGCTAAGGTATAGTACTATATGGGTCAATTACTTAAAATAGAATCAATAGATATGTATTTTTCCTTATTTTAGAGCTTTATCAAAATCTTGTTACATATAGTAATTACATAATGTCATTATAGCAGGTTTTCCTGGAGACTGGCTCATATATTTTTACGGTGTCATTCAAAATTTGTAGAGTTCAAAAACGATTTGAGGTTACGAAGTTTGACTATCGGTGTGAGTAGGAGGCACCCGAATGGGAAATAGTGGCTCCATAACTCATACCTGTAACCATGAATATCACGGTGAGACTCATGTGAATTTCGTTAACGATTCAAAGAACCAAAGAAGACCGCGACCAGCTTAACATCATCAAATTCCTGTGTTCAGATGATTCATATTAAGAACACTTGTCGCAATTAGAGGTGCTACAAGTAAGGCAACCTGGATTATAACTATGATGATGTTGATATAAGTATTGTTAGACTTACCGTTTATTTCGGTAGAAACATGAAGTTTCGAGCACTCAGTTAATTCCGGAGCATCGCCTATGAAAAGATCATCAAACATGTAACATTATTAAGCAAAACTATAACCAATTAAATAAGAATACATACTTCAAATAAAAACAAAGCTTCATACAAAGTACGGGAATAAATTGGCAGTTTAAGTGTACTGATCGATCAAAAGCAAGGTTTCTTTAGCATTCTACATTATTTAGATTACAACAATATATCACGCCGGTATTTATGTTAATTAGAATAGGCATACCATTAAACGTTTAATATCACTATGAGATCTAGAATGAGTAATACAATATTCATATAAATATTTAACGACCATTTCAAGATGAAGTACATGTAACTCTGTAGTATAGTTTTCT
This sequence comes from Spisula solida, assembly GCA_947247005.1. Taxonomy (NCBI): domain Eukaryota; kingdom Metazoa; phylum Mollusca; class Bivalvia; order Venerida; family Mactridae; genus Spisula; species Spisula solida. The sequence goes on along the minus strand of OX365948.1, from coordinate 15,310,749 downwards.
TTAAATTAATTTATTAGATAATATTTCATCGTTGCTTTTCAGAATGTTACACATCAAGGAAGAATGACTTACTCTGTGTTGTGTTACATATGCATCTTAGTTGCGCACCGCCATCTGTTATCGTTTTGTAACGACATTGTTCAATATTCGTATGCGAAGTACACCATGGCAGATTATCTTCTTCACAAACAGCAATCTGAGATCGGTAACATTTGCATTCCATCTGCAAAAATACGCGGACAGTTTTTATATTATTTACCTAGCTAATTGGTATTGCTGACAGATTTGATAATATTTACTTAGCTAGTGCAGGTTTGTTTACTTTTGATGCACATTCATTTGCGAAATCTCCACTGTAATGAAATATCGCATACTTCAAAGATCGACATATTGTAAATACTCGTATCTTCTTTTAATCACATATTAACTATACCTTAGCTGATCAAAATTAATGCTCTCAGAAAACGCACATACTCTTTCTGTGATCAGATGTAAAGTATATTAGATTTTTTTACATGCTCACAGTTTGAACCATTGATTGAAAGAAAACCGATCTTCGTTTCGTGTTTGTCTTGATATCGATAGTACTTTATGATGGTGTAACTGTTTCTTTTGTCTTATGGAGATGGTCCTGAAGTGGTGGTTATATTGTGTTTTGCACTTACTTTAGGGGGTCCACATCGAGGTTTCCAGGTATAGCTGTCGACAGTATCATCTGTGTAACATGCGTACTGTTCACTACCCGGACACATGTTCATTAAGTTTCCCACGTATGACAAGAGGCAGCCTGAAAGTACGGACGATGATATAATGTCGCGAACATAAACTTGAATAAAAACGTAGAGCAATGTTCATAACGTTTCATGAAGTTTTTTTTCAAAATGTGTTTCAATAATTTGCCTTAATTAAACAAGTTTTGTGCAAATTGTTAACAGTCAAAAATAGATGAAAAAGACATAGCAAAAGTCACAAAAGAACAAGACCTGTCTAGATTCATGTTTCACAAACACTGTGTAAACTATATTTCATTCCAGTACTTACAGTGAAGCCTGGTTATACTTGAATCGTCCTTGGGTTGTTTTAACCAAGCCTTTATATCCACAAACGAGTAAGTATTCCGTCTTAACTTGATGTATCCTGAAATACAAGTTCAATGTTTAAAGTAATGTCCTTGCAGATATCAAAGTACGATGTATATCAATGTAGTGTGGGACGTCATCGTTATAACGCCTCCTTTAATCAGCCAATTATCAATTATTGTCACTTGTAATCGGTATGTGTGCCTCCGTAGCTCAATGGTTAGCGCGCTTGCAGTCTAATCTGGCGACATCGGTTTAAATACGCGTAGAGGCAACCATATGCCTGCCATACTTCTGCAGAAAGCTGACAAACTAATAAATGCTATGCTCGGCCTCGGCCTTGACATCTACATTGTATATTGGTTCCATTGTAGAAATCAATATATCTCATACACTACATTAATCGTCGGCAAGTTTTGGAATGTTAATGTGTTTTGCAGAGGACTGTTTATACAAATAACTTGTCCCCCGTCCATTACAGCATTATAACACAGACATATGATATACGAGTATTGTTGAAATACAAGTAAATATAATAGGATGGTTATTTCGTATTTTGAGTTAAAGTGCGAGTATAAATATTGACTGAAGTAATAACTTACTTTCTCCGTTGTTATCTGTTGAGACGTGCTTATAATGACGAACATAAGGACACACGTATGCTGAAACAATATACATACATGCTTACACAATTGGCCTACAGTTAAACGTAAAGTCATATCATGAATACATATAAAACGGTACGGGTAACTTTGAAACTATTGAACATCGATTATGAAACCATTATTTGTATTGTGGGAATCTACTTTCTTAATATGCTGGTCCGCTGATATTAAAATTGATTATAGAACAGTTAAAGTAGACTTACAAACTGGGTTAATCATTATAAAGTGGTTATCAGGTGCAGCCTTATTTCAAGGTCTTGCGGCTAGACACTGTATATAAGAGTTCTGACGTGAGTAATGTTAAACATTTATTTCATGTCAAAACTGTAAATAGACTATTTTGGTCGATATATTGGTTTATCTATGTATTATATATTTCATGATATCTTCTCATGCACGTGAACTAATACAGTCAAAATTGTGTAATAGCAATAACCTGTTTTACTTAAAGAGCTAAGAACATTAAATTCCAATCGACTAACTAAGTATTTTATCTCGTGTATTTCAAAGCAACATATTCATGGTCAGAATTGAAGCAAACACTGACAGGCGTTAATGCAATGCTATGTGTAAGTACCTTCTAGATACATAATTCATCAGAAATATTAATTCAAAATATTAATATAAAATACAAGTATTTGTCACTTACGTTCTTTCGACGGATGCTCTATGGAACACATATAAGTTGGACTGTTTATGCTGATTCGTTGTTCTGTGAAGACAATAAATCATTTTCAAACATTTAATCTTCCAATTAAGATCTAATAAAATGAAAAGTACATATCTCAATATAAACTTTTAATTCTATTAATCCTGGTCATGATGTATGCACAGTTACACTAGTACTTCGCTGCCTCTGCTTAGGCATTGAAACAAGTTCAATGGTATCATTGTTTTGAAAGGGCAAATTAAATTTCAAGTAAATACAATGACCCGAACAAAAATACATACTTATCAATTCAGAACTATTGAACATTAATAAATATTTAAATTAACAGAACTATCAAACTCACCATTAGAAGGAGCTTGTCTGGTGTCTCTAAACATTACAGCAGACTGTCCAGTCTCTGTTTCACTTTCGAAATTGTGCATATGTCCATTTAGTACAAAGGTAACTGTTGCTACTAATAAAGCCACCAAAACAATCACACCGAAGGCGATATATATTTTCTTCTGTAAATATATAAATAACACAGTATTGTTCAACTTGTTGACGTTTGTTTGAGTTATAGTCCCAGTTTTCTGTGCGACATTTAATGGTTGTTTTGATAGGCGCAACATAATTATACGTCGTTGTCATACAATGGACGCCTAACGAACAGATTTATTGAGTTTTAACACACGAGATATGCTATGGTTGCGATTCGAGCATATTTGCCTTTTCTCCATATCAGTTAGTGAGCCTTGAATCAGATGATTTAGCCATACTGAACATTTCAAATTTATTTAGTAGATTGTGAAACAAGTCCTTACAACTAATATTAATCACTCTTTGGTATGTATGACGAGGCTAGGACACGCACTCAAAGCAGACGATGTACCAGCACAGTAAGCTGTCGTACACGCAGATCGCTATTGGAATATATGAATTTTATGCTCCTGCTACATAATGTCCATATCAACAAGTACAATTACTAAGATCGTTTAAACTAGAAAGATATTTTAATTTGATGCTGAAAAAAAACTAAAATAGTGTTCATCATACTATCATATCATTATAGAATAAATAAAAAAAAGAGATTTTCGATGATATATAATTTCAAGATATAATGTTTCCATTAAAATTAAATATGAAAAATATACTTACAGTCGTACATTTGCTTCTTCTAAGCGTACTGTCATCTACATCCATATTTTATCAACCGAACTGTCCTATGTCGAGTTTTATTGTGATGAAACTACTATTTAGACTTTTATAAACCTCGCGATACGAAGTGTATATCCGCGTGTGCTTACGCGGTATCAATAGGGGATTCCCCAAGCTGGATTTTCCCAAGGAAACTAAAAATAGACTTAGAATAAAATTAATGTAATGAATCAGTTATTTTTACTTAAATGAGTCGCTTGAATTTGCGTTTCAAATAAATAATAAATTATAGGTTGCTATTATCGTTTTGGACAGACTCTGATTGTGTGTATTGACAATAATAACAACAACAACAACAACATTTATTTCGTCAAGGTTACATGAGTAACAACAGACATATATGGGTAAGCGTAGTAACATACCTAGTACAATATTCATATATTTCATAACAACTTATTTGTAGTTCAGTATAACAGAAGTTTAACATATCAGTAAAAGTGGTGCCTAATATTAAGAGTTGTGCATAACTATAAACTATTAAGATGATTTTCCGAATTAAAGAAGTTCATATATATATATATGCAGATCGTTACTAAAGAAGTTACATAGCGTTTTTACTGTTTACTATTAGGAAAAAGTATCGATACATTTGCATGGTAGCGTTTCTGGTGTAGAATATATGGAATTGCATGGCAACATACGTGGTACAGTAATGGAAAATAGTATTGCAATATTATGGAAATTGAGTATTAGCGTATAATATTATCATATTTGGTACAGTATTAAAATACGTGACAACATTGAGTAATTAGCAGTAATTACTACTGGTTTTAAATACAAAAAATGTATTTCAATAACACAAAACAACAACTAGGTACAAATGTAGCACAGTATACACTATGACAGAATGTGACTGTCACACAAACATTAAACAAGAGGGCCCACAGGGCCCTAGGTCGCTCACATGTGCACATTGATCAAGTAGAACCATGTTTTTTTAAAAAGTTGTTTCCAATCAGTTGTCATGGCAACCAGAGTTCTGCATGGGTTACAATCTTTTAATTGTTTTTAGAAAGAATAACCCAAGGAATATTGTTACCCATTTAATATGAAATTCAACCAGTACTTTTAGAGGAGAAGATTTTACTATGGATATATAGGGAAAAACAGCGCCCCACCCACTAACGGCCATGTTTTTAGACGAATCAGGACAAATATGTCAATTTTGTAAGAGGGTCACCCAACAACTATTTCTGTAAAATTATTTTGAAATCTGGCAAGCGGTTGATTTTTTTATGATTTTTTAAAATATTTTCCTATTGGTTGCCATGGCAACCAGAGTTCTGCATGGAATGTAATTCTTTTAGCTAGTTTAAGAAAGGATTACCCAAGGAACAATTTAACCAATTTATAATGAAATCCAACCAGTACTTTTAGAGGAGAAGATTTTTAAATAATTTAATATAGATATATAGGAAAAAACAGCACCCCGCCCTCTGGCGGCCATGTTTTTTGACGAATCAAGACACATATGTCAATTTTGTAAGAGGGTCACCCAACAACTATTTCTGTAAAATTATTTTGAAATCAGGCAAGCGGTTGATTTTTTATGATTTTTTTTAAAGATTTTCCTATTGGTTGCCATGGCAACCAGAGTTCTTCATGGAATACAATTTTTTAGCTATTTTAAGAAAGGACCACCCAAGGAACAATTTAACCAATTTATAATGAAATCCAACCAGTACTTTAGAGGAGAAGATTTTAAAGATTTTACTATAGATATATAGGGAAAAACAGCACCACACCCACTGCCGGCCATGTTTTTTGACGAATCAAGACAAATATGTCAATTTTGTAAGAGGGTCACCCAACAACTATTTCTGTAAAATTATTTTGAAATCTAGCAAGCGGTTGATTTTTTATGATTTTTTTTAAAGATTTTCCTATCGGTTGCCATGGCAACCAGGGTTATTTATAGATTACAATTCTTTTAGCTATTTTAAGAAAGGATAATCCAAGGAACATTCCTGTGACGTTTGGTTGAAATTGGTCAAGTGGTTTAGGAGGAGAAGTAGTTTGAATGAAATGTTGACGCACAGACGGACGGACGGACAGACGGACGACGGACGCCGGACGAAGAGTAATCACAATAGCTCACCTTGTCACTTTGTGACAGGTGAGCTAAAAATAAACAAATGTGCATAATCTGTTCACTATTATTTGAATAATGAATACATTTATCAACTTACAGCGTTTATCAGATAGGAGACAAAAAGCGACTTTTTAAGACATTCATGCTATCATTACTGAAGCGTTGTTGATATTTGGGAGTGTATAGTAATCTATAAATTATGTGCGTTTGTTCTGAAAGTGGCTACATACAAGCAGATAGTGCATATTGTTGCCTACACCACCTCTACAAAAAGTACATGTTCGTTCGTTGTAAGAGGTATCATCCCATCTCCCGGTTACGACAGGGAATTTATGGTTGAAAGTACGAAACTTCAGAAGTGGTATAAGGTATCTAGATGGCAAGGAGATTAGGTAGTTTTCGATTTCGGTATTATCTTTGTAAGTTTTGTATTCTTTCCCTTTATTCGACTGTTCAAGTTTATCACTACAGTTTTGTTTAAATTGGTCTATTAAGTTCTGTTTTATTAACAAATGTAAGTTCTTGCTTTGTATAGCATTTTGATAAATAAAGAGGTCAGAATAACCAGTTGAATCTAGAATATTTCGGACACAAGATATCCATTTACTTGGTTTGTTACCATGAATAAGATGTTTGTATACATGTATCATGTAGGAGAATTTATCTTTACGGCCATTGATAATATTTAGCCAATATTTTATCATTCTAGTTTGAAAATAAATAGTGAGTGGGTAACGACCAAGTTCGGCATATAGAATGTATGCCGGTGTACTGTTATGTTATTATATGTGTATGTTATTTTTCTAAGAAATTCGAGATGAATCTTTTCCATTATATCCGTATTTTTGTAACTCCAGATTGCACAACCATATGATAAGATAGGAAGGATTGTATGGTCAAATAGTTGCAGTTGTAAGTCGATTGGTAGTCGGAGGTTATAAATACGTTTATATAACAAGTACATGGCTTTTCTAGCTTGTGATAAAAGATGAGACCTAGCTTTATAGAAACTTCCGATTGGTGAGAAAACATTACCAAGATATTTATATGAGTCAACAATCTTAAGTCTGCAACCAGCCAATGTAAAATTGTGATGATGAACGCCTCGTCTGTTTGAGTCAATTACTATTAGTTTTGTCTTGTTTGTGTTTATTTTAAGTTTCTAATTCTGACAATTTTGGTTAAAATCGTTAAGACATTTTTGAAATTCTTCGACAGTCTTGCTTACAATTACAGTGTCATCAGCAAACAGTATGACAAGAATTCTTATAAATTGCAGCACATCGTTTTCCATAAATTCTAAATTAATATTTGTGTTTCCATTGTCAGATAGGAACTTTTGTAAGTCGTTTAGATACAACGAGAATAACAGAGGGGATAAATTTTCTCCTTGTCGGACTCCTGAGTCACAAGAAAAGAATGATAATATATCGGCATTTACCTGAACGCAAGATTTAATATTTGCATCTAAAAAACTTTCCGTCTACCCCGTTACGCAATATTTTCTGAAACAATTCTACTCTTGGGATAAGGTCAAAACAACGTGAAAAATCGATGAAGCTCACAAATAGCTTTCGTTTCTGTGATCGAAATACATGTAGCTCGATTAAGGTGTTAAGGACAAATATATGGTCGGTAGTGGAATGATCTTTTCTCAAGCCTGCTTGATCTTCTTCAATAATATTATGGTGTTCGACAAATTTGGTGAGTCGTGCATTTAGAACTGATGTAAATAGTTTACCGAGACAGCTTAAAATAGGCCGTTTGCGAACCCTTTCCTTTGAATATAGGGATAATGAAGCCTTCTGTCCAGCATTTAGGAATGTTTCCGGTATCTATGATAATATTGAAAAGTTTAGTGTATATAGGCAGCATTATGTATTTCGTTGATTTTAGATATTCATTAAGGATTTGATCAGATTGGCTGCATGCTTTCGCATTCTTACATTTTCCAATCATTTTATCAATTTCATCAGGGACGATTTTTGTGTTAAGACTTTCATCAGCGTTTTCAATATTTGGATTAATTTCTATATCACCAGTACCACTATTCACGTACTTACAATATTCGTAGAATTCATGTAAGGTTGGTGTTTTCTCGGTTTTATTACGTTTAAACTTGTTCAGAAAATTCCAGTAGGATTTGGGATTTTTTTATTTTATGTTCCGCAGTTTAGACTGGTTATGAAAGCGGTGCATCTGTATGTGAGAATTCATTGTTTGTTTATAGTCGTGGCTTGAACACTTCAATACCTCTTTAGCACGTGGAGTTTTAGTCAACCGGTACTGTTTACGAGCGCGATTATAAATTACTCGTTTATTTCGACATTAAGGCCCGTACCAGGGCTGATTTTTACGTGTGTTAGCGTTTGTATATGATGAATAGTTCGAATTGCGTTCTGCAAAAGTTTGTGTTAATATCTCATCTTGTAGTGATAAAATTTTAATATGTTCACTCGCGCTACGCGCTCTTGAAAATATTGAATTTTATCACTACACGATGAGATATAAACCATATTCAATCAAAACAAACAAATATCCTCTATATATAGTAGTTACTATATTGAAGACAATCGTATTAGTTCCGACCGTAACAAAATTACGTAAATTCGCTTTGTATTAATCTAGAAAGATCGGTGGGTTTATTTTAATGATCTCCAATTAAAGAAATAACCCGGTCCACTATTATTTAATCTTAATTAGCAATGCTTTTAAATATTAAATTTATACATCTGTGATAGACGAGCATCTGTTCAACAGACCATAATATATGCATTCATTGACTGGCTGATTAGGGCATATCAGGTAGTATATTTGAACATGAAACATTCCCACCAGTTAAATCCAACGTAATCATTTGTATTAAGGGTTTTAAATGGACCGTTATACGCATTTACCGTGTGTATGAAAATTGTTTGCGATTCAGTATTCAGTAAATGCAACGTCCAGGAACCAATATGGTAATACATTTTTCTTTCAGGAAATATCAACTCTTCGTCTCTTTAAACGTACATGCGCTTCACACAACACTTAATTAAGATTGTATTTGGCTTGGAGAAGGTCGAAATAGGGTACATTGAGACCAACTATGGGTGAGATGTACGCTGCAGCCATTTAGAAATCATAGTACTGAAGTACTTTTACTGGGGGGGGGGGGGTCACTATATTTGGTAATACATGTACATGTATTGGATTTCATCTTTAATGATAATGGATTTTTTAAAAAATGTGAATATCATGACAAGGTCTCTGAGACGCGATAGCGCGCAGCTGACTCATTAAAATCACACCACAACGGACCCATCACAATAACATAGCTCATGAAGGCACTACACCTACTGCAGTCCTAAGTAATATGCTACATTGTGTGTTCGATTCCCCGTATTTTCTGTTTGTCACTCACATTACTTCATAAGATGCTCTTTAAATGAAACATCGAATGTGACTGTGGACATCAAGACATACCAGTCCTGGTATACAGTATTGCAGGTCAGACTCGCGTTATAAATAGAGTAAAAACATTTGTAAAAACGTTTTCGCGCTAATTATGTAGTAGTAAACTTAAATAATATAAGACATCGGATAGGGGATGAATGGGCGCAAAAAAATTGAAAAATCCAGCGTCTAAAAACTATAAAAAGTCTTAATTCCACAATTCTGTAGCTGCATAACGAGAACGAATAAAATAGGGGTCGAAACACAAAGCCACCGATGGTCTCGACTTTCGGTGGGAAAATTGTATACGCAGCTCAGCGACGCAAACTTTTTGCTGATACTCTGTGGTAGTTTGATGGATCAAAATTCGATCAATACTATTAACATGGACGCAAAAAATAAAAGAAAACTATAAACTGAAAACTACACAGGGTCCTTTTTCTATAACTCAACCTGCATACGAAGAGTACGAATAGCCCGAACGAATCCGAACTGGTCGTAACACAAATAACTGATGTGGTCTCGACTTTCGGCGGGAAAATTAATATAACAGCGCTAGGAAAAGGGTCGTCCTAACGGTAGACCCCACAATATTCAGCCGAAGTTCTCTGGTTAGTTAATGAAGAAATGTGGATCAATACCTTCAACAAATGCAAAATAATGTTAATGATGAAAAAAGCACACATTAGATTAGGAGTTTCTAGCTAAACTGTAATATGAATGTTAAAACCATGTATTATGTAAAGATCGTCTGCTCATCGGGTTACTTTTAACAGTGACAAAAAATCATTTTACAGCGCGTAGAAATTTATTTGCACCAATACATTTTTTCATCGAAAAAATTTCAAAACTTTCACACATTACAAACAAATAAAAGATAATTCAATTGTTATAAACACGTTTTCTTATAAATTGTTGAAAATTACGATATTGGTTGAGATTTACTGGCACTTGTTCTTGCTCGGATGAATTGGTTGTGAAGAAATTACATAGTTAAAATCGTAGGGTTTGTAATACGAAAACTGGGCGTTCCCTCCAGTAATCAAAGCGCCGAAAGCACCAAAGTTTCTCTGTTGCCTTTAGTTGTCCAACGCAAGGCTGCTCTCTGGATGGACTTCATTTCTTTTCTGATGACGTGTCCTAACCATTTCCACCTTCTCCTTAAACATGGTGTCCATTATCTTCTTGGTGGCATTGATGTAGTAGATATTCGTTTGAAAAAGTAATTGCCAACCGATTCTTAATATTCTTCATAATTTTTTGTATTAAAATATTGAGGTTTTGTGTTGATCGTTTTCTGTATTTCTCCAGCACTCTGATCCATATAAAAAGGTTGAAAGAACACGGCTCTAAAATAACTTGAGTTTGAAATTTTGTACGGTATTGTGATGACTTCTGTACATGGTTAGGGACATTAAGATGTTTCTGGCTTTACACAGTCTTGAATGGATGTCATCACCAGCTCCGCCATCGTTTCTTATGACAGTACCCGAGTTCATGAAATAATTTGTGTTGTGGAGGACGTTATAATCTATTATTTTGTATAGGATGTGGGTTGATGTTCTGAGGCATGATCGCTGTTTTTGTCTGACTGATGTAATGGTCGACTAGTTTGGCTGATTGTGATAGACGGTTCGTTTTCTCTTGCATATGTTGATGAGTATGGGTGAGAAGGGCAAGGTCGTCGGCAAAATCTTGGTCTCCTAATGAAGATTGAAGTTGCCATCTTATATATCTTGGTGTATCCTATGTTGTTTTTCTCATCACCCAGTATATAGCCAAGTTAAATAGGAGAGAAGAGTCTTACACCAGTTTTTACTTCAAAAAACATGTTGCTGTAGTTGACGCAACAAGTTGAGTTCTTGTAAACATTTTGTATGTTTTCTGAGATTTCTTGGGGAAGGCCATAATCTCTTAAGATTTTCGACAGGTTCTCTCTGTATATGTTGTTTGTCTAACGCTTTTTTGAAGTCAACATAGTTGTCTTTGCCATTATTAGCATTGTTTAATGATTTTACGTAAAGCAAATATCTGCCTCACAAACTGACCCTATTAAGAATGATTGTTTTTCTAAGATTCGAACCGAAGTCGCGGCAATATTTGACATCTTATTGTAATGATTGAAGAATATTCTTCTTAAGACGTCATTGGCCATTATTGACAATATACAAAACAATTACATTTATTTACACCGACAGGTATGTACAGTTTGTTTATTTAGGTCTGACATTTGTATACAAACAGTATAATATTAAAACAAAGCTTGTTTTGTTTATTATTAATAGTAAGTGGTAATCAATACCATACGTACAAGTTCAAGTTCAAGAAATTTTAATGGCATAAACATATATACATGTTTGTCACCACAAACAACTGGCGTTGAAAATATACAAATCAAATACAAAGAAATACAGTAGAAATTGGAAATACAGAAAAGCATGAGTAATATTATTCATACATACACAATTATGTAATATCTTACACACATACATTAAAATATGCATACATTATTTACAAATATAACATGGCAATTTCATTATGGATTATGATATATATATAGTTACAAAGGAAAGATTAAGGATTAATTGTTATTCTAGACATAGATTCTGTCCTTAATTTATCTGCGTGATACAAATAGGCAGCCAGATTAACTGTACTTTTTTTCGAGGTTTTTTTTCATTATATTGCAAAATTTATTTATTGTAGGCCAGGTACTGTAATATCGTTTTATATATTTAGTTCTCAGATCCTGATAATGGGGACACACAAGGAGAAAGTGAAATTCATTTTCGATCATATTCATGTTACATAATTTGCATAGCCTTAAGTTTCTTTCTATGTTTCTATGTCGTCCTTCTTCGATATATAATCTATGTGCAGAGCATCAAAAACGACTTAACGCTGATCTGTGTTTATCATTTGATACAATAGAAATATATGATGCCCTTTCAAAAGTCAGTTTAAAAGTTCTGTATGTTTCTAGTCTAGAGGAATTGTCTAAATCACTGAACCATTTTTGCAAATAGCTATCAGTTATCCTTTGACAAAGGCTAGCAATAACAGAATCGTTTGCATACAAATTATGTGTCCAAAGGTATGCAAATCCCATGTTTGATAACAATTTAATGAAGTTTTTGGTCCATATATTAATATAGTTTCCATTTCTATCTTGCATATACATTAACTTATACATCAAAGATTCAGGTTGTTTAATAATTCTGTACCAGTATTTGACTATTCTTATTTGTCTTACATACAACATAGGATACCTAGCAACTTCACCATAAACGGCTGCATTTACCGTATTCTGCTTTAGTTGCAAAATTTGTTTTAAAAATCGTATATGTATTTTTTCTATGTCCGGTGCATTATGGAATCCCCAAACCGGAGAACCATAGTTTAATATAGGCGATATCATACTATCAAAAAGTTTCAGCTTTTCAGAAATTGCCAAAGGCACAACATCATACAATGAGTTTAATGAGAATAATGCTCTCCCTGCTTGATTAGCTAAATTCTTTTGGGTATGATAAAAATTGCCATTCGCACTAAGTGTTACACCTAGGTAAGTAAATTCCTTTACAACTGCTAATCTAGCACCATTATAAAAAAACATCTACGTTTTCTATTGTGTGTCCCCTTTTAAACACCATACATACAGTCTTGTCTATGTTTACTGCTATACCCCATGTTAAGCAATATGCATGTAGCCTATCTAACAGTAATTGTAGTCCTTCCTTGCTGTAGGAAAATAGAACAGTGTCATCTGCAAAAAGTAATAAGAATATTTGCAACTGGTCAATTGTAAAGGCCTCAAATTCATCACTCTCCATGTAAGTGTGCATATCATTAACAAAGAAGACAAATAGAAGTGGGGATAAAGGCTCACCCTGCTTCACACCCATATAGCTGTCTATAAATGTTGACAGGTCATTGTTTACTCGAACACACGACTTAACACTTTGATACATACTTTGTAATATTTTTACAACTTTAGTAGATACACCATAATCAATTAATTTAAACCAAATTCCATTTCTGTATACTAAATCAAAACATTTACGAAAATCTACAAAAGAACAATACATTTTTTTCTTTTCGTGTTTAAGAACTTTGTCAATAATTGACGTTAAAACAAAAATACAATCAACTGTACTTCTACCTTTAACAAACCCGTATTGATTATCGGATAGTATATTATTATCATCTGCCCATTTTCGCAATCGAGTATCTAAAATAATGGAGAATATTTTAGAAAATATGCTAGTTAATGTAATTCCACGATAATTATTAACATCATTCATATCACCTTTTTTGGGTACCGGAACAATAATACCTTTCGTCCATAATTCTGGATAAACACCGTTATCAAAAATATAATTAAAAAGTCGACATATGCTCGGGGCTAACTCGTTTTTACAAACTTTAAACATTTCAGGTGTTAGCATGTCGATGGAGCCACCCTTACCATTTTTCAGGGTGGATATCGCTTTAATAACTTCATCAACTGTTATAACAGAATCTAGATCATCAACAAAATTGTTATCAGTAAAATTGGCGTCGGACAAATTATTCTCTACATCATCATTATTAAAAACATCAGTATTGGAATAAAGATTTTTAAAATGATCATGGAATTCATCTACCGGTATATTACCGTTTTTCGTTTTTTTGCGTATAGTTTTTATTTCTTTCCAAAAATTAGTTGGTTGTTTTTCAGCTAAAAAGTGCAATTTCTGTTTAGTTTTGTTATTGTATTGAGATCTTGCTTTCCTCTTTGTTAGCTTATAAATACGTCTATTTTCTTTCAGAATGTTCAAATGTTCTGGACATTTATTACGAGAAAATGCCTTATTTGATTGTCTAAGTGCACGACGTGCTAATTCACAATCACGATTGAACCAGTCATTTTTATATCTTCTTGGATTATTAGATTGGCGTGTGTTAGTCTTTACTGTTTTGCCACATACATCATATGCACATTTATACAATAAATCGGAAAACTCTTCCAACCCTCTGTTTAGGTAAGTAACTTGGTTAGTTATATCACCTATTACATTTTCAAAAACGTGCAGCTTTGACTGTATGCAATCTTTGTATATTATATCATTATCAGAATTCCAAATTACTTTATCTACATATCTTGATTCGGGCTCGCAATTGGTATTTGTACAATGTATAGTAAAATCCACATTTATTGGAACATGTGGTGAAAAGGAATGCATGTCATGAATGGTAAAGTTCTTGACACATGGAAATAACTCATGGGATACTAATACATAGTCAATTACACTATTCCCTGTATTAGCCATATACGTATATTGACCTGCCGGGTCACCATTAAATCGACCATTTAATATACAAAGGTTCGAGCTAATACATAAATCAATAATCCTTTGGCCAGAAGCATTAACCACATTATCCATAGATTGTCTATCCGGAAGTTGCAAATGACCAAAATCGTCGTTCAACATAGTGTACGGTAAATTAGACCGGTCCGTGTTTGTCATTATATCATATCTATGGCCAACCCGACCGTTAAGATCCCCAATAATAGAAATAGTTCCGCAATCAGAGTATTTTCTAATCCCTAATTCTATGGACTCGTGAAATCCAGTCGGGTGCTGATTAAAATACGGCGAATTTTGCGGAGGGATATATGCAAAACAAACATATAAATCATTTTCCATTCCAAAGAATTCTTTACATAACTTAACCCATATTATACCGTTATCGTCCGACTCAAGTATTGTAATACCTTTAGATATTAAGTCGCTGTAAAACAGACATACACCCCCGTGACCGCGTCTAGACGTTTTACGTAATGATTCTGGCCTAGGTACACAAAAACATTCGTAACCATCTAATTCATAGTCAGTTCGATTAGTTTGCCATGTTTCACATATGAATACAATATCAAATGTTGATACAAAACATTGAAAATCACAATCGTTTATACATGAGTCTAACCCTTCAATGTTCCAAGATGCAACTGAGAGTTCACACTTTTCTTGCCACCCTCACTCACTTGGAGGGGTGGTAGCACCCGCGGGTTGATATAACTGGTGATTTATGTAGAGTTTGTCTCTCACTAGTGTGGCGAGTTTACCTTCTTCACGCGCTTTCACCATTACTGGAATAAGCGCTCGGCGTCGCTGCTGTACCTCTGGTGGAAGCTGATCCGAAACATTGTATGGGGTATTACGAAGCTTAATGCGTTTTAGTGCATCTTTTATTATCATCCTAGAGTCAGTGTCAAGAAATTTAACAACAATCGGTCGCGTTTTCTTGTTGTCAAATGCACCAACACGATGTGCTCGATCAATACGTATCTTTGTTGTTGAGTCAGTGATTCCAAGTATGTTTTGTATAAAACAATGTACTTTCTCAGTGCAGTTTTCGGAAGCGGAAGTGAAAGTTGCCATGCTGACAGGGACATCCGCTGGAGAAGTTGTAGTTGAGGGCTGCGACTCTGTGGTATGGCTTTGTGTCTCCATAGGAGCACCCATTGTGGTAGTTGAAGTAGAGGGCTGAGCCACTACTGTAGGGTCACGCGCCATATGCTAGGGATCGAACTTAATGGGATGTTCCGGTATTCCAAAAACCATCAAGTTATCCCGCATAGATCTACACTTCATGTCAAGCACATTTTCAACTAGTGAATCGTTGGCCTGCTTGAGTGACTGATTCTCAGCAATTATTTTACTGATGTCCGATTGAACTTGTTTTATGTCCTTCTTATTGACATCGGTGCGAGATGACACAGATTCATATTGGTCACTGACGAATTGTTGACTCTTTTCAACATCAGAGATTCGCACTTCCATGTTTTGAAGCCGTACAGTTATATCTTTCAGTGATACACGGATTTCAGTCAACTGGCCTAATTTTGAATCAATATGTTCCATTTTTTGTAGTAATGTTTGCATAACGGGATCACTTTGTGTCACAGTAGGTGTAGACTGAATTAACGTCGGTGAACTAGAATTTAACATCGGGTTGATATTACCAACAAATTGTGGATATTGAAATGAAGCCGGCATCATGTATGGGTGGGGGGTTTGCATTTGTTGTGGAACTGGGGTGCTCGTGGTGGCGGCCACAGCAATTCCGCCCGGCTTCCCCGATACAGGAGTACATTGAGCCATGTTCGAATTTTGTACAGTTACAGTCTCATTCATTTTACCTTTGTTCACAGTCGCTGGTTTCTTTGTCTTCTTTGTTTTTACAGTTGGCGCCTTCTCGGAGGGAGAGAAAGAAGTGTTTTTTCGTTTCCCCATGAAAATCACACACTTGAAAACTTCAGTATTTAAAGCACATATACACTACAAGTTCGCTACATATATATCCGATGGTAAATATTGTCAAATAAATCCATTATTGTAAGTTTTTCTTCATTTTACTTGGAGCTCAAATTTTTCAAACGCCATTTTTCACGCATGCACAACAATTCATTATTTGCGAAATAAAGAAATTAATTATTATTGTTTACAACATTTTAATTGGATACAAATTAAGTAGTAATCAATACTTTATGTACACATAAACGAAGGAATTAATAAAAGAACTTGCATTGTTTATGTACACAATGATATGTATTCAGATGACTGAGCTAAAAACATAAGCTGTACCATAAATTAATGATTGTAATCATGTAGATCTGTATACTTGATCATGTAATGAGCCGCAGGCACTTTGGTGTCTGGAACACGCTCCTTTCCCCACAACCAGCCTGGATATATTTTATTACATTTATTATTTATCCCGACCCATACATTAACCACACAAACATGTGTTGGATGTAATTGAAATAAATAAAAATCTATGTAATTCCACTGTGTTATTTAAGTTGGAGAGGCATTTACTCATATTTTTATTTGTCCCAAATTCTTTTGAATTTAAAAGGAGCAGGGACGATAAGGGGTGATTTTGGCCCCACTTCCAATTTTTATGAAACTTTTATCATTCAAAGGTATGCACATCCAGTGAAAGATTTTAATATTTTTATACATTTTTTTTCATTTTTGTTACCATGGCAACCATTTCTTTAAATTACACAAAAATGCCAAAATGCGTATTTTACATGGTACTTTTGTGAAAATGTTGTTGATGAAAGACCATACCTCATTGAGTATGATTCAAATATTTATTTCTTCATTTTCATATTTTTGGTTGCCATAGCAACCATTTATTGTTTTAACTTAAATATGTTTAAACAAAGTTTATAAGACATCTGATTTTTTATAAGTGATGTCAATGATATACACAACATTCAATCGTATGGTTCAAATTATTGATGTTATATTTTATTGATTTTGTTGCCATAGCAACCACTTCAAAAATCTCAAAAAATGCCCAATTTTCATTTTTCCCTTATTTTTTGTGAATGTACCATAAATGAAGTTTTTAAATCCCTGCATATTAAACAGACATGGTTTATTCATTCCAATTCTTTATCGTTGCCATAGCAACCATTTCTAGAAAACAACCAGTATGTGGAAAATGACCATATTTCACATTTATGACTTTTTATGTTACTACATGTATTATGTCAATGAAAAACATTTCTTCTTTGTGTCCCTTTTCATTCATCTGCTATGGTGTTTTCTGTTGCCATAGCGACCATTTCTTTAAATTATATAAAATATGTAGAAAATTGTGGTACTGCATGCCAACAAAACAGAAGTTGAAAGTATAGTGTTTATCTCTATGTAAAAGTGCTTGTTGTAGTAAGTGTTGCTATTAATATATCAGCATATTACTGGTGTGTTGAAGTCACATTAAAACTGGTTACTGGTATTTGTGCAACCTTTTAGTGAGTTATTGTGATAGTCAATTGGTCTAACATGTTCATTCTTTTGCATTGCTAAGTGAAATACAGTACATATTTGAATCCCACTTCCCATTACAGGTGCACAGTATTGAAACCAGACTGATCAAGCTACTGTCTATGGAAGAATAATTGACCTCCACTACATAATTATGTCTGAAATATTTTTTCAAATCTTTGTGTTTGTCACTTAAGTGTGTGTGATTACAACAACCCTCCTTATTCTTTGAAGAGTCAAGCTAAAAACAAGTAAAACTGTATTTCATATTATTTTTTTATGAAAAAAATGTCAATAAAAAGACAAACACTGTCAAGTAAAACATGAAAGAGGCATACATGTATATTATATATGTTAGAGAACATGCAGTTTAATGTTATCACTGGTTCACTTGTACAATACAATACTCAACAATTAACATACATTATATGTAAAGTAATGTTATATACATCTATAAGAAATAACATTAAACAATTAAAATGTAACAA
The DNA here is from genome assembly GCA_947247005.1 of Spisula solida. NCBI lineage: Eukaryota > Metazoa > Mollusca > Bivalvia > Venerida > Mactridae > Spisula > Spisula solida. Next base: position 15,292,295 of record OX365948.1, on the reverse strand, counting down.
GTGAAGAAATAAACATAATCCAATGTAGTATCAATTAGATGAAGAAGTCCACTTTTGAAAAGGCAAAATCAAAACGCCCAGGTTATGTAAGGACATTGTTTGCTACCATTTACTAGTACCATAGCTGTTATATATAGTATATAGTATATATAGTTTATTCAAGAAAAAGGCAAATATGCCTATCATTCTACAAATATATACAACTCCACATATTTTACAATGGTTATATATACTCCATGGCAAATTGAACTAAACACTAATAGTTCCAGTCTTATATACACACTGTAGTGCATCAGTACAAAGATCTAAACGCATGTTTTTTTTAGATCTTTGATAAGTACACTTTCCAAGTTATATAAAGCACAAAAGTCAGGAACATTCAATTTGAAAGAAGTCCTATTGCAAGCAACAAACAGTTGAAAATTGAGTTTGTCATTTTTGATTTGTAAATTATATAAAGTGACTTGCTAATGATAAGTTCTACAAACTACACCCATTCTGATGGTAGCAAAGACAGCGTTATCAAGTGAACTTTGCTATCCAAACAAGAATTAAGGAATCTGACATGAACACGTATATATGACACAATTTAAGTTTTAATCAATGGGTTTATGTGCACGTGCACAGTTCTGATGAGTGTTGTATTTCCTATCCGATTTGTTATAATCTTTACAATACTGGTCACATGCACAGTTTGTGATTAGTGCATGGGTCTGGGTATACAATGTTGAAGATTATATCCAGGTGCGTAGCTAGGGACTCCTCCAACTATATTTGGACTGAGCAAGCGAATTAAAAATGAGCAAAAGTGTGCACAGATATCCTGTGAAACCTAATGCACATCAGCTATATGGTTAATTATTTCGTTGCGAGTTTTTCAACTGACTCGAGATAAATACGCAAGTCCCCAAACGATGCAAGAAAAAGTGGTCGCAGACATAGTAAAAGCAACCAAAGCTAATGTGAACTAGGCTTTACTGACTAGAAACCTAACGTTACATATATTGGCAGAAACAAAAAGGTGTAGCATTTTCTAAACCATCTGAATACTGTGTACGGAATATTTTGTGACTACGTCGTATGATAACATACGTAATAAATTATGTTGGGCAAACAATTTTTAATGCAATGATGATACGGACATTCAAGATGAAACAATTATACGAGCTATGATATTTTAAAAAAAAACATTTGTACAATATTTATAAATGCACTTTTAACCGTGATAGATGTGTATTATGAAAATGCAATACCTAAAACAGATTGTGAATTAATGTTTCATGAGATCCTAATAAATGGAATGTCACCAAACAAAACATCCATGCACTTAAATACCTTGATTCATTTACTTGTACTGTCAATGTCACTGGTTTTTGTTAATTGTGTGTACTAAATGTATTAATCTATAGTATTAGGTAGGTGATAAATACGCAAAATGTATCTGATAAACAAACATTGTTTAGCTTTGGTCTAAGTCAGAAAGATCTTTCAAAGGGGTGGTATATGAAAACTAACATCTCGCTGCGCTCGATGTTATTTTTCATATACAACCCCTACTCATGTTCTATCCTATACATGTTCATGTGCTAATTGTGCATAATCTGCCATTTATTGTCGTATTAACACTTCACCTTGAGTATATAGACAAGAAGTCAGTCGATGGTTAGCTGATGGTGATCACAAGATTCAAGTAAATATTGTCAGACAAAGTCAGATATAATTTAAATGATTTTCAGCTCTGCTTCTATAAATGCACATATTCTGGTGTTGCCATGTACTGTTTGGACCAAAGATTCCCCGAACTTTTTTCTAGCGCATTCTGCTTGAAGTGTTCGAGCATCTTCCTGGAATGGTGAGATCATTCGACTCTGAATTATTCAGCCATACATCATACGATCTGAAAAGAAAACAACATCATCACTATTAATCGCGTTGTTACATCACTTAGTGCCTATAAGCCATTGGTATCCCACACATGAGATATTGTATGTACATGTAATTGCACATAAATACTCAACTCGTAGACATCATGGAAACCCACGTTTTATGTGAATGGTGATGAGTCAGGAGAGGTATGATGTGCAGCTCCTGTATGATTGTAGAAAGTATACATTTCGCCATTATTCTTCATATTTCATTGTGCGATTACCGGACACTATACAGTATAGACTCTATGACTGCACGTAAGAAACCTTTCAGGGTGGCTGGTGTTGGTTACTTCTGTAAGGTCGTTGAGTACTTTCGGATATGTTAATATACGTTTTACATTATGAAAACATGGCGACTTTGCCACTGGTATTGCGCCATGTTTGAGATTCGGTGCCCGTGAAACGTTTAAGCTCCCAGTGTTATTTATCGCTGTCAGTAACAAGGCTTAAGCCTGACAGTCAAGCTTCTGTTCACTATAGTAGTGTATAGAAAAATAATAATAATAAGATACACAAAGAATAAGGTAATTTACAAAAATCATTTTTTGTGACTGTGCCTTATTGTTTAACTGTGTTCAGTTTGTATGTGCCCTTTTGTAACTTTGTAGTCCAGTAGTTTTTGTTGGGTGTTGTTCCTTGTGGCATGTGATCGGCCTTGTGATTCGTTTTTGTCTGCTTGCTCTTGGCCGGTTGTGGTTTCGTAGCTGAACTGTTTAATTATATTGCGCGTTTTTGCAGCTGTTCTTTTGTCCAATCCTCATATAGCAGTGGTAAGTCAAGTTACCAGATAGCACAGGTGCAGAATACTCAGGTGAACGAGAATGTTTTGACTATGTGACTAGTGCTTGTCGTATGTGACGTTTCATTTTCGTACGTCCATTGTGTGCATTTTAGAATATAGTGTTTCAACTAACTGCTACCATCCCTGTTCTCAGTAGCACGTGACATGGTTTCCAAGGCTTCGATTGAATGCGTAGATTTAAATGAACACAGTTACTTACATTTATTAATCAACTTAACGTAAAGAAGCGATGTTAGTATTGTTTAAAACAGTAATAAGTATCAATTTTGCAGCGCATGCAATTTAAAATGTTTAAGATTTATAATTAGAAATGAAAACTTACAAAGTATAAAAGAACAACACAAACTCCTAGAACGACGCCCATTGATCTCTTGGCAGAACTGCAACCTGTAACCGATAATATAAAAGCATGAATAGGTAAGTTCGTAAATCATAAACAGTATAAATATTTTAGATACGTTCGTAATTAGTTTTTATGGTTTTCCAACTGATGGCAAGTTGAAAGATTTGACCTAATCAGTTTTCGTCGACTTATTAATCAACCTACACAAAATTGGTCTTCTGCAAGTAACGTACAGTGGAGGATATGACCTTAGCCAATACTTCGGTGGTACATCACATTTGAACTTGCGTATACCCCAAGATGACAGCCAATCGTGCTAATGCAGTTAAGATGGTTCAAGCTTAAGTTCTATTATTCAAAACAAAAATAAACATGAATAACTTGTAATGCGTAGTATAAATAATAAACGACATATGTAGATGTCTATAGAAATAATCATGTGATGCAATAAAGTTCCTGGCCAAGTTTAGTTTTCATCGTGAGAACTATTATATTTTCGTTAGTCTGTCTATAGAAGGATCGCTGTACAATCTCAATGACTTCCATTATTTCTTTGGGTGTACACGTGTATAAATGTTCATTGTTTTTATATCAACTACATGAAAATATACAATTATGTATTTTATCACATAAGGGTAACATGTACACCATACTTACAATTCGTTCCTGTCTTGTCGTTTGTTCCTGTTTGAGCATCAGTCTGCGCCTTTGAGCAATCTTGCAAGTTTCCTTCTACACCTGAAACGACAAGACACAATTTCCTATTTATTATGAAATCATGGAATCAAACATATGCGCATCCTCATACATCAGTGAATAGTCAAGTGCCCATATGAAATCACAGGTGTAGAATACTCTGGTGAACGAGAATGGCATATGCGATGCAGTTTGTATTCTAAATTTAGGACATTTGCTAATAACAGCTTATCAAACATCGGTTAATTTACAAATATTACAAGTCAAATAGTTTTCTGCGGGTGGATGATTTAGTTGTATTGTTTAGGATGTGTTTTTGCAGTGTTTTTTGCAGTTTGGATGCTGATCGAATTTATTCCGGTGTATGTTTAAATGTATCTGTCCAAAAATGTCACGATGAGATATAAATCGTATTCAGTTTAAACAAACAGATATCCTCTAATTATTTGTTTTTGTTATGTGCCAAGCGAATGATTAACAAATAATTTGAAAAACATTTATCATGTACATTGTATCAGTATACCATGCTTCTGTTAATCTAGCAATGTGTTCTCTACAGGATGTACTCCATTGCTCACTATATTTATCATTGACCCGGAAGTGCGTTGCTTTTGCAACAGCAGACACCTGCTGTTTAGATACATGGTCCCAATTGCCTAGCGCTCACAGTGAAATTTCGGACAGTTCTGATTTCTTCGGTAAATAAACTATTGCAATGCGACAAAGAACGATGTTACCCGCATGGAATAATGGAAGTAGTCTGGTTCACGACATTCTTACAAAATGCTTCATTTTTTTGATTATTTTTTTGAAATCGTAAACCATTGAGAACAGGGCACGTGCCCCTCCATGGACTTTTCACTTTGAGCATACCAATATACCTGCGGCCTCGTGGCCCGCAGGTAATTACCACACTAACACGTAAATAAACATATCTTTAAAAGTAAATATTAACAGCAGGCTGATTTATATTAACAATTACCCTGTATATAGTGCAAGTTTAAACAGGATCATTGATACTATTGGACAATGTTCTGTCTGTATTTTAGACCGGTGGACTTTTACTATTGAAATAAATAGTGTATCTGTTCAACCAAGTCGAAAATGCAATGTGTGCATAAAATCAAGCAAAAATGATAAATTACGTGTGTGAATGAACAATGCGTTAATAGAGTATACGTGTGTTCAAAGACGCAGGTTATAGATGTTTTCCACGATACATAACAATTTACTTCACTTTCCAGTAGCTGAAGAGTTGTATTTTGGGTATCTAGAAGTTCGCTTTACAATGTAAATGTGTTATGTGATTTATATTAATTTATTTTACGACTAATCTGTCTACCAACATCCATGCGAAGTGACCTGTCACTAAACTGACGGCGACAAAACAAACATTCCTCTCATTTATGACTAAGCAACATTTTCATGAATAATTAACTTTAACGTCGTAACTATGTAATTTAACCTTGACATTGTTTGAATGTGACAAAACTATACCGTATACTTATGTATGTGGTTATATGTAAATACCTCAAGTGTATCTAAAACTTATTTTACTTTCAAAAAAAAATACCTTAAACTTTCAAAATAATTCACACCTTCCATTTTGTGTTTAAAGTATAGTGCGGAGATATTAACGTGGTCCTCAACTTTCTATTAGCACAATGTAACAGCTGCATTCTCGGCTTCATGTTAATTCCGGTTGTATGTTTTTATACTCGAACAGAATACGCTCGATATGTTATACAAACACAAAACTACAGGACCGGTAATGCACGACTTGATCGCGAAAATGTATATATTAAACGCAAGAACCTTGTTATACATGTGTGTTCATGAATAAAGCCGGGTATCCATGGAGCGTTTTTTTCCGGCGAGTAATTACGCGCCGATTATTTACGCGCCGATTACGCGCTGAAAAACTGTTTCCATGAAGCTGAAAACAGACGCGTTTTTTTGGATAAAAGCGCGTATCTTTCATCAATATTTTAAAGAAAATGGGACTTTCATGCCATAACAACAGATGCAAATGCTTGTTTTCTGGCCCATTCAAAATAATATGACGCGGAGAAGATGGTGGTTGCGTTTTTGGTCAGACAATTTTTTTGATGTTTCCAAAAAGACAGGGATACTTCTATGAGCTTTTTGTCAACCTGTAAAACAAAATTCATGCAATTTAAGATGAATGGCGTCAATAAAACATATTACTAGAATCGAGGAAACTACATCAATTTATACCCCAAAAGTCATTTTACGCGCGTCCATTCGAAAAAATTCGCTACCCGAAGCGAATTTTTTCGGCGCGTTCTATTTTACGCGCCGAAAAACGCGTCAATGGAAACGTCATCATGCAACATAGACTGAAGCGAATTAGGTTTTACGCTTCATGGAAACGGGGCTTAAAGGTCTGGATCAAGTTAATATCGCCGTACTGATACATCAAATATTTCAATGAGTGTCAATGACTACCATTGTGATGACGTTTAAAGAAGTTGAATAGTACGGTGTACACCAAAGGCAGTCAGCACGTAGCATTTTTGGTCCTAAAAGACTCCAGCTAAATCTAACTTTACCACGTAGTAAGTAAGTAAGTATATAAGTAGACAAGTAGCAACAGATGCTTCCTTAATTCAGATTACAACTAACTCAGGTAACATTGTCATGATGTACAAATTGCAAAAATAATATAACAATAAATAATGTACATATAATTCACGCATTACAGAAAATATGAAAGCTTGAGCTACAAAAAGTTTAATACATTGAATATACATGTAACCATGTTGATGTAACAGTTGAACTTTCTACGAAGAGTATTTCGTAATAGTCCAGTTCAATAGGTGGGGTATATTTACGCACATACGGCGAGAGTTTGGCAATAGTAAGGGCTTTAGTTTTTATTTAAACCGCAATATAAAGAATAGTTCAATTTATCACGACCGTTTAGCAATCACAAATATTAGAAATACTTTTCTTATATTTACAAGACCGTATATCCGGTTTCGTAAAAGGTAAAGTACCGAGTATTAAAACATGCAAATAGAACCAGCATTCCGATATTTATTGCCCACAACCTCGTTAAAAACCCACTGTCTAGGAGAAAGGTTGGGTACGTTAATATAGTCTGTATCCAACAGACGTTCACAGGATACTGTCCTTTCAGTGTGTCATAAATCATCTGTTTAGTTATCACTTATTGAGAACGTATGATAAAATATGGCTGTAGATATGATCATAATTACGGGTATGATGATGTGTATACGTCACAGATGTTTAATACGTCTGTAATTTGTGGGCTATGTACGTATATACCACAGGTAATTGATGAAGATTTCTTTTTACAGAAATTGATATATACTATATTAGATGTATAAGTTTTACAAAAGGAGTATTTTCATTTTTTTTAAAGATACAAGTACCTGTGGTATACACGTGAAAACACAGATTTATACGTAGTTTACATAGAATTTTAAGTTGTACTTTTACAGATAGTGTGGCTATTTCAGAAACGGGACACATACCAGGGGTCAATAAAATTTCAGAAAAGGGAGGTTTTCAAGGAGGAGTCAGTCTCAAACAGGATGTTTCACAAATACAAACAACAATGTGTACTCGAACTCTCGGCAAACAAACCGATAATGTTTATCATGCCAGTTGACTGATATGTCTGGTTGGTTTGGTAACCAGCGGTAACTCCTCCACATGCGGTTAAGCGGGGTGGTTAATAATCCCAGAAAAATGGTAAGGTGAAATTTTATGCCATATATGCATGATAAATGTTTGGAAAATGATGTATAAATCGTAGGTAAAGTCGTTAACCTACATGCCTATGCGTTGCAAAATTTCTCGGTAAAAACTGAGTGATATTCTTCAATCCACAATGTTAGGATTGTGAGTAGTGATAAAACTTGGTCTGGCTTAAATGCGAAAAACCACATTCGTCAACATCAAGTCATGTTCGGTTACTTTAAGTATGGTCACAGGTGTGAAACTGATAACCAGAGATGTACGTAAACGAATATCAGAAAATACGACATTAAAACACACCTTACATAACCAAAACATGATACATTTTATCATATAAATAAATAATTAATATAAATAACACATAATTTTCATAAAAACATGTCAATGTGCATTAGCACAATTTGTAAAGCAACCAGTTTAACACAATAAAAAATACATGTAGTTCAAAATGTTAGATGTTAGTTCTTCCTTAGAATTTCCTTTTTTGTTTAGGTATCTTAGGCATACACGTGATTTCTCAATCCCTACGCTATTATGTTGTTAGTATAGGGTATACGTTTTACATAGGACCCGTGTGTGCCGCTCAATTTCACGACAGCCGTATTTGTGTTCAAGCTTGGCAGTAACTAAAGATTATAATTTAAGCTTTAATACTGCGTCTTAATTCAGTATACATAATTATGTGATAAATTGTTATAATGTTATCCTTTTCGGTTATAGGATTAAACTACACTGTAAAGTATATGAGTTTTAATATACATGTATAAATGTATATAATTACCAGCTATCATGACGCGTAATGTCTATACACTGTAAGTTGTGATTCTATACTTGTCATACACACTATTATACCAGCATAAACTGAAATATTAGGCCAAAACAAATACATTGTGTGGGTCTTATAACCTGCTGAAAACAAATATGGTAGGTATACGTAGGAAAAATATTTTAATTTTAGCTTTCAAAAATATTTTTTTTGATTTTATGCACCGGAAAATCAACGATCCTCTGTGATTACCAGCAAATTAACAATAACATGTTTAGGGTAGGGGCAGTAATAGGATAGGTAGGATTACTAGAACCACAAAACCATGTTAACTTGGCCTTCATAAAGAATTATCTTAACAGCCGGTTTGAAGAGAATTCGTATGAAATTATCTTTTCCAGCTAGATAAAACACGAAACAGACTTCTAAATACAAACAGTTGTGCTAGCGGCTAGATTAACGCATGAAACACAGTTCTAAATTTAAATATTAGTGATAGCTACCGGTATTAACATGTTAAAACTGCATGGGCGTTGAACGTGATTGAATCTGCTTATAAAAACAACAATGCGGGAAAATCCCATATCATTTTACGTTGTATGATAAATCCTTTGAACGGTAAAATGGGATTTCCCAGTCATATCTATTTTTAGCTTTACCAAACAGAATTGTTTTTGGTATTATGTTCTCGTTTAACTTAATATTAACCGGATAATGTATTCAGTAAAACGGAATGACAAAATTGTGTTAAACTTTTGTTTTGTTTCTGTATACATAATGTATTCATCATACCATGTAAGTAGTTATTCACAGAAAATAACTATCAATATTTTGTATAACCTTCATTATTATACTTATTGTTTCAACTCGAGCTTTCCCAGATAAGAAGCCGATTTTGATATCCCAACAGTACCGCATTTTCAGATAGCCCAAGGGAAATAACTCGCATTTACACATGACATGTATAATAAGTAAGTAAGGAACTGTATTATATCCCTTAGAAAAGTCGTCCTTATGTACATTTTTTCAGACTTCATGATCAAACATCTGCTAAATACCTCGGTGTCACCATCAGCTCAGACCTAAATTGGAACAATCATATTCATAACATCTGCCAGAAAGCCAACAAGACCATTGGATTCCTAAAAAGAAACCTCAACATCAGCAACAGAAAATTGAAAGAAAATGCCTACAAGTCATTAGTACGACCAACACTAGAATACGCCTCAACAGTTTGGGACCCACATCAGCAAAACCACAAGAAGAAAATAGAAATGGTACAACATCGAGCTGCCCGTTACGTCATGAACAACTATAGAGGAACATCATCTGTAAGTGACATGCTAAATCAACTAGAATGGCAAGAACTAGAAAAAAGACGAGAGCAAACAAGACTCAACATGATGTACAAGATTATACATGGACATGTTAACATCTCAGACTCGTCAAGACTACTACCACCAAGTCGAATATCCAGGACATCTCACCTATACTCATACCAAATTCCAACATGCAGAACTGAGGCTCGAAGGATGTCCTTCTACCCAAGAACCATCAGGGACTGGAACACCTTACCACCAACCACAGCAAGTGCCCCGAGTCTTGAATGCTTCAAGGCTCGGCTAGCCAACTGAAAATGGACTCTTGTTTTTACTGTGCACCTGTATAAAGTGTTATTTAAGTTTTCACTGTTAATTGAACTATTTTAACGTTAATTTGCGCACCACCGTTGTGACAGAAAAATCAGTGTATTGATTGTGGTCACGTAAATTGGAAGAAGAAGAAAAAAACATACACCGTAACACGCACGTCAATATTCATAAGTGCGGGTGTTATAAACGGGAGATACAAATACATTCAAACTTTTATTGCTGCTACATTTTTGAATTAATTTCTCGTAACCTTTGGATCATCAAAGGCGTAAATCTGCTGCTACTATTGCAACTGTATCGATAGCATATACATGTATTGCTAAAAGCCTCCGATTCAAGTAAGGCAGATTCGGTTTTCGTCTCACGGTTGTGCCAAACTAAAGGCGAAATAAGAATGGGACCAGTGTGTCCAATGGTTGACGCTTAGTCTGGCTTCTCTTAGTTCATACCCTGACCTTGGGAAATGAGGTGCGTCGAGAGCGAGTAACATAATGATAAGTTGAAGACGTTATTACATAATATCAATCTAAAATGAACTGGTCTGTAACAAATATGTATACCCCCTTCAAAACAAACTGGTCGCGGCATAAAAATAAATTCCGCTTACTTTTTGAACATACACACTTTAAGTCTTGGTGGGGATAGTTCACTGTGCAATTGTCCCACTCTGTTCTTTTGTCCTCCATACAAGCCGGGTACTTTTCGCCGCAAGCTAATGGTGACTTCGTTTGGAAACACTTGCAGGTCACCTACAGTAAAGATTGGCATTGTGTTATAGGGGTATATAGAACATATATTCAACTCTTTTGAGCCTCTTTGAAAATCTGGAAAGCCACTTTACGACTCAAACGGGTGTTCGCACCCAAGAAGGCTTTCACTTAATGTATTAGGCGTTTATTAGCCGTATTCGAGAAACAATGTAAAAATACATCTATAGACGAATTAAACTAACTGTTAACATTGAAACTTCCTTTATTTTTTCTTATTGTGTTCTAAACGCTCAGACCAGGCCCCGATCTCCCGAAGAATCTCGATTTGAGATAAATCTCATCTCAAATATTGTCATTTGTCTTTGTGGTAATTTCCATGAGAGACTGGACTCAACATTGGCATCACAAAACAGAAACTTTATTCTAAGCTACTAATAGTAAAATTTATAGAGCTCGAACTTCAGATTTATCTAAAATTCAGACTCTGATTTGAGCTAAGTCTCAATTTGAGTGCAGATTTTTACTTCAGATGCTTCGGGTGATCGGGGCCAGAAATACAACGGTCGAGTATGACATTCTTGCTCAGACTAGCGAGCATTATTTGGTGCCATTGGGTTTGCCTGGGAAAACGAGCAAAATATAGAAATAAAAATGAATGCCATAAACATGTATACGCAATTGATGGGAGGAGTCAATAATGTTTAAACCATTTAGCATTATGCAATACTTGCATATACATGTATACGGTAACTTGTAAACTTGTATAATCTGAATCATCATAGGTACTAACTTTGAAATCCTCATCACACCGAGCTCCGAGTTTATGGTTGTCAAAACATTGACACTCGGGTACAGCGTCCTCAGAGTAGCAGACATATTTTCCCACACTACCACAGACCCCGTCATCTTTGTTCATCATATCCCGTCTAAAACTACCTGAAAACAGAAACGTAGTTAGTAAGTAGAATTCCCGGGTGGCTGTTAGAACTTTAACGTAGTATACAGATAATTATGCACTTTGTGTATGTTTTAAACTAACAACAATATAGACGGTCCAAATCAAATCAAGTGAAAAAGGTAACCTCTCCAGTTCCAGTCGTCAAATTGGTGACGATACACGGCGCAAGGTAATCATATTTAACTCTATTCTTGTACAAAAATCGACCACTAATACTCGTTCCTTATATGGGGCTGCATACACATGAATCAATTAAAATGTCAGCAGAGATTCTATTTCTCTGGTATCAGCGGGTCCAAATTTGTAACAGGTCATTGGCCCTGAAGCGCTCACCTGATGAGTGATGACTAGCAGTTTAGGCAGAATCAGTATTTGTTATAATATGACCTATAACAAGGTTTTTCTTTGATGTGATCTGGTGACCTAGTTATTGAACGCAGATGACACAGTTACAAACGGGACCTTTAATTTATAGAGAAACACATTGTGGCCAAGTTTCATTAAGATCGTATAAAAAATGTGACCTCTAGAGTGTTAACAAGGAATTTCTTCAATGTGACCTGGTGACCTAGTGTTTTACCCCTGATGACCCAGTTGCGAACTTGACCTAGCTTTCGTGAAGATACACATTGGGGCAAAGTTTCATTAAGATCATATAAAAACTGTGAGCTCTAGAGTGTTAACAAGGTTTTTGTTTTGATTTGACCTAGTGACCTAGTTTTTTACCCCAGATGACCCAGTTACGATTTTGACCTATGTTTTATAAAGACATACATTGTGACCAAGTTTCATAAAGATAAGGTAAAAATAGTGACCTCTAGAATGTTAACAAGGTTTTTCTTCAATGTGACCTTGTGACCTAGTTTTTGACCCCAGATGACCCAATTATAAACTTGACCTATATTTTATAAAGACATACATTGTGACCAAGTTTCATTAAGATTATGTCAAAAATATGACCTCTAGAGTGTTAACAAGGGTGTTCTCTGATGTGACCTTGTGACCCAGTTTTTTCCCAGATGACCCAGGTACGAACTTGGCCTAGATTTTATAGAGACAACATCGTGACCAAGTTTCATAAAGATTAAGTGAAAAATGTGACCTCTAGAGTGTTAACAGTCCAATTGTTGACGGTGGACGACGGACGACGGACGACGGACAAAAGGGTGACCTTGAGCACTTCGTGCTCAGGTGAGCTAAAAATAAGATGTAAGCTGCGAAAGCCAGAAAGTTCCATTGAGCCCATGTATGAATAATATAAGAACTCACAACATGTAGCTCTTAGTTTACACCCAGTATTTCAGCGGAAAGCTACGCAAATAAAGGCTACGCTCGGCATTTTTTAAGAATGCATATTAGCATTACAAATTACTAACACTTTTACAGATATGGTCAGTTTTGTACTAAAAACATCAATGATAAATCATGCACATCTGATTAATCCACCTTTGTGGAGTATACCAAAATTTCCCGCATTTCTTATTATCTAGGCGCTCTAAGTTTAATGACATAAGGTCATGTTACACATGTGACGTACATGTATGTATTTATTTCTATAAATAGTTTGGATTTCCGGCATCTAAAAATAGATCATGTGTGATTGGGATTTTCCGAGTTATATTTATGCATGAGTCGTCACATATTTCACTGTACCTGGAATTTATTTCGAAATGCGATGTAAACAGTTACACTGCAAGGGTGTTAAAAAAATGTATTTCAATAATCTAATGGTCTTATCTAAACAGAGATAAAGATTGACCCTAATAAGCTTGTATCTACAATGGAGTTAAATACTGTGTCCATAGTCTAACTCTCCGTAGCAGTTACTTCCCTTGGTGTTCTGAAGAATTGCTCTTTCTGTATATGCGAATATATTTATGTCACTACGGACATTCCGACAAAAGCGAAATAATATGAAAGTTTGGATGGAGAAAACACTTTTAACTAGCATAATGACATCACAAGTTATGCAGCTATTGTCATGTTGCAATACCTAGTTTTGGTCAGTGTATAGATCAAACAAATTAGATTTGCAGTTTGTAAATTGTTACAGGGTGACTTGGTATGAGGGTAAACACTTTGACCACTTTGAACCTAAAAAATCGAGACAATTCGTAAAAATTTATTAATTGATATGATAGGCGACAGTAGGTACATGTAGTTTTATCTAAGCTCTGAAATTCAATATGGTCACAAATGCTTGTTTCATGAAGACATATTTTAGAGCACAGAATCTATAGAAAGGGGTAGAAAAAACACTAAAACGTAAACGATAAAATCAAGTTAAAATACTTACAGGTTTTTATTGGTATTGGGGTACCACTACACTGCTTAATTTCTTTTTTTGTCTGTAGCAGAGACTCCAGACGAAAACATGTGCCGTCACAAAACAAGCAACCTGAAATTATTAAATTATGTAGTGATCTAAAACAATATGAAGTTGATATCACTTTCATTGTATGGTTATACGTACCGATATACAATGACAACAAAGCTTTAGAAAGTCGAGGCGCGACCTCATGCGTTCTCTTTGGGGGTAACTTGAGTAAAAAACCAAAGCAATTAAAGATGACACCGGTGGATTATTGTAAAGTAAATACTAACTTGAAGTGTGTAAATACTCCCAGTACGAAGCATTCTCATTTTCTTCCAGCTCTGAAATGACATAAAATAATTGTTAAAGTCAAGTTATAGTAGTATGTCCATGTCAATATAGTAATAATAATAATTATGTTCATCATTGACACAGATCTGATGTTTAACGTGATTCGTTTTATAGCCAATCTATCAACAACGGTCCTCTGTTGAGCAACAACCTCGCTTTAGCAGCATTACCATTTTGTTCCAAAAGTGACCATTTGCTATTAATTTACCTCTCCATACTAACAAGTTACACGCTACGTATACCAACGGCTCTGCGTTGTCCAAACGGGTGTGGCTCTAGAGAGGTCTAGAGTCACCAGACATCTTGGAGCAATCGTTCTCCCTAATGCATCATACTATAAATCAAAGGACACTCATTTCTTAGCCCATCTAGAACAACAGCCAGTATATACTCGCAGTGATACGAGTGTGTAAACCTTAGATTATAATCCCTGTATCATTTCTTGCGAAGTTAATATAAATCATCGTGTATGAATTATTGCGAGCAAAAGCAAATGTAACTTCCGGTCACTGTATGCCTTATTGGGAGACTTTTCAATTCAATGTGTACGACTTCTTGCTATAACCGGAAGTTGACTCGACTATACAGTAACACCGTGTATATGGTTACCAATCCCGAAGTATCAGTGGCTCTAGAGAGATGGAGCCATTAACTTATGAAATATGACAAACATGTATTTAATATTACACTTACGATTTCTTCTATACGGCACAGCTTTGTCGTTACACTGAAGCGTTGGGTCCGCATCACACCTGGTAAAATGTTCTAAAAGTACAAAAAACAAACAACTCTGTGTAGACTGTGATGATTACATTCAATTTACGGTTGCATGACAAGAATTTTATACAGTTAACAAATAATCTACGTCCTTTGGTGCAAAGCAAAGCACGTCAAAAGCATATACATAAAATAATAATAATGAAATTGTCATGACAGCATAATTATGAATATATCACTCCCATGTACGTACATGTGTATATCGAACCACACAGTGGAAGCCCGTCGGCTAGATACGCCAGTAAAGTGTTATTATTTCATAAAGTAGTTATGGGTTCGATTCTTCCGTGACATTAGCTACGAATCTACAGGTGTCAATTGCAGTATTTATGAACATGATTGCCATAACACTTACTGAAAGGGTCAACGGTTTCCCTTGCATCAGTCAGCGATTCTGGTCCTTGAAAGCCTATAGCCTGCATGTGTTGTATTGGGTCACTATCACCGTTATGGTTAGCGAGACTGACACAGAGAACAAAAACAACAACGGCAACGATCCCGGTAGTACCGAAAATCATCACTTTCTTGTAGCGCTGAAATGTGGATTCATAACCAGTTGTTAGTATGTGTCCTTTAGTAGTATTATCATTTCAACCTTCAAAAATTAATCTATAAATGAATGAAAATAATTTACAATTATTATGTCACAGTGTTCTAATATTGCAGATTTAATGAGGTTACAAAAGATGGAACGATGTGTTGTAAATCATGGAAGGTGTTTGAAATGTACGTCAGAATGCATTTTTCAAGCAGTGATACATATAATGAATATTTTGAAATAGTTTCATGTTAATAGAACCACTTAGATGACTTTTTAATCATGCAGTGTTTGCAAGTTTAAAAAGTCATAGTTCTAGAGCACAAAATGTGTGCAATTAAGACCGATTCGCTATCAATTATCAGCTTTTTGACTGGTGTATTAGCGGACCCTTACTGTGTTATTCAAAAGAACGTGATTACCATTCTCAATTTACATAAAGGTGGGTCTACTTAAAGTACATTTCTCACTTGTATTGATCGATGTTGGAAAGATACCAGCGTCACAATTCAATGCAACATTCTCATCGGTTTTTTCCGCAGACAGTTTGTCAAAAATGTTTTTCAATCTTACATTTCAAGGCAGTCTGGGATTTCCAACAAATTTCCATGGAATCCCCCCCCCCAACTAATATGTTCATCATATTCACCATAAACACGACTCAATTATCTTCCAAAGTCATAACTTGTTCCTGACTTACGTACGCTACGGTAATTACATGCCAATTTAAATAGACTTTATTTATAAAAAAAGCTTATTTAGCATATATAATCCATATGTTAATTGTAATCTTCTTTTTCTCTCACCTTATTATATATACGTACATGATGCTACGTTATATTTAAAACCATACAGTCTCCTATTATAACGTATCTACAGTCCTATAACAACGACATACTTCTCAGTTAATTGATTCCAATTTTTCCTCGTGTTATGTTTAATTTGTATGTACATCATTTATGTTTGACTATGAGCATGTAGTTCTACGAGGGTTGTTCAAATTGGAATGCAACTGTTGCTATATCTTTCTTGTATCAATTATTTTTTTTAAAATAGTTAGCTGTAAATCAAAGATTATTGTATTAGCCTTAAATTGATACCTCACATTTTAATATCCGTTCAGTGTAGCTGTAACAATACGTCATTTAACACTGTCTACTCGGGCAATGGTCAAATGCCAAGCTTAACAAAGGTATATTCCTTCAGAAATTGAAGAAATAATCCGAAAATCGCTACCAAGCCAACTATTGGAAGGACGGCATGCTATCGCAGAGCAATGGGCCTCCGCCTGTAGCAGCCATTAACGCTTTCTGAGAAGCGTGAAGGTTCTTGAGCTTTCCGACTGTCCTTATTTGTCAAACATTATCCCTTGTGATATTTATTTGTTTAAAACGACTCTTAAATTACATTGTCGGAAAAAAATATCAGTTACGTTAAGACCTCGGTTTGGCTCATGTCTAGTATATGCACAGTGTACACAAGAAAGATAACAAAATCGCATTTTAAAAAAGGAATAACTGAACGAAACTTCGCATATATATCGGAGATGAATGCGGCAATGGGATCAAAAGTTTGGTTCATTAGAATCTTTTAAGGATAAATTTGTATGGGCTTAGTTGCATTCCAATTTGATAATTAAATAAACTTTATGTTATGTTATGTTATGTTATGATTGTCAAAATATATGGTCAAACATTATTTTAGAGATTTCTTACCTTACACCAAGAAGTGGGTCTTGGCTGAAAAAAATAACACAAAAATAAAGTACATGACTAGAATAAGGTTAGCATTCTATTTGTGAAAAACCACCATCATATTTTGAATAATTACATCGGAGCATTTTAAGTATATACATGCATGAAGTAAGTATAAATAACACGAATACGTGTGAACTTGTCAACGCGTCGTTATTATTTAAAAATGCACATATTAACACAAAACCAATATTTACTTCTACTCCTAACATAGGCTCCGAATTACTTGGCGCAGTATCCATCACTATATAAGAATATTATGCACACAAGCTCGCACAAAATCGCTCACAATGAGGAAAATCCACAATTCAGTATTCGGGTTTTCCTATATCTAAAAATAGCATACACGCAACGCATGGACGAGGGCGGATCAAAACGTAGTTTACGCGCTATATAAATAATACACTATGAACACTAAGTTAATCAGTTGATCAGAAGAAAAGTAATTGTTCAAGTCACCACATAAACTTCACAATATAACATAATCTAGATGATTAATTCAGTTTCTAGAAGCATTCATAAACATATTGCAATAAATACTACATAATTTCATAATTTTACAAACTATTTCGTAATAACAATAACTCATTCTGTTACAACAGGTGTATGTTTAGGTTATGCATGCTTATGTCCTTTACCTATAGTACCACGGTGTCACTGACAAATAATAATTATTATAATAATGCAACAGAGTGTGTTATCTTAAAAAACTAACCCATTGACTCAAAACTTATTGATCTTCCTCGAACAACTATAATTCATATTCAATGGTTTTAAATATAGAAATTAATTGCGACAGTCGAAACCTGTTAACCTTGAGCTATTAAGCCCAAACTAACATACCTATGGTTACCGCCCAGTACTCGCATGTTGAAATTCGTACCAACGAATTTCCTGACCAGGCGTCTGGGATTCTTGACCTCGACCACACAAAACATTACATATAACGAACAAATCCACGAGCAGTGCGCATGTAGGCATGAAGAAAACATGCGTATGCCCGCAATCACAACATGAAAGGAAAACTGTGAATTGCCTGGCCTTGGTGAACAGGTAAAGATTCCAAATACAAATTTAGACAACAAGTCATCTATAAAATACGTACTGAACTTACGCACGTAAAATTTCCCGGAGAATTGCCACAAATAAAAATGCGATGTTTCTCCAAAGTTTCAAACTGATTTAATTCAATCATCAACATTTGTTTATTCTAAGATCAACAATTTTTGTCCAACTGTTCGTTAAATCGATATTGTTCCCGGGCGAACTTGTTTCATATTATGAAAATGACGTGTTTATCAAATGTCCCTCCTTATTGGAGGAATAAAATATGTCTATCTAAAAAATATATATCAATAGCTATTTTTAGAATTTGTTTTTGAGGTTCCGGCTCCAGACCAGGGTCACGTGATGGTTTTATCAATGAATTGTATATCGTCTGCAAAGTACTGTTATGTAATCATACGGTGTGGCTATACTAGCAGCTTTCTATAGACTTCTCACGCTGTGAGGGAAGTTATTACAAGAGGGTACTGTAGAATCTGATAAATAGGCGTGTAGTATTCATTTTAAGCCATTTTTGATATACGCATTCAATACATGTATTCCATATAAATTAATATGCCTCTCTTTACAATTATTTAGATATCCGGAATTCCTTTATAGTCACATATGCCTATTTTGACATTCAAGACAAGATCGGCAGTAAGAAAACCAACATTAAACATGTAAAGTCAGTTTGAGCTTTATAAATAGCAGCAACCAGATCGCCTCCCATCAGCACTCTCAGTGCTTTGAATATTCTATGTGATAAAAATAAAAAATAATTATCTTATATAATTTATTACTCTGGATTATCATTATATTTATTTACCAATAGCATCGTATAGCCAAGAGGATAACAACTAGCGTTATTTTAGTATTTGAAAGATACCGAGCTCGAACACTGAGGTCAGCTTTTTCCACTCGTTATTGTTTGCAATCGAGTACGAAGAACGTATGTTTACATAATGAATGCAGTAAAATCACCTTTGTCATTTTTATTCATCCTAAAGTGGCTCAATTAAAGGGCTAAGAACACGTTTGAAATTATTGCTGTAAAAGGAAAAGTTAAGAACGCATCGATCACTGAGTAAGTGCGAATTTAAGGTATTGCCCCAACCCCTTTGTCTAACTGTGTATCATTCTTGGGGAAATTAAAACATTTTTGGACCAAATATAAACGCGATTCCACACGTGGTACACCTAAAAGTACATAAATGGTATGATTGCAGAGACGAAAGACTCAGCAAAATGGACATCCCTGGACAACGTAGAGTAGGCACATGATTAGGGGCTCTGGGCATAGAAAGCTAACGGACAGCCGAACACGAGGACAGCTCAAATGATACTTCTAACACTCAGTTTAGAAAAATATACCGTTATATAAATATGAAATATGTAGAAAAGTTCGCTAGGGGAGGTTTAACATTTTCTCACGATGTGCGCAGTACAACAAAAACTTCGGAACATAAAACTACTATTAGCTGGCATTCTGTTTACATTACAGTGTATATATAGAATTCACTAGGTAGATACATTACTTGCTTCCCAAACACAACCCTGGACACAGAGAAACCGTATATAAATATTTATACTGTTTGAAAGGTAATCGTGGAAAATTGAGCACAAAAACCTTTTGTGAAAATAAGCACTAAAGGCCGTTCTGTCAAACATAATTATATAAGTGGACGCCTGGATTAAGCATCGAATATTATTCAATCCCAATCAGTCTACATAATAATTTATAAGACACCCACCAACTCTTAGAAGCCATGTTTGGGCAAATAAGACCGGACATATCCCGCAAAGTGACATTTAAATTAATGGGATCAAACATCAATCATAATTTATTATAGAAACATTAATATACTTAATAATACTGTCACAGTGATGAGAATGTCATAATTCATAAAAGAATGACATGATATCAGATAACTCGCCAACTAGCATGACGCCAAAGCAGCTAAAACATGTTTGTGAAAGAAATAGAACCATCCTGTCCAAGCCAGAATACCAGCTGACACAACGGGAGGGGCATTTTGATGAACTCCTGAACGGGACACCAGTCACTCACCCCTATCATAGAAGAAGATCTTTACGACATAGTTTTCAACAAAAGCTACATATTACAGAAACGTTTAGATACTTTATAGATACATGTATGTTTATGTATAATTAAATGTATTTTGTTACATGAACTTATTCGGCTTTAAAAGGCATATACTATTAACGATTTGTATAAGATAAATGTAACTGATATACCGGGTTAAGTTAAATATGTATGGCACAGTCTTTGTGTCAACGGTATCAAGATAACAAACAAGACAACGACTACAATGTAATCAAAATACTTGTAATTGTAACGACATTCGTGTTATTTAACTGCTGTTTTTTTGTGTCAACAAAGTTAAAAACATAAGGCAACGAAACGAACCATTTAATTAAGTATACAGAGTACACTTTAATCTAAGTGGGTAATGCATTTGTGCAGCTTGTAGGAGCAGCGTAAGATGTTCGAGTGGAATTTGAAAAGAGGAATATCGCGTGAACGAATGTGGATATCGTGCTGACATCGTACGAATGTCATGCAAGCCCTATAAGAACCACGAACCTACGAGTACCGAACGAGTCCCTTGCAAGTTCCGCACAAATTGTCCGCGAAATCCGTATAAATTCTGTACGATTTCATCCCACATACAGGGCCCATACATGCTGTGATCAGGTGATACGATTGTATAGAAACCGGTAGGATTCTTAAATTTGTGGACTCGTACGAATTGTTAAAATCGCACGTACAACGTACGAGCTTTGTGGCGCAGGCATAAACAGTTGACAGGGTACTTGTTTACAAGTGGGTGTATATGTAAAAATATCCTAATCAGTTCTAAACAATATTTTTGTCCAGTCAATACTACGCAAACTATCAAAGGTTTAGTATTCGGGAGATATGAATGAAATGAATACGAGGAATACGAAACACAGGAAAATATTAACGACCTTTCAATATGTAAATGGCTTCAACAGATTGCACGAGGTGAAGAATTCGGCTTGTAAACAGGATCTGTTAATACAAATGCTGTTCAAAAGAATACAAGTCAAATAGTTATTAAAATGTGAAACTGGTGGTAAAGGTGTCAATATGTGTCGAGTGAACCTTATTATCAACCGTAAATATTATTACCTGCGAGCTTGAGCGAGCAGGTATATTGGATAGCTCGAAGTAAAAAGTCCATGGAGGGGCACGTGACCTGTTTTCGATGGTTTACGATTTCAAAAAAAATCCAAAAAGGATGCATTTTGTAAGAATGTCGTGAACCAGACTAATCAAACTGGTCCTTACAAGATTTCAAATTTTTCTTGAACGAAAATAGGTTAGTGATGGTTAATGCGTCAGGATTACGGAATTTCGGGTGTTAACCAACATCTGATCGGTACTTTTATGCAACCGATAATTTTCTTACGCAAAAAGATGGCTGACGTATGTCGGCCCGGGCAAGTCGAAATTCTTAGAAAGAACTACAAAATTATCCTCAAAACCCGTCCCTACGATAAAAATGTACACACAACTCGATCAAAGAGTATAAAACACGAGTTTATATCGTTTTATCGTTGGATAAATTCTCCGCTAACGTTTCATACTCAACACTTTCGTACCACTTCCCACGGTTCGTCGTGAATTTTTTTTTGTACTCAACACAATGTCTTGAAAATTGGTTGGTTATGTAGGGTTAACGCATGCTTTTTCGTGCTATAACATCTGCAGAGTCCCGAGGGACGGTTAGTGCCCAAGCCCAAACGTTTGTTTTCGCGACGTTACGTTTATTTACGCGACGTCGCCACAAAATCTCCCGCCAAAATCTAATTATTTCAGAATAAAAACGCATTAATTGATGTTTTGTATGCTATAATAGCGTTTACGCATGCCTTTTCGTGCTTTAACATCTGCAAAGTCCATCGGGAGCGTTGGTGCCCTCGCCCTAACGGGCTTGGGCACCAACCGTCCCTCGGGACTCTGCAGATGTTATAGCACGAAAAAGCATCCGTTAACCCTACATTATAGCATAAAATCGGTGATTTTGCCCATACGTTAACGGGACGAAATCCATGCGTAAACATAAAGATTCACGCGAGAACGCGCTGTTAACGTCCAGTTTTACGTATGAACATTCCAGGGCCTCACCGACGAAAATAAACGATTTTACAGCGTCTTATGAACTGCAATTTCCATTTTATTTGTAACTGCTAATTAATTTTCAATAAGAATTAAATAATAAATTTAAACAAACCCGCATTATCCATGTTTTCTTGGTATTTGCCGATCCCGGAAGTCGACGCTCATAACAAAAACTGTTATGACGTAGCGTTTCTTTTCGCGATGTTACGTGTGTTTACGCGACGTCGCCACAAAATCTCCCGCCAAAATGTAATTATTTCAAAATACAAACGCATAAATTGATGTTTTGTATGCTATAATAGCGTTTACGCATGCTTTTTCGTGCTATAACATCTGCAGAGTCCCTGACGGGCTTGGGCACCAACCGTCCCTCGGGACTCTGCAGATGTTATAGCACGAAAAAGCATGCGTTAACCCTAAAATGACGCAAGGCTGACGCTAAATGTCGCAACCGACGCTAAATGTCGCAATCCCCCTGACGCATGTCGCATCTGTGACGTTAAATGTCGCAACAAACTGGCCTGACGTTTAATGCCGCAACATTAACGCTAAATGTCGCAACCCTTTATAAACATTAATTTGTAGTAGTACTGTTCTAGTTTTAGTCCAGACGTATTCACAGTTATTAGGGGTTTACCCAAAGGGGTTCGACACATAAGCCTGCAGTGATTAAAAACTGTTTTTTAAAAAAATATTTTTTTTACTTCTAATATGTACATGTACATTGTATGAAATATACACAGTAGAAATAAAAAAAAAATGCTATGCTGACAAAAACTCCTTGGTTTAGAAAAAAATATATTTAAATAAAAGGAAATTCTAGTAAATTTGCCAAATTTTATTTTAGTCTCAAAACATTGGTAAATTAAGGCCCCTGTGGTGTTTATAACATGGCATGAGATACATAATTATGTGAAAAAATAGTTTACCATACTTCTCAGCCTACACCATAATATTTATACAAGTTGCGATTTGATAAGAGAAACGCTATGCTCCGTTTTATCTAACATCAGCACAGCATCTGATACATTATTAAATAATACGCACTGACATTGAATCATCGTTTAAATGCTGAGCTGTCATTTATTAATGTGGAATATAAGTTTATAGTAGTTTTGATTAAAAGGATTAAAAACAACAAATTACAACCCAGTTAGCTATCATTCAGATAGTATTCGATTAGTTTGCTTGAGCTGCCCGAGCAACACACGATGACAAATCGAACACTCTAGAGTCGACTGTTCGAGTTAGAGAACGTGCTGTCAGTCTAATAAAAGAATTGGAGTAGAGGAGTTTGAATCGACATTCAAACTGGGGAGATGTAATGAAACTCTACTGTTTGTGTTAATACATGTCCAAGATTATTCACAAGATGTTTTTCTTCTAATTATTATTAAACACCCTTCCCGGACTTAATAACTTCCCCAAAACGGAGTGGTGTGTAATACTACGCACGTAGATTACATGAGAAGCTGCAACTTTGACCGACTAAAACAACAACAACAAGGAAGAGAAATTCAGCCTCATTTAGTTTGGTTTCAGTATTCCAACCGGATTCTCTAGACTAAGAAAGGTTATCAGAATAAATGAGTGAACGTGTTACGAACATCTGCATATTAGCAATGATACATGTAGATTGTCTAGAAGTGGTGTAAGAATAGATCTCGATAATTGTCTAGACAACAAACTGTAATCCCACTGGTAGACACCGTACAGCGGATAAATAAATAAATATACCAGATTTATATAGCGCCCTTTTCATGCGAACGCACGTTCAAGGGCACTTTACTTTTTTTGTTGCAGCCACAAGGGCGCAGGTGCATCCTCTACCAGTGCAGATACAGCATGATCTGACCAGAGGGACAGACTGAGAGAAAGCCCCTGAAGGGAAAGAGATACATTAGATACAGGCATGTCTGGCGCTGTAGAAGTGCGCCTAGCTCTTATTTCGAATACTAGTAGATAGCCTGGTTCTTTTTAATGTGCCCGGTGTATAGCACCGATTCCTGGCACTTCCAGATACTTTGCAGACCACACGGCGGGAAACATTATAAATATTTCAGAAATGTCAAGTTCCGATGCTAGGGATTGAACCCACGACCTCTGGATTGACAGCCCAGTGCGTTACCACAGAGCTAAATCCGCTTAATATACGGAATCATGTTAGTGCCATTTTAGATATCGTGTATCGCCCGGCGAGACACCCCTATTACATACGAAAATGAAAGTAAAAGTTGATTTATTTAATGCTTATGAGTGGTTTACCGCGGAATATCAGTGAATTATAATCCGATAATTTCACTGTTGATAATTTCACTGTTGATAATTTCACTTAAACGGACAACTTTAAAATCCCCGTGGAGCGCCCCAATTTGGTTCATTGACGTCTTAAATCGAAATGACACTGTCTGCCTTGAACTCTCTGTGGATAGTTCACAAAATCCCCAATTTTGAGGCAATGCAGACGAATAATAATGTTTTATGGCATTGATAGTAATTTAAATATGCAGCTAATGTTTAAAATAATACTTTATACAGGATCAATTTCAAATAAAAACACAAATTAGTTCATTACTCAAAATGTTGACGGCTAGCCTCTTTTAGCGGATGCTGTATTAGAAGCTCTAAATAGCGTATGTATACAAAATGAAAAATACGTTTTCTTCCATCAGACATACACTTAATAAAAACATCCATATGCTTACTTACACTGCAGTTAAGGAGGTACGAGCTGCCTTGTGCGCATGCGCGAAATTTCAAAATCGTATTAGATAAGAACAAACACGAATTTTAGTTTCGATGAATACAAATGAATGTTGATTAATGAAAATAAACAAAATATTATCGCAAAAATTAGATATTTTTAACTTTTTATTTTTTGCCTGTATAAAAAAGTGGGTGAGGAACGGCAAAATTGTGAATAATATGGGTTCACAATAAGTCCCTACAATTGTTCAAATGCATATGCTTATATATAATATGTAGTGCATAGTTTAGTTATAAGAGGTAGCCACACTTTGAAATATTTTTAAGAAAAAATTATTTCATTACAATATGCAAATTAGGTTAATTTTATGCAAATTTATTCATAATTAGTGTTTTTTTATGCACAGCTCCCAAAAAAGGCTGGTGACCCCTATTTTTTATTTGACTAAACTGGTGTTCTATTTGATACTAAACTTAGGACCAATTTTAAATCATTTTCGATCGTTGGGTATTTTTTTACCTTCATTTGAAATCTTTTAAAAATCACACTTTTTTGCAAGTGGGTGGGGTAACTATTTATCATGTTCAAATACTGAATTTGTTCACCAAGCAGCTGGAATTGTGACTTATGTCAATAGGAATGACCATTGAACACACAAAATATCATGCATTGCTTAAAAGTGGTTTCATACAGTAATAATCTTAAAAAGAACATAATGGTGCCATAAATGCAGGAAATAGATAAAATGACCAAAATACAATGGTAGGTCATTAGAAAGCCTTGTATGTCGAAAACGAGCCTGGTGACATATCATTTTTATGATTTCAATGTTGTTCTAGAAGACTGTTCTGTCATTTTAAGATGTTTCAAGGAAAATTCGATCGTTAGATAAAAGGTGCGCGTACCTCCTTAAAGTAACCTTATAATGCGTACATTAACGTCGGAAATCAAATGCTTATTAAAGACCTACTTAATCGAACGTCGGCGCCCGCTTTAAAATGACGTCACGTCATCATGTTGAGGCACCATACCGGTCAATAAAATTCAGTTAGTTACTAATTGGTTTAGATTATCAAAATAAAGCATCAAATAAATAGAATATTTGTGTTTTTCGGTGTAAGATCGGTTGTTATTTCACCGAGTGAGCAGCTGCATTATATTTTCACTCGTGGCTACGCCACTCGTGAAAATATTACTTCAGCTGCTCACTCGGTGAAATAACAACCGATCTTACACCGAAAAACACAAATATCCTCTATATAATATTTATATGATTCACTTGAACATAAATATTTACAGAATAATCATTGAAAACTTACCATCGTCGGAAATCGATTTCCACTTTTACTTTCGTTTTCGAGCGAAGTAGGGGGCTATATCCGGTGTACGGTGTCTACCGGTGAATCTGTTAACTTATTATATTTCGTGGGAGAAATTGCTTTCAATCAAATCAAACAGAATGTACTCTCGTAATGCCCATGACAACTATATACATCTAACACCGAATATTAGTAATTAATGCATAGGCAATAGCCTGCATCTTTGTCTTCACAGAACTCTTACACTTGGATTTGCTTTAACATATTTATGATGACCGCGGTAACTTTCACATTTCTGCTGACAAACCACACCTATAGATAATTCCTAGTAGATATGTTTTTTATAAATTACACAATGTTTATTTCCCTAGAATATAAAACGTTTATTGTGTACAGTATCGATTTGGCCCCTACACACAATCAGGACCTTCTAATGTGTGGAGAAAAGAATGTTTTGTTCAAGTGACATGTTTGCTACGTACGCAGAAAACGCTCTGAAATCTTTGTTACGTTAACCAATAATGTTGAAACTTTGTCAGATGACAGATTGGCGTATTTCAAATACAAAAGTATACATGTATATACTTTAAGTTTAAAGACATCGATTCTAATTGGTAGACAATCGAAGAAACAGTAACGTCACTATGGCTACAATGACCCAACGTCATCATGACGGTTGATGTCGTAAAGTTTGCAGTGATAGGTGATGACAATGATGTTGCTATGTTACTATACGGGAATCTTTCAGTAATGGTTGTGTAAACAATCTGACACTTGATAACTTCACAGTAGAAAGTCTCACCAGAATATTGGCGGGGATAAAAATTGAAACAAAGCAGGAATGTGATGTGACGAATGGTTGTGACAGCGATTCTGATTTGGATGGATTAGAACTTGAAGATGTTAATAAGTTGGAAGGGGAGAATAGACGCTTGAAAGAACCAGTAACTTGTAAAATATGGTTTGATGCTGTAGCATGCATTGTTACACTCCCATGTGGACATATGGTCAGTTGTTTCCAGTGTATTTCAGCACTGACCACGTGTGTTGTGTGTAGAACACTAATTACAGGAATTGTGCTTGCTTTGAGGACACTTAATTATTCCATAAAATATACTATATAGTAATAACAATGACCATATTTTGTCAATAAATGACGTTTCATCAGGTAGTAACAAATGTATTCAATAAAATGAAACTTAAACACAATTTTGGAGTTTAATTACTTGCTTGACATCATGGATGTAATGTCATATCATTGCACATGTGAAACCAACAATTTAGCAAATGATGCTGATACTGATACAAATGCAGGAATGATACGCACTAGTCGGTTCAGTGCAACATCAGAAATTAAAACATTTTGGCCGCTGACGTCGAGTAAACGTTGCCACTGGAAACCGCGTTCGTTCAGACATCGGTCGATAACACCGCTTACAGGTGAATCGATTTGAAATACATTGTGGATGTTCCAATATCTTCAGAAATAAAGAAATAATAGCACTTTTTCGCGTATTCGACGATCACCCCGGCACAGGAGAGCTTTAACACATGCTTTCTATTCAGTAAGCTGGTTACCCAACCGGCTTGCATGTATTTTATAAATACTACTGACGATTAATAAGATATGATTAGAATGGGTTTTAGTCTGTTGCGACGCAATATACTAAAATATCTGGGGAAATTCAAGCCGGGTTCCCATAATATTTTTATAGTTTTCTGATTATGAAAAAGCGTCGATAAATCCTGCAGTACTCTGCCAAGTCGTTAGTTTTTTAACCGTACATTTACGCAACAGTATTCATTCCGAAAAAAGAGCGGTGTACGAGCTTCTTTGACAACATGTATCTTGTGCCGCCTGGGAAACCAAAAGGCTGGGTTCCCTCTTCCCAATCGTATTACATTTCTCGTCTAATGGCTTTGTATACATGTATTCATCAATAAGCAATATCTATATACTAGTACTTGTACATATTGAGTCATATACCACATGACTGAACTATATTTATTGGACAGTGTTCAGTTTTAAGTTGAAGAGAGCCTATATTACTTTATCACTCTTGAATAAATCACTACACTGTTTATGAATGTCTAGTATTTATATACCTTTACCTCTTAAACTCTTGATAAATACCATTGTGTGGAACTGAATGGCTTGAATGTAAATAATTGTATTTGTACATACCACAGTAATTATGAAACAAGACTGCGTTCAATAAACGCTTATGCCCCCTGTGGAAGCCTTGTCCATAAATAAGTCTAAGTCCAAAATTGGTCAAGGTGAAGGTCAGAATGGGATTAGTAGATACAGGTGTGTGTAGAGTGTTCATATACAACATCCATGCAAGTATGAAAGCTTTGTAGCAAGCAATATTAATGCTAGAAGAAACGGTCAATTTGGGTTAACCAAGAATTAGGCCCTTCAATAAGTCTAAGTCCAAAATTAGGTCAAGGTGAAGGTCAAAATGGGGTCAGGTGATACAGGCGCGTGGAGAGTGTTCATATACAACATATACAACATATACAAGCCATATTAATGCTAGAAGAAACGGTCAATTTGGGTTAACCAGGACGGACGAACGGACGGACGGACGGACGAACGGACAGGTGAACCACTATATGCCTCCCGATCTATCGATACGGGGGCATAAAAATCGACATTCTTTGAGACGCTTCTTTGTGAATCCACATAAAAACTGATTTACAAAATCACCTTTTCAGCATAATAATTGTGATAGAAGTTTATAAAAGGGGCAACTTCAGAGCCGCAACCTTCCAATAACAATCACCTGACCACGTGTGTTCCGAATGGTGTTGCTATTGAATGATCGCCTGATGTACCCAGAAAATACACCGAACTTTACTTAAATATGCATTCATCCATATGTTAATTTAGCTTTCTACATGTATGTACACTGAGCGGCTTTGAAAACGCAACACTAATGAAAATCAAGATAACTTTTTTATTTATTAGCTCACCTGTCAAAAAGTGACAGAGTGAGCTTTTGTGATCACTCGTCGTCCGTCGTCCGTCCACAATTACTTGTGTAGACACTAGAGGTCACAGTTTTAGCTTAATCATTATGAAACTTGGTCACAATGATCATCTCAACAAAATCTAGGTCAAGTTCGATATTGGCTCATCCGGGGTCAAAAACTAGGTCACAGGGTCAAATCATAGAAAAACCTTGTGTAGTCACTAGAGGTCACAATTTTGGCCTAATCTTAATGAAACTTGGTCACAATGATCATCTCAACAAAATCTAGGTCAAGTGCGATATTGGGTCATCCGGGGTCACAAGGTCAAATCATAGAATAACCTTGTGTAGTCACTAGAGGTCACAATTTTAACTTAATCCTTATGAAACTAGGTCATAATGATCATCTCAACAAAATCTAGGTCAAGTTCGATATTGGCTCATCCGGGGTCAAAAACTAGGTCACAGGGTCAAATCATAGAAAAACCTTGTGTAGTCACTAGAGGTCACAATTTTGGCCTAATCTTAATGAAACTTGGTCACAATGATCATCTCAACAAAATCTAGGTCAAGTGCGATATTGGGTCATCCGGGGTCACAAGGTCAAATCATAGAATAACCTTGTGTAGTCACTAGAGGTCACAATTTTAACTTAATCCTTATAAAAATAGGTCATAATGATCATCTTAACAAAATCTAGGTCAAATTCGATATTGGGTCATCCGGGGTCAATAACTAGGTCACAAGGTCAAATCATAGAAAACTCTTATCTAGTCACTAGAGGTCACAATTTTGACCTAATATTTATGAAACTTAGTTATAATGGTCATATTATCAAAATCTAGGCTAAGTTCAATTTTGGGTCATCTGGGGTCAAAAACTAGGTCACATGATCAAATCATAGAAAAACCTTGTGTACTCACTAGAGGTCACAATTTTGGCTTAATCTTTATGAAACTAGGTTACAATGATCATCTTAACAATATTTAGGTCAAGTTCGATATTGGGTCATCCGGGGTCAATAACTAGGTCACAAGGTCAAATCATTGAATAACCTTGTGTAGTCACTAGAGGTCACAATTTTAACCTAATCTTTATGAAACTTCGTCACAATGATCATCTCAAGAAAATCTAAGTCAAGTTTGATATTGGGTCATCGAGGGTCAAAAATTAGGTCACAAGGCCAAATCATAGAAAAACATTGTGTAGTCACTAGAGGACACAATTTTGGTCTAATCTTTATGAAACTTATTCACAATGATCATTTCAACAAAATCTAGGTCAAGTTTGATATTGGGTCATCCGGGGTCAAAAACTAGGTCACAAGGTCAAATCAAAGAAAAACATTGTGTAGTCACTAGAGGTCACATTTTTAACTTAATCTTTATGAAACATGATCACAATGATCATCTCAACAAAATCTAGGTGAAGTTCGATATTGGGTCATCCGGGGTCAAACACTAGGTCACAAGGTCAAATCACTTCAATATGTCATTGGGTCTAAATGTGATGTAAATTATAAAGCAGAAGACAATATAAAAACCTTGTACATGCAATAGAGGCTACCATTAGGGGTGCATGATCTATTAGGACAGGTGAGCGACCTATGGCCCTTTGGGCCCTCTTGTTAATATTTCTCAACGAAATTTTGGGTGCGTGTTATTTGCTACCCTTGGGTCGTAACTCGATGTTCTTTTCATCTTAATTCACTACATTGGTGCATTGAACCGTGAAACGGAAAACACGAAAAATGTACGAGGAATTGACGGGTTGATCTAATTTTACAGTCAAAGGGAAGTAATTCTGGATAGAGATTGAGTAAATAAAATTCAACTGATCTAAATCTAAATTGAGATTCATATTTATCTTTGTTTTGCTTTTTTCCGTCTCCATGATAAGCACGGACACATGTTCACGAACTTTATTAAAAAAATAAGTACACATAAGCATTAACAATCTGAAAAACGCAGACGGACGCACGGCATCAAATATGCTTTTGTTTATGTCATCATTGTGTTAGTGTTGTTGTAAAGGGTCTTATCAAATCTTAATGAAATGAATTTGATTGTCATGCGACATATATTAGCTACAAATGTTAAATTTTCATCAAAATTAAACGTATATGGACCGAGCTATGGGAAAATACATACATGCATACATATACGCTATATACAGATATAAGTGTGAATATTGCGTTTTCAAAGCCGCTCAGTGTACGATTACTCCGGTGGTTACATATATAGATAATTTACTTCATATGACTGACGTCTCATTTTCATAACAATTTACGAAACCATTATGATGTTACATGATGATGAGAAATGGGGTAAATCAATCACACGTAGATTATCATCCAAAATAAGTCAAACGAGAGGGGGAACACAGGGAATTCCCCCAACAAAATCACACATGTCAACATGTGACTGTCCTCTAGTACCAAAATATACACGCACCGTACATAATACATGTACTGTCAAATATTCGATATGTAGATGTTTCCGTGTATATTTCCTTTTTTAATATTAAGCACTTTCTCTGCCCATTACGTTTACTTAAAGATACAGCAAAACCTGTGTTTAAGGTCACCTGCGATCAAAGACCACTAGATCTATAACAAAACCCATCTACAAAACCCGCCAATTTTATCTCTAACAATATCATGATATGTACCCTCTTAAAGAGACTATCTGCTCACAAACACCATATTTATCTGTCGTCATGCATGTGTGGTCTATACAGACAGGTTTGACATTTGTGTGTATCATTTCTAATATGTCAACACTTACATTACTTTGTTAAAACACAAGTATTTTACAACACACACAACCACTGATCTTCAATACTACTGCATTGAATGTTTATGATATTTTACGATCAATCATTCAAATTAACACTTGATATACGTACGAATACTTATTATGATTTAACTTCAAACCAAATCTCGAGAGAAGAAAAGTTAAGATAATGACTATAACTGAAGTAAAACCAGTACACACATGTAAATGTATACTTTAATGATTTATGATAAATCAGTCAGGATACATTTGTATGAACGACTTTGTTTTCGTACTTGAAACATTCAAAACAAACGAACATGTGGTAACTTGATTATGAATTTTAAACATACGGATTCATGCGAAGGTTTTAAAAGTATTTTGTATATACGCATGTTTATTTTAATCCACCCGATCCATGAGCGGTGTCCAATCAAGTATGTATCAACCAGGTATTTGCTCAGGAGGGTCATACATGCTATTTGTCTTTTACAGGGTTGTCCTGATCAGATGCTAAGCCCTGCCAAACTCATGTAAATATACAGTATAGACATTAAATATGTATAAGATGGCCCCTTTTATAAAAAAACACCCTCTGGACCCACACATGCTTTCATATAAGTTTCATGATTGTGTTTCACAAGGGTATATACTTTACAGTCATTACTTCTTTTCAATGGATATTTAGTAGTCTAATATGTTATGTAAAGACGTAATAGTTTATTGATATGCAAATTATTTCCGAGTACATGTACTCCAATACGTCGAAACGGTTAAGTGAAGCGTTTATTACGTAGGGACGGTATATCTATTTCGTCGCCTCAACTTCGTTAAATAGTAAATTTTATGTGCCAAACATCTTGGGTAATTCGTCACTTTGAGCGTACAGTTTTTTTTAAATACAATGCATATGCACGTCAGCTACTTGCAAGTCGACTTCCTAAAACAGATTGTTTAATTAAGTATTTATGTAAATGTCATCATTTTTTTAATGAAATAATTGATGTTGCTAAACATACGAGGGTGTTCGATATGTATTGTCACTTGGGTCACAAATAAGAAACTTCGTTGATATCTTTAAATCTTTTTACATTTCTGGAACCATCAAGATTTCCGCAATATTTCGTGAAAAAAATCAATTAAATTTATTTACCGGAATGTTGTTTCTGTTGTCTTTTCAAAGGGCTAGTAATAGACACTGCGACTTTTTGCGAATAACTGTCGATTAAAACTTCCTTTCGGGAAATAATCTTATTCCACAACTATCATACCGTAAATAATCTAAATTCCTTCGATAAAAACATGATTTGCTGTACTTGATTGCCATTTTGAACAAAATAAGAGCATTTCAAAGTCGCGAAAATAGGTGTCAAAATTAGTCAAAAAAGCATGGTATTTTTCATTGACAATTTTCGATTAGTTTTATTGATTGGAATTTGACATATCATACATGTATGTAAGCCATATACCATTAACCTTGATTTCTAGGAAGAATTAGCGATCAAAATACAATTGATATGAAGTTATTGGTGCGTGAAACAACAAGCATCATTTGGTATAAATAAGAGTGATCTCCCTTGTTTTTACCGTCTTACTCGTAGACAATTAATAATTTCATTTTGATTTAAAGTTCTAATGGAAATATAAGGAACCAGTAATCGTATGTTGCAGTTTAACGAATACTGACATTTACTTTTCTAAACAACTACTGCAAAGATGACACAAATTTAGCTTAAAATGAACATTAGGCCAGTGTACTCGAGCATACCCTCTTCTTAGTTCAATAAATTATTTATTTGTAGACGATAGGCTATGTAATTTTCCAGATATAGAATAGAAACATACAACTTTTAGACAGTAATCGTAGAATCCTTCTAAATAGTGTCATAGAAAAATGCAACCGACAGTGACAATACATATCGAACACCCCTCGTACATACATGCAATGTACGAGCAATTATCAGCAACAAATGCAAATAAAAAAC
Organism: Spisula solida; assembly: GCA_947247005.1. Taxonomy (NCBI): domain Eukaryota; kingdom Metazoa; phylum Mollusca; class Bivalvia; order Venerida; family Mactridae; genus Spisula; species Spisula solida. Next base: position 15,257,981 of record OX365948.1, on the reverse strand, counting down.
GACGCAAACGTGTCCGAAAATGTCTAAAAATGTACATGTTGAACCAAAAATTCGAACACAATGTTGCGACTATTTTCTGTAACATGACGTTGACCTTATTTTAGTGCAAAAGGTACGTCACACACATTACAAGACGACGTAGATTTAGACAGATGATATTGATTACATAAAACAACACCATCAGTAAGTGATAAAAAGTACAGGTGTATTTATCTTAACATTTCGTGGACAAATTTGCGACTTTATATTGTCCATTATATTGCCGTTTATACTGAACTGATATAATTACAACTTTGTGTATTTTCACATAAATGCTGCATTCTGATTGGATAAAACGGTCACGTGACTTGTCGTTCATATCCCGACGAAGCAGCTCCGTATGCAAATCAATCGACGGACTACTTTTTCATTCATCCTAAATCTAGCTTAGTTCATCACCTGGGACATGTTAATGTACTTCAGCGTCATATGAACTGTAATTCCAAGTTTATTCGTAACAACTAAATCATTTTCAATAAGATTTAAATGATGAATTTAAACAAACCCGCATTATCCATGTTTTCGTGGTATTTGCCGATCCCGGAAGTCGACGCTCATAACAAAAACTTGTATGACGTAACGTTTGTTTTTGCGACATAACGTACGCAACGTCGCCTTAAAATTTCCGCCAAAATGTAATTAGTTTAAAGTACAAACAAACGCATTTACGGAAGTTGTAATGTAATTATTTTCTAAAATAGCGTTATAACGTATGTTTTTCGTGTTCTGACATCTGCAGTTGGTGCCCCCGCGCCGATTGGTTTTGTTACTTAATTTAACCACGCATGTTAATTAACATGCGTGATTTAACGGATTCGACTAAAAATAACACGATGGGAACAGTTGAGTCCCTATGAAAATTAACAACACTTTTTAATTTTTATTGTAATTATAAGAATTGAATAGACATTTTCTGCAGTTCATCGGTGAATGAACTGTCGGGAAAACCACGCCTAATTTTTACATAAACGCCTACGGCGTTTATTTAAATTAGGCGTGGTTTTCCCGACAGTTCATACACCGATGAACTGCAGAAAATGTCTATTCAATTCTTAAGTAAAAAGGTATTAGCATTTTATTGTTTGCGTTATAGTCATCTTTAATTTTGTGATATGCATTTCGATAAAGTATACTTTCTTTTTCTTTTAATTTACACTGTATTCTCGCATTTTATCTACATTTGATAGTAACGTGTTATTGTAAAACTATTTTAAAATTGATATTTTTACTAAATTTATTGTATTATATTTCTACGAATTCATAAAACTCTAATTCGCATTATAACGTCAAGTATCGCGTTTTTAGTCAGTTTCGCGTCGTGACTAGACCTAGCTCTATATGTATAACTTTTACAGTCGTGCGTGCATCTCCACAAAAATTAGTGCAAATGTAACTCTGATAAATGAGTCAGCCATTAAATGGATACCAATTCCTTACATACATTGGAATTGTATTGAATAAAAAGGTTTTTCCAACCTACCTGAGTTAGCAAAGACAGCACCGCAATGATACTTTGTTTCGGTCTTACGCTGTAGCTTTCATTCGTATTAGCTTCAGATCTAGTCTGACGTCAAATATCAAAAACAAATTTCATTTATAGTCCGTTTATTCCATCAAAAACTTGTCAATATTCAGCAAAAGGATGGCATGTACATACTTATGATTCATTTAGTATATCAAATACGTTTTAAGTTGACACATGTGACTATATAGATTGTAAATGATACCACGGTAATCATCTCTGTTTGTGAAATATAATCGTAGTTTCCCTGATTAAGGTTTCAGTCGGAATTTTAGAGGAAAAGATGGTTACGTTTTTTTTCGCTTTTAACCGGATATATTCTAGGTCCTGTGATCAAGGTATGCAACTAACCGTTATGTGATAGGGGAATGCAGCTTATCGCTATGTGGCCGAGGTGTGCAACTAACCGTTATGTGATAGGGGTATGCAGCTTACCGCTATGTGGCCGGGGTATGCAACTAACCGCTATGTGGCCGAGGTATGCAACTAACCACTATGTGGCCGAGGTATGCAACTAACCGCTATGTGACAGGGGTATGCAGCTTACCGCTATGTGGCCGAGGTATGCAACTAACCGCTATGTGGCCGAGGTATGCAACTAACCGCTATGTGGCCGAGGTATGCAACTAACCGCTATGTGGCCTAGGTATGCAACTAACCACTATGTGGCCGAGGTATGCAACTAACCACTATGTGGACGAGGTATGCAACTATCCGCTATGTGGCCGAGGTATGCAACTAACCACTATGTGGCCGAGGTATGCAACTAACCGCTATGTGGCCGGGGTATGCAACTAACCGCTATGTGGCCGAGGTATGCAACTAACCACTATGTGGCCGAGGTATGCAACTAACCGCTATGTGACAGGGGTATGCAGCTTACCGCTATGTGGCCGAGGTATGCAACTAACCGCTATGTGGCCGAGGTATGCAACTTACCGCTATGTGGCCGAGGAATGCAACTAACCGCTATGTGGCCGAGGTATGCAACTAACCACTATGTGGCCGAGGTATGCAACTAACCACTATGTGGACGAGGTATGCAACTAACCGCTATGTGGCCGAGGTATGCAACTAACCGCTATGTGGCCGAGGTATGCAGCTTACCGCTATGTGGCCGAGGTATGCAACTAACCGCTATGTGGCCGAGGTATGCAACTAACCGCTATGTGGCCTAGGTATGCAACTAACCACTATGTGGCCGAGGTATGCAACTAACCGTTATGTGACAGGGGTATGCAGCTTACCAGTATGTGGCCGAGGTAAGTAGTAACTAACCGCTAGGTGGCCGAGGTATGCGACTAACCGCTATGTGGCCGAGGTATACAACTAACCGTTATGTGACAGGGGTATGCAGCTTACCGCTATGTGACCGAGGTATGCAACTAACCACTTTGTGGCCGAGGTATGCAACTAACCGCTATGTGGCCGAGGTATGCAACTAACCGCTATGCGGCTGAAGTATGTAACTAACCGCTATGCGGTCGAGGTATGCAACTAACCGGTATGTGACCGAGGTTTGCAACAAAGCGGTGTGTGGCCGAGGTATGCATCTCAGCGGTGTTTGGCCGAGGTATACAACTAAGCAGTCTGTGACCGAGGTATGCAACTAAGCGATGTGTGGCCGAGGTATGTAACTAAGCAGTGTGTGGCCGATGTAGGTAACTAAGCGGTGTGTGGCCGAGGTATGTAACTGAGCGGTGTGTGGCCGAGGTATGCAATTAAGCGATGTGTGACCGAGGTATGCAACTAAGCGGTGTGTGGCCGAGGTATGTAACTGAGCTGTGTGTGGCCGAGGTAGGTAACTGAGCGGTGTGTGGCCGAGGTATGTAACTGAGCGGTGTGTGGCCGAGGTATGTAACTGAGCGGTGTGTGGCCGAGGTATGTAACTAAGCTGTGTGTGACCGAGGTATGTAACTGAGCGGTGTGTGGCCGAGGTATGTAACTGAGCTGTGTGTGGCCGAGGTAGGTAACTAAGCGGTGTGTTGCCGAGGTATGTAACTGAGCGGTGTGTGGCCGAGGTATGTAACTGAGCGGTGTGTGGCCGAGGTATGCAATTAAGCGATGTGTGGCCGAGGTAGGTAACTAAGCGGTGTGTGGCCGAGGTATGTAACTGAGCGGTGTGTGGCCGAGGTATGTAACTAAGCGGTGTGTGGCCGAGGTATGTAACTGAGCGGTGTGTGCCCGAGGTATGTAACTGAGCGGTGTGTGGCCGAGGTATGTAACTAAGCTGTGTGTGACCGAGGTATGTAACTGAGCGGTGTGTGGCCGAGGTATGTAACTGAGCTGTGTGTGGCCGAGGTAGGTAACTAAGCGGTGTGTTGTCGAGGAATGTAACTGAGCGGTGTGTGGCCGAGGTATGTAACTGAGCGGTGTGTGGCCGAGGTATGTAACTAAGCTGTGTGTGGCCGAGGTAGGTAACTAAGCGGTGTGTGGCCGAGGTATGTAACTGAGCGGTGTGTGGCCGAGGTATGTAACTAAGCGGTGTGTGGCCGAGGTATGTAACTGAGCGGTGTGTGGCCGAGGTAGGTAACTAAGCGATGTGTGGCCGAGGTATATAACTAAGCTGTGTGTCCGAGGTAGGTAATTAAGCGGTGTGTGGCCGAGGTATGTAACTGAGCGGTGTGTGGCCGAGGTATGTAACTGAGCTGTGTGTGGTGGAGGTATGTAACTAAGCTGTGGGTTGCCGAGGTATGAAATTAAGCGGTGTGTGACCGAGGTATGCAACTAAGCGGTGTGTGGCCGAGGTATGCAACTAAGCGTAGTGTGGCCGAGGTATGTAACTAAGCGGTGTATGACCGAGGTATGCAACTAACCGCTATGTAATCGCGGTATATGTGACCGAGTTATGCAACTAACCGCTATGTGACCGAGGTATGCATCTAATCGGTATATGACCGATGTATGCAACTAACCGGTATGTGGCAGAGGTTTGCAACTTAGCGGTGTGTGGCCGAGGTATGCAACTAAGCAGTGTGTGGCCGAGGTATGCAACTTAGCGGTGTATGGCCGAGATATGCAACTAAGCGTTATATGACCGAGGTATGCACCCATCCGGTATGTGGCCGAGGTATGCAACTAACCTATATGTGACCGAGGTATGCAACTAAGCGTTATATGACCGAGGTATGCACCCAACCGGTATGTGGCCGAGGTATGCAACTAAGCGGTGTGTAGCCGAGGTATGCAACTAAGCTGTGTGTGACCAAGGTATTAACTAAGCGGTGTGTGACCGAGGTATGTAACTAAGCGGTATGTGGCCGAGGTATGCAACTAAGCGGTGTGACCGAGGTATGCAACTAACCGGTATCTAACTGAGGTATGCAACTAAGCAGTATGTGACCAAGGTATGCAACTAACCGGTATGTGACCAAGGTATACAACTGATTGCTATGTGACCGAGGGATACAATTAACCGGTACGTGACCGAGGTTTGCAACTAACCGGTATGTGACCAAGGTACACAACTAACCGGTATGTGACCAAGGTATGCAACTAACCGGTATGTGACCGAGGGATGCAATTAACCGGTACATGACCGAGGTATATGTGACCGAGGTATGCAACTAACCGCTATGTGATCGAGGTATATGTGGCCAAGGTATGCAACTAAGCGGTATGTGACCGAGGTATACAACTAACCAGTATGTGACCGAGGTATACATGTAAGCGGTATGTGGCAGAGGTATACAACTAAGCGGTATATGACCGAGGTATACAACTAAGCGGTAGGTTACCGAGGTATACAAGTAAGCGGTATGTGACCGAGGTATACAACTAAGCGGTATATGACCGAGGTATACAACTAAGCGGTATGTGACCGAGGTATGCAATCGACCGGTATGTGACCGAGGGATACAACTGACCGGTATATGACCGAGGTATGCAACTAACCGGTATATGACCGAGATATGCAACTTACCAATATATGACCGAGGTATGCAACTAACCGATATACTTTTAAGACCATCCACTGATCATTCCTGTCTGTATCAATGCTTCATTTTCATTCACCGACGTTGTTTTCACCGATCGTTAATCCTAGGGGACTTGAACGACCACAGATGTACAAGGATGTAATGTTTCGGATATGAGTATTATTCAAAGAAACTGTGGACCACGGACACACAGATGGCGAGGGGTCACTCTTCTCCTATTACTTCCCCTATCACTACGTTGCTGTAGTATGACAGAGAACCAGACTAATAATCACAACAACAAGAAATGACGTCACAGCTTCGTTGTCGTATTTCCCGGAAAACAAAATAATAATGTTTCTAGCTGATTGGATAGTATCCTGAACAAAGTGTACTACTAAGAAAGGCCAGTTCATATGGTAGAAAACTTGAAAAATGAGGTCATTGGGAAATTGTTAGTTAATTGCGCACATTCAATGCATGAGCATAAGAATGCAAAATAAACTATGGCACTGCAGACAATGGCTGAGAGTGCATATCTTGACATATTTTAAATGCCTCTGCAACATTAATCTTGTACATAGATTTAACGAACTGCAATATATGTTATAATTATCATAAGTAGAGTAATACAGACAGGAAACAGTACTCACACTGCATGGCTGACGTGGTTACTTTATCAGGAAGTACTTGGTCGTTTTAATTAGACGGGATGTTACCAGAAGAATGAAAATCACTAACATCGCTTTGAAATAGCTTAAATGATTTTGTTCTCATAAGTAGACAATCATTTTCTAGTCGCATACTTTAATTGATTATTGTAATACAATTCCTACCATAAGTGAGCAAATAAAAACCACCACTGCCATTTATCAGATCTCATGTTGATAATTGTACCGTAAATGTAATATGTAAAACCTCAAATAAACACAACCTGGATATTAAGATGAACCTCGAGATAAGGCGACATTTTCAGGCCCATTTTCAATGTTTTACACTTTTGCATAGTTTCAAGGGTCCAAAGGATGGTCTTATTATTGAGGTTTTAACCTTTGACTGACTGTGGAATCCTTTTAACGAAAACGAAACCGAAACTAAAAATACATTTATAGTTATATAATTAATAAATACTGTAGCGCACTAACAATCCAAAAGCCAAACAGTAACGACAGCAGCGCCTAGCCTTACACGCAAGAGTAAGACACAGAACGAACCATCCACATCCCCAAAACGGGATATTTCAAACAAGCCTATATATGGGCCTACTCACTCCGCAATGAATGACACATTGTGAACCTCGAATTATCTGCATAAGCTTGTATCATTAATATACAACTTTCGCATCGAGACTACCTATATCAGTATACACCGATATCAATGTACAGCGCAATCTCTGTAGAGCAACGCCCTTTCAGAGCTGCAAATATTCGCTATTGTTTATAAGGTTTTTGCTCAAGAGAGGGCTGCTCTGGAGAGGTTGTACTGTAATTTCAATAATGAATTTATTCACTATTAAAATTTTATATGCTTAAAGAAACATTTTAATAACATTGTGTATTGACATCTGCTGGTGTCACTCCTTACATAAAAACACCCATTCAGTTGGTCCAGGCCCTTATAGACTGTTCTGTAATTCCTGAGTGCAATCGTTTGAAAAGAGACAAGCTTACTGTTCTGGAATTTCATATACGCAGACTATTTTTCCAGTTGCACACAACTCGATATAAAATTTTCAAAGAGATTTCAAAACAATGACGTATTTTGTTCTGGTTGATCTACTAACCCAACTAATGTGTGGTCTATTGCAGATTTGACTGAAAGTTATTATATGAGCTGAATATATGTGCTTCACTTGATCAATACTGACTATAAGTTAAACTGTATACAGTGTACTGTACATATTTGTGTGGTGGAGGTGAACATTATACATTATTAACATTTGGATTTTATTTATACCTATCATCATTGCTGGGGTTCGTCATTGATGGCGGTGAAGATCAACAGATAACAGATAATAGCAAAAATGACATATTTATCACAATACATGTGCACATGACCCAGGATGACCCGGTATTTTGACAAGATTAAAGAATTTAAATCTTGACATCGAGAAAAGCTCGAGGGTTTAAGTAGTTGTAAAAAAATGTTTTACATTCTGTGTCTCAAAATAAAAGATATGTTCTGTTCTGTTCAGTATTTTGAATGATTTTTTATGTGATACTTAAACTGTGATACAAAAATTGAGTATATTAGGGAATATTAGTTGTGAATCAGATGGCTTAGCCCGGATCCAGTACAACTTTTGTCTTTACTGTTACTTAATTCATCTAAATGAATTTACATATCGAACCAGATGTCTACAGAAAATAACATGGCAAAGTTATTACCAAATGTTATACGCCGGCATTGTCCGTCCACTAAAAATGAAAACGTTCGTTATGTTTGTATCATTGTATATAAATTATGTTGTATGAATATTAAATACAGTTTAAACTAAATGAAAACGTTCGTAAGAATATAATTTATTATTATATGCGTATGCATTTAAGCAAAATTAAGTGCCATGATACTGATGTATCAAAGCACTTACGGAACTCTTAACTTTACGGTCAAGTTAAAATTCTTTATAATTCTTTAACATAAAGGAAGCTTGTATCAATAACGTTTTCTTTTATTTAATTCCTACAAAAGATAAGTATTTTATGTGCTTAACTTCAATATTTCCGTAAGGGATCTGACAAAAATGTACCCATGTGTCTAAATTCATACATAATTTAATCTAATATGGAAGTGAACATAAACTCATTTAGAATACATTTAGTTGCACTGAGTGAGTGCATGTAATTTAAGTATACACAAACATCACCAATTCACAGAAATACTAAATATAGTTCGTCGTCATTCGACCATATACGATGTTATGCAATACCGCCTTATGAGAATTAGTCAGTGGCACATGACTGCCGTACACTTGCCAACATCAATTATAAACAGCTAAAAGTTGTATTATATAGTCCAGTTAGGATATTGTGACAGTGACGTTGCAGTTTATGTGTACGCAAAAAATCACAACCATTGTTTAAACAGGTAGAGCGAAGAGTATGTTTGTTTAGCATTGAACTCATTGTTGTTTGTACAGTATTAGCCTTTATAATTGGTTTTACACCGTTATAGTGGACTCGACTGCTGCGTCACTGGATTTTTATCCTGACTGGACTATAAATGTTTAACTGATTGTCTGAGATATTCACGAACAACACAATAACAGTTAATACATCAACAGGAGTGAAAAATCCATAATGAGGTTCATCACCTTACACGTGCATGTGATGAACCTCATCATGGATTTTTCAAATTGTTTGCAATGATAGTTATAATTATTGATTGTCTGAGATATTCACGAACAACACAATAACAGTTAATACATCAACAGGAGTGAAAAATCCATAATGAGGTTCATCACCTTACACGTGCATGTGATGAACCTCATCATGGATTTTTCAAATTGTTTGCAATGATAGTTATAATTATTTATGTATTTACACACGGGACCACTTCTACCGGACAGTTTTCATAATCAACCTTTTCTACATCAAACGACTACGATCTTTGTTATTCATGCAAACTATCTCAATAATTGATTATGAAAGTACTGTTTTCTATGTGAGCATCATTCTAGAATAGATACAGGAAATCAGCGGAAAATCAATAATTTCGATCAGCTGTAATCACTTAAATCGGGCTTGTTATGTTGTAGTTATTGTAGACATGATCCATGGGCATTAAGCCTTTATTTCTGAAATTAACTGTAAACTGTATTGTTCATATTGTACCTTAAATTATAATTGTACACACTAGTCTACATTTATGAGACTAGTATGCACGGGGTTTATTTAATTACTTTCGAATCTGGTGAAGAAACGAAACCTATTTAATCACTTAAGATTTTTTTATTCATCTAAAACTGAAACCATGACGTCGGTTCTATATGAATCATAACGTGAGAGTACAATGTTTTGGGACATGTGGATAGTGTCATTTTTGCAACACATCCTGTTATATATCTCGCAAAGTTTTGTATCTGGTTGTTCGCTAGTTTGTGCAATGAATTGCAGCGAAATCATGCAATATTTAATGCATTATATAAATGAACAACAACAATAAATAAATACAATGTACCTAAAGGGTGTAAAGAAAGTTCGTTCCGATTTCTGAAAAGCCTTTGTACATAAAACAAATAAATATATTTGTACCAAATTTTGCATTCAGATTGCTTGTACAATGACATCATTATGTGCAACAGTTTTGGCTAATTTGACCGTTAATTTGTTTCAAACGCAATGAATAAATATATTGAACTTGTAAACGACGTCGTGGCTGGGTAAAGTTCGAAATATTCCTTTTGTTATCCCCTCACTGTATCGTTGTGTATGTTTTAAACTCGTAATGAACTAAACTAATGTTTAACCTTATATAAGGACAATACATCACCCAAATTATGAGGCTGTAAGAGTTCTCGTTTTGTAAATCATTGCCATTTGTTTTCCCATATACGTTGTTTTTTCAAAACAAGAGGGCCCAAAGGGCCATAGGTCGCTCACCTGTCCTAGTAGTTCATGCACCCCTAATGGTAGCCTCTATTGCATGTACAATGTTTTCATATGGTATTATGTTTTATAATTTACATCACATTTAGACCCAATGACATATTGAAGTGATTTGACCTTGTGACCTAGTTTTTGACCCAGATGACCCGATATCGAACTTGACTTAGATTTTGATGACATGATCATTGTGACCAAGTTTCATAAAGATTAGGCCAACATTGTGACCTCTAGTGACTACACAAGGTTTTTCTATGATTTGACCTTGTGACCTGGTTTTTGACCCCGGATGACCAAATATCGAACTTGACCTAGATTTTGTTGACATGATCATTGTGACCTAATTTCATAAAGAGTAGGCCAAAATTGTGACCTCTAATGACTACACCAGGTTTTTCTATGATTTGATCTCGTGACCTAGTTTTTGACCCCGGATGACCCAATATCGAACTTGATCTAGATTTTGTTTAGATAATCATTGTGACCTAGTTTCATATAGATTAGGCCAAAATTGGGACCTCTAGTGACTACACAAGGTTTTTCTATGATTTGACCTTGTGATCTAGTTTTTGACCCCGGATGACCCGAATATCGAACTTGATCTAGATTTTGTTTAGATAATCATTGTGACCTAGTTTCATATAGATTAGGCCAAAATTGGGACCTCTAGTGACTACACAAGGTTTTTCTATGATTTGACCTTGTGACCTAGTTTTTGACCCCGGGTGACCTAATATCGAAGTTGACCTAGATTCTGTTGAGATGATCATTGTGACCAAGTTTCATAAAGATTAGGCTAAAATTGTGACCTCTAGTGATAAAACAAGGTTTTTCTATAAGTTGACATTGTGACCTAAGTTTGTGACCCCTGATGACCCAATATCGAACTTGGTCTAGATTTGTTGAGATGATCATTGTGACCAAGTTTCATAATGATTAAGCTAAAACTGTGACCTCTAGTGTCTACACAAGTAATTGTGGACGGACGGACGGACGACGAACGAAGAGTGATCACAAAAGCTCACTCTGTCACTTTGTGACAGGTGAGCTAATGATGCGTTTTTGTCTAGTTTCTTTAATTTATAGTTATTTAGTTACTCTTTACTTGAAAAATGAGGCATGACTTCGCCAACGCCTTTTGATGTTCGTAGAAGTTCTTCCTGTAAGTGTCTGCCATTATTTTTGATACAGTCGGTCAGTTTCTTTACCCTACTCTCAATTTTCCCTGGACGTTTACGTCACGTCACGTTCGACAAATTCGAGACCATGTTCTTGCAAATTCATAGTTGTGCTCCAATTATATGAGTATCCGTCTTTTCGCCATCCATAACGTTAAGCATGGCGTACTGTTTAACAATATTACTGTCTAAAATACCTAAACCTGGCTATGTTATATATTTTCAGTTATTTATATTTGTCGATTATTTTTTTATGGTAGTCGACGTAACGTAAACGTAAGCTTACTTCCGCGTTCTAAAAATCCATGGCAACGGTGCTCATCAGAACGGAATCCAAGCAAAAATATAATCCACAGTTCCTAAATTTAATATTGTACCTTCGTTTCAAATTGCGTAATATTTTGCTTAGTAAAAATAAAAATACACCATACTTTCTGACCGAAACGAACTTTCTTTACACCCTTTATTTGTGGTATTTTATCGATCAACACACTTTGTGTTAAACCATTGAATGTATCGGCATTGTATGTGATATATGTTATTGCATTTAATTAGTCGAGATGTTGTTCTGTCACATTTAGCGAAGTAATTCATTTACAACCCAGGCACATAAATCAAAAGCTCATGGAACGTTCTAAATATTCAATACTGATACATCGATCGACATTACAGTCAATCGTGTATCAGTAGTCACCTATATTAAGCAACAGTTAAACCTCCTTGAGCAGCCAATACCATTCGATGCCAATCAGTGTTTTTTATATCTAATATATGTGTATACAATACAATAACCACATGCTTTTGGCAACTATTATCATTATTATCGTTATTATCATTATAATTATTATACAAAAACCACCTGTTTCAAAAACCTATTCCGTTTGGGATCAAACCTTCAACCGTCCGTCCCCGAGGCGGACTCTCCCACTACATGACCATCTAGGACGGTCCGACTGGTTGATAAACTCCATGTTATAATCATAATCTCTATTAAAAAAATATTTGCAAATTTTCCAGAGTTTCCACATATTTAAATGATTTGGAGTTATGATACCAACCCAGTGGTAAGTTAGGTAACATCGATGAAAAGTTGCTTGCTGTGGTATACGGCCTACCTGATGCAATAGTGACATTGCGTAACATCACTTTGACAGTACTTTGTCAATATAGATAGATATATAACATAACATAATTAATATGTAATAAAAACACACATGATTAATACGGATTTGACAAAATGGTCTTTTGTCTGCATTTTTCATTGCAAACAACCAAGTATAAAAGTACTGTCATTTAATCTAAGTTAACGCCTTTTTCGTTTTTATAGAGTAATGTAAAGTCTTTAAAATGTTCGTAGATAACACTGAATATTACACAACGAATTAAGACAGAATAATCCTGACTTATGTGTTTGACTGATGTCTGATTCAAATATTTCACAGCAGTAGGTGCCTCCAGAGTTTCCCCCGGGTATTTAAACTTACATCTGACAGCAATTTGTAAACACGTTAGACCAAAGAACCTGAATGATTCTCTGATAATGCCTGTTCACGTATCTCATCAGGTACATAAATATGCCACCATAACATAACAATCAGCTAGAGACTGGAGGAAGTCCCGTTTAATGTATTTTTTACCTGTAACATTTTATAACGTTAAGTTCTAATTAGTTAGGGTGTCTGAAAGGTTATCAATTGCAGATTCTCATGAATACATTTGATTATCAAACTGAACAGCACTTAAATGTTTTTCGAAATATTATTCAATATTCATGAGAAGTAAAACCTCAATATCGTTTTAATTGTAAACAAAAGAACAAAAACAACACGGTTATCATAAATGATGTATCTCCCGTCTCACTGGCCAAACCATCTACCCGAAGAGCGGCGTTTTTGAATCCCAGGATGCTTGCGTATTTTCGCTAGCATTTAAGGATGGTAGAGCCTAACAAGGAAGTGCATCATTGATCGAAATGACTGACCCTTTAAGTAGGGGTCAGACATTATAATCAATAAACTGGTTGTTGATAAGATAAATTAGGTGGAACACGGCGTAATTAACAATTAGCATACCATGAGCATAACAAGTATAGTAACCTTCTTGGTAATATGACATAATTTCACCAAGTTTATACTAAATTATCCTGAAGGTTGATGATAACCTTCAAACGGCGTTAATTAAAACTGTTATTAAATTCATTACTTAACCCGTAAAACGGCCGAGAATACGGTATTATTGCTATTTATCTTCACTTTGTCGAGCTGGTCATTTATGATACATTTATGTATAAATCTTATTTGAATTTATTAGCAAGTGTTGCCGATTACCGATAACTTCACTCTGTAGTCGAGGAACGGAGATCAGAACCACAGAACGCCGTGTTGTCCGTGCCTGTCTGTACATACCCTATGTATAGGTTAGAGTTTATTAAATATTTTCTTAGTTTAAACTCTAACCGACTTAGTGTTGGCTCTGCCTTGAATAATTAAAACCCCAAGAAGCACGAGATTCGCGTGCCTGTAAATGGGTCAGTACATGGACAATAATTGGCGCGAAAGAGACGCGTTTAATGGTGAAATAGACGGTTACATTTTATTAGGTGTGTTTAACAATAAACTGTGTGAAATATATTGATACCTCCGTTCAAATAAATGGTTATTACTACACACCGTCATTAAAGGTGCTGCCTCACAGATCGGGCTAAAATTTTTGTATGACGTAATTTTCCTACCTAACCAAGTATTTATATAATAGAAAGTCACTGGTGGTTGCTTTATGAAAGATGTATGGCATATGAGCAATTTAAATCACTCTTGATATTTGGCACTCAGTATTTTTCTGTTTGAAAATATCGCAGAGTTTCCTTCCAAAATGTTCTATGAATTATGTAATTCAGACATGATCAAACTGTAACTTCAACAAACTAAAGCCTAAACATCTGTGAGGTATTCGGTTCGTTTCGCAATTCATTTTCATCGAATGCAAACACGTTTCAAACAATTTAAGTGATAGTAGTGCTAATTCTATAGGGTATTAATACCCTAGAGAATTTTGGGTGTAAATATGCTAAGTTCACGAAAAGGCGTGGTATATTTGCGCATGTGCAGTGGCTTCATTTTACTTCTTGGTGAAGACGCATTAATTCGAAAAATAGAACGTTCTTCATGGATTAGACGACGAAAATCGAGTCCGCTGATTGGTCGAAAAAATCGTGCAAACACTAAGTTTAATTAAAGGAGACAACTCTTCAGTCTACTCTTTTTTCATGAAATTATTCCCTTTGCACCCTCAAACATAAATAATCAAGCCCAAAATAAAATCTAGCTAAAATTGAAAACAAAATTATGATAATTGATTGAAAAAAATATATTATCTAATCGGGTAGCCAGACTAGTGCCGCAACTGTAGAACGAGCATCTATATGTTTTGAAGTTACAGTAGGATGACGGTGTCTCATGAAAAACACACGATCTGTTAATTTGACAAGTTTAACGAAGTGCGCATGTGCGAAGGTGGCGCGTTTTGCGGCATGAAAAATACAAGTTGGACGGAAATGGCGGATCGATGTTTACAACTTCCTTGCAGAAACCAAGTAGCTACAGTAAGTGTCGCACATTATTGACATTAGTTGCTCGTGGCGCGGACGCCAGAACAACCGAACGACGTTGTCATAAATGAGCCGCTATCAGTAGCTTTTACCAACATTTATCTATACCATTCCCAGAAGATCATGTCCCTACATAATTTATGGCATTATTCCGTACTAGGATGTTATGTTAAGACGTCGTTCTTACAAATAAAAGACACATTTAATATGTTTAGCCCTTACTTGTCAGATTTCTAATTTACTAAAGTCTATGACAAACTGCAGGTATTCTGTAGTAATTGGTTTTAAACGCGACCAAGTTTCATAGTTTTATATTCACTGCAGTATAATATTGTTTCAAACGGTTGTGTAATATCTCACGATAGTTCATGTTTATTGTGGACCGAAAGATTAATACTCTTTATATTTATTTGTTTACTCATACACACATCTGGCTGTCATCATGACTCTTTGTTTGAGATAGAAAGATTAAAGCAAGTTGGTTCCCTTATCTTTCTTCGTAAATTTACGATACATTGTGTAAATATGAAGAGACAGAAACCAGACTAAGCTTTAAAGTGCTCAATAGTGTCACAATATAGTTCATGTACGCCCCGGCCTGTTTCAAAGACTACCTGTGAACAAAGACCGTTATAACAAAACCTGTCTAACCAACACTTTTATCTCTATCAGAACATTTTCACTGACATTTAACTGTTTTAAAGAAAGAGCACCTGTCAATGACTACCACATTTTCCTTTCCTGTGGGTGTTATTTACAGACAAGCTTGACTACGATTAGGCGTTGAACTTACAATATGGGGTATGCCTACATTTAACTTCCACAGTTTCAAGTATCAAAATCTGAGATTATACGTGGCCGAATTATTATGAAGGTCTCCGAGATATGAAACAAAAAGTTCGTATGGTAAAATATTAACCTAGATAGTGAACATGTATTCATCAGAAATGTGTGCTTTGTGTTAAGTGTCTGTGCATGTGCAAACAATTGCAACGTTCGGGTGAAAATAAGTGCACACAATGTTATATTTCATAATAATTTCGAGGTTTTCTTTAATAATTATGCAGTGTGTGCTTGAGCAGCTGACAGGTACATTGAATATCAGTACAATGATAATGATCCATTTCATAGGGATAATATTACACTCATATAGAAGCCCACGAGAACGGGTGACCGTGTGACGCCTCGGGAAGTTAATGTAAAACAATAAACGCGCATAGAATACATTTGTGACTGAAGGACAACTGACGGACAGACCACGTCGACTTCCCCGATGCGTCACACGGTCACCCCTTCTCGTGGGCTTTTATATAAAGAACGAAATAATTAAATGATCACGGAATGAATTCAATAGATTTCTATTGTGTTAGGCAACACCTCCGATTACCTAAAATGGCTTACGCGTGTGCGGACGGACGGACGGACAAAGCAACGTGTACACAGTCACTGATATAATAAAACATTAATTTACTCACTGAAAATCATAACCGAGTGCAAAGATAAACAACTTATTAGTTATGTATGGGTTACAAAATATCGCTTATGTTCGTACTATCAACGACCTGGATTTAGGATATATATAAACATGAAAGTATTTTGTGTTTTCCAATACTAGTCCGTGGAAAGGAAGGGAATTTCCCTCAATGTTCTCTAAGTTTCACCAGCGCAACAGATCATCCTAATTGCGCAGTTTCATGTCACTGTGTTAGCATATTCACCAGTAGGCAATGTCAGATAATTTCTTTGCTCTCATGAAACATTGACAGTATAACACGTGTTTGTCTGCAAAAGTATCTTTATGAATCAAAACATATTAAGTACACTCGTACACATTGCAAAAGCACTACGTCTTTGCATTAAGAAGGGGTACCAACAAAGAAGAAATATCTCTAGATGAAAAAAATATTTACCATTTCATAACACGTGAAATCCCATACCAACGGAACAAAAATGTAACTATTTAATAGAGATGGAACTATTTTAAATGAGGATAAATCCTAACGAACCATCATATTTCACATTGCCAGTCCGATAACATGTAATATCATTCAGCAAAACATTCTATACTATAACAATTGTGCAAAAGGTTAGATGTCAGATGGTAAGTGGAAAATAAAATATGCATAACCCACACTTAAAAGTCTAGATCGGTAAAATACCTGACAAAGTTGGAGCAATACATGCATTAAGTTATTACGAGCACCTGTATGACATTGATACGATTAATCCAAAATGTATAATATTTTCCGCTATATCTGGCCGTGTGGTCTGCAAAGTATCTGGAAGTGCCAGGAAGTTGTGTATCGGTGCTATACACCGGGCACATTAAAGAACCAGGCTGTCTATTCGAAAAAAGAGCTAGGCGCACTTCTGCAGCGCCGGACATGCCTGTATCTAATGTCTCTCTCTCCCTTCAGGGGCTTTCTCTCAGTCTGTCAGATCATGCTGTATCTGCACTGGTAGAGGATGCACCTGCGCCCTTGTGGCTGCAACACAATTATGTAAAGTACCTTTGAACGTGCGTTCGCATGAAAAGGGCTCTATATAAATCTGGTATTTTTATTTTTTTATTTATGTTACAATGTTATAATGATATTTATACATTAGTTTAACCATTAGATAAAAACGTTTATATTTGGTTGATCAAACTATGGCATTAAATAGGCGAGTGTTAAGTTGATGACCAACTATAAAATAAATCTATACATTTGAAGACAAAAAATCCTCCACTACATATTGTTTTAAAATGTTGTTTGATGAGCCAATACTCAGCAGTGTTTCAGTAACATAGGGGAACATGTCATATTTTCAGAAGACTGGAGTTATAGTATAATTATGCTGAGTGCCAAGCAAGGGATATATTACCAGTACTCTTTTAAACGACTTTAATATGTTACGGTCTGAGATCGAATCAGGGACCTCATGCACTTATTGATGTGGAGGAAGTAGGTTCAATGTTATACATGTATACCATACATTTATGTTATGTATTATTATTAAAATTGTCAATAGTTTAGAAGATATTTCCTTGGGATACTGGGCTGTTTATACCATTCCTATGCCCTAGTTTGCGCTTACCAGTTTTGGAAGAGAGCACCGAGTGTCAAGGAGCTATACCAATATAGCGTTTTTAAAGATCTTGGTTCTAGAGTAGGACGACCAAGACACATTCATACAGTATTTCAAATTTAAAAATAAATATTATAAAACATTGTGTAAACCTTAAACACCGAGTGTGTATGTACCGTAATTATGATTATATTTTTCACAACCTTGGATTATAGTTGGTTTACTTACTGTAAAAAGTTTTTGAATATAGCATAAAGTATACTACTCAAAGTTTGATAAGGGTCAATAAATCAATATTCATTTCTGTTTTATGTTAACAGAACAAATCCGATTAAGAAAATGTTGTGCACATGTTAAGCTATGACATCTAATTCGCTGATGATTTAAAAATAATAATGAGCTGCCTTTGATATGCATTGATACAATGTCGTCTATTTCTACGTAATTGATAAGTGACAGGAGTAAGTAATTGTTGTCCCTTTCTGTACTCAAAATGTGTAACACCCAAAGTACCAATAAAATCGGACCGAATTCTGTTATAACAGACGCTTTAATGCAACACGAACATTTGGGTGAAGTTGGGCTTATCAGAACTTAGATATCAACCTTTAAAGCAATCTTTATTCGTTTATATTAATACAGAAAATTACAGACGTAACATTATGTTTCTGAAAATTCATTATCTTATTCAATTTGCAAAATTGTTACAAGGGATATTTTGGTGACCCTGATCAAATTTTGGGTAGTATATTATACCTCTTATCAATTTATCATTCAACCGAACTTTTAAAACAAAGAAACAACTTTGTCAGAATGTGTGTCTCTATGAAATCTAGGCCAAGTACTAAACAAGGTCCAGGGGTGTGGAAAATCCCAATTTTTTCACTTGCGAATGATAAAGTTGGACTGAAAAATCCACTTGCCCGAAAACTAAATCTACTTGCCCAGGAAAATACAAAAAAGCAACAAAATATCAGTTTCATTCAATTATTTATCATGTACAGGATTATAGAGAACTAGATTTAATTCAAAGTTTGTTAAGTAAATCATTTTTGGTCAGTAATTTAGGAATTCATCATTGCTAAGGTAAAATAAGGCACTTAATATCATTTTTCTTAGGATAATTTTGCACTTGCCCAAGGGCAAGCTAGATGGAAAAATCTACTTTCCCGCAGACAAAAAAGTGCAAGTCGAACATAGGAATTCCACCCTCTGAGATCACTAGGTCAGATCTTAAAAAAAGCTTGTTAACACATGAGAGGTCACAATTATGGACCAATCTTCATAAATCATGGTCAGAATGTATGTCTGTATAAAGTCTTGGTCAAATTAGAAATTGGGTCATGTGGGGTAAAAAAATAGGTCACTAGGTCAAATCTTAGAAAAAGCGTGTGAACGCATTAGAGGCAAAATTATGATCCAATCTTCTTGAAACTTGACCAGAATGTATTTCATGAAATCTAGGTCAAGTTTGAAACTGGGTCATGTCAAGTTTTGTAATTATGAGAAAGAATGTTAGAGTACCACTCAAAGGGTCAGGAAAACAATATTCCTGTACTGTTTGTTTGTTTATACTGTTTTAATTCCCACTGTATTCAGTTATACGGAGACTAAACAGTCACTTATCTTGACATCGGTTGAATTCTCCAAGTCGTAAAAATGGTCATTGTAAATATCCCTTGCTTGATGCTCAGCATACATGTAGTTACTTAAGTAAAGTCCAGGTAACTGCTGGTTCTCTTAGTGTCTTGAGCAGCACACACGTTTGAGTAAGGGAGTGTTTATCAGAACTCTGACATAAAATATTATGACACAACATTGATTCGATATTGGTTGTAATGGCATCAGTACGCCACACATCTGTACTTTCAGTGCTTTGATTAAATACTAATTTTATCTGTAAATAACGTGACTGAAAGATAGGTTAAATTGTTTCATCAGTACAGTGGTTATTATTCAGTAAATTAATTTAATGCAATTTTATTATGGAATAAAAGTTTGTTTTGATTGGTCAAAGGTTTGTTGTTTTAAATAGTTCAATGCATTTATCTAGGGTGTTTACTAGGATTGATTAACCAGAGTGAACACGTTATGCATAACATTTGCAATTTCGGTAATTATAATTATATGAATTATAATTGTTTTCTGAATACGTCGCTGTAAAAAGCAGTTTGTGCTAGACGTGGTATGCTCCAGAAATAGCGAAGCAACCATGACGTCCATTAGATGCAGTACTTTAGCTCAGTTAAAGTGAATAAAAGTAACCTTCTGATCAACCAAGAATTATATTAATTTATAATAATTGAATTAAGATACAGAGATAATAGGTCAATTATTCACAGAGCACTATTGAATCACCGTGACAGCTGTTTACAATCTAACTGTACTTAAATCTTTCTAAACGTATTTTATTAGATGAGATTATTATTCATAGGTTAAACTGTAAAAATGGACACTCAAAAATTACACACCACGTCACGTTCGTGGAAGGAAAAATCAACAAGGGTCGTTTCACTAAATTTCATTGTGGGGAGCGGTGGCCTAGGGGTAGGGCGCGCGCTTCGGGGTCGAGAGGTCCCGGGTTCAACCCCCGTCTGGACCACTGCTTAATTTCTCAGAGCACGAATAACCCGCATGCTCCACTCGACCAAGGTGTGAATTGGTACCTGCGAGGGCTGTGTCTGAACATGTTCGATAGTCCTGGGCGCCGAAGATCGATGTCGGCTGCACACCCACCAGGAGAGTAATAGTCTCCCCAGGGAGACTCGAACGTAGGTTTCCATAGGTAGCCCAATGAACAGGGGAAGTTTAAATGCCAAAGGGTGGCTGAACGGCTGAACTGCTGAAAGCAGCCCTAGAAAATTGGTAACTTAACCTTTTTTTATATAATATTTGCGAACATTACTTCTTAGAGAAAATTTAGAGAGAAAAAACAAGCGTATGAGTGTTTAACAACCGCGTTATTCAAGACTCTGATATTTGCAGCGAAGTATTTGTTTTAGCGTATGCATGCCTCAATCTGCAAACATATGTTTATAATTATAGGAAAAATGTAATCTAATTACTAGTTTACGCATAACACGATACAAAATTCGTGAACAATATTAAATGAACAAGTCACTTACGTCTAGCTCATCATTATCCAAATCATCTTTCAAAGGTTTTAATTCTATTTCCACACTGTCATTGCTTGCATTATAAATACTCTGTGTGCTAGTAGCCATTTAAATTCAGATATATTTCGTTAAATGAACTTCTATCGAGTTAGGCAGTTCCCTGAATGATATAAAATATACACATAGACCGAAACCGAAAGTAGAATCTATTCATGGTTATTGCTAAAAAATAACCACATTTATTTTAGCGAGATCTGTGCAATAGTAATAGGTCCCTTCTTAACTCATTTCTAACCGAACGTTTTGAGTCCGGCTGATCCGGTCAATACAGAACTTTATTGCATTCGATGACGTCACTTCGTCTTTCCTGTATGTATCTCCAAGGGCAAAGTTTACAAAAATCCCACCCACCCTCCCTAATTTACTAGTGTAAAATCAAATTTAGAACAGGGGCCTAAATTCGTATTGCAGGTTCTGCCAATCACGGGTTTTACTATGACTGGCCATTCTATGGCTTCTTTGTGCACCTTACACATAAAGTATACAGTTTCAAGTTCCGCTAGCTATTAATGGTATAGTGTAGATACAGTACATCATAATACTAATGTTGCGCAGATAAAGCATTATAGTTTGCATGGCAGATTAAGTCATGCTGGTATAGCTTATGTGTAGTAGACTTATGCGTAAGTAATTTGGGTTTGGTAAGGTTAACCACATGATTTAGCCTAAGTACAGGTAATTGACAGGGTGTATAACGCGGGTACTTCACAACGTTCTACGCGCGTTTAGTACGGGTTATGTATAGTGGGGTCATTGCACACAGTATATCACGGAGAATGCATACGATATGACGCGAGAAATGCACACAGTACAGTAGGGGTTATACACCCAGTATAGTGCGGTTATGCACACTACGTATTGTGCGGGTAATGCACTCGGTATGAAGCAGGTAATTATCACGGTATAGTGCGGGTAATTATCACGGTATAGTCGGGGTTATACACCCTGTATTGTGCGGGTATGCACACTGTACGTATCGTGAGGGTAATGCACACAGTGTAGTGCAGGTAATGTACACGGTATAAAGCAGGTAATGTACACGGTATTGTGCGGGTAATACACACGGTATAGTGCAGTTAAAACACATGGTATAAAGCAGGTAATGCACACGGTATAAAGCAGGTAATGCAAACGGTATAGTGCGGGTAATGCACACGATATTGTGCTTGTAATGCACACGGTATAGTGCTTGTAATGCACACGGTATAGTGCAGGTAATGCACACGGTATAGTGCGGGTAATGCACACGATATTGTGCTTGTAATGCACACGGTATAGTGCGGGTAATGCACGCGGTATAGTGCGGGTAATGCACACGGTATAGTGCGGGTAATGCACACGGTATAGTGCGGGTAATGCACACGATATTGTGCTTGTAATGCACACGGTATAGTGCAGGTAATGCACACGGTATAGTTCAGGTAATCACACGGTATTGCACGGGTAACGCACACGGTATAGTGCGGGTAATGCACACAGTACAGTGCGGGTAATGCACACGGTATAGTGCGGATAATTCTCACGGTAAAGTGCGGGTAACGTACTCGGTATTGTGCTTGTAATGCACACGATATAATGCAGGTAATGCCAGGCGCGTAGCTACCTATACGCGAGTACGCAGCTGAATCCACATGATTCTGACAAATATATTTTTTCAGGAAAATAATTCACTTTAAGCGCTTTCCCTGTATTCCAAATTTCTATAGAATTCACATTGTGATATCCTCAGACATCGAACCGGTGTTTTACGCAAGACTGTTCGTGTTTCCTTTGCTACTTTTATAAGCTGTACTGGTGTCTGACACTACCAACCTACCGTACTGTACTCACCCCAGTACAACCGCGTATAGGATTTCGTTTGATTTAATTAAGAGGGAATCTCAAGTTATGAAGTTCATTAAGAGTCATTACGACGTGTGACCAGGTATAGGTGCCAGCAACTAGTTTCACAAGCAATGTTAACTGCAAAGTCCGTAACTTGAATCAATGGATTATGCGTGTACGCCTGCGGAGAAGTACACGTTAGAAACTTGCTCAACTGAGTGCAGCAAATCGGTAATCTGCAAAACGTCTTTCAAGAAAAGACAGGAAACTACGCTGTTGCTAGAGAAGAAATGGCGAACCGACCCGCCTGCACAGTCTATGTGATGGACCAGTCGTGCGGACTCAGTCTAACATTTTAAAACGGCTACCCCACTATACATAGCCTACAACTGAAGTGCTATCTAGAGCGAGAAGGCGATTTCACCTATAGGCGTAACATCCAGAGGTTCACCTTTATCGTCTCTTTGCGTAGTTGCTGTTGGGTTCGTGACCACTGAATAAACTGTCACAGAAGCAAAACATCGACTTAGTTGAAGCAGTTACGGAGCGCTAGATTCATCGCATGTTAGGATAGAAGGCGCCGCCATGAGAAGTACGGCAAAGCTCTGGCCATGGCTGAATCCCAGTATATGGAGCCTTCAAAGCAAAAGCAGCTCGCTATCAACGACACCATGGCAACGTTCCCATGCACCGATCGCCTCTCGGAAATCTAGAAAAGGTCACTGTTCTTACCGTTCCTTTGATTTTCTAATCACCATACGGGTCTCCAGAGCCTAAGCTAAGAGGTAGTTTTAGTATTATAAGAAGTGTAACATATATGCGATCTATCATAACCATTTTCGCTTACTAGTAGCTACAGACATATAGACATTGGTTGACAAGAACTTTGCTGCCCTGGAAAGGGACGGGCAACTAGACTTTTATGAGCATATCTGAAGCTTATGTGAACATAATCATTGAAAATGGGACTGGTAGATGTACATTTGTTTGATTTATGTGTTAGCTTTCTTTTGAACAGAGAAATACTCGGGTCAATTTTAGCGTTAATCAACAAATTGATGATTCTAAAAATTACGTTGTTAGAACTAAATAAAGCACCTCGGGAACGCTCCAAATGCACAAGACTACACCATTGTTTTCAAAATTTTCCGGGGGAGCATGCCCCCGACCACCCTAGCACAATAGTGAATCCACAAGATTATGGGCTAGCTACGCGCCTGAATGCACACGGTATAATTCTGGTTAGGCACAATTTGTGGTACAGCGGGGTATAGCACAAGTTTAAGAAGGTAACACACACGGCTGAGAGGGAATTATGGAATTTAGGACACGGTTGGTTTAGTGCAGGTAAAGCACACGGTATTGCGCGGTTATGCATTTATATATATCAGTTTATGGGATTAATGTTTAAGGTAAAGCGCAGGTAGTTAGTTAAATGTGTCTAATTATAAGTCTGGTTAAGATGAAATGTGCCGGGCAATATCCGCATGTCATTTTGAAATCTAATGCTCTTAGGTGAAAAGATAATGAATCTTGAGCTTCGCTCTTATAACGTTTCGTTAGGCGTTTCTCAACGATTCTTGTTTTTGACAGTGCGGGTTTTGCATGTCTGTATAAGGTGTTGGCATATGTCAAGTACTAGTACATGGTATTTAGGAACGGTAGTGCACGTAGCGTGTGGCATTAAATGCACGGTAATTAGTAGTATTAAATGCACGGTTGTGCAGGTAGCGCGTAGTAATAAATGCACGGTGGTGCAGGTAGTGTGCGGTATGAAATGCACGGCAATGCATGTAGTGCGTGGTATTAAATGCACGGTAGTGCAGGTAGCGCGTGGTATTAAATGCACGGTTGTGCACGTAGCGCTAGGTATTAAATGCACGGTAGTGCGTAGTATTAAATGCACGGTTGTGCAGGTAGTGCTTGGTATAAATGCACGGTAGTGCTTGGTATTAATGCACGTTAGTGCATGGTATTATATGCACGGTGATGCAGGTAGTGTGCGGTATTATATGCATGGCAATGCATGTAGCGCGTGGTATTAAATGCACGAATGTGCATGGTATTTAATGCACTGTAGGGCAGGTAGTGCTTGGTATTAATGCACAATAGTGCGTGGTATTAAATGCACGGTAGTGCATAGTATTAACTACACGATAGTATGCGGTATTAAATGCAAGGTTGTGCTTGGTATTGAATGTGTGGTAGTGCTTAGTATTTAAGGAACTTTGGTTATGTGTGGTTTTGAATGCATAGTTGCTCCCTGTAATTGGTTTAAAATTATTCGAGCGCCTAATAAAGTGAATTATTGCCATTTTCAAACATAACATGCATTCCAGCAATTATATAAACTAATAAATTCTGAATCAAAGCACTGTAAGCATTATATTATCGATGTACACACGGCAAGTTAATAGAGCCTTTTTCATCTCTACTGTAAATCTTGTTTTGTTATCGTCTTGTGTGCAGTGTATACTTGTAATGCTTTGTACGACCCTTATTAATATATATATTAAACTAGAAAAAGGCCCTGGCCTTATTTATATTGTGCTATAGTTGGTATGTAGGGTCATTATAATACACACACTTTTAAATATGAAAGTACAGTCAGGCTGTTATAAATATTAAAATTGCCCAGCTTTAGTGGGTATATTTGTGTTTATTGCATGGTTAATTTGTTATTGGTTCGGCTAAATTGTAGACTATCCTTTAGCATTATGGAACCCGAAATGCCCCCGAGCTACTGTATTTCAATTTGGTACAAGTACGTTGGTGGTGTTCAGTGTTCTCACTTTGGTTTTGAATGAGATAAATAGAGTTAGCTATATTTTCTTTAGTGTTGTTATGTGGCACTTGGTGGGTATTACCAATATGTCATTAGGTATTCAGTATATGCCCATCTAGTATATTTTAGTTCTAGATGACATAGTGTCTAATTGTAGTCAAATCATATTGTAGATCTACACGGGTATTGACTCATACACTTTTGCCTACATGCCCAGGTCATGCGGCCAAATTGGAGGTATTGGCCTAGGGTAACAGTTGAGCTTGGTCGACTTATAAGTCTAATATGTATTGCTCGAATTTGGGGGAAATTTTTTCAGGTAAAAATTTTGTGGCGGAAATTCTAGCTTCAGAGCTTTAAAACTAGAACACAGTAGTATCATATAGTTCAAGTATTACTCGTAATATCGACTGTTGATTAAATCAGTACTATATAGGTCTATTTTGTCGTACGTGTAAGTTAAGGCATCCCCTGTATTTATCGCACGTCAAAAAACTAAAGGGTCTTGAATCGCTCGTATAACATTATGTTAGGCGTTCTTGAGCTTCCCTTGTTCTTTGGCTAATACATCCTTGTTTTAGCACGGCAGTGATGCACGGTGATGCGGGTCATAGCTGCTAACATGGCGGCGCTGCAAGGTAGTGCTGGTAATAAGTTGCACGGTAGTGCGGGTAATAACATGCCAGCACTACACAGTATTGCCTGGTCTGTACAATTCAAGCAGTAAAGCGGGGGAATGCTTTAACTTACTTAATGAATTGAACATTTACATTTTGATAGCTCTGAGGCTGGGGTTTCTGTCAGAGCCACGAGTCATGCCAAGACGCATGCATGGCGGTTAGTCTTACGTAGCGGCCAAATACTTCCAAAAACTTAATTGACTCCTCAGTGCTTTCTTAGATGAACGCGATAGTGATTGTGATATGATCATACATATGGTATATTATTACTAGAAAAATCATGACTATAATAGCTTAAAGATCTAACTGTAGCCATTTAGGGTATCTCGGTAGATCTTAATTTTATTGTTCTTTGTGCGATCTGACTGCAGCCGCATGGTACCTCAGCAGATCTTACTTATTGAAATTGATTAATAGATTATCGAAACATGAAGTCGGTTTGTTTTCCTTTTGTATAGTTTTCCATGAGCGAGTCTTAAAATAAATCACGTGAGATCGGTAGTCAGCGTACTAGAATGGTTGGGTAATGGTCTGTTGAAATCCTTGTATGGTTAGCATGTTTGATGCATGTTCACCACAACACTAAGTCTTGTGTCAATGATTGCTAAAAGCTTGGACATGGGAGGATCATAGCTTATTTAGTTGGACATTGTGTCTGGTATGTTTTTATGTTTTCTGTGCTCGACTGGTTCAGGTGGGCATTGTGCCTTGTGTGTTGTTTATGTTTTCTGTGCTCGGCAGGTTAAGCTGAATGCTGCTTTCCCTGTCTGACTTAATATTAGCTTTTTGGACTGTACTTTTAACATTAGAATGTACCAATCCCAT
Source organism: Spisula solida (assembly GCA_947247005.1). NCBI lineage: Eukaryota > Metazoa > Mollusca > Bivalvia > Venerida > Mactridae > Spisula > Spisula solida. The sequence goes on along the minus strand of OX365948.1, from coordinate 15,230,755 downwards.
CTCATTTGTTACGTACTTGTATTTACTAGTTGGTTTGTTGTGTCCGCGTGGTCGTACATGTTTCTGTTGAACAGTACATGGACCACTGTTGTATTTTAAACAGCTGGTGGCATTTCGAAGTATTCATTAAGATTTTCCTGGATAATATGATATTCATTCATCATCTGAGTCATATAGATGTGAAACATCAGCATACTTATATTCCAGAACACAACAATCAACAAAACGTTTTTTCTTCCATGGTCAGGTAATTTCCCACAAATTACGACCCAAACGTGTCACATAAATTGTCCTCAAACTACTGTATTTAACGGTATGAAACAAACAGGTATTGTATTGGAAATCATGTGCCTTTGTCTAACGGGGTTTCTCACAGCTGGATCCCCGATCGATCGATGAAGCTTCACATTGATATCGATTTAGAAAACTGCCATCTCAAACTTATGAGTTCCAGACTACGGTCGTCAATTACGAAAGTCTTCGTCGGGCGACCGCTACACCATCGCCGGAAAAACCTCGTACGAAATTCTGACGAATCATATACCTTATACATGTACATTACGTTGGAATGGAGACAGTATCCACAATACATTTCAATTGGTTAAATTCCAATTTTCAGTAAAGCTGGCAGCACACTTTTAAAATCAGCCGTTGGAAAATGGCTTTGCAGACGTTTATACCGGGGGTATACGTAATTATTTTAATAAAAACGGGCTAACCCTTAACTTTTCTAAGAAGTATAATGGAACTTAAAATGATCTTGCAGAAGACTATACAATTGATAATTACAGCACTGGTGGTGGATATCAGCATGCGTCGAAATATTTGCAGACGCTCGGCAATTCTATCAATGTACGATATATATGTTGTTAGTTGTGACGAGAAAACACTTGCTGATGATTGTTGCAAGTACACACACATCATGCCATCTTTGAGTGATTCGAGTACACAGAGAACTGCCCTAAATAATACAGACACAACTGCTGGTATTAAACATCTTGATTTCAGACTAACCTGTCGTTTGGCAACATTTGGTATTGTAAATAACATTTCCGTATTTAGAAATGACATACTTTCACAAATCAAAGACCAACCGAACCCATTATGTTCGATACGAAAGAAATTATCGATTACGGTGCTAGCTTTTGTTCCATTACAGATGTGGAACTATTTCGCAATAATAAAGTACACAATGTTCAACCTTGACCGAAACATGTCTGAAAATAGCATACTACGACAAGTAATACTGAGCAATACATAATACATTCCGTCTACGTTTATTTGTTCACTTTGTCGTTGTTTTGTGTATATATGTTACACTTGTAGTGCTTCCGTTTGCATTCGATAGAGCATCCCATAATCTACTAAGATCGTTTTCAGCGGTCTTCATAATTTTCGACTGAGCCAATGTATGCAATATTTGCCCTTGCGAATTTCGTTAAAATTCGTTTCCATATAATGTAAACTTGTACATTTGTATTTATATGTAAGGTAGTAATCATATAGCATATACTGTGTTACACTAGACAGTGTCCTGTATCATTAGTAATTAATCTGTTAAGCCACAGACAATTAGGGTCTGGACCCCGCACCCCCAGCTACGCACCAGAATATATTTTATCATCAACATTTTATACTCAGACCCATACACTAATCACACAAACATTATTAAACGTATCCGGGACAAATAAAACATATTCGTAAATGCCTCTCTAGCTTAAATAACACAAAGATAAAAATGTTTGACTGAAATTTCTCGCACACCTTCCTCGAATATCGGGTCGTGTTTAACTCGCTGTGCAACTTTCCAGCCTATATTTGGTGTCCTTCGGTCAAGTACACATTACTTTTCAGGATGATGATAGTGACAGAAACCGATCACCGCCCCTGCCTCCACAATTTGCGAGAAAGTTAACAATTTCAACTCAAAACTCGCCACGCACATAATCTTTTGACGATGGTTTCCCGCCTGATCAATACGAAAGTACGACGCTGGAACCAGATATGTAAATAAACCATCGGTATACCTCTTTGGGACCAACGTTCAACGCGCGACACGGCTCTTATGTATCAGACTGGGAACCACCGTTAAAATTATCGAAATATTATAGTGTGCGCGGTGGATAATGAGTTGACAATTGCAAACGTCCTCGCATATTTTGTCGACAAAGGCGCTGATCGAATATTGTCAGTATAGTCATCGTAAAGATTAATTTGTTATTGACCGAAGGACACCTAAAATATTTGGGAAAGTTGCAGAACAAGTTTTACACGATCAATTTTTCTAGGTCGGTGTGCGAGAAAATTCAGCGAAACAGCCTTTGCTGTCTAGTTTGATATTTAACCTCGTTTTGACCTCTTCGAAAACCAATGAAATGTTTGGACATAAATTAGGGGTTAAGAGATACAGATGACCCATTGGTGGGAATATGCTATACTCATCACAAAAATACCGCGAAAAAAACATTTTGTTAAACATGTCAACGAAACTTACAATAGCTACACACACAGATCTGTTATTCGCGGTTCTCACGATACGAACAGTATGACTATACTAGCTGTTTGACCTTAAAGTGACCGGAACAAGTAATGAGTGAATGTATAAACATAATTCCTCGCAGCTTAATGTAGTAGCGAGATTAGCTACATTTGTTACACGTTCGTCTGCTTGAGTCGCGTTATGAGCAAAGGGCCCCGGGTTCAAAAACTCAGATGAGTCATATGTTTTTCTGATTTTCTTTTTTTCCATTTTCGTTTCGTCTCTTATTTCTACGTTTATTTAAGGTACGTACCGTCTACAGGTTTTTTTTCAGACATAATTCGTGCTAAATATTAAAATCTGAGTTAAGTTTGGAATCATTATCGCTATAATTGCCTGATATAACCGCCCATAGAATATAAACAACTATACATACCTATATTATTATTCTTTAAACAATATACACGTATAAATATATAAATTCCAGTTTTATTTGTGTTTTTGAATTTCAACGCTATGAAATAACGTCCACGTCTTCATTGAAAATAAGTACACTTATCTGCTATATTATCTTTTTTAAAGATATTTCTTGTTATCTTTGTGTTATTTAAAGACGTATATTATGGCACTGGTCCAACAATATTTGGTCTAAATTTTCTCAGCATGTAGTCTCTGATTTATAAGATATCTACCAGTATTGCACCCTATTATGTAATATTACATAATATTGCATACTCTGTTAATTAGTTGACTAGAGGCCCTAGTAGTAGATAATAAAACAATACAAGTTCCCTTTATGACAGGAAGTTATAAAATATGTGTATAATAAAATAAAGTCCCATATAAGTTATTGCAAACAACTTGATGATCAAACATAATATAGAGCAGATTTAATGTAAATAGGAAACTAATCAATAAAAATACTGTATAGAGAAATAATAGTGTAAAAAAGTAAGTAGGCAATTATTGGCCCCTAATTTTAATTGAAGTATATGTATTTGATTTGATTGCAGATGATTTGTACTTCTATGAAAATATGTTTGAAAATAAATGTAATTTTTTGTTGGCCGGAGATTTTAATGCAAGAGTGGGTAATAGAATTGATTATGTTGAAGATGAAACTTTGATTGACTTTGATTTTTTACCAGATGATTATGTTGAAGATGTTAATTTACCACGGAAATGTCAAGACAACGTTGTTAACGAACATGGTAGACATTTATTAGATTTATGTAAAACAACCGGTCTTAGAATCCTAAATGGTCGACATAGTCTTGATAAATCTGGTAAGTTTACATGTATAACATCACAAGGTAGTAGCGTTATTGATCTTGTATTGTGTAGGCCAAATATGTTTGATTATATCGATAGGTTTATGATACATGACCCGAATATTTTATCCGATCACTGTGCTTTAAGTTTTATTTTAAAAGCTAGTGTACCAATTGTGTGTAATGATAATGTTGTTAACTTAGATAGCACTGATCATGATAGAGTAAAAAAAGTATATAAGTGGAATAATGATAAGAAAGATTTGTATGTGAATACACTATGTAGTGATGATATGAGTACAAAGTTCAATGAGTTAAATGACCGTATTAATACATCATTAACAGCAGATGATATTAAATGTAATTTAACCTCCTTTTATAGCTATGTAGAGGATGTATGTGACCCATTATTTAAACGAAAGTTGAATGATAATAATATTAATAATGATAATAACTGCGATGTAAATAAAAAACCTTGGTATGATAATGATTGTAAGAAAGCACAACATGAGTTTTATGAATACTTAAATGAATATAGGATGCAGAAATCTGATTCAAATAGAACCAATATGACTAGGGCTAGAAGTAGATATAAAACTTTGATACGGAATAGTAAATTTAGATATGAACAAGCTCAGACGAAACGATTAGAAAGTATGAGATATAAGAATGCAAAAGAGTATTGGAAAATGTTAAAAAGTACATGTATTAAACAAACCGATAATAACCAGTTAAATGCTGACATTTTTACTGATTATTTCAAAGCGATCAATGACCCGCAATCGCATTTTTTCCAACCAGATGATGATGTTTTATATTTTAATGATAGATATTTAAACGGGGAATTACACTGCATGTTCGAAGAATTAGATGATCATATCGTAAGAAATGAAGTTTTAAAAGCATGTAAAGATCTGAAATCTGGAAAATCATCAGGGCCAGATATGGTGTTAAATGAATTTTTTATACATGGGTGCAAAAGCGAAATATTTTTAAACTGTTTGACACTTCTTTTTGATAAATTATTTAATATTGGATATTTTCCGGATGAATGGGCAGAAGGTTTTATCGTACCATTACATAAAAAAGGTGATACAAATAATCCAGGTAACTACAGGGGAATAACGCTTTTAAGTACAATGGGTAAATTATTCACGAAAATTCTTAATAATAGACTTACGATTTGGGCAGAACATTATAATGTATATATTGAAGCACAAGCTGGATTTAGAAAGAATATGAGTACTGTAGACAACATCTTTATACTTCATGGAATTATTAACAAATTAATAAATGCAAACAAGAAATTATATATCGCATTCATTGTTGTTAGAGATATTATGTGGTATAAATTGATTAAACTTGGTGTTCGTGGAAAAATGTTAGATATCGTTCGGTCGCTGTATGATAATGTTAAAACAACATGCCGAGTTAAATATGATAATGTATTAGGTGAAGAATTTACATGTTTATTAGGGGTTCGTCAAGGGGAAAGTCTTTCACCTTTTATTTTTTCGATGTATTTGAATGATATAGAAGAACATTTTATGTTAAATGGTTTTGATGGTGTTGATGTTGGTACATTGAAGATGTTTTTATTATTGTATGCTGATGATATCGTTATTATGTCAGAGAGTGAAACAGGTTTACAATTAGGATTAAATCTGTTACATGAATATTGTCAAAAATGGAAATTAAGTGTAAATGTCGAAAAAACTAAAATTATGATCATGAAAAAGGGCGGGAAAAATAAAAGAAATTTATCATTCACCTTTAATAACATAGATATAGAGATAGTTAATAAGTTCAAGTATTTGGGAATAATATTTACAACAGGCGGGTCTTTTAACGCTACGTATGACGCATTGGCGGGTCAAGCGCTTAAGTCATTATTTAAATTAAAATCATATTTGATAAAATTTCCCAATATGTCAGTTAGTCATAAGTTAGATCTATTTGATAAACTTATTGTTCCTATACTATGTTATGGTAGTGAAATTTGGGGGTTTAACGATGTAAATAAGATAGAAACGATTCATTTACAATTTTGCAAGCAAATATTAGGCGTGAGGTCTCAAACACAGAATAGCTTTATTTATGGTGAACTTGGTAGATACCCTTTAAAAATAAGACGTTTAAGTAATATTATAAGATATTGGTTAAAAATTATCCGAAGTCCAAAAGAAAGATACATTCACATTATTTACAATATGATGTTAAACGCTTTAGAACAAAACATAAACAATACGGGTTGGGTAAGAAATGTAAAAACAATTTTAGAAGCGAATGGATTTGCTTATGTTTGGTTGAACCAAGGGGTTGGTGATGAAAAGGCTTTTTTATGCACATTTAAACAACGACTACATGATAATTACTTACAAATCTGGAATAGCGATATTGAAGATTCATCGAGAGCTAGAACTTATAAATTATTTAGTACCTTTAGATTACAACCTTATTTGGATGTTATAAATATAGAAAAATTTCGCATTGCATTAAGTAGACTAAGAACATCATCTCATAGATTAGAAATCGAAGCTGGAAGGTGGCACAAACCAGTAAAAACAACATATAATGAACGTAAATGTAGGTTATGCAATGTCCTTGAAGATGAGTTTCATTTTTTGTTTGAATGTCCATTATATAATGAAATTAGAAAACTACATATAAAGAAATATTATTGGAAGCGTGCAAATATTATTAAATTTATAGATTTGATAAATTCTGGAAATAAAACTGTCATTAGAAATCTTGCTATGTATACATACAAATCCTTTGAATTGAGAAACAAAACATTTTATACAAATTAATACACTCTTATGCAACTTCCACTCCAATTGTAACGATTTTGTGTGGAATCAGTATACAACTGTACTACAAACATTCTTATAGGTATTGTATTGTACTTACTATAACTTTGGAAGTTTATTTTGTTTCGTGTTTTCATACACAATTTTATTCACTATTAACGTTGTAATTGTACGTGTTTCAATTTATAATGTATTTTCAATAATGTTGACTTGAGTCAGTGACTATACATAATTATGTACATGTATTATTAATGGTGCCATTGACCATTGTATGTTTAAATTTGTATTGTAAATATTTGTAATGCTCATAGACTGTAAAGTCTCATGTATTGGAAAATAAACTATATATATATATGTACTATATATATGTAATAGATAATATTCTACCACATGTGTTTTAATTGATGTACCCCAAGGATGACGCTTATTTCACAATTCACATAGCTAGCCTTGTGTTACCACTGCACTTGTGAAGTGTAGAGAAACAGTCTGAATATACATTTATACGTATAAGACAAAATAAAAAATGTTACTTTTGAGGACTTTGAAAACCAAACATAAATTTATAAACTATGTGTAGTATTCTATTTCATATCTATCTAAAAACTATTAGATACATTTATTTATTTGTATTAAATTTTGTATGTAATTTTAGTGTGCTCAAATGTTAATTTTATATTTTATATATTAATTTTATCTAGTTTAAACATATTTATTTAAACTAATTTTATCTAGAGATAAGTGACAATAAAATTGCCAAATTTATAAATTAATCTAAATATACAAATTTAAAACAAACACATAATATGACACATATTTTCTAGTGTACATACAGTAGCACAGTACTATGGATATTCAGTAGATAAGGGCCTCTAGTTAATTACATTAACCAGTTTTGGTGTTTTATGACCCTAGATAAACACTGATAGTGATCTCCTGCTGACATCATGCAGTTCCTTCTATAAAGTTCTGGTCCAGAAATAAAGAAGGACTAATATAGGTCTTTAAGCGGTAGAGGAAATACGTAGGTTTTTGTATTAATATCTAAAACATCTAACAAATGTTTGTGTGATTACTGAATGGGTCTGGATATATAATAAATAATTTTATATAAACATAATATTTACAGGCGCGTATCGTGAGGGGCGTGGTCCAGACCCCAAGTGTCTGTGTGTTAAGCCCGTAAATAAGAAACCATGGCATCAGATGTGAAACCTTTTGCATCATACATTCGATGTTGAAATTTGAGAAAACACTGTCTACTGACATTGCTTCATATCGGAGAAACTGTCCTTAGCAAATGTTAGAGGTTCTAATTAAAAATAATACATGATGCAAGGATTTGTCTGGAGCGTCATTAGTTGAAATCCATATACTGCACAAGAACAGTAAAAAGGTTATGTGGTATTTGAGTGGTGCACCAGAAGTCTACTAATCAGGACAATCGATAACTCGAAAACGTAAATTGTGAGTGTAATTACCTGCGGGCTTGTAACCTTAATTAGTTTCGTGAGAAAGTCTTGGTCACAAACTTGACATTTTGTTTGGCTAATCGGAACGATGGCTTCAACCAGAGATAGAGGCATTTAGGAGCGCCGTGTGGTAATCAGCGTGAATGAATCGAATTGAAATGGGACGATCGTCGACCTGTGACCGGAATACACCCCGGGCCATCGTCCATTCTATGTTCCAGACAAAATCAAGACGTAGCTAAGTGACAGCAGTACACCTCTTGTGGGGCCTGGCAGGCGACCAGGATATCGTAAGATTTATATTTCGGCATTCATTGACCAGCATCCTGACGACAATCGGACAGCACACGGACAGTACCATTGCTTGAGTTATATACCGAAGCTCACCTGCCTCCGGTGTGCAAACGATACTCCATGCCTAGACATCGGATATATCTTCCGGAGTCCGGGTCATTTGTAACGAATGTGTAAAACAATGCAGTCTCTTAGATGAGAGAGGCTTATACTCAAACACAATGATGACAATGAAGTACATGACCGCTGTGATTACACGTTATTACCCATGACTAGAAGTTTGAAAGACGATCTCGTTTTCAAAAAATACTAGTGCTACGATGTACATTTTTACTTTCTATACTACAGGTATATACATGTAATTATAGGAGCAATCATATTTGTAGACTCAAACATATGTAAATGGGCCAACCATCTAGCTATTGATGAAAGGCAGGTTTATATTGCTCATGCATCCAATAACCTATCGGTGAATACTTTGCATCTTCCCTATCAAGTTCTACGTTCCACTAATCAACTATACTGATAATGATATACTTTCGCATTTGATCATATTTGTATAACCTATTGCCAACTGTTAGCGCTTGGTTGATGCATATAACTGTCGCCAACACTTGGCAGTTTCACAATTTTTAGTCATCATCAACCCGGATGTTCTTTTTACGGAAACTTCTTGTTGATACTATGTAATAGCATGCTTGTGGTTACATACAAACATTCGTTAACCATTGGTTGTCAGAATTATAACGCTATTGTCACATTACCATACTTGTACTCTCTATCTAACCGCGATTACATCTATTTGTCTGTTGACCTTTCAAATTGCTTGTGCAGTTACGTTCTGCTTGAGACACATTTCATTAAATTATAAAACAAGTTTTAACAATAAAGTCATTTATTATTTGCTTTCAATGGATTATGGAGATTTTTCAGTGAAATAAACAGTGAAAATAACAGTGAAATTACCACTTTGTTATTTTCACTGTTTTAGAAGCTGGTTCCAGTATCATGCAGAAAAAGAAACGTAACGTCAACGGCGTCGGGATTTAAAATATGCGTTACGTCATCATGACGTCAAAATTATCACGTCGTGACGTTCTAATTTCGACGTGATTTTTCCAATTAAGCCAATTACGGCACATATTTAAGAGGAATCGAGGCATATAATAAACAGAAAATTTGTTGATTTTTGGTGTAAGATCAATTTTATTTCACTCGTGATCACAGAAAATTACATTTTCACTCGTGGCTACGCCACTCGTGAAAATATTGATTTTCTGTGATCACTCGGTGAAATAAAATTCGAGCTTACACCAAAATCAACAAATATCCTCTATTTAATATATTCATGATCATTCATGAGAGCAAATGCTTTTTCAAATGTGTTTTGTTCAGGACTAGAATGAGCACGGTTTTAATATTAAATCCATTAAAGATTTAGGCGGCTACATTAACTATTTACCCATAGACCAAAGACCCAATTAGCCTAAATTTAACGCCCTTCTCCATATTACCTATTTCAAAGTATATCTGTGTAGAAATTAGGTGAATGCATTGAAATGCAGGTCTGATCCAGAATAAACCGTTGCGATGACTACAATATGCTATTTGACGCAAAGCATAATATTATTAACCTTCCTAAAACATACTTGCACATAATATTTAGTCACATGTTGATGTTTATACTTGCAAAGTTTCAGTACTCAATTCATGAAATTATGAACATCCCAACGCAATACTTACATTTTTCATCATTTCTCAACTATTTTTCAATGGATAGTTCAAATTTGGAATGTTAATGAACATAATTCCTTGCATGTTTCTACAAAATCCATGCAAATCAGTTCATTGAAAGATAAAAATTAAACCAAATAATGAGCAGCACTGCAAAACTAAAAGTCACAAAGATGACACCATGTAACAATACTGCATGACGTAGCTCTAGCTCAAATAGCACGTGTACATCAAGCATTTCTGCATAATCACAACATGCAACAGTTGCCGCTTTCACAGAAGTCTTCGGATTTCAAGATAATTTAGAATTTGTGGGGACGAGCTGTGCAAGCGACAAACTCGACCACCAACCCGAAAACAACGTCAAAAGCATCATCGTGACCATTTTTCCGGAAATGGGGACCATTACCCAGGTATTTAATATACCATAAAATACATGGAAGACCATACTAGATACTAATTAACAGGAACAGAATGTGGTTCTTTTTTGTATTGTTATATACTGTTAAAGTGAAGTTTACACCCACCTTGGTAATATTTTTCATGGTGTATTTTTGTGACTTTTCGATTTGCAGTGATGGTCACTGTTTGAACTTATTTTCATCTTACAATCAATCGATTTTAATAAACCAATTATAGACACATCAGTTAAACATGTATCTATTATTATGCCAAATTTTAGTCCTGAAATCGCATTATACTATAATGCGATTTCAGGATTAAAATTTGGCATAATAATAGATTGAATAGTTGAGAAATGATGAAAAATGTAGGTGTTGCGTTGGGAGTGTGAGTAAAGGTACACCACTGAAACTCTTTTGTAAACATTTTCAAAATTATATTGTGACACATCATAATGGGCCAAAATATCAAATATTATAATATTCTTTATGACTGTATAGTTATTGTTCTAGCTCATTGTTCATTGTTGAGGATGTCAAGAAAGATTGATATATAATATATTGTCGAATGAGTTTGCATCGTAAAATAAAGTTTTTATTAGCATTAGTATTATTATAGCATCAGTCCGATTACTGACTTTGGATCACCCCTATATAGTGCGTCATGGAATATAGAGGATCTTGCATGTGTGCTCATTACATACCAGTTTTATTAAACGAGTGGACAAAATGATATGACACGTGGCTTTGCTGAGTGTCATATTATTTTTGTCGGCGAGTGTAATAAAACTCGTATGTAATGAGCACGAATGTAAGATTCTATTTATCACATAACCTTAGAAAACGCTCATTATTGTTCAAAATGATGATGTACGCTGCATAATTTTTTATGTTTCAGCCAAAATTCAGCGGTACAGTGAGCGTGACGTCATGGCGACGTTGATATCATCCTGACGTCATTGCCTAAACTATGCATGGATTGGCTAACGTCACGCCAAGCTAATTTAAATATTTATTGCACGGTCTGGGAGTGCCGAACGATATTTACGGCACGGCTTTACGGCACTCCTGGACCGCAGGTTATGTGATAAAATATGTTATATGCACTCAAATATCTAGGTATGGAATAAAGGGTTATTAAAACTTCACATACATTATCATTGTCGATAAATTCAGAGATTCACAAACAACAGGTGGTGTTAAATGTTCAGTTGTTATTTAATACATCATATACTCTAAGGCACACGCAACTGAAAGAACGATATTGAATAACATAAATGTATGACCGAGCAGATTATACTGACAACACGTGCATAATAAAAACATCCGTTTTTTGTTATGTGCAACACTTAACCTAATAGAAATTAAGCGTTGCATGCGAAACAAGGAAAAGTTCTTTCAAATAGATGAACTGTGTAAAGTGAAATCAGATGACTGCGTTAGTTATATGTACTACATATTAATAACATGTCGACATGAGACCATCTTGTAAATGGTGCAAAAATGTTACTCAGGTTTGGTTTGTTTGCTTTTATTTATACTCGCATCCGGAAATCCATATGGGCGAGGCCCCCAGAAGAGGTCAGTCACTTTAGTTTTTGGGGGATATTGCATGATACAGAAGATGCCCCAGTTCCAGAAGCATCTCTGGTTCTTTTACGTGCCGATGTAAAGCATCATACACGGGACCTCGCTTAACGTCTCGTCCAAATACTGTAAGTAATTTTAGTTATGTTAGGCGGGAAACACTGAAAAGCATTTCTGTTTTTGACCGTCTGGAGTAGGGATCGAACCCACACACTTCAGATCATCAGTCAGTAGCCCTTACCACTAGACCACTTGTTCACCTAAAAGTTTACTCAGCCTCATAAATTAGCGGTAGTCATTGTGTTACTGAATTAAATGTACATACAGAATAAATCAAAGTACTGAAGTAATTGTCTTGGGGGATAACGCAAATCTTGGTCACATGGTAATCTATTAAAAGTTTCCTTAAATGGTATTGGATTGATAAGTGTGAATATTGTGAAAACTTTTCAGAAATATCGATGACAGCTGACTCATTCAAATTTCATCTAACGAACCAATTTAGGCAATCCGCCTATAAAAAATTCTAAAATGAACTAGTTTTAACTATAAAGGGGGGGCTGAAATACCTAGTTTTAGCTGAGAAAAAGTATTAAAAAGACTAAGAATAACAGTAAATGGTAACAGCGTACATATGTATAAATAATATTTGACGGTAGTAAACAAAAAGAATATAAGTAATTGGATAGGGGATGAATTGTCGCAAAAAAATGAAAAAATAACAACATAAACTACACTAAGTCAAAATTCCATAACTCTAGCTACAAACGAACCGGATATGGTACGGATAGCAAAACGATTCATAAAGGGGACGAAACACTAAGGTCTCGAATCTCGGCAACAACACCGCTTGGAAAAGGGTTGTTCTATCGATAGACGCAACATATTTAGCCGGAGATCTGATGTAAGTTTAATGGATGAAACGTCGATCAATGCTATTTATCAATGCAAAATATTGTAAATAGTGAAAAATAAGCGCATTATAACAGGAGTTTGTTCGTTTGCTTTACAGCGCATAGGAATTTATTCGCACAAAAAACATTAACTCACCGAAGAAACATTCCAATATTTCGCGCAATACAAAGAAATAAAACATAAAAAAATGCTAGAGACAAATGTTCTTACGAAGTATATTTTACAGGTACTGAATACCGTGGACTGTATTCACTCGATGTCAGCGATATTTAACAAACCTTTGTTCAAAGATGGTAGACTATTGTTTAAGATTATTTTGACTAGATTTGACACGACTTTGTCTAAGATTGAGTTTTGTCTTTGTATTTCATTATGTCTAAAATAAAAATTGAACTTTTTTATTTTTTAAGTGAAATATTTTTCATTCAAAAAATTTCTTTAGAAAATATCTAAGAAGTTTTGAGGATACGGAACCAGATAATGAAAATATCCCATTTTCTAAATAAAACTGATGCCATAGTTTGTAAGAATCAGTTAAATTGGTCAATAATGAAAAATTCCAGTTGAAGGACGAGGAAGACCATGTATATGGTCACAATATAAAAAATATGTACATTTGTCATAATGATCTTATTATGTAAAAGCATCGTCCTTATACTAGGGTCTACGACCTGCAGGATCTTGAAAATTATCTAACTATTAAACTACACTCCCCAAAACTTCTAACCCACCAGTTTATATTTCATTCCCGTTTTGTGAAAAATGCATGTATTCATCTGAAATTTCGCATACCGATACATGATTAAGAGATGCAGCTTAGTATTGGTTTATTTTTACCATTTTGCAGTTAATTTCAGTGAATTCGGTGCATTGCGTAATAATGCATTTTTGCACGTGCAATGCATGTGGACAAGAATTCACGCGCCCATCAACAAAAACGGCATTACTGATGACTGTTCATCTTGAAAAACACATAAAATGCTGAAACTGACTCGGGAGGAACACTCATGAGATTACGAAAAACCACTGTGAACACAATCCCTAGTTGACATTTTTTTATTTTATTACTATTTTTTTAATAATGCATTTATTAACACGAAATATTACATAATGACATATGAATATGTGTTTATTTTGGCCTACTAATGGTCTAAATCACCGTTTTAGACTTGTTACGTTATCTAGAATAATTTACACGACTTTTATTATATTATATTTTATTAATTTATCGACTTCATTACGTAACGCGCCTGTAACGAGTAACATAGCCGTTTATCTGCCAATAATAATAATAATTAAATGCAAATATTCAAGTATTGGTATGCAAAATTTCATTTGAGTACGTACAGTATTAACAAAATTATATCACATAATTATGGTGGCGGGTTAGAACTTTTGGGTAGTGTATACTTACTAGGGGAGGTCTACAAGGTCGGCTAAAAACTAACAGATCATTAATGACATTTGAACATTGTTTCAAACAAAATGTATTTTATGGGTATTAATGGCTCTTTGTTTTAAAACTAATAAGTAATTATTACATGAAACTTGATGAAACTTATATACTGTTGTGGTTAACTTGTATCATAGTTTGGTTGCCATCTGGAGCAAAGTGTTGGATGATGCAACCATAATTATTATACAATGTTGTAATTCTAGACAGATTAAACTACTATACATGTTAGAGACGTCGGGGCACACGAATGGCTAGCGACAGGTTTCCGACGAAACAAATTTATAACTCATTTGTGTTTAGTGATATCACCCGCTCACAAACTTGACATTTGACATTTTTACAAAATACATTACTTCTGGTTATCTCCTGCCCATTTTAACATTTTCTTTTTAATTTGTTGCATCCCCGTTTGTGACAACAATGGCTTCAACATTCGTGATAAGAACCATTTTGTTTCTCGTCACAAACGAAGGTTTTTACATGTATAACTATTTCATTCTTTTGAAATTCAAAATCACTCGATGAAATGCCAAAATGCAAGATGTTTTTTTTTCTTTTCTGTTAACGTGAACACAATGATAGAACACTGGCACTAACTTTTGAAATATTCACACTAGAACAATGAAATTACCAACTTTGCTCTCTATTTTATTAGTTTCAACAAACAACAGCATAAGTCAAGCAACCGGGTGCGAACTCATGTTGCTTAACGAATGTTAACTTTTTGGAAGTCCTATAGACATTTCTTAAATAGCAATCTGTTTTTTTACCGTAAATATCTCAATGATAAATCATTATCTCATCAGAAGAGACACAGTTATCGAAATTACCGTGCCGTTGTAGCATATATTGTATTTTTGGTAAAATCGCTGGTGAACACCGATTGTTTTTCAGAGTTTGGCATTCACCATGGCAGTTTCGAAATTACTTGATTCATAGTGCCGAAAGATAATCCTATCTTCATTGAAATCACCATTTTAGTTATTTGGAGTTATCCTAGCTATCATATAACCAATGGGTACAATTGTTGAAGGAATCGTCATTTTTTTAAATATTTTTTGTTATTTCACATATTAAAGCAACATAACAAAAACACCCTTCTAGTGATGAAAAATACTGATAATATTCACAGGAACGGTATATCCATAATCTATTAACACCTATTTGTGCTTCTTCTTAAGGAGTATTTGGTCTTCAAAAAGCCAAGCCCAACACCATCTACAAAATTGCTGATTTCGGCTCGAATCATAAATTGCATACAAACAAACAATGAGTGCACATATTACCTGATACATTGTTTTACGCAGTTCAAAAGAGGTATTTCATTTATATCGGGTTAGCATGAAAATATCAGATATTCAACGGTGTTCAAATATAAGTGGGGCACCTCTCGTTTACGTTATTTATTTGTACAATTTGTAAGACCCATTCGCTATAAACATTTTTATGTTGCCCCAGTCTCCCCTACTGACGAAAACTAAGACCAGTATAGGCTACAAAACAATATATCTTGGACCCAAGTTAAAAGGGTTCTTTAGAAATTACAACATATGCTTGCTGATTATACACGTCTGTTTAATTATACTATATACGACACTATACTAAATGTTCAGCAAAACAAGTTACTGACTCATTTTCACGTGGTTTGAAAACAAACCAATTAGCCAAAACAAACCACACTGACTTGATAGTTTACTGCAACATCTAGCCGACTCAATGCATAACATAATTTACGAATCTATGATTTTTAACACGAAGACACTCGCAATAGATTAATGTTTAATGTTTAGTCGGCGATGCGCATGTTTATGTGTAGCTTCATGGAATACATGTTTCAAGCGAGTTTGTGCGCAAAGTAAGCTAATTGATCGGTATCTACTACAAGAAATGCATTAATGTAAACATCAAAGGACGCCGTTTAGATATTAAATAGATATAGATAGAATCTGACGTCTGACGTTTTATTTGAACCGACCACAGCTAGAAGTTGGCCGTATTAGATGCGTACGTGACTTCGTATTGCAACAACAAGGCTTCAAACAGTCTTGGCCTTGCTCCTTCACATAAATACTATTACACTGCCAAAGCATATCAAACTGGTATCTAAATAATATCGAGGGCTGAATGATAAATTATTTCAAGTGCATATATGAATGAAATAATGCGGATTATTCTTAATAATAAACCACATTAACCGCAAATGGATGCGGTGGAGTTAAAAATAGAATTATCGAAAATGAAAATAGCAATACAGGGTATTCGTATAAACCTTACGTAAGGGGAAAATACCGCAAAATTTACCATATCCGTATTAGCCCGGTATATATATTCATTGCTAAACAAGCTATGCAAACCAACAAAGCCGACCTTGAACAAAATGCACATCATATTATGATTCAATGTACAATGTTCAATGTACAATGTAAATGCTAAATATAGCGGTAACGTTATTAACGTTACCGCTATATTTAGCATTTAACCGACTTGAGAGAACAGGTGAACGGGACGGGGCGAGATAACATGCGGATAACACCAAGATTGTAACCCCTCGGGGAAAAGGCCTACATGTATTTGCGTGAGCGTTGGAAGAAACATTATCTTCATATCCACGGCCATATTTGGTGTCATGTTCACTATTTACATACTCAACTAGATCTATATTGTAAGAGATATGGTTTCGGGTTCTCACAGTAATGTATTCTGCAAATAGTTAAGCTACCACGTACGTGTTGAACGTTGGCATTACTTGTGTTACTATACGTCTGGGTGGACAGACTGTGCAAGCAAACATGTTCGTACGGCTTCTCCAGATAGTTCAGAGGTGAAGGTTGAATGACTTCAGATTTGTTTTGAAGATTGTTATTCAGCATTCTAAATGTAATTAAGCATGCGCCTTTTTAATCACCAACAGCCAAATACAGCTCACACAATAATTTATCTTAACAGTAATACGAATGACCCACACTGCTCCACGTTATTTAAGCACACATTGTATAAGATCTCGTACCTGCGAGGGTCAAAACCCCATGTGTTGTGGTTGCCATTAATTTTTTTGTGCCGGATTCAACAGTCAACTTGCGACTCAATGAGCCGGTGGTATATAGCCGGCTGTACGGAAATATGTCTGGAAAAATACTTTTAAATGGAACATTTTTTTCACAAACTTAATTTGCTAATAGTTTTATATCAACTACTAATCTAGGTCGACGTAAGTATATGAACATTAAATGAAAGATAAGTAGCAAACACAATTTATGTTTGCACGAATGTATTTGTTTCCCTTGGAATGTTGAAAGTACGGAGTACAATATTTGCCATTCGATTGAATACGTTGTAGGCGGTCGCGCGCTAGGAAATTGAACCAAAGTGCTGTTTTGAGCAAACAGTGTCGAGAGGCAACCAGACCGAGAATTTTACCACCTTTAACATGTGTGGTTTTATTAAGTTAGCTAGTGACATTTACACATACTGTACATGTACAACCGTCTCAAAGATTGCGACTTGGAATATACGTACTATGTATGAAGCAGGAAGGACAGCGCAGGTCACAAGATAATTCCAGCGATACAGATTGGACATCCTGGGACTTACAGAAGTGAGATGGACCACCTCAGAGTCACACTTGCTACTTGTGAAACGCTGTTATACTCTGGTCAGACTGGTGACAATACACAGCCTCGGAATGGAGTAGGCCTGATGATGAATACAACCGCTCTCGGAATCCTATTAGAATGGGAACCAATAAGCAATAGGATCCTCACAGTCCACTTCCAGTCCAGATTTCAGAAGGTCACAGTCATTCAATGTTATGTCCCAATAAACGTGGCTGATAAGGAGGATAATGACAACTTCTTCCACCATTTACAGACAGTAATGGACAGAACAGTTAGAAGAGACATACCCATACTTGTTTGTTGGAGATGTGAATGCTAAGCAGGTGAGGATAACACAGCCCGGGAATTTACAATGAGAAGAAAAGGATAGAAAATGGAGAGATGTTCGCAGACTTCTGTAGCCAAAATGACGTCATCATTGGAGGAACGTTCCTCAAACACATGGACATACACAAGGCCGCATGGAAGTTTCCAGACCTTATCTCAGAGAACCAGATCGAACACTTCACAGTATCGCGTCGATGGAGAACAACTGCTAGATGTGAGAGTCAAGAGAGGTGTTGATTCTGGCTCAGACCATGAGTTCAAAGTAGCCAAAGTCAAGGCACGATTCTCAAACAACAGGCATGCAAGAACACAAAGGACGAGGCGCTTTAATACAGAGAAGCTCTCCTCAGCAGATGCGAAGGTAGAATTTGCTATCGCATTGAAGAACCGGTTCCAACCATTCGCCGACCTAGATGTGGTAACGACGGAATCCAAGTTGGACCAAGTAAAGTCTGCCTTAACATCCACTTGTGAAGAGAAGATGGGACACAAAAAAACAGGATATACACGAACTGGCTGACAAAAAACACCATAGCCAAGATAGAAGAGAGACGAACTCTTAAACACAAGCTCGACACTGCCAAGAACAGGGCTCAGAAAACACAAGCATAGGCAGATTACACAGAGAAACAAATGTAAGTCAAGAAGATGGCCAGAGACGACAAGAGAACATATGTTGACACCATGGCCAAACAAACACAGGAAGCAGCAGAGAAAATATTAGAGTTATTGCCCTTGGCCAGTAGCACTGACTATTGATGATAAGCAATTGTTAGTTTCACGGCATTATTACGTTATTATTCTCACACCTATAAGTCAATACGATACTCAATACTTATTATTGAACAATCCAGTATCAACATGAACCATAATCGGATTGGGAGTATGGGAATAGAATTCAAACCCGTTACATTCTGAGGGGTTCGAATAGTAAAATCCATTGAGTTTTAGTCAAATACTGTTGTTATATTGCTGTTAATTAGGTGCACAACTGCAGTTTGACAATTGCCAGGATTATTATACACACTATCCCATTATTTTAACAGGAAATGATAATATTAATCCTTTCCTTTAATGAATCCAATTAAAATATGGTTATTAGATACGACGGACTAAGCTACCAAACGCGCAGTATAAACAGAACATTACTCTGGGAGCAACCATGAAGTGGCTCCTATCTTTGTCGTGTTTTGTAATATATTTCTGTAAGTACATTTACTTATTTATTTTATTCGTGTATTTTGTACAACAACGGTCCTCGAACATTTGTTACTAATGGTTTAAAGTCGTGTACAAGAGTTTTCATGGATTTATATTATTGCGCAAAAATTAAATGTTTTAATAAACAATATACGTATTTAACAAAATGCGTATTGCGTGTAGGGGTCTTTCAAGATTTTATGATGGATACATCACAGAATAAAAAAAAGGATTATTTTAATTGGATTAAGTCTTAAGAAATACAGTACTTTATAACCATATACGTATGACGTGTAAACACACGTGTTTGAGTATAGACTACGTAGGTGGCATAACCACTGCATGTATCACTATTAATTTACAGGGTTAATTAAAATGAATAAGGAATACTTTCTTCACCACAGAAATATTTTCAGAAAATAATATCATGGTATGATTTTTGTTTCAGATTGTTGCCCTGGTTATTTAGGTCCCGTTAAAAACTTGACGACTATAACATTGTACACAGACCCACATACGTGGAATGAGGCTGACAATATTTGTAAAATTCAAGGTGGACGATTACTGGATATTACACGGTACTCACTATTTAGTGCGTTGTTTACGTTAGCGCTACAATCACCATGGAATACCGTACCAGTCGGGTGAGTTCTTGAAACCTAAAAATAAAGGACGAGGTCTGTTGAACCGAATATGGCTTGCGTCGAATATTGCTCGCCATATTCGTAGGGTAAAATTAAAATATTGCGTTGAATATGGCTCGCCCAGAGACATATTCGGTGCAGAGCGAAGAAAATGGCTCGCAGCTGATGAGGTGCCTTTTGCTCCGAAAATGGCGTCATTTTTTGTCGGATTTTCCAGATAAGTGAAATGGGTGTATTTTTGACCCCATAGAGTTTTCTGTTATTTTGAGGGTTGTTTTCCGATTATATAGAAGGATTTTTTAAAATTGATTTTATTTCTCTTTCTTTAGGATTCAACCAATTCTATTTTGATTATTAGGTCGCTCGGTACATTGTGTCGTATGTCGGCACTTTCTGTGATCGAACATTTTCGCGGCCCGTTGATACTATACGCCGAGTTCCGTCTTTTTGTTCTTTTATGTGCCGACACGTATAGGGTTCGACGTTTTTATTCTTCAAATACGTTCGATTGTGAAACTTGTTTTTCCAACTTATATCAGCCTATCTGTTCACTATCGACACTCCGTTGCTGATGTTAGCCAAAACACAATAAGTAAATTTTCTAAAATTACTTTATAATGTCCGTGACATCATTTTGTAGTAATTAACGACGATTTCACGATGCATGTGGCCTTCTGACATTTCCCTTCATGCACTCGTTCTTTGAAACTATCAATTACATTTGCACATGTGTCCCACCTGGTCTTCTAACTTTCTCGTTTGATGTTCCTGAGCAGCATAGATGTGTCCGTTGGCTTTAGAGTGTACACTAGCGATTCAGATAGCACAAGAGAATGAAATAAACTCAACCAGTTACTTGTCTTTGTTAAACCAGCTCATTCATAAACACCGAATGTGATTTATTGTTTTGAATGCTGCAAACTTCATGCAAGATGTACCAGGGCCACATATTGTACATAAGGGGTTTGATGAATTCCTTGACACAGTTGGATACAAACTAAGTTCCAGGAAATACCACTGTGGTGTGACATGGCCCGCACACAGCCCGGATCAAAATCTTTGCGACTTCTTCTTGTGTGGCTATGTGAAATCGCTAGTGTACAGCGCAAGGCCAACAGACACGTCTATGCTCACGAGAAACACCAAACGAGAAGGTAAGAAGATTAGTTTAGACACATGTGCAAATGTTATCAACAGTTTAAAAAGTGCAAGAAGGGAAACGTAAGAAGGTGGGACATCTTGAGAACGTCATAAATTACTGAATAGACGTCACGGGCAAAATAAGGTAATTTCAGTAAATTTACATTTTTCTAAACATTATCCATGTTATAATCTTAAAACTGGTCCCAGAAAAATATTTGTCTTTTGTCGACAAATGTGCAAATTTTCTTTGCCATAGCAGAATGAAGAGATCTAATAAATATACACTGAAACTGTATACTTTCTTTTTGGACACCCTGTATGATGCGGTCCGGGATCAAACCGGGTCTACACAAACTCGAAGCGGTCACTCTACCAATACGCTATTGAGGGGACAACTACAATGTTGATATCGCATTATTTATTACATGTCATATTACACGCCGGCTTACGGCGAGCCATATTCGGAGCAATTTGATTTCATCCTACGAATAAGGCTCGCCATATACGCGAGCCTTATTCGGTTCAACAAAGGTCCACGAATGGCTTAATTTTGTCATGTGTTTTTTTCTGCAAAACAATATTATAAATCTGCATGTACCAATAAATCAGCCGTTTATTTCTAAGACCAACTGAAAATATGTTAAAATTAGCAAAGTGTCATATTTAGCCATGGTGTATTATAAACGGTTGAAGTGCTCAAAAAATCAAGATGACAGACAAGCTACACTTTTAAAGTTATAATATAATCAGTACAAACATGTTAAGTATAGCATAGGCTACATGCATGTGAATGTCATCATGATTTTTTTGGGAAGATTTTACGTCATGAATATGGCTAAAATGCCATTTGCTTTTATTAAACTGCAGATTGCGATTTTTAAAGCAGAACTTGTAAATGTATTACAATGGTGCTGCAGTTCATCCCAAGACAAAAATAGCCCGTGATGGGTAACTTAAGCAATGCATATATATTTGAAAACAGAATGAGCAAATTGAAGATTGAAACCAATATACAACGCGCATTCATTTTGCTGCTTGAGTAATTTAAAATATTAGAAATAGACAGGATATGTATAAAGGTAAAAGATAAATGGACGTTCACACTTGCCCAATTTAATCATACCGCAAACACTATTTTATTTCAGGACTAATATTTCTTAATAACTTATTACTTTTAAGACTTCCATAAATAATTGCGAACTTTTCGTTATTTGTGAATTTATCAACGACTCATTTTTGGGAGGCGTTTAAGCCTCTCATTAATACCATTGCCTATTTCTTAATACAAAATTAACCGCCTTTAGGCTGCTATGTGAATCCGCATGCAAGTAGTTCCAGAAACTGTCAACATTCCCAATACTGCTACATATGTTTCTCCAAATTTTGTAACTGATTTAAGTCAATCAGCAACATTTGTTTATTCTAAGATCAAAAATTATTGTGAAACTGTTCGTTAAATCGATATTTTTGCAAAAAAATCACTACACCGGCCGATACCGAACTTGTTTAATAATACGAAAATGACGTGTTCATCAATGGCCCGGCTGTAAAGCTATCTTTAGAAACTTCAGACTACGGTCAAGTGATGGTTTTATCAATGAATCGTATACGGTCTGCAAAGTACTGTTATGCAATCATATGGTGTCGCTGTACTAGCTAGCCGCTTTCTATAGACTGTCTCACGCTGTGAGGGAAGTGATTACAAGACGGTACTGTAGAATCTGATAAATAGGCGCGTAGTATTATTTTAAAACCACTTTTGATATACGCATTCAATACACGTATTACATATAAATAAATATGCACCTTTTAACAATTATTTAGATACCCAACATGCCTATATAGTCACATATGCCTATTTTGACATTCAAGACAAGATCGACAGTAAGAAAACGAACATTAAACGTGTAAAGTCGGTTTAATCTTTAGTAGCAGCAAATTGTACTCTCAGTGCTTTGATTCTGTCTATGTATCGATGTTTTCTTGTTCACACGTGGTCACTGTTTCAGCAATGGACTGGTGGCATGGTTAGGATTACATCGACGGATTACTCCGCTTGGTGACCGCTATTATAGTGAAGATTGTGAACCTTTAGAAGAGTTCAAGATCTCAGACTGGAACACATTTGATCCGTATACTGTCATGGACGGTGATGGGTTATCATTTTGTGTGCACAACTTTATGCCACAGTCAACTTCTGCAACAACGACGTTTATCAAACATGACTATACCCGTGCAAGTTGTGACGAACAACATAGTTTCTATTGTCAGACAGAAAATGGTAATTTTAATCGTTATGTTTCTACTTTTAACCCTTTTTAATTATTACAAGCCCGCAGGTCTATTGGTATGCTCAAAGTGAAAAGTCCATGGAGGGGCACGGGACCTGTTCTCGATGATATAGTTTACGATTTCAAAAAAAAAAATCCAAAAAAGAAGCATTTTGTAAGAATGTCGTGAACCTGACTAATTCCGTTATTCCATGCGGATAACATCGGTCTTTGTCGCATTGCAATAGTTTATTTACCGAAGAAATCAGAACTGTCCGAAATATCACTGTGAGCGCTAGGAAAATGGGACTGTGTATCTAAACAGCAGATTCTGCAGCTGTACTTCCCCTTCCCGGGTAATGATAGATATAGTGGGCAATGGAGTACATCCCGTAGAGAACACATTGCTAGATTAACAGAAGCATGGTGTATTAATACATGATATATGTTTTTCAAATTCTTTGTTGATCATTCGCTCGGCACATAACAAAACCAAATACTTAGAGGATATAATGTTTGTTTAAACTGAATACGATTTATATATCACCATGACATTTGTTGTAATGTTGTGATAAAGTTCAAAAGTACTGTTCCATATTATAGTTGGTTAAGTTTGATTATTATTTGGACAGATATAATTAAACATACACCGGAATAAATTCGACCAGCATCCAAACTGCAAAAACACATCCTAAACAATACAACTAAATCATCTGCCCACAGAAAACTATTTGACTTGTATAACATGCAATGTCAAACACAGGTAACTGTATAATAAAGAGTAAACATACATATCTTTTTATAAAATTTATAATATCTTAGATAACATAAATTTTATAAAATATTTTCTTTTTACTCTATCAATGATACAGTTACCTTTGATGTTAAAAGGATAGAAAAATCAGATTTCTAGAATAAAATATCAAATGACAAAGGAACATCACGGTCTATTCTATCGAATATCGAAATCGAATCTTACTAAACATATTTTGTTAATCAATTGTTAGTCTATTTTGTTTCAGGCCAATGTCACTTTGAAAGTGTGCCGGGCTTCCATGGAGATACAAGTCAAGACTTTTCTCCCGGAAATGACGTCATATATGCTTACGTCAGTGACGCGATATGCGCAGAACTTTGTTTAAACACGTCCACGATATTTCCACACCCAGATTTGTTGGTGATTGAAGAATGTTGGGGCTATACGACTACCAGCACTGAATGCTACATCCACCTGGTGCTAAAACCGTATTATTTTGATACCACTACCAATCGGGTCCTTTCAATGTGGTCAACCCTCTATATAAAACGATGTTATGCAAGTACGAGAATGTTTTTCTCCACCTTTCTTTGTCATTTAACACTAGTAAAATTAGGAGTTTAAGAACGGATACTTACTCTTTTCATTTGCCTGACGCTTACTTATTATATGCCTGGTGCTTACTAATTCCATTTGCCTTATGCTCACTTATTCCATTTGCCTTATGCTCACTTATTCCATTTGCCTTATGCTTACTTATTCCATTTGCCTGATGCTCACTTATTCCATTTGCCTTATGCTTACTTATTCCATTTGCCTGATGCTCACTTATTCCATTTGCCTGATGCTCACTTATTCCATTTGCCTGATGCTCACTTATTCCATTTGCCTGATGCTCACTTATTCCATTTGCCTGGTGCTGCCTTATGCTTACTTATTCCATTTGCCTGATGCTTACTTATTCCATTTGCCTAATGCTTACTTATTCCAATTGCCTGAAGCTTACTGATTCCATTTGCCTATTGCTTACTGATTCCATTTGCCTGATGCTTACTCAGGTATGGCACTCTGAGAAAACGTTTTATTCACTTAAAATTATTGACAGTTCCAACTAAAATTATAGAAAAACCAAACTTACATGGGTCAAAAACAGCTTCATGTCACCACAAAAATTGTGTCTTATATGATTTAATATTGGACTTTGTACCAATTGCATAATATTTATATCTAACCAATGATGTCAGCTATGATAACGTATTATGTGGAAACCCACTATTATTTATATTGGGGTTATCATATGTTTCGAATAAATATTCTAGAATGTAAGGTCAAAATAAATTAATTCCTAGATCATCGTTCACGTTCGCCCATTTCTTCAATGTCACATTTTCTCATTATTTTCTCATAAAAATATCAAATTAAATCAAGTCAGATCAAACCAAATCGAATACCGAGAGGCACTTCTAGAATATTCAAACTTGCATATTGAGTTCCTTTATTCTACTTTGCATAGGCCGATATTTTTGTGCGACTTGTAGTAGAAATCAAGTGCTTAGCACTTCAGAAAATAATGGAAGATAACCCAACGTTAATTGGTAATGGCCTTGCAGACCCAAGCAATGTAGATTTCGAACAAAATATGCTTACTTGATATAGTTACCATCCCATTCCTTATGCATATTGCCATAATAATACATGCAGTGAAGTTTAATACTAACACGATTTTATGTTTCAGGTGCGGTTGATTCCAGTATATATAATATAACAAGCGATACATTACAGTATCCAAACACAACGTGTGGTAACTTCTAAATCATTTTATTTTGACATTTGTAAGGACGTAAATACAAATGTCCTCGTCCTGTGCGTGAAGGCTCTCTTAAAAATACATATCGCTGGCTTAGAATTAGAAGGTCGTATGTAATACTAAGTAATACTTACGAACTTAAAAGACTAGTACATATTAGAAATCTGCATCTCAAGGCGTTTCTTATGGGCCTATTTTCATGAAAATCGGAAGTGGTCATGTTGACCAAACTGAAGTTTAAAAAACTTGTTTTCCATAAGTAACAAGAGCTGTCCACGAACAGCGCGCTCCACTATTCGCAGCGCCATGCTAGAATAGTACAATTATTATAATTCAAAACAAAATGCTTCATAACAGCAGCATTACCCTCTGCTGTGTAGAGGTGGGGGCTTCTAAGTCGAAAAAGGGGGATAATTTGGACACATTATGCAGGACCGTTACCTACTCATGAGTAGGTCCCCTTGGTCATGAAGGTAAACAAATAAGCATTTCTTAGTCCAAAAGGGGGCATAATTTCAACAAAATGCTAAATAGTTATCTTCTCCTATGTAGGGGTTGGTGTCATGATGGTGAACAAGTATGCAAAGTATCAAAGCAATAGATGAATTCACTTTGAAGATATAAGGGGTTAAAAAAAATGTACCTAAACTTTAACATTTGCATTTCCAAGTCCAAAAGGGACGTTATTTCAACAAAATGCTTGATAGAGTTACCCAGTCCTGTGTAGGGGTTGGGGTCATGATAAAGAACATGTAAGCATAGCATTATGTGAATGCACTTTGAAAATATTAGAGGTCAAAAAACCTGTACCTAAACTTTAACATTTGCACTAAGTTGAAAAAGGGGGCATAATTTCATCAAAATGATTAATAGAGTTACCTTCCCCTGTTTATGGGTTGGGGTCATGATGGTTAACAAGTATGCAAAGTATCAAAGCAATATGTCAATGCACTTTGAAGATATTAGAGGTTAAAAACTTGTACCTAAACTTTAACATTTACATTTCCAAGTCCAACAGGGGGCATAATTTCAACAAAATGCTTGATAGAGTTACCTACCCCTGTGTATGGGTTTGGGTCATGATGGTGAACAAGTATGTAAAGCAATATGTGAAAAAACATGTACCTAAACTTTAACATTTGCACTAAGTCGATAAAAGGGGGCATACTTTCACCAAAATGCTTAATAGAGTTACCTACCCCTGTGTATGGGTAGGGTCATCTACATCTACATTATAATCCCGAGCAATCGAACTCGATTATAATTGGGAGGCGCGTTGTCTGGAAAACAGTGTTATAAATAGTTTAAAAATTGTGTTATGTGCTCAAATTAAAGGTTAAAAAGATCAAAGAGCATAGGGGAAAGGGTGCAGGATAAAAACAGAATAGTACAGGCTAGAATGTGACCGTCGCCAGCCTGTTAGAATAGATGTCTAGGCTGGGACTCGATTTGACCTGGGATGGGAGACTGTTCCAAAGTCTTATTGTTCTCGGGAAAAAGGAGTTGATGTGATATTGGGTATTTGACTGCGGTTTTAGAAAGTTCTGATTGCGGGTTGGGATGAGATGATTATGATCAACGAAGACTAAGACTTTTTAGTTATGTTGGACTTTATATAGAAAGATTAAGGATGATTGCAGTCTTCGTTGTTGCAGTGTCACCCAGCCAAGATCGTTTAGCATAGTGGTGACACTGCTCTGATAGTCATAGTTTCCACAGACGTATCTGGCTGCAGCTCTCTGGGCACCTTCAACCTTATTTATGAGATGTTTCTGCCAGGGGTGCCAAATGACGGAGCAGTATTCTTGTTGGGGCCTTACGTATGTTGTGTATGCGGATTCATTGACCTTTTTGTTTTGTTGTTCAAGAAAGACCTGCTCCATGATGTAACATTTGTGTCTACTCCCATATGTCTTAGCTTGTGGATAAACTTGTGATGGTCAATTTTGTCGAATGCTTTGGAGAAATCCATCACAATGACATATATCTGCTGACCATCATCCAAGCTGTCAAAAGCTTCCTGAGTAAAGCTGGGGAGCTGAGTGTCGCAGCTGTGTTTTGTCCGAAATCCATGTTGGTATGGGCTCAGTATGTCATGTTGGTCAAAGAATGTCATCAGGTTGGAGACTATAATGTGCTCCATTAGTTTTGACACTATGCATGTTAGGGATATTGGTCTATAATTACTTGGTTTGGATTTTGGGCCTTTCTTAAAGACAGGTGCAATTGTTGCCTTTTTCCAGTCATCGGGTACGATGCCGGTCTCAAGGGACAACCTGAATAATTCTGTAAGGGTTGGGGCTATTTCACTGTGAAGTTCCTTCAGGATGCGTGGTGATACTTGGTGAGGACCAGTAGCTTTATTCTGATTTAACCCTTAGAGAAGCTTGTCAACACCATCAACTGTAATTGTGCTGGGGGCATAGAGTTAGGGGGGGACTTAAGAGGTTTTTATACATTTGTTTGAGACCTAAGGGTTGGGGTCTAGAAAAGATAGATTCAAACTGTTTATTCAGGACATTTGCCTTGTGTGATGCCCTCGGATTTAAGGGGTGCAACTCCACAGTTCTCAGTTTTGCTGTGCTTGACAAAACTGTAGAACTTTTTGTTGTTACCTGGTTGGGAATCAGAGCTGAAAATAACAGACTCCAAGTACGACCAGTACGAGTTGCGTATATTCTTTTGGATGGTCGCCTTAAGAGTCTTGAATGATGGCTCTGATTTGGGGTCAGCATGTTTCTTTTTAAGTTTTGCAAATAGTTTATCTCGTTTCCGTATCTGTCAGGGGTCACCCAGGGTAGATTCTGTCTGTTTTTCGTAGTTTTGGTCGGGATGTATTTGTCACAGAGTCTATGGAGTTCATGTTTGAAGTCATTCCAGGCAAGGTTAGACTCAGTGTATTCCCGGTCTATGAAGTTTTCATGGAATTTGATGAGCTCTAATTTAATTTTGGACCAGTTAGCTTTTCTGTAGCATGGAATATTCCTTTTGGGCTGTGTAGGGCGTCCTCTATTTATGTTAAGTTTATGATGGATAATGTTGTGGTCTGAGTTCCCAAAGGAAGGTAGAGCTGTTGTGCTATGTACTACTGATGGGTGATTTGTTAGAAATAGATCCAGTATGTTTTGATTTCTGGTTGGTGATTTAACCATTTGCTCAAGATTGAGACTAACTATATTTTCAAGGAATTGCTCATACATATTGCTGAATTTACAGTTTTTGTTGATGGACTCTGTTTGCCAATCCATATCAGGCATGTTAAAATCACCCAACAACCATATTATGCTGTTTTTGGGGACTTGTTGGAGTGATGACCATAATTGTGATAAAGCATAGGTGTCATTTTCATGGGGTTTAAAAAATGACCCAACAAATATGTCGCGTGAGCCAGGTATACTAATTTTGGTCCAGCAAATATTAGTATCAGTCTTGAGTTCAGGCTGTTCCTGGCTCAGTAAGGATTTGGAAATGGCTATCAGGACTCCACCACCTTGCAATTCAGTACGTCATATCTCGATTTGTTCAATTACGTCATTTTACTTAATGAAACTGGGTCACTCGTTTTAAGGTTTTCAGATTTTTTGTTGCTGAAATCGGGCCTTTCTACGTTTTAATACTGTTACTTAACTTTTAGACTGTAGGCTGCTAAAACTATGTAGTTCAGCAGTTTTACTGTTGTTACTAGGTCATTCAGCGTAGGCATTCCGCCTTTTGGTCATTCAGCTAGTTATAATTTATTATACTTTTCGACAGCTTGGACTTGGGCGGATCTGCGCTTGTTTAGTTGGGCATTGTGCTTTGTGTGTTTTTAATGTTTTCTGTGCTCGGCTGGTTAAGTTGAGTGCTGCCTTCCCTGTCTGACTTAATATACTGTTTTGACTGTGGGTCCTGTCATCTCGATACACTGCATAGCCAAGGCTATCCGGAAAGATTTCCGCAGTATGGACGTCTGGTTTGAGCCAGGTTTCGGTGCAACATAAAACATCTGGCTTGACCTGGTCAATCATTTCGTGAAGTTCAGGGACTTTGTTTTTTATTGACCTGCAGTTAATGTTGAGAATGGAGATGCGTTGTTGTTTGCTAAGTTTAGCTTGTTTTGGACGTGTTTTAGTTTTGTGGTTGGGTGTGGATGATGCGATGGGTCTAGTGTTTGGGCTGATCGGTTTAGTGTTTGGACTGAGTATTGTAGTTGTGCCTGTTTGTTTGAAAGAGAAATCATTCTCGGTGGAGTTGTTAAAGGATTCTAGGGTACAGTAGATGTTTGTATCACTAAGTGAATCCAATGATTCTTTTAGAGAGGTGAAATAATTGCTGGCTCCACACCACTGGCAATGCCTGCTGAACCTAGAATCAGACAATTGGTTATATGTAGAGTTACCTATTCCTTGGCAGTCAGCATGGAACCATCTATCACAGGTGTCGCAGAGTATGCCTTTCTGACTCCAGGATACATTGTGGTCACATTTTCCACACGGATAACTATCAGCTGCAGTTCCTGGGTTTAATTCAATATCTGCATATTGACTAGATAGAAGACAGAATAGGTATAGAAATGTTATTTTTCTATTACCAGTAAGTGACTTATGGATTAAACGTAGTGACAGGAAAACATTGAGGTTTCGTGCATTCCGCTCGACTGCCTGTGTCATTACGTGACTTCTGTCTATATATACATCAGTCAGGGCTACATTTGTGCTTTCCTTGCTGAAAGTGTTCATAAAAGCAATAATACATAACCATAAGCATACTGTGCTCAGGTTGGTATACATAGTGGAGTAGTTGCCGGATAACCGGAAGGACATGTACAATGTTGACAAACTCTCACTCACTTTTTTCTTGGGGTCTTTGTTATTAAAGAAGAAGATTTTCAGTAAGGCAAAGTATTATAATCATTAGTATAGGATGTAATCTTTCCACCAACACCAGAGATATTGTGAAGTATCGATAGATAAAGTGAAAATGCGATTATTAAATTTAGATTTGTGAGAGCGAAGAAAAATGAATATGACTGTTTCCGACGATGGTGAACACGTATGCAAAGTATCAAAGCAATATGTCAATGCACAATGAAGATATTAGAGGTTAAAAAACCAGTACCTAAACTTTAACATTTGCACTATTTGCACTAAGTAGAAAAGGGGGGCATACTTTCAACAAATTGCGTGATAGAGTTACCTACTCCTGCATATGGGTTGGGGTCATGATGGCAAACAAGTATGCAAAGTATGAAAGCAACATCTCAAAGAACTTAGAGAATATAAGAGGTTAAAAAACCTTAACCTAAACTTTAACAAAAGTGTTACGCCGACGCCGACGCCGACGCCGACGCCGACGCCGACGCTCGGGTGACTGCAATAGCTCCCCTTATTCTACGAATAGTGGAGCTAAAAAGTAGTTTTCAGAACAGTATTTTCATGTTTTCTCAAAATATTGATTTTGTACTTACGACTTGCTAATTCTAAGCCAGCGATATATATATATATATATATATATATATATATATATATATATATATATATATATATATATATATATATATATATATACATTGTACATGAACATGAACATACAGTCTGGTTAAGACAATTATTCAAAAGCTCTCAAAATATCAGTAAGGCCTATTTAATGAAATATTGTTTGCCCTTTCCCTCACACTTCCTATCCGTACGTAATTGCCACTATAAACCGACAATATTTATTGAGAAATCAGAAGAAAAAAACATTTATGTTGAAAAGCGAAGTATGATTATTTCTCCATTCATTCGTTAATCCGGCAAAAATCTAGATTAGATGCTGACATAACTCAAACCGTTTCCAATTTCGGTTTATGGAACTTGAAATGAATGTATTGGCCTATAAGGAGATATTTAGCAAAATCCAGCAAGAAACGACAAAGTTACAGAGCGGACACGATTTTGCTAACAGACCAACAGACCAACGGACCGACAGGAAGCCCGCCCGCCCGCCCGACCGACCGAGCGACCGACCGACAAACGGACAGACGGACAGACGGACTGACGGACTGACAGACACGATGACTCCAGTATACCCACTTCAACCTTTGTTTGCAGGGGTATACTTTATTCTAACACAAACTGTGGTTGCTCTAGAGACGAAATTAGGGAAACTACGTCACAAATTTGTGTGGCTTCAAAACGGTTGGGACTTTGTAATTGCATTCAAATCTTCAGGGACTTGTTAAGGTGTTCCTCATAATGATCGAGGCCAAATAAAAACAAACTAGTGAACATGGACCTGAAATTGTGGTCTTCATTTTGAGATGACAAATTGTCATTCAGTTGGTCTTTATGTGATGTGTTTACCACAGGTCTCTTAGAACGCCTTGTTATAAGCGAAACTGTATGTGAAGGAGCACGTGACCTTTCTTCAGTCTGGCTTACGATTAAAAAAAGCCAAATAAAGAAGCATTGTGTAAGAATGTCGGGACTATTAATTCAATTCAATTTTCATCAGTATTTGATTTGATGTTTTTTTTACGAAAAGCAAAGAATATATAAAAATGGAAACTTTTTGTTTTACCCTTTAATTAATAAAAAAAGAAAAGTCTCTTTTTCCTCAATCATGAATACCGTACTTGTCAGCCATAGACATATCAGCTATGGAGCCTGCACTATGTAATGTTTGTTGCAGGGATACCGGAGACAGGTGTGAGTACCGTGACAGCACGTGACATA
Organism: Spisula solida; assembly: GCA_947247005.1. Classification (NCBI taxonomy): domain Eukaryota; kingdom Metazoa; phylum Mollusca; class Bivalvia; order Venerida; family Mactridae; genus Spisula; species Spisula solida. The sequence goes on along the minus strand of OX365948.1, from coordinate 15,197,879 downwards.
TTTGTCTATCCTGGAAAGTGGACCTGGAATAATGCATATACAATATGTAACATGTATGGTCAGGATATGCTTAGTATCACTCAACAAGATGATTACCAGTCTATACAACAAATAGTCAACAAATATAAGGACGTGCAAAAGTATGTACACATTCTCTCTATGGTTGCAATTAATCTTAAAAATGATTCAAGATATAAAAAATAGCCTTTTGTTAAATGCAAATTTATACAGCGGTTTCCATATTCGAATAAGCACCTACGATGTATGACGCCAAAGATAGGCATTATTATGATTAAAGTTTTAAAATTCCATTTTATAAAAGCAATAATATTGGTTTACGCATTCAGTTTAACATTGCCTGTATGGTTCAAATTATATGATTACAATAACATTGTGTAAACTTCGTTAGAGCGCATTCATTGCATACTAGTATTTCATCACTGTGCATGGTCGATGCCAGACTCCTGGTGTGAGCAACCTTTAAATCGATCTTGCTTTTAAAGTACAAAAACTGAGTTAGTTTAAGACCTTGTTTTACGATCGATGCTGTGCAAATACATGCTAGTCAAGTTAACCACGTGTCCTGACGAACTTAACATATTATGCATAAGTCCAATTCTTACATAAATTAAAGTGAGTGTGTCTATAGTTTACCATTTAGTTTGCATAATTTATATAAAATGCAAAATAACGTTTCCTAAAATTGTACGGATCATTTAAACAAGTGCATGCATTTTCGCATAACTTTAATAGTAGTTACAATTATAATAAATAATTAATTACCATTCATAGTTAATAGCAATTTTAAGTCGCAATATTAAGACATGAAAAGATACGTGTACACCTCCTTTAAATTAATCAACAGCAACGTGTTTAAACATGTTTATTATTTTATCATGGACGTTTATTTTTTAAAATATTCAATATATTTACGTAAGAACTTCGAGTTGGTCAGCTAATATAAACATGATGTTTAATAATTAAGCAATAGGCATTATGTATACACATGATACAGTTCAATATTAACTTAATTAGTAGTACAATCGTACTTTTCTCTAAACGTCAATACGTTGCGTCGACGGCAGCTCTTGTTTGTAGAAGGCAGTGGACTACAATATTTTAGCGATTCTAGAAGGGTTAAAAATTGGCTATGTTTGATTAGTCTTTTATGTGCAAATTGTTTATTCTCTGCTTCAACGCACAGGTAAGTTGTATCATTGCAAAAGAAAAATTAAAAAAAATAGTAAAACTACATCTTAAGTACATATCAATTTCTGTAAAAACGAGTCTTTATCATCGTTACTGTAACCTGTGCCTCCAATGTATCAGTTAATGATCACTCACAAATACAAAAAAAAGCAAATACTTACTTTATTTATTTTCGTTGCCTTCTACCAACATACCAGCCTTTGACGCAATGGATTATATGGTGTGTTCTAACAGTTCATGATAATATTGATGAAGTTTTAAATGTTACATTTATTTATATGTTTCTAGCATGGAATACTTATGGTTAGGCTTGCATGAACCTGATCCCGTCAACCATACTGATATAAGAGTCTGGTCTAACTGCGCAGCCGGGATTACTCCTAATTGGGATACAAACGCATTACCCTCTACTAACCTGTCAGATACAGAGTTGTGTGTTACCATGGATACCAATACGTCATTGTGGTATACAGATATTTGCAATACAATGCATAACGTAGTCTGTATGGGAGACTTTGGTAGGGATCTTTGTGGTCATTTTAATATTTTCCTAAAAAATATAACGTCTTTTATTAGAATAATTTAGCTAGCACTTGTAAATATTAAACGGAAGAATTCTTGTAATCATTGAATCAATCCAACTTATACAGAAATTGAACGATTATTATTCATTACATAGTTTCAAGTACCAAGAGTTGGTCCGACGTTGAGTTATTTTTGAAGCTTGGCAATGTATAAATCGAATAAGGTTGTATGTGCAGCAATGCTATTTGGAGAAAAGAAAAAAACAACGGTATTTATGGAAAAACAAGTTTTTTCTACTTCATTTCGGTGAACATGACCTCTTTCGATTTTCATGAAAAAGGTCCGCAAGAAGCATCTTGAGATGCATATTTAAGATATGTAGGCCTAAGTGTCTTACCACTTACAGCTCTGTATTCCTCTAAGTCAGTGATAGGTCTACGTCATTCTATTGCAAACGCGTCAATAAAACATAATGAGAAATGATTTGATTTGGCGAAACTTAGGGAACAAATAAAAAGTAACATGGTCTTTAAAGAGGTATTCAAATTGTTCGACATGCTATAATATTCATACATTTCAAAATATAGTATATTCCTTTGCAGTATCAAATCGAAGTTATTCGCTGGGACAACAAAATACCACCGGAAGTGGTACCCAGCTAGGTGCCTACGTAGTTACCGAGACAGCATGTCGAAATATGTGTTCAGAATGGACCTATGAATACCAGGAATGTTGGGGATACTCCGTGAAGCCTGCTGGTGCCCACATAGATACCGACTGTTTCCTGTTCTTCAAGAATAGTTCAGGGGTAACAGTTCCAAACAATAACTTCACATTCTACTATAAATTATCATGGACAGGTACGTAGGTCACACAGTAAAGATATTGTAGATACATCTGTATTATAGCTCGGAGAATTTGACGTGATCCTGACCTTTATGTGTGAATGTATTACAATCTTCTTGTGTTGAATATATAAATTTCCGCGAGTAAATAGAGCAATATGGTCCTTTAGATGTGTGTTGGTATTACACCTCGAGCGTCTTCGTTATTCTCCCCGCTTATGAAAACTTAAAACCTGTGTTATAAATACATTTATCACATAACCTGCGGTCCAGGAGTGCCGTAAAGCCGTGCCGTAAATATCGTTCGGCACTCCCAGACTGTGCAATAAATATTTAAATTAGCTTGACGTGACGTTAGCCAATCCATGCATTGATCCGTCAATGACGTCAGGATAATATCAACGTCGCCATGACGTCGCGCTCATTGTACCGCTGAATTGTGGCTGAAACATATGCAGCGTACATCATCCTTTTGAACAATAATGAGCGTGTCCTAAGGTTATGCGATAAATAGAATCTAACATTCGTGCTCATTACATACGAGTTTTATTAAACTCGTCGACAAAAACAATATGACACTCGGCAAAGCCTCGTGTCATACCACTTTGCCCACTCGTTTAATAAAACTCGTATGTAATGAACACTTATGCAAGATCCTCTATGTATAGATAATATATCAGCTGTTAAATTATGCTAATAGAAGGTCGAGAGTTGTGTCAAATTCTCCGGACTATACAGACTTGATAAGTACTTTCGTGCCTGTATGATTGTGTACAAATTGACTCAATACTCCGTGACCAAGTTCGTCCACAAAAGCAATTTATGGATTTTCAGTAATCAATATTTCTAAACCAGGGTAGCAATACCACGTGGCATTTGACTACAGTTACAAGTAGAAATTTGTAAACATGGGAACACAAATATAGCCATAAGTATTTTATTTCTTCATCGATTTCTATGAAATATACGCCACGCTAAGGGGAAAAGTGTTTGCTTTCCGTGAAATATAAGGTATTTATTAGCAGTTTTACCGATTTTTTCATTACCCTGTAAAACCTACACGTTCCTAGGTTTCACAAAGTAATGCACAAAACAGCACAGCCGCTGAAAAAGATTATATATTTTATGGAAAGCAAATAATTGTCCCCTTAGCGTGGCGTATATTTCGTAGAAATCGTTGAAGAAATAAAATACTTATGGCTATTTTATTTTCCAATGTTTACAAATTTCTTCTTGTAACTGTAGTCAAATATCACGTGGTATTGCTACACTGTAAACGTGATACAAAAGAAATAAACGTTAGTTACGGTTTTGCTTTTGCACGATTTCACTTCGATATATCACGATTTTAACTTCCTGATTTCGCGATTTGCGATATCAATGAATTAATTTATATTTCCAGACACGTTTGTGAACAATTCTGGGCTCGTTAATCTGACAGTAGACTTGGAAATACTGCCTAAGTCATGCTGTAACGTCACAGGTCTGAGATCAGAATGTCCAGAAAACATCTACCCGAGTACAGGTATACTATATATGTATCTTGTTATAGTGGTTCTGTATGCGAGGCCAATAAATCACCATGCTACTGTACACTACAGTTGAACAACAGCAAGCCAATACCAGTCTATAGATAATAGAGGTAGCAAGAACGTGTTCGACTATGTATATGTGTAACTTCTCGTACATGTCTACGTACACGTACACGTTGCAATTAAACTTAGCTTGCGAAACACAACGTGTGTGTGTAACATCACATGCCAGTTGTGACATGATTTCTTCGATATAAACTCAATGAAATCACGGGCGATGAAATATTGGGTTTTCCGTGCATACACATACCTGTGTGACGAAATACTCAAAACTAGTATTCACGTAGACGTACACGTTACATGTTGACGTTCGCAACCTCTCTACTAATACACCCAATTACATTCGGGGTAAATCATTTATTACATAACTCACCCCAAACTAGCTTCAAAACGTCCGATCATGTCCTCAAATAATAATTATTTGATATATGTAGCTTAAATACAAGCCCTATGACGAATGTGGCGCCACAGCCATGAGCCGATGCGCTTACCATGGATTACGACATCCCAATTATTGTTATCACGGGTAAACTAGTTCATTTGCATCTACAGTAAACTGTTAAAAGTATGCATTCCCTTTTTAGACCAAAATATTCCAACAACAACTAAGACACAGTTTATACTGCATACAACCGTAGCAACTTGGAACGAAGCGGACACGATATGTAAATCTAATGGAGGAAGGTTGTTGCAAGTTGATGACGTCACGAAACGAACCATGATGCTGAAGTACATCAGTGATTGGGTTGCTAAGGGAATCTCGTAAGTTAGGTTTCGACGGCTTTTTAAAAATGCATTGGATTTTATACAAGCCGCTTAGATAAGTTTAAATGTTCCTGTACCGTTGGCTATGCGGGGTGGGAATTCTGTGACCTTGTATGATAAATAGTGCGTTCAGTAATGGTGGATGTCACAGAATCGGATGTAAATGTATCCATTAGAACCTCATTTTAATGTTCTTTGCCTACTCTTTAAGCATTTCGACTGCTTCTGAAGTGAATTCGTTATAATCGACATTATGTAACATACATGTATGTATTAGAAACATATTTTGACTGTACTTTTCCAATAGAATTCTAAAAACATCCTAAAAGCATTCCAAATATTCATGATTTATTCAAACATATCTGCGATGCATGAACAGCCGCCTGAATATAAAGAATATACAAGTGTATTCGAAGTAATCGATGGCATTTTGATAGAGCTGTAATAACACTGACCAATCAATCTGATTAAAATCTTTAAAGGGACTGCCTCACACATCAATTGGCGTATTGCAAAAATAAAATAAAATTGTCAAATATTCGCGTAATTTTTGTATCGTTGCCTTCATATGCCATGTAAACAACCACACTGACATCTAAAATAACTTGACAAACTTTTGTATTTTATAGTTATCTAGTAGTTTTACATCAGAAATTATATATAATAGGGTATTAATACTCTATAGAATTAACACCACTATTACTTAAATTGCCTGAAATGTGTTCGCATTTGATGGAAACGATTCGAAAAACGAACTAAATACCTCACTGATGTTTACGCTATAGTTTGTTGATGTTACAGTTCGATCACGAGTGAATTACGTAATTCACAAAGCATGTTGGAAGGAAACTTAGCTTTTTTTCAAGAAAAAAAAACCTCAGTGGGCGACATCGAGAGTGGAAAAAAAATTCATAAAGCAACAATCAGGGGCTTTCTATTACATCAATACTTGGTAAGGTTTGAAAATCACGATATACAAAAAAATTAGCCCAATCTGTGAGGCAGCACCTGTAAGCCCGCTACGCTATATTTGCCGTAAGGAAGGTTAAGTCACACCGTACAACCCGCTGTGTGTAAGGCAGTTATGTATGTTGAAGGCAGAGACACGCGCGTTTTACGCCACTAGAGTGGGGGTAAGTATTTGTTATTTTATATGTGTTTTGCGTTGCTTTTGAAAGTGATGACTTACATATATCGTTGACGCGATGAATGAACAATAATTATATATAATTTATGTGCCCACAAATGCCATATTATTCGAGTAAACAGGGTTTAGGTATGCGATGTTTGCCAAAAGTTCGAAACTTTCGTCTTTGACATTGAATTCTCAACTGAATTCGTGGTTTGGAACAATTCTAAAACATTGAATACAAACTTCAATCCTTCCTCAATATATCTGTCGTTTTCGTTTTGAAAAATGTGCATTTTCTGTGAAGATACAGAGGTTTAAATTGAACGAGGTACGAAAAAAATGCTAACGAAATAGGCAGTTCTGTTTTTCGAATGATAACGACAAAGGCAGGGCGTTAAATATTAATGCTAACGCAGAGGCAGAGATAAGAGACATATGCTAACAACAAAGGAAGACATTCTAATGACTTGACGTGGCCATAAAACCCCTTTGTACGATTTGTATGTTATAAATATAACCCAGATTCATGTTAGGCTGTATTCCAAAGTCCATTTCACCAAGAATCACGAGTGTTTAGTGGTTATTTTCATCAAGTTGATAAACGGAATATATTACATACCTGGTGATCGCTGACGCTGGCAATTATCGGTTGTGAGTTCCCCTTTATGTCTGTAAATGACGAACTGGTTGGTTTTGGGGGGGGGGGGAATTAAGCGCTCCATTTGTTATCATGAAGTTAAGAAACTTAGCACTCTATAGAATACGTAAGTTCGAAATGCAGCAATTCAAATTACTTGACAGGGAACTTAATGCACTGTTTTGTTTGTACAAAAATGTATGTTATTTGTGTGTTACAAATTTTATTTGACTATATTTCGTGAATATCTCACACGAAGAATATAAGACATTATGTTGTAAAACATCGTAATGTCCCGATACATTGCTATACGTGTGCAGTCGAACATATGATCTTCTAAGCAGCCAATGTTGATTAAAATGACCTCAATATAATTAGAAATACCGTATAGCTGGTTATTTCTGCGGAGTGGAAATTTCTGCCATTCTGCGGTCCAAGATCAAATCACAGAATTAAATCCACGCATAATAATATCATCCGTAAACATTAATCAAGCAGAATAAAATCGCCGATGTCAACAAAATCTTCGTCCGTCGAAAAGTCCGAAGCATTTCGAATATCGATTCTCGGTTAAGTATAAGTATGGGAAAAGTAGTTTCATCAACTAAAGTATAGTCGATTGTAGAAACGTGTGTTTATAACTATAGTTAGTCGATTCTGGAACAAATAAAAAGTATCTATATTACATAAAGCAGTTTAATAGAGTGTCACGTAAAAATTCCAGTGTCGATGACTTACAGTTCATGTAAACTGCTGACAAACAATTGCTGTATTTATACCTAACTGTCATAGATCTACATTTATTAAATATGCAGACGTGCATGGACATGTACTTAGTTAGAGAATTAAAGCTCTTGCACGAATAAGATGTAAAGTACAACCTCCTCGACAGAGCAACAACCTTTGATTTCCGGTCATTGTATGACTTCAATGATTAGGAGACTATAAAATTCAACTTGTATGACTTATTGCGCCTCCCAAAATCTGCAAATTTCACCGTCATTTTGTTAACATTTAACTTATATTATCGATGGAATACTACGAGAACCATTCGTTTCTAAACTCTAAGACAGTGCCTGAAGAGCTTACGCCCCAAAAAGGCCATGCACTCATCATTAACAGGCATAAAAGGCCACTCACAACCGACAATTGCCAGCGTCAGCAATCACCAGGTTTGTAATATATTCCGTTTATCAACTTGATAAAAATAACCACTGAACACTCGTGATTCTTGGTGAAATGGACTTTGGAATACACCAACATGAATCAGAGTTATATTTATAACATACAAATCGTACAAAGGGGTTTTATGGCCACGTCAAGTCATTAGAATTTCTGTCTTTGTCGTTAGCATAAGTCTCTTATCTCTGCCTCTGCGTTAGTATTAATATTTAACGCTCTGCCTTTGTCGTTATCATTCGAAAAACAGAACTGCCTATTTCGTTAGCATTTTTTTCGTATCTCGTTCAATTTAAACCTCTGTATCTTCACAGAAAATGCACATTTTCCAAAACGGAAACGACAGATATATTGAGGAAGGATTGAAGTTTGTATTCAATGTTTAAGAATTGTTCCAAACCACGAATTCAGTTGAGAATTCAATGTCAAAGGCGAGAGTTTCGAACTTTTGGCAAACATCGCATACATAAACCCTGTTTACTCTAACAATATGGCATTTGTGGGCACATACATTGTATATAAATATTGTTCATTCATCGCGTCAACGATATATGTAAGTGATCACTTTCAAAAGCAACGCAAAACACATATAAAATAACAAATACTTACCCCACTCTAGTGGCGTAAAACGCGCGTGTCTCTGCCTTCAACATACATGACTGCCTTACACACAGCGGGTTGTACGGTGTGAAGTACTTTAGTCAGATTGGCTGACCAATTCGATTGATATTCATCTAGATGTCTTTCGAATTTTCATTTTATCTTCATTCCGACTCATTCGGACCAAAACCGGCTGATACGAGATTCGTTTTGCGTGACTTGGGTATAAAGCAGCTATCACCAGATTATTGACATATTTTATTATTCCTTGTTGTAACGTTAGTTGTTTTTATCATAAATAGTTACGATCAGCATTTTTTATGAAAAATTGATAACAGTTATGTGTCTACTTCGTGTTTGAACTAGTGAAGGCCTTTTGTGCGATTAACTTGATTTTTTTCTTATTGACACGATGTTCAAGTTGCCTTGAAAAGAATGACAAACCTACAGAATTTCCACACTAGTTATTTATCATATGAATGCGCTTAATTCTTTACCTATCCTTGTTTCAAAAAGTGGATGAATACAAAAACTCTCAAATAAAAACATGCATGACCTTCAGACTTTCAACAGATACAGCATAAATTATTATCCTATAATAACTAAATTTCGGAACAGTTGATACACAATTGAGGAAAACTTTCTGAGCAAAAGTTGATGGATTTTATTTAATATAGATCTAGCAGATGCATTATAATTTAAACTAAATACTCGGACAAATAGGGAGTTATTATTATATAATTTAACACCAATATGACTAAGTGTGTGTCTTATTTCATTTGCTTCACAACAGTCCATACTTTATTAAGTTTAATTTCTGTCTATTTCAAAATATAGTATATCAATTTAGATTGTGTGGACGAACTTTGTAACATCCTGTACATGTGGTCGTATTTGAAGCGATTTTATCTCGAGTCGAATTTTGTGACCCGGCGTTGAGACAAACTAAAGAACTAATACTGTATTTTCGGATACAGTTAGAAGCCGACTTATGGGGCTAAACTATTGTCAACATTAACAGATATAAATTTGGATCGAGTTTTGTCACAAATAAAACATTTTCCTCAGATTCTGATTGCAGTATTACCGTAAAAGTCGCGTGATCCCCCATGTATGTGGACCATGTAGGGCTCAATCGTAATCAAAGAGGCACACGTACTGGTGGTAGAAGCCTATTTCTTTCCATACGACTGAAATGCAAGAGTGTAATATCGACGAATCAACCAGACACATTTTTTATTGAGCAGATTGACCGAGATATGGATAGGACTTGCCCAAATACACACAGACGATGCATGCTCACTGAGATGGTCTAAAGACTGTAACGTTCCGTTATGGACGGACTTTCCGGATATATCATACCGAGACAATACCGATGACAGATGTGTGGCTGCAGGTCAGAATCTGAAGTTCACAAAAACAGCATGTGATACCACACTTATGTTTGTGTGCGAGGTAAATGTCGGTGAGTCGGTTTAAATAACATTACTAGTATAGACCAAAAGCTGACTGCAAATTCGCCATCTTTATGAGCATTCGAAAAGTTTTTGCGTTTTTAAAAATTCGAGCCATGTACTTACCACTTACGAAAGGTATATTTGACTTAAAAAATAGCAAAGTCGTAAATTTAACATGGAAAAACAATGGAATCTTCACATACCGTCACATACACCACACATCACACCACATCACACCACATACACCACACATCACACCACATCACACCACATACACCACACATCACACCACATCACACCCCTAGTCTAGTAAACACCGCGTGTTAGAAATTACCATTTTGCAGATAGAGCATTTGAAAAGGTATATATATAAGACATGCATGGCAATAATAATAATAAAGACTTTATTTTACGAGGAACTCATTTAACAATATAAATGACAATCTTCCATAAGCTACTCAAAAATGAACAGTTGAATAAGATAGCCAATGATATGGGGTAACCGCATGTCCTACGCGGAAATCGCACCAAGATCGTCAGTGAGATTGTGTAACAGCCAACGGCTTCAGGACAGTATAATGAGTTGTTCATGTATTCCCACCGTACACTTCAGGTCCGTGTAAAACCAGTAACATCGTACATGTTGAATGTGATGTTCATGTAATCCTACCGTACACTTCAGGTCCGTGTAACTTCAGTAACATCGTACATGTTGTGTGTGATGTTCATGTATTCACACCGTACACTTCAGGTCCGTGTAACTTCAGTAACATCGTACATGTTGTGTATGATGTTCATGTATTCACACCGTACACTTCAGGTCCGTGTAACTTCAGTAACATCGTACATGTTGAATGTGATGTTCATGTATTCCTACCGTACACTTCAGGTCCGTGTAACATCAGTAACATCGTACATGTTGAATGTGATGTTCATTTAATCCTACCGTACACTTCAGGTCCGTGTAACTTCAGTAACATCGTACATGTTGTGTGTGATGTTCATGTATTCCCACCGTACACTTCAGGTCCGTGTAACTTTAGTAACATCGTACATGTTGAATGTGATGTTCATGTATTCCCACCGTACACTTCAGGTCCATGTAACTTCAGTAACATCGTACATGTTGAATGTGATGTTCATGTAATCCTACCGTACACTTCAGGTCCGTGTAACTTCAGTAACATCGTAGATGTTGAATGTGATGTTCATGTAATCCTACCGTACACTTCAGGTCCGTGTAACTTCAGTAACATCGTAGATGTTGAATGTGATGTCGGTTTGGAAGGAAGGACTTACTCACTGAGTAGTACAACATGCGAGGATGTATGTAGAACGCAGACATATTCAAACATGGAGTGCTGGGCGGCGACCATGTCAGGTGCTTTTGGCTGCGACTTATTCTTCTACACTGACCCGACGTACTGTGTGGATAATAACATATTCCGAAACAGATTAGACACGGTGTTTAAAATATGTTATGCAGGTACACCCTTTTAAAATGCGCATCTTAATTTTGTAAATGAATGTTAATGGTTTCTAGTGCATGTCATGTCTTAGAGCTAGTTCTGATAGCTGTTAAATATTCCGGCCTTACACATTATATGCGTAGACAATATCTTGTTGTTTTTTTATCTCAGAAACATTATTCAAGGCCGTCTGAAACCATTTAAACCAGTGTGTATATATCAAAATATTTCTGTATAGTATGATTCGAATCTTTTTTTAGACTGGATATGTTTTTATTTTCCACGTCTATAGGTAGATCCCGCTGACTACTGTACGAATTCGAGTAAAAAGTCCAATATGCATACACGAATGCATACACGAATGTTTAAAAACATGCCAGTTTTATGAAATATTTCTTCTAAAATGTCAGTTATGCACCGTCGCAGTCAATATTTTGCCCGCCCGGGGGGGGGGGGCTGGCGACCCAGGGGGAATTAAACATTTTCAATTTTTCGATGTCTAAATCCCCACCCATGAGACAATGCTTACTGTCTAAATCCCAACCGTGGGGCATAGTTATTCATCCGGGTACTTTAATAAAAAAACACGAATAAAAGTATATTCCCCGGGACTCGGAGTCGATAAGGTCGTCTAATTCCCGCCTGTTGGGAAGATTCGTCTGTCTAATTCCCCCTGTATTGACTGGTGCATTACTACAATATATTATTATCATTGTCTTATTCAGAGTCCGTGGATGACAGTGATGTCATACCATCACACGATTCTCTCCTGGCACCTAACCCTGGATGTGATAATGGTATTCCGGGTAAGCATTATACATGTACCATTTATACGACCAATGTTTTCATTGACTTCATCCCTTACCACCAGTCATGTACGTTGGACTGTAACTGATGACTTAACTGGTTGTCCTGCAAGTCATTACCAAACTACGAACACGCTGTTCTCACTAGTCTAATCAAAAAAGCGGAAAACATATAACTTTTCTAACCCGGATACCGAAACATAATTAGTATGCTAGGTTGCAAGGTTATCGCTCTACCAACTGTGCAAACCGGGCATGTCGCTGCATATATTGGCATGCCGGTGCATATAATGGTTGATAACGTTTCATGCGAGTATAAAATATGCAACAGTTCTATACTTATCTAACGATATGGGGGGCTAGGAGAAATTCATATGGACATTATACTCCGTCCCTGAGACATTATTGGCTTGCAGCACTGATAAAAACTCGATACATCCGGATGCTACACACCTGCCCGAAACTGAAAGTCGGCAAAATTGTCAACAGTTCGACTAAAGGTCACCGGAAATGACGATGTGACATTGACCCTTGCGCGAATAACTACCGTACTAACTTTTTTTGTTTGCTTGGTAGGCCTAATTTTGGGCCCCTTTAGGGCATTGATCCCGACCCCTTTGTCCAGCCTTGTATTCCTTCTTATAAAAAAACTTTTTGACGCTAAATGTTAATGCAATTCCACAGGGAATCGTACCGCAATGGAAGGGTATGTCCAGTAATTTCAGTTTTGGAAAACCTACGCCGCCCTAAGCCCTCTTTAAAGGGGTCCAGCGGGCCCAAAAACCTGCGCACGACATTGGGCCCGTAATATGGTTTAGTCTGGGATGCATGTGTACCCATGACAGCAGAATTCCCGAATTTGGGCATTTAGGTCGTAACTACGGAAGACCGAAATGACCATCCCGGCCAGTCTGCATTAGTACGCTATGGTAGCGGAAAGGATATCTAACTATGTATCTGGTTCAGCAACCAATTTAGAAATGGTTCAGATAAAGTGAAATACAGTACATTGTAATTTCTATATTAACAGATTCCCTGAAGGTAGACGTTTGTATTCCAGAATATTCAACTACACCTGCTCCAAGCATGTCTTCTACTACATATTCTACAATAGTGCATTATACATCACCAGTGACTCTATTAACAACCTATTCGGCCGTATCAGTCTCTGTATTTTCTTCTTACATGACATACAATCCAAGTACTTCGATGTCAGATACGCTTAATTTACAGACAGCATCATCTTACTCTCCAACGTCGTCCTCCAGTTTTCTATCAACGTCTCATTCGATTACAGTTTCACCAAGTTTTGTGACAACTAGTTCCAATGGCCCATCGTCGTCTGCAGTTACCCATACACTTAATGCACATACAGCATCTTCTTACTCGCCAACATCGTCCTTCAGTCATCTATTAACGTCTTATTCGATCACAGTTTCACCAAGTGTTGTGACAACTAGTTCCAATGCTGTCACATCGGTACCTGGTGTCACATCTAACAATTCTTTAACGTCAACGTCTCTGGTCACAACAGCTTCAAGTTCTATAACAGTGACATCTACAAGTTATTCAGTCATTACAACACAAAGTACGTCCCCAGTAACACCAAACACCTCACAACCACATTTATCAGCTCGCCCAATATACATCGCAGCATGTTTATGTTGCACCGAATGTGACACTAGAATGACAATGGAAGAATGGCAAGATTGGTTCACCAGAACTAATAAAGTTGATATACATAACACCTCACGTTATAGACGTAGTCATACCAGCGTGTATGACGGACGAACATCAACACTAACTATAGGGATTGTTGCATCGACCTTGATCGTAGGAAGTGCAGTCTACTTGCTCACGACAGATATTCCACGCATTCTGAGAGACCTTGTATCGAATCGAAGGGACTTGTACACAACGAACAACAAGAAATAACGAGTGTGTTGCCTTTGCTAATATTGAAAGTTGAAACGGAGTTGTTTGTTAACATATCTAATTAAGTGATGTGTACGGCAGTTTTGAACGCTATATCTGATGGCTGCAAATGCTCAGTTAAGCATGGACAATTTGGGATTATGTTTAAACATGTATAGACATATACAAAGATCTGTTTTGTTTCTGACACCGAGACCAAGTCTCAAAGGTAAAACTAATATGAAATTTTGTACAATATACAACGTTTCGGTTTTTAATTTTCCAACAACAGATGTGTGTCACTTAAGGTACAATCATATTAACTATATCAACAAGAAAAGTATCATGTCCAACCTAGATCCAATTACTACTGTGTTTGGCATTGGAGTACCGATACATAAAGCAGTTTGTTGAGCTTGTGGACTTAGCGGAACTAAATGATAATAATTACTAGTATTATGTCACTTTTATTCAGAAATAAACCCTACTAAAATCTAGTTTTAATTATCGTTTAAGTTAAGGTCGTTGTTATTTTGGTTTGTATAGTTTTGTGAAAACCAACGTTCAACATATGATAGATAGATAGGTAGATAGATAGATAGATAGATAGATAGGTAGGTAGGTAGGTAGGTAGGTAGGTAGGTAGGTAGGTAGGTAGGTAGGTAGGTAGGTAGGTAGGTAGGTAGGTAGGTAGGTAGGTAGGTAGGTAGGTAGGTAGGTAGGTAGGTAGGTAGGTAGGTAGGTAGGTAGGTAGGTAGGTAGGTAGGTAGGTAGGTAGGTAGGTAGGTAGGTAGGTAGGTAGGTAGGTAGGTAGGTAGGTAGGTAGGTAGGTAGGTAGGTAGGTAGGTAGGTAGGTAGGTAGGTAGGTAGGTAGGTAGGTAGGTAGGTAGGTAGGTAGGTAGGTAGGTAGGTAGGTAGGTAGGTAGGTAGGTAGGTAGGTAGGTAGGTAGGTAGGTAGGTAGGTAGGTAGGTAGGTAGGTAGGTAGGTAGGTAGGTAGGTAGGTAGGTAGGTAGGTAGGTAGGTAGGTAGGTAGGTAGGTAGGTAGGTAGGTAGGTAGGTAGGTAGGTAGGTAGGTAGGTAGGTAGGTAGGTAGGTAGGTAGGTAGGTAGGTAGGTAGGTAGGTAGGTAGGTAGGTAGGTAGGTAGGTAGGTAGGTAGGTAGGTAGGTAGGTAGGTAGGTAGGTAGGTAGGTAGGTAGGTAGGTAGGTAGGTAGGTAGGTAGGTAGGTAGGTAGGTAGGTAGGTAGGTAGGTAGGTAGGTAGGTAGGTAGGTAGGTAGGTAGGTAGGTAGGTAGGTAGGTAGGTAGGTAGGTAGGTAGGTAGGTAGGTAGGTAGGTAGGTAGGTAGGTAGGTAGGTAGGTAGGTAGGTAGGTAGGTAGGTAGGTAGGTAGGTAGGTAGGTAGGTAGGTAGGTAGGTAGGTAGGTAGGTAGGTAGGTAGGTAGGTAGGTAGGTAGGTAGGTAGGTAGGTAGGTAGGTAGGTATTTGAAACATAAGGCTTGAAGCCCAACAGTTTACATATTATGTACATAAACACAAATGACATAATACAGTATATATAGAAAATGTGGTTGAAAGCACGCTCAGAATTAATTGGATGGTAACGGTAGTATTTTATCTTTCAGCAAAATCAATGACTATATGACCGAAACAATATAACAGAGAAAAGCGTCCCCATGGTTACACAAATATGGTACAGTCGAGTAATTTAAAACTTTTGTATACATAAACTGACAGCTGATTGATGGTATGATGATTTTCTGATGTTAAAAGTTCAATGAATTTTGGTATATTTGGTCTTTCCCAGAAATATTTATCAATGTATGTTTTACGTAAATTATTGTAGAGAACATTCTAGTATAAAATGAAACTCGTCCTCTAATGAATTACAAATTTTACATTTTCTTTCATTTCTCGGTATCTTGTTGGGCTTAGTCCATCTCCGCTTTCAATTTCTAATCGGTGACTTGACATTATAAGTTGGGTAAACATTATTCTATACTTTTTCATTTCAATAATATCTTAATACGATTTAAAACCAAAATTACCTAATAAACTGTAAGGTACCTCCCTACGGTTATTTGAGGTTACCCTAATAGTCAAGGATGCTGGTTTACTGTAGTGTGTGTAATATCCATGATAACTTGCTTGGGTGTATATCCACACCTGTGGAACTCCGCCCAAGCAGGTTAAACAGAAATGTCTACTTCTGTCACTGCATGTGTAATATCCATGGTCAGGGGCGTAACTTCCTATAGGCCATATAGGCCACGGCCTACACTTTTTCACAGAAAGTCGAAAAAATGAAAATGCCAAAAATGCGATAAAAATCAATGGGGGTAGTGTGGTATGGACTGTTATTGATATTTCGTCTGAAAACAGCCCAGAGAACACATACGACAGAATATAATTTCAAAAAATTCGGGGAAGCAAATCCCCGGACCCCCATACAATAAGGAAATCTGTTAATATTGAATCTAGACAATACTGTAGAGTCCTAATTGTGTGATTTTTCATTCATGTTAATGATTTAGATATTTTGATGAATTATAATTACCCTCTCACAATTGAGAGTCGTAGTTGTTCTTATTTTTTAGTCTGAAAATGGCTAAGAATGCACCTGCGACGATATAGAAATAAAAAAATTTCCGGGGGAACATGCCCTCGAACCCCCCTAAAATAAAGTGGCCTACACATTGATTTTGACTGAGCTGCGCCCCTGATGGTAACTTGCTTGGGTGTATATCCACACCTGTGGAATTCCGCCCAAGCAGGCAACACAGAACGGTCTACTTCTGTCACCGAATGTGTAATCTCAAGGTAACTTGCTTGGGTGTATATCCACACCTGTGGAACTCCGCCCAAGCAGGTAAAACAGAAAGGTCTACTTCTGTCACTGATTGTGTGCCTCTTCATGCTCTGTTTTATTGTTCCCTGTTAGTCTAGGATGCTGGTTTACTATAACGTCCATGATAACTTGCTTGGGTGTATATCCACACCTGTGGAACACTACCCAAGCGGGCAAGAACAGATTATGTGACCTCTGTCTCTACGTACACACCATCGTGGCAGAACAACTGGTTTCGTCTACATCATTTAATAACGGCGATTTGCCGCAATACTTCTTAGATCAAAATAT
The DNA here is from genome assembly GCA_947247005.1 of Spisula solida. NCBI lineage: Eukaryota > Metazoa > Mollusca > Bivalvia > Venerida > Mactridae > Spisula > Spisula solida. The sequence goes on along the minus strand of OX365948.1, from coordinate 15,180,613 downwards.
ATATTCAAGGGTGTAACTATATATAGGATAAAAGTGTACACAACTATAAATTAACTGGATACGCAACTGTATTCATAAACAGTGACATCATAACATCATAAAGGACATCCGTCATCGGGTCAGTGACGTGCGTCATATATAAAGTGCTATAACCTCATAGACCTGACCATGAGGAACTTAGGCTGTATAAACGGATCCACTTCGCTTGACTTAAACATTACATAATGTATATAGATCTACAAAGACTGGTGAATGCACAATTACTTCGGCTCATCAATGCATGGTAAACACATCTTGTGCATGTAGATCTATATAACACCATACTGTAGGCAACATCTGACATCACTAGGCAGCACAGGCGTTCCATACTTGGAAAATCTCATTCATAATCAAATACTATAAGTAGGCCTATTGTAATTAACATCAACCTTCTAGATAGTTCTAATACCTTGTAGATAGCTAAGTATTAAGTAGGAGCTGGTATAGCTAGTAGATAGTTCAAAAACTAAACATGTTACGACTTCGGTGACGAAGTGGATAACTGAAATATTTGTTTATTTTGCTTTTATTTATCCTCGCCACCGGATAATCCATATGGGCGAGGCCCCAGAAGAGGCTAGTCAGTTTAAAAGTGTTTGGGGGATAGTGCATGATACAGAAGATGCTCCAGTTCCAGAAGCATCCCTGGTTCTTTTACGTGCCGATGTAAAGCATCATACACGGGACCTCGCTTAACGTCTCGTCCGAAAGACTGATAGTAAGTTAAGTTATGTTAGTTGGGAAACACTGAAAAGCATTTCACTTTTTGACCGTCTGGAGTAGGGATCAAACCCACACCCTTCAGATCAGCAGTCAGTAGCCCTTACCACTAGACCACTAGTCCACCTTAACTGAAATATTGTGACGACGCCACTTATATACACTTCTCAATGGCTGTTGGAGCATTGAGACCATGGAGTATTGAGACCAGATTTCTGGAGTATTGAGACCAGATTTCTGGAGCATTGAGACCAGACTATGGAGTATTGAGACCGCATAATTAATATAGTTATTTGACTGTTGAGGCCAATATACTGATATATTCATGTTGATTTAAGACATATTAATGGTTAAAACATATCAACAGTTTAATAAAATATTACGACAAACCATTTTAACTCTGTTTTTTTTCTTCTTAATATGTAACAATTATATATACAACAGTTTATCAATTTGACTTATTTGTATATATGTAAATGAGATAGAAATAAAGAATAAATAATATAATCCATTTATGGCTGACACATCATTATATACAACATTTTAATGAACAGAAAAAGTCCTCCGGCATGACATTAATCCTTATCATTTTAATCCCAATATCATACTTTAAACTTGGACTTAACATCACTATTGATGACACAATTAACAATTAAACAAATCTCATACATATTGAAAAAAAATGTAAATTTGGCATTCAACCGCCCCCGCAATTAACCATTTTTAGTTTATGTAAATCCAATTTGTAGTTTAGCAGTGATAATATTCATGTCTTAATTTAATTAATTACATTATATTAGAATTATTTAAACTCAAGGTTATTTGGAAGTAAGATAGTACGGTATTATGGTAGTTTACTAGTTACATAATATTATTTGCTTTTTAAATTAAAAATAATTCTAAACAGACTAGTTATATTTTGTAAATTACATTTATTTGATAAATTGACATAATCAATGTCTTCGACAATTTACAACATTAGTCGCAAAGGTACATGTATAAGCAACATATTTCGGCTTTAAGTACGTTTGTCGCTAAAATTGACTATATTCCCTAGAACTATCGACAGTATAAAGATAGTATTGTAAGGGTAAGTAAACACTGCAGTCAGGTCCAATTAAAGTCAAACCCCGTGTCTCTGTGTCCTCTGGTGGGTAAACACTGCAGTCAGTTCCAAATAAAGTCAAACCCCGTGTATCAGCTGTGTCCTCGGGTGGGTAAACACTGCAGTCAGGTCTAAATAAAGTCAAACCCCGTGTATCTGTGTCCTCGGGTGGGTAAACACTGCAGTCAGGTCCAAATAAAGTCAAACCCCGTGTATCTGTGTCCTTGTGTGGGTAAACACTGCAGTCAGGTCCAAATAAAGTCAAACCCTGTGTCTCTGTGTCCTCGGGTGGGTAAACACTGCAGTCAGATCCAAATAAAGGCAAACCCTGTGTCTCTGTGTCCTCGGGTAGGTAAACACTGCAGTCAGGTCCAAATAAAGTCAAACCCTGTGTCTCTGTGTCCTCGGGTGGGTAAACACTGCAGTCAGATCCAAATAAAGTCAAACCCCGTGTATCTGTGTCCTCGGGTGGTTAAACACTGCAGTCAGATCAAAATAAAGTCAAACCCTGTGTCTCTGTGTCCTCGGGTGGGTAAACACTGCAGTCAGGTCCAAATAAAGGCAAACCCCCTCTCTCTCTGTCCTCGGGTAAGTAAACATTGCAGTCAGGTCCAAATAAAGTCAAACCCTGTGTATCAGTGTCCTCGTGTGGGTAACATTGCAGTCAGGTCCAAATAAAGTAAAAAACCCTCTCTCTGTGTCCACGGGTAAGTAAACATTGCAGTCAGATCCAAATAAAGTCAAACACTGTGTTTCTGTTTCCTCGTAGGGGTAAACACTGAAGTCAGGTCCAAATAAAGTCAAACCATGTGTTTCTGTTTCCTCGTAGGGGTAAACACTGCAGTCAGGTTCAAATAAAGTCAAACCCTGTGTCTCTGTGTCCTCGGGTGGGTAAACACTGCAGTCAGATCCTCCAAATAAAGTCAAACCCTGTGTTTCTGTGTCCTCGTGTGGGTAAACACTGCAGTCAGATCCAAATAAAGTCAAACCCCGTGTCTCTGTGTCCTTGTGTGGGTAAACATTGAAGTCAGATCCAAATATAATCAAGCCCTGTGTATCTGTGTCATTGTGTGGGTATACATTGCAGTCAGATCCAAATAAAGTCAAACCCCGTGTCTCCTTGCCTCTGGTAGGTAAACACTGCAGTCAGGTCCAAATAAAGTCAAACCCTGTGTTTCTGTTTTCCTCGGGGGGGGGGGGGGGGGGGGTAAACACTGCAGTCAGGTCCAAATAAAGTCAAACCCTGTGTTTCTGTGTCCTCGTGTGGGTAAACACTGCAGTCAGGTCCAAATAAAGTCAAACCCTGTGTCTCTGTGTCCTCTGGTGGGTAAACACTGCAGTCAGTTCCAAATAAAGTCAAACCCGGTGTCTCTATGTCCTCTGGTGGGTAAACACTGCAGTCAGTTCCAAATAAAGTCAAACCCCGTGTATCTGTGTCCTCGGGAAGGGTAAACACTGCAGTCAGGTCCAAATAAAGTCAAACCCCGTGTCTATGTGTCCTCTGGTGGGTAAACACTGCAGTCAGGTTCAAATAAAGTCAAACCCTGTGTCTCTGTGTCCTCGGGTGGGTAAACACTGCAGTCAGGTCCAAATAAAGTCAACCTCTGTGTGTCTGTGTCCTCGGGTGGGTAAACACTGCAGTCAGTTCCAAAAAAAGTCAAACCCTGTGTCTATGTGTCCTCGGGTGGGTAAACACTGCAGTCAGATCCTCCAAATAAAGTCAAACCCTGTGTCTCTGTGTCCTCGGGTGGGTAACACTGCAGTCAGGTCCAAATAAAGTCAAACCCCGAGTCTCTGTGTCCTCGGGTGGGTTAACATTGCAGTCAGGTCCAAATAAAGTCAAACCCCGAGTCTCTGTGTCCTCGGGTGGGTAACACTGCAGTCAGGTCCAAATAAAGTCAAACCCCGAGTCTCTGTGTCCTCGAGTGGGTTAACACTGCAGTCAGGTCCAAATAAAGTCAAACCCTGTGTCTATGTGTCCTCGGGTGGGTAAACAATGCAGTCAGATCCTCCAAATAAAGTCAAACCCTGTGTGTCTGTGTCCTCGGTGGGTAAACACTGCAGTCAGGTCCAAATAAAGTCAAACCCTGTGTCTCTGTGTCCTCGGGTGGGTAAACACTGCAGTCAGTTCCAAATAAAGTCAAACCCCGTATATCTGTGTCCTCGGGTGGGTAAACACTGCAGTCAGGTCCAAATAAAATCAAACCCCGTGTCTATGTGTCCTCTGGTGGGTAAACACTGCAGTCAGGTCCAAATAAAGTCAAACCCTGTGTGTCTGTGTCCTCGGGTGGGTAAACACTGCAGTCAAGTCCAAATAAAGTCAGCCCCTGTGTGTCTGTGTCCTCGGGTGGGTAAACACTGCAGTTAGGTCCAAATAAAGTCAAACCCTGTGTCTATGTGTCCTCGGGTGGGTAAACACTGCAGTCAGATCCTCCAAATAAAGTCAAACCCTGTGTCTATGTGTCCTCGGGTGGGTAAACACTGCAGTCAGGTCCAAATAAAGTCAAACCCCGTGTCTATGTGTCCTCTGGTGGGTAAACACTGCAGTCAGGTCCAAATAAAGTCAAATCCTGTGTGTCTGTGTCCTCGGGTGGGTAAACACTGCAGTCAAGTCCAAATAAAGTCAACCCCTGTGTGTCTGTGTCCTCGGGTGGGTAAACACTGCAGTTAGGTCCAAATAAAGTCAAACCCTGTGTCTATGTGTCCTCGGGTGGGTAAACACTGCAGTCAGATCCTCCAAATAAAGTCAAACCCTGTGTCTATGTTTCCTCGGGTGGGTAAACACTGCAGTCAGATCCTCCAAATAAAGTCAAACCCTGTGTCTCTGTGTCCTCGGGTGGGTAACACTGCAGTCAGGTCCAAATAAAGTCAAACCCCGAGTCTCTGTGTCCTCGGGTGGGTAAACACTGCAGTCAGGTCCAAATAAAGTCAAACCCTGTGTCTATGTGTCCTCGGGTGGATAAACACTGCAGTCAGATCCTCCAAATAAAGTCAAACCCTGTGTGTCTGTGTCCTCGGGTGGGTAAACACTGCAGTCAGGTCCAAATAAAGTCAAACCCCGTGTCTCTGTGTCCTCGGGTGGGTTAACACTGCAGTCAGGTCAAATAAAATCAAACCCTGTGTCTCTGTGTCCTCGGGTGGGTAAACACTGCAGTCAGATCCTCCAAATAAAGTCAAACCCTGTGTCTCTGTGTCCTCTGGTGGGAAACACTGCAGTCAGATCCTCCAAATAAAGTCAAACCCCGAGTATCTGTGTCCTCTGGTGGGAAACACTGCAGTCAGATCCTCCAAATAAAGTCAAACCCCGAGTCTCTGTGTCCTCTGGTGGGAAACACTGCAGTCAGATCCAAACGTAGTATACGTCAGATATAGTACTCACCCCGTGTACCCCGATAAAACGTGCTAGCCTGAATACTGCTGTGTTAGCCTACCGCAAAAATTTCAACATTCAAGAGGTTAGGTATTTTGTGTGTGTTTCATTTATTTCGTGTCTACACCAGTAAAACGAAGAAAGTGTACATGTGCAGTGGTTCTTCCTCGACACGAAGATGTGTTTTTTTCGATCTCAAACGTCACATTATATTTTAAACTTAATAAATGTGTCAAAAAGTCAGCAGTTTGGTCTTTAAAAAATAATTAAAAATACTTATAGACCGCGGGGAAAGTTCAAATTTCATGAACATGTAGTGAAATAATAGTAGCATATTTATTCACATTGATGTATGCACTGGTATCATTATCTTTCTTGAAAATGACAGGTTTTCCGCGCTTGGTGGCATAAAATGGATAGTGCACGAGTTATATGGTGAAATTGTCTAGATACTGCCCGAGTCGTAGATGAATACTGCCCTTGTTGCTCACAGTTTTAATGTTTTAGGACTGAAAACAACATTTTCACGACACAATTTCCATACAACAATTCTTGTCTATCTATATAAAACATGTATTTAGTTTTAATTGCATTGATCTGCTGAATTTAATATAAATCCCCATATAATATACTGTCTAAATCCCGTGTACCATTTTCTTAGTTACACCACACATATACCAAGGTATCTTCGCATGGACGTATATATCTAATGCGTTCGTTCTTTGCTTTTTATTTCACAGAAGCGCTATTAGTGCATTTTCCGTTTATGTAACGAGTGTTATTTTTATCAATTTACCATTTATTTAAAGCAAATCGGCATGTAAAGATACCTTTAACCATTCTTGTAAATCAGAAAAATATGGCCTAGGTAATATAGACGTACACATACATATAGCAAAATTGTCAATAAGAGTACATTGTATAAAGATCTTGTCTATATCAACCAATTACCGGTGTGGTGTAATGCAGTCACATTGATCCTGGTTACGCAACCTTTTTAGGGGTTGTTGCAATGGCTGAGCGGTCTAATAAGTTAGTACGTCGCTTGATCACAAGTGGTTTGCAGTTTGAACCTTACATTTTAAAATCACATAGACGCCCCGTTTCAAGAATTAGTATCCAATAAGTACCATGAGTTTTCAGTACTCTGAATTAACAAATATAAAGAAACCATTATCGTGGGTTAGATCGCAGCTTATCTGTTAAAGCGTTTATGAGAAAGTTGTAAACGCTTAATATTTCACAGTGAAGTCACTGACACTCAATTTAACAACTCGCTAGTGACGTTTTTTCCATTCCCAAAATTATTTAATGTTTGTCTTCCACTATACATCAATCTGGAATCCAGAAAACAAATGCCGCAAGGTTACTTTCAGTGTACTGCAGCTATTCAGCGGATTTTCGATAAGATAATGACAGATCGGACAGGGAATGCAGGACTAAATGGAAACAGCTGGGCACGAAACTCACTGTGGGTGCCTACAGGTAGGACACGCGCTTGGAGATATATAGGTCCGGGTTCAATTTCCGTCTGTTCCACTGCTCATTTTCTCGGAGCAAAATTAACCAATAATGTTCAACTCGACCAAGCTGTGAATTGGTACCTGTGAGGGTGGTGTTTGTTCATGTTCGATAGTCTTGGTCGTCGCATCTCGATGTTGTCTTCACACAAACCAAGAGAGAAGTAGTCTCCATATTAGGACTCGAGCGCAGGTTTCCTTAGGTAGCCCAATGCCTAGGGGAAGTTAAATGTCGAAGGGTAGCTTGATTGCTGAAGGAGGCCCTCGAAAACTGGTAACTAAACGTAACATAACAGACAACAACAAAACACGCAACAAACGGGATTTATCCTTTCAATTATCCTCTTGTTGAACGCCTCATGTCATATCCGTTTGTATGAAATCTGCCATTTGCAAAAATGTCTGATTATGAGACAAATGTAACGTAGGTTCTATTATATAATTATACATCATGTATTTCCACTGCGGTATACCGTAAACCGGATATTGCTAGTGAATGGGAGTAATGTTATCGATTTTCGCGACATTATAGTGTTCACTGGGATTAGTTCAGAGACGATAATTTCCAAATTACTGACTACTTTCTTCATCTCAACTAGGTTTTAATGTATTCGGATATTTTTATAACTTTTTGTACGCCATATTATAACAGGTATTTTTCATAGAAGTGTTCAAATTACTCAGTTATTGTCCGCTGCTCACTCGCAAACTTTGCCCACAACACTTTAAATGCGTTTGAACTGGGCATTCTAGTTATACTGAACTTTAATGTCGTCAGTCCAAATTTCAGAAAAAAATGATTGAACTTCAACAAAGATACATGTACACACCAAAATACAAATGTAGATAAGTGCGTGTACAGCGTATTGATATTTACTACATACAGAGTATTGCACATTAGCTCACTCTTATTAAACTAGGAAATCAACCAAAAATAATACTTAGTACCAATTTAACATTATAACTATTTTTAAGAACCTCAGAAGAGTGAATTCGAATATGAGTGCTGAGTGTAAGTATTGATTGTAATTTTGAACAATACAAAAAAGCGCCCATATCATAGTTAAAATAAGTATATCTCAAACTTGTGTACATAATTATACAGTATTACATTTAAAATCTCGAGGGACCCACCTCAGAATTCGTCATTCCAGCATGACGAGCATGTGTTATGTACATGTAGTTTTTACACTCTCCAATTTTCAACATAACTATGTAGACAAAATAAGTAATATCTGGTTATACCTGGCATTTACTAAATTTCCGTGAGCAATACTCCGTACACTGAACAGCAATACTCTGTACAACAGTGAGCAATACTAATGCAATACTAAAATTCTCAAAATCCACCGTTATTTATGACTCCGTTACTGGTAAAACATTAACAACATATTATGCTTGGTCACTGGGATGTTCTTTTGCTCGATTCAAATTGTGTCGCTTAACGAGGAATATAAACAAAAACATCTTTATTTGACAGACCGAGCATATGTTTAGCGTGAGGAACGATACGAGTTTTGTCTTTTAAATGCCCTTTTAAGCAGTCCCTGATCGTTTGCCGGTAGATACTTTTGTATATAATTCACATTCAACACACACAGAAAGACAAAACAGCGTCTCTGAACTTACCCTGTTGTGCACTTGAAGGTTGCGAAAATGGATAACATTACTCACCTTACTAGCAATAGCCGGTGTACTGTATACCGCAGTGTTTCCGCATTCTTGTTGACGGAATAGGCCGGACACATGTATTCAATGTTTTTTTATAACATTATCAAAAGTCATGCGAATAAATGTGTAAATGGTAGGCCGATAGGCATCGTTCAATCATGAGCGGGCTTGTTAGTACTTCAAGACAACATACAGCGGGGCTTCTCTTTTACATTTTGGGAGAGCATTGTTAGTAGGGGTTATTATGTCTAGGGGACTAGTGGTTTCAAAATACACATATGGACCTACTCGCAAGTAAAGTGACGTGGACAGTAATTAACGAAAAGTGATATATTGGGTTCGCATGAGCGGATCAAGCAGACGCTCTGTATAGAATGAACAATCTGGCTTCTCATGTCTTCAACTCTCATGGTGATAACATGTAGCTCAATGCGCTCTTTACTCGATTTATGTAATGGCTTGTAGATTCTACTCGTAGATTCTACTCGTAAGTAGACAGACTTACAGTACGATACTGGCACCTGTGATTTTACAGGTAACAATGATGCCGAACAATATTATTATATTATTATCTCTAGTAAGAACTATGCAGATTTCATCCAATGAAAATGTTAAATTATCTATTCCAGGCCTGCAGTTATCCATAAAACAAGTATTAAAACAGACAACACAGGCAGTATAATAATTGTTTTACAGTGGACATGTGCAGTATCTACGGTATAACTCGTGCACTATCCATTTTATGCCACCAAGCACGGAAAACCTGTTATTTTTTTAGAAAGATACCGATGCCAGTGCATACATCAATATGATGAAATATGCTACTATTATTTCACTACATGTTCATGAAATTTGAGCGTTCTCCGCGGTCTATAAGTATTTTTAATTATTTTTTAAAGACCAAACTGCTGACTTTTTGACACATTTATTAAGTTTAAAATATAATGTGACGTTTGTGATCGAAAAAAATCACATCTTCGTGTCGAGGAAGAACCACTGCACATGTACACGTTCTTCGTTTTACTGGTGTAGACACGAAATAAATGAAACAGGCACAAAATACCTAATCTCTTGAATGTTGAATTTTTTGCGGTAGGCTAACACAGCAGTATTCAGGCTAGCACGTCTTATCGGGGTACACGGGTGGTACTAGTTAATCAAACAAATTAGCCTCGGCTTCGCCTCGGACAATTGTGTTGTTTGTCCTCCACAAACTGTACAATAACCCCTGCAAGAAGACACTTTTGACGAAAAACTAGTACAATATCTATTACATAATGTACTACATTTGCCCTTGATGATAATAATAAGAAACGAATAATGCAGCGAATTCATGGCAGCATGGAAACAGCATAAAAGCAGCACTTTCTAATGCACATTTCTCCCCGAATCAATTACAGTACATGTTAACGTTAACATGACAGGATTTCTCGCTGTTAAATTTAAGATTTGTTTCCCTTTGACCACATTTATAATGTAGCTTTTTGTAATTTTCAGAAATCACCAAGTCACTTGTCCTAGATTTATGTTTCAGTACAGAAACGTATAAATGTATAATATTTTATATAACCAGATAGTAAGCATATAGTGAATGTTAATTTTTAACAACTCAAACATGTTAGTATTCATGGGTAACATAGTCTTACAATTATTCATGATAGTCTAGATCTATATTTAGACACAAAATATCTATAAATACGTTGGATAAGATTACATTGTCCGTGAATAATTATTGTACGCCTACCTTCTACGTTTTCAGAAAATACCCAGTACCTTGGTTTTGATGAAATCTGAAAACCAGACGGTTACGTTCATTGGCAGAAAAGACTTCTTCAAATAAGGTAAATATTGATTTGTGCTGTTCTTTCTCTCTCTCTATTTTGAATTGTTTAGTGGTTGATTTATTTGAACTTTGAAAGAGGTAGTTGCATGTTTTTAGTTCGTTTGATAAGGTTACATATAACTTCTGCATTGATGGTTCACAGTGGCAGTTATTATAAATACTGGACTGTTGTACATAGTTCTCTGTATCAGCAATCACCGAGATTTACCGACTATACCCGACTTAATCAGCCAACGATTAATTAAATAGTACCCGAAAGTACAATGTTACCTGTTTATTAATTATAAACATCTGTATCACTCGCGGATTTAGAGGGGGCGCACCCGGCTCTAAAATCGCCGAAGCGTTGGTATTAATCATATTTTGGATGTAAGAATAATATTAATATGCAATTGTTTTCGCTCGCTTCGCTCGCATCAATAAAACAATAATCAATTAATGGATATTAATGTGAACTTAATGCTGTAAGCACAAAAAAGATATGGGACTGATTGGTAGCATGGTGCCAAACATCGGCTACAGAAATCCCGAGATTCTTGCACATTAAAAATGTCCGACAAGTCATAAAAGATTAATACAGTTGGCTTGATTTTCTAATAAACCTGTCTTTTTCATTAAAAAAAGATATCTCAGAATGCAGTTAACGAATTCCGTGGTTCATTTAAAAGGTCACGAGGCAGAAAGCAACTGGACCCCCTAGTCGCTGGATCCCAAGTATTTCACATTTCCACTTAAACAAAAATGAAGCCCTGAAGTTCGCAGGGTATGCTGCTCAGATAGACATTGCATTTTTTTTCGTGAAGTTTTCACAGCAACTATATATCAGTGAATATTATCCAGTCCAGAATATTATAAGTCCTGGCTATGCTGCTCATATAAACAACGATTTTTTTTGCTTGTTTCGCTCGCTGTAGAACTACGTAAATTCAATGAAAGTTTTCGATTTACCAATAAGTTTGTTGGGTATGCTGCTCAGATAAACACTGATTATTTTCCAATTCTTACAATTACTATATCAGTGAATATTACCAACTGAAGTAATAAGTGTGTGGTGTATGCTGCTGAAATAGATAATTGCATTTTTTCTTGCTCGCTACGCTCGCACAACCACTATCAGTTAAGTTTGTCAAGTAGGGAATGAGTATGAGGGATATGCTGCTCAAATAATTAATGCATATTTTCTTGCTCGCCCTGCTCCCACATTAACTTTATCAATAAATATTATAAGATAAAGAACGAACTTGTGTGGAATGCTTCTCAGAGATACATTTTTTCTGGCTCGCTACGCTCCCACATTTTCTTGAGGGGGGGGTATCAATACATGAATGTACGCCCCCCTAACGCCAAATCCTGGATCCGCCCCTGTGTATTAATTCTTAAACAGTCGGTCTGCACTAAACAGTGGTAAGTATCAAGTCACTGGCTGCTTTAGACATAGTGTATTCAATGAAACAGTATACGAATGTAAGCTGGTTATGTACAAAGAACTAACTCGATATTTTCCTGATGACTAATATCTTAATAAGTAATTTGTGAGCCATTGGTTGAATGCATATTTTCAGAAAATAGACTAACATAGCGTGTCCTAGATATCGATCCTAATACCGTCAAGGCAGACGATTAAATGTTTCTTATACTTAAATAAGTTATTATTACAAACATGCATGTAGATTTTAGGAAGCAGTTAAGCTCGTCATGTGATGTAAGTTTATCTCTAACCACGAAATAAACATGGTCGTTTACTTTTATATACGTACATGAAGAAATAGGATAAATGGGTTTAAATTGAGTTTGTATTTTCTGAAAATGCACACTGACAACTTCAAGTGGTTGCCTGTTGCATTAAACGTGCGGCAACTTTTAACCTACTAATGGTCAATTTTGTACACATTTCTATCAGTTTAGAACAGTGCACTCTAAGATAAGTACATACCAGGAGCAGTGCACACCAAGAGCAGCACACACTAGGCAAAGTGCATACTAAGCAAAGTGCACATTAAAAGCAGTGTACACGTGGAAATCACAGGGCATTGACGCATATTATTGATGCGTGTGCGACCGCCTTACATCTATCTCATATACGAATATAAAATAATATGCGTCAATACCCTATGGTGGAAATAGGGATATAATCATTGTTTCAAACATTGTCGATAGGTCGGTTAGTACAAGTGGCTTTTATCTGAGTTTCTTACTTGATTGGCTGATTGACTGTGGGTGATAATTGAACTTCATTGATTCTGTGGTTAACTATCTTCAGTACGGCCAAACTATGCGTGGTGAATAGAGTACACGTTATCCTACTGGCTTCTTATTTTCGAGTCATGATAAACGAATACATCACACAATTGACTATTTATTAACAAATATGCATGTATATGTACACTGTGGTGTACCGTACACTTGGGTAATGCGAGTACATATTGACTAATGTAGTCATAATGTTTTCAAATACTCCGTACACTAACATAACACTTGGCAATACCCAAATACACTAATCACATTTATTCTCCATTTACTTGCATCTGTTTCGGTAAGTATCTTTATGTAATTTCTTTTTTTTAAGAAATGTGGACTACAGATAATGTTGGTTCCGGACAATAAAAATCCCAATTAAAAATATACCTTCTAATACTATAATTTGCAGTATCATAGTAAATATTCGCAAGTGAGCAGCCACCAATTCAAGGACATTTAAACAAAATTATATGAAGTGTTCAACTTCCTCCCTATTATCCAGTGTATACTATACCGCAGTGGTGTTGGTTAAAGCATAGGGTTATGTATCGACTCACTGGTCTCTCATTCACTAGACATAGTTAGTTATATCTCGTGAGTGAGAGACTGGTGGTGTCGATTCAGGCCCGTGTGGGTTGAAAACAAATAATTGATTTTGAAATTACTTAAAAACAGGTAAACATGGAATTGACGATTGTAAATATACATAGACTAGTCGATCTAGATGGATTGGATATATACTATAGGTGTATATTGAGTTATGCATGTTTATGTATTTTTATCAAAGAGTTTGTACAATAAACCCCCCGTTTAGCTACCCGAGTTGAAAATTTACCTATAATAGTGTGTTTCGAACAATTAGTTAACATTCATTTAACCCGGATTAGCACCAATGGAAGACAAATTGAATTAGATTATCTCAGAATAAAATCTGATCGTATCTTACCGCCAGTCATTCATTGTGTATCTGTTTTCAGAAAGTCCTCGATCCTTCGTGATCTCAACCGTATCAAGTCCAATGGCTGACATGGCGCGTGTAGAAGAATTGTTGAGGACATATCCATCTTTGTTTGTTTCACTACAAGCCGCAGGTATTGTCAATGAACTTGTGTCGTTAGAAGCTCTTCAAAATGAAGATTTTGAAGATATAAACTTGAATGAAAGTAGAACCCAAAATGTTGTTTCTTACGCTTACTTCGTTAAAGGGGAAAAGGCAAAGGCGTATGAGAAAAACGATGAGGTGCTAGATAAGAATCCTGGAAATGTCATTGCTCTTTCAAACAAAGCCTGGTTCTTATTAAAAGATAACAAACTTCCAGAATCTGAACACGTTTGTCATGAAATTGGGAGAACAAGAGATGTCGATATGTTAGTCGCAAGAGGAGAGCTGGCTTTTGCATACTCAAAATTCGGTTTGAAAACGTATGATTTGGCTGTCAAAGAGTATGAGAAACTTCTAGAAGAATGCAAACCAAGTGGTGCACCAGATAAATATTTCTGCATGTGGTCTTTCGCTTTGTTTCTCCTATTGCACAGAAAAAGGAAGGATAGTAAAATCTTCACTGAAAGCGATGTTTCGTCGCAAAGCAGACGATTAAAGATACTAAGAGATGTCACTAAAATCCACACAAGAGACGACACGGTTAAGTTGTACCAAGCAAAATGTTACGCAAACATATGTAGAATCCGTTACGATCAAGTATGTATGCAGTCTACGGGAAAAGAGAAGTATATTCAACTTCGACAGGAACCATTACAGGCGATTGAAAAAGCGTATGAATTGGGAAATAACGATGTTTATACATTAGATTTAATAGGGAAATATATGAGGTATTATAACGAAAAGGTCCAAGATTCTATCAAATGTCTAAAGCGATCCATTGAATTGAGGGAAACTTCAAAAGGCTACCAACGTTTGGCTTTGGCTCAAAAACGAGAATTGGAGAGCAGAGAATTCAGTAAACAACCGAAACGTGCACCAGCACCAAATGCGCGTATCGCCAACATGATGAAATGCCCAAGAACACCCGCTGTATCGTTATTTCATTACAAGAATCATCCCCTGATGAAAGAAGTTCTGAATAATCTTGACAAATCTGTTGCGCTTGACCCGAAGAACATGGATGCTTTTTACGACTTTGGATTGACGTATCGGCAAATTAATGAGTATGGAAAGGCGTTGGAAAAATTTGAACATATTTCGAGGTTTCGAGAAGGTCCCCGGACGTTGCTTCAAATAGCAAATACCTACGAGCAGTCAGGTTTTTGCATGGCTGATATGACTGAAGCTGGTACAGTCCCAGCTGCCGAACGAATGGGGCTATGTAATAAGATGCGTTCGGCATTTAAAAAGTCGGTGGAACTATCTTGCAGTTTTGTGAGAATGGTACCATCATTAGGTCAGCTATGGGCAACAACTCCTACATTGAACCAGTTATTGACAGGCACTGCTAGAACATCAAAAGAAGTCAAGGAACTGATGTTTCTCGGCGAAAGGTTAAAATCGCAGTCAGCACTAGATATCTTTGGGAAGCTGAGTGGTCTCGGTGGACATTTGGAAGGCAATGAAAGACGAATTCGGGATTTGATTAGCCAGCTGGTCGAAGCGGGAAACTATGACGATGCTATTTTGTCCATGGAGCTGATAACCTGTCTTCCAAACGGATGTGATGCTCTAGATGATGATACATATACTGAAACCTACATACGCGGTGGTTTGGAGGCATATATGTCTGGTGAAGCGTTGCTAGGTCGCCTGCGCATCGTGAATGCGCTTACCTTCAGGAAAAATAAGGCCCAGTTGAGAACAGGAAGAATGGCGAACGAAGTAGTAGATGAAGACATTGCGAACTTGCAAGGGACCGAAGTGATACTCATCTATCAAAATGATACACTTAAAGATGCGGCTGATAAACTTTCAAGTGTATTAAAAGAAGTTGGAGTGAAAATATCTGCTTACCCTCCTTCAAAAGAAATCGTCTGCGACCCCGACACTACTGTTATGAGAAACTACATAACACTTGTTGGCGGTGGGACTGTCCCAGCTCCAGAAAATGAGGCCGATCTGGAAGAAGCCATGGGGAATTTGACAATCAACAACTTCAACACCAATGTTGATCTGATTTTGGAAGATTTGGACAGACGAACATATGGTAATCTGTTAGTCGTTAAACTCCAAGCAGATACAGATGTTCCTGACACACTGCAGGATTTTCTCATTCTTACTTTCCGTGCTGAGAAAAATAGAGAAGCTGGAGGTTTGGATATAGAAGATCTGGATTTTGTTGTTTCGTCATTGAAGGGTATGGCGAATATATAACATATCTGAATTCTGAACATAATTAATGGGGTTGTCAACTGGTTTGTGAGAGACATTGTAATATTTACTCAGTTTAATAAAACCATCATCTGAGTACTTGCCATATGACTATGCTAACTTGATTTGTATTTTGTTATTTGTGTTTAACTAGTGTTATCCATACATAATTATGTAAGAGATCGTAATTTCGTCACTGAAGGATATGGCGAATATATAACATATCAGAACACTGCACATTATAAACGATATTGTCGACTAGTTTCGAGAGACTTACTTCGTTTAATAACGCTATCATCAGAGTACTTGTCATATAAATATACCGGTACTAACTTGATTTGTATTTCGTTCTAGGTGTTTGACTTGTGTTCTCAATATATATGTACATTTATCATTAAGATTTTGGTTTGTTGACATTTCATTACAATAGTAGCTGAGTAGACAGTAAAATTGTTGTATCATACTTGATGAATGTTATTATTTCTTTGAATGATTTAAACAGGATAATACGCACCTTTTGGATTTTTAAAACAATATTAGATATATATAAAATTATTGTCTGATATAAGCCGGTTCGCAAGACGATTGTACAAGGACATACTACACATAGCAACCATATTATCGCTAGACTCGCCGGAGCGATATCTACGATCAGTTCCCGGATTAGACTCTCGCCGGAGCGATATCTCAATCAGTTCCCGGATTAGCCTGTTTGTGTCATGCTCGGACATCGGCTACCACTCAGTACTGAGTATTTTACCCACCACCACCACAAACTAGGACGGGATTATAGGAATGTTCTTCAACCACTCGGGAGTCCGTATGTAACAAACACGTATCCACTCCATATACGCAACAATAAAAGAATATTTTGCAAATCTTTACTGCGAAAAGTTGTTCAGTCGAGAAAATGTGAACAATTTAAAATCTTCGTCTTTTTAGATTTAGGTGAATTTTGATAGTGACAATGTTATTCACCATAGTGAACTCAATGTTGCCTGTAAAGACAATCGCACTAATATTTTGGTATGATTAAGTTTGGTAGACGAGAGTTGACAAAAGAAGAAGTGTATGAACCGCGCGTTTTCAGTATTTCTGAGAAATTTATATTTTGTTCTATTTTCAATTGAATGGGAGGTAATTTCACATTTGTTTTCATTTCCTATATTTCAAAGCTGCACAGATTTATAACATGTAATTCTTTTAGCAATGTTTGATGTTTTTCTGTTTTGGCGATCAACATTGAGTCGTTATTTTAACATTACATTTCATTGCCACGGACAAACGTTTGATTTCACATACAAAACTGTTTTATATAACAACGGGCAATAACTGCGCATAGCAGACGACGCTATATAAAACATAATTATTTATTGCTTAAGAGCATATAATGCCTATATTTCCCAATTACCGTGAAAAAAAATATAAGAGTTTGAAAAGTGATCGGTTATAAGTGTGGAGTAATGTATTGTGGTGATTACCATTCATTGTTTAAAGACATGAAGATGTTTCTGGCTTTACACAGTCTGGTTTGGATGGCATCGCCAGCTCCACCATCATTTCTATTAAATAAATATATTTTTTTAAAAGACAACTTTAATTTAGAAATGTTAGTTGGCTTGTGTTACCAAGCCCATGACAACATTATCAACTGGACTAGCCGTCGGTA
Organism: Spisula solida; assembly: GCA_947247005.1. Classification (NCBI taxonomy): domain Eukaryota; kingdom Metazoa; phylum Mollusca; class Bivalvia; order Venerida; family Mactridae; genus Spisula; species Spisula solida. The sequence goes on along the minus strand of OX365948.1, from coordinate 15,163,122 downwards.
TTTAGTGGTACGCTAGAATTGCTTAGCAATCGAGAAAGTACAAAATTAATATTAAAGTGAAGTGTATTCAGGTTTTATCAGAAAGTGCTGTTTGGGCAGATTAAGTTTACAAAAATGTTTTGTAATTTTGAATTTGTGAACTATAATTTGGCACATGATAAAATAAGTGTAAACAGAACGTTTTTCTGTGTATTTGTCTGGTTATTTTATGGAGATGAACCAGTAATTTACTGAATTGTGGATGGCTCTGAATGAAGTCGATGAAGCGTAGTGGTTATGAAATCAATTCAATTCAAAGATTTAATGAACTTAAATGCTAATTGTCTAACAACGCACAGGCCAAATATAATCTTTTTGAAAATATGAGGATGTTCAAAAATAACGTAGACTTTTGGTCTGGAGTTCGCATTTCTTTACTTGTATGACAATGATAAATAGGGCCTACACCATCATAATTCGGAATCTTTCTGTGATCAGAAGACACCAAATTAGGTATATATATCTGTAACAACCCTGTCATAAATTATCTAGAGCTCTTAAAAACAGTCCATAGTTTCCTTTCCAACAGTGTGGTTTATGGAAACCCATGAAAAGAATACTATTAGGTCTTGTGGAGAGCTAGATGTCAGTACGTGATAGGACACAATTCTATATACTTCAAATTAACGCTTATCTGTATGAAGCATGCCAGAAAGTTTTGCCCACAGACATGTCCTTCGAGACCAAGTTTACAGAAGACAGTGCAGTTTAAGTGTCAATTTTCAAAGCCAGTTAAAGTCATGAAGACCATTGCCAGTTGTGAAGTTCCAAGTAAAACAACATCTCCCCTGTTGCAATGAAATTAATGTATGATATTCATTCTTTTATAATCATCATGCAGACGATTTTTACAAATGGACACGCATGTGTTTTATTAACCTCCTACCTAAGAGTCAGCATGAAACTTTGTCACAATAATCATATCTACTAAATCTTAGTTAAGTTCAACATAGGATCATAAACAAGGCCACTACGTCACTTGATCTAGAAAACCTAGTGCATACAATAGTGACTATATCTTGTATTTGGTATTTATGAGTTGTGGTCAGAATGTTTGTCTTGATGAAATCAAGGTCAATTTCATACAGGAGTTATTTAGAGTCATGAAGTTCACTGTACACCCATTATCAAAACTTTGGCTTGGTTTGTTGAGATAATCATTGTGACCAAGATTCATGAAGATTTTATATAAGCCACAATTTTGACTCTATTTTCTATACATGTACAAGCAATTGTGAACGGACAAATGAAAGATGAAGATTGAGTGATCACAAAAGCTCTACTTGTCACTTCCTGTCAGGTAAGTCAATAACAAGAAATAATGCCTAAGTCTGTATGTATAGGTATAATTTATTTATTGATAAATTAAGATAAATACTTTATAAGCAAACAAAACAAGAGCACCGCCTTGTGGGTGCAGACGCTCATCTGATCATTGTCACTGTAAAAAAGGCCCATTACCCTTGCATAAAGTAGGGCAGTGTTATGAGTCTTGCTTAAACAAGTGAGGTATTGATGGTGAAAAAAGGGGCAATAACTCTTGCAAAATGCTGATCAGAGTTATGGGTCATGCTTGACATGGTCAGGTATTGATGGTGAATAAGTGTTGAAAGTTTCAAAGCAATAGCCCACATAATGTATGAGAAAAGTGACCCTCAACACAAAACTTAACCAAGGAACTTTCTGAGTTCAAAAAGGGGAAATAACTCTCGCAAAATGCTGATCAGAGTTATGGTTCTTGCTTGGCATGGTCAGGTGTTGATGGTGAACAAGTGTTGAAAGTTTCAAAGCAATATCCCACATAGTGTATGAGAAAAGTGGACCTAAACACAAAACTTAACCAAGGAATTTTCTAAGTCCAATAAGGGGCAATTACTCATGCAAAATGCAGATCAGAGTTATGGTTCTTGCTTGACATGGTCAGGTGTTGATGGTGAACAACTGTTGAAAGTTTCATAGCAATAACTCTGATAGTTTAGGAGAAAAGTGGACCTAAACGCAAAACTTATTCAAGGCATTTTACTTTCTAAGTCCAAAAAGGGGCAATAATTCTTACAAAATGCAAATCAGAGTTATGGGTCTTGCTTTACAGGCTCAGGTATTGATGGTGAACAAGTGTTGGAAGTTTCAAAGCAATAGCTTTGATAGTTTATGAAAAAAGTTTACCTTAACACAAAACTTAACCAAGCAACGCCGACGACGATCAAGTGATGACAATAACTCATTTTTTTTTCAAAAATCAGATGAGCTAAAAATTGACTGCCAAAAATAATTTACTATTTGTGTCTATAGAATAAGTTAACCTGAACTTAATACTAAATGTTTATGAGTAGGCAAACTTATATCTGATACAAGAGCCCTGGTATATGAGTTTGAACACAGGTATCAGGAGACTGTTTATCAAAGCACTTATGGAAATCGTAAACTTACGTTCAAAAATAAATTCTTAATGATCCTTTAAACCCTTCGAGCAACGGGGCAGATGTGGTATGTAGGAGTTCCTCCACTGAATAATAATCAAAATTGAACAACCCTTTGCCAGAATTTGTAGATGTTTAAGAGCTCTAGATTTTAATCTGAATGTAAGTTTCAAATTTCTGTACCTGCTTTGATAAGATGCATTTGTTGGTTCCAAAATGTGTCAATAAACAACAAAATTATTTATGAAACAAAGGTATATGATACAAAATGTAGACAGAAAACAGTTTTTGTCCCATTTTTAGATGAAATTTGTTGTTTATTATACATATTTTGTGACCAATCATCATGCCTGGTACTAGTGTTTATGAATACATTTAATCACATTTAGGAATACTATCACTATAATGTTCACAACACAGAATGCTGGAAGTTTTACAAAATATCTATACTATCCAACTTAACAAATTCACCCTACAACTATTGAAGTTAGGCATAAATTTATAAATAAAATGTTTTAAAACAGACAAATGCAAATAAACATGCAACAAACTTCTTGTATCATTATTGCTGAATTTGTTATTTTTCAGCACAGATTTGAGTCAAAAATAATACTTTTCGTTTTCCAATAATGACATATTTCTAAAAGGGTGATGTCAAAATACTCATACCATGATAAACTAATATTAACTTACAAGCATTAAATGCAATTTAAAAAATACAAGAGCCAGTCAGAGACGGGTTATACTCCCCGTGGGGTATTTGTCACAGAAAAAGAGTTATTGTTCTTTGCCATGAAGTTTCAAATTGATATCTCTAATACTGTTTAGTTATGGCCCGGACAAGAATTAAGTGTGAAAATTTACTAAGGGGAATAACTCAAAAAATATCGACGGACACACGGACAGACACTTCGGCGACTATATGCTCCCCCGAATTTCTTCGGGGAGCATAAAAATAAATTATCAATATAAGTAAAATCAGGATCAATATTCAATATGAAAAATGGCACCAAATTGGGTCAAACTTCAAATTGGTCAAAATTTAATGCTACACCGGTATATTGAATTACAACACTTCATAATAACATGGTAACCAATAGAGCATAGTAAGCATGCATAATTGCATAGTAATCAAATATAGACATAAAACAAACACAGAGGATAGTTATCATCAGCCAAATAAATACAAGCCATCTGTCAAACCTATCTATAAACACCACCAATGGGAACCACAAAAAGTAGTCTTTAGGTGGTCTCTCTTTATAGGCTTAATTAGGTCATTGAATAAGGTCTGATTGGAGGTAAAATTGATGGTCATTGCAGACAGGATTTCAAATAGTGTTCTTTGCTTCCTGATTTTCTTTAAGGACGAATACCACAGTTGTTTGTGCACATGTTTCTGCGCATATTCCGAAATATTGTTGTATAAAGTTTGTTTTTCTGTTTTATTGATGATATAGATAAAAATAACTTGTGTATAAGCATTAGACAAACAATTATTGCTTGTTTCTGCTATAAGACAAAAAATTGTCGTAACATTTTATTTATGACATCTATGATGTTACCCATATAGTTTGTATTTTGTTCAAATTACAGAGTTAAGAGACGTATGAAGTTATATCTTTTATATGAATAAAATATCTATGTTTTTAAGAGGCAAAAAATCAATTCTATTTAAATTGGCATTACTTCATAATTATAACGGTGCATATTTAGTTGTGATAACTATGAAAATGTCATGATTGTGAAAAATAGCTAATTGACAACATAATGAGATACTGGCAAGAACAGGGGATTAACTACATATTAAGCCATCATAATTTAATAACAGAATATCCAAATAATCTGAAATATGGAAGGGGTAGGAACATTTTATTTTCAAACCAAACTTAAATTGATTCAAAAGAGGACCAAATTTCTTCTTTTCTAAGATTTTTTTTAAAATGTCAGGGTTGCATGAAAAATAGAAAGGACCATGGGATGATAACACAGGAATTGATTCATTTTGGTAAAACATGAAATAAAACAAAAATATGAATAATAAATATTAATCTATAAATACAAATGTAATGCTATTTTAAATCAACTGTTGGTAAATACTGTTGTTACACATATAGTTTGTGTTGCAACACATGTATGATTAAACATACCTGTTACAATGGCAACACAAATTCATGATTAAATATACATGTTATCATATCATGGCAACACATTCAAGATTAACAACTGTAACCTTGGCAACACAAATTCATGATTAAACATACCAAACCTGTTACAATGGCAACAAATTCATGAATTAACACACCTGTTACAATGGCAACAAATTCATGAATTAACACATCTGTTACCATGGCAACACATCAATGAATAAACATTCCTATCTCACAGACTTTTTTTAATAATTTAAATAAGATAAATAATAATTTCACTTTTATTGTAACACATAATACACATTTTTCAACTTTTGAGTATGTTATAAATATGTATAAAAATAAATCATTGAAATAATATTATCTGCATCACAACATCCTATCAGAAAATAATCTTGATGACATCACAGTAGTAAGAAAATACTTGTATGACATCAAAATAAAATACTGAAAGTACTAGTATTACATAAAACACAACATGAAAAGATGTGGGAGATATAACCAGGGCTCAGTGTGAAACAGTTGTAACTACATATGACTTTAGAAGGAGTTACAACTGTTTTGCACTAAGCCCTTGATAAATGTGCTCACAAAGTCAACCATGCCATTCCTTGATTTATGACATTATGTAGTATTATGTTATAAGTCACTGATAAGATCAATTGTCTCTATGACAGCCTTGTTCTTCATAAAATGTGGTTCAATCTATGAATCGTAAAAAGATAGTATTATAATACGGACAGGAAGGCAGCACTTAACCATCCAAGCACAGAAAACATCAAAACATAAGTATGTCCACCACACAACCGTACGAGAAAATGATCTGCCCAACTCCCAGCTGTCAAACATATGACAGCTGCTGTATGAACTAGTTTCAGTTATCAAAAAGCTGAATGCCCAAGCTGAATGACCTAGTAAGCCTTGATTCATCGATATGATAGGATAGCCACATACTGGATGATCCACAGGCAGTAAGTATACTAGTATAGGATTAACTAACCTTGTGCTCACATAATATATATTATGTATGCATTTACTAGTTCATCGAATATACTGTAGAAATATATACTTTATGGCAATGATATCTTCATACATGTTTTATATCTTGGCATGTAAAATTATATTTTATTTGGTCTGTAGCAGAATCTATATATCATCAGGGAATTGAAATCCCACCACTCCATAGCATTTAGTCCCACCTCTTTGTATGTAACAAAACAAGCATAAACTGTATTTGTTAAAAAAGCAGATTTGTCACGTAATAATGTGACATAGACAGAAGCAGAATTGTCACGTAATAATGTGACATAGACAGAAGCAGATTTGTCAAATATATATAATAATGTGACTTGGACAGAAGTAGATTTGTCACATAATAATGCGACATAGGCAGAAGATTTGTCACATAATAATGCGACATAGACAGAAGTAGATTTGTCACATATTAATGCGACATAGACAGAAGTAGATTTGTCACATAATAATGCGACATAGAAGATTTGTCACATAATAATGCGACATAGACAGAAGCTGTAACATTACAATTATACAGTTTAGGAAAGTTTTAGCCATTGTGATCACAAAAAGATATTTGATACATTTAAACACAAATAGTTCAGTTGGCCATACTAATAATATGTCTAACTATAACACAGTACAATGATTTTATAGAATGCTGTTGTATAATTCTGTTGTTGTTTTTAAGGAATTACATACATCACAATTTTATCCTTCGTAAAAATGAGGTATAGGAATGAGGTCCTAAGATTCACTGAGTACAGTTATGTGAATATATATGTTTATGATGAAGACAGCTACAATAAGTAGATGGACTCGATGTTTCACCTTGATTCATTTCCTGCAATGCTGTGCTTATCTCTAACTGAGCTCTATTCAATACGCACATCACACATTTTCTGTCACATTGGTGACATTTTGCAACTTTTACAATGTCAAGGTCATTAGCTTGATTGACCTTGACTGATGTATCTGGAACATCAGCATGACCTTGAACTGTAACTATATCAAGGTCAGAATCATTTTGCATCCCATTTTCTGCATCAACATCATCAGGATTCGAAGATGCTGTAACACAAACACGGATATCATCAGAAATACTTGTGTGACCTTCACCTCCAATCATAGTAGAGTGACCTTGGCCTGCAATCGGAGGATGTCCTTCATCATCATACTGATGTAACTCGTTGTTCAATATGTCCATTTGTACTTGAGTCGAGGCATCTCTAAAATAAAGATAAGAAATGTAAATTTGACAATATCCTTAAAATACCTATGTCTTAATCTTTTTACTTAGAAATAATGACTACAAAGATGGTGAAACTTTTCGATAAATGCAAAATGGATACAATATGTGGTGATACAATATGTGGTGATTAAACGAGCTGTCCTAAAGCAGGTACCATTTCAATAAATGTATGTTTTATATAAAGCTAGTCAATTGTGATATAATAATGAGGCTGCTTAAGACAGGTGGTTGCTGAACTCAGGTGATAACTAACACAGGTTTGACCGTACGTAACAAGTGTTTACCAAAGCTAACTGATCAGGAAGTTTGGAAAGGTGTCTGGGAAGGAATCAGATATCATTTTCTAGTGTAGTACAAATGTACTAGTATTTAAGGAGCAAACATTGGTCAGGTCTGATAAGTTCAGACAAACATGTTTGCAAGGCACCACAGTGACCTTATCAAAGAAAGTGTAAAATATAACTAACAATGAGAAGGACCCTTTACAGACAATGTATACTCTAACTGCCACACAGTACAAAGACAGTACACATTATGTACTGGTATTACTGTATTAGGTACTGGTATTAATGTGAACAAGAGCTATCACAGGAGGGATGAATCATACCCCCAACAGCACTGCCTTGACACAGGAATATCATTTAAAATTAATAGTCTAAAGAACAGATTTGATGGAAAACTTTGTTTGCGGGGGAATAATAACAAAGTTACTTTTTAACTTTTATAATCCAGTTAGAAACGACAAAATTACAGAGCGGACACAACTTGCATGACTATATAACCTTTGACCTCTAAGTGCGACCTTGACCTTTATGCTAGGGACCTGGTATTACTGATCTTAAAATCAAGTAAGAAACGGCAAAGTTACAAAGCAGACACAATATAGATAACAGACCAACTGACCGACCGACCGACCTACTGACCGACCGACCAACATGGTGACTCCAGTATATCCCTCTCAAACTTTGTTTGCAGAGGTATAATAATAATGTGATTTACTACTAATGTAACCAGGACAATGCAGCAATTCATCTTACAAATTAATAACATTTTTACTGACTATGGTATGTTACTGCCTAAAATTAAACCCGCAACCTTCTGCTCCTAGGGTTGACATTCTATTACCACTGACTCGCTCAAAGGAGGACAGTATACACAGGGAGTTGGGTATGTTTGATGGTAAATGTGACGGAAACCATAACCTCCAGTTTGAGAGGTGGACAATCCTTGACCTTGACCTACCTACCTTCATGAGTATATGATACTACTATGCTGCAGAAAACAGTCAAACCTTTCTGTAAAGACCACCCACAAAAACAGCACAAAGTTGTCTTTGTTTTGAGGTGGTACCTCCCATATCTTTGTAGTGAGGAATACAATCAGGAATGAGGTGTCAAAGAGTGACAAATATTACAAGTTCTGGTACCTCCTTTCTCATCTACTATTGTATTCTTCTAACACAGAAACATGTCTAAGGAGCTTGACTAACTACTAAGGATTTGGTACCTATCATACTGTTGAATTAAGTACTTAGTAAGGACTCTGTCACACTCCCACAATGAATATGCTGCACACGAGAATTTTGCAAACGTTCTTGTGTACCTTGAAGACATTATAAATGCAAGAGATACGAATGGAGCAGGCAGTCATGTGCCTGTGTAAGTTGTGCATGTTATGTATACGCTACAGATACTTTATAAGTCAGTTACTCATTTGTTTAAAAACATAGGTAATTAATGGGTTGAGTATGTTGTTGTCATACATTGTTGTGTGACAGAGCCCTAAGTAGCATATTAAACTAACAATTTGTGAAGGTGAGTATTTTACAAGTTATACAACAAATTCTAAGGTGGTATTATCAATATATCAAAGGCAGTGAAAGACTATTTAGATATCAAACTAAGTGGTTAAACTATCAATACACATTTTAGATGTCACTTGTCCAGTACCATAACATTACAAAACTAATCGTGAAAAAAACACCACAGTGAGACATAGGTATTAGGTCTTCAAATTAGGGTAAAATTCTTGAGTTCAAACAAACAAGAGGGCCTTTGGGCCCTCAGTCACTCACCTGTCGTAGCAGAGCATGCAAGCCTTGTGATTTGACCTAGTGATCTATAGTTCTTGGCCTCAGATGACCCAGTTTCGCACTTGACCTAGATTTTGTCACATTTTGTTGAGATGATCATTGTGATCAAGTTTCATAAGGATTAGGCTAAAATGGTGACCTCTAGTGATAACACAAGGTTTTCCTATGATTTGACCCAGTGACCTAGTTTTTGATCCCAAATGACCCAATATCAAACTTGACCAAGATTTTGTTAAGATGGTCATTGCAACAAAGTTTTAAAATGATAAGGTCAAAATTATGATCTCTAGTGACTATACAAGGTTTTTCTATGATTTGACCTTGTGACCTAGTTTTTGGCCCCGGATGACCCAATATCAAACTTGACCTAAATTTTGTTGAGATGATTATTGTGACCAAGTTTCATAAAGATTAGGTAAAAAATGTGACCTTAAAAAGTGATTACACATGGTTTTTCTATGATTTGACCTTGTGACCTAGTTTTTGACCCCAAATGACTCAATATCGAACTTGGCCTAGATTTTGTAGAGATGATCATTGTGACCAAGTTTCATTACTGTTATGTCAAAATTTTGACCTCTAGTGTCTACACAAGCAAATTGTATGGACGGACGACCTGGACAGACGAAGAGTGATCACAAAAGCTCACTCCGTCACTTTGTGACAGGTGAGCTAAAAAGGGGCCAGGTATTACTGGTATACTCACAAAACATTAGCACCAGTGACCTAAAACATACCATGCAAAATAAAAAAACAAAACTTGATCACAATTCCAACAGCAAAACAAAGGAAGGGTTTGTTACAAAATACAAATTAAAGTACTGACAAACGTTAAGGCTTTTAAAGGCTATTTTTCAATTTTAAAGAACAACTAGTTTTCATCAACTCATATACAAGGTAACATAATTGACTTTTCACCATTGCTGAAATAACCCCATGTTATTGTTTGAAGGATATATGCCTGTCATTTACTAGTGAGTCAACTTGAGTATTCACAACTATGTATAATAATTTCAATTTTTTAATACAAAACTTAAATCCTTTTGTTCTCAATTTTCATTTAGTGTAAGGTCAATTGGTAAATGTGTAGTGACTTTTTAAAGCTTAATTAAAGTTATGTTACAGCGATAATGACTATTCAGAAAGGATCTGCTCAATGCAAATATCATGAAATTTTAAGTATACAGTAGAACCTGCACGAGCGACCATCTCTATTAAGCGACTTATCTATTAAACGACCGCTTAAAATCCCGCCCGTGGATTTTCACTATATAAAGTGATTCTATTAAGCGACTTTTCAGTTATCCGACCAGCGACCGCCTTAAACTGGTCCGGAGAGTATAAATTTTATCCATTCAACGACCATATACGCTTAATATCGTCAAGCATTCGCACCTATGAAAACAGTTGGTCATTTAACAAACCCATTAGGAGGTTGTATCTAGAGATAATTGGTGTAGATTAGTGATTATCAACTAAAAGGTGAAAAAAACAAATTTATCGTGAGCGATATGAAGTAAATAAAAACAAAAATAATGGTCAATTAACATAAAAAATGTTCAACATCGTAATAAAAAAAGTACAGTGCATATACTGTTGCCTCTGTACTGTAATTCATATAATTTTAGTAGATAGAAACAGTACTGAATAAAGATATGAAAACTCGACATTGTACTTATAATTTTGACCTGATCTATTAAGAGACCACTTTCTTAAGCGACCGTTTTTTCTCGGTCCCGAAGGTGGTCGCTTAATACAGGTTCTACTGTATTTCCAGATTTTTTTAGGTATTCATGCAAGAATTACATCCAATTCAACACTGCTCATGTCCAAAACGAACTAAAATATATGATTGATTAATACTCATATGCATTGAAAAGAATATGAAAACAGGCTAAATGCAGGCAAGGTATCAGCCACCAGTACCAGTCAGCTAAGGTTCCAGGGTACTGTTTTATCAAAGCACTTACGAAATTCTTAAACTTACGTTCAAATTTAAATTCTTTATAATTCTAAAACATATGTTAATTGCGATAAGTGGTTGCTCAAAATGAATTATTATTCAGTTAATAAACTCCTACAAACCATATCTGTCACCAGTATGTCGGTTTTCAAGAATAGTTAAGACTTTAAATTTGAACATAAAATTACGATTACAAATTTCCTTAAGTGCTTTGATAAAACAGTACCATAAAATATAAGACCAGCCATTTTACATGTAATAAGATTTTGTGAAAACGTAAATAAGCTAAAATTTAGATACAGTAAGAATATTTTATTATACAATAACATGCTAATTATGTCATAATAACATAATAAGGCAGATATTTAACAAGGAAACTCCTAAGTATAGAGTATAAGATACATAAGGTAAAATGTTTGCGAGTTTGTGGGTCATCGTTCGGCATGTCATGGAGGCCTTATACACCTGAAGGGGCACAGTATAACTTATAAATGAATATTGAATATGCACAGTCTTGATGCCTTAGTTAGTGTAGACATATGAATGATGATGTGCTTTAGGGCAGGGGATGACTATTTAATCAGCAGGAATTCCATAAACAGGAAGCTCCATGTGACAGTGGTTATAATGACCATGTATACCAATATACATAGTAAATCAGTAGGGTACAATAGAAACAAGAGACAATAGTAATATATATATCATCAGGCAGCCTACTGGTAATATTAAGTAATGTTTGACCTTTGACCTACTGACCTCAAAAATCAAAATCTACTGTTGCTGAAAGTCACATTCAATTAAATTGAGGATCCTAGGGTCAAGTGTTCTTGAGCTATTGAACAGAAACTATATGGTCTACCACCTGACCAACAGACACGCAGACCGATCAACATGTGCAAAGCAATATAACCCCATCATAGACGGGGGATAATAATTAAAATTAAGATTGAAAACAACGTCAGGATATACAAGGGACCAAAAACATATTTTTAAATCCTGCATAATCTGCCTAGTATCTGTATGATAACAACATCGGTGACATACATGTATATATCTGTGCAGTTAAACTAAACATAGACCAAGTACATGTACTGGCATATTACATACATGATACGTTCACTGTGCTCTTTATACATTTTAAAGTTAGATAAGTCGTAAAAATTGTTTGTTCCAGAATCCCAACCAACCCAGGAAATTTACTGCAATCTTAAAAGTTTTAATCTTTTTTTGTGTTATTTTTATAGTTTTCAAAGGATGCAGGTAGTTGTTCTTTTACTGCCCTAGTTACCCTAAATCTTTGGGGCCATGTTACTGGGAACAGACAATTCTTTAGGCCTAAGGGTTCAGAATGACTATACAAATATTCACAAAAACTGCATCAATGTTAAGGGACATACACTCCAGGACATATATTTTTGAAGTCCATATGTGTAAAAAATTATACTCTTAACACTTTTGTATTACAAAATAAAAAGAAGTATGTTTTCAGACAACAAAATAAAACAGGTTTGTTAAAAATGTTTGTTGTAAACATTTCTGAAGTTGGTTTTGATCCCTTAAACGTCTTTAACTTAAAAATCATATTTTTATATAAACTATAAAATCAATCACTAAGCAAAGAAGTACTAATACTTGAAATGAATAGTTATTTATCATTTACATCTATGTGAAACCATTGTTTTTGTAGAATGGTGATATTTATATATTTTATTACATGCAAAGACAAAAATACACAAATTATATAACATTTACAAATAATTTTTATCTTTATTTTTTCGTTACAAAATGCACATTGGACTGAATTTTTAACCAACTCTTCAAAACAATAATTTCACAGCCATAAAAAATAAGACTACAGATATTGGGGTGTAAGCAGAACTAGAGCTGACATTGATAGAAGCCATATCGATGTATCGAGGATATTTTTTAGCCGATCGATTATCAATTTACATTTTGAAAGATCGATACATGGGTAAATGAATGGAAACACCCAAATTCCTCATTATTCTTACACAAAACACTTTTCTTGGTTAAACTGAAGTTTACAAAATGTCAAAATGGGTCGAGTTTAAATTTAAACCTAAGCTATTGGTTTCAAAAGCAGAATCTATCAAGGGTCCTACTTAGGCATGACGCCCAATCCTAAAAGAAGACCCAGTTCTGTTCCAGGTGCCATTACCACACATCACTATACTTAAAACACTTGTTCCATACATTGTTCTATTGTCAAATTCACATTTCAAATGACAATAACTTTGTTAATACTTTATAATAACTTTTACTTTCTGCAGAACAGTATATTCCTTCTAGTGCAGCAAATCCGGATTTCCGGATTATTCCGGAATTGTACAGGACCCCTGATCTATACGCAATAAAGACAGTTTAGAATAGATAAATAAGCTAATCATGATTGGTGGGCCGGTTACTTTCATCTATATGTGCAAATTGACATATTGACATATCATTGATACTTGTCTACCGATATATCGGAATCTTCAATATGCCTCAATGTAATCAATGACAGCTCTAGACAGAACTGAAGAAACAACATGGACACATTACCTGCTTGGTATACCCTGGTAAGTATAAGTCTGTATAACACAGTAAATAATGCTGAGTCATAATGTCATGAATCAAAGTGTTACATAAGACATGCAGACAGATGCATACATCTGCCCTGCATTCAACAAAGAATTGGTCCCATTGGCGCAACAAGGTTGTATCTCTCTATATAGTATATAATAAGATACGACCTTGTTGCGCCAAAGGGACGATATTTTATTATTATATGTGACGCACGTTTCGTACCTGGTATGTAACAAGTACGAAACGTGTGTCACGAAAATTATTCACAAACATTTGTTTTAAGTATTATTCTATCCCCCCTATACACATATTGACATTTAGAACACAAGTAATTATATAAAATTAATAAAGCATTAACTTTTACATTTATGTGTAATATAGTGTAATTTCATATGCAGAAATATGGTATGAAGGAGTTTTAAGCAGAGGATGAATTATAATGTTAAAATCAAAGACATCCAAACAATACTTACTTTTAAAAATCCATTTCCCTTGCTCATCACACTTCTAGATTGTTTTTGTTGTTTTATGTAGGGATCTCCATCCGTTGTGTCCCCTGATCGCGATTTCATGGAAGGGTATGGTGATGGACCAACCCAACTCAACACAACAGGGAGGTAGACAAGACCATGGAAGAGACCAAATAACACGACTGTCATGAAAACCTGTTTATATAGGATCATACAGGATGTTAAAAAAGTTTGTTCTCAATGTTTATTTTTCTAACGTTAAAAGAATGTAAAATTTTCAGGTTAATACACAAATGGTTCTACCATTGGTCTTATCTTTATAGCACTTAAGAAGCACAAATGTAAGATTCTATTTATCACATAACCTAAGAGAATGCTGATTATTCTTCAACATGATGCAATATGCTGCATATATAGGTTTCCACCAAAATTTAATGGTACAATGAGCTGAAACTAAGTCATTATACTTTTCGCCAGCTTGGACTTGGGCGGATCTTTATTTGTTTAGTTGGGCATTGTGCTTTGTGTGTTTTTAATGTTTTCTGTGCTCTGCTGGTTAAGTTGAGTGCTGCCTTCCCTGTCTGACTTAATATTATCTACTTGAAGATGTCATAGGCACATGGTTTCCAATTATCCGACTGTACCGTATGTATATCACATTATCTGAGTGTATCCTATGTATAGAGAAGGTTGTGAAGTGGCCATGTTTAACCGCAATGCATATGATGTTACGAAAGCTGGTACCCAGTTGTCAAAGCAAATACGGATACCAGTTCCTGTGACGTCATATCTGTTGCAGCTAAACATGGCCGCTGCACAACCTTCTCTATACATAAGGTGCATTCAAAAAAATTGAAACCATGTGCCTATGGACGACGTTGCAATTATCCTGACATCATGGGCCGATCAATGTATGGACTGGCTAACATCACCTCAGGCTAATTTATTTATTTCACACTCTGGGTGTGCCGATGATATTTCCGGCATGGCTCTATGGCACTGCTAGGCCGCATGTTATTTGATAAAATAGGCAAACACTAATAAATCATTAAGCAAACTTTAAGTTATAAAATACTCACCCTAAAAAACATGACAAACCCATAGCTTTTGCTATTGGCCAATAAAACGAAGGCTAGAAATGTACTGATACCACCATTCCATACAGCAGGTCCTATACTCAACAATGTAGCTTTAGCTCTCTCTACAAAACATAAAACAATAAAACGTTTCGGCTTATATTCAGCCTTCATCAGGGTACATAAAACAGTAAATAAAGTTATAACAAGGTAAAATATACAGTAGGCTACCAGATATGTTATCTTGTCAGATAATCTAAAATTCATTATAAATAGGTTCAATTTATTTTTAGAACTAATTTAGTTTAGTTGTTCCCTGTCATGTTCTATTGTTTGGAACCCAATCGGGTAAAAACGGGGGCGATTGTGGTTGACACCAGACGACAATCAAGCTGATCAAAATGTTTAATTGATTGGGGAAAATCTAGTCAAGAACCTAAACATTGCCAGACTTATTGCAATCTATTGGAACCCAGCAAATTCTCCAAATGTAAGGAAGATCAACATTGTTGCCAAATTTCCATGTAAAGGTATGGATCAGCTGCGACCTGAACCTGACCCTGTTTGAGGGTTACAAATCTAAACTGCCTTCCCTGTCCCAACTTTATGTCATTTTTATGTAATAACTTTCTACATCATATTGTATAACAACATAATTAACTGTAGGTAAACGTACCTTCTCTATTTCCTAGTAGAGTCATGAACATGTGACCAACATGGGCGGAGTAATCTACGGCTAACCCGACACATAATATGATCAGTATGCTACTGGCTGTGTCAATGGTCACACCCCAAAACTGCAAGGTCCCGGCCACATCAATCTGTATCAAACAAGTGTAAAAAACAGTGTACAGTATAACCTCCAGAAACGGAACCTCTGGTTAATCACGTCGTCTAAAACTGTCAATTTCAGCATATGCACTGACCAAGTTACACGCGAGAGGTAAACAAATTACCGATCACGTATGCAAATTGTGTAGTGAGCGATATAACGTAATAGAGATTTTAACACTTTGAAGGTAAACAATTCTTTTGAATACGGCATGTGCGTAAAATAATATGGATTCGGTTTATTCTCTTGAGAGTTGCGTTTAATAGCAATAAATACCAGACCCGTGAATTGTACGCATTTTTGTATCTTAACGATCTTAATTAAATAATCGTCAGAATTATATCGCAAAATGCGCGGCTACGCGTAGATCTAATTTATGAACTTAATCACAAACAAACGACATCAATTTAAGATTAGTCTATGAACAACATTCTAAAACAATCGACCTCTACAGAGCGACACCTCCGCAGAGCGGCAGTTTTTTCTGTCTCCGCCAGATGTCGCTCTACAGAGATTATACTGTATTTACAAATCGCA
The DNA here is from genome assembly GCA_947247005.1 of Spisula solida. Lineage (NCBI taxonomy): Eukaryota > Metazoa > Mollusca > Bivalvia > Venerida > Mactridae > Spisula > Spisula solida. Next base: position 15,146,691 of record OX365948.1, on the reverse strand, counting down.
ATTTTACGACATGAAAATATATGGGTACATTCACTTTAAGACATTGTTTTGAAATAATATAATTTTCTAAAATACGCTATAGAAACGAGACTGCTTTCAATAAATGCTTATACCCTGGTGGAAGTCTTGTCGATTATAAATAGCTAAGTCAATCAGGGGCCATAATTCTGTTGAAATGCTGGATAGTGTTACATGGCGTTGACAATGTAAGGTGTTAATGACAGTTAACAAGTATGCCAAGTTTGTAAGCAATGCCTTGATGGACTTCAAACATATTCGAATTTCAACAACTTGAAAGTTTTGGTTAGACAAATGAATGGACGAATGGACGGGCTGATAGGACAATCACTATATGACTCCCGCATCAGTAGATTCTGGTGTGCAAAGATGTTGAAGCCTGCATGCCTACCCAATGTGCCAACCTAATAACTACTGCTCTGTTGGAAAACCTAATTGATTATCCTAACAAGAGGACCCAAAGGGCCCTAGGTCGCTCAACTGTCGTATTAGTGCATGCAAACCCTGTGATTTGACCTAGTGACCAAGTTCTTGACCCAAAATCGGTCTTGACCTAGATTTTGTTGAGGTGATCATTGTGACCAAGTTTCATAAAGATAAGGTAAAAATTGTGACCTCTAGTGACTACACAGGGTTTTTCTATGATTGGCCCTTGTGACCTAGTTTTTGACCCAGGATTACCCAATATCGTACTTGACCTAGATTTTGTTGAGATGATCATTGTGACCAAGTTTCATAAAGATGAGGCAAAAATGTAACCTCTAGTGTCTATACAAGGTTTTTCTATGATTTGGCCTTGTGACCTAGTTTTTGACCCCGGATGACCTATTATCGCACTTGACCTAGAATTTGTTGAGATGATCATTGTGACCAAGTTTCATAAATATTAAGTCAAAATTATGACCTCTAGTGACTACACAAGGTTTTTCTATGATTTGACCTTGTGACCTAGTTTTTGACCTCAGATGACCCAATATCGAACTTGACCTAGATTTTGTTGAGATGATCATTGTGACCAATTTTTATAAAGATTAGGCTAAAATTGTGACCTCTAGTGACTACACAAGGTTTTTCTATGATTTGACCTTGTGACCTAGTTTTTGACCTCAGATGACCCAATATCGAACTTGACCTAGATTTTGTTGAGATGATCATTGTGACCAATTTTTATAAAGATTAGGCTAAAATTGTGACCTCTAGTGTCTACACAAGCAAATTGTTGCGGACGACGGACAACATCGACGGACGAAGAGTGATTACAGAAGCTCTCTCTGTCACTTGTGACAGGTGAGCCAAAAATATACATACCACAGTAAATAGTACACAACTAAACACCAGTATACTAGTCCATAAGTTAGCTATCAACAACAACGTCACAATAAACACACAAACACCAGCTAAGGCAAGATTACGATACAATTCTCCCTTCAATACCTGCAATATAAACATATACATGAGCTAACAGTTCAATATTGCAGCCAAATAGTTTTATTGTTGAATGAATTTATAAAACTGAAAGGGTTTTTACAACAAGACTGTGTTCAATTAACGCTTATGTCCCCATGAAAGCCTTGTCTATAAAAAAAGCTTAGTCATACAGGGGCCATAATTCTGTTAAAATGTTGGATAGTGTTACATGGCTTTGATAATGAAAGGGGCTAATGATGGTCAACAAGTATGTCAAGTTTGAAGGCAATGCCTTGATATAAGACGAAATTTGAGTTAACAAGAATTGGACGCTTAAAAAGTCTATTAAGTCCCAAGTTAGGTCAAGGTGAAGGTCAAAATGGGGTTAGGTGCTACAGGCGTGTGGAGAGTGTTCATTATCAACATCCATACAAGTATGAAAGCTTTGTAGCTAGCCATAATAATGCTAGAAGAAACGGTCAATTTGGGTTAACCAAGAATTTGGCCCTTCAATAAGTCTAAGTCCCGAATTAGGTCAAGGTGAAGGTCAAAATGGGGTTAGGTGCTACAGGTGTGTGGAGAGTGTTCATATACAACATCCATGCAAGTATGGAAGCTTTGTAGCAAGCCATAATAATGCTAGAAGAAACGGTCAATTTGGGTTAACCGGACTGACGAACGGACAGACAGGTGAATCACTATATGACTCCCGATCTATTGATATGGAGGCATAAAAACATTATGTCTGCCACAAAAGTACACATAACTCCCCCAATATTCATCAGACAAAACATTCCTGGCAATATGCACAACTAGGCTTGGTACAAACTATTTATGTGAAGTTTCATTGAAATCCAACCAGTGGTTAAGAAGAACAAGCACATATAAACTTCATGACATCAACCCAGACAGACATAAAGCACAAAATCAATGTCCCCCCCCCCCCCCCCGCTATATGTGGGAGACATAATAAGCCTTCAACACCTTTATTCAAACCACCTATGACTTCTGGTAATTCCCAATGAAAATGTTTATTTCGTAGTATCATAATGTCTAACAAATACTGAACTGTACAATAACTTACTTTATTAGTTTCATTGTTGAGGTATTTAAACCCGTATGAGAAACATGTGCCATTTATAAATCCTGCATTATCTAATATATTCCTCAAACTTTCCATGGCATTTATATCACCAGTTGAACTTGATTGTCGAGTATGAATAACAGGTATATATGAGGCCTGAAAATATATGTACACACAATGCAGAACTTGACTGTCAAGTATTTATAACAGGTAAATATGAGGCCTGAAAATATATGTACTAGAGTTGTCAACCGGAGTCCGGACATCCGAACGTTCGGATCCAGTTCCGAAGTTCGGATCCAGTTCCGAAGTTCGGATCCAATTTTCGTATTCGGACGTTCGTATAAAAACATGATTTTTTTTGCTGAAATCGATAATCATAAAATATTATCTAAACGACATCAATTTAAGATTACCGTGATTATGTACACTCAAAAGTCTATGAACGACATTCTAAAACAATCGACCTCCACAGAGCGGCAGTTTTTTCTGTCTCTGCCGGATGCATGTCGCTCTACGGAGGATATACTAAAGTCGCGAAAACTGGTTACGATGGAAAAGTAATTATCAAAAAGCAATGTTACGATTGATCCGAACGTTCGGATCTATCCAGATGTCTGATTCGGACATCCGGATGCTTGATTCGGTCGATTTTGACAACCCTAATATGTACATACAATACAGAACTTGACTGTCGAGTATGTATAACAGGAATATACAAGGCCTGCAAATATAATATATTATGTTCATGCATTACAGAACTTGACTGTCGATTATGTATAACATGTATTTATGAGGCCTGCAAATATATGTACATACAATGTCAAGTATGTATAACAGGTATATATGAGGCCTGAAAATATGTAATAGATATTGTACTACTTTTTCGTCAAAAGTGTCTTCTTACAAGGGTTAATGTACAGTTTGGTGAGGACAAACAACATAATAATGTCTGTATTGTGATAGCAATTTTGAATCCAACTTATCATGGAAATTACTTTCAAGATGAATGACAAGATTTGAGATGAGATTTAGCTTTAATTAAGAACCTCGGGAGATCGTGGGCCCTGTCTCGATCTCCCTAAGCATCTCAATCTGAGACGAAAATCAGCTCAAATATTGCCACATATCTTTAAGTCAATTTCCATGCGAGCCAGGAATCAAAATTGGTATAACAAGAAAGAAACAATGGTAATAAGTCTATTGAATAAAATTTCAAGAGCTATGACTTCAGATTTGTCTCAAACTCAGAGCTCAAATTGGGGTCAGGGATTAATAATTTAGGACAATAAATCTATGTTACCTGTTACTGACTACACATAATTACGAAAAGTTAACATCTATAGAAAAAGTTTCTAACATTTCATAGAAGTAACCAAGTCAACAAGAAAATCTTCTTACTTTGATGGTGGGCGGGTCAACATGATTAAACTTGAGAAATTGACCGAATGATCTTCCTTCTCTTTGTTGTAAGAAATATGCCAGCAAAGTATTGAATCCTTCACTCGAATTAGGATAACTAGCTGTAATAGGAAACATAGAACCTCAAAATATGATCACAAAATCTGGTCAATCTGCCTCCTCGATCGCCTAGTGGTAGAGCGTCGGCTTGGAGTGTGGGAGGTCCGTGTTTGATCCCAGGCCGCATAATACCAAAGACGAACAATTTATGTTTGTAAAACACGAATGCCCCCATGGCAGCTCTATAGTCAAACATGGTGAAGGTCACAATGACCTGGACCTTTGACCTCAAAATCAATAGGGGTCATCTACTTTTGATGACCAACCTCCATGTGAAGTTTGAAGATCCTAGGGCAAAGCCTTCTTGAGTTATTGAATGGAAGCCATTTGGTACGACCGACAGACAGACAGGTGCAAAGCAATATATACCCCCTAATCAATGATGGGGGGCATAATAAATTAAAAATGGTACCAGTAATTCCCTTGCTAGAAGCTCAGCATAAAAGGAAACTGGCTTCTCTCCTCTCATACCCTCATTGCAATGGATAACATCAGGAATGAGGTTTCAAGATTGATTAATATAAGTTGGAAAAACTTGTTTTGCAATAACATAAATTAGTACAAACTATCTGCAAACAAAATAAAACATGGTACTATAAGTTAAGAACATTGTAGGTAGATGATGCCATCCCGCTATGTACTGACTATTTATTGGTTCATTGTAAGGCATGTTGTCATTGGCTCATTTTGTTAGCCACTTGAAACGTTTTATGTTTTATATACGACTATTCTGGAGTAAATATGAATTAGATTATAGATGAATGTTGAAAATTAGCAGCTTCAAAATCATGCATCAAATACCTTATAGACATATTTGGTTCCATTTTACATTATAGTTAGAACATATTAAGTAAATTTTAATGATTAAAAAGGGCGGAGCGAGCGAAGCGAGTCCTTTTTAGTCATAGTCATTAGAATATAACATTCTGCATTCTGATTGGCCGATAGAAAAAAGCGCCAATGCATGATGTCAGGTCTGTGAACAGAAAATTTTAATATTAAATCAAAATTCGGCGTTTTCATTGGCTCATAATGTAGGTTATATTCTAAATAAGAATATTACTTGTAATCCCTTGACTTACAGATCATTTGAACACTAGTACTACAAACAAACAACAGTAAATTAACAAACAATTTTTACAATTAGTTAGCTTTATCTGAAACTTACTTGTGGCTTTTTTCCCCATATAAACAAGTCATTAAGAATAGCAAGCAATACGGTTTGAGGCCATTCTCAATGTTTATGTTACCATAGCAACCACAATTTTTGTCAGAATCAATATTTTTTGAGGGGTGTTATCCCCTTATTGCCCCCTATCCACATACCAAGTTTCATAAACCTAGCTTTGGAACTGGTTGAGTTATGTCAGGATCCAGATTTTATGACAGACGGACTGACTGATGGACAGACGGAGGGCAAATCTATAGTCCCCTCCGCGGTCAAAAACCGGTAAGAGAATAATGACCATGCTTATCTTAGCTATGATAGTGCAGTTACAACAAAGTCTATTACAAAATGTAATTGAAAGATGGAGAAGAAAAATTAAAATAACAACTTACTATCATCCATGTATAGAGTAACATTTGGATCATTCGTTGATGATAAATAATTGATGAATGGAGGGAACCAGAATTTGATGGAACCATTCTGTATAAACGGATCATCCTTCATCATATTGTACATCTGTTCTAATTTATGTCTGTTCTTATAATAATCCATTTCACCTAAATGTAGTAGAGAAAAACAAGGTATCAATTATCACTATATATAGTAAAACCAGAGGCGCGGATTTGTAACCCTGCAATTCCCATTTGATTCATGATCAAGACAGGTAATATCCTTCCACCAAAATTAAACTTAACTATTGGTTTTCCTCCACTATTGGAGTAGTTGCAGCTTCTTCATGTAAGGGTAAGTTAGTTCTGATCAAAATACAGTTTGGTCAGAATACAGTTCATGACAAGACCGCGTTCAGTAAACACTTCTGCCCTGGTGGAAGCCTTGTCCATGAAAACTAGCTAAGTCAATCAGGGGACATAATTCCATTGAAATGTTGGATAGTGTTTAATGGTTTAGACAATGTATACGGTGTTTACGACGTTAACATGTATGCCATGTATAAGGTGTTTATGATGGTTAACATGTATGCCATGTATAAGGTGTTTATGATGGTTAACATGTATGCCATGTATAAGGTGTTCATGATGGTTAACATGTATGCCATGTTTAAGGTGTTTATGATGGTTAACATGTATGCCATGTATAAGGTGTTTATGATTGTTAACATTTATGCCATGTATAAGGTGTTTATGACGGTTAACATGAATGCCAAGTTTAAGGTGTTTCTGATGGTTAACATGTATGCCAAGTTTGAAAGCAATGGCTAGATGGAGTTTCAACAACTTGAAAGTTTTTGTTAACATTTTCAAACAAACAGACGAACAGACAGATGGACGGACGAACAAACGGACGGACAATCAATATAATTATGCCTCCTGCATCAGTAGATGCTGAGGCGTATAAACTGATAAGGTGAATCAGTCACCATATATAACTAAAACATTGTTGAGAAACAGAGTCATAATTAAACCCAAAGTCAAGCATTTTTCAGAACAAATTGAATGATTGCATACGGCTTGTTCAAAATATTGGACATAATGGTGAGTTGGGTATTTGAGGGTCAGTCACAAAGTAATTCCTCTTACTATATCCTAGTGCATAAGTGACGGATATTTTAAGGTTCATTCTAGGGGGCGAAAATGTGTTTTTTTCTTCAGTGATTTAAATACCCTTTTGGCAGAGAAACATATTAGTCTCATACATCATTTTGTAGCTTAAAGTTCAAATAATCTATATCAACAAGTGTTTTGTTATATTCACTTGTTATAAAAATGAATTTATAAAAAGTTAATTACAAAATAGGTATACATTTTTCAAAATGTCAGTCTCATTTATTGGGTAACAAAATGCTAGAAAAATTAGAAATTGTGTTTGTCAAATATTTGAACAAGGTCATGCCTGCCCATTCATTTAAAATAAAAGCAGTCAAAATGCATTGATTTTGAACAATAAAATACATCAACATGAATTAAAATCTATCACATGTGTATGTGTGAAGGCCTACTTTTAATAAATCCTAAATAGTTTAGGGTACGGTGGACCTGACGGACCAGATAGTTGTTGGTTTGTCAATAACCGATTTTATCGGGTCTATAAGACTTAAAACCCGATTATTTGTAAAAGTTTTAAGTTGCCTCGAAAGAACTGAAACAGGTTTATGGAAAATTAATTAAAGCTTTAGTATTTCTTTCATTTATAAACATATTTAGTTAGATATTCCTTTCCAATGTATTTTATTTGTTTATATACCAAATAAATTGCTTATTTATCTATAGTCGTACTGGTCACTGATAACGTTTGTACCGTCCGTTAGCCCGTTTCATGGAAAAATGCTGTATTTGGTCAGTTTGTGTGTTAAAATGGTTAAATATTACTCAAAAACCTATTTGCAGACGATAATATAGCATGGCAGTAACCTCACACCATACATTAACTTACCGATCACGTTGTAACATTTGCACGGACTATTCGTGTGGATTGAATATTTCTGACAGAATGTGAAATGACCGATTTTACACAAACTGTATGTGATCGAGAAACGATCCAGACAATCAAGTTACAAAACTGTGTTTGCAATGATTATACGAGCATAATTAACATAAGGATTATTTAAAAACGCATAGTACTTTTGTAATTTAACTAAAATAAAGTTTGACAGACAGCCTCGTAACACATATCAGATTATCAATTCGCTAACATGTGCAACATGTGTTGAGATAGGAAAATGCTGATGTTGATGTTTCATTGGGACTTATATTAAACTGTTAAACCGTAAGTATCATATTGTATTCGATGTCATTATTTGTTATGAACGGCACATTATGAACACCGCATCATATTGATTTCGTTGATAAACTGTCGCACTACTTTGGCGCATGAATATAAATTTTCTACACAGCGCGAAATTCGTAAACAAACGAGATGAAAACAATAATAAATATTTGGATTTCATTGTTATTATCGTAGGATCGTTTGTAAAGATGATAAATTATGAATGCAATAAAGTTCATTATTCGATCTGGCTATCGATTATGTTGATTACTTTGTTTGAAAAACATGTTGCTGTACGTTTACTGTGGTGACAGGAGGGATCAAACATGGCGACTTCCTTGTCGAAATTACACATCAACATGAAGGTGTTTTTCTCGTAAACAAAACACCAACAGCTAATTTCAAGCCTGGCATGCCCTTGCAACGATTGATTATAAAGTATATTCAATGAGTTCGTATTATAAAATACAATAATGATAACGTTTGACATTTTAAAAAAAATGCTGTATTTTTCATTCAAAAATCGCCTTTATTTTAGTGCTAGCATTTGAATAAGGCGACTATATGGTACATTTCACATCACACACAAGTGCTACAATGGTTTCCTATAATATATGATAAAATCAGATGACATACGCTGTTAGAAATAGTTTTTATCAAGTGTATGTTTTTCAAGCATTTTCAAGGGGTAGGATCTACCTTAACCAGGTCGAATTTCTTTGGTCATATACATACCACAATAGACATCACTATCCATTTCTTAACATCATTCTATTATAATTGAAATATATTATAATACTTAGGTAAACAATCTAACTAGCATAAAATCTGTCTAGTCATATACATACCGCAATATACAGCTGCATCATAGCCTCGGTCTGGATAGTATGTTTTCTGTGCCTGAATGTACTCAGTAGCATAGGAGTCAGTGGGTATATAGTCATATAAATTAAAGTCTTGTCGTAACTCACTGAAGCTCCAACTATTCACACACACTAATATACCCGTTATAATAATCACAGTCACCTGAAATACACACACATACATGTATAGTCTAAAATCAAACATTTTCTCTATGTCCAATTTTCGATAATTTAAAACAAGACTGCGTTCAATCAACGTTTATGCCTCGGTGAAAGTCGAAAGTGAAATAATAACTAGCTAAATAAATCAGGGGCCATAATTCTGTAGAAATGTTGGACAGTGATACATGGTGTTGACAATGCAAGGTACCTATGATGGTAATCAAGTATGCCAAGTTTGAAAAATATTTGAGTTTCAAGAACTTGAAAGTTTTGGTTAACATATTCAATGGAACGAACGGACGTACCCATGGACAGGACAATCACTATTTGCCTCCCTCATCCACAACATATAAACCAAATTGCTGTATGACTTATTGGGATATTATACAATTTAACTTGTATTTGTATGACTTATTGTGAGCACAAGCATCTGTGATTTCCGATCACTGTATGACTTATTGGAAGACAATACAATTTGATGTGTATGCCTTACTGCGATAACCAGAAGTTGACTCAACTATACACTGTGGCATCAGTAGATGCTGGGGCATAAAAAATTATTCTAAAGTAGTATGTGAGGTTAAATCTTCGCAATTTTTAAACTTCTGAAAGAACTACTTCCTGTGCTTGGAAATGGACATATAATTCTGTAATAATGTTCCAAAATGGACATATAATTCTATAATAATGTTCCAAAATGGACATATAATTCTATAATAATGTTCCAAAATGGACATATAATTCTGTAATAATGTTCCAAAATGGACATATAATTCTATAATAATGTTCCAAAATGGACATTTAATTCTATAATAATGTTCCAAAATGGACATATAATTCTATAATAATGTTCCAAAATGGACATATAATTCTGTAATAATGTTCCAAAATGGACATGTAATTTTGTAATAATGTTCCAAAATGGACATATAATTCTGTAGTCATGTTCCAAAATGGACATATAATTCTGTAATAATGTTCCAAAATGGACATATAATTCTGTAATAATGTTCCAAAATGGACATATAATTCTATAATAATGTTCCAAAATGGACATATAATTCTATAATAATGTTCCAAAATGGACATATAATTCTGTAATAATGTTCCAAAATGGACATGTAATTTTGTAATAATGTTCCAAAATGGACATATAATTCTGTAGTAATGTTCCAAAATGGACATATAATTCTGTAATAATGTTCCAAAATGGACATGTAATTTTGTAATAATGTTTCAAAATGGACATATAATTCTGTAGTAATGTTCCAAAATGGACATATAATTCTGTAGTAATGTTCCAAAATAGACATATACTTCTGTAGTAATGTTCCAAAATGGACATATAATTCTGTAAAAATGTTCCAAAATGGGCATATCATTCTGTAGTAATGTTCCAAAATGGACATATCATTCTGTAGTAATGTTCAAAAATTGATACATTTGATAGTTTTTGACTGATGTTATTTATATACCAAAGACTTAACTAATGCTACAAAAGGTTATACCAGATTGATTATAACTACATGTAGAACATACCTTGCTTGGTAACTTCATGATAAATGGTGCATATAATTTCTTTATAAATTCTGCTATTAATTCCTTTCTACTGCATTCAGGGGGTGAATAATCCTTGTGTTTATAACAACATATCACAGAGTTTCTATTCTGACTGATACGATATTCATCTAACGTTAATACAGCCACGAAAAATGTGGATGCTAGAAGATAAAGTCCCAGAATTCCTATAGCAGCGTATGCACAGAATGCACTTAAAGCTGGAATCACCTATAATATATAGACAATACACATCTTTCAATAACACAGATTAGTAAAATACAGGCATGAAAATGGGGGAAATTTCAGTATCTGTATCTTTAAATATCTTTATCGAAACTCTTCGTTCAGGGAGTCCATGGGAAAAAGTCCCTGCCGGTTCCAAGGTTAGGATCCTAACATACCCAACCTGTGGAATTCCTAAATTTCAGAATTTTCATGTCTCATAAAACAATTTAGGAAAACTTAACTATCTAAGGAAGGGAAGCATACTGTAGACTCAGTAGCAGAGTAAGTTTATTCCAGCTTAACGCAATTATATTTCTGTTACATACGGCAGCCAAGTTACCTAACCAGTTTACATGGACTTTATTCTAACCAGTACTAACTTACCCTTCCAATAGGAACTAGCAATTTCTCCACATGTGTAGAAAAATCAACATTGTTTTTATAGAAGGATATGTCTTTGACCTATCACAACTATGAATCCCAATCCCAGATTGCTGGGCACTTACAACTCGACCATAGTGGATGAAGCGGAAAAATAAGTGGATACTGGTCGGTTTACAGTTGCTAAGCAAAGCGCTATAGAGGATTACCGAAGTGGTCTATTGCCCTTATCTATCTAAGAACTGAGAGACAGTATGCTATCGGAGAGTGCTTGCTGACAGTCAAATAATCTGCACACTAGTAGTGTGTCATTGCATAGACATAGAAACTTTGCACTTGATAGCACTTTTTGGTAGCACATTAATTAGGCAAAAGTCTCCAGTATACAAACAGAAGAAATAGTGTTATTGACTTACAGTAGAACTACCAATACCAAAGGCTACAATATCTGTTATAGAGGTGACAGTGATTGATACACCAGCATGTTTCAAGGTCAGTGCTATCTTCTCGGGTATGGGTAATGTTTTCTCTATCTCAGATAGATTCTTATAAGCACCAACAATCACAAACATATCATCCACTCCTATACCTGTAATACAAGCAAAATATAGTATGGAGATTTTGAACCGATCCTTGACCTTCTATTAGCATAATTTAACAGCTGATTTCTTGTCTATATTTATCACCCTGGTTATATGTTTTCATGAGAGATGAGTATCACAAAGACCCTTGATGTGTAATACGAACACAAGTCTAAAAGATTGATTTTGCTGGCGGAAACTGATATACAACACAAAAAGCTTGTAATATAGTCATGCATAAAGATCAGGATTATGTTAATATCTTTGTACTGTAGCATTTTTTTAAAATATTGTTTTAAGTCAAAGTATTTCAGTCATATGGAGACTACCCAGTCACATTATCCTGACGACGGGGAATCAAGCAGTTACCTGGACCTAACTTTGCTGAGCATCAAACAAGGGGGATACACGGGTACCAGTTTACCGGTAACAACTTTGGCATATTTCAGCCTGGGATTGAATCTGGGACCTCTCCAACTTGAGGTGGATGATCTATCACAAGGGTATCAAGGCAGATACCATTTATGTATCACTAATCCTAATATACAAATATCATTAGCAAATGTGTTAGTAAACCATGTACGCCCCAAATTGCAGCCAAACAGTCATTTATGTTGAAAATTGTGACCTCTAGTGTCTACATAAGCAAATTATTGACCGACAGACGACTGACAGACAGACTAAGAGTGATCACAAAAGCTCACTCTTTGTGACAGGTGAGCTAAAAACCTGTCTACAAAGACCACAAATTCTACCTTCCGTAAGGCTACAAATTTGATCTCCAGTCAGACCATTTTCAAAGACAAGAGGCTACCTGTCAACGAGACCAGTACTGTTCCAATTGATGGTCTTCACATACAGAAAGGACAGTGTAAAATCATTATCCTTCATCTCTGTCAGACATGGGTCAATTAATTAAAGTAATCATCATGATTAGTAATTGATTCATATTTTGCATTAATCATCATTTATCATGGATCTCTATAAATTCATATTCAGGCAATAACGATGAAATCTGATACCCAAAGGCAAGGGCAAACAACTCTTGATGATTATAACTTATCCTGGTAACCATAGCAGATAATTCACTTTAAAAAAACCTATTTACTGTCAATGTCAACTTTTATTTTAATGATATTACAAGATTATACTGATTAGAACATAACCTACATTCTGAACCAATGAAAACGCCAATCTGCACTGGTTAAATGAAAACTTAATCATTAATATTTGACTATTAACAGACGTGATGTCATGTCTAGGCAATATATACCATCGGCCAATCACAATGCTGAATGTTACATTCTAAGTAAGTTTGAACATATCAAGTAAATCTTTAACAACTAAGAAGGACTCTCTTCGCTTCACTCACTCCGCCCTTTTTAATAATTAAAAAGTTAGGTAATATGTTCTAACTATTACATAAAAAAGTTGCAATTTTCAAACTGCTTTATGTTTTACACAAATTGCACAATACAACAACTTACCTAGTAACAAGAAGGGCATCAAGTTGTGTATAGGTCCGTATATCAATCCACACGCCATGGCAATACCATAACAAAACATAATAGCAAGTCCAATGGTTAATATACCAATAAGAGAAACATATAACTGAAAATTAACAATATAATATCAATATTAACAATAATATAATATTAATCAATGACATACATGCACAAACAAAGATGGTACAAATACAGGGCTCAAAGTTTTCTATCAAAATAAAGCAAGTACAAAATAAACTTTACTTAAGTAATACGTAATCTTATTTACAGCTACCCCGATACCCTATTCAACCATGTATAGCTAGCACCTTCATTTGCCCAAAATCATGATGTCCAAAGATCTACTCAACTCTTTTAACAATGCAAACCGGCATCAATTTTAACTTGTTTTGCACTAGACGGATGCCTACTCCTACAGTAGATAAGTAGAACTGTATGGTCTAACTGTTACTACCCACCTTATTTTCTACCACGTTAAATTTTCCTAACACAAGAATGACAAACACAAACACTATGATGAACCCAGCAGTGAGTAATGATGTATCTGCTTTAACAGCACCATAACCTTCATCATCAAATCTACAAACGAATATAACATGTACATAATTATCTTGCATCAAATTTGAGGCTTAATCATGCAATTATCAATATTTCAATCCATATAGACCAAATATTTGAACAAAATATGGTGATAATGATAATACAGTGAAATGCTGTGTTTTTACAATATAGATATGAACACATTTGAGAAAAGACTTTATCAGTTGTTTTGAAATGGACACCCTAAGGAAACTATTTCTGACAAGAATAAAGATAGTTACAGCCAAGTTAGATTTCAGGTAAAAAAATTATTTTCCTGCAATAAGAAATCTTTTTAAGGACACTTGAAGAATAGTAGTGATAAAATAAACCAGTAAGCCAGGAGAGTGAGGTTGTCTTTAACAATTCTGTATATAGTTTGTTTATGCAGATTTAATGCTGTTATATACAGTTGCTGACTCACTTAACCAGTTATCCTGCACTATATCCCAACCAGTTCTAATTTTCCTTTCCTACAGGAACCAGCAACTTCTCCACATACGGAGGAAAGTCAAACTGTTATCATTTTCCTGGAATGGTGAGACTGGGAATTGAACCCTAAACATTGAACTATGGCTGCGGTCAATACAGTGTTGTATCACAGTGAATGATGGTGAATGACCGAGATATAACAAGTAACTCACGTTTGTGTAGAGATATAACAAGTAACTCACGTTCGTGTAGAGATATAACAAGTAACTCACGTTCGTGTAGAGATATAACAAGTAACTCACGTTCGTGTAGAGATATAACAAGTAACACACGTTCGTGTAGAGATATAACAAGTAACTCACGTTCGTGTAGAGATATAACAAGTAACTCACGTTCGTGTAGAGATATAACAAGTAACTCACGTTCGTGTAGAGATATAACAAGTAACTCACGTTCGTGTAGCATATACAAATGATTTAAGGATGAATGGTCGGTATGCTCTACTCATCTCTATCATCTGTCGCTCCAATTCTAGAGCTGCACTCTCCCACTGAATATACAGAATATTATAGCATGAAGAAAACAGCCATTATCAGGTACGTTATAGTTATTCATTTAAGGTCCATTGTGAAGCAACTTATATCAATCATGTCTCTTGACACTTCATTTTTGATGGTATCTATCACCATAAGGGTATGAGAGGAGAAGCCAACTTTTCCTTTGAATACAGAGCGTCCAGCAAGGGAATTACTGATACCATTTTATTTCGCCTATGGTATGACACGGACTCAGATTGCACTCACTCATGGCTTAAATTCAGGTACCAGGTATTTTGATAATAAACCTATAAGCATTTAGCTAAACAATTGCTATAACAATGTATGTATATATCTCTTTAGTATAATACCTCAGGTTTTTTATGAAGCACCCACAGCATTCTAACAGAATCAGCACCAACGATAGTTCCATATGAGTCCCTTCTTATTCCTCCTAACATATACTCCAGGTTAAACTCTGTACCAAAGGCCGGGCTACAATACATACCAACATAATACAGTCACTCATAAAACAACTAAACTGATAAGAGTGTTTGAAAACGGAAGCCACGCTCCACTGCTGCATTTTGTCACAAAGGGATTTAATCCATGAAATAAGTGAAACGTAGGGTAAGCAACCTTGACATGTGGCCATTGTTACATTTTCTCACGTCTCTATACCAATTTGTGTTGATGAAGTATTATGTACCTTGAAAAGTATACATGAGAAATACTTTGAAATAGAAACTCGCTGAAAAACTTTAATTTGAGTAGTTGACAACAGTACAATTGCCTTCATTATTCTTCAAATAGTCAAGCTAAAGATACAACCAAAATAATATAAATAACATGAACAAGAGGGCCCAAAGGGCCATAGGTCACTCACCTGCCCTAGTAGTTCATGCAGACCCCTTAATGGTAGCCTCTATTGCATGTTCAATGTTTTCATATTGTCTTATAAAGTGACCTTGCAATTTACATCACATAGACCAAATGGCATATTGAAGTTTAAGCCAAGTTGTGTCTATGATTTGACCTAATGACCTAGTTTTTGACGCTAGACAAACCCAATATCAAACTTCACCTAGATTTTGTTGAGATGATGATTGTGACCAACTTCCATAAAGATAAGGCCAACATTGAGACCTTTAGAGACTGCACAAGGTTTTTCTAAGATTTGACCTTGTGACCTAGGTTTAGACCCCAGGTGACCCAATATCGAACTTGACCTTGATCATTGTCACTGAGTTTCATAAATGTAACGTCAAAATTCTGACCTCTAGTGAATACGCAAGATTTTCTATGATTTGACCTTGTGACCTACTTTTTGATCCTGGAAGACCCAATATCAAACTTGGCCTAGATTTTGTTGACATGATCATTGTGACCCGATTTCATAAAGATTAGGCCAAAATTGTGACATCTAGTGACTACACAAGGTTTTTCTATGATTTGACCTAGTGACCTAGTTTTTGACCCCAGATGACCCAATATTGAACTTGACCTAGATTTTATTGACATGATCATTGTGACCAAGTTACGTAAAGATGAGGTCGAAATTGTGACCTCTAGTGACTACACAAATTTTTTCTATGATTTGACCTTGAAACCTAGTTTTTGACCCCGGATGACCCAATATCGAAGCTGGCCTAGATTTTGTTAAGATGATCATTGTGACCCAAGTTTCATAAAGATTTGGCCAAAATTGTGACCTCTAGTGACTACACAAGCTTTTCTATGATTTGACCTTGTGACCTATTTTTTTACCATGGATGACCCATATTCGAACTTGACCAAGATTTTTGTGAGATGATCATTGTGACCAAGTTACATAATAATTAGGCTAAAACTGCGACCTCTAGTGTCTACACAAGTAAATTGTGGGCGCCCGCCCAGGTGGGCGGGTGGACGGACAGACAAAGAGTGATCACAAAAGCTCACTGTGTGACAGGTGGTCACTTTGTGATAGGTGAGCTAAAAACATATAAATCTTTCAGCAATCAACATGTATATCAATTCACATAATATAATGCAAGTACTTCATAGCATCTTTTGGAAATCAAGTCCTTAATTTTTTGAATGGCTATTTTTAGTCTTGTACAGGCATTCAATAGCTACCAGTAGTTCCTGTTATGCATAGCTAGTCCCTATCCATACAGGTAAGTAATTCAAATTGCTAGCTTCTGTTTTGAAGAACTAGTTCCTAATTAAAACAGCTAATTTCTGCTTCAAATATCTAATTCCTAGTTTCTATATTTACAGCTAGTATCTACAAAGAACAGCTAATATCTATGTTTAAATATAAGTCCCAATTTAAAAGGCTAGTCCCTAACTTGCATACCTAGTCCATATTTCTTGAAGCTTGATTCTGATTTTTCATAGCTATGTCCCACTTTAATGACATGTCAATCTATTAGGGATGGGAACCAGTATTCTATTAGGGATGGGAACCAGTATCCATATTAGGGATGGGAACTACAATCTGAGTACTTCTTCATCTGACTTATTTTTGAATCATTAAATCAGTACCCAAGTCACGGGTAGACACCGTACACCGGATATAGCCCCCTACTTCGCGAGAAAACGAAAGTAAAAGTGGAAATCGATTTCGGACGACGGTAAGCTTTCAAATATTTTTCTGTGAATATTTATGTGATCCACTTGAAGTGAACAAATTTAAGCAGCGGAATGTTTATTTCAAAGCCCAAATGAGGTCATTTCCTCTGATCTTTCCTTATTTCTTGACAAGCAGCGTCGAAATGTCGATAATCGATAATAACACAATTGAATACAAAACATACATGTATCCATTCAAAAAAAACAAAATAATATGATATTTAAATTACTAGACACCGTACACCCACTAAACCCCGTACAGTGGCTAGATGAAAAAAACTAGATACGGTACAGTGAAAGGCTAGATACCGTATACAAGACAATGTAGTTTTTCTTCAATTGCATGCTTGTTAGTGGGTGTTTACTAATGAGGGTTTAAACATAGGTGAAGAACATGACAGGTAAAAGTTTAAATCTAAACAGAGTCATGGGAAGCGCATAATTTAGCTGTAATAAAAGGAAAATGTATGTTTTTTTGCATTGTCCTTCAACATTGATACTTTTCGGTGCTGCTTGTCAAGAAATAAGGAAAGATCTGAGGAAATTACCTCATTGGGGCTTTGAAATAAACATTCAGCTGCTTAAATTTGTTCACTTCAAGTGGATCACATAAATATTTACAGAATAATCATTGAAAACTTACCGTCGTCCGAAATCGATATCCACTTTTACTTTCGTTTTCTCGCGAAGTAGGGGGCTATATCCGGTGTACGGTGTCTACCCGTGCAAGTACTCACAGATGATTTAAAATTGATATCCAAGCTTAACTTTCTACTCAATCCTTAATATGTGTAAATGAATGTTATCATATGTTTTAGAGAAATAAATATTGTTTAAACTAAACTATAAACCAAAACAATTCAAATTCAATTTATTAGCAATTCGGCACTATTGTGCCTTTGGCCAAATACAAATGAACAAACAAAGGAGCATGACAATTGTAAACAAGTTCAAGAAATGAGTCATTCATTTACGCCACCAACACGATGTCGCTAATTGTGTTACCAAACACCATTGTCAGAGTGATGTTAATTAGCGTCTATTTAACTATTGATGGTTCCTTACTAAGTTCAAAAAGTATTATATAACATAAACAAGATGGCCAAAACATTATATGTTGGATTTTAGAAAATAAGAATTAATCAACTTTTTTCTAACAACAATGTATTGGAATTGCTATTTTCTGCTTTGATTTAGAACAGTAATTCACTAAATTACTTTCCAGAATTTGGAGTAGTCCTTACAATAGAGCTACATATTATTAAAACAGTATCTGAACTGTTCCAATTGATTCAGTGCTGGTACCTGCAGTATCAGAGTACCCATATCCAACCCTTACTCTACCTTGGTCCTTGGTTGGAGGAATCTCCTGTCGTTTGATGGGCGAGGGGGAGTTGTATATAATAAACAACATAGTGATACTTATAGTTTTCATTTGTGGGCTGTTTTAAATGGTACATCTGGCGTTAATATATGCATATAGAAAGGATTTTGATGGTTGGGATATATAGACATGATGTAAAAAAGGGGGAATTTTTTCAGAATTAGGGGAAAAAAACACTTTTTGGGTAGGTGAATGGGGCCAAATTTCGACCCCAAAAACGATATATCGAGAGCCCTGTCAAACTTACTTACATTCAATATGTACCATAAAACATGTACCTGTATTTGATCTTTGTATTGATCATGTCTACAACATCTTTCGTTGTAAGTCCACGTATCAGTGTTCCATTAAATCTCCATAGTTCTAACAGACTGCTTATCTTACACAAGTTTCCAACCCTGAAAGAAACCATCACCTCAATAGTAAGACCACTTCAATAATAAGATTACCATAAAATCATTTTAAAGGGCCATAACTCCAAAAATATGCGATAGAGTTATGGTTCTTGGGCACTGAGATACAGTTTCAAACTACATGTAATATATAGGTGTAATAGTTTTTTACTTATCATCCAGACAAAAATATGTGAGAAGGACAGAGGGACGGACGAAGTGGCAATTATATGCTCCCCTGAAAAACATTGAGCGGAGCATAAAAGTAAGATAAATACCAGTCCCTTAATCTTAGAATAACACCCCCATGAAATTAAATTGTTGAATCTCTCTTCATTTTGTTTCTCTTTACTCATACAACATGAATATTAAGACCAACTTAATAACTAGTCAAATGTGCTGTATTTGTAACCAGGCCAACCAGGTTCAATCCCTGGAAGCAGCATGTCCTTCTATGAAAGTTTGACAACAATGTTGATTACAGTCCTCCATTTATCGAGAAGTTGCCGGTTTCTTGAGGAAGAGTAAGTTAGTACTGGTTAGGATACAGTCTACGAAAACTGGTTAGGTTAATCTGCTGCCATTTCTCTTACTGAAAAGTTGTACATATCTAACTAAAAAATTGTTGAGAAAAGGTGTTAAACCTGAATTAATAAAGTCTTAATACCTGTGACAGTATATTTGAGAGTACAAAGGG
Organism: Spisula solida; assembly: GCA_947247005.1. Taxonomy (NCBI): domain Eukaryota; kingdom Metazoa; phylum Mollusca; class Bivalvia; order Venerida; family Mactridae; genus Spisula; species Spisula solida. Next base: position 15,126,856 of record OX365948.1, on the reverse strand, counting down.
AGATCATTTCATGAAAAGAGAAGGCTTGTGAGTTGCCTCCCAAATAACATGTAAAACCATGAGTCCATAATACAGACAGGCAAGGGTCAGACTGTACACATGATATGTACTATATGTAGGTCACTAAGGCAAATAGATTAAGGATTTTTGAAGCACAAGGTTGAGGCTTTAAAAATAAAGTTAACAAGAATTAAAAGTACATTTAATTTCACATGGAGGTCTTGTGGAGCACTTACATTAAGGCACGACTATCGTAACACTTGAGATAGTGTACTGTTATCAGATATCATTAATTTCCACCTGGTTCAATTGGTTTGAAAATAAGATAAACATCACTGGGGCAGCTACTAATACCGTATTTGAGAACTTAAAAGCATTGGTGTCTCTTAACAATGAAATAAACAAGAGCACCACCTATGGTACTGAGCAATGGTTTATTTCTGAAATGCTTTTCAGTGTTTCTAATCCAACTCCAGATGAATTGGTCGGAAACTCAGAAGATGTCTTGTGTGTATCTGATTGCAGTACACTTTTTAAGGCAAATATTAAAGAACCTGGAGTAAATTCGGAAAGAGCAACAGTATTGTACCCTGATTCCTTGTATCACACAATGGTCTTCCCTCAAAGCCAGAGGTCATTGCCCAATCAGGCATGGAAAATAAATGCATGAAGACTAAGGGGGTAATAAGAGAAACAATTCAACCAAAGTCCTTAACCTTCTCCTGTCTACAGAATTATTTGGTTATTATTATTGTGATCAAGTACATTTAGTGTCAAGTCAACATCCCTAAATTGAAATAACTCTCAAGATGTGTGACAAATTTTGAGCAAGGATTTAGCTTATAGATTAAGGTGATACAGGAGAAAGGGGCAGGTGTTAAAGACCAGATTTTCACCAAGTCAGTTTTTCAAGCAGAAAAAATAAACCGGGGAAAAAACTGATTGACGGGTCTGAAAGAACAAATTATTGCATTTAGCTAAAAAAAAGTGTTTGTTTACATCTTTGAAGAAATGAAATAAAGTTTGTTTGCGCCTTTGAAGAAATGAAATCAAAATCATTCAATTGACAAATATCTACATTACATGTGAATACCTACTTAATTGCTATTTGCAAAGATCTAAATATACATGTATATTTAGGTCTTTGCTACTTGTCACACAAATTGTTACCAGTTATACGACACCAACACTTACTTGACACACATAGAATCCAGTGTTTGTAAATCTGTTAAATGCATCATTCTCGATTGTAGATACATATCGTACATCTAAAATATACAGGGTGCATTCAACTATCGTTTTAAAGTTCAAACAAGAGCTTATATGGCATGAACATATCAAATTTTAACATTATACAGAGAATCTTGCATGAGTGCTCATTGCATTAATAGTGGGGTGACAATCAGCTCAAAAGTGGCTTATTTAAGGAGTAGGTGACAACTCAAGTAGAACAAGCAATGTTATATACCAAAATGTTCGCCTATGTCTGTACTATATGGAACTGCCGGCATAAATTGTCAACGCGTGGTGCGGGAAATAGACTTTGGCTGGATTTTAGATTCTGGGATTGGGGAATTTAGACACAGCAAAAAGCAGACTTGCTGCAACCATTTAAAGATGGCAGGCCATTTAATATACCAAGCATTTCCTACTGTGGGAATTTCAACAGAACGTTTGGACATGGTGAGTCACCTCTTGGGCCTAAGATGGCTGAACTATGTGATGATTAGATATCCCTTATTGCCTGATATGGCTGAATTTGTATTTGTAAGTATGTTTACTACATAGGGTCTGGTATGGCTGAATTCAGTGGTTGCCTTTGTACCCCTTAAACTTTTAAATGGCCATAATTGGTGTTGGTCATTACTCGAATAGGGCCAAGGATTGCTGCACTCGGTGTGGGGGGAGTACTCCGTATGGTATTGCTTTAATAAGTTAGGGCTTGGGATGGCTGAAATCTGTGAGGGTGGGAACTCAATAGGGCCTGGGATGGCTCAATCTGTGATGGTGAGCACACAATAGGGCTTGGGATGGCTGAAATCTGTGATGGTGGGTACCCAATAGGGCTTGGGATGACTGGAATCTGTGATGTGGGTACATAATAGGGCTTGGGATGGCTGAAATCTGTGATAGTGGGTACCCAATAGAGCTTGGGATGGCTGAAATCTGTGAGGGTGGGTACTCAATAGGGCCTGAGATTGCTTAATATATGATGGCGGGTACCCAATAGGGCATGGGATGGGTGAAACCTGTGAGGATGGGTTTTAAATGGGCTTGTGATGGCTTAAATATGTGATGATGGGTACTCAATAGGGCTTGGGATGGCTGAGATCTGTGATGGTGGGTACCCATTAGAGCTTGGGATGGCTGAAATATGTAAGGGTGGGTACTCAATAGGGCATGTGATGGCTTAATCTGTGATGGTGGGTACAAAATAGGGCTTGGGTTGGGTGAAATATCTGATGGTGGGTACCCAATAGAGCTTGGGATGGCTGAAATATGTGATGACAGGTACTCAATAGAGCTTGGATGGCTGTACTCAGAGGTGGTTGGTACTCAATAGGGCTTGGGATGGCTGAAATATGTGATGATGGGTACTCAATAGGGCATTGGATGGCTGAAATATGTGAGGGAGAGTACTCAATAGGGCCTTGGATGACTGTATTCAGAGGTGCTGGGTACAAAATAGGGCCTGGGATGGCTGAAATCTGGGAGGGAGAGTACTCAATAGGGCCTTGGATGACTGCTCAGAGATGGTGGGTACTCAATAGGGACTGGGATGGCTGAAATCTGTAATGGTGCATACTCAATAGGGCCTGTGGTAGCTGGAATTCAAAAGGGTGGGTACTCAATGGGGCCATAGATGACTACTCAGAGGTGGTGGATACCCAATAGGCCTGGGATGACTGTACTCAGAGGTAGTGGGTACCAAATGGGGCCTGGGATCGGCTGTTCTCTGTTGTGATGGGTATCCAATAGGGCCTGGGATGGCTGTGCTCAGAGGTTGTGGGTACCAAATGAGGCATTGGTTAGCTGTTTTCTGTGGTATAGGATATTCAATAGGGCCTGTGGTGGCTGTACTGAAGGTGGTGGATACCAAATGGAACCTGTGATGGCTGTTGTCTGTGGTTGTGGGTTTCCAATAGGGCCTAGGACGGCTGTATTGAGTGGTGGCGAGTACTCCATAAGACCTGGTATGACTGTAATTGGTGGTGATGGGTTCCCAAATGGGCCTGGGATGGTTGAACTTTTGGAGGTGAGAACATAAATTGGCCTGGGATGGCTGATCTATAGGCAGTGTTAAATACCAAATAGTGCATTGAATGGCTGTTCTCAGTAGATGCGAGTATCCTCAGGCATAGTTTGGCTATACACAGTGGTTGTGAGTAGGGCATAGGGCCTATGGTGGCTGTAATTGGTGGTGGTAATTACCACATGGGATCTAGTATGGCTGTATTTAGTGGTTGCAACTAACCCATAGGGATTAGTATGGCCATAATTAGTGGTGGTGAAATACCAAGTAGGGCCTAGGATGGCTGTATTGCACCTGGTATGGCTGTACTCAGTTGGTCCAAGTACCCCTTAGAACATAGTATGGCAGTAATCGTCGGTGGTAAGTACCACATAGGGTCAGGTGTGACTGTACTCAATGCTTATTGGTGGTGTTTATTGGGCATTGGATGTCTGTACCCTTTGTATGTGACTTGGGTGTAGCCCATAGGACCTGGTATGGCTGTAATTCATTGGTTAAGAGCACCCCTATTGGGCATGGAAAGTTGTAATTATTTTGGATGAGTACCCCTTTGGGCCTTATACCACTGTGATTTGTACTAATGAGTAACACATAGGGCCTTTACAGCTGTGTTCAGTGATTGTGAGTACCATATCGAGACTGATATAGTGGTGTTTAACCAATACGGCCTTGGTTGGCTCTACTCTGTGGTTGTAAGTACCCCATTTGGCCTCAGGTATAGCATTGAGAACTCGATAGGAATGTTATGGGCAGTTGTAAGAACATGACATGTACTCCATTGGTTACAGAATGTACTTGTTGGTGGTTAGAACCCATTCTGGCCTGGTATGTGTTGGTGATGATTTGGTTTGACTGTACTTTGTATATAGTACCCTTAGGACTTAGTATGACTTTAACACGTAGTAGTGAGTACCCATTATGGCACGGGAAGGTTGTACTTGACAGTGTTATGTACCCCATATGGTCTAGGAGTTCAGTGTAAATTATTATTTTTAATGAAAGAACTCTGATCACATTAATGATCTACAACAAAATATAATGTTCACCAAATTTCATAATAAGAAAAAATGCAATGAAAGTTCAAATTTTCAGGTATTTTTGGTAGTTTGACCTTGAAATGACATTGACCTTGGCCTTGATTGGTCATTTTTCAAGTCCATTTGGAGTACAGTACAAAGTTATTTTGTTTAGACAAACATTTAATTATACCATTAGAAATAATAGTGTCAATAGTTGAATACTAAAATTTTAAATAGGGAAGCAGCAATCTTAGAATGCCATCTCGTCCAACATGTACATGCATAATAATGTCAGTTTTGACAAAGTTTCAATATTTTGAACTGAAAATTCAACTAATAATAAGAGAATATGTGCTTACCAACACTTTTATCACTTTTAATACCAACTTGAATATAAAACATATGCTAAAACAAGAAAACAAATGAGGAAACATAATTTTTTCAGCTATTTTTCGTAATTTGACCTTGACATGACCGTGACCTAAAAGTGGTCAGTCTTGTTTGTCCATTTGATGAACATTATCAAATGAATAATATCCAAGCAAATATTTGTGACTACATACATAAATAAAAAAATTGCATGAGAACATAGAATTTTAAGTGTATGTGTAAATTATGGCGGCCATCTTGGACGCCATCTTTGATTTCCGTGTCCGCACCACGCGTTGACAATTTATGCCGGCAGTTCCATATAGTACAGACATAGGCGAACATTTTGGTATATAACATTGCTTGTTCTACTTGAGTTGTCACCTCACCCCAAAAAATCACCAATTGTCACCCCACTATAAACTTTTATATGTGTGTAATAAGCATGAAATAAGTTATTAATTAACAGGTATGAGACACTGTCAGGTGAATATGACATTGTTCTTTATGCAATGTTTGTAATCTAAAGCACATTATTTCAGAGAAAAACAATAAATTACTAGAAAACAAGTACTGTTTTAAATTGAAATAAATTTTAGAAAGTTCTATAGTATGGTTATATATAACCTGCTCTATAAAACAGCCCATTCAAAAAGGCCAAAAGTATCTGCAAAAACTTGTTGAGAAACAGAGTCAAACCCGAATACACAAAGAAACGCTCCAAAATTGGATACTCACAGCATTTACAACTTTCGGTGAGATGATATTCCTTGCTGTGATGATGACAGATGTAAATCTATATTCCTCTGGGAAGTTAGCGTTCACCCATGCCTTCTCTGGAATGACACGCGAAGATTGTGGTACCCATAGTTTGGCATCGTCAGTGGTTTGGTTGAAATTTAAAAATCCCACACAACATAGACCACAGACTGTTAGACAGATGATTATTGTGATAACCGGACGTCTTGCAACAATCAGTCCAAGCCTAGAATACAAACAATATTGAGAAAACAGGACGTCTTGCAACAATCAATCCATACTTAGAATAAAAACAATATAGTGATAACTGGACATCTTGCAACAATCAGTCCTAGCCTAGAATACAAACAATATTGTGATAACTGGACGTCTTGCAACAATCAGTCCAAGCTTAGAATACAAACAATATAGTGATAACCGTACATCTTGCAACAATCAGTCCTACTCACTCACAGCCTAGAATACAAACAATATTGTAATAACCGGACACCTTGCAACAATCAGTCCTAGCCTAAAAAACAAGATTGTGATAACTGGACGTCTTGCAACAATCAGTCCTTACTAAGCCTAGAATACAAACAATATTGTGATAACCGGACATCTTGCAACAATCAGTCCAAGCCTAGAATACAAACAATATCGTGATAACCAGACATCTTGCAACAATCAGTCCAAGCCTAGAATACAAACAATATTGTGATAGCCAAACAAATTCTTGCAACAATCAGTCCTAGCTTAGAATACAAACAATATTGTGATAACCGGACGTCTTGGAACTATCAGTCCTAGCCTAGAATACAAACAATATGGTGAGAACCGGACGTCTCGCAACAATCAGTCCAAGCCTAGAATACAAACAATATGGTGAGAACCAGACATCTTGCAACAATCAGTCCAAGCCTAGAATACAAACAATACCGTGATAACCAGACATCTTGCAACAATCAGTCCTAGCCTAGAATACAAAAATATTGTGATAACTTGACGTCTAAAAAATGCAACAATCAGTCCTAGCCTAGAATATGTACAATATTGTGACAACCGGACGTCTTGCAACAATCAGTCCAAGCCAAGAATACAAACATTATCATGACGACTGGACGTCTTGCAACAATCAGTCCTAGCCTAGAATACAAACAATATCGTAATAACCAGACGTCTTGCAACAAAAAGTCCAAGCCTAGAATACAAACAAAATTGTGAAAACTGGACCTCTTGCAACAATCAGTCCTAGCCAAGCATACAAACAATATCGTAATAACGGGACGTCTTGCAACAATCAGTCCTAAGCCTAGAATACTAACAATATTGTAGCAATCAGACATTTTGCAACAATCAGTCCTAGCCTAAAATACAATTAGAAACATTTTAATCTTAATTTACATATACAGTTGACATAAATAAATATATATATATACAGTTGACACTCGTTATGTCGAAATTTTTGGGACTGTCAAAATTATGTCGACATATCCGAATGTCAACACAACAGGAGCCAACAAATCTGACAAATTTTCTTATCAGTCAAAATTCATGATAACAAAGTCCTCTAGCCTTCCGTTGGTGCCGTTGTTACATCAGTTTAAACATGAACTTATACATTTGTGCGACTAAAATGATGAAAGATCAAGTGTTTTGAGAGAGGGACGAGTTAATATAGCCTCGTTTTCAAACAAGAACAGTATGGGATCAGCACCGCAAGTATAGCTTTTAGCCCTTACCAGTTTCGCTTACACAACATTTTAATTGTAAACAAAAGAATCGATCAATATGGCAGGCATCTAAAAGCAAAGATGACATTTCTTACCTTTGTTCACAATGCAACATATTCATTTAACTGTCAGAAAAAATAATAAGCATGTTGGAATAAATTGTGAAAGCATACAAAATGGCATTTTTGTACACCTTCCCAGAGCCAGAGCCACGCTAGTTCAGCAGATTATTTCAATTTCATACACTGAAATAGGTTACAATTTGTTTATAAACTTCGATTTAACATCATTCAAATACATTTGCAAACTGTGAACACATAAACAATCGTTCAAAACAGAAGAATCTTTGCGGTCAATTAACAACTTTTCAATTTCAATAGTGTTGACGCGATGTCGACACAAACATTGACAATAAGGTGCGAAAACAACATCTGGGCCAGAAAAGTTGTGTCGATATAATTTAGCGGAGTGTCGACACATGCATGTCGACTAAACTATCATATTTAAGATAGAATATAGAGCAAGCCAAATTGGGGATTTGAAAGTATGTCGACATAACCGAAGTGTCGAAATAACTGATTTCGACACAACGAGTTTCAACTGTAATATTGTTTTATATAAATTGTAAAAATAAGTTATAATCGTTATAAAGAATTTTTCCTCTCTATAAACAGACGAGACTTACTTGTAAAATGCAGACTCTAATGCCAGTATAATCCTATTACTACAGCGTTGTAGACACGACGGATCATATTCCTTGTAATACATCTCCCTCTTCTGGTAATACAATGTTGGCTCCGATGATTCAGGGCCATCATTCTCTGTGACACAAACCAGATTCACCTGTTCCTTCGATGCCATTGTTGTAGTGTCTAGTCAAAGTGTGTTCTAGACACCCCTCAAACTTCTACACTATGACTATGCACCTGTAATCTGATCCTACACCGAGCTCATACATACATCATCTTCATCAGTCTCGTAATACATCAGAAACGGCCATACACTAGTAATACATCAGATACGGCCATACACTAGTAATACCTCAGATATGGCCATACACTCGGTAATACATCAGATACGGCCATACACTCAGTAATACATCAGATACGGCCATACACTAGTAATACATCAGATACGGCCATACACTAGTAATACATCAGATACGGCCATACACTAGTAATACATCAGATACGGCCATACACTCAGTAATACATCAGATACGGCCATACACTAGTAATACATCAGATATGGCCATACACTCAGTAATACATCAGATACGGCCATACACTCAGTAATACATCAGATACGGCCATACACTAGTAATACATCAGATACGGCCATACACCAGCACTTATCAAAATTCCAGCAATCTTGTTACATGTAAGGTTAGAATGCATCCACCAGCCATTGGGTCAAACACCACAACTTGGTGATCAGGTCCTCTAGTGATGCACCAGCGATCAGGTTGTTTAGTGACACACCCGTGAGTGTGACACAAGGGATCGGATGACACTATTGTCTACACAATTAGGTCATACACAGGCAACTGGCAAAATGTGAACACTTGTAAAGTATCCAATCACACACATTAGCTCTTCTTAGCCTCCTGTTTGAAGAGTTCCTGAAAACATAGTAAAGACTATCCTAGTATAAATTTTAACTAATCAAAACTGCTGCACCGGATCATCTCCTGTTGTTTTTGTCTGCCACACAATATTTAAAGTACATCTGGCAGATAAATCAAGTACACATGAACTTTAAATTTTTTGCCAAGTTAATTTCTATTTTAAGAAGGAATGTAGAAGTTATACAAAGAAGCAAAAACTATTCTGAATTGAAAATGTATGATAGGATGCAAAACATGAAAAGTAGAAAATTATCAGAATAAGAAATACACTGTGTCAATGTCTGAGCCTTCAGGGCAATCGGTACAATTTTTCAGAGATTTTCTAGGAAACTGTTATATAACAAAAGAATAGCAGCTCAACCACAGGGCGGCATTATACTGTTCCAAGAAATCATCCACAAACCACATCTAAGATATACAGGTCAGAAGAAAACAGTTAAGATTACATTAGGGCGTTTGTAGTGAAAAAGATTTCGTTATATCACAATTTAACTATGAAAGAAATACTTTTATTGAAGTATCATAGGTAATTAAATCCACAAGAAAATGAATTTTGACTAAACAAAAGGGCCCATAGGGCCCTAGGTCGCTCACCTGTGCACATTGATCCAGCAGAACCATATATTTCATGTTTTTTTTTAAAACGTTTTTCTCATCAGTTGCCATGGCAACCAGAGTTCTGCATGGATTATAATTCTTTTAGCTACTTTTAGAAATGATAGCACAAGGAACATTGTTATCCATTTAACATGAAATATCAGTACTTTTAGAAGAAGATTTTAAAAGATTTTACTACAGATTTAGAGGGAAAACAGGGCCCCCACCCACTGGCGGCCATGTTTTTTAAAGATTCCAATAAAAATGTCAATTTTGTAAGAGGGTCACCCAACAACTATTTCAGTAAAATTATTTTTGAAATCTGGCCAGCGGTTGATTTTTTTACAATTTTTTTAAAGATTTTCCTATTGTTTGCCACGGCAACCAGAGTTCTGCATAGTTTATAATTCTTTTAGATGTTTTAAGAAAGAAACACCCAAGGAAGTATTAAAACAATTTATAGTAAAATCCAACCAGTACATTTAGAGGAGAAGGTTTTTAAAGAGTTTACTATAGGAATATAGGGAAAAACAGCGCCCCACCCACTGGCGACGATGTTGTTTGATGAATCACAATAAAAATGTAAACTTTGTAAGAGGGTCATCCAACAACTGTTTCTGTAAAATTATTTTAAAATCTGGCCAGCGGTTGTTTTTTTATGATTTTTTAAAAAGATTTTCCTATTGGTTGCAATGGCAATCAGAGTTATTTATAGATTCCAATTCTTTTAACTTTTTTTAGAAAGGACCACCTAAGGAACATTCCTGTGAAGTTTGGTTGAAATTGGTCAAGATCGTGGTTTAGGAGGAGAAGTCGTTTGAATGAATTTTTGACACACAGACGCACGCACGGATGACGGACGAAGAGTGATCACAATAGCTCACCTTGTCACTATGTGACAGGTGAGCTAAAAAACAACAAAAGGTAGAAATAATATAATAGCAGCATTACATATTCATGCATTTTTTTAAGAATAGGAATTATAAAGTTTTGTAAAATACATATGTTTCAAATTTCTTTCAAATGCATCACACAGCAAAAGAAGTCATTGGGAGGCAGTATACTATAAGAGCAAGATCCATTATAAACTCTGTGCTAACTTAATGAGATTGGTTGTAAACACACTAGCTGATATTATTGTCAGCCAATGAAAATATTGATGTATCCACACTCTGACAGTACATTAGTAATGTACTCAACTAAGTGTGAACCGATTGTAGTTCAGTACATTTTAACAACTTATCCCCACAATATATTGCCAAATCAAATATTAGCTAAGAAATAATAACATGTCTATCCTGTATGCTTAATTGATATGTTCAATAAAATGTAGAGTTCAAACCTCTTTAATAGAATTGCCGTCTGAATATTTGTAAATTCAATATTTTTCTGAATACACAGTTTATATTATAAACAAGACAAATTTCTAATGTAAAGTAAAAGGTCTGTATTCCTGTATTCATGTTGGTTCTTTGGCTTAAAGCATATTATAAAACCTTGCATTGGGATGTGAAAATAGCTTTTTTATTTACAGTTAATTGCGATGGTTTTTCAATTATTTGACCATAATGCAGAGACCTAGTTTTTGACACCCAATATTAGACTTTACCTAGATTTAAATTGGTAAAGATAATTTTGACAATGTTTCATAAAGATTAAGTCAAAATTATGACCTCTAGTGACTACACAAGGTTTTTCTATAATCTGTCCTTATGACCTAGTTTTTGACCCCAGATGATCCAATATCAAGCATGACCTAGATTTTGTTAAAATGATCCTTGTGATCAAGTTTCATAAGGATAAGGTCGAAATTGTGACCTCTAGTGACTATACAATGTTTTTCTATGATTCGACCTTGAGACCTAGTTTTTGACCCCAGATAACCCTGTATATCGAACTTGATGTAGAATTTGTTGAGATGATCATTGTAACTGAGTTTCAAAATGATTAGGTCAAAACTGTGACCTCTTGTAAGTGTCAGCACAAGCATATTGTGGACAGACGACAGACAAGGAAGATCACAAAATCTGCTATATTTATTGTTTCTGAATATTTACTAGCATGCGAACTAAATATATGTTATGCCAAATGTTAGAATGCTTTTTAAAGACAAATGTTAAGGTCCTTGATTTTAATCCATTACAAAAATAAGGCAATATATATTGTGTTTGTTTTTGTACTGCATTTTATCGCGTTAAGAGTTATACACAATGTTACGTAAACAGGTGACTGACCTGATTAAACAAGTTTAATGGTTCCCCCAATCTTTATCCTCAGTCTTAAGAAAGTAAATATCATACAACAGAATGCACTGTTGAACCGCCTCTGGGTTTAAATTTCAAATAAAATTAGACTATTATTACACTTGATAAACCTTAGAGATGGCAAAGAATTTGCATAATACATAGGTACGTGTTCCAGAAATAATAGGTCTTTTTTAATAGCTGCGCGGTAATGAGAAATTTAAACAAGAGGGCCCAAAGGGCCCTAGGTCGCTCACCTGTCGAATTTAACCTAGATTTTGTTAAGATGATCATTGTGACCAAGTTTTATACAGATTAGGCAAATATTGTGACCTCTAGTGACTACAAAAGGTTTTTATATTTGACCTAATGACCTAGTTTTTGACCCCAGATAAACCAATATCGGACTTGACCTAGATTGTGTAGAGATGATCATTGTGACCAAGTTTCGTAAAGATCAGGCCAAAACTGTGACCTCTAGTGACTACACAAGGTTTTTCTATTATTTGACCTTGTGACCTAGTTTTTGACCCCAGATGACCCAATATCGAACTAGATCTAGATTTTTTTTAGATGATCATTGTGACCGAGTTTCATAAAGATTAGACCAAAATTGTGACCTCTAGTGACTACGCAAGGTATTTCTATGATTTGACCTTGTGACCTAGTTTTTGACCCCAGATGACCCATTATCGAACTCGACCTAGATTTTGTTGTTATGATCATTGTGACTAAGTTTCGTAAAGATCAGGCCAAAACTGGGACCTCTAGTGACTACACAAGGTTTTTCTATGATTTGATCTTGTGACCTAGTTTTTGACCCAGGATGACCCAATATCAAACTTGACCTAGATTTGGTTGTGTAGATCATTGTGACAAAGTTTCGTAAAGATTATGCTAAAACTGTGACCTCTAGTGACTACACAAGGTTTTTCTATGATTTGACCTTGTGACCTAGTTTTTGACCCCAGATGACCCATTATCGAACTTGACCTAGATTTTATTGCGATGATCATTGTGACCAAGTCTCATAAAGATTAGACCAAAATTGTGACCTCTAGTGACTACACAAGGTTTATCTATGATTTGACCTTGTGACCTAGTTTTTGACCCCGGATGACCCAATATCGAACTTGACCTAGATTTTGTTGAGATGATCATTGTGACCAAGTTTCATAAAGACTAGGTCAAAATTGTGACCTCTAGTGACTACACAAGGTTTTTCTATGATTTGACCTTGTGACCTAGTTTTTGACCCCTGATGACCCAATATCGAACTTGACCTAGATTTTGTTAGGATGATCATTGTGATAAAGTTTCATAAAGATTAAGTCAAAATTGTGACCTCTAGTGACTACACAAGGTTTTTCTATGATTTGACCTAGTGACCTAGTTTTTGACCCCAGATGACCCAATATCGAACTTGGCCTAGATTTTGTTGAGATAATCATTGTGACCAAGTTTCATAAAGATTAGGCTAAAATTGTGACCTCTAGTGTCTACACAAGCCAATTGTTGACGGACGACGGACGGACGGACAGACGGACGACGGACGAAGAGTGATCACAAAAGCTCACTCTGTCACTTTGTGACAGGTGAGCTAAAAACTAATTTGCTGTAAATAAAATTTGATTTATCGCTGACAAACATGCAAAATATTAAAGCAATTGGTTGAACAATAATAACTCTATTAAACATTAAATATACCATGTACCAAGGAGGCGGGTCGCGCCGTGACGTTATGATGACGTAGCCTTTCAAACACAGTATTTTAACTGACATACATCCTTAGCAATATTTATATATTGTCACCCTGACTTTCAAAACCGATCTGATGATACTGTCCCCATTGTTTATATTTGTCTCTGTACCACTGTTCCCAAAAAATGAGTTACAGTGATGTAAGAAGTTGCTCTAACCTTGAAGCGTCTTAGTCAGTGTACGAACGGTGTCTATCAACGTCAAACTACATTTTCTGTGACTTGACCCGTGTTCACTTGTTAGTTCATACCTCCACCATCTGTAATCAATTTGTGCAAACAGAACATGAATAGATGCTGGATGCCATTACATTTTGCATATCTAATTATTTCAATGGTTTGCGTTATTTTCCAATTTAAAACATAATTAAACAATAGCGCAATTTCTAGTTTTTGACGTTGATGTCGTTTCGTCCATGACGCGCTTAGATATATACACTTGTTAACTCAGTCGTATACATAAACAAAAAGGGATTGCTTCGTAAGTTTGCATGCATATGTTAGTAACATCAAGGTAATGCCACAGTTTCCCAATATTATTTATTCAGTGGTTACTGAGATATTCCTGTGTTTTGAATGGGTAATAACGAAAATTAACAGTGTGACCCGCCTGTGCGTTACATGGTTTCTATGACAACGCTTTGTATAAGCATCACCAACAACAACGAAAATCTGTTGTTGCCAGTATATAGAGCATGAAAGACTACACATATGAGATAAATTTCATTAGAATGTAAGACTACACATATGAGATAAATTTCATTAGAATGTAAGTGTTGAGTAAGAAGTTATGAGAAAAGTCCTATTATTTCTGGATCACCCCTCGTATGGTTTCAGCAACAAACAAAAAATTGAGTAAAGATTTTACAAAAAAATACCTTAAAATAAGTTCAATTAAAATTCAAGTTTGCTGTAGATTTTTTGTTGAAAGTTTAATGTGACATAATATAGTTATAAGTAGACATTTAAGAGCACGTTACCACTGCTTCAAGGACAACATGCTTCATAATGTAGGTCAAAGACTTCATATAATATACATGTATATATTAATTATAACCTTAGTACACGTATAACTATTGATTAAAGTACCATTTACTTATATATTTAAGAAATGGTGAATATGAGCCGTTCTACAGGAAAACTGGGCTTAGTGACATTATATAGTAATTATGTAATAAGATATAGGAAATATGCTCTGAAATGAGAAACAAGAGGGCCATAGTGGCCCTAAAGCGCTCACCTGATGACTAGCAGTTTAGGCAGAATCAGTATTTGTTATGATAGGACCTTCATATTTGATGCAGCTTTTACAAATACACACTTTGTGGCCAGGTTTTATAAAGATGAGATGAAAAAATGTGACCTCATGAGTATAAACAAGGTTTTTCTTTGATTTGACCTAGTGACCTTGGTTTTAGCCCCAGATGACCCAGTTACACACTTGACTTAGATTCCATAGAGACAAACATTGTCAGGCCTCAATGAATCCACTCGTCCGCTTGTCCTGCACAATATCTTCCTTCTTTATTTATATAGCAGGACAAGTAAGATTTTGTGGTTTTCTTCTTTGTCTATATTGCAGGATGAGTGCTTTGAAAAAAAATTGTAGAGGCCTGATTGTGACCTGAAGTTTCATAAAGATTAGGTAATAAATGTGACCTCTAGAGTGTTGACAAGGTTTTTGTTTGATTTGACCAAGTGACCTAGTTTTTGACCCAAGATGACCCAGTTACGAACTTGACCTAGATTTCATAGAGACAAACATAATATGTAACCAAGTTTCATAAAGATTAGGTAATAAATGTGACCTCTAGAGTGTTAACAAGGTTTTTCTTCAATGTGACCTGTTGACCTAGTTTTTGACCCCAGGTGACCCAGTTGCGAACTTGACCTAGATTTCATAGAGGTACACATTGTGACTAAGTTTCATTAAGATAATGTCAAAAAAGTGACCACTAGAGTGTTTACAATGTTTTTCTTTGATTTGACCTTAAGTGACTTGATATGATTATTGTGACCAAGCTTCATAAAGAGTAGGTCAAAATTGTGACTTCTAGTGACTACACAAGCAATTGTGGACAGTCTCTGACAGACAGACGAAACTATCCATTTAACAAACAATCTTGAAATAAACAAATTGCTGGCTTAGAATTAGAAGGTCGTAAGCACTTCTTACGACCTTTTAGGACTGACATGCATATTTGAAATTTGCATGTCAAGGTACTTCTTTAGAGTCTTTTTTCATGAAAATTTAAAAAACATGTTTTTCCATAAGTAAAGAGTACAGTTTCCAAACAGTTTTTTCTTGTTTTCTCAAATTTTTTATTTGTTTATGCGACCTTCTAATTTTATATGTAAACCAGCAAAATGAAGCTGATTTAAGTAAAACCAGTTTAAATATTTGGAGAAAGATATGTAGCAGTATTGAAAATGTTTCCGGAACTACCTGAATGCTGATACTCATTGTTTTG
The DNA here is from genome assembly GCA_947247005.1 of Spisula solida. Classification (NCBI taxonomy): domain Eukaryota; kingdom Metazoa; phylum Mollusca; class Bivalvia; order Venerida; family Mactridae; genus Spisula; species Spisula solida. The sequence goes on along the minus strand of OX365948.1, from coordinate 15,111,046 downwards.
CCTTTAAAGGCTTTTAAGGCGTTATCACTTGGTAATAAGAAATAGGCAAATTGCTACCTTTCAGAGGCTTTGCCTCCCAAAAATAAATACAATTGATATAATTCAAGTAGTAAGGTTGATAATATCATGAATAAAATTGATAATTATACCATTAATTAAATTGATTTTTCCATTAATTAAGTATAATATTTAGAGATTAATAACTGGGCGCGCTGTGGTATTGAATGATGATAAATAATCCCCGGCACGACAATAATGGCTCGAGGATGCTAGCCCGAGTGCCATTATCAAGCGCCGGGGATATTATCATTCAATGCCACAGCGCGCCCATTTATTGAACTGTTTAATATACATGTTCCAGCGAAGGAAATATATGAAAGCACTCAATGTCAACATCTTACATAACAGTATAGAATAAATGTTACACATCTTCATTCGTCAATTGCTACGAATGAACCTTCGAAACAACGAGAAATAGCACGGTGCAATTCTCATTCCGAGGCAAAATAGAAGTAAAAGAAAACGGTCAATTAAATATTATGTCTTTTTAGTAAAATAAAGAAGTATGGACGTCCCGTTTTCCTTAATTTATTAGGCCTAGCCTTCAAGCGTACGTTTCCACGTGTATGTACAATAGGAGCCGTATGTTTAACGTAAATTCAGCGTAAATAACGTCACGTCGCGCATGATCGCAGGGCAATTATTGATCACGTGATCGATAATATCCCTGAGGATATTATCAGTTTTCAACATTTTGATGATAATATCCCCGGTGGAGCGATAATACAGATTTTGTCAATGTAAAATTGTTACTATATATAGTAACAGGACTGGTGTATTATTCCAAAGTAATTATAGGCTTATACCATTAACAAAGTCGATAATTCCATTAATTAAGATGATGTTAATACCATTTATTAAGTTCTTAAAAAAAATTAATGCCAAAAGTGGCAATAATTATTATAAAGTTGATAATTATAATACATATAGTCATTAAATGACATTGATTATTCCATTAATTTAGGTAGTTTAGATTTGTCATTTAAAGAAATTATGTCAAGTTGGTCCAATTATAAAAGAAAGGAAGCTAATCTACATTCTACAGAAGATTATAAAGATGATAAAGGTTATTAAAGTAAAATTGGTCTTACATGTATCAAGAAATTATTTCCACTTTTATATATATAAGCCCAACAGGTATACACTTAATTCCAAATGATTACAGATAAACCATCAGTGCACAAATGTCAAGTATATAAGTAACTGGTATGTACTTGTTTGGCTGATAAACAATAATATATACTTAAGTCTGCACTTGTTTGCCGTTTCATCGTATTGAAAGCATCACAATCTCAATACATTCATACTGTTAGTGCACAAAGTTAGATAAACCTACAAGTAGGTAACCTCAACTACAGGTATCAAATTCAATTTATATTGAAATGTATGAGTATACAGAGTTTGAACAAGCCACAGGAATTTGAATTTATATCCTAGAAATTTAATATTGAGCAGTCGATCAGTCCCCATAGCAAGTGCTTACAAAATAAAAGATAAAAGCGATCACGTAATAGCTCATTTGACATATTAAAACAATTAAATGTATCCCATCCAATTGAGGCTCTACATCTGAGTGTGAATTGAGAAAAAATATTTGTGATATACAGTAAAACGTTCAATATCTAGGACTTTAATCAGTGGTTGCACAACTCTTTAGACCATTCAGTGGATTTGATTTACCTTGTCTAATCCCTGAAGTACGTCCTACTTTTAAAATGCGTCTTCACCAAGAAGTAAAATGAAGCCACTGCACACAAGCAAGAAGACCACGCATATTTGTTAACTTCATGTGATATGCAATATTTCTACTATGAACACAAGGTTTGTACAAAAATAACAAGAGGGCCAAAATTATACCTTGCAGTTCTTATCCAGTTCAAGAACTTATGTGCTAATGTTCAAGAATTTTCAGGTTCTAGAACGGCCATTTAATGTTCACAAACTGTTCTAGAATCGTTCTAGAACAAGTTCTAGAATTGTTCTAGAACAGTTCTTAAAATTCTCGCAGGGGATATCGCTCACCTGTACACATAAATAGACATTATTCAATGAATTACAATAATTTTAACTGATTACAGTAATTTACTGCAGTGCATGAGCTGGGATACTGACATATGCCTATAGGAGAGATCATGTTGGTTACTTGGTATACAAAGGGATTAGTGTAACCACCAGCTAGCTATATATTGGTAAATGACAGGTGTTTATTGTTCATTCATCCAATAGATTGCTGGTGGGCATTTTGCATATAAATTTAGATGATCTCTCCTATAGCTGGCAAATAGAAATACCAACCTTGCGTACAAACACAGATCACTAATTTGTATAACTTATTACAAGCGAGTGACGGCTTGTTAAAACTTGCATATGGATGTGTATGTGCTATTTCTATGGTTTATCGAATAGCTAGCAAATGCACACATGGTATTAAGTAACATATTTCTCCGCAACAAGAGGGCACCCAGGACCTAGGTCGCTCATCTGTGCACATTGATCAAGTAGAACCAATTGTTTGTGGGTTTTTTAAAAAAGGTTTTCCAATCAGTTGTCATGGCAACCAGAGTTCTGCATGGATTATAATTCGTTTACCTCTTTTTAGAAAGGATAGCCAAAGGAACATTGTTACCCATTTAACATGAAATCCAACCAGTTCTTTTAGAGAAGAAGATTTTAAAAGATTTTACTATAGATATATAGGGAAAAACAGCGCCCCACCCACTGGCAGCCATGTTTTTGACAAATCATGACAAAAATGTCAATGTTGTAAGAGGGTCACCCAACAACTATTTCTGTAAAATTGTTTTAAAATCTGGCCAGCGGTTGATTTTTAATGATTTTTTAAAAAGATTTCCCTATCGGTGGCCATGGCAATACGAGTTCTACATGGCTTATAATTCTTTTAACCATAATTTTAAGATATGACCATCCAAGGAACAATTTTACCAGTTTTATGGTGAAATCCAACCAGTGCTTTTAAAGGAGAAGATTTTTAAAGATTTTACTATAGATATATAGGAAAAAACAGCGCCCCACCCACTGGCAGCCATATTTTTTTAAGAATCCCAACAAAAAAGTTAATTTTGTAAGAGGGTCACCCAATAACTATTTCTGTAAAATTATTTTAAAATCTGGCCAGCGGTTGATTTTTTAAAGATTTTCCTATTGGTTGCCATGGCAACCAGAGTTATTTATAGATTACAATTCTTAGAATTCTTAGAAAGGACTTGTAACCCAGGGAACATTCCTGTGAAATTTTGGTTGAAAGTGGCCAAGTGGGTTGAATTAATTGTTGACGCACGGACGTTCTCATGAATGGACATTTATTGGGTATTTCTTTCATTCTCTCCTACCCAACAAGTGGTGATTCGTGTGCCCGGACGGACTGACGACGGACGAAGAGAGATTACAATCTAAGCTTACCTTGTCACTATGTGACAGGTGAGCTAATAAAGTACATAAAGTCAACATTAATGTCGGTATGAAATAATTACCTTAAAGTAATACTTCTAACATCCTTGATACATTGGGATGGCAACTGAGTTATAAATGTACACAGTTCACAATCTTATCACTCATTGACTCACTGATACTAAAAGTTTCTACATATTATACGAGTATAGTCCAGTCAGGATAAAAATCCAGTGACGCAGTGGTCGAGTCCACTATAACGGTGTATAACCAATTATAAAGGCTTATACTGTACAAACAACTATAATTTCAATGGTAAACTTTGCTCTACCTGTTTAGACAATGGTTGTGATTATTTTGCGTACACATAAACTGCAACGTAACTGTCACAATATCCTAACTGGACTATATATACATGTATTTACATTATGATAACTGCTAATGTATATATATAGTCCAGCAATGATAATGTGTTATTTACAAATAAGTCTATTCATAGCAAAGATTCGTCCAAATAAAAACGTAGGGTACAATAAATGAAAATGCTTCTGTGGTGACTCAGTGGTTTAAAAGACCAACAACATTTACTCATATTTGAATTTTTGTCCTTTGTGGGTAAATTACGAATCCTAAATATGGCGTCTATTTTTGTCTCTTTTATGGTCAAGAAGTATGCCTAGATAAATATATTTTAGAAATGTATATTAGACATGCAGGCACATGTTTAGCAAAACGAAAAAAATATTCAAAATTGTTGGGACTCAAACCGAAGCAAAAATATTGATTTAGATCTTATAGCCAACTGCGCCAAGGAGGACAATATAGGAGAGATCACCGCAAAATGCAAAATGCCAACCGGCAATCTATTGAATGAATGAACAGTAACAAGAGGAACCATAGGGCCCAGGTCGCTCACCTGTGCACATTGATCAAGAGTTACAAGAACCATACTTTTCGTGGGTTTTTTAAAAAGTTTTTCCAATCAGTTGTCATGGCAACCAGAGTTCAGCATGGATTATAATTCTTTTAGCTATTTTTAGAAAGGATAACCCAAGAAACATTGTTACCCATTTAACATGAAATCCAACCAGTACTTTTAGAGAAGATTTCAACAGATTTTACTATAGATATATAGGGAAAAACAGCGCCCCCGCCGACTGGCGGCCATGTTTTTGATGAACCCATATACCGGTACTTGATATAAAAAGTATGCGAATGTTCCAAGTATAGATTATCTTAACCACAAGGCCACGCTGTCTTCTTAAAAGTTAATGAGAATTTTTAATATATATCCAAAATCTATCAGACAAATAACCGTTAATATCGTTTCAACCTTAGCAAATTAACTTGTCCTAGGGTCATATTTCGAAGGTCGTTGTACATCTATACCATCCCATTTACTACTAGCAGTTACAGAAAGAAAGTAACATCTCACATAACAATGTAAACAAATCTGCATGGTTTACCTCTACACATAATTTGGTGCAATTTTGCTCCATTATCACATCCGTCCATAGAGTTTAGGTCAACCTTGGTAGCTATGCTGAAGGTTTAAATACTTCCTTACTTGTAACAGTTATCTTCTGATTTGCTTACATTTTCCAATTAATAATAGAGTTTGATAATTTATGATGTGACAGTCATTTTAGAATTCTATGGAATGTACCACATTACTGATGACTTCAAGAATGTAACCTTGACAATGCAAGTAGGTATTCACTAATGGTGTACAAATTGCTTATCTTTTATCTATGACAAACTTGGACACCCTGTATATAAACCATTTCCAATTTTAAATAATAAGAAAAACAATGTAACAAAAAGTCACTGTAGGAAGACAATAAGAATGGGCAACAAGTTATGAAATTTCAATGGCCTAACAGTGACTATACATATAAGAGCAATAAGGGAATTTACACCATGACTGGGAGGATATAAAGATACAACACATTTTAATAGCTGCTAAAAGTCTATGTTTTTATGTAACCCGATGAGCCCAAGTTTTTACATAATTATAAAAACGCCCTTGACCCAAATAAATTTTTTTGCAGCAAAACATTTTGTTTTCATTGCTTTTATTTCTCATCAACACGAGGTTTACCGTATGGTCCAAGAAGTATGTGTTAGTCTTTCACGACTTCAGGAGGGGGAGGGGGGGGGGGCAATGTGCATGTATGGCACAGAGGATACTAAGGTTTCAGGTGCATCCAAGCTTGTTTTAGTGCTATAGGTAGCATTATATAATGGGACCATCAGGTTCGAACTTCACCCAATTATTGTGCTCTCAGTAACTAAATAAACAGTCCAACATGTTATAAGCAGTCCAACTTGTTATAAGCAGTCCAACTTGTTAAAAGCAGTCTGGAAAAGGACGAGTGGATTGATATAATTACTGCCTATAACCTGGATGTGGGCCCCTGTCTGGATTGATATGTCCCTCAGTGAAGCAACGGTTAGAGACATAGGGATAGAAATACACAATATAACAACAACAATTATACACTCCATTTTATACTCAAGGACAAGTCACCTATGGCCACTTATGCCTAAGGAAGTAGCATAATTACAATATAATTCATTTATAATGGCCCACCATTTAAGTACTTGATGAATACATTTAATATCTTATGGTGTGAGCATTGTTGTCTGTCACGATTAAAGCTTTGTTTGGTCCGAATTGGTTAGACATCACAAAATAACTCTATTAGCCTTGAAAACATGCTTCGTTAAATATATTTGTTATGAGTGACGGGGCTTTTAGGTGCTGAACATGCACATAATGTTCATGTACAGAATAAATATCCTTCTTCTTAATTAATTCATTTTTTACAACAAAAATAACAACAATAATACAAATCACTTTTGATAATTTACTTGCACTAAAGACAAAATGAATGACCAACTGTATAAATTATGGTAATGATATTTTAATTAATGTTTTAATACCTTCTAAGTGATTGGTAAACAATGTGGCTTCCACAATAAATAATACCGAATAGCGGGTAATTTCTGCGAGTTTTTATTTCTGCGTTTTTTGCGGTTTGAGGCTGTCCCGTAAAATTAAATTCCGCAAAATTAAACATCCGTAAAAATTTTGTTCGCAAAATTTAACTTCCATATTTTGCTTCAATATACTGGTAATATACCTTTAATCTATATCTTTCCAGTGTTTTGTTACTGTCGTATTTTTCACCCGTATAGTGATCGACTGTCTTTGTTTGCTTGTTTGTTTAACAATTAATGAATGGTATGTGTTATATCGGTATTGCATGACCCTCAATACACATTGATGTAAGTTTGACAACTGGTTCAATTTGCAGCACTGTAGTTTGTACTGATATTCGAGCACAGCTAGACATCATCATACGTAATTTTAGGGGTGCGGGGATAATAGACTGGGTTGAGGATAATATGCCGTTAAATGCATTGATTTAGTTTACCGGTAGTGCATGTACAGCTGAAAATGTTCTGTTCTGTTCTGATGTTCCTAAAATGAAAAAAGCTGAGTTCTGTATAAAATTAACAATTAAATCTAAATCATACAAGCAGTGTTATCATGTTGTTGATCATGCCGTAGTTGATACGGTAGTTATTTACCATTCGCAGAAATTTCTTCCGGTTTCTGAAACCCGCAGAAATTCATTCCCGATTTTCTGGTAGGTCGCAGAAATAAAAATCGCAGAAATAAAACCTACCCATTTTAGGCCCAAATCGCAAAACTTTCTACCCGCAGAAATAACCCGCTATACGGTAATTAATAACTATTCTACACTAATAACAAACAGCTCAACAACACCGGTAACATAAACATATGGCAACACAACAGCAGTAATGGCACAGTTACAGGGTAGAGTCTAATTCTACAGTGGGATTTTGCAATTTTCTTTCAAAAGCATTTTAGTCTTCAAATTTTAGTTGTTGGATAAAATAAGAATTGTATTATGATGTACAACATTTACTCATGAGTTGAGACAAAAACAAATATCAAAAAAGCTAATTTATTGAAGCATGACAGCAATTTCATTGCAAATCTTGCTCGTTCATAAACAAAGTCAACATGTTTTTTTTTTGTTGGCGACATATTCAATAGTATATGGAACAAACTCTTACAAAGAAATCATTATGAATCATATTTAAGAATTTGTACTATGCAAAACTTCAATGACCTTGCAAACCGAAAGTAGAAAAATTGCAATGTTTCTTGAATATCTTTTAAAGAACACATCTTTCAGTTTTTTGTTCCCTGTAGTTATAATGTAAGCCTGGTATGCACTTTGGCTCGAAATTTTTTTCCAATTTGTGTATTTGTGAATGAGTACTGAAAGGCACATAAATTCTTCGAAACAAACTATTTTAAAAGGGTGGCCCTTTTTTAACGAGTTGTTGGTGTTATGTTACAGTGATAGTATATACGTACAATACAAGTCTGTCTGCTTGAGCCCTTTAATTTTCTTAAATATTCTAAATTATTGTTTACCACCCCCTCCCACTTCTGTACTTACTCTATGCCCTTAATAAGATGGTTTTAATTTAAATACCAAATTTAGGTTTGAAGTATTTTAATATATACACTAAGTTGAGGAAATACAGTCAAATATCACTTAAATTTTCATTTTCTTGAAAAATCATTTTTGAAAGGTGCCAGCCTCTCAAATGTATCATTGCCTATTTCTAAATAAGCGTTTAATCAAATAAACAAGTTTCAAAGTTTTTGTAAACAGATGGCTGACCTGATTAAACAAGTTATAGTGTATTTAAAGTTATCAGCTGTCACAACCACGTTAACAAACATTCTACACGATCTACAGGTGTGTCAGGACTAAGTCCTCATATCATCAATGCAATCAAATGATCAGAACTTTAATGTCCCTATAGCCGAGTGGTTAACTGTTATGGTTTTGTGAGTCATATTTTCAAACAAGAGGGTACAAAGGGCCCTAGGTCGCTCACCTGTTGTAGTAGTGCATTCAAGTCCTGTGATTTGACCTAGTGACCTAGCATTTTGTTGAGATGATCATTATGACCAAGTTTCATAAAGATTATGTCAAAATTATTACCTCTAGTGACTACACAAGGTTTTTCTATGATTTGACATTGTGACCTAGTTTATGACCCTGAATGACCCAATATCGAACTTGACCTAGATTTTGTTGAGATTATCATTGTGACCAAGTTTCATTAAAATTTGGTCAAAATTGTGACCTCTAGTGACTACACAAGTTTTTTCCATGATTTGACGTTGTGACCTAGTTTTTGACCCTGCTTGACCCAATACCGAACTTGACCTACATATCGTTAACATGATCATTATGACAAAGTTTCATAAAGATAAGACCAAAAGTGTGACCTCTAGTGACTACACAAGGTTTTTCTATGATTTGACCTTGTGTACTAGTTTTTGACCTAGGATGACCCAATATCGACTTGACCTAGATTTTGTTGAGATGATCATTGTGACCAAGTTTCATAAAGATTAAGTCAAAATTATGACCTCCAGTGACTACACAAGGTTTTTCTATAATTTGACCTAGTGACCTAGTTTTTGACCTCAGATGACCCAATATCAAACTTGACCTAGATTTTGTTGAGATGATCATTGTGACCAGGTTTCATAAAGATGAGGCCGAAATTGTGACCTCTAGAGAGGACACAAAGTTTTTCTATGATTTGACCTTGTGACCTAGTTTTTGAACTTGGATGACCCAATATCAAACTTGACCTAGATTTTGTTGAGATGATCATTGTGACCAAGTTTCATAAAGATTAAGTCAAAATTATTACCTCTAGTGACTACACAAGGTTTTTCTATAATTTGACATTGTGACCAAGTTTTTGACCTCAGATGACCCAATATCGAACTTGACCTAGATGTTGTTGAGATGATCATTGTGACCAAGTTTCATAAAAGTTAGGCCAAAATTGTGACCTCTAGAGAGGACACAAAGTTTTTCTATGATTTGACGTTGTGATTATTTATCTATCTTCCATTAATGTCAAACCCTTGCGGAGACATAGACATTTGTCTAGGTAGACTTAAAATCAAGAGAAGAAAGAGGTGTGATACAAGGAATCCGGGTGCGTTACCCTAGCTCATGTCGAATAGGCTCCTTGGTTCTTTTATGTGCTCAATGTATAGCACCTCTGGGTTTCCAACCAGTTTCGTCTCTAGTTAGGTGGGAAACACTATAAAGCGTTTCATAAATGATCAAGTGCTCCGGTAGGATTCGAACCAGGGACCTCTCGATCAGTAGTCAAGCACGTAACTTCTCGACCACTGTGCCACCAAAAAATTTGTGGAAAGGGGCTGCAGCGCTCGGGAGATGGCGGTTGGTCAGGGGTGCCCTTGCCATGACCTAAGACTACTAGGATTTTAACCATTTCCCTCACCGAGACGCCACATTTAATCCACACGTCGGACAGTAGTCCCATAAATAGACTCTACGTACGTTCCACAGTACTAACGACTACAGTAACGTAGCTAGTATGAAAAACTGTTTCCTGGTACTAGGGGGAGATTTCAACCTGCCAGGCTGGGACTGGAAGTCTAAATGCTTGAAGGATAACACTCAACATGTCAAAAATCACCATTTGTTTGCTGAAATCTTGGATGATAATGGTCTCACTCAGCTTGTTGAAGAACCAACTAGACAATTGAACACTCTAGATCTTATATGTACAAATCACCCAAATAGTTTCAACAGAATAGAAACTCTTCCTGGTATATCTGATCATGACATTGTCTTTGCAGAAATTAGTGCTGTACCTACCCGACACAAGCAAACACCAAGGAATATTCCTCTATACAACAAAGCCAACTGGGACAAAATGAAATCGGACCTTACCAAAACAAAGGAAGAACTTACACTTATGTCGGAAAATAAAAGTGATGTGAATAGTATGTGGACACTATTTAAGAATGATCTCAATAAAAGTGTTAATTTGAACATTCCACACAAACAAGCCAAGAACAAAGACAGCCCACCATGGATATCTTGGGATCTAAAGAAACTCATCAAGAAACGAGACCGTCTGTACAAGAAAAAGAAGAAATCAAACGACAATAGAGATACCACACAGTACAAAGAGGTGAAGAAGCGGGTCCAAAGAGAATTGAGAAGGTCCTACTGGTCATACATTGAATCTGTTGTAACACCACCTGAAGACGACTCAAAGAACACATACGGATGCATGAAGAAATTCTGGACTTTCATAAAACATAAAAGAAGTGACAATAATGATATATCTCCACTGAAGAAAGAAGGGAAATTACATTCTGATCCCATGACTAAAGCAACTATTCTAAATGAACAATTTCAGTCAGCTTTTTCGGAGAAATTGGAATTCAACAAAGAACAGTTTGAATCTCGATGCGGACAACCAAACAAGAAATACCCTGCTATGCCAGACATTACATTCTGTGAAAATGGAATTCTCAAAATTCTCCAAGGACTAAACCCTCACAAAGCACCAGGACCGGATCAGATAACACCAAGAATCCTAAAAGAACTTGCATCAATCATCGCACCAATCTTCAAAATAATATTTACTTCCTCATACGAATCTGGTGAATTACCTACAGACTGGAAGCAAGCAAATGTGTGCCCCATTTACAAGAAAGGTCAGAAGTACAAGGCAGAAAACTACAGACCTGTGTCACTTACATGTATCACTTGCAAGATTATGGAGCATATCATCACCAGCAACATCCTTAGACACTCAGACGAACACAACATACTTCATCCTAACCAACATGGATTTCGGAAAAAACTATCTTGTGAGACCCAACTGGTAGAATTCATTGATGACATGACACTTAACCTAGATGAAGGAAAACAGACAGATTGTCTGATCATGGATTTTTCAAAAGCTTTTGATAAAGTTAGTCACTCCCTACTCATTGGTAAACTGAAAAACTATGGAATCCGCGGTAAAACCAATAGATGGATAGAAAACTTCTTGAAAGATCGGAAACAGTCTGTAGTTATTGAAGGTGTCTCCTCCGAGTCTATCGACGTTGATTCTGGTGTACCTCAGGGTTCGGTACTAGGTCCATCACTATTCCTGTACTACATAAATGACATGCCTGAAGGGATTACATCAAAGATGAGGCTATTCGCTGATGACACGATCATGTACGGTACTATATCTTCAGATGCGGACTCTCATACCCTACAACAAGATCTTGACAAACTCGCAGTCTGGGAGGATAAATGGCTCATGAAGTTCAACCCCGACAAGTGCAATGTTCTGACCATCACCAAGTAGAGAAAACCCTTATCAACAAACTACATCCTACACGGCCAAGTTTTGGAAAAAGTAACATCTGCTAAATACCTCGGTGTCACCATCAGCTCAGACCTAAATTGGAACAATCATATTCATAACATCTGCCAGAAAGCCAACAAGACCATTGGAAGCCTAAAAAGAAACCTCAACATCAGCAACAGAAAATTGAAAGAAAATGCCTACAAGTCATTAGTACGACCAACACTAGAATACGCCTCAACAGTTTGGGACCCACATCAGCAAAACCACAAGAAGAAAATAGAAATGGTACAACATCGAGCTGCCCGTTACGTCATGAACAACTATAGAGGAACATCATCTGTAAGTGACATGCTAAATCAACTAGAATGGCAAGAACTAGAAAAAAGACGAGAGCAAACAAGACTCAACATGATGTACAAGATTATACATGGACATGTTAACATCTCAGACTCGTCAAGACTACTACCACCAAGTCGAATATCCAGGACATCTCACCTATACTCATACCAAATTCCAACATGCAGAACTGAGGCTCGAAGGATGTCCTTCTACCCAAGAACCATCAGGGACTGGAACACCTTACCACCAACCACAGCAAGTGCCCCGAGTCTTGAATGCTTCAAGGCTCGGCTAGCCAACTGAATATGGACTCTTGTTTTTACTGTGCACCTGTATAAAGTGTTATTTAAGTTTTCACTGTTATTTGAACTATTTTAACGTTAATTTGCGCACCACCGTTGTGACAGAAAAATCAGTGTATTGATTGTGGTCACGTAAATTGGAAGAAGAAGAAGAAGAAGAAGAACGTAATGTAATGAAATGATACGTTTGGTCTCGGTTGGGACTAGTCGGACAGGCACGGAGAGTTTAACGACCTACGGCACGCATGCGCCGCTTGCCTAGCCCAGGTCGGGGGCACCTCTTTTTTTAATATACCGCATCCCACCGTCAGCAGCGAGGCTTTCCAACGGCAGCGAGCCGGGAGTCCTGCCCCGAAACAGCGAAAGGCGGCATAGAATCGGGTGTGAAATTATTCTCCACAATTACGAAATTGTAAAAGTGCTAGCTTTTCCTTCTATTCAAAGTTCATATTTCCAAGTTTTCATTTACATATGTAAATAAACTTACCAACTACACTATCGTTGTGTCGTGTATTAAATATACAGTCTTGATCTATTCGAGTATCCGAAATGATCCTGTCGAATATTTGACAGATTGTTTCCCAATTCTTATCAGCCAGGAACCAATAATTGACAAGGGAAACAATCAATGTTTATTAACGGACAAGCTTGTAGGATTTGCTTCCCTTGGATCAAGAGCAAAAAGTATCGGACTGGGGTATTAGGAAGTTCAGATTGACGGTTGGGATGAGATGGTTATGATCAACGAAGAGTAGGTTATGTTGGATTTTATATAGAAAAATTAAGGATGATTGGAGTCTTCGTTGATGCAGTGTCACCCAGCCAAGATCGTTTAGCATACTAGTAGTGGGTGACACTGCTCTGATATTCATATGTAGTCTGGCCACCATCAACCTTGTAAATATCCCTGATTAAAAGTTTTTGCCAGGGTGCCAAATAATGCTTACATATGTTGTGTTTCTGACTAAAAAGTTTGACAGAGTTACCTACTTTTGTTTAAGTCATGGCGTCATGATGATGAACACGTATACAACGTATCAAAGTAGTATGGCAATGCACATTGAATACTATTACAGGCTACAAAACTTTAACATTTGAATTTCTAAGTTCAAAAGGGGGCATCATTTCAACAAAATGCTTGATATAGTTACCTAACTATGTGTATGGATTAGGGTACATGATGGTGAACAAGTATACAAAGTACCAAAGCAAGAAGTCACTCCACTTTGAAAATACATGAGGTTAAAACTGGTACCTAAACTTTAACATTTGCATTTTATGTCTATAATATGTGGCATAAATTCAACAAAATGCTTGATAGAGTTACCTACCCCAGTGTATGTATTGGAGTAGTAATGATGAGCAAGTATGCAAAGTATCAAAGAAATATCTCCATGCACCTTGAAGATATTCGAGGTTTAAAATCGTTATTATTATTATTAAAAAATTGTACCTAAACTTTAAGTTGAAAAGGGGGCATAATTTCAACAAAATGCTTGTGTATGATTTGGATCATGATGGTGAATAAGTATGCAAATTATCAAAGCAATATGTCAAAGGCCTTTGAAAATATAAGAGAGTACCTGTTCATGTAGGCCTACATCAAAATAGCGCCAAATAATAGATCCAAGTATAATGTGCAATTTGTTGGACACACGGCGTCCCATAGTTGGAAAAAAAATCTTACGTGACCTTGTCCGAATATGTCTTTTAAATGTTTTAATTTGTTTACAATAATTGTTTTACTATATTCTGCTTTATGTGAAATGAATATGGGCATGTTTTTCTCCAAAAAATGTTTTTATAATAGAATTTTGTTATTATGTAACATTTCCTGTCGTCATAAATACGAGTATGGATCGCCGTTGTACTGGGAGTTAAACACCCATTTTTTAAAAAAAACTTTCTTCATCAAATGCAAGAAAACGACGAGGTCTAGCAATGAGGATTTTTTCTGTGACTATATGGAACAATACTCTACACAAATATGTGTTAAGAAATTATTTTGCAATTTTGTCTAGGTTAAAACCTAGAATGACTGGACTAATTATTTAGTTTCCTAGTATTTGAAACGGTAACCTAGATTTTACTCTAGATGACCCATATTCGAAGTCGACCTAGATGTCGCATAGGCAAACTATTCGGACCAATTTTCACGACATTTCAGAGTAAAATACCGCCTCTATATTTAGCATACACAATGCTAGATTTAGTGAAGATTTCGCCCACTGGTCTAGTTTTGTTTATCCAGATGACAACCTAATATCGAACCTGACCTGGATTGTGTTGAGATACTAGTAGTCATTGTGACCAAGTTTCATAAAGATCGGGAAAAGTTGTTACCATTGCAACATTGGCTACTCTACCTTTAAATTACTAAATGATAAATCCACATTAAAGTTCCGCCTCAAAAGAATACATTGCACCAATTAATTGACTAAACCAAAAGCAGTGTCTATATTATAGTTTCGTCACAAAAGAAGACAGCATTGCACCATCCACACGGTTTATAGTTCCTGAAACCATAGATGAATGATCACTCAGTAGATACAACATTGGTGATACAACTTGATTTACCTCGGGTAAACGTTTCATTGGTGTCTTCCCAAGGAACAATTCGTCTATTGGGAGCCCATTGGCAATATGCCCTTTTATAACATCAGTCAAAACCAGTGTTGGGTTGATTGAGTTGACACGAATATTGTGAGGTCCGAGTTCCAATGCAAACTGTTTGGTTACCATATCAAGACCTGCCTTTGTCGTGGTATAACCTAAACTCTGAGGTAAAGCTTGCAAAGACATGACACTAGACACATTGATAATAGAACCAGGTCTCTTCGAATCCATCATTTTCTGTCCCACAACTTGAATGGCATTAATTGCTCCTAGTAAATTGACATTAATCTGCTTTTGTAAATCATCTTTATTCGCATTCAGAGCTGGACCAGGTAACACATCGGTGGCAGCAGCATTGTTGATAAGTCCATCCAATACTTCAACATCCTTCAGTTTAGCTCGAAGTTCATTCCAGTTTCCAACATCAGCTTGTATTGGATGGATGTTGGCGCATTCAGCAGCTAGACTTTCCAGTGGTTCTATGCTCAGTGCATACACCTTACATCCATGTTCACTTAAAGCTATACACAACGCTCGCCCTATACCACGTCCAGCACCCGTAACAAGGTACTTCCTCCCAGCTAAATTAAATGCCATATTATTGTGGTAAACGTGTCAATTATATTTTCACTTTAAAAAAGCAATATAGTAAATTTATATATCTTGCACTGACACTACTGAAAACATTGAACGATCTTGGTCAATGTAATATAACATTAACCAAGATCGTTCAAAGTTTATATCAGTAGTTTCAGACTTGAAACAGTGTTATCAGACAGGTGTATACATTGGGCGTTAAAAAATGTACACAGAACGATTATATTTATGGGGAATTAGGTCGAATATCTTATCAAACCATGAGGTATTTTGATATAATAAAATTCGGGATTAAAATATTATACACATCCGAAGAAAAGTTAATAAAGAAAGCATATTTAATGTTGAAATCTGACATGGAACGTAATCATGTAAATTGGTGCTCTAGGTTAAGAGATTTGTTATGTACATTAGGTTTTCATGATGTATGGTTATTTCAAAATGTGGGTAATGATAAATTATTTCTCTCATTAATCCAACAAAGGCTAAAAGATCAGTTTATTCAAAAATGGAATGGTAGGCTACAAGAGTCAAGTAGAGCTAGTTTATATAAATACTTAAACGTTTCTTTCTCTTTTCAACACTATCTTGATATCCTTGATTTGTCTAAATATCGCATTGTCCTGACAAAACTTAGAGTAGCTTCCCATAGACTATATGTTGAAACTGGTAGATGGGCTAACCCAAATATCGTTCCATTTGATGAGAGAAAATGTATCAGATGTAATTCTTTAGAAGATGAAATGCATTTTGTTTTACAGTGTCCGTTATATAACGAATTTCGTAACAGATATATACCTGCTTATTATAGAGTACGACCAAACATGTTTAAATTTATTGAATTGTTAAACACAAACAATAAAACATTGTTAAAGAATTTAGGTTTGTTTGTATATAAAGCATTCAATAAACGCAACACTGTATACTATAATGATTAACTAGGCTATTATTTATCTATACAAAACATTTGCATTGTTTTTGTTGTCATGTATTATGTTCCATATTTATGATTCAGTGGTCATATATCATCATTTTCATTAGCAGTGTAAAAAATGGTGTGTTAGAAGTATTTGTGCGTGTGGGCGTTCGTGTGAGTGTGTGTGCGTGAGTGTGTGTGTGTGTAAGGGTACATTTATGCATGTATATATGTTTTGTATTGATAACTGTATACATTTGCCACTATGATCTTAGTATGTAAATATGTTGCCCTCATAGGTCTACGACCTTCTGGATTTGGAAATAAACTATACATACATACATACATACATACATACATACATGTATAGCCTACCTTTGGTTAAGGTGATAATAGCTCTCTAGTAAAACTACCTCTATGCTAAGACCATTTTTGGGACACTTAAGAAAAGTTTCAATATTGAGATCTTACATCTAAGTAGTCTAACTAGTCTTAAAACTAAACACTGCGAGTTATTGGTGCATTTTTTATTCCATCACATTTATGGGATTTTTGGGACACAGTTTTAAAGATTTTGAAGCATTTTTATCACGTCTCGTATATTCTATATTTATGATACAAAGTATATCTAAAATAGACCCAGTACAACATTCAAGCTCTGCAAATTGTGCATAAACCATATACAAGTATAATGCACACATGAGGAAAATGTTTGTCATAAGATAAATACTATTAAATAGTCTTGCGATGTCATGTCACAATTAATAAATCAATAGCCATGCCCCTGCTATTGTGTCGAAAATTTTAAACTAATCCATTAATTAGGAACATAACAACAATGATGATGCTTTGCACCAATGCCTCTCTCCAGCATAAATATATACATGTTTGACCTTGCCTATGATGCATTCATGGTATACTTGTAATTCAGTTTCAAAAGAACACAAACGTTACAGCATTTCAACAATGGTTGCTTTAACACAATAAAACCAACTAATATGTCCATGTTATAGTTTAGTTACAGAAGAAGACATCACATCTTTTGAAGCACCTTAGGTTGTTATAAAATCATATAACCAAATGACATGATACGATTCCACTATTGGAATATCTTAACAAGAGTGCAATAATACGGGCGCCACTCTCGACTACGGCGCGTTGTCAGAAACTGGTTTCTATTTCATAAGTATTTAGAGGGAAAATGGGCTTGGGTCTGCAGGTATCGACAGGGCTGGGTACGGTGGGCTGGTTGATAACATTTAAAGCGTCTTACAAAACAAAGAAAAATCAAGATTTACTTACCCAAGCCCATTTTCCCTCCAAATACCTATGATTAAGGCGAACACTCGATTCTAGTGCGGTTTTGGTTACTGCACCCCTGACGACCCGTCTACATTTTTTTAATTTCTGCCTGTTCGCATGGTTTGTTGCTGTTTTATGGGGCCAACTTCGTTGTTTAGCTTATTCTAGGTATGCATTTTGCAAAATTAGTTCGATGCAGCCAGGTTATGAGGCAGAATAAACGAAAGAACTACTATGATACCCCTGACGGTTGCTGTCCCTAACTGATACCCCTGACGCCTCAAAATACTATAATGTTGTAATACGAGACGGTTGGCTCTGTACATGTTCAACCACTAACAAATCAAGATTCTAATCAATACAGTTATTGCGTAAATACATGAAGAACTTGATAAACAATTCCAAAAGACAAAAACAGTAACATACATAGATTTGGAATCGCACAGCAAGTCAAGTTGTGTGAGCTATAACAATTCATATTACAAATTATTATAAAGGCGTCCGTATTAAATTATTTATTACTCTTAAACGACGATTCATAGTTGAATATTGGAACCACCGTAAATGGGTTGTTATTAAGCTGTTTGCTGTGCGGGCGCCTTTATGTGGTGTTTGACAGGTTTTTAAATAATCCTACCAAAAGCTTCCGGTAACTCCGCCTCCAAAACCTGACATACATGGTGTGTCGAGCGAACCCCGGCCATCCACTTCTTAGAGCGGCAACAGTGGATAGCGTGAAGTAATATAAGTATGGAACAATGACCTGTACATAATGCATACACTATGTAATAATGACCAGTACATAATGCATACAGTATTAAAAATGACCAGTACATAATGCATACAGTATGTAATAATGACCAGTACATAATGCATACAGTATGTAATAATGACCAGTACATAATGCATACAGTATGTAATAATGACCAGTACATAATGCATACAGTATGTTATAATGACCAGTACATAATGCATACCGAATGTAATAATGACCAGTACATAATGCATACTGTATGTAAAAATGACCAGTACATAATGCATACTGTATGTAATAATGACAAGTACATAATGCATACAGTATGTAATAATGACCAGTACATAATGCATACAGTATTAAAAATGACCAGTACATAATGCATACTGTATGTAATAATGACCAGTACATAATGCATACTGTATGTAATAATGACCAGTACATAATGCATATAGAAGTTTGATGGTTCTATCCGGGTGTCCACTCCATACGCCCAAAATGATGCCTAAAAAGAAACGACCACAATAACTGATAAAGTCACTATACCTTTTGTATACGTACATGATACTGTCTGCTTGAAACAGACAGATTAAAAAACAAAGTATTGTACAAAGTGTAGTTTAATCAGAAACTACGTATATAAACAAGGCTGGTGTAAATTGTTTCAACCTCGTTATCACGCTAGCGACATCCTCACCAAACCAGAGACAGTTTTGGTAGAAAAATATGAACATCTTCGCTCATACAAATGTATGAAAATACCTGAGTTAGGAAAAGAAGAAGGGCATGTTTTCACCATTTTGTCGCTGAAGATATGCAACAAAAAATAAAATTGTAGCAGTAATGACAAGTTTTACAACGTTTGCTCCATATCGTCAAAACGAGCCTGAAACAATGTGACACTAGCGTATAAAATGACACAAAAAAACGGTGTTTTTAAATTTGAGTTGTGTCATGTTTCATGATGCTTCAAACCGCTTACAACCAGTGCACATTTATTGTATATCAGCAGGTGGGGGATAGTCAACCTGTCCAACGATCATACACAAATATTCTTTGACATGACTTTTTCATACCGTTTGGAACAACATTGAATAAGATACAACTAAAAATGAAAATCACTTCTCGAATCCGCCATTCTTTCAGCGATTCGGATTGGTATTGTTGTATGTTATGTCGTTTTTTAAACTGTGTTTAAGGGATATGCATGAAAATGCACGATTGGCCAAATTAACGGTCCAAGCGTTCCGTCTGTCCTTTATATGGTGTCGTCTGCAAATAACCTTCTTTTACTTTTGACCGTTTCTGACAAGTCGTTTATATATGCCAGAAACAGACAGGGTCTGAGAAAGGAACCCTGAGTGACACCGGATAGTACAGGTAGTTCGTCAGAGAGCTTCAACCGCAACCCTCTGGCTGCAACGTACGGTTGTTTAAGAACTTGATGACCAGGGGTCGAGATTACAACGAATACTTACAATCAGCACTCAACGCTCAATGTAATATAATGGGCTATAATTTTAGTCCGAGAGCCCACGCACTTTTATTGCAACGAAGGAGGCCAAAAGAAGTTTGTACCTATTTTGAAAGGTTATTTCATATGCTATATGAAAACCCATTTCTTAAGTGTCAAAGCCGTGTATACCTACATTTTTTTCTCATTTTTGTATTATGGGGTGAATGAAAAAAAAGCATAAATTCCTAAGGGGGTAGGGGTAGCTTTATGTCTAATAAAAGACGAAAACAATGTTCAATGTGGACACTTCTTGCCAAATTTGAACGAACACATAATGGGCAACACTTAAAATATAAAAAACCATAACCTTGACTTTCAATTATGATGTAAATAGGGGTCAAAGGTCAACAATATGATAAAACTCATAGAATTTATACAAATGCTCCAGTATACTTTTTCATCAAATTTCACATTTTCCTTCCAATTCAAAATTGTGCACATAATTTTATTCTTTTATGTATACTGAATTTAAAATGTTATATAATTGATAAGAAAATATCCGAATTTCCCAAACAAGACATGTTTGTATCATATGGGTGCAAATTGAATCAATTGAAAAATAGCAGTATTTTGAGGGTATGCTTAGTTTTACTTCTACCATTGTTTCTATTGGTCAGTAACAATAGCATTGATTGAATATTGTTTTTATATCAGGCAATATGAATATTCCATCGCTCATTAAATAAGTCAAATAATTCAACTATTTTACATGTACAAAAGGTCAAAGGTCAAATATGTAGAACAATAAATAAAAGTAGAGTAAAAAGGCAAATATGTGATATCTGTATAAGTCTGAGAACCCACATACTTTTTTCCAATGAAAGAGGCCAAAAGAAGTTTGCATATATTTTGAACGAATATTTTATAGCCGATCTGACAACCAGTGTCCAAGTCGTGGCTATCTATGCTCGTTTGTGCATTTATATGCCATGAGGTCGTGAAAATCTGTAATTTGCTGAAGGGGGTAGGACTATGTTTATGTCTACAAATAAAGACAAAATGAACTTAAATGTCAGTAGAATTGCGATATAGGTAGAATACATAATTAGGAAACATTATAACATTACAAACTATAGAATGTCATTTGCAAGTATGTACTATATGGGGGTCAAAGGTCACTGAACTTTATACTCTATGAAACTAATGAAATCTTGCCCAAACGGTTGTACCGTTAACTTCCATTTTTCTTCAAAATTAATAATTTGTACGTAGTTTCATTCATACATGTATTCTAATTCATAAGAATATATATTTGGTTGAAAAATAAGTCCAAAGACACAAGAAAACGATCATTTATGATGCTGGTAGCATCACAAAATGGCCATCATATCGAGGAAATGGACATGTTTATATCTACCATTTATTAACTTGGCAGTCTATGTAGATATATTTTAATAAATAACTGCATATATGTCAGGTCAATTTAGTGGAGCAAATGTTAACGTGAAAGGTCAAGGTCAAATATACAGTAAAAGGTCAAGGTCAAATACGTCAAAAATAGCCAACTTAGCCCTGAATGCGCAACAATGTGTTATGTTTTCTTTCATTACTAATATTTTATACCATGTAATTCAGTTTTGTTCGTGTCTAAATTCATTTGTATGTCAATAAAGTGAATGATCCCTCACTAAACTACCCCACCTGGAACAGCCATAATTCATTGGCGAAAATGTACAATCATTCTTAACCCAATTGGCCATGAGGTACAGCAACGTCGGTATCGGCCATCTGAGGTACTTACGATCCCTATTTATTAAGACTCCTTTTATACAGGAATTTAAACCTTATAATAGCTAAGTACCGAATAAGGTACTCACCACCTTTGAAAACTGGAATCCCCTATACATTTGCGTAAAACTACATCTGGCTTTATCTGCCATAAAATCACGAGGTGACTTCTACTTAGGGATTCATTAGACACATAGAAAGTAAAAACGCTAGATGTTATCATTCCTGGTCTGATTGGAGACTCACTACCAACATGTACACACATTCCTGATCTATTAGGGTACTCAAAACCGCTAGTTATAGTCATCTCTGGTCTGACTGGGTTCACGCTACAACCATATACAGAAATACTTATTCTTGTTGGATACGCATATACTTGGATACATCCAATCCTGGTCCTACTGGACATTCACAACTACCAGATACAGCAATTGCTTGGCCTATTTGCTACTCATTTGAACCATGTAGAGACATTATTTGACCTTTTAAGAACAAAGGGTATAACCTTTCTCAGTCCTTGGTGTTACTCACGACCATCAAGTACGGACATCCCTAGTCACATTGGATATTAAACATTAAAGTATCACCATGCATAGACAGGTCTGGTATTGTTGGGTACATAACCACTAGGTACATCTATTCCTAGTCCTTATAGGTACCCACGACCACAATGTACATGTATTCCTGTTTCTTTTTAAACTAAAAAACTACAAAAAACAGACATCAGTGGTCCTTTTTGGTACTTACTACTACCATGTGCAGACAGTCCTGGTCTGATTTGGTACGCACTAAGTACATACATTTCTAGTCCTATATGATATTCAAAACAACCATATACGGGAGCATATTAAACGAGTTTTGCTGGTCGAAATTGGGCACTCGCAGGTTCCTTTTTGGTACTCACTTCCACCATGTACATACATACCTGGTCGTATCAGATACTTATAAGTTATTACTACTATGTTCAGACATTCATGTTCCTGTTGGATACTGTCGATCGCTAATTGACAACTCAGGGGCACCATGTAGAGACATGCCTGACCTTATTGAGCAGGCATAACCATTCTGTACATTCATTCAAGTCCATTTGGTGTGTTAAAAACAAGCATGTACAGATAGTTGTACTCATCACTACTAGGTACATCCACTTCTAGTCCTAATGGGTACCAATAACTACCATATGCATGTATTCCTGGTCCTATTTGGAACTCAAAATCGTCGTTTACAGACATTAGTCGTCTGATTGGGAGCTCACAACTGCTAGGTGCGACCATTTGTTGTGCTATTGGATAATCACTACCCCCGTGTACATACAGTCCGTTTCTTATTGGGTACTCATAGATACATTCCTAGTCTTATTGTGTACCCGAAACTACCATGTACACGTATTCCTGGTCACATTGAATACTCAAAACCACCATGTACAGACAATTTTGGTTGGGTCGGTTACTTTCGACCACTAAGTGATGCTATATCGTGTCGTATTGGGTCCCCACTACCACCATGTACAAACCAGGGTCTAATTAAAACCACATAACCACTGTATACATACATTCATTGCCCTAGTTGGTACCCACAACCACTATGTACATACATAAGTGGTTTGATATAGTACTCGAAGCCACTATACATAGCCACTATTGGCCCTATTGGGTATTCACTACCATCATATACATACATTCCTGGTCGTATTAGGTACACATAACCACTATTTACAGAAAGTCATGTTACTGTTAGATACTGACAGCATCATGTACATACAATCCATTCAAACTAAGCACTATTGACCCCTAGGGACATACCTTACTGGATTTATTGAGTACCGGCAACCACTTGGAGCTTTCATTCGTCGTCCTATTGACACCTTGTAGAGACATTTATGGTCTTATTGGGCACACATAACCACTTGGGGAGACCATTTATTGTCCTATTGGGTGAGCATTACCCCCATATACAGACAATCCTTGTCTGATTAGTTACTCATATCGACTAGGTGCATACATTTCTAATCCTGATCAGCCTGGTTACCATTAGAAACACCAATTTCTTAAGACATGCCTGTTCTATTTGGCACTCATAAACACTAGTTACATACATTTCTTGTCCTTGTAGATATTCACGGTCACCTTTTACATAAAGTCCTAGTCTAATTAGGTACTCGTAACCGTTAGGTACATCCATTGCTAGTCCTATTGGGTACAAACAACCGTCATGTTCATGCATTGCTGATCGTATTGGGTATTTATGACCAATATATGCATCCGTTTGTAGTCCTGGAGGGTACTCCAAACCACAAGGTTCAGGTACTCACACTCACCATGAACTGACATTCCCGGTATTATTGGATACTCGCAATCACTATGTAAACTCATCCGTGGTATTATAGGGTGTGCACAATCATGTAGTATATCATGTATTACACTCCGGGTACTCGCAACTACCTGGTACATAATTCCTGGACCTATTTGATACTCACAATCACCCAGTGCAGCTATTCCTGACACACCCATTATGAACAGCTATGTTCCATGTACTCAATACACACAAGATACTAACTTTCATAATACTTTGACGGTACTCATAACTCTCAGGTACACCCATTCCTGGTCCTATCGGGTACTAACAGCCATTGGGTGACTTTTACATGTAACAATTATAGATACATGTTCTTAGTCTTGACTACATATGCATATGGGTACATACGACTTCAAAGTAAATTTGTGGCCTAGTGGTATCTTTTACACTCCTGACTCTATGGGTATGTAACACTGCTTGTTTCAGTCATTCCAGACTATATGAGGTAGTTACACTGCTAGGTTCATGTAACCCATGTAAACGTCGCCCGGTTACCCACTCTTGAGACTAGTATGGACACCTAAGAGCGCTAGACAAAACAAGGAAAGGTCGAGAAGATAATACATTTGTATAATGATTCGTATTATATAAATAGATTTTGTCAGCTGATGATAATGAAAATGCCTTTTGTGCATTTTAAGACGTACAAAACTGGATACAATGTGTAGGAAAGGAGTCGTCGTAATGGCCAATACCGACGTTGATGAACCTCATGGCGGCAAGTAGCCAATGGGGCTAAGAATGGCTGTACAGTTTCGGCAATGAATTATGGCTGTTCCGGATTGGGGTAGGTTAGTCAGGGATCGTTCGCTATATTCACTATTGATATAAATGAATTTAGACACAAACAATACTAAATCACTTTGTATAAAATATTAGTACTGAAAGAAAACATTAAAAATGACTAATTATTGCGCATTTCAGGGCTAATTTTGACGTATTTGACCTTGACCTTATACTGCATATTTGACCTTGACCTTTCACGTTAAACTTTGCTACACTGAAATGACCTGACATATATGCAGTTATTTATTAAAATATATCTACATAGACTGCCAAGTTAATAAATGGTAGATATAAACATGACCATTTCCTCGATATGATGGCCATTTTGTGATGCTACCAGTATGATAAATAATCGTTTTCTTGTGCCTTTGGACTTACTTGTTCAACCAAATATATATTCTTATGAATTAGAATACATGTATGAATGAAACTACGTACAAATTATTAATTTTGAAGAAAAATGGAAGTTAACGTAACAACCGTTTGGTCAAGATTGCATTAGTTTCATAGAGTTTAAAAAATCAGTGACCTTTGACCCCCATATAGTACATACTTGCAAATGACAATCTATAATTTGTAATGTTATAATGTTTCCTAATTATGTATTCTACCTATATCACAATTCTACTGACATTTAAGTTCATTTTGTCTTTATTTGTAGACATAAACATAGTCCTACCCCCTACAGCAAATTACAGATTTTCACATTGACCTCATGGCATATAAATGCGCAAACGAGCATAGATAGTCACGACTTGGACACTTAAAAATTGGTTGCCAGATAGGCTATGAACTATTCTTTCAAAATATATGCAAACTTCTTTTGGCCTCTTTCATTGGAAAAAAGTATGTGGGTTCTCAGACTTATACAGATATCACATATTTGCCTTTTTACTCTACTTTTATTTATTGTTCTACATATTTGACCTTTGACCTTTTGTACATGTATAAGAGTTGAATTATTTGACTTATTAAATGAGCGATGGAATATTCATATTACCTGATATAAAAACAATATTTAATCAATGCTATTGTTACTGACCAATAGAAACAATGGTAGAAGTAAAACTAAGCATACCCTCAAAATACTGCTATTTTTCAATTGCTTCAATTTGCACCTATATGATACAAGCATGTCTTGTGTGGGAAATGCGGATATTTTCTTATCAATTATATAACATTTTAAATTCAGTATACATAAAGGAATAAAATTATGTGCAATATATTGAATTTGAAGGAAAATGTGAAATTTGATGAAAAAGTATACTGGAGCATTTGTATAAATTCTATGGGTTTTATCATATTGTTGACCTTTGACCCCTATTTACATCATAATTGAAAGTCAAGGTTATGGTTTTTTATATTTAAAGTGTTGCCTATTATGTGTTCGTTCAAATTTGGCAAGAAGTGTCCACATTGAACATTGTTTTCGTCTTTTATTAGACATAAAGCTACCCCTACCCCCTTAGGAATTTATGCTTTTTTTTCATTCACCCCATAATACAAAAATGAGAAAAAAATGTAGGTATACACGGCTTTGACACTTAAGAAATGGGTTTTCATATAGCATATGAAATAACCTTACAAAATATGTACAAACTTCTTTTGGCCTCCTTCGTTGCAATAAAAGTGCGTGGGCTCTCGGACTATTTGTTCGTGATTGCAAATTTAGTTGAGGAAAATATATAAGATAGTTACTGAGTGTTGAAAAATAACATTTGATAAATTTTCTTTGCCATTTTGTACTATTTATGAGGTGTTAATGTAATTATTGAATCTTGAGTGCCACACTCAGCACTCAGACGGATGAATTGCAATTAAAGCTTACAAATACACTAAATTAAACTAGGAAGTAAACCAAAAACATAAGCACCAATTTAAAATCATTACAACTTCTTGCTCTAAAAAAATGCCGCTATGAACCTCAAATTAGTGAATTTCAATATTTGAGTGTTTAGTGAGCTGAGTGTAAGTATTCGTTTAAGTCTCCCAGTCATGATCAGCAATTGATCGTTGGGAGTATACCAGTAGAAGTAATCCCGGCCCCTGGTCCATGGTGCGTCTTAGTTGGTGGATTTATTGTCAACTTGTCACAATGACATCTGTTTGTTAACCATCCTCCAAACGGTTAAAAGCTTCCCGAGTAAGCTGAGTAGCTGAGTGTCGCAGTAAAGCATGTACTGCCACATCAACCGGAAATATGGTACTACAACAGTTACATATATTGTCTTTCTAATTATGTGTTTATAGAGCTCCATTACATACTTCTTAGTTTTGTTCCCTCGGATTATCTTGACTTCATTTTCTCACCAGATGTCAATTTTGAATTTAATAGCGAGTTAGCTAGGTAATTTCAACTTGCGTACGAAATGAACCAGATTAATTTGGTACGCAAATCGAAAAGTGTATTATATCCTTAGAATATATCGCAATGTGATGAAACCTATATAGAGACCAGAAGCTATAAGAGAGATCACCGTATTCATATGCAAAATGCCCACCGGCAATCTATTGGATGAAAGAACAATAAAAACCCGTCATTCACCAATAGCTAGCTGGTGGTAATAATCCCTTTGTGTACAAACATGATCTCTCCTATTTAAGTTATGGACTCGTGTACAATGTATAATGTAATAATGTTGAAATAAACCGTGAGTCAGACATTTGTGCTACTCGACGTTTGTCCGATGTCTAGGTACATGTATCGTGTACATGTCTGGCAAAGGCCGATGATTGATCTTGGACTTTTGATACAGGACAACGACCCGTTATCGTATGGGCCCAGTTCTGTCATACGAGGGTATATTAACTATCTTTATAGTTTACCCTACTTCTTTGTCCAATCAAAAGCCAGGGATTTTCAAATTTTTGGACCTCTAATCCATTTATTTGTGCAATGGACACAATATCTAGTAAGTGGTTCATGAAGTAAATCCATTTATTAGGACAATTTTGCTGTGTCCATATATGGAAAACTAGACCTGCCTTCCCTCTAAATTGTACAGTTATTCATATATCAGTAATTACCAGCTTATATACGAGGGGTGATCAACAAATACAAGGAAAAAAGCCCTAATTTCTTTATTTGTCATTGTAAGTGATTGAAATTTTCTATACATGAAGACTATTGTATTTCAAGTTGATCCACCGCTGATCATCAATGTTAACCAAAGTCGGAACAATGCGGTTTCCTATATTCTTTGACATTATGCGGCCCAAATTTTCATATTTTCCAACGTTGGCCGTAGCAAACGATGACGTATCATTCGTGCGTTTGTAATTTTTTAAAGGGTGGGTTGTGAATACTACATTCATGATTTCAAAAACAAGTTTTAATGTCCCAATTCCGTTTTAGAACTATTTGCTTCGAAGTCGTCAGAAAATGAGTGCGATACAGAAATCGGCGATGAAGTGTGGTTGCGATTGAAACTTCATAACATACTAATGGCAATACTGCACAAAGCAACAACAACCGGGGTATGTAATAGCACACAAAACAGGTGTATGTTTGGTATATTTATGCTATCATATGTAGCCGTGTGAAATCAATGCCGACATGCAAATAGGCTATACGACGTCAATAACAAATTACGTCATCAATACTAATGATCTCCAATAGCTAATTCTTATAATTTACATGTAAGTTGTAAAGGAAAAAATGAGTTTTGGTTTACAGGTCTATGAAGTGTATCTGGTTGTACAGCTATTTTTCAAGTTAAAGTTACAGTTTCTATGTTGTTTCGACCAAATTTTACCTCGAGTTTAATGTTTTATAGCTATGTACATTGTGTATTTGTAATACCTCAACCTTTTATATGATCAATTATTTTAAGTATTGGTCACGTTATAAATATTTCAAAGCATATTCCCGCGTATTTGTTGATCATCCCTCGTACATACAATCTTGCCTTATTTTACCATCATTACTCCATTAATGGGCATGCTATTGTTTGCAAACAAAAGCATTGGAAATGACACCAAAAAGTGGGCGGGTAAACTATAAGCCGGTTATAGATCACATATTAGAATAATAAACGAATTAAGTACGGCGTTCGCTTCGCTCACTTGTACTTAATTCGTTTATCATTCTAATATATGATCGATAACCTATGCGTAGCATATTGGTTGTACCATATTGCCGATTTGTACACTGCCATCTTTGTTGGGTTGTTTGTGTCAGATATCTGAACGTTATATATCAGATATGTTATATTAATGATAGGATGGTCATTAAGAAATTCGTTGTTCAAAGTGCATGTATGCATTTTTCTCTTGCTCGTTTGGCTCACACCAGTTAATTTATTGTCAGTTATAGAACGAGTATGTGGGGCATGCTGCTTAAATAGACAATGCATTTTTTTCTTGCTCACACAATCACTTTATCAGTTAATGTTGTCAATTATAGCAAAGCTCATACACAGGATGAGTATGTGGGGCATGCTGTTCAAATGGACAATGCATTTTATTGTTGCTTTCTTCGCTCGCACAATCGCTTTCTCATTCAATATTATACATGTAGAATGTTAATGTGGGAATGCTTCTCAAACTAGCTAGCCTCATGTTGAATTATCTCTCAGACCGCAAACAACAGGTGAGACTTGGGGACTCCTACAGCACATGGATGAATGTTAGTAAAGGGGTTCCCCAAGGCTCTATTTTAGGCCCTTTGATTTTTAATATATTTATAAATGACATTTTCTATTTCATTACTAACTGCACAACATACAACTATGCAGACGACAATACCCTCTCTTTCAACAGTGACAATATTCAAAACTTAAAAACAACACTTGAAAGCGAAAGCGAAGTAATGATAAAGTGGTTTGAGGATAATCACATGCAGGCTAACCCAGATAAATTCCAAGCTATTTGTATCGGTAAACATACTGCTGATGATATCCAGTCTTTCTCAGTCACAGGAATTGATATTAAATGTGATAGTCATGTTAAGCTTCTTGGTATTGAGATTGATTCACTCCTAAATTTTGAATTACATATTTCAAATATCTGTATCAAAGCAGCCAGACAACTTAATGTTTTATATAGACTTAGTAAATGCCTAACTGTAGAAACCAAACTTCTTATTTACAAATGTTTTGTTAGATCAAATTTCAACTACTGCCCCCATAGTATGGCACTTTTGCAGCAAGAAAAACACCAATAAACTTGAAAGACTACAATTTAGAGCCTTAAAATTAGTATTTAACGATTTCGAATCAAACTATGAAACACTCCTGGACAAAGTAAATATGCCAACACTACATGTTAGTCGTCTTCGCCAAATAGCAATTGAAGTATTTAAAGGACTAAATAAAATTTCACCTGAGTATATACAAGAACTAATTAATGTAAAATCCAACAACTATAATTTCAGGAATATAAACACTCTTGGAGTGCCAGCAGTAAATACAACTACCTATGGTAAGAAAAGTTTCCGCTTTACTGCTGCCCAGGTGTGGAACAGTCTACCTGACGAATGAAAATCATGAAACATCTTAGAGATAAAGTCTCTGCACTGGAAACACAAAACAATGAAATAAGAGACAAAATGTTGGATCTGCAATGTAGGTCAATGAGAGAAAATCTACTGTTTACAGGTATAAATGAAAGCAATGACCCAAAACCCGAAGACTGTGAATCAGTCTTACGCTCGTTTCTCAACGAACACGTGCAAAACGATCCAAGTGTAAATACGGATGGTAACATACACATCGGTGACATTGAATTTGACCGTGTACACAGGCTTGGAGGCCCGTACAGTAGGAAGCCTAGACCGATTGTAGCAAAATTTACGGATTACAAACAACGAGAAGTCATTAGAAATGCGGGAGTCAATTTAAACAAGCAAAAGAAGACGCACTATATAAACGAACAATATCCGCCAGAAATTGAAGAGCGACGTAAAATTCTCTTCCCAATTCTACGGAAACTAAAAGCCAATAAAACAAACAGATGCAACCTCGTCCGTGACAAATTGTATTTAAATGGTATGGTGTACAATCCCCATACTGATATGTTCGTAAATCCGAGACGTCAGCCTCAATCAAGAGTACCAGACATGCGTCAAAATTTCCCAAGTAAAAGGCCGGCGTACACAGACAATATGCAACAAGTGCCAACATTCTCAATTCCACGACGACACGTTCATAACCAAGGTCAACGATTAGATTTTACTACACCAAATAAATACAATGCATTAAACAGTGAAAACTCGGGACCAGTTAACAGAAACAAACAAAAAGCGAGGTCCCCACTAGATGACACGCAAGTAAAGAGACCGCATGTAGACTTAACCAATACAGAGTGTCAACCTGCAGAAAGTGTTAATTGTCTTATTTCTGCTGCCTCAAACCCACCTCAACAAGATTCGTCACCCAAACTAGTATCCCCCCAGTCTGGGCCTCAGTCAGAGTCACCATTACATACAAAGGATACCAGCATGGACTATTCTGTCAATGAAAGTACACACTCGACTACATAGGACGTGTCGGGAGAGTCACGTGATAACAATTCACCGGATAACCGTGCTAACAATTTACATTTAAATGACCCTAGCAAAACAATTGATATTTTGTCTTTAAATGTATGTGGTCTTGTGTCCAAACAAATTGCACCAGAATTTTTAGAATGTATCCAAAAATACGATTTAATTGGTTTTCAAGAAACGAAGACAGATTGTTTAGAAAGTGTATTTTTTGAAAATTATACGTTATACTTTAAGCACCGAAAGGAAATAACTAAAAGGAAATCTGGTGGAATTTGTTTGGCAATCAAGTCCGCCCTTAAACCATATATCACATTGTTAGATACTGATAATCCTAATGTGTTGTGGTTTGTCTTATCGGGTCAACTGAGTGAAACGGAAGATACTTTATGCGGTGTAGTGTACTTGCCACCGGAATATTCCGAGTATGCAACTGACGAACCATTTTCTCTTAAACAGCATGATATTGACTCATTTCCCAAAAAGTACAATAATATGTGTTTATTCGGCGATTGGAACTCTCGAACTAAGAACTTACCTGATTATATTGATGTTGATTTTGATGTTTTTCATGAAAATGATCTCGACGAGTTGTATTTTGAAATGCACTCTAGCATAAACGATATTTTATCAAATACCAATGTATGTATAAACAGAAACAACAAGGATTCTGGTGTAAATAATTATGGTTATAGATTTGTAGATTTTCTTCAGTGTAATGAACTGTTTATATTGAATGGACGTACGAATGGTGATTATGAAGGTTGTGTTACATGTAAAGGTGTCAGCACAATAGACTATTTTGTATGTTCTTCAAATTTATTATCATCAGTTGAAAGCTTGGAAGTCCTAGATTTTTGCCCAATGTTATCTGATGTTCATAGCCCTGTTAGTATGTCTATGCGTTACAAAAATATTTCTGTAGTTACGAACAAACAAACGCATTGCACCAGTGAAAGCGTTAAAATGTGGAACAGAGATCTGGTTGATGATTTTGTTAAAAATTTAGAACAATGTAAAGTTGATGAAATATTTAACGAATTAGGTCACATTGAAACCCTGAATGAAATTCCGATGGATATGCTTAATAATACAGTGTCAAAAATAGGAACGCTATTCAAAGATAATGCCAAAACTTGTTTTGGTACTAGTAAAAAACGTCCAGATCAGTTCCACAAGCGGATAAACGCACGTGGTTCAACAAAACTTGTAATGTAGCCAGGCGCGATTTTAATAGAGCTAAGTATCTTTATAAGCTAAGAAAGAATTACGCAAACAAAACCAATTTGAAAACTAAAAGTAAAGAATACAAGAAAACTTTAAGGAAGCATTTTATGAGTTTCAAAAGAAATAATGTAAACAAAATAAGAAATATTAAGAAAAGTAATCCGAAAGCATATTGGAAAGTACTTTGCGGAAAAACTAAAACTAATGTGTCAGCTGAATTGTCAGAACTCTATCAGTTTTTCAAAAATGTGAATCCGGCGAGTCAATAAATTTACAAGATACCAATGAAGATCCTAATTTCATAAATGAAGAGCTGAATACTGATATCACATTAAAGGAAATAGAAAACGCAGTAAAACTGTTAAAAACAGGTAAAGCCTGTGGTGTCGATGAAATATTAAATGAACATATTAAAAATACATTTCCTTTAATGAAGCATGTTTATGTAAAACTTTTCAATATAGTATTTAACCATGGTATTATACCGGATAACTGGACCATTGGCGTCATCAACCCGATATTTAAAAATAAAGGAAGCTCTCTTGACCCCTCAAACTACCGACCTATTACCTTACTAAGCTGCCTCGGAAAACTATTTACGGCTGTTCTAAACAACCGTTTACAAAATTACGCTTCCAAACATGAACTAATAAACGAACACCAAGCAGGTTTTCGTGCAGGCTATTCTACAACCGACAACATGTTTATTTTGCAAACTCTGATAAATATTCTAAAAAATAGTAAAAAGAAACTTTTCTGTGCTTTCATTGATCTAAAACAAGCCTTCGATACGGTTTGGAGATCAGGTTTATGGTCAAAACTCATAAATTATAATGTAAATGGAAAGTTTCTGAACGTTATTAAAAGTATGTACAATCAAGCAAAATCTTGCGTATCAAAAGATGGACAAAAATCAAGCTATTTTAAATGTAATATCGGCGTACGCCAAGGAGAAAATCTTTCACCAATTTTATTTTCATTTTGCTTAAATGACCTTCATGACCTTTTTGCTGACAGTAGACTAGTAAACGGTATAAATTGTGCTAAACATGTTTCAGATGACTGTTTAACAAAGTATCTTAAATTATTTATGCTGTTGTATGCCGATGATACCGTGATAGTTTCTGAAACTGAGCAAGATTTACAACAAGCGTTGAATTTGTATGAACAGTATTGTGATTTATGGAAATTGTCCTTAAACACGTCTAAAACAAAAATACTGGTGTTTTCGAAAGGTCGACAGAAACAGTATAATTTCTTTTTTAAAACCGATCGTCTGGAAGTTGTAAACGAATACAAATATTTAGGAATTCTATTTAGCCGATCTGGTTCTTTTAATAATGCCAAAAAACATATTGCAAAACAAGGCACCAAAGCTATGTATTGTCTCATTAAAAAGGCTAAAGAGCTATGTTTACCTATCGACATGCAATTGGAACTATTTTCAAAAACCGTCAAACCTATTCTTTTATATGGCTGTGAAATTTGGGGATACGGAAATATAGATGTTATTGAAAGGGTAAAATTGAAATTCATTAAGCACATATTACATATTAAAAGTTGTACCTCTAATTGTATGGTTTACGGAGAAACTGGAACAAAACCACTATCAATCGATATTGAAACAATAATTGTATCATTTTGAACAAAACTTGTCAATCCTATGAATGTGAAACTTTCCAGTAAAATATATGCTATTCTGTTAAGCCAATTTAACCACACACGATCGATAAATTTCCCATGGATTGCTAATGTCAAGCACATACTTACCTCTTGTGGACTGATAAATGTCTGGGAAATGCATGAATTTCCAAACATTAAGTGGTTAACCGCAACTATAAAACAAAAACTATCGGATTTATTTATCAACCAATGGTATTCATTATTAGAAAACTCTAGTAATTGTGTGAACTATAAGCTTTTTAAACGCACATTTGGGTTTAAGCAATACCTCGTTAAAACCCCACCTGCATTACTACGATACATGATTAAATTTAGAAACAGAAATCATAAATTACCTGTTGAAACTGGAAATTGGAATAAGATACCACTAAACCTTAGAATTTGTACAATATGTAATTTAAACATTGGCGACGAATTCCATTATTTATTTGAATGCCCGGCCATTGCAAATGAAAGAAAAAGATACATTAGACCAAAGTTTTTTAAATTTCCAAATATTTTGCTTTTTTACTCTATATTGAACATAAATACCAATACCGTAGAATACAGAAAATTGTGTATATTTGTTAAACATATCATTACAAAATTTACATTGCTATTGTACATGACATTGTATGTGCCGAACTGTGTCTTTATTTATTCGAAGGTAATTACATGTACTTTATATGAATAACTGTAACTCTCCCTCTTAAATGAGGTCTTCTTTCTTTTTTTGTTCTACTATACTATCTTCTCCTATTTATCTATATTCTGTCATTGTGTTAACCTGTTATATTATGTATATATATATGATTGTTCCTCATTATATCATGTTATTCATGAAATGAGTGTAAATAAATTTGAAAAAAAGAGCCTTAAAATTAGTATTTAACGATTTCGAATCAAACTATGAAACACTCCTGGACAAAGTAAATATGCCAACACTACATGTTAGTCGTCTTCGCCAAATAGCAATTGAAGTATTTAAAGGACTAAATAAAAGTTCACCTGTGTATATACAAGAACTAATTAATGTAAAATCCAACAACTATAATTTCAGGAATATAAACACTCTTGGAGTGCCAGCAGTAAATACAACTACCTATGGTAAGAAAAGTTTCCGCTTTACTGCTGCCCAGGTGTGGAACAGTCTACCTGACGAGTTACGTGCAACTACCGACTATAACGAGTTCAGGAGACTGATCCACACATGGAGCGGTTCAAAGTGTGCATGCACCATGTGTACATAATTCCTTGTTCAATTTTGTTCTAGTTACCTCCCTTTAGCTGGTATTGTCATGTGGTCATTGTTTTGTGTGCTTTGTGTTGTTTAGTCATGTCTTTAAATGCTTATTATGTAGTGCGGCCTTATATATATCCCTAATCATGTGCTAACTCTGCTTCATAGCTATCTCTTTATATGTTTCATTTGATATTGAAAATACCCGTATACAAACAGTGTCAATCTGTTCATTTCATATCGGATATGAGGTGATACGCTTTTTTAGCACTTCTTTTTAATCGTCGGCTTTTGCTATACATTTCCTCTCAATTTCTTAGTTAATTTTCTTTCTTTAACAATTTCTTAGGATGATTGCTATCCATCTGATTGACACTGGTTGTATGCGCTTTTATGTTTGTTTTTTGTTGCTTACTCAATGCTTTCATGTATGTCGTCATTTGTTTTTTCAAGGAATGAATGCCTCCTGCATGTTATTGATTTGTGTGCATGTCTATTTTTTCATTACAAAATATGTGATTATATATATACACTTCTCATAAATGTTATATAAATGTGCTTTAAAATATCTTTTATTCTAGTTATATCTGTTCAATTTGTGTTTTTACAGGTCTTGTACATATTATAATATATTTCTCTTAACTTCTTTATACTTCATGTTTGTTTGCATGTTATTGGATAATCAATGTTTATGTCGGATACAAGCTTTAAGGAGGTACGCGCGCCTTTAATCTAACGATCGAATTTTCCTTGAAACGTCTTAAAATGACAGAACAGTCTTCTAGAACAACATTGAAATAATAAAAATGATATGTCACCAGGCTCGTTTTCGATATACATGGCTTTCTAATGACCTACCATTGTATTTTGGTCATTTTATCTATTTCCTGCATTTATGGCACCATTATGTTCTTTTTAAGATTATTACTATATGAAACCACTTTTAAGCAATGCATGATATTTTGTGTGTTCAGTGGTCATTCCTATTGACATTAGTCACAAGTCCAGCTGCCTGGTGAACAAATTCAGTATTTGAACATGATAAATAGTTACCCCACCCACTTGCAAAGAAGTGTGATTTTCAAACGATTTCAAACGAACGTCAAAAAATACCTAACGATCGAAAATGATTTAGAATTGGCCCTAAGTTTAGTATCACATAGAACACCAGTTTAGTCAAATAAAAAATAGGGGTCACCAGCCTTTTTTGGGAGCTGTGCATAAAAAAGTACTAATTATGAATAAATTTGCATAAAATTAACCTAATTTGCATATTGTAATGAAATAAATTTTTAATTAAAAATATTTCAAAATGTGGCTACCTCTTATAACTAAACCATGCACTACATATTATATGTAAGCATGTGCATTTGAACAATTGTAGGGACTTATTGTGAAGCAATATTATTCACAATTTTGCCGTTCCCCACCCACTTTTTCATACATGCAAAAAATAAAAAGTTAAAAATATCTAATTTGTGCGATAATATTATGTTTATTTTCATTTATTAACATTCATATGCGATCATTGAAACTAAAATTCATGTTTGTTCTTACCTAATACAATCTGGAACAATCTACCAGATGTGATCATCACCGCCCCATCACTAGAAGCCTTCAAGGCTAGGATGGGCGCGCCAATGCCGTAACTCTGGAGCAGCATGTTTTTATCCGTTTTAACCAGCTTTCACTGCGTTTTTCCCTTACGCATCTGTACATAGTCACCATGTGCGACAATGCTCCAGAGGAGCGCTGCACAATATTTGACGAAGAAGAAAAGAAGAATTTTGAAATTTCGCGCATGCGCACAAGGCAGCTCGTACCTCCTTAAGCTTATGTTATATATGTTAATTCAAAACCGACGTTAAATAAAGATTATCTTATCTTATCTTTAAAAAAACAATGTATTTCTTCTTGCTCGCTTCGTTCGTGCTATCCTGCAACCGCCCCTAAATTTTATGGCTTACATGTAAATTGTAGACGACAACGATATGACGGTTCGTAAATTTATTGACCAGACCGGAAGTGCTACTTTCGATTATTTTGTTCAAAAATTAGGTAAATATTGTCGATTTTGCTGCTGTAAATCGTTTTTATAAACGATGGCAGACACGATAGATCAATTTTCTGACAATGCGACTAATATGGAACTCCTGGAAAAAGCGAAGGATGAATTTAATCGAGAGAAACGACTGATTATAAAGAATTTACCATCAGCAACTAGCGAGAAGGTGATTTTTTAAAATAGATAAACATGCTTTCAAAACGTTTTTTCATATTCAACATTTTTACTAACCAGTGACTTTTGTTAGTGTGTTCAAGTTGCCAATGATAGCGAAATGTGCTCCTGTGCTTGTAAAATTCTGCAGAAGCGGAGGGTTGATGGGAGCAGAATTTTGGAGAGTGTGGTTGCCTAACCACAAAAAAATGATACCAAATAGTGAAATACAGGTATCGATCGCTTTACTATGGCATAGCATAGTTTTGCTAGGCATTCACTACCTATCGCTTTCTTGTGCAATTTTGCGCTTGGTCTGTTGGGAATTACATAGTCAAACCATTTCGACGCTAACATTACCTCAATACCTGTACTGGCAGGCGTCCTACATCCGGACACTTTTGGCAATTTTTTACGATAACTCGAGAAATGTGTAAATCAAGCCATTGAAATTTCACCTGAACGAAGCTAGGTTCGTCTCTGAACTGAAGAGCTAATTTGTTTACTTCTAAAAATAGCTCAAGTGCATTTTTGAGGGCCGTTAAAGGGGTCACTACATCACCTCATTTTTAAGTCCAACAGGACCATCAATCCGGACAACGTGTTGTCGCGTTTTTTATTACGAAAAAGGCGTTAAAAATAGAATTAAACTGTGTAATAATTCAAGGGAGAGCACAAGTAAACGATTTGTACAAAATTTGTACGACTTATCTCCCGTGAATATTGGAAAAATATCGATCAAAACTTAGCGGTAAAATTTTTAACGTTCACTTTTCAAAGCGGGCATTTTGATACAAAATGACGTTGTACGATGTTTTTGAAACTCTGCATATACTTTACTAAAGCTATATTTACAGGTTTATCTGTTAACAAAAACATTGCATCGGCTTACCTCATATTTAGCATAAGGCCTAAAAAAAAAGAAGTTTGTTTCTGGTTACATGCCCAAAAAAACATGGGTCGGTAGGTCGATTTATTTTTTTTTGTTTAAGTCACACTACTGGCAGTATTGATATTGAACATCAGAATCAAAGAATTTGTATACTCCTGTTCCTGCACCATGCTTTTAAATGTTATTATTTGTTGGGTGTTAATAATGTGAAATGTATACAAATGTATTGGCATTTGTTCAATCTAACAGCAATCAATGAACTTGCCATGTTTCATCGTTTGTTTACATGGTAAAAACCATAGTGCACCGTTTCCGTAGTCTCTATCGTCTACGCGTATGATAATATTTGAATGGCATTAAATTTGTTAAAAACTCGAATAATACCAGCGCCGTTTAATGCTTCCGAACATTTCACCAATTACACGATTTTATGTTCGCGAGTGAACAAATCATTCTCTGTAATATGCCGAAAAAATGTCCGCTGCATTACTCCGATCGGTAACAATTTCTAAATTTAACACATGTAGATCGAACACAATTTACAGGACAAAATTCGCATGCCGCACGATCAAAGACCACCAAGTCTTTGAAATGAACCGCGCGTCGGTTACATCTAAGGTCCTTAGCGTAGAGATTGACGCTGCTCACGCGTTTGATGAAACTGACGACTCACATTTTGGCATAAGTTTGTTGGATTGTTGTGATATGATTTATCTGGGAATTTAATGCACAGACTATGAATTACACGGACTATGAATTACAAGGTATATATTCCTTGAAAACTCGATATTTGCACTGCAAATTGTAGATACCTTTTGAGTGATCATTTCTATGTTTTTAAAATTAATATGCGTATACAACAATAACGATTACCAAGTAAGACAAATATCGTAATTATAATAATCATCAGACGGCAATCAAATAAATTGGATAGTTGAATCGATAGATCAATTAAAGCGTACGTGTTTACATAACGGTTTGTAATAACACAATATATGTCTTTCACTCTTTGCGACGCGTCAATCAAATGTTCCTGATGCTGACTCGTGAACGCAGATTGGTTAACGGGTAATTAACTCCGCCTCTCGTCTGTCAATTACTCGAAACAGGGTTTTCCCTTGGAATTTTCGTATGGGGGTCCCAGGACCCTCAGGGTTTGCATTTTGGGGGTCCCGGGCAAATTTTGAGGGTCTCTCATAAGCAGATATGTATTTTGGTTGTTGATATTTTGAAAACCTAAAAACTGATAAAACCACAGCTCAAAGGCTTGAATAAAGTTAACTGCATCAAACTAGATCAATTTTATAAATAAAATAGCAAAATCTCATGTACCATTGTTTTCAACATTTGTATGATGTACCATACACTAGTGAGTAACCTACAACGATGTGCCTACCCTAACAATGTCATTTTGTTCCCGACTTTTTTCACGAACGGTACGAATTTTTCACAGTATGAATTGTGTTGGGTACGAAACCTTCGCGTCTACAGCGATATTGCTATTAGTCGTCTGCTTTTTTAGACCGCGACGTCATTTCGGACATCCGGGTAACAATAAAGTCTGTTTACTTCTGAACAAATCCTATCGCGGAATATCGCAGCGGAGAATAATCCATTAATATTTAATACAATAATGTGTAAATTGAAAAACGCAGCGAACCAATTACGGCGGCTGTTGGTAATTGTGGGTCCCGAGGACGCACACACAATTGCAAATGCGGGTCCAATGCCAAAATATTCTCTGACGCAAGAAACCTGCGTCGGGGAAATCCCTGTAGAAACAAGAGATGTTGGATAGAATACAGCGTATGCGACGAATTTATGACCCAAGGTCAAACGCGTGCGATAGAAAAACGGCGCGTCCTGAAAAGTCGTAGATCGGTTATTTTACGCGTCTAATTAAAAAAGTATGCGTCAAAATACGCTTAATTACGCATTGCCGATTTTCGTACATAAAAAACTTTTGAATCGGGGGTTAAAATATACGGTCGGTCGGGTAACCGGAAACAAACCTCTTTTTTTTTAGGCCTAAGGACCGTAGTTTACATTTTGGGGCTGCACAGAAGTATTGCGCATGCGCAGTTATACGATTTTCGACTTCCCCCGTAATGTAAACAAGCTTCCCGAGTGCAGAAGAAATAAATGCGACATTTCTTGTAAAATATTTAACTTTAATCGTTGCTACTTCGTAATGTTGACCAAAATCAAGCGTCTAATTAATTGACAACAGATGATCAAAATCAATGGCCGCTATAAAGCGTTTTTGAGTCTGTCCGGATTGGTGGTCGTCCGGATTTGGTGGTCGCCAGCCAGTACGTACTAACGTCTAACACGAAAGTGCCCAAAAACTGGATGAAATTAAATTTTCGTGAACTTTGCATTTTTACGCCAAATGTTGGCATTTTTGGCTCTGTACATGTTTAATACCATATATAATAATAATACGAAAACCGTCCAATACCTAGTAATATTTGTTGTTATAATAAGTAAATCAATAAATAAATCAGCACGTGCCAAAGCGGAAAATCTCATGTAAACAGTCAAGTCTAAAGACCGTTAACCGTAATGACTGGAATTCTATAATTAACATTATTCGAATCTTTAAAACAAGCCTTAAAAGCTATCACTCGTCGTGTTTTTGTTGTTTGTTTGTATTTTCCTGACAAAATCATCTTAATTCCTCAACAAAAATGTTTGTTAATTTTCTGTTTTTAGTTTCGGCGCGATTAACTTTTTAACCGTCTCTGTTTGTTAGAAATCGAGCGCGTCTTTGCCCAAGTATTCTGATTGGTCGGTAAGCGAATGACGATATAACGTCAACAACAACAACAAAAATGATGGCTGAAATCGAGGTCATACTTGCAACATAGAGCTCTGTGTTTATGTAGTTGGATGAACATGTCACTGTGTATTTTATGACTATTATTGGTGAATATCGGGGGAAAAAGGTTCATTCTTCGTGAACATGCTACATGTATATATTTCATGGTGGTTAGACGTTTTCATAAAATTATTTTATAACAGTGATGGGACATCGGTTGCAAATCATAATCGATCATCAGCTAGAATCATCTGGCATTCCCGTTGCGATTTTTCCGATTAATAATCGGCAGGACAGTGACTGAATACGCAGTGTGCTGATGCCTGTTTTCCTACTTTCCAAGTCGCAAAAAAGGTTGACAAAGGGAAAATCGATGATTTTCGGTAGATGTTTTACTATCTTGAGTTTAAAGAAATTGTTTTCATTGGTTCTAATAGGCATTCAATTGATTAAAACTTCAATGCTTTGAATTTTCCGGGCAAATATTTGATTAAAGAAGTATTGTTTAACATTCGTTATAATTATTCGATGATCGATTATGGATGAATGACATCGATAATCGAAATTGGCTGACTTCTGCACACCACTAATCGATGTTATCCGATAATCGGTACATCACTATTTTATAAGTTCTAAAAGTTGCGCAGATTTTCTCTGCGCAAACTACGACAGTGTTTTGGTCACAAGTATGGCAGTCTCCGTGGCTGGACCATCAGAATTAATAAGCAGCCACTTGGAGACAGCTTAACAGTCTAGGCGTTACATGGCACTTTTGGGAAGCAAGCCATTTCCTAGAAAAAGTGTTATTCAGCCTATTGTGCCTTCGGTACTTTTTATCGCATCAACAAAGTTAAAGTTAATAAGTAAATAGAAGAAGAAAAAATGCATTTGATGTGAATTCAAACCAACAACCATGGTGTACTTAGTACATTCTATTCTAAGCTCTGCCAACTGAGCTAGCCGGGTGCCTGTCGTTGAGTCAATCTGAGTCAATCAGACTCAATCTCCACAGTCACTAGCTTATATTACAGTATGCTTCCAAAGTGATCCATAGTCATGATAGTGAGATGAGGTGGATTAATTATTTTCTTGCTGAAAGTGGATACCACACATCAATAAAAATAGTTCTCAAGAAGCCATTGTGCAAGAAATGTGCTACAAAGTCATAAACTGTGATCAACAGAACTGAAATAGCAGGAGGGATATTTTGGCAAATTTTATACCAGTACAGCAGTAGCCCCGATGATATCGCAGGAAGGTTGTGCCAAAATTACCAGTACCGGGG
Organism: Spisula solida; assembly: GCA_947247005.1. Lineage (NCBI taxonomy): Eukaryota > Metazoa > Mollusca > Bivalvia > Venerida > Mactridae > Spisula > Spisula solida. The sequence continues at coordinate 15,068,270 of OX365948.1, read as the reverse complement.
TATATAAACACGAATACTACAGACTTCTAGCTTATATTACATATCTGCCTTTTCTGAAAATTTTGCAGAGTACCTTGTAGTGGTGTCCCCAAATTTCAATCATGTAGATTCTTAAATGGGAACCTCATTACTAAATAGTTACTAAATACAGAATTTAGATAACTTTAATTACGTAGTGGGGTAATAGGTAATTGGTCTTTAAATATTGGAAATTACTATTAAATAGGCTCAAAAAATTGTAATTATGCCCCCATCTTTGATGAGGGGGTATATTATTTGCACATGTCTGTCGGTCGGTAGACCAAACAGTTTCCGTTCAATAACTCAACAACGCTTTGCGATAGGATCTTTGACACTTCAAATGGAGGTTACAATGATCATCAACAGTAGATGACCACTTTTTTAAATTTTTCGGTCAGTAGGTCTAAGGTCATGTTCACAGTGACCTTTACCATATCTGATTATTCAAAATCAAATGGTTTCCCTTTAATAACTCAAGAACGCTTTGCTCTAGGATCTTCAAACTTTACATGGAGGTTGGTCAGCAACAGTAGATGTCCCATATTTATTTTGAGGTCAAGGTTACTCAATACTGTGACCTTTACTATTTCTGACTATTGGGCTGCCATTGGGGCATACATGTTTTACAAACATCTCTTGAAGACTTGTACACATGTATACATATCTATTCTGTTTGTCTTGAAAATAATTGAGTACTTTATTTAGATCATATCTGTAGATATTAACATGCTTGTAACAAATTTACATTGATGCTCCTTTTTTATTGAAATTATTCTGACATTGCTCAATTTGTTACTAACCATTGCCACCATTTGGCATTATTTCCTTCATTGTTTGTTTCACCTTTTGTTTATAAATTCCTTACTCTCCATCCTTTACTCTTTACCTGTAATTCCTTTCATTAAGTACAGTTCTCCTTAGTTTAAACAATGTAACTCTCAGTCACACATTACTCTATTCATCCTATCAATTATTCAATTTAAAAGTCCCTATGATGCATTGATCCTGTCTAGGAAGGATCACTTATATCTCCTTCAGGAGCAAAGTTTGTTATATTTAATACTCATGTTTTGTTATTACATCATCGTCATGTGCATACATGTGAGATAAATGTACTGTTATATCACCTAAGGCTCACAGTTTATGCTGCCAATTTCACAAACTTCATGTGTTCACAATTTGTACTTCATGAAATCGTAATTGCATGAAGTTGAAGTAATTAAAATATCTCATGAAATTAAATTTACAAGTTCCCCGAATGCACAAATTCAGCGGCAGAAATTGAAATTGTGCATTAATTACGTCGGGTCTGGGTTTGTCTCTCCTAAGGATTCTTTAATGAATAATTTTACCCCGCAAAGTTTGGAGGGGTATACTGGAGTCACCATGTTGGTTGGTTGGTCTGTTAGCAAAATAGTGTCCTCTGTAAATTTGTCATTTCTTAGGTTATTTATAATACTTGGTACAAATGTTTACCACATCAGGACGATTTGTCATGCGCAAGACCCAGGTCCCTAGTTCAAAGGTCAAGGTCACACTTAGAGGTCAAAGGATAAAAGACACAAATAGGCATGTGATTTGTGTCCGCTCAGTAACTTTGTCATTGCTATAATTTTTATAAATTTAAATAATATTTCGGTGTCAAGGCAGTGCTGCGGGGATATGATTCATCACTCCAGTGATAGCTCTAGTTAAATTATCAGTTATTAACAATCTACAAAACATTCTGTTGCATGCTCCAGTACTTTCTCATGTATCCTCATTTACTTCTGGATTCATGTACTACTACTGTACAAGGTTTGCACATGCCTTGAAAAGTATTTGAATTTGGTTTCAACCTTGAAAGTACTTGAATTATGTGCTTCCTTGAATAATAATGCCCAAATGGCACTTGAATTTAACTGAAAATCCTTGAATTTAGACAAACAGCCTTGAATATACATAGAAATGCATGGATGTTGTCAAAATGATACCATTATATGCATAAAAAATGAGACAGAAACACTTTTTCTTGCAAATCAAAAGATGTAAATGTTCGGTGCGAGAGGGAGACCTGTTGTGCTAAGCAGTAGTCATGATGACAATAATTGTCATACATGTACTTATTCAGCACAAAAAGTCAAAACAGTACCATTTTATCTTGGTAAATATTCAAAAAATGTCTTGAAAATAAAAATTCTACCTTTATAAAGCCTTGAATTTGGGTGTAAGAATTGTGTATGAACCATGAGGTACTACATTGTACTATATAGTATTAGTGTTGGAGAATCACAGTTTTTCAATGAGATGACTTTTACCATTTATAGAATGTCGAGTCTTCTACATCTGCTTCTTTGTATACATGTAGAGCTCAGACTCTAGTCTAGAGATGTTTGCAACAATTCAGAGCTGTTACATAGTCAGCAGGGATTACATTTGACTTGGGAGTAGTGCTTTTCACCCTTGAAATTTTCAAAAAGCCACATTTTGACCCTTCAGATTTTGATTTTAAAGGGTCATTTTCGCTAAAATTCTTGGTTTTTTGCCTATAAATATAAAAATCTTGGTTTTTTTGCCTATAGATACAATAGTAAAATTAATCAAAATTATCAAAATGACCTTTCAAATTCAGAAGCTAGTGGAACCCATGGTCAGTACTTCTATATTCTTGAAAACGTACAATACAAAAATCACTGAATTTCTTTTCTCTAGTTCCTTATGTTATAAATAATAATTATATTAGTGTAGTTATATTATTAGTTTTACAAAATTACAGTACTCAGTGGTAGAAATAAGAATGTAAATAGGTTTTAAAACTTAGCTTTTTATGCTTACTTATATATATGCTTCTAAAATGTATTACAGCTAACTTGCAACTCAATGATTGGGGAGGGGTGTGAATGTAGTCAGCTGAACGGACGCATGTCTGAAAGTTGACTTTAGATTTGTATTCTATACTTATAAATAGATACATGTTTCTTTTTGGAAAATTTTCTCTTGTGATTGTTTTGTATTACACTATTCACTATGGAAATGTACAGTGGGTGTGGTCTCCTCCATGTATTATCAATGAATGTGACATTTTGTTTGCAGATCCATTATTTTGCTTACAAGACTAACAGATGAGCATTAATTGGCTGTTACGATTCAGCGATGGCCAACTATGGACCTGGCGGAGAGAATGCGGACCTGTAACTACGGGTGATTGTAGACGTCCTACCTGTACCACTCACTTCAATTCTCATATATCTGTTATATGTTGGTCCTATATTACGTCAGTACCCCAAGTCCTGTGTACGTCTTTGTCTCGTTCAATGTGTTCTTGTGTTTGTGTACATTTGTCAGAAAATCAATTGAAGTTATCAAAATTGCTGTCTTTGTTTTAAGATATTATGATATGAAATGCTATTTTTGTTTTTCGTTGATTTTCTGACAAACACCCCCACATCCTCCAACATGCGGCCAATTATCGACAACAATTGTGTAAAACTGTCACAGCAAGAGGGTTTTTCTTGACTTTCTAACATCTAATGGCTTAATGTATTTTCAATTTGTCTCTTAACTATCTTCCTTTTTGAGTTACTGCTTCTTTCTATTCCTTTTACTCTTAAATTTCTTGATTCAGCTCATCTTCATGTTGCCATGGAGACATTGATTATAAAGTGAAAACAAGTTCTATTTAATGTAAGGATGGCTTCAAGATTAGACTTATATGATAAAATCAGTCCATGAATTTAGGATTTGGAACTTCTTATCCGAATCAGCAAAAGTGAAAAGTTTTCCTCTACGGTTTCTCTCTTTCGTTCAGCAAAAATTACTTGTCCATGACAACCAGACAAATTAGTGCTAATGGGGCTTGAAATTGGCTACTTCTAAGACAGGTGGTTGCTTAATTCAGGTGACCACTAGTCTAGCACCCTTTTGACTCATAGTATTGTATTGAACCAATCCACATATCAAAGAAACAGGAATAAAATAGCGACTGGTATCTATTCTTCTGATCAATTATATAAATATTGTAACTTCAGAAAATTCACAGTCCATGGCTAAATTACTAAAACTATGATCAGTCTGTGTGGCACTTCTTTTTCTTGAATGGCTTATGTTCCCTCTTACTCTAGTCAACTGAGATAATGAGCTGCCTTTATCCACTCTCGTCCTCTTGTATGCCTATCGAGATATTGATCAATAATTTCTATTTGTCTTCGCACATTTAATGCTGTGTTGACTTGCTGTTTTCAACGTAGAATATTACACTATATTCCACTTCCAGCTGCTTATTGCTGTTCTGATCTGTCTCCAGTTTCTTCCTGTTCTCTTCAAATCATTTTTTGTATTTTAGTTGTTGATACTTCATTAGTCATGTCTTCCAGGGGTTTCACTGAGGGGTGAATATGAGGGTCATTTTAACAATTTTGTTCTTTGTGACATTAACCATTTTATAGCCAAGTAATTTAAACAAAAATGGACTTTTTGCTCATTTTAGGGATCAGAGTGGGTCAGATGAAACCCCTATCTTCTCATCTATTCTCCCTATTTTTGGATTTGGGATATATTTGGTCTCATACCAGTCTGTTTTCTGTCACAACCCTTGCATGACACTACACACAATGAGTGAAAGATGTCGGCCTGTTTCTATCCCCTTTGTTATAGAGCTTTCATATATATGACTGTGTCAAACATTGTGATTTCATCATTTATAATCCTTCATGTATATTCTTTCAGGATATCCACTCTTTTATGGGATTTAATGGAGAGTTTCCTGTGGAATCGGTTACCATGGTGAAGAACCTCAACCAAGGTAAAACTTTGTTTAGAAATAAGTATAAAGTTAATTTCTGTGTAATTATCGATATCAACCATATCATGTGCAGCTTTTTGGAACAAATATCAAGAATGATATCCCTTGATTACGTGTCTTGATAATTCCCTTTCTGTATTTGGATTGTCTCCCCTCAATAATGACTATTGAAAAATAGTTAGTGATAGACATTGGATAGGTGCTTGAGCAGAGAATCAATTAAATCTGGTCTTATTTGCATACATTAAAGATGATTTTTGTCTGATTAATTTGCAGCCATTGTAACCCTGAAGGATCCGTCCTTGGTTGACGATGCTATATCAAAGTTAGATAACACAAAGTTAGACACACTGACAGTATCGGTGGCAGTGTACAGAAGTGAGAAGATACTATGTCTGGCTCACCTTCCACTTACAATGACAGAGTACAAGTTCCGTGAGATGGTTGCTGAACATGGCAATGTTGACACTTGCTTTCTCATGAGATCTGAAGAAACAGGTTGGTGTATGATTTATCGTTTTTTGTCCTGGTAATTTTGGCAGTGACCATAACATTCTTAAATAATTACAATTTATCTTTTTTTGTGCTAAAACTAAATGGTGCATGAAAATTAAACCTCCGATGGCGACATGGATTTGAAACTTGGATTGCAGGTAAATATCCTGCTATTTTCATCTTCAGGGGTATTCTAAGTACTCCTGGTTTTTAAATCCTGACAAAAAACCCATTTCATATATAGCTTTTATCTAACTTCCACGTCAAGCAAAGTTTTTCATTGGCTGTTAGCCTGATACTATGACAATATGCTGGCAACAGACATTTTGACCAATGAAAATGCTTGATATGCTTTCAGTGAGTCATTACAAATGACAGAACAATGTTGAGTGCATAGATATATCAATATATTGTATATTTGTATGTTTAATGCAGGTTGCAGTAAAGGTTATGGTTTTGTGGAGTATAATGAACCTATAGAACGTGTTGGACAGATCAAGTGTGCCCTGGATTGGTCAGAGGTGGATGGTCAAACCATACATTGTGATGCCATAGTAGATAGTTCTCAGTCTGGAATTACCTTCCAGGTTTGTTGTATACTCTTCATTATCTTGTTACGTCATAGACACCTAATGTTTTACTTTCAATATCCTGATAAACAACTAGTTAGTTTGTGTACATAATTTCCATATGGTTATTTTAAATGATCCAGTCACTTCCACCCATATCAGCCTAATAAAGCGGTGCTGATTATAGATTGCTTTACTAAGTCACTTGGTCATGAATGTAACTGCCGATAATCTGTCACTTGGCAATGTGATCAGCCAGGCTTCTTCTTACTCGAAAGTCCACGTTAAATTTTCAGCCCTGAGAGTAAGGTTTTCCAATCTTAAATGAACTGGCAGATGATCGATTAATATTCTTTGCCGTGACATTATCAAAATGTCTGACAGTGTTGTTTATATCTAAAAGTTTGTATTGACCATGTTTGTTTTGTTTTACAGGATTTACATTCCAAATGTCTTCTCATCAATAACTTACCTGATAGTTATATTGATTCTATTGATCTGAGAGAGTTGTTTAGTCAATTAGTGAAGCCAGTATATTGCCAGGTAAGAATAAGTGTTGTTGCCTCCATTATTGGCAGAGTTATTTCCCTTGGTTGAATACTAGATGTTGGCCATGGCCCTTTTTTATTATATTTCTGGGCATTTTTGCTATATTGTGATAAAATTGTTATACCTATTAATCACATCTCCCACATACATTGCCCACCAAAAATAAGTATACAGTAAATAATTGTTGCTAAATTTAACTTGGTTAAATTATTCAATATCCTTTTATCAGACAGTCACAATTGTACTTGTTTCTGAAACTACAGTTACTAAATGAGTCAAAACAGAGATAGAAATAAAGATGAATATGTTCTGAATTTAAATACCCATGTGATCTAAATTGCTGAATTTTCCATCTTTTTGTGACTAAGTTACCATTCAATCGGGACAAAGAAACTTTATATTTTGCACCTAGGGTATCAATTAATGTATGGTCTTTACATATAATAAACAAAAATATTCCTTTTTCTTCAAAAAAAGTGTTGTTTCACTGTTATTACAGAGAAGTAAATGGGGAAATAACATTTGTTTATTGTAACTTATTTTTGGTGGGCACTGTATACATGCTGGGTGTAAGTTAAATTATGTTTATGCCTGCTTGTTCTCATTAATCATTGGTTGTGTTTCAATGAAACTTTATATAAATACTTGAAACCAAGCCTAGTTGCACATATTGTCAGGAATATTAGGTTGGATGAATATTAGCAGAGTAACTGCCCTTTGTGGATGAATATTAGCAGAGTAACTGCCCTTTGTGGGAGACGTATGTTCTTTTGTTGAAACCCTTTATAGTATTGAATAATGTATTGCTCTAATGAAGGCTTAAAGTATGTCTGTTGAAATGCCAGAAAATGAATAAACAGAACAACACATTAGTCTTCCATTACATCTTTATTGTTATTTAAAAGTTTGTAGGTGTATATTGCTTCTTATTTTAGATTGTTACAAAAGAAGGATGCTCACTGGGGTTTGGTATTGTAGAATATGACGAAGCATCTGATGCTGAAAAAGCCTTCAATGAATTTAATGGTTACAAAATCAATGGTTCTGATATGAATATTCGATATTGCATACCTGGAAAATCAGCCGTGCATATGTTTAATAGAATAATGTACCAATACGTAAGTAATTGGGATTTCAGTAAGATTTGTAATTATTGGTTAAAAAATTCTGGGACATTGTCCATTTATTAGCATTTATTTTTATACAAAAATAATTTGTTAGGATCTTCAAACTTTTTTTATGGAGGTTGATGATCATCATGACTAGACGACCTTTATTGATTTTGTGGTCTGTAGGTTAAATGTCAAGGTGGCATGACTGCTGTATGTGTCTGATAAAATGTTGAAAACTGCATAGAAGACCAAGGCTTAGTTAACAACAAAAATGTTTCAAAATCTGCATAAAATGCTTTACAACAAACAAATAAAGGCTGTGGATCGTAAGGTAAGTGCCGATCCGATCAGATCCATGAGTTTGGGTGAGCGATTCACAGGTAATCTGTTATCAAATAGCGACAGAACCAAGTTAAAAAACACCAAAAAACAATGTCTTCTCACTCCATTGACTAGTTAATGATTCATTTAGACAGATTTTGCATTCTGCCTTCATATCATCTTTAAAGGACATACCAAAGTATTTCCACACCTTCAATGTGAACTTGGCTGGCGGATTTTGGTACGCTGTTTCATCCATTGCAGGCGGTTTGTCATATGGGGTCATCTAGTTGACAATCATATGTTTATTGTCGTGATAAATGAAATTCATTTTCACGATATGACATAAATTATTTAATTGAATTAAGAATTAATATTTCATATCTAGTTAGGAACTGTAATAAACGAGACCTTGTCCAATGTCCCACCATGATTATTCGAATGTAATGACGTTACTAGCTTAACTTGTGGTACAATTTGCAAATTACGGATGCTACTTGTTTAATGTCGGTGTCTTGTCTCAATGATATCTTGTAAACTACTTGAGGTAACAAATTTAAGAGATGACTGTATAGGGTATGTAATTATATCAAAGATCGCGATCCATCAATCTCGGAGATGACGAATACTCAAACTCGAATTTCTAGCCGAACTCTTGGATATACCAGTACCCGGTTACTCGCATCAGCCCTAAAACAAATTGATAATAAATGGGCTTTATTTGTATTTCACATAGCTTGGTGTACGAGACATTTGATTAATGTAACATGTGTTGTACATTTCAGGGTGATCGAGTGAATGTAAATAAAGCCAGTCTCTTGCCAGATCCTGTCTATCCTAACCCTGCCTTCCTCAAACACATCTTCTTCAAGACACACGTTGCCAAACATCCTAGATGTAAGTATATAATGTAGGTCGCATATTGCCAAACATCCTAGATGTAAGTATATAATGTAGGTCACATTGCCAAACATCCTAGATGTAAGTATATAATATAGGTCACATATTGTAGTCACATATACTTTTACAAATAATAGAATATTGTTTTGTGGGTTTGAATCCCACCACTGGGTCAGGGTTCATAGGCAACTTTTAATTATTGAATAGATAGCTATTATCCTAGGCATTCAGCTACTGTATAGCGGGTATATTTCACGGGGGTCTAATTTTCGCTATATTCGCGGTCAACATCGATAGCGCGAAATCTAAACCCAGCGAAATATTCACGTCGTAAATATACAAATTTTACAAAGGGAGACAATTCATGATTAAAAACCAACGTTGATCCAATGATTTTGCAAGAAGTACGTCGATTAAGTAAAATACGGCAGTAAGACTTCGACTTATAATAAATTACAAAATATAATTCGAAAAACTCTATGCATGTGTATCAAATATCATACTTGCATCATGTTTTCTCAACGTTAAAAGGTGTTAATTATAAGCAGATGCATCAAAATTATTAGATTTGTTTGCAAAACGTGTAAATGTTTGCTGTAAAAGTATTTGTTTGTATTATTTTCTAATGATAGTCAACTCGGCCATCAAACAAACCGTTCAAAATAACCCGCGAAACGCAACGAGCGATTTATGATCAAAATAAATAATCTTACTGTGTAATTTGTAAATCCCGTAAATCGTTTATAAATTATCAAATTTGGAAGGACAGAACCACACGCCCTTATATGTTATACCGATGGACAGCATAAATAAATCACGGACAGGGGGTTTAAATAGTCTTATAAAGACTTCTTATTAGACTCTTTATACCTGGCAAGTGTTTCCCTGTGTGCCCAACAAGATCAAACGCTTTAATAACTCAAACGCAGCATGTGTACACACTGTGTTGAGACAATGACGTAATATATTCCGGCATATCGGAAGCGTTGATTTGATTTTGAGTGCGTAATTACATAGCGTATCGTCAGTTCTAAAAAAGGTCGGACTTGTTTAATTAATTATTAATTATGGACTATGATAGCAATATGGGACTTGTAAAAACGTACGTATGTTCGCAATTAATCAACACTTAATGAACACTTGAATTGTCATTACGCCCGGTTTTCTTACGATATTGCATGTAAGTTTTAAGCTTTATAAATTGCCGTGTTCAGCAATCAATTTCCTTTTTTTAGTTTCCAAGGTGTAACTAACGTAAGATTGACCTCCCATTTTATGTTTACCAACAAGGTTTTAAATTCGCGGTCGAGGTAGTTTGCGCGAAATCAAGACACCGTGAATTTAAAAGGATCCACATAACGCGAATAATGGACCCCGTGAAATATACCCGCTATACAGTATTATCCTAGGCATTCAGCTATTATCCTAGGCATTCAGACAAATCCTGTGGCATGTCTGTCTGTGAAGCAAATAATGTAGTTAAATTTATCAGAGATAATATAATATTATATAATTAAATTTATATTTGCAGTCTCTTCTGAACTAAATAAATATTAGTGGCAGTGGTTGATTTACTGTATAGACATGTCATAATATTACATAAAGTTACACTGTTGCCTATTCAGATTTAATTGAGGCTGGGAATGTTTACTGTCTCTAGTACTATTAGTCCTTCATGCCGATACATTCATGTATTCATACTATTAGTCCTTCGTGTCGATAATTCATGTATTCATACTATTAGTCCCCTGTGCCGATACATTCATGTATTCATACTATTAGTCCCCTGTGGCGATAGATTCATACTATTAGTCCTACGTGCCGATACGTTCATGTATTCATACTATTAGTCCTACGTGCCGATACGTTCATGTATTCATACTATTAGTCCTATGTGCCGATACATTCATGTATTCATACTATTAGTCCCCTGTGCCGATACATTCATGTATTCATACTATTAGTCCCCTGTGCCGATACATTCATGTATTCATACTATTAGTCCTTCGTGTCGATACATTCATGTATTCATACTATTAGTCCCCTGTGGCGATAGATTCATGTATTCATACTATTAGTCCCCTGTGGCGATACATTCATGTATTCATACTATTAGTCCCCTGTGCCGATACATTCATGTATTCATACTATTAGTCCCCTGTGCCGATACATTCATGTATTCATACTATTAGTCCTTCGTGTCGATACATTCATGTATTCATACTATTAGTCCCCTGTGGCGATAGATTCATACTATTAGTCCCCTGTGGCGATACGTTCATGTATTCATACTATTAGTCCCCTGTGCCGATACATTCATGTATTCATACTATAAGTCCCCTGTGCCGATACATTCATGTATTCATACTATTAGTCCCCTGTGCCGATACATTCATGTATTCATACTATTAGTCCTACGTGCCAATACATTCATGTATTCATACTATTAGTCCCCTGTGCCAATACATTCATGTATTCATACTATTAGTCCCCTGTGCCGATACATTCATGTATTCATACTATTAGTCCTGCGTGCCGATACATTCATGTATTCATAATAGTTCCCTGTGCCGATACATTCATGTATTCATACTATTAGTCCTACGTGCCGATACATTCATGTATTCATACTATTAGTCCCCTGTGCCGATACATTCATGTATTCATACTATTAGTCCTGCGTGCCGATACATTCATGTATTCATACTATTAGTCCTGCGTGCCGATACATTCATGTATTCATACTATTAGTCCTTCGTGCCGATACATTCATGTATTCAAATAAAAATATGATTTATGAGTGAAAAGTTTGTCTCTCTTTGTATACTCTCCATAGTAAGCAAGGGATCATTGAATGTATTACTTGTATGTTAATCTGTTTCAGTACTTGTGCTGTTTACTGAGAACCTGTTACACTTACAAGAAGGCTATGTTAAAAGACTGGAGAATAGAACTAATGCTAAACCAGGTAAACTTTTCTTGTCCTCAAATTTGTTTGGTCAAGTCATAAGTGCTTTGTTATATATTTTATTCATGTTCCCATTCAAAGAAGTAAAGGTATATTGCTTTACACAGGTTTGATGGTAAGATAGTTGACCAAATGGTTTCCAATCAATAACTAAAGAACATTTAAGCCTCAGATTCTTAAATGTATTATGCATGTCAGGTGATGGTAAACCCCCTTGATTTGAGGTTTGGTAGTTCAAAGGTAACTGTGACCTTGAACTTTCAGTGACCTTAAACTGTGCCTTTGGTGGATGAATATTTGCAAACATCTCTTGTTGGTTAGAGAATTCTGTAGTGAGAGGTTGAAGTATTGATCCCTTACTGCAGTACACCAATTGTTGAAATGGTTATGTCGTAGCTAAAGGAGAAGGTTCGCTAACTAGTAAAAATGGCCCAAAAATAATGAAAAATAAAAAATTGACGAAAAATGTTTTTTGTTATTTATTTTTAATAACCAACCTTTATTCTTCATAAAAATGTATTTTTTCTTTAGAAAATCCGTTTTAAAGTCAGTAAATTTCCACTTGTAAGAACCCCTCTTTTGCTAAAAATGGCAAAATCTGCGTGTTTCGTGTAACACTTCTTTATTTGTTCATATCAGCGCACGTTTGTTCCACCTTCAAACTTGCTTAGCTTTCTGAGGAATTTCAAGTTGATTTATAACATCACTGTTATTTTTTGGAACACGCGTGCGCTCATATCTTAAATTTAAAGTATATAAGCCGTAACGTGACATTTCTGACCTAAAAAGCAACATGACGTCACGTCAGAAGCAGACGACGAAGTTTTGCGCAACGGCAACGTCCTATTTGGCCGGAGCGCGATTATCGCAGTTTCTTTGTTTAACCCGCTCATCCTGCTCAACAATACGACATGTAAGGTCACTACTATTTCATTTCTTGGTTTACAATATTTTTTTTGAATTCTTTATGTCCACCGGTCAGTCGAATTTGTTTTAAACGGAAAACGCCTTTGAACGCGTCTGTCGCATGAAAAGGTTGCAAAATAAATCTGGTATACTATTATTTTTTTATTATTTACATACACCATCATTTACCTACTTCAAAAATTCGCGACTGAAGCAGAGGTCCATTACGATCCATAGCAACGCATACATCCGAGCCATAGCAACGTATACAGTAGCCGTTACGAGCGAAATTAACGTAACGAGTATAACGGGTGAGCAACGCAACTATAAAACTCCGCGGCCTTACTGTAATTCCGATCAAACTGCATTGTAGCTTCTGATGTCGCCGACAATATGTACATCACAGGTTTGCCGACTGGCTAGACGTTGCCGACTTATGTCGGCAATAAAAGGAAACAGAGGGAAAACTCACATCAAAGACATTTAGCCGAACTTGATGCACATGAGAATTTTGACTGATCTATAATTAGCTCGCTTTGACACACATTTAGTAGTCTTCACGTAATAGACGTCTGTTGAATCGCTGTTAGTGGAATAAGTGATCATTAACATTGAGAAAAATAAATCGTATGAATAATAGATACATCCTTGAAGGTAGGGGCCTAATTAAAAACGTCCCGTCTTCGCATCAAATGATTATTGGATTTATATGATTTGTGATTAACATCAAGAAGAGTCCCTGTAAAAACATACAGACAGGAACGTTTATAGTGTCTTTCTGATATAGGACTGTGACAAGGTCTAGCGCATTGTCTACATTCGATATAGCGGACTATGTGATAGGGGCTTTACGGGAAATCTTGGACAAAAATTGTAAACCTTCAATTCGAACGAAAAAAGATCATCTGCATTATCAAAAATCACGATAATCAATTCAAGAGATCCAACTAGCGCTGATATTGTAGCCTTTAAAAGTCAATTGACTACAGTCCAGAGAATTTGATACGATTCTCGACCTTCAATTAGCATTATTTAACAACTGATATTTCGTCTATATTTATAATCCCGGTTGTATGTTTTCATAAGCGGATAGTATCACGAAGACACAAATCTAAAGGACCGATATTGTACGATTTGCTCGCGGAAATTGATATATTCAACGCAAGAACCTCGTAATATATTTATGCATAAAGGTCAGGATCATGTCGAATTCTCTCTGTTATACTAACTTGCAGAACGTACAATCCGATTTACAAAGAATTTAATGATGATCATTCTAGAAAATAGTAAGTGATAAATTATACAAGCCTGATTACACGCGCAGAGAGCTATTCAGACTTATACAATTTGACCGTTGTAATTATAAATAAAAGCGCAAAGTTACTATGACATATATATGTGTCTATACGGAAAATCGAGTCGAGTTTTCCGAAAATGATTTGACCTAGTCAGCTGAATATTTCACGTTACCTGATTGGTACTTTAATTTTAATACGTATTATGATGGCAATTAGACATGTGTTTTGACGGTAATTAAATCATTTTACAGATTTTAAACATGGTTGATATTTTGACGATTCGTCCCGTCGGCAAAAATAAAAATGTCACATTGCAATATGTGTTTGCACTTTTAGAAGAAAAAAGTAGTGTCCTTAACACGTTAATTTGAAGTAAATAGTGAAAATGCTTTATGTAGTTCGTCTAGCTTCAAGGATAAAATAGAGCAGATGAAGCATTATTTTCTCGAACGTAATTGGAACCACGGGTTCAAAATAAATCAGTTGCTCATGATGTGAAATAACACCTGACTGTAAAATACAAATATTCTATTTAGTTCATGCTGAATTTAGGGTTTTCCTAAATATTTTTTTTAAATAAAACATGGAGTGAAATTGGAATCAGCAGGGACGCGGACTTCTGATTTTTTTTAAAACAAACTGAACAGAAGTGCATGTAGAATAATAACTTGTGTATATTACGGCCAAAACACCTGTAGTTGCCTACAACAAGCATTGATGTCACGTGTAGGCCTACTATAAAGCTCCCAAGGGCAACTGATCTTCTTATATGACGTTTTTCCAGGCCGTACAATTTTAAAACCAATTTGCATTCGCGATTCAAGTGATGCTTGGTGAGCGGTTTAGTTTCATTTTTCTCTATCAGTTGACTTGTGTGTTTGGGTATTTCTGTGTGATTATGGTCTGTGTTAGTTCTATGTTCGACTGTTTCAGTTCAGTGCTAGATCTACCTTCCCCTTAGAACACAACCTACCTTTTTAGTCAGTGAAAACGCCGATCTGTGCTGGTTAAATATGACATCATGAGTTGATCACATACTCTATCGGCCAATCAAAATGGCGACTGTAACATTCTGAGTTATTTTAATCATTAAAAGTTAGCTCTTACTAGATGGGTTGGCGGGTATTTCAATTGGCCAATCAAAATGACTAAAAAAGACGTCGCTTCGCTCGGTACGCTCACACCGTCTTTTTTAATCATAGACATATAGTTTCAACTTGCCGTAAATTAATGATTTGACATAATCACTAATAGACCAGGGTATTGTAAATTTCATTAATTTACGTAGAGTTGAAACCAAATACCAATATCATTAAAAACAAATAACTATAAACAAATACAAACATGAACACATTATGTTTCGCTAATGAATTTGAATTGCAACATGTACGTATTTATGTACAATTAGATACCGATACAGGTACCCATATCTATCTATCTACGTTCCTTTTACTTTTGTTATCGAACTCAGATTTACTGACTACTTTTGCTCGTTCGTCAATTATTTTTAGAGGTTCAGTTTCTAAAGCAACCGCATATTTAAATAGCAATGTCACACGAGTGTGTGTATGTCAATTATTATACTTCGCAAAAGGCTATAAGCCTCAACTTTGGAACTTCGTGAGTTATGCAACTATTCCGAAAATATCCGAAATTTTAAGTATTTTGATTGCCATAGCAACCACAAAGTGTGTCCGATTATACATATCAAATAATTGTCGTAATCCGACCAATGTCCTCTATCCACATACCAAATTGCATAGTTCTGCCTTACATAATACGTTATGCCACGGTCTTGTAAAACCGGCTTTTCTCCACTGTTTTGTGTTTCCATAGCAACGCTTTCTTTAAGCAAAATCAAAATATATGGTGCATGCATATTCCCCTTATTACAACCTATGCATAAACTAAGTTCAGTAATCCAGACTTGCAAGTTGTTCGAATAGTGGCATGATTCCAGTTTTCTGTTGTTATTTTGTTCGTTTTTTACCATGTTTCGTTGCCATAGTGACGTTTTCTTAGGCCTGACTGGTGAATGTATCAACATGCATTATTCCTATAATGTTCTTAAACAATATGCAACATTTTATGAGTGTCTATGTTGAGTACTGTTTCCTTATTTCCTCGTTCATGTCGCCAAAAAGATAAATAGAATGACGAATAAAATATTGTTGCCATGGCAACAGTAGATTATTTTTTTTGAATATAAGTATCATTTTCGATCATGATGCACTGTTACTTGTTACTAGTCAAATTATTATCAAATTCTGTAACTGGGCCATTTTTACTAGTTAGTGAACCTTGTCCTTTCTTGATGCTTGGCATGTAATGACTAACAGAATGTTTGGGTGTTGCTATAAATACATGTACCCTAGTTTACCTGTGAAAATAAATAGTTGTATTTGTAAATGCATGTTTAGTGCATTTATATTGACCTGTCAAACATACATAACTCCACATTATGTGCACACTATAGATGAGTCATCTCCGTGAACGTGAGGATTACTAATCTATAGTGTGCAACTACTGTGTAATCATGTTTTTTTTGACAGGTAAAAAACCTGCGCTTTAACATTGTTCTATAATTGTTTAGGACTGCTAGGTCCCCCGCCTACCATACCAATGTCTCCGTTGATGGATATAAATCTACAGTTGGGCTTACTGTCTGTGATTGTGTTAGACCTTCGTGAGAAAGGAACTTATAATGGCGAGGTAAGTGCAACTTCTGATCAATCTTAATGATTTATCTATAAAAAAAAAAATTAAAAAAAAAACATGTGTTTTTGTTAACATTTATCAATGATTTTATCTCAAATCCTCAACAAATGCTCAATAGGATAGTGTTTTTGGATTGAGAGGTCCCTGGTTTGATTCTTTGATTCTTG
This sequence comes from Spisula solida, assembly GCA_947247005.1. Lineage (NCBI taxonomy): Eukaryota > Metazoa > Mollusca > Bivalvia > Venerida > Mactridae > Spisula > Spisula solida. Next base: position 15,051,466 of record OX365948.1, on the reverse strand, counting down.
ATTGGAGCACTTAATAATTTCTGAAAGCCTTTTCTATGTTTCCCTCCCATTAAGAGATGAGCTAAATGCTGACTTTTTTAGGTAGTTGTGCGTGTATCGTTACTGTACACGGGGCACGTTGAAGAACCAAAGAGTATCCAGAAAAAGTCAGGGTATCACATGTTGATTTCCTGTATCATTAATCAATTTGTGTTGTGTCTGAAGTTATGTCTTTATACTTACTGGTGTGTTAGTATGTATGTGGGATTTTATGTTATCTGGGATGTAGATATGTCTCCCACATATATTTGGGGAGACATATTAATTTATGCTGGATGTCTGATTTGGTGTCACAAAGTTTGTCCGCGCTTGTTTTACTTAACCACTGTAAGGATTTCACATAAACTGTTGGTACCTAACCTAGTTGTGCATATTGTCAGGAATATTTTGTCAGATGAATGTTGCAAGAGTTATACATGTATCCCTTTGTGGAAGACATATAAGCCCTCCTAGTGTTTGTATGATTTCTATGCTTGGTTAATTTGTATAATAAGAAGTATATTTACTTTACTAGATACCAGAACCTTTGGGCAAAGTGAAAATACCATCTGAGGAAGAGTTTCAGGTACTGCTATATTAATTTATCATACTATTTTACAATACATTCTATTTTTATACCCCCATATACTATTATATGGGGGCTATATTGGAGTCATGCTTGAGGTTGGTTGGTCTGTCGGTTGGTTGGTCCGTGCAAAATTTGTCCACGCTATTTCTCTGTAACCATTGGTCGGATTTCAATGAAACTTTGCATGAATGATCAGTACCAAGCCTAGTTGTGCATATCATCGGCACACGTTGGTCGGATCAATTTTAAGATAGTTATGACCATTTGTTTTTTTACACAAATTTTGTCTGCGCTATTTCTCTGTTACTAATGGTCGGATTTCAACGATACTTTGCATGAATAATCAATTCCGAGTCTAGTTCTATTTATGGTAAAATCTTTTAACAGTCTACCTGTTACATGTAGGCTACATACATGCTGTCAGCTTAATTTAAGTGTAGACAATTGATTTTACATAAATCGCTTATTATCTTTGGCATAAAATTTTGTGGATTTGTGTTAAAATGCAATTTCATGAGATCAACCACGTAATCAATGGAAATTAATTACCACAAGAATAATAATGATTTTACAGTATTTGAAATAATATGTTAAAGTTGAGCCATGGTTGACAGTTCTGCATACAAATGTATTTACTCATATTGATCAATTGTAGGAGAAACCACAACCAGTGTCGTTACTTGGTGATCCTATGACAGCCCAGGCTAATATCATTCTGAAAAATATCTTAATGCCGGAGGATGCACCAGAATCAAAGCCTTCCTCAACTGATGAAAATTTACCCAAACTTCTGGGAAAACCAGTACAAGAATTGAGTATGGTGTACCTATGTAGCTTTGGGCGGTTGATGTCTATGTTAACAGAGAAAACTATGAATATGGGAATATTAGGTACCATTGAAAACCTTTATTTTATACAAATTTTCTTTTATAACTGTGAAACCGTTACCATGGAATCTAGATTCTTGTGGAGGTAATACTGATATATGCTTTTCAATTGTTGAAATATTCATTAATTTTGTTTCATATTTTAAACTTACATGGCATACCAGGTTTAGATGTTAGAGAAAAATATAATAAATTCAAATAAGCAATGGAATACTTTAGTTCTCACTGTGTGTCACATTACTAATATCTGTAATATTGACAAATATCAAGAACAATCATTTAAATATGCAAATTGTATATCATAATAATGTTAACATTGAGCAAATAATGAGGGTGCTGTCTTTGTGTCAATACCGTATTTGCTCATGTATTGCACACAGCTCTGTATTGGAAAGAGGTGAAAAAAGGAGAAGGTTCAAAGAAAAAGTCAGATGCAAAAATTTGTCAAAATGCGAGTAAAGAATCTAGCCATTCTCGATCTGCCCATCATAGACAATACAACAATACAATACAATCTTTATTTTGAGTTGTATAGCTATTTAGACTAGGAAATTGCCTAAATCAGTGTAAAGGACGCATCTAATTTTGGTTACAATTCTGTGTTGATATAGTTACTTAGAAGAATATGGTACATGTGAAATACTTACTTATATATTGTCTGTCTTCACAGGTAACGCTCCAAATGCTTCATCAAGTGCACCTGTCAAACCATTAATGGAAGGGTTGATGCAAGCAGGAAAAGTGGCCCAGAAACTACTGAACTCAATGGGACCACAGAATTTATCCAACATGATGAAATCAAACCAGTCTGGGTTGTTGGGAAATCCGCAAAACATGAATAATAATTTCCCTCAGAATATGAACAATAACACAGCTAATGCTGCTTCCAAGTTCATGAACACAATACAACAACTTGCCATGCAAAAACTGGGACAGAATCAGGGTAGAAATAAGCGAGATATAAATTCATTGTTTGGCAACAACAGTAATAATGGTGGAATAAACAACAATACCAACATGAATAACAATAGTTCTGGTGATGGTTTGTTGGGGAATTATCAAGGACCAGGTAATTAAAGTTTATTGATCATGGTTTTCTTCAATGGTTACTTTTCCAGTTGGCTATTCCAGGAGTTTTAATATAAACTGTACTTATAAAGGTTAGCTGATTGCATATTTGAGAATGATTTTTTCAATTTCTATCACAGTTATAAAACTACAATTAGATATAATGCATATATCTATAAGTTTATGATATCAACTTTATTCTTGATTTTTTCAGGGCGCATGCAGGGTTCTGGTACGGATAGTAGTGCGGGTGCTGTTGCTATGGGGAAAACTTCTCCACCACAGCCACTGCTGTCCCTTAATTTTAATAATAAAGGGGATGGATTAATACCGACTCCACTTATTTCGGATGAAGAAGGAGGTTGTAATTTCCAAGGCAATCAGAGTAGTTATGATGATTCTGGCTACCAGGTAACTTCAAGATAAAACTCCTTCATTAAAGTCCCAATGTGGAATTTTCTTTTCTTCATTATCCTACCACTATAGGCATATTATTGGATGTTTCAACATTTTTATGCCCCCCTATCGATAGATGGGGAGGCATATAGTGATTCACCTGTCCGTTCGTTCGTACAAATGCACCGGTAGTTGTGGGGTGTGGAACAATAGGCTATTTTTAGATTCCATTCATTCCGTCACTTGTGGGGTGCAAAATGCTACTTGTGGGTTGCAACCAAACAAAAGAAAGAACAAAAGAAAACCCCACAAATACCGTCTCATGAGTACGTCCGTCCGTCCTGGTTAACCCAAATTGACCGTTTCTTCTAGCATTATTATGGCTTGCTACAAAGCTTTCATACTTGCATGGATGTTGTGTATGAACACTCTCAACACGCCTGTATCACCTAACCCCATTTTGACCTTCACCTTGACCTAATTTTGGACTTAGACTTATTTATGGACAAGGCTTCCACAGGGGACATAAGCGTTTATTGAACGCAGTCTTGTTTTTGGTACAAATGTACTAGTTTATGTTAGTATATATTGATAATGGCAATGTGTTTAAATATTGAAATATCAGTGTTTAAACATTCAACATCAGAATTGATTGCCAATTTGGCAAGGAAAAAAGCGTATGACCAGAATTGCACTTACAACTTTCTCACTTGAATGCAAACAACAACATCAAATGTTACTTTATAACACACTATGCAAGCAAGCAGGTTAATTAAAACACTGTGTATCATTCAGGGTGGTTTTGATGATGCTGTATATTATTCAGGGTGGTTTTGATGATGCTGTATATTATTCAGGGGGGTTTTGATGACGCTGTATATTATTCAGGGTGGATTATTGAGGGTGGTTTTGATGATGCTGTATATTATTCAGGGGGGTTTTGATGATGCTGTATATTATTTAGGGTGGTTTTGATGATGCTGTATATTATGCAGGGTCGATTATTCAGGATGGTTTTGATGATGCTGTATATTATTCAGGATGGTTTTGATGATGCTGTATATTATTCAGGGTGGTTTTGATGATGCTGTATATTATGCAGGGTGGATTATTCAGGATGGTTTTGATGATGCTGTATATTATTCAGGGGGGTTTTGATGATGCTGTATATTATTTAGGGTGGTTTTGATGATGCTGTATATTATGCAGGGTGGATTATTCAGGATGGTTTTGATGATGCTGTATATTATTCAGGATGGTTTTGATGATGCTGTATGTTATTCAGGGTGGTTTTGATGATGCTGTATATTATTCAGGATGGTTTTGATGATGCTGTATATTATTCAGGGGGGTTTTGATGACGCTGTATATTATTCAGGGTGGATTATTGAGGGTGGTTTTGATGATGCTGTATATTATTCAGGGGGGTTTTGATGATGCTGTATATTATTTAGGGTGGTTTTGATGATGCTGTATATTATGCAGGGTCGATTATTCAGGATGGTTTTGATGATGCTGTATATTATTCAGGATGGTTTTGATGATGCTGTATATTATTCAGGGTGGTTTTGATGATGCTGACTACAATGAAGCATATAGTGACTCCTCTCAGTATAACGCTGGTAAAGGTACATGTTACCAGGGTAGAAAAATGAACACAGGTGGTAACAAGGCTGGTGTGGGGCATGGCACTGGTATCAGAAGTCTCATGGATCCAGATTTTGATGTGTCTTCCAATTCAGAGGTAGGAATATTATATACATTAATGTGGTTAGTGGTGTTTCATATAGTTTGATTCAAACACATACCTATCAAGTCCAAGCATGAAAACATAAGATTGCAACCACCACAATAAAAGTTGCACAAATAAGCAGTATAAATGTGACTGCATCACACCACACCAGTACTGGATTGATAAGTGAATAGCAACACTGACTATATGTACATTGAGACTGTTTACGGCCGCCCCATGGCACAAATAGCAACACTGACTATATGTACATTGAGGCTGTTTACGGCCGCCACATGGCACAAATAGCAACACTGACTATATGTACATTGAGACTGTTTACGGCCGCCACATGGCACAAATAGCAAGACTGACTATATGTACATTGAGACCGGCCACCACATTGCACAAATAGCAACACTGACTATATGTACATTGAGAACGGCCGCCACATGGCACAAATAGCAACACTGACTATATGTACATTGAGAACGGCCGCCACATGGCACAAATAGCAACACTGACTATATGTACATTGAGACAGGCCGCCACATGGCACAAATAGCAACACTGACTATATGTACATTGAGACCGGCCGCCACATGGCACAAATAGTGTTGTTGTGAAATAAAACACACTTTTCAATATAAGTTCAGTCTGTTTGGCAATTTGGTAATTGACATTGAAGGATGGATATGCCAATCCGTCAGGGTATACCAGTCCATAAACAACAGTTGATTTGCCTTAAATCTAATCAGGAAAGGTGGTTTTAGTTGTTACTTTTTGTCAAGCAACTGCATCACAAAGTCCAAAATAGTTCCCGTACTTGTTTTGAGGTGTTTTCAGAAGTTTGTAGTTATACCAAACAATGATTTTTAAACTGGCCTATGCTTAACATAACATGTATATTAGTATTAAATTCATAATAATATAGGTATTCTGTTTTTTTTTTAATTTCAGCGATATGATGGAGCCTACTTTTCTGGTATAAATGGTCGACAGAAGGCGGGTATGGGACCAAATGTGAACAGAAATGTAAAACATTTACATGTATCTTTGTAAATCATTAGACAAGTATACTTGCATTGTTGTGCTACAATATATAGTTATTAGTCCCCTACCGGTTTTTGACCGGAGGAGACTATAGGTTTGCCCTCCGTCCGTCAGTCCGTCCGTCCATCAAACAATCTGGATCCTGACATAACTCAAACAGTTTCCAAGCTAGGTTTATGAAACTTGATATGTGGACAGGGGGCAATAAGGGGATTATGCACGTCTAAAAATAATTTGATGATGACAAAAATTGTGGTTGCTATGGCAACAGAAACATTGAAAATGGCCTCAAACCGGTAGGGGACTTCTGTATTGCTTGCAATTCTTAATTACTTGTTTTAATAGTCACATAATTATAGTAATTGAATGGTTATTTTTTTACAACTAGGTTGTTTAGATTGCCTATTTATAAGAATATTATGTAACTGTTTTAAGATAACACTGATTGGCAGATTGTAAACAGGGTTTCCATGTAGCAAGTGGGTAATCGTCAAACATGAACAAGTGTATCTCAACATGTATGCTCGTTAAGGTCATGTAACATCACATTTAAATAATTTGTGATAAATTGTGTATCTGGGGGTTAACTTCAATTTTGGGCCTGCATATCTTGTGTTTATATTTTAGACGGAGAACCGTGACAATAAGTACAGTAACATGGCACAACAAGCGGCGTTCTATGCTGCCGGTGCAGCCGCTGCGTATAAACAACAATACGAGGACTGGATGCAATCCTCCACATATAACAACACGTCAGGGGGATATAGTACAGCTAACAGTGGTGGTCAGGGTAACTATGGATACGGCAATCAACAGATGGGTATGTGGACACTAAATTAACTTCATTCTGTAAAATTAAAACTTTTTGTGGTAAATTTGACTTTTGCAAACTATGACTCCTACATACAGTGGGGACATTGATTTTATGCTGGATGTCTGTCTGGATGGATGTCACTAAGTTTGTCCGGGCTTGTTCTCCTTAAATAGATTTGAATGAAACTTCATATGAATACTTGGTACCAAGCTTAGTTATGCATCTTGCCAGGAATTTTAAGTCAGATGACTTTTGCCAGAGATATGACCCCTTGTCGAAGACAAACGTTTTTGTATAAAAAACCGTTCTAGTTAGATTTGTTGTGCAAGGAGGACTGTGAACATTACCGTAATATGTTGATCGCATGTTTCAGGGTCATTTAACAACCAAGCTGTTTCCAACAACCAAGGTCAAAGTATGATGAAGAATACTCAAAATTCCCACCCATTTGCGTTCTCACAAAATACTCAAAGGACCGGTGGTTCAAATTATGTTGGAGGGTATGGTAGAGACGGTAAGCCTACATTTGGGGCTGTAGGTCAAAGGCCGCCGAGTCTGATGGGACCACCTGGAAGTACTTCCCTAAACTGGCAGAGTGGAACAGGATCTTTGACTGGGCTGGTAAGTTGATTCCCCTGTTATTATAAATAAACTGTTCCAGTGCGCCGGGCATGGTAAAGGAAAATAGTTGCAAATTAGGCTATTAAAGATAGAAAAAGCAAACAATCAGATGGGATGAGCATCTAACTCTCATGATCTGAAGGTTAACAGGATCCAATCCTGTTTAAGGCGAGGTTTAATTTTGAATTTCACAATTTTTTGGAAAATGTCACTCAGAAAAGCAGTGATTGAGAGTAATTAAAAACTTAGTTAAAAGATGCTTTTCAATTGTCTAAGAAGATGCACATTATTTTGATGAGCACTGGTTTTGCTATAAAAACCAAGTGGATGTAGTTTGTCAAAACAAGCATAAACTTTACCAATATTTGTTTTCTAGGCAACACCTCAAGGCCAGAAGAGAGGATTTTCACATGTTTTACCCTCACCTGAACCTAGCCCAGAGGGTGATTATATAGGACAGCACTCACAGGGGCTCGGTGGACACTATGCTGATACATATACAAAGAGGCAGAAACTGTCCGGACGATTCTAGATTGGGGATAAAAATAGTGGCTTAGGGGTTTTTTAAATCAAGAAAACTTGTCCAGTTTGTGGTATTCTTGCCTAATGATTTGGCCTATTCTAGTGTCAGTATTTACTTATAAAATCCTGTTCGTAGCATGGATTTTATTGATATTTTTCTGTTTTTGCATTTTTTTTGCATTTCTCCACACAACAGTATATTTATCAGTGTTGACTTAAATTTTATGGAGATACCGGTATTGTAAAAGGTTGCAGTGTTCATTACCGGTTGTACGTGTTTTTGCTTGTTTTTCTAAGCAATCAGAATGTTTTGTATTATTTTTTGAAGTTGCATGGTCATAGCCTGATACAATGACTAGTATTTGGTATACTAGATCTATATATATATGTTAAGTGATGAAAAAACAAACTTCTATCATAAATGTTCCTTGCTCGCTACACTATGTACCCTTTGTCCACATATTTCAATTTCACTCTGAGAATACTAATGGATGGTTATATTGTACTGTTTAATGGATGTAATCACAATAAGGAACCTTATTGTTGACCATTTTGATCATGTCCAATTTCCACTTTCGTTGTTTGATTAGAGATTTATTTTAATTATTTTCTTAATTCTATTTGACGGTGATCATGCTTGGAACAGTCAGTGATATCAAGATAAATATTGACTGTAGACCATATTTAGTGGATACTGTAAAATCATTCATATTCGTGGGGGATTAAATTTCGTGGATGACCTCAACCACGAAATAAAATCCCAACAAATAATAAATAAGGGATTACATTTTTTTCTGGATTGTCACTTCATAAACAGGATATGTGGTTTAAACTATGTATGCCTGATAACTGGTGTGAGCAACTTCTGCTAGATTTACATACTGGTAAACTTACACTGTACACATATCTATTTTTAGACATGTCAAGTACGGTAATCAATTTCAGCTTGACCCAAAGTGTTTAACACAAATTTATAAATTACATCTGCCCACATGTAAACTATAGAAAAGATGACAAGAATGTCTTGTGGATTATAAAATAGATTGTTAGGTACATGTAATTGCTATATCGTAAATAATTATATTGTGTCACCACACATTGCAATAAATAGCTTAACATGATTATCACTATGAATTGTAATCTTAATTAAAGAATATGACAGCGCATTGGAGGGTTTATGCATTAATCCATATTTGCTTGTCAGTTCATAAACAGACTTATATTAACAATATTACTTTTTAGCATTGATGTTTTAAAATAATTAGTGTAGATTTTCACCTGATTTTTTTACTGAAATACAAAATCCACGAATTTACGTCACCACCAAATGGTCTTTTTCACCAAAACCACCAAATTTCATCCCATTGAAATTAAATGATTTTGCAGTAGTTGAAAGTACCTAGATATCAATTACTTTTATTGGGATAGATTTGATGATAAACATGTAATGTAAAAACTTATGACAATATTGGTTACTGCTAGGTTTGCTTGGAAGTTTGCATTGTTATTCAACATGAACACTTTGTATAAAGACACCATCTCTATGGTTGAGTGGGTAATTCAATTGTAAGTGTGTGGTCAGTCAGTCTTTCTCTGCCAAATCGACCAATGATCTTCGAGGGAGAACCTGTCTTAATGGGAATTTTGGAAGTTAACCTGCTCAGAAGTAGATTATGCTTTCAGTAAAATGAACACCTCTCTGGAATTGTTCCACTTATCATGCTACGTACCTTACTTCCATTGTTATAGTTAATGCTTTAATGTAAATAAAGGTACAAGCCTGATAAGACATGTTTAGTTGACACTATACCCAACATTTTGGTGCCGTGACCAGGATCACCATTATTGTACATTGTATAAACCTATATGTAGATATTATATATAAAGGATTTACTCTCTCCTGGTTGTTTGATCTCGTGTTGTGATAGTTAGATAGTTATGTTACAGTATGGGAGGGGTAGTTTACGTTTTTGTTTCAGTTTTATACATAAAATTGTACTTATCTGTTTTAAATGTATATATTGCTTTTTTTGTATCAAATTATTTTGCCCGATATTTATGTAACATAGCACTCTTTGTCTTGTTGATTGATGAATATTTATATTAAAATAAATGTAGGCTGCTTTTCTGTACCAACTACCGTTAATGTCAAGTTTATGATGATAAAAATCTTAATATTTTTTCATGTAAGATGTCTGCATTGTCAATGAATGAATGTCATTTTTGAATAGGAGAGATCATGTTTGTATACAAAGGGATTAGTTCCACCAGCTAGCTATAGGTGAATGGCAGGTTTTTATTGTTCATTCATCCAAAAGATTGCCGATGGGCATTTTGCATATGAATACGGTGATCTCTCCTATGGCTGAAATTGATTAATGTGATGAAACTACTATAAATATAGCTTCAACTCCGTATCAGCTACAATCCATGTGCGTGATCTTGAGAAATAGTCTCCCTTTAGATACAATGTACTCACAATTTGATACCACCGGCAAAGTTTTTACTTTATTCATTTAACCTTACTTGATGTTGGCTGAAGTATCTTTGATATTGCTGATTGCCCTGGCCACATCATTGTCTAATATTTCATAAGACAATTACGTCCTACAGACTCTGATACAGAAGCAGTCATGATTGAATTGAATGGATTGAGAATTGATATAGATGCCAGGCAGTTTAGTTGATTCTGGATTATCCCTTGTAAATATGATACCCAATTTCCATGTACTTCGTGTTGCATTTACTATAACGGTTGTATATTTTTGTGCTATTTTATCTTGCCATATGTTAAGTTTCGTAATTTGTTACTGATAAACTCAACATTTTATGTTATATATCTATCACGTTTTGTCAACATTTGATGTTAGATATCTGTCACGTTTTGTCAACATTTTGTGTTAGATATCTGTCATGTTTTGTCGACATTGTATGTTAGATATCTGTCACGTTTTGTCAACATTTTGTGTTAGATATCGGTCATGTTTTGTCAACATTTGATGTTAGATATCTGTCACGTTTTGTCAACATTTGATGTTAGATATCTGTCACGTTTTGTGTTAGATATCTGTCAAAGTCAACATTTTGTGTTAAATATCTGTCACGTTTTTGTCAACATTTTGTATTAGATATCTGTCATGTTTTGTCAACATTTTGTGTTAGATATCTGTCACATTTTGTCAACATTTTATGTTAGATATCTGTCACGTTGTGTCAATATTTTATGTTGGAAATCTGTCACCCTTTGTCAACATTTTATGTTAGATTCGTATTGTTTAAGAGGTTTTGTTAATGATTCATATTAAACATTTGTACACTGTTTACTATTTTAAAGTGTAAATTTGGAGTAATGTCTTCAAAGCTCACTGATTTAATTGTATAGTTGATTAATTAACAGAAGCCATTATGTGTTATCTAACAAATGGTTATCGAGATTTGTGTTCTTTCTTCTAGATTCATAGTACTACTGTATTTTAATCTGTCCATTGGGATTAGTCATCTAATTTATTCGATCATACATCTTTCCATTAGTTTTCTGTATTTCATGCTATGAGCAAATTTGTCTTTATTTGAATTTAGTGGTAGAATTACAGAACAATCATTTATACATCACATCCATAGAGAGATGCTAGATATGCAGACCTTTCAAAACACCTGTCACCATTTACTCTGAGAAAAACTCAAAATGCATGTTACAAACTTCCATATTTATCATGTACATACTATATTAGTATCAGTCTGGTGCACAGCATCTTCCATTCATTTTGTGTCAAAATTCTAAGGTTGACTTAAAAAAGTTGTCTAATGTTGAATATGTCTTGGTTCATGTTGTGTGTTGTATACTATATCTGATCATGCTACTATGTTAGGATCCAAAGGTCACACAACATCTCTATATAACTGTCCAAAATGTCAAAATAGCCAGTCCATAGAATTGTCATGTGTACTTGATTGTGTGACTTTGGTAAGTTGATTTTTTTAATATAAACAATGAATGAACATAAATTTTTATGTTTGCCGTGTAACTTGGGCATTTTAGTTTATAACTTGCTGACAATAACACTAGCCTTGTTTACAAATAAAAAATGACAATCAAATGCATTTCCGATGTGGATTTTTGTTTGATCTTGTGCATGGTCACTTTTAATGTTTATTGAAACAACCGGTCACTAAACAATGCTTTGTTGAAATTATCAATTTCTGTTTGTATACAAGGCTAGATTTATCATACTTGAGCTATAGCAATGACATAGAGGATATTTGTTGATTTTGGTGTATGATCGTATTTTATTTCATCGAGTGATCACAGAAAATCAATATTTTCACGAGTGGCGAAGCCACGAGTGAAAATATAATTTTATGTGATCACGAGTGAAATAAAATTGATCTTTCACCGAAAATCAACAAATTTTCTGTTTATTATATGCTTCAATTTCTCTTAAAATGGTACCGTAACTGGCTTAATTGGAAAATCACGTCGAAATTGGAACGTCAAGCCGTGACAATTGTGACGTCATAATGACGTAACGTACATTTTAAAGCCCGGTGCCGTTGATGTTACGTTTCTTTTTCTGAACGATACTGGAACCAGCTTCTAAACAGTGAAAATAACAAAGTGGTAATTTCACTGTTATTTTCACTGTTATTTTCACTGAAAAATCTCCGTAATCCATTGAAAGCAAATAATAATACTGGATATCTTGTGATATGGTGTTTACAAACAGGGTTTTTCCATGTTTTTATAAACTATGCTAATATATTATTTGTATCTCCGTAGTTGTTCCAATCATGTCGAAAGTACAACTTTCTTGCAACCATGTTAAAGTACCTATCATCTTTTCTATTGCTTGTTTAGCTTGAATACTAAATAATCATGAATATTCACTATGTTGAAAATAAAAAATATTCATCTATGAATAGTTGTGTTTTATAATTCCAGTATTAGTATTTTGGCACTTATAAGACTGCCAAGACAGACAATGTTTTATAACATTGGAACATACCAATGACCATGTTTTTACTTTAGTTAATTGTTAGACCTATTATAATCTAGAGTAGACTTATTCAACGTATGTCTGTAAATATAATAATCCTGTATAGATAGAATCTGAGCTCTGAGCAGTAACCTTTGACCATTCACTATATAAAGTCTATAGCTAAAGATGCAGTCACGACTCGATACTAGTTTCGATCTATAGGACAGGCTATATCTATACGACAGGCTATAGCTGCTGATTGTTACCATTGTGTCAGTATACAAAATCCAGTCATACCTGTATTAGTAGAAAGCTTATTTGATATTAGCAAGCAGCAGTCATGTTTATTTGGTTTCAAAGCCAATTTTTGAGTTACATAGGGTAGCAGATTCACCTAATCAGTTGTCCTGTATGCTAAATAGTACTGACTTGCTCTTCCACCAGGAACCAGCGACCTCCACATACGGAGTAAAAACAAATATTGTTGTACACTTTTCAGGAAAAGGTATGACCTGTGGTGACTGGAAATCAAACCCAGATTGCCGAGTTACAAGTCCAGTGCACTAACCACGGGACCACAGCCGCAACTAACCCATGTTATTTGATACTATTCATTTATATCTATACTTAATATACCTCTATTAAACAGGCACATGGTTTTAACAGCGTGGTTTGATTAAAGGAGCATGCCCTGGAACTGAAGTGTCTCGAATAGCAATCAAATTGGTATAATTTTAATACCTAAGACAAATAATGAAAACCCTTCAACACTTTCAACTTTCAAAGTCTACTTTGAATTTTTGGTAATAGTTGGTTTTACAAGTGATAAACCCAAGTTTGTTGTATGCAAACCAAGACAGTCCAGTTTCTGGGCATTCACCTTTAAACCATTGAATGCCTGCTTAAGACAGGTGATACTGTGGTTCATCCTATAAGAATGATAACATAATTACTGTTTAACTTTGTGGGAGATTTCATGAGACGTTGTAAAAATGTTCCATATAAATGAGTAAATAACACAAATCTGTCATAACAAGATAATAAGATTTTATTTATACTCTATATAATACAACAGAATGCTAATTAGGCGTACAAAAACTATGTAATGCAATGCTGATTAGAATACTAGTATCAAAAGAGTTTATAATATATGCGGTGTGAAATATTGCATGTTCAGCTAAAAACCACATCTAAAACCACTTCCATGGTGCAGGGAAATTTATCATTGAAAAAGTTGAGAAAAACTTATTTCATGTGTTAGAGCTAATAGGTCCACATGAATGATTTTTACTGTTTTCTTTCAATTATTATGTTCAAAGATACAGTTGTCCGTGTTTGACAGTACTCCTGATAAAGAATGCACTTTTATAGTTTGTTCTTTCTTCAACTTCTGAAACCACTCAGTAAGAAAACCAGTTCCAAACTGTGGTCCTTTTATAGAAGTCAACTGTGGTTTGCTCTTGTACACAGTATCAAATGATCTATTGTTCCTGCTAGATATCTTTTCTGAAGAATTCAACTGGGTCACATGGATTTGTAAACAAACCATTCTTGTCATCGGCAAGCTCATACATGGTATTCTCAAATGATTTTGAATATATGTACATGTATTATTAACGTGGGCTTGTACGAGCGTATTATAACATTGCACATTATCTACACTACATTTTAAGCAAAAACTAATGATAAAGCTAAATAGAACAAACATTTGTGTCATTGAGATGAGTTTGCATGTTTATATCATAGCAACTAAGATAGCTAACAAACTCTCGACAGTGAAGTCCACATCCTATCCACTATGTCTGATACTTCTAGGATTTTACTGAAGACTCACAACTGTCCTGATACTGAAATAAACAAGAATTTATTTTTTATTCAAGCTTCCGATATTATTCAGTTGATATGTTCAACAAGGGTACATTTGGTAGTGAAATAAATGAAGGCCATCGTTGTCAAGGGGAAACAGTTATCAGAATATCAATATGACGTTGATGGAGGTCGTGTTTAATGTACTGCTTCGAGTGCGGGAGGTCCCAGGTTCGACACTAGGCCGCAGCATACCAAAGAATGATCAGACTAAACTGTTTCCGATCAATTACTTGTGAAGAGTTTGACACAGGATCATTACAAGGAGTTTGGTCACCGTCAGTAGTGGATCACTATTGATTTTGATACCAAATGTCGAGGTTGTCATGTCCTTTAACATTACTGACTATTGGGCTGCAAGAAAGTAGGCGAGACTATACCTCTTTCCAGCACGCATCAAATCAAATGCTTCATTGACTTTTTCTAGTGGCATGGTATGGGAGATGAACTCGTCCACCATCAGTTCCTGTCTCATGTACATATCTACCATCTTCGGTAAACTGTCCTTCCCCTTGCAACCTGGAACAAATATATTGTCATAATTCCAACATCGGCAAGTCCATGCATTCTGATTGGCACAGAAGAGGCGTTTACATATGGCCATGAGTATCCGTTCGAGGCTTTACTCAATGTGTTCCTCCACACGCGTGAACAAAATTAATGGACTTTTAAAACAGGGTCAATTCTTGATATATAATGACTATGCGGGGACATGACAACAGCATGCTTGGTTTTGGCCCCGGAGCATGTAAGGTAGTTTTGTTTAGAAAAATGCTGCTTTGGTTTGGCGGAATAAACTGACGCATCTTTAGCGGATTTCTGGTGAGTGTTAACAATTTTTTTAACAAATCGCACGGAGAAGCACTTTACAACAAGTGTAACAATCGGCAACAAATACTTGTTATTGTATTAACGAAGCACTTCATTAAATCAATCATACTTACAATTGCACAAGTAGACACCATTGCTAATTGTATATAACGGTATGCTTTGTAACTATAGACACATTGTGTCGTCATTCTACAGTGAGGATGTGCAGACATTGACATGACGAATTCATAGAGCCTAGGTCCCACTGAAAAATTCCACATCGGCGATGTTATCACGATTTCTTCCGATATCACAAACTGTCTCGTGACTTCCCAGAAGCTTCCCCTAGACCACGAGGAACCTGTTCCCGATGTCCTGAAAACTTATTAGTTTCAATCGGGAGAACATCACCGAGGCAAAAAATGCTCAGTGGGACCTAGGCTTTAGACGTTACCTCCAAAGAACGTTCCCCTCCAAACACGTCCAAACAGAAGATCTATAGGACAGATAGACACTTCCTCCCCGACTCCAACAAGTCCAACAACTGTTGCCACACTAGGACCTGCTTTACAACTGTAGTACGCGGATCTCTGGAATACGAACAGGCTTCAGTTTATACAGTCCTCAGCGAAATCCCAAATTCTTAGCTGCAGTTACTTCCCTTTGCATTAGACATTTGATTACAGTAAATGACGTCAATCTCAGAAACGTTTTAAATATTTTGTGTATGTCGCGCTTTGCTGTTTCTGTTGAATGCTGCCTTGCTTTCTTTAAGAAAGTATTTCATATGGGCAATATTGTATCTAATAGCATATTTGAAATCAATGATCATGGCGAGAAATTGTGTATAGTATCACAACACTGGTACCAAGCCAAAGACAGTTGTCTATCCAGCCTCATTAACATGAGCATAGTTTGAGGTTAACTGATTCATTATTGAACACATCACTGCATGAGTTTCTTGTCGAGAGTGTAAGAGAGCAAAATCACAGTTTTCGATAGTCCCACTTATCTTGAATACAATATCATATAAGCTTGATTTATTTGCTCATTCTAAACCAAACGAGTATATAACCCGAGTCTACCATAGAGCTAGGTTTGGTATATATTCCGAGTCTACCACAGAGCTAGATTTGGTATATAATCCGAGTCTACCACATAGCTAGGTTTGGTATATAATCCGAGTCTACCACAGAGCTAGGTTTGGTATATATTCCGAGTCTACCACAGAGTTAGGTTTGGTATATAAACCGAGTCTACCATAGAGCTAGGTTTGGTATATAATCCGAGTCTACCATAGAGCTAGGTTTGGTATATAATCCGAGTCTACCATAGAGCTAGGTTTGGTATATAAGTCGAGTCTACCACAGAGCTAGATTTGGTATATAAACCGAGTCTACCATAGAGCTAGGTTTGGTATATAATCCGAGTCTACCACAGAGCTAGATTTGGTATATAAACCGAGTCTACCATAGAGCTAGGGTTGGTATATAAGTCGAGTCTACCACAGAGCTAGTTTTGGTATATAAACCGAGTCTACCATAGAGTTAGGTTTGGTGTATAATGCGAGTCTACCACAGAGTTAGGTTTAGTATATAATCCGAGTCTACCACAGAGCTAGCTTTTGGTATATGAATGATAACAAATTCAACATGGAAGGCACCAGCACCTAACAGAAACAATCAGATCACGAAATGCTTAAAAAGAACACATAAAAGAAAAAATCACAGCCAACAAGTCACAAGAACAAACAAAAGTTTATTCACCATCGTTTGAACATTTCCTACACACTCCAGAGTATAGTCACAACCACCATCAGTCATTTCTCTGATCACTTCTTGTATCGGCTTGTTATGATCTTTAGGATTCCCCAGGTCTGTAGCACCAAACACTTTTGCTAAAATATACAGATTTACGAGTACCGAATACCATACATACAACAATCTATGCCTTAAGATAGGTATCACAAAAGGAACTACTATTACATTATTTCACTTATTT
This sequence comes from Spisula solida, assembly GCA_947247005.1. Taxonomy (NCBI): domain Eukaryota; kingdom Metazoa; phylum Mollusca; class Bivalvia; order Venerida; family Mactridae; genus Spisula; species Spisula solida. Next base: position 15,034,116 of record OX365948.1, on the reverse strand, counting down.
TACAGTTTACAGTTTAATTGGTATAATCGGCATTGAAATGCCTTTGACCATATCAAACTGCAATTGAATAGATGTGCGAGTATAGATGTGCATTAGTAATGTCACTCCGAGACTCTCATATACTATCTGCTGTAAAATGTTCCATTTACATTGATTGTGTGCCAGTTATGGCCATACTACATGTGGATTACTTGTCTCTAATAAGGGAATGCACAGTTAAAGTTGTGTTAAGTTGCATGTAATTTTTTATTAAATTTAATACCATGTTAAATCCTACCTCGTTCAAACTTAGCCGGGTTGACATCTACAGCAATGATACGTTTGGCGCCAGCAGCCTTGCACCCCATGACAGCAGCAAGGCCAATGGCCCCGAGTCCCCACACGGCGCAAACAGATCCTTTTTGTACCTGTATAATAAAATATAAAGCATATGCGAAGCAGTTGAGTTAAATTAAGAAATATATGTAGTACTACGAATAATTATAAACGGATAATGTATTTGACAATTTAACTATCTTAAATTGTTACATTAGTCAGCAATTTGACAATTTTGCACCTTATTATCTCTTTTGCGTTGTTCTTATTCTCTCCTAATTAATTGAACTAATTAAAATGCAACATATTTAAGCATACCGTATACGTGTTTTTATCTGCAGACTGCAATTTCTGCGTTTTTTGTTAATCCAATGTGTGATTAATTTTCTGCGTACGTTATTTCTGCGGCAACAAATTGCGATACAATATTGTCTTAGTTCTTGGGACTCGACATTGATAGCCGTCACATTGGATTGATAGTCATGTGTAACAGAGCATATACAAACCCTAGCCGTGTTGATGGCAGCACCATATCCTGTAGATATACCACAACCAATCAAACACACCTTTTCCATAGGGGCATCCTTGTTAATCTAGGAATAGAAAACAACACTATGTGACAACTGCAAATGTTTGACTCACTGGAGAGTGTTCTATAATAATAAGAATAATAGAATAAGAGAACTCCTTATTAACACCCATACACATGCGCATCTGGAATGGTGTATAATTATGGCAGCCAAATATGTTGGAACATCATACCTTTGCAAGAGAATATTCGTGGACGACGGTGTATTCACTGAAAGAGCTACAGCCGAGAAAATGGTAGACCGTCTGCCCCTTGCACGTGAACCTTGAGGTACCGTCCGGCATAACACCACGTGCCTGGGCGTCCCTGGTGGGTGAAACAAAAAAAGTAACATACTGTGGTATAGTACATAACATAATTAATTCTCGTGTGTTTTCGTTATTGTACTGGTTAAAATAGCAAATCTCATTGGACGGTGGATGGGCTCGTATATTCACGGGTGCCATTTAAAATGTTACAAGCTATATTATTGTATTCCTGAATGGAAAACTGTTGATAAACAATATATAAGACTAAAAACGATGTCAAAACATTTACAACCAAACACCCAGGCATATCTGCACAGAAGATAACATAAAGTTGCGTACGGTAAATCTGCGTGATAATTATGATATTGATCGAATTGATATTTTTCTCCTTAATGTTTTTCCTAACTACCGGCAGTAAAGTTTTTAGAAAGTTTGTGGTGACCAACCAATAAAAACATGTTTGCAAATGACCGACCAATAGGCAGTATTTATACACATACACTACTCTTAACTAAATTTGACTTAAGAGTACCTTTACATCATGTTTAAAACCATTTGTATATAGACTGTAGGTGTATTTAAAGCTTCACTTACATATTTTGTTGGCAAAGGTTAGTGTCTGGACTCTTGCAATACAAACACTTGTTACATTGTGGTTGGTACATAGGAATCACCTTATCTCCTGTAAGACATTAGTTAAAGTACGTTTGTACATGTGTCTTATACCTGTAGACACACTTATGCCATTAGAGTGCGCTGCGCGAGTCATGCCCACAATAATAACTGGTCCTTAATCTGATAAACATTTCTTGGAGCCAATACAACTAGAATGACGATTGCGATAATAGCTGGTCCCTAATCGAGTACATATGTATATTTCCTTGAACCCATGCGATAAGAATAACCATTGGGATAGAAATAGAGGAAGGAACGAACTATTTTACTTTGTTATCATAAATGGGTTATCTACAAAAATACTTGAAACTCTTCTGAAAACATCTTCTGACACATTATAGTGTCTTACAGCACATTCAGTTAGTTCGAAAGATTGTTTAGTTCAAATCAATGGGCTAATTAGACTGATAGATAAACAGTCTGATATTCAGTGCACATCCAAAGACACTCTAGATCGCAATTCTGATAAATATAGCTTCGACTAGACATGAGGACTGATGCCAACCACTTATAGTGTGACAGAAAACTTCTGGAAATACGAATATTTTGGAGATAAATATTGCATCTAAAACAACTTCCATGTTTTATTTAATCAAGACGTATCATTTAACTTCGGGGAATGCATTTAAGATTTGCTTTTAATGTTATAAATATGAAATGATGATACTGAAATTAAAAAGTACAAACTAATTAGAGCACACCGACATTATGTTGGCATTAGTCCTAACAAGGTATGAGCTCCGGAAATATTTCAACGACGGATAAGGATGTTACCACGTGTCCGAACAAACTTCTCGCAGTGATTACTTCCCTTTGCAAAGCGGTTACCTCCCTTTGCCCGTTCAGTCTTATAAAGACAATTGCTAATGGACGTGTCACTGTGAGGAGGTTGGTGTCTAAATAGTTGGAATTCGACAGACAGCATGCCTAATATATGTGCATTTCGTGCGCTATTGTTTCTGATGAGTGCTGTCTTCTCTGCTTGTTTTGTTATTTTAAAACTTTTGAACCACCAAAGAGGAAACATATGAGCTCAAGGCTAGAAAAGTTTAGCCACCAAAGAGGAAACATATGAGCTCAAGGTTAAAAAAGTTTAGAATTATTTAATTATATTTGCTTAGATGGCAATACTCTTGTAAAATAAGATAAACGTCTCTAATCACTACCTCGATGTAAGACATTAACAAATAAACAAGCCTTGGCCTTGCGATGATGGTTATCATATAATTTTGAAACACTTAACTACAATTTAATATTTCGGAATTACGAACGTGAAGAACTGCAGGTATAGTTTAGGTGATTCAGGTAACCATGTAAACATGTTGATCTCAAAGAATTTTGGGGAGATTTTGTTTGATATATATCGTCTGTAAGAATTGTTTACATTAGCTGCATACATTTATTTATGTCGGGGATGCAGCGGATGTTTCCTGGTTTTCAAAATCTATGTCAAGGATTTTATTCTGCACGTAGCCGTGTCACTAAACTGTTTTCACCTTGCGTACTTTTGTACTTGAATAGGACCATCTGTACATGATATAACGTATCATTTTATCGGATAATTCGGGCTAACTTTATACCAAATCGAGTACCCTTTAATCTTTAGTACAAAGTCTTGTCTTAGAACTTTCCGAGCAACTCTTGTATATTTCATCACACCGTTTTCAAGGACGCAATTAGAGCGAGGCTATACCATGACAGACGTGAGCTCTACTCAGAGGTGGGATAGGTCATGTTCCTCACTGATATTCGCCAATTACTTGTCCATCGCATGTGGAGCAATTGTCACTTTTTTACGGACGATTAAGTTAGAAGTGGTTGTATAAATCCTAGGCCAAATGTCCACCGAACACGATAAAAAAGACCCCTTTGAAGAAAACATAATGTTTATTAATTGAGTTTTGGTCAAATCGATTAGGAATACATTTTGTACGTACATGTATAATTATGTTAAAAAGGACCGATGCTAGGGATAGAATATTAATGACAATGCTACTGTACCTGGTTTGAAATCGGTCACTCCTTCGCCCACACTTTCTACAATCCCAGCCCCTTCGTGCCCCAGTATCATAGGGAACTGCATTCTGGCATCCCATTTCTTACCATCCATTAACCAAAGGTCAGAATGGCACGCTCCGTTGGCATATACCTTCAATAGTACCAGCAATCAACAATGTGGTAAAACATTAACTTTCTTGGCAATAGATACGAATGAAACATTGATTCATTGCCGTTGGCCATTTTTTGCGATATTTATACAACTTAGGCATTTGTAGTTGAACGAGTGGAGTCACATGTAGAAAGACCTCTGTTGTGCCGCATATGACTTACGCCGGATATGGCTTTTCGAATGCCTTTAGGGTGAAAAACAAACGTACCCCACATGTCGTAGGAATATTGATATTATGTTACAAGAGACATGCTCTCCTGGAAATGATTTGAAAATAAATACTGTTGTAGTAGTTCCCTGGATTGTCTAAAATTCATGAACTATATTTCTTACCTAATTATTGCATTTTGGCATTTTTATTTTCTAGTAAATTCTATATATTGGTACGTATGTAAAGGAAGCTATGTAATTCAACTGTCAATATATGACTTTACCTTATGTGGGCTTGTGTGGGGCTTGTAAAGAAAGGGAGTTGGGATATAGCGTGTTTTTACTTGAACATTTTAATTCAGCTATCGACAATTCTTACCCTAAATCTAACCTCACCGGCCTTTGGAGGAGCAACATCTACGCTCTCAATACACAGTGGCTTGTTGGGTTCCCAGGCGACGGCAGCCCTACACGTAATGATCTGCAATACAACATTCATATGTCCAGTAGTCACGACTTCATTCATTATTCCGTCTTTAGGGATAGAAGTTTTGTTGAAGGTATATTGCAGATTCGGCGATCCACAAATACGCTCACAAGAGTGCCTATGACAGGCTATCTCTGCACTCTACTGTACATGTTGTTACGGCATTGCTTTGTTAAGTTACATTACGCGGTATCCCATCATCAATCATTCTCTGTTTTTACCCTTATGTATTATTACCCCATACATTAAATCTTTATTCAAATTATAATCGTAATTACAATGGAATCCATGTACGTTTTTTTATTATAATGGAACGATACATCCGTCGATCCCTGTGACACAAGTCGAGCGCAACAGTAGAACGACCCAGCTCCAATAAGCTAAATGACCCCCATCCGATGACCTACTTTAAACAGTTGAATAATGTGAACAAGCCGAGCGCAACAGCAGAACGACCCAGCCTCAATAAGCTATATGCCCCCATCCGATGATCTACTTAAATCAAGTAGTATTCCCAGGTTGAATAAGGTGAGCAAAACGAGCGCAACAGCAGAACGACCCAGCTCCAATAAGCTGAATGCCCCTATCCGATCACCTACTTTAAACAATTAGTATTCCCAGGTTGAATAACCACGTTTCAACTACAAAAAGGCTATCTATGAGATAGTACTATAATTATACACACAGCCAAAACAGAGACAGCTACGATACCACAATTTGCATGATGTTTACTGTGCGATCGACTGAGAATGTCGTTAGTGCGTTGCCAATCGGGGTTTAAAGTGCTCTAGTGAATAGACTGTTGTGCGATGCCAGGATTCCGGGTGCGGCTGTACGGCTTTTTCTGAATAGAGGCTTTGGTTCTTTAACGTGCACATATTCACGCGACACCTTTCAAGAAGTGGGAGGACATAGGAACTAGTCAATTTAATGAACGGACAAAGAGAATTGTATCCATAAGGATGAATTATCACCAAAGGTTACCAACAAAGGACAAAATAACATATCAGAAATACGGATTGCATGGACTGTTCTCAAATGTTATCTTGATAGCACAAACAAGATTCATAATAACTTACTGAAATAAATATTAATTATTTTCAAATGTTATCTAAGGAGGACAGAACAAAACGACCATCGTTTTGTACATGACGTGAGCAATGCATTCGCAATGGTCAAATATTATCCAAGGAGGACGGAAGAAAACTCGCCATCGTTTTGTACATTACATGAGAAATGTATTGGCTATGGTCAAATGTTATTTAGAGAGGAAAGGAGAAATCCACCATGATTGTGCACATGTCATGAGAAATGTATTAGCCATGTTATATATCGAGGACAGACAAAAATGGCAATGGTTTTGTACATGCCATGAGCAATGTATAAGCCTTGGTAAAGTATTATCTAGAGAGGATAGGAGAAAACTATCATTATTTTGCACAAGGCATGAGTAATGTATACGGTATGGTCAAATGCTATTCAGAGAGAGTTGGAGAAAACGACATTCAGTCTGTACATGGCAGGAGAATGAGTTGTATTCGCTATGTCAATGATATAAAACGACAATAATAGTGTACATGGCATTAGAAATATAATCTAAGGAGGACAGAAAAAACGACCATTGTTCTGTACATGACAGAAGAATACAATATATTTGTTATAGTCAAATGTAATCTAGATTGGACAGGAGAAAAACGACCATTATTTGTACATGACAGGAGAAATGTATTCATTATAGTCAAATATTATCTATGGAGGGCAGAAAAAAGACAATGATATTGTACATGACATGAGAAATGTGTTCGCCATGGTCAACTGTTATCTAGAGAGGACAGAAGAAAACTCACCATCAGGTAATATATTTCCAACTGCCTTGTGGAAACGCCTCGAAGCACGAAACTCATTCACAAATGGAAAATGTAGCGGAAAAATAAACATGTATATCCTATATGCAAATAGTATCGTCTTTATATGTTGAATCAGCAATATAACGATAAACAACCGGAATTATTTATATAGAAACTATTGTAAAGAAACACAATTTTCTCACTGCATTTTCCATATAAAGTAAAACCAATTTGTAAACATGCTGGAATTATTCAATCATGCGGGATTATCCGGGTAACAAGGATGTCCTGGGTTTGGTCATTGAACCAGGATAAATAAGCCTGACCGAACATTTATATTTCCACAAACTACGTGTAGTATACGAGCTAAAAATGATATTTCAAGTATTGTATATTTTAATCAGAATTTATTATTTAAACGTAATTTAAAACAATATGTTATAACTGAAATCTTTCATATTTTGATAGATAGTCAATTCAATTCAATTCAGTACTGCAATTTATAAATACATTTTTGTAAATGTAACCAATGTAAATGTTGTAAATAAGTTGAAAGAACTATATAGGTCGTGTGGCTCAAATTCATTTTCTGAAAAAAACTGTTAATATTGTTTGTACTAAATACGTGGGACGTTCAAAATAAACAGGACTGGGGCTCTCGCGGGTATAGTTTTCAATATTATATAAATATTATTACATGATATGGAATCGGAATCCAATTGCGAAAATTCTATATCTGATTTATCGAGTTACACTATCACGTCCTCTTATAATAGTCTATTTTGAAACCATGGTTACACGCACCCGGCGCAGCCCAGCAATTACCATAAATGGCAACTATGTAATGAGGTGTTTCTTTAATACTATCATATCGTTGGTTTTAAAACTTCGCCATAACATAACATGTTACATGTTGGACGATGTCTGCAAAAATGACGACATTTGGACGTTCGGTATTGAAATAAACTAAAGTTTAACTCCAAGAGTGACAACGTCGTGACGCAAAAGTGACGTCACCACAAATGCTTTAATGATAACTATTCAGCTTTGTAAGACAGGGAAGTAATAGGAAATAATGAGAACGTCTGTGACGTCAGTAACCGAGACATTTTCAACATACCAACGTTTTATGGTACGGGTTCTCGCCTAGATATTCGATGTAAGATCCGGAAAAATACATGCGATTCTCATCAACGCTTTACTTGTGTGACTCATTGTGGTACTGGAATGTATTCATCACCCTATATCACTATTTATATAAACGTCGTATTTCGTAGCCCTATGCGAAGCACTAATGCCATGTAAAATAGCGCGACGTCATTTTGTGCGCCGTGTCAACGTTAGTGACCTTGTTTAGTCACCTGTAACTCTCGGACCGCGTATATGTTTTAGTTGATGTAGTATGTAAAAAAAGTATTCCGATGTGTATGATGATATATAATTTGATTTATTTCGTTTAACCATGCACGTTTTGTGACAATAGTCCTATTTGTTTTTGAACGTCCCACGTAACATTGCAATTAAAATATGTTTTAAACGAATTAAGGTAATAACTTATTTTATTTATTTACAATATCGAATTATCACAGATTGATACTTATATTTTAATTATATAACTAGTATTACCTTTCCTGCAGTACTCATTGTTTTTCGTTATCCACAAAATGACTAATTTCAAACTGTGTGCTCCTGTATCAGAGTAGTGAATGTTGAATGTTTGTGCAGCTGATAAATGTACGAATTCCAGAATACCCTGTCCTACATTTACCGGAAGTTAAGTTTATGTGCACTCAATGCATGTTGTACAGCCTTCAATAAAACGTCACTGATAACCGTCTTAAAACGTATTTAAAATTGCAGCATTTCAATTTATGTTCTATATTGAATAATCAATCGTGTAATGAAATGCATCGTTTGATCATTGATGCTTTAAAACATAAGTGTTGTGACTTGTGAATTATTGCGTTTATTAAGTCAATTATCACCTATGAAAGGTCCAGCAAAGAGGGCCTTTATTTGAAACACCTACTTACTGATCACGTTTACTATTCAGGCAGGTAGGATGTACGCGTATATTATAGTTACCGTCTTACAAATTAGTCATAGAAAGGAAATATGATTGTAGGTTAGGGTGTTTCATTTTTTGAACTTTTTCTTTGATCGCCTAGATAATTAAACCAACTGTTCTCTTGTATAAACACTATTCCCAGACCAAATTTCACCTCAATATATCAATGTCTTGATCCCCCCCTACCGAATTGAAATTTTGACCCAAAGACTGCATGTAGACATTTTCCACTCCAACAAGGTTTCTTTTATAGCTAATTCCACCAACATTATTTTGTTGTATTTGTGTAAGATGAATAGATTGAGGTTGTTTAAACCCATTTATGTCCATATTTTACAATAGAATGGTCCAAATTATATACTTGATCAGTTCATTTTATAGCAAAAAGTGGTGATTTTCTGAAAATTAGAGAAAATTTGAAATTTTTGAAGTTTTTCCCTTAGCAAACATCCCAGGTCCAAATCACCCTACGCTTATAAAAAGTCATCTAATTTTGGTCAGGAATGTCATGCTTTTGAATACTTTATGATGAACTCATTTGATTTTACAGGTATAATCAATGTATTATACAAAATTAACCATATATAGAACGTTTCTTAAAACTTAGGCGGCAATGATGCACTCATGCTTTCTATAACAGTATACATTTTCTGTTATAAATGATAATAAAAAATGGACAGGGGGAGATATATTGAGTGATGAGTTGAGTGACAGGCACATAAATGCAACTTTCTATTCATACAGCATCATGACAGTACCACCTACATATATGGACAGGGTGCGACCAAAGAGAAAATCCCAAAGCCAGTGCTTACAGAATAATTGACCCAAGCGTCAAGCTAGTGCATTCAACGAATTATAACATGTTTCTCATACAACCTTCAAGGACCCGAATCTTCACATTTTCTTGGTTTTCCAAGAAATATTCATGATAAACTCCACTTATTTCAATATTTAGGTCATCGTTGGTTCCATGCTCTGTAGCCACAAAGAATGCATTTGGGCTGAGTGTTTCATTTGGGAAACTCTGTATTTTCCATTTCAAGTCAGTCAATTTAGACATTCTGATTATATGGGTCCAGAACTTGTATATTTGATATTTGTAAAACTGTCAAGGAGACATCTAGAGTTACTGACCCATTCACAAATCGATTATATATAAGGTGTGATTTGAGAAAATCATTGGATAGTATCTATGCTTAACATGTCCAACAGAGTCCGAGCAATTTAAAAAAAAGGTTCGCTCAGGTACATTTGCACCCATTAGAATAGGCCTGAATGTTTCTCCCCCTCTCACCAGCAAAAGCCTCGATACAAGTGACATTTTAGCGCCCATCTACCTCAAATTGACGTTGAAACCAAAAACCACCGATAACTATGTGAACTTATTTTAAAACAAGTATCTGGGTGACCGCTTGCTTAAGATACCGGTCTGTGGGACTTTGGGATGCATTTGTAATTAAAGCTCCTAGTGTGTTACACTCTGTCAGATTGTTATTGTAGCTTGCTATGCTGCCCAATATTGCAATCATGAGCTCTCTCACACCAAACTAGAAAGAATGCAATAAAGTTCTCTTTCCATGGACATGGTTCCTTCAAGCCTGTATGTATGCAATTCTACCATGATTTGGCTTCGAGTTATGGGACCTGATGGCTACACACCTGTTGATGCTCCAATCGCATGCATAACTTTCCTTCTAAGACACCCTTGATCTTCTTCTTCTTCTTGCTAGGCAAGTCTGTGGCACCTGATGTCAAGGAACTTATGGCTCTTAACTTAAAAGTAACAGAATCCACAAACTTCCAAAATCTGACTTTCCAACTGGTATCATAACAGCGAATCATCCAATGGATCTGCTTATTGGACCCGAGTCATTGTTTCTCTTTTATGTTATGGCAATAAATGGTGCCCAGGTCACAATGTTCCTGATCAGTGGAGAATATTCGAAAGCACAACAATGCGAGGTGTTGTGACAAACCTTAAAGTGGCGAAGGATGTAGCTGAACGGGGAGTGATTGATACATGTACACAGTATATATCGTCTTGAACTTCCAACATTAAGACAAAACAATATGTTGCATGCTATTACTATTCAGACATAATTTGTAAATATAACAAAAATGTTCATGAATTGGATTCAATTATTTATCTCAGTTACTAGTAATTATTTAAGTTAAAAGAATGCACATTGATCCTGGGGACACACATTCAGCTTTCACAAAAAAAAGTCTACCGGCGACTTATGAAAGGGTACAGTCTCGACAAAAATCTCGACATTTTTACCAAAAGTCACCCTACGACTTATGGCCGATTATTTACGGTACATGTATATAGTTAATTTTGTTTAACTATAGAGTCATGTAAAATCACATTAGTACATTATAAAGTGTTTAAAAACATAGCAGTTCTCAATTTGGGCCCTTAAAGTTTGTAAATTGAGAATATCCGATAATTTCAAATTTTCTCTAATTTTCAGAAAACACCCCTTTTTGCTATGAAATGAACTGGTCCGGTATATAATTTGGATCCTTATTTAATAAAATATGGACATAAATGGGTTCAAACAACCACAAATCATTCATCTTACACAAATACAACAAAAGAATGTTGGTGGAATTGGCAATTATAGAAACCTTTTTGGAGTGAAAAATGCCTACATGCCGTCTTTGGGTCAAAACTCGGTAGGGGGGGATCAAGACATTTTTGGATTTAGCTGAAATTTGGTCAGGGAATATTGTTTATACTAGAGAACAGTTGGTTTAATTATCTAGGTGATCAGAGAAAAAGTTCAAAAAATGAAACACCCTAGTGGACAAGTGGTCTAGTGGTAAGGGCTACTGACTGCTGACCTGAAGGTTGTGGGTTCGATCCCTACTCCAGACGGTCAAAAACAGAAATGCTTTTCAGTGTTTCACACCTAACATAACTAAAATTACTAACAGTCTTTGGAAGAGACGTTAAGCGAGGTCCCGTGTATGATGCTTTACATCGGCACATACAGCAACCAGGGATGCTTCTGGAACTGGAGTATCTTCTGTATCATGCACTAACCCCAAAAACTAAAGTGACTAGCCTCATCTGGGGGCCTCGCCCATATGGATTTCCGGTGGCGAGGATAAATAAAAGCAAACATATGTTTGTAATGTAGGCTACAATGGTCTCTCAGCACCTGTGCCTGTTTTTTGGCCATTCTCTCAGCTCCTCACAAAGATGCTCCCATCTCTGCCAGCTCTTTCACGATGGGTCTGTGCCATACGGAGGCCGTTCTTCACGAAAATATCAACCGTGAAACGGATTTTTAAAAAATATCTACAAACAACAGTTTATACACTGATTGTGCATAATTATATAAATTACTCAAGTCGAAAATCTAGAGTCTATTTTTCTCTGAAAATTTGAATGAAACAAATTCTACAATTAATTCTCAGTAACTGATTATGATGTCTGATGATTACGTCAATTTTTGGGAAACATTAGTGCTATTAATGGACAATGACATCACGGTTTGCTCATAAAGGGGCGTAACTCGTGTCATCATAATGTGAAACTAAGCAAGCAACGGTTATCTATCCCACATGAATTTACCATTGTGTATAAATAACATCATCAATCCATATTAATCTTGTTTTATGTTTAAACAGTGCAACGATAACCACAACATTATTATTGGTTCAATAAATCACTGTTTAAATATAGAAATACGTATGCTTACTTAATTATTCTTCCGAAATTTAAAACGTAGAATTTGACCACAAAAATGTTGACGTTTATGCGAATGCAATATTTTTACTGCGCACTTAAGATGAACCTCAGACCCGACATTTCCTAATCCATTGATGTATTTTTTCTTGTTTATACATGCATGTTCTCATTAACATTCACAGGGACTAGGGTTGTCCACAAAAGTTGCGTATTCATTAAGTTTTGAAAAACAATGATGATCAGCACACATTTGTTTAGACGAGGAATTCATGAATATTATTATATATACGTATATATTTACATTTCTTGGTACATGTAGGTACATGTAGTTACATTGTTACATTATTACATTTGTCACATTGTCATCAGAAAAATGTTATCATAAATAAATCAAAAATACAACAATATTGATAATAATAATATTAAAAATAATTATATAGAGGATATTTGTTGATTTTGGTGTAAGATCGAATTTTATTTCACCGAGTGATCACAGAAAATCAATATTTTCACGAGTGGCGTAGCCACGAGTGAAAATGTAATTTTCTGTGATCACGAGTGAAATAAAATTGATCTTACACCAAAAATCAACAAATTTTCTGTTTATTATATGCCTCAATTCCTCTTAAATATGTGCCGTAATTGGCTAAATTTGAAAAATCACGTCGAAATTAGAACGTCACGACGTGATAATTATGACGTCATGATGACGATACGCATATTTTAAAGCGCGGTGCCGTTGACGTTACGTTTCTTTTTCTGCATGATACTGGAACCAGCTTCTAAAACAGTGGAAATAACAAAGTGGTAATTTCACTGTTGTTTTCACTGTTTATTTCACTGAAAGATCTCCATAATCCATTGAAAGCAAATAATAAAATACATGTAATAACCTAGTGTAAATATAACAAGTTTATTAGGTCTATGTTCGTTTAATGGTGGATCAATATTGTATGCTCGTAGCACTTTTATAGGAATTACAGTCCTAATTCTCTAATATGACACATGAATATATTACTCACTGATATTAGTTTTTTCCAACTTGATATGTCTAATTGTAGAATCAGTGATATAGATAATTATAAGGCTAGTCTTATACTGTGCTACAGGACGGTATGGCGCAGTTATATTACTTTAATTATTACACTACATGAACATTTTTTAGATGGTGTTTTTTAAAAGCACGGCAATTACAAATGGTAAGATGAGTATCGAAGGTTACATTGGTAAACAATCAAATAGAAAAATGTGACTTGAAATATAAAACGAAGATACACTTTAATGCTCCCCTGTATTCGCTTTTTACGACATCTAAGTGTTACGCAATTCTGTCGTCAAAGATCAGGGAACTGTTTTATCAAAGCACTTACGGAAATCGTAAACTTACGTCCAAATTAAAATTCTTCACAATTCTTTAACATATAACAAATTGTGGTAAACGGATCTGAAATATTAACAATAATTCAGTAATGCACTGATACAAAACCATAACAGTTTCAAATTTGTAGTTATCAAGGAGTATAAGGACTTGAGCGTAAGTTAAAGTTTTCCGTAAGAGTTTTGATAAAACAGTACCCATGTGTGTCAAGTAGGAGCTTGCGTGTCTGTTCTATCACGGGTACCACACGAGGTGTATAGACCAATGATTCCAGTTCAAAAACGTAATTTACATCGAGATAAAAAAATATAATAAAGTAAATCAGAACCATTCAGCCTAGCATGCTGTCCTCTCATTTAGTCGTCTTTTATTACATGCGTAGAGTCTAACATATAGGTCCAATGATATTTTCCCGGTAACTCGATCCTAATGGAACAGTTCTTATACCGTATGTGGGAAGACAGTCAATCTAATTAAAATCATCTCCACAATATACGATGTGCTTACTTTCAGGAAGAACGTGTACTTTAGATTGGAGGACAATCAGAGTGTTGTTCAGACAACCTTGTAACACAACAACAAGGTTCAATGTTTTAAGATGATCACGTGATGTTGGTCATGTGATGTTTGTCACGTAATATTTATCCCGAATAGAGTGGTTACAAACCGTTTTCATGTTCTATTTTGCCGCTTGACACGTTACAGTAGAAAATGACATCTAACATAGGACATACTTAACATTGTTATTTCGTCTTTGTTTCTCGATCTAATGCTATACATGTACTTTGTAACAAAACAAGATGTTTGTTCTTTTACCGTATAACCTATGTTATTTGGGAGCTGCAAATATTGGTCGTTGTTTAGAGAATGTTGATCTACAGAGTTTAAATTTATAGTAAATACCGCTTGTTGTTCTACAGAGGGCCGCTCTGGAGAGATTGTGCGGTGCAGTAAAATATGTCTGCAAAACCCACCCATGAGAACAATAAACCTTGAGTGAGTGGTCTCTCTTAACATGTCAAAACATTGAAAATGGTAGGACGGGAGATAAATTGTGTGGACTATGCAGATAGGTTTTGTAAAAGTTCACAGGCGGTCTTAAACACATTTTTAACTGTACAATGTTTACTGTATATTTTAAAACAGTGCATCTTGAAAAGAATGAGTGGAAAAGTGCATATACAGTGTAACCTGTCGAATACAGTCAAACTGGTAGATTTTGGGACTTAGACATATTGCAAGATTTAGACTAGGGATTGTGTGAAGTGTTCAGTTACGAAATAGGGAATCAACTCACATGTGCATTTCCGTCTTTTTGTTGATTAAATCTTAACATCAAAACATATCCCTTCAACTATTGCATTTTAGGATTGAATCAATAATACATCGCCATATTTTGCTACATTGCGAAATATGTAATAACACGGAGGACGCATATAGCACAGACGTGATACCTTACATCATTGCCATCTGTTTATTTAGCCACTCAAATCTACAAAGTGCATTGTATAGGCTGGTGACCTAAATCATTAATTAACGTATTGTATTGAATTGTTTTATATTGTATTGTATTTTGTATTGTATTGTATTGTATTGTACTGTATTATATTGTATTGTATTGTATTGTATTGTATTGTATTGTATTGTATTGTATTGTATTGTATTGTATTGTATTGTATTGTATTGTATTGTATTGTATTGTATTGTATTGAATACTTTCTCATTTGCCAGTGTTTATTATTATTATTTATATTATTCTAGCGTTATCACTGAGTGATATTTCAATTACATACAAATGCCAGAAATACAGACTACTTGTTCAATCGATTTATGTACGTTGTTTCAATGATCTAATTTGATATAACGACATTTCCGATACAACGACATATAATCTGTTGCACAAAGCATGCTTGCTAAAACGAGTACTGGCTGTGTCGTATAACGTACTTCTCATTATGTTCATTTGTATATCTTATCTAGAGACCATAGACCCCGCACTCGATGTGACCTTTCCTAAATTAAGACACATATTTCTCGTTATAGCGACATTGGTTACAACGACGAATTCATTTAACGACACAAAATTTATCTAACGGTAAATAGCGCGTAATACAATTTTCTTATTCGATATAACGACGTATTCATTGCCACACTATGTATCCATGTAACAAACATGGTCGTTATAACGAGATGTAAATGTAATGATGGGTGTGTTGTGCTGATAGATTATTTGTTCCCAGCATGGTTAGTAGGGTACAATCTAGTATGGGTGCAGTACGGTGGAGGCAGTTTGACATCAGGTTATGGATACCGAAATACAAAAACGAAAAACAACATTTAAAATTTAATTTAAAAGCATGTGATGGAAATTAACATTTATTGCACAAAATCACAGAAAACAAACATTAACGCATACAAATAAACAAACTAAACTCAAAACGAGTTCCTGAAGTCCCTCCCATGGAATAGCACAATAAAGTTGGCACGAAGAATCATGATAGCAAACATGACCGCAAGACGTATATGTATAGTATCTGATGTAGTTAACATAATAGCGACTGTCAAGTTCTTTCAATAACTGCAACTTTCTCGTATTTAAGTTTTCACGAGATAGTTTCTCCAATCAGAAAATACAATCCTTTCAAAAGCAAACTTTCGGCAAAATGTTGTAAAGAACATTAAAGTAAGCTCTATCAAGTTCGGTTATTAATCAACAATCTCAAATAATAAAATAAATAAATAAAAATGAAAGACATAACATAATAAAGATTCGAGTTCATTGTAAACACTATTCATTGTTTATTGTACAATCTTTTCACGAGTTTCAAAAGAAACGTCATAATACTTGGCAGGTTAAATCAGCACGAGGCATTCTACTTTCCCGTCTCTTACTGACTTCCGGTTACTGACTTCCGGTAACTGACTTCCGGTTACTGGCTTCCGGTTCCACGTGCGTACCGCGACACGTATGGTTACTACAAATCGGATTTTCGACACCATGAACATTTGATGCGTCATGTCTGATCTCGTTTGCTCATTGTTTGAAATGCTGTAGTAATGAACAATTTGTGGGATTTTGCAGAATGCTGAGATGGCAGCATCTTCGTTCGAACAAGTTTCAGTAAGTTCCGATGTGTTTTCAATCACAAATTTTTACAATTGGGAAGGTTGTATTAACAAACAGCTGATGAGTTTTGTAGAAAGTAAGAATAAAATCGTCTTCATTCGAACAATTGTCTGGTAGTTTCAACAGAAAACTTGAAGATTCTGGAAGTCTATAAATGTCATCTCTGTTACAGACATTCTGGCAAGGTTTCTCACTTATCCGATCAACCTGAAACCAAATAAATGAACACACATATAACGGTCATAGCATCATACATCCGTAAATGGTTGATATTTTACCAATGCGCAAGGACATTTTGTACACATAGAAATGGCATACAGCAGTATTTTAACCATTTAAAGAAATAATTAGCTTAATTGTCTTAGAGTTTTCATGTGAAAGGGAGGCTTTAACTGATAACTTAAAAATATAGGAGATACATGTACATTGCTCAGTTGAAATAAGATATATACTTAATTATGGTAATGCTGATATATGTTTTATTCCGACATCCTTAACGGTTTCTACGTATCTACAAATACTGTAATAATAATAAGTCACAGTGGTCAACCGTATTTCAGTCATATGGAGACTACCCAGTCAAAATATCCTGACGCCAGGCGAACCAGTCAGCAGCATTTACATGGAAATATACCAGTACCATCTTAAAGACTTTTGTAAATCGCGGTCCGTGAACGAACCCGAGACCATTAGCGCTCAAAACGGACGTTCCAATCTACAAATAAACTGGCAATTACATCATCACTAATTGTGACATAATGACGTACCTTGATCAATTTGACGTTATGTTCTCTACAGTACGCTTCTAGAAGTACATCCTGCATGTCCTCACTTCCCACATTCTTCATTATACAAAACATGTTATTGACAGATGATCTGGAGAGGAGAGAACATACACGTACATTTATTGGCAATGACATTAACAACACTTGAACAATAACAATACCGAACAAATGACAACAGCAACAGATATGATAAAATAACAATATACTTAACACTACATAACAATCATAAATAATGGAGCACTTATACAAAGAACAATAAAGTCAAACATGACATGTGCGGGTATTCACACCAATTAAGCAACAACCTGTCTTAAGCAGCTATAATAAATAAATCTTAATTGGACATTTTAATTTTTATTTATTATAACTTTTCAGAAAGACGTCAGTAGAAATTATTTTTATGTAAAGTGGTATAAAAGAAATTTAATGCCAAGCATGTATACAGTACACAAGTAGTACAATGTAGTAGTTATTTACCCTTTCAGTTCTGTTGCTATGTCAACAATACCGGTGATAAGCCGTCCTTCTAGCTTTGCTTGTTCCACGCACCTTACTAAGGCTTTTCCTACTTTTATGGACTTCATGCTAAAAGTGAAAGAAATCTAATAATGTAAGAACTGAGCACAACGACCTAATCCACAGATTCAATTGTCTGTACATAACAAGACGTAGCCCTAGGTGTAACAATACTGGAATTAACTCGATCTATTACAATAAGAAAATTAACAAAGATTCCAGCCATGTACACAGTCTGTCGGGAAAAAGTCACAAAAAGGAATACAATACAGTTAAAAAAAATTTATTTACGGGCAATAAAAATCATGAATATTGGTAAAATCTAAAAACGGAAGTTCGATAGATCGTTAATTATTAACATAAAAATAGTATAGAAAACAAATTAGTTAATGCGATTTGATGTTTAGGTCGATGTCATTCACGTAAAAAGTCTCAAACGAATAAATCTGAGTTTACAATAAACAGACTTTAATAACATATCGTAACGTTATCAAAATGATCAACTGAACTTATTGATTTGTTTGGTACCGATTCCCATTTATTTCAGGTCGAATGTGAAACAAGTTCTTCATCAAGTATTTATAACTCTTGTCACCTCATTCCTGACGGTACGAGTATATCGCCACGAGGGTATGAGATAACTTAAACTATTAAAAAGAATAAAAACCTGACATGTCGAACAAAATACTTATAATAAATAAATAGATATACTTATGCAAGTTTATAGCGATGCTTAAAAATTGCGTACTTTATTGCATTGAGTTTATTTTTAGTACTTATCAGATGACACAATAAACCAACCAGCCGATTAAAATGCCCCTTTTAAATGCTTACGTAAACATAATATTTTAGAGGTTATAAAACAGTACAGTGACAGTTGGTATTTTAAAAGTACTAAAATTGACATAATTCATATACTACGTGTTTCTATAACCAGGTCAAACATCTAAGTCTAGTTCGTCCAACCTGTGTTAGTGGTTTGGTCAATTAAGCAAGCACCTGTCTAAAGCAGCCAGTAAATACCAAAATCAGCCATGTTTTACAATCAATACCCCTGTATTAAACAGCCATCAGATATTTAAACAACCGTATTTTATGTACCGTCCTTAACCGGGTTAAGCGGCTAATCATTGACGATGGTTTGACGATAACTTCAATTGATGACAACATAAAATAATGAAATATTAACTTGTAAAGTGTTTTGTTTTCCATTGTGGGCAATCTAGTTTGAAGAGATAACTATGTACGTTCGAGATCAACTGTGTACCTGCTGTTCGGAGTAATATTATAATGTTTACGATGTATTAATCAAATCCCCCACCCAGTGACGTAACACGGTGTCATTTTGGATTATCACTAGATACAAGAATGTCGGAATGAAGACGGGAAGATTGACATGGTAAACATAATTAGTCAAATGAAACATATTTCCCCCCGTTCTCGCTCACCGAGAAAATTGTAAATGCATACATTGGTACTTATTGTAACTATAAGTCATATACTAGTACATGTTACAGTAATTATAAAGAAATAAAATTGAAAGGAGAAAATAATGAAACATATTTCGCGCTATGTCCAGAAGATGCAATTCCCAAAATATTAATAAGACCAAAGACCTAAATATACATATACGTATA
Organism: Spisula solida; assembly: GCA_947247005.1. Taxonomy (NCBI): domain Eukaryota; kingdom Metazoa; phylum Mollusca; class Bivalvia; order Venerida; family Mactridae; genus Spisula; species Spisula solida. The sequence goes on along the minus strand of OX365948.1, from coordinate 15,014,421 downwards.
TTTAGGTCTTTGATAAGACCTATGTATAATCCATATTAGTTATTTTATGATTATAATACACATAATGTCATTAGGTAATCCTATTAAATACTGTAAAAGTAAGTTTATTTGCAGGTGACAATTTTCATGGATTAGGTAGATAACCTTAACTATAACCATGAATTCAATTATCTAAATTGGTATTTTTTTATATTGATGAATTAAAATTTCTATCGTTGTAAATTTACTTCTACTAATGACAAATTTAATTTTCCAATAAATTTATTTTTTATTTTACCCAAATTAGCGAACTTTGAACTCTTTAAACCAAGAACATATATACGTGTTTACAGGAGCATAATCATACTGGTATTATTACCGAACATTGACCTATAATACTGTAGTCGTTAAGTGGGTAATACAGCCCAATATACACGTAATAAGATCAACGTTGGAATAAAACGTGAATATAAGGCTTAGTCAGGTCGGTATTAAATCTTGGGTTTAATATCTAAATATGGAAATTTAAATATTTTCAAATTGAATATTGATTAGCGATCGTAGCACACAAAGAATAAATACTTTTAAACATTGGTTAAGCTTGAAGAAAACATAGAAAATTCTACTTTCAGCTGACAATAACATACTAGTAGTGCTCATAATACTGTTTAAACTTGTTAAGTGACAACACACCAGTACAGTTCTATCATGAGTTATGCCAGAACACTATGAGTCAAATGCCATGAATTGTAGACAGTAAAAATGGAATAGTTAAAGACATGTATTTGTACACTAGATTTAAATGAACGGGGGTTCGGGCAGAATTTTGTATCTTCGAAATATAACGTTTAATTTGTACCGTTTAAATCCTCGAACGAAAAAAGTATACGCGATTTGAAAGGAAAACAAATTTTTTTGTAATAAAACACATTTTAGTTTTCTTACTATGAAATTTGTGTGATTTTGAGTCCAGTTCCACAACAGCCATTCACATTATTATATTCAATTTTTTACGTTGCTATGAAAATGACTAGAAAATATACCCGTGTGAGAAACTGTCTGATATTAAGAACGTCCGGTAAATCTATCAGTGGTGTGTGTGGTATTGGTTAACCTTTGATATACCGCACATTTAAGACAATAAGAATATCTGTTGCATGAAAGGGCACGGGGATTACTTGGTCCGGGTTATTGGGTACATTTATTTATTATTTATATTCTCAAATATCTCAATTCGGGAGTGTTGTCATGGTGTCGTCTGCTTTAGTACGTTTGAATTATCTAGCATTTAAAACTATTCAAACAGCTTAAAACAATCGATTTTATTGAACCTGGAACTCCCTTTTTGGTTTTGGTGTTAGTGATCACAACAGATGACACACCCGCCTCCCACAGATCTGTTTACACATACACATAACCCATTGAGTGACATCGACTTGTAGATATGTTGTTATCATTTCTTGCCTTTAGTATCAAATCATATTACATGCTACATTTAACACTTAAAATGTTGGTAATATCACTTTCTTAAACTTTATGTATGAAATTTCAAAGCGTTTTCAAACACTCCATTAATGTTGAAATGTTGATAACTCATAATAAACTCATTTCAGCATCCCGCCAAGATAACATGAATTAGATAAATACATTAACGTTCACTTTAGTAATAAATCGTTTCGGTTCGAGTAATTTCAGTGATTTCAGCTGTAACGATGTAACTTTCATTGTCTTGTCGTGTACGTTAACTTGATACATGTACTTTAATTTTACTTTCATTATCAAGATTTATCTTTGTTTTATAATTATCTAGAAATTTCTTACCGACAACAAGGTAGTAATATAGGGCAATATCAGGTAAACAACTACTGGTCAGTACCGCCAGTAATGATAAACAATTTGTAAATATTCATGTCAGCGTCAAGTATACAAGTAATTATACAAAATAATACACAAATAATTCTGTTATTTATTGTAGTTGGTTTATATGAACGTATACAAGGTAATAATTTTCTACCTACAACTTGTATGATCGAGACGCTAACCGCGTACAAAGAGTTTACCGTCACACACATTACAGAAAATACATGAACGCGAATCAACAAATATCTAAATTCAAGCAGACGACATTGGTCGAGATAAAAATATATAATTTTAATCGTAAGCTACCTTTCCGTTGATTTAAAGTCCCCACAACTTTTACATCTTGATTTATTTTCGAACTTCATTGTGTATGTGATATACATGTAAAACGAACGTTTATGTTTTCTTTTTAGTAGTTATATCCGACAGACGCGAACATATGCACGTTGTATTAACGTTGCTTTGTTGATGTGCTATTTATATTCACCAAACCATTGTGACGTATCGGGCTTTCTCCGATTTCAGACGCTCTCATTGGTTAACTATGCATATGGTGTTATCATTTTCTATATTTACAGTTTATATTTAGTAACATCATCACGCTCTACTTGTTTCGAATGTAAACACTATATTTACTATACCTCGCAGAATATGTCAACATTGCGCAATCTGAGTTTAACAGCCTGGTTAAAAGATATTTATATTTCTTTGGCAATCGATCGAAAAGACTGACAGTGTTTCCTGAGACAAATGCGACTGGAAGAGGGTGCAGCTATTTCCAGAATTGAATACAGCGTAAATCAGTCTCCACATTCGTACGATGAACTCGGCTGGCTATGAGTAAAATAATAGTACTTTAAATTGTACGAGGGTTGTCCGGAAAGTATAAATACAGCTTCTCACATGAATCCGTCGTAACTTTAATAAGTTTCTAAATATTCCTACGACGCAATATTTATGAAAACATGTGAATGTGCTTTCTCAGGAATTCTAGTTCAATATTGCCACACTTATAATTTATAATTATATTAGTACAGTACAACTCTTCAAAGCGGCCCTCTGTAAAGCAACAGCCTCTCTATATCAACACCTTCAAATGATTTCCCTCAGCTGATATTTAGTGACAGAGATTAATTAAACAGGACTATTTATAAAATCGTATTCTTGAGTCTCACCAATGAGAATAAAACAAACGGTGAAGAAAAAATGATTTTCGAAAATCGAATTCTCAGGATTTCATGATTTCACTATGATCATGGTATTTTCGGAACTAGATAACAAAGAAAAAGGAACTTCTGATTCGACATTTCATACTGAACTATAGTACACTACAATACTTCTAACTTACCTATAAGGATGTACTGATGAAACAAACTTCGAATATATGCTCTATTTACGTCGACGTTATGACGCTGTTTAATTATGTCGATGCAAATTGAGCATTATCAAACTTTGTTCTCACCAGTACCTCAAATATTACATAAGAAAGAGTAAATACATGTTATTTAAATCATCAATAAAATTCATGAATGTTACCAATTCCTAAATAACGAAATAGCTGTTGGTAAGCCGAGATCACCTAAAAATAAACGCATTTTCTTAAAAAACAACTGACAAGTTCAATATCAATGTAAACATGGTTATTTAAAGTCTGTTCCACTAGTTCATTTGGTTACTATAGTTAAGACACACAACTCTCGTCCAATAAGGATAAGCTATCCGGAGTTGTCTTTCTTTCTGTTCTATGTTATGTTCAGGTGGTTAGTGGATCAATCCTTGTAGTCTCATATACTGGGTACACAGACACATAAATGACCTGCTAAAACCGGAAAAGACAATGGGATATAGAATTTAACCCCAGTAAGTGTCAGGTTCTCCATATCTCAAGGAGCAGAAACCCAATCAAATTTCCGTACATACAACACGGTCAAACTCTTTCCTCAGTCTCAGATGCAAAATACCTTGTTGTCGACATCAGTGAGGACCTCAGCTGGAACACCCACATAAATAGGATAACAACAATAGCAAACAAAATACTTGGCTTCCTCAAACGTAACATCACAATAAATCACAAAAAACATAAACACCAACTCGGACTTCTTCAAGTTTTCTTTCTTCCTCTATACCACAATCCTGTGGACTAGGAACACCCTCCATTATCGCGACCCTGACGAATCATGAATTATCAGTTGTTAGTCAAAACCTGGTGGGCGAGGATGCTACTTTTTTATTTGACCATTGCAGCAACGTTAAATATCGCAACAGACGCTAAATGTCGCAATCCCCCCTGACGCTAAATGTCGCATCTGTAACGTTAAATGTCGCAACAAATTGGCCTGACGTTAAATGTCAACCTGGATTAGTTCATCTTCCTTTTAGCTCACTTGTCACATAGTGACAGAGTGAACCTCTGTGTCACTCTTCGTCCGTCGGCCGTACATCCGTCGTCCGCCCACGAGTTGTTTGTGTAGTCTTTAGGGGTCAGAATTCGGGCATGAAACTTGATCACAATGATCATCTAAACAAAATCGAGGTAATGTTATATATTGGGTCATCTCGTGTCCAAAACATAGAGGAAACTTGTGTATTCTATCACCAGTATGGAGGCAGTATTTTATTGTATATTTATGAAAAAAAAGATTATATTAAATCAGACAGGGAAGGCAGCACTCAACTTAACCAGCCGAGCACAGAAAACATTAAAAACACACAAAGCACGATACCCAACTGAAAACACGGCATCCCGTCCCGAAAGTCTGCCGCCTCAGTCAGTCAAACTAAAACGGAACGAGAGCCAGGTGAAGAGGAAAATAACAACTGGACATGACACATCACAAGGACAATCTACAACATATATATAGTGTACATGCAATTTTGAAAGAAACGAAGCAGCCTTGTGCTGGAAAACGAAATTGCAGAATGGCACATACATACATACAAAATGAACAAAGTTTAACAAAAAGGCACAATGACGAAATATTTTTGTAAAGTTGACCAGAATGTTTGTATGGATGTAATCTAGGCCAAGTTTCAATATGGGTCATCTGGTGTAAATAGCAAGGTCACTGGTTAAAGCAAAAGGAAAATCTTGTACTAGCAATTGTGGCTGAATTTTCTTGATTCTTAGTAAGAATTGTAAATGACTACATATAGTCCACCGTAGGGGAATCCCCTTTTGGCACCCTAATTATATTTATTCAGGGTTAAGTACCGTTTCCCAACAACTGTCCAGTTATCTATAGTATCAGTTATATTGAGTTTCCTGTATTTTGTTCTTAACGATACGAACTTCCACAAGAATCCAGCAACTTCTCCAAAATGGCGTAAAATCGACCTTTTTTGACTATTTCATTTTCTTTTATTCGAATTTAATACTGTTAAGTTATATATACGACAGCCGATTCTCCTAGCCTGTTTTCCCAAGCCATTCAACAAGGAAAATAAAAAGCAATTTCTCCACATAAAATAAACAAACGGCTCATAACCCGCCATCTTACATTTATAGGGGAAACAACTTCAAATTAAAGTTACATTTCAACCATGCTGGTGATCTCCCTTTGACATTTAATTTTAGTCACACTGGTGAACACTTCAGATTTTGACTATTGTTGACGTAATATTTTCCAGATAGAAGACAAACACCTATCATTGTCTTAAATAGATTGCAAATTTCACACATATCTGTCATGGGCAATTATAAGTAAAAACATGAATTTTAAAACAAACATTCTCCGGAAAAAAATGTAAACCTTCAGATACGACGCTTTTGATATGTGTGTGGTTCCAGGTAATTCCTGGCGGAGTGAATGAAGATCATTAGCTACGAGTTGTGATCAAGATATTCGTGGACTTTTCATCTAGCAATTTTATATTGCCAGTTAGGCTCCAAAACAATGTATTATCATTTAGAGTAAGACCCTTTCGACAGAATGCACTAATTACACAATTACATTCACCCAAATGAGCGCGTGACGTAGGCCGTCACGTGACGCCACTCTATGCGCTCCCGTTTTAAGCGTACATAGCTCCTTTTCGGACTCATATCTGGTCCCAGATGGACGATCGTTTTACTTTTAAGACAGAAGTAAGTAATAAATAATCACCTCTCAAATGTAAGATGGAAAAAACAGAGTTTTGATACGTTATTGGACATAAGACTCTACAAAAGACGGTTGGCTTAACGCGGTCGTATTGTCCCGATGGAGAAAAAAGCACAACCTAGCAACTTTGGGACGCAATTTCTAAAGAACCCTTTGTAGCTGGATTCAAAGGTTTATATATTCGTAGTCAATACTGATCGCAGTTTTCGCCAGTAATATATGGTTAAGAAATATGCCTCTCATTTCACAGAAAATAGAGGAGAGTGTCCCTACCATGGTGATAATTCTTCCGTTTTTCCTTATTTTATCAATGCATCTGCTTGTCAGGGTGCCTACAATCGCATATCCTTTCCGCTACCATAGCGTACTAATGCAGACTCGCCGGGATGGCCATTTCGGCCTTCCGTAGTTTTTTTACCTAAGTGCCCAAATTCCGGAATTTTGCTGTCATGGGTACACAGGCATCCCAGACTACAGGATGTTACGGGCCCAGGGTCGTGCACAAGTTTTTGGGCCCGCTAGACCCCTTTAAGGAGGGCTTTGAACGTAGATTTTACAAAACTGAAATTACTGGTCCTACCCGCCATTGCGGTACGATTCCCTGTGGAATTGCATTAACATTTAGCGCCAAAAAGTTTTTATTTTTCTATAGTAGGAATATAAGGCTAGACAAAGGGGCCAAAAGGAGGCCTGTCAAGCTAAAAAAAAAAGTTTTTCGCGCAAGGGTCACCGTCACATCGTCATTTCCGGTGACCTTTAGTCGAAATGTTGAAAAAAAATTCTACTTTCGGTTTTGGCTAAGTGTGTAGCATCCGGATGTATCGAGTTTTTATCAGTGCTGCAAGTCAATAGTGTCTCATGGGCGGGGTATAGGGACCATATGAATTTCTCATAACCCCCAAAAAAATCGTGGAAGCGGAAAGGATATACGATATAATCATACGTAGATCCTTACTATATGGCGCAAACAATCCCCCTACATTTTGGTTATGTCATCTTTGAGATATCAGAAGGATTTTCGTACTTTTTACTGACATTTCGTTGCTCTGTGATTATATATTGTCTGACATGCTCGACGGCGCGTGCTGCACACGGGTCACGATAAGTGACGTCATCGGGTAAATTGTGACGTCACAATAAAATAAATTAATTAAAACGCTAGATAATTAATAGATCTGCATGACCTGATAATTTCATAACTCTAGGATCAATATAACAAAAGTTAGAAGAAAATTCCACGAATATATTGATCACCCCTGGTATATATAGAATATATCGCTGGCTTAGAATTAGAAGAGCCAAAACTGTTTGAAAACTATTCTTTACTTATGGAAAAAACAAGCTTTTTTAAACTTCAGTTTGGTCAACATAACCACTTCCGATTTTCTTGAGGATGCAAGAAATATGCTTGAGTCTTGTGAGGTCGATGGTAGTACTTACGAACTTTTAATTCTAAGCCAGCTATAAGCATAGTTTCGTTCTTTATACCATCAATACATTATCAGCAGACTAGATGTAACATAATAGTACATGTACCTCACATAGATCTATATCATCAATTCCTAACGTTTACATCTTTGTTGCTTGTCTGGAATATATTTTGGAGGCTTGCAGTGACATGTAAATATGACTGTAACAGCTCATCAAAATCATTCGTAGCAGATAATATCATAGACATAATTATCTTGCCGGCGGAATTGCAAGGAAAACATTATATGTACTGTCACTGTTGATGACTTGCGTCTTTTAAGTCAACATCGTGATAGATAAATAGTAGTATTTTGTCGTCGTATATATAGCCATTTTCGTTTAACGTATTTTTCATCCGAACCATAGGCTAGTCTGGGAACGTGACTAACCATAGAGGAATGAGGATGCGTATATATAGCGAAAGATTGCAAAAAAACCCCAGACAAAGGTGGAAAGCTCTAGTATTTTCCCTATGTGGAACCGGTTACATCAAAGACTAGGTAGTAAGCACTTAGACGGTATGTTTAACACCACCGGCTAAACAGAAAATGCTAACAAATATATGGCGAAAGTACGCTGGCTTAGAATGAGAAGGTCGTAAGTGCTACTTTGTCCCGAAAGTCTGCCGCCTAAGCCAGTCAAATCAAAACGGAACGAGAGCCATGTGGTGAGAAAATAACAACCGGACACCACACACCACAAGGACAATATACAACGCATATATAGTGTACATGCAATTTTGAAAGATACGAAGCAGCCTTGTGCTGGACAACGAAATTGCAGAATGGCACAAACAAAATGAACAAAGTTCAACAAAAAGGCACAATGGTGACATATGTTTGTATTTTACTATAAGTGGACAATACATACATAGAAGGAGGAAGGTTGACCAAAGGGCTTCCGCCTTGGTACGGACTGCGACAAACGTCACTGGGGGCTTAAACGTTTTACAGAGCACCAAACCTCACACTTACCCAATTGACAACCTTATAGCACATTACAGTGTAAATAAAAGTTTCCTTGTGCACTGCATTAAATATTATACAATGTACTAGTAACTAGCGATTAATATACATGTACTTATAAAAAAAAAGTTAAGCAAGTTTGACTTTTTTATTTGTTTTCTTGGAGTTACATGAAATTTAACAGTAGGGAAGTTTTTCAATCCTAAGATAATTTCATTCCAAACGAAAGTCAACCATGTAAGTGAAGGAAACTTTCATCCTAACGGAAATTCGTCACTTATAAGGAGATAGGAGTCAATTAGAAAAATCCAAGAAATGTGATGTCGATTATGCCTTAAGGAGTCATTACAATCGAACGTGTTTGTCTCTTGTTGTTACGAAGCTTTAAAACAACGGTTAGGGGCATGCTATACCATTTGTGTTCAATATTTAGTCAAGGTACGCACCTTGGATGGCATTTTGTTCTTCATCTCTTCTACTCCCGAGAAGAACCAAAATTTGTGAAATCGGCGAAAATTCTAGTGTGTTTGTTTAATCCATACGGAGCTGGTAATTTTATTGCCTACGAGTTGTTATGCTTAAAAAATTGCCGAGGCAAACCGACCTCACCAATGACGTCACATTAACGGTATGCCAACGCCAGCATGGCGTCCATAGGTTCTGGCGACGGGTTGTTTATTTCGGTCGATTTTATAACAAACAAGAGTGTTGTTTGCATTCCTGACATGAACAGGTAGCTGGTGACTTCACATGATATCAATTACTGTTACAGACTTGTACATATCGTGAAAGCTTGGCCAATTCCGTTCGTCTCCGGTAAAAATGCATATTGTAAAGGCTGAGGTGATTAGAATGATACTTGTACTTAGCGTAATGGAAATTCAATTTATATAGCTTGACAGAATTCGTCTGAGACATATTGAGTATATTTCATAACGTTCCATCGTCATGTTTAAAATTGTTCGACCTTTAATAACAACTGGCGATGGGTACCAACGAAGTCCATGTCGAAGTGTGATCAGTCTCGTATAAATTTTGTTAAACTTTACTTTTAGATTCAATGCGTTCTACAACTTATATTAATCACTGTTCGACACCTCCTAATTGATGATATCCATCGTTAAGAAGATGTGAGTGAATATAAACCAGTTTCATCACTTGTAAATACTAAGCGCAAGACAAGGTGTTTATTGGTGTCTTACTAAATCATAGTGAAAACACGTCAGCCTCCCTGCTCATTACCGAGGTGCTAGGTCTGATACCTTTATTGTGATGGAATCTCAGCGTTGTTTTGAGACAAATGGATCAGTTTTGCTAAAGCCTTTGACAACTGCCTTGTAGGTTTTTTATGCTATCTGTGCTCGGCTGATTAAGTTTAGAGCTGCATTTCCAGTCCGACTTGATATTATCTGATTTCTATGTGTGCCGGACACAGAGATAGCAATATCCGAAGTGAGTGGTGTGTTTGTGTGTATGAAAGTTGTGGAAGGAAAACCGATGAGGATAGCACGCGTGGTACATTTGTATTAGCAGAAAATTTGTAACAGTGGTCTATGTTCGCAGGTGGTCTTTACACAACTATGACTGTAGTTCTTATCCTGGGTTATTCAATGTCAGTTTCGTAGTTTAAACAATACCTTTGAAGTAATGTGTGTACTTCGTTATCCTTTCATTGCTTGTATGTTTCTTACAGGAATTTGAAATTCTATCCATACAATAGCATAGCAGTCGATACATCCATACTCACTATGTATAAGTTCGTTTAATTAGGTCTGTCACTTGTATACAAACATTGCAATATCATAACATTGTATTTTTATTGTTTTAAACATTTCAATTTGAGAAAAAGGCAGTGAAAACCATTACGTTATTCACTAAGCTACATACCAATACACGTAATGTCTATTAAACTAATACATTAATAAAAGAAATTGCGATGTTTATGTACACAATGTTATGTAAACAAGTGACCGACCCAATTAATCGATTTATATTTATAAATATCTGTAAATAATTTGACGCACTGATGTTACGTAATGTTGACAACGATATATGTGATGCGTTTATGTTTTATATTCTGAATGACAGCAAATAGATGCAGAAGTTCTCAGCGAAAATGATGTGCGTTAAAGTAAGACATTAACTATAATGTAGCTCTCCAAGGATAACACTAGCCTTGTTTAAACATGGATAATATCAACACTGCATGGTTGGATGGCCGATTGTTATCAGTGTGGATTGAAATAGTATATGCATTAAAAGAAAGTGATAATGCACGAGATCTTATATTTGTTAACAAAGGCTATTGTTATCGTTGGGGGTATATATATCCAAAGTGTTTATTGTTTAGTTATTATGCATATTCGATAGATAGCAATGCTAACTAGTACTGAATTTGTGCTACATCTTGTCAGGGAAGTGTTCAGTCTGCAGCCAACTGTAGTCCAAAACACACCAACCTGTGTCCTATGAGGGTTTGTAAAAGTTTTGAAAAGAGTGTGTCTTCTATTGTCGACACACGCCATTTAGACTAACGAACGAAGAGTGGTCTTCAAAGCACACCTTGTCATTCTGTTACAGGCGAGCTTAAACGTGACTGTCCCAAACAGTTAGTTACTTTCCTTGAGCTCCTGTACTCGCATATGTGTTCTCACAATTACAACGCAAGAGTACGTATGCATATACATAACTTTATTTCAAAAGCAAACAAACATACAATACACCAATACTCAAAAAGAGTTTCTATGTAAGGCAATACAAATAGATCTGAAAACCTGAAAATAGAGTAAGAATCAAACAATTTGACTACTGCCACAGTATATTTACGGGGTGTATCAAACATGTATATAATAAAAGGCAGCCAATTGAACCAACCAGTGCACCTGTACTAAAACCTTACCAGTACTAACTTAGCCTTTCACAAGTAAACAACAACTTCTCACAATGTGCAGTCTAGTTCAATTGTACTATTGTATTATGCAAAATGTGAGGTATAATCCTATACAATGGTGTTGTATGATCATTGTTGGAGAGTCATGTGCTACCACACCATTGACAAATAAAACAATTATTTGCATCAATAATTCAGTTGGAAGTCATATAGCTAGATTGGTAGAGCAGAAATACGAGTATTTGCGCAGTAGACTTAAGATATTGCGAGTATTGCCGACATTTGCCGACCAATAGGCGCTTGAAATAGGTGATTTGGTAGTCAATAAACAAAACCAGAATACCTGATCAAAGGAGTTGTATTTTAGTTCAATTATTTATTACCCAATGTACTAGCCCATTCGACCAAATAGTACCATATATGAAGTGCTTAAAACAGGGCAGATCACAACATTCTTAGATACAATTTCGTCTAACAGTCACGGAAATTAGGTAATAAATTATAAATATGTTTAATGTGAAAAAATCATTTCTGGATTCAAAATACTTCCAACCACACACCAGGGTCGAACAGTCTGAATGCATGGATCACAGAAGCGAGGTATAATGTGAGTATTTTAGCATTAACAGATACAATACTTCCCATATTGAGATTACTGCTCATATTCGACGAATAGGCTCATGAAAAAGGCAATATCACGACCACCTCACCAGTCTTCCTGGACTATGACAGTTGTAGTTTCTAATATTAAACAATTATTTATTACCGAAAGTCCAGTCTCATTTAGACCAAATAGTATCATATATGTGGTGCTTCAATCAGGGGTGAGCACAACAATCTAAGATAACATTTCGTCTAACGGTCTAGGAAAATGGGTAATAAATTGTATGTTTAAAGTCAAAACCATCACTGGCTTACCAGTACTTCAACGAAAGCAGTGTCGAACAGTCTAAATCTTTTCCTGGACTATGACAGTTGTAGTTTTGAATATTAAACAATTATTTACTACCAAAAGTCCAGTCCCATTTAGACGAAATAATATCATATATGTGGTGCTTCATTCAGGGGTGAGCACAACAATCTAAGATTATCTTCGTCTAACGGTCTAGGAAACTGGGTAATAGATTGTATGTTTAAAGTCAAAACCATCACTGGCTTACCAGTACTCCATCCAAACCTGTGTCGACAACCTAAACATATGGCTTAAAGAATAATAAAAAGCAAACATAACTTGAGCTAATGTCAGTTTGAACCTGGATATCTGCGCTCCTCTTCTCTCAAAGTCTGAAATGATGGAAACTACAATTAACAAGAATCAAGCAATTTGACTTTTACTTTGAATGTTGTTTTTCTGGACTTAAAGATAACCAGTACTATCTTTGCCTTTCATAAGTAAACAGTAACAAGTAATATTTGTGCACTCCAGTTCCAATATATTTATACCAAATGCGAGATGTAAACATGAAAGTTCATTCTCGTTTGACCAAATGGTTTATATATGGCGTGCTTAAAACAAACGTTTCGTCAAACGTTCAAGGAAATAGGGTAAAAATATATGTTTAAAGTCCAAAATTATCAATGGCTTCCAAGTAGTTCAACCACATCAGGTGGCCCTAGCGGTCCAGGCTTATCAGTCATCTTCAGCAATACCAGGTATACCTTCCCGTCAGATACCAATTACTTCTGCCTTCATATTTGTAACGTACATCGTATTATCACATCACCATTTTTGAACTAATTTCAAAATACAAGCGGGCCGCACAAACATATGGACAATTCTCTTGCATCTTTATACCGATACATGACCAATATTGCTGATGTGACTTAGTACATGCTTCATATACTTGTGACATAATCGTCTTGATTAAAACTAATTGATCCTCTTAAAAACAATATTTGATTGAAATGCATGCTTTGTTGGCGATACAGAGCTGTACTTAACTCTATAAATAATGATTACACTATTCTATGGAAATTTCTACGGCCTATAAATGAACATCAATTGTCAACCAGTACTAAGTTGTTCTTCGGCAACCATTCACATGTGTTGTCAACGCATCGGTGAATATAATCCAGCACTCTATCCACTAAGCCGATCGGGTAACCGTATGTTTATAGCACACCAGAGTTAGAGTGTTAGCATGATAAATCAAAATATAACATACAAGATAACCCACCATGTTCTCCTCTGTCTCGCCCCCACTCTTTGTAAAGCCTGGCTCCCCGAATGCATCTGGAAACCAATATAATCCTGGGAGTCCAACATATCTAAACAATCATTGATGTCCGGCTTCACCTGTATATCATGTAAAACACAACGAGATCAAATGCTTTAATGAACCAGAACTACCTTACCCTTCCACCAGCAACACGTACTTCATACCCTCGTGGTGATAGATACCATCGAGCTTTAAATGTCAAGAGTAATTAATATGTATATACTTCTTTCACAATCGACATAAAATAAACAAGAGTAAGCGTATACAAGAATCATCATGCACTTAGAGATGCGTTAAGTTGATTATATTAGAATTAGAAGGTCGTAAGTACAAAATCAATATTTTGTGAAAACAAGAAAAGACTGTGTGAAAACTACCCTTTACTAATGGAACAAGAGCTGTCACTGTAAGGGACATGTGTCCCCGAAATGCGATGTTGATACACAAGTACTTTTAGTTACCAAAATGACCAAGTTCATAAAGGGCCATAACTCCTTACACAATAATCCTATAGTTATATAACTTATAATATTAAGTATGACTACCAAGTTACAATACAATATAGCATTGAGCATAAACAAAATATTGAACTTCATTAAATGTCTAAGTTAAAAAGGGTCATAACTCTTTACAAAATCATCCTAGCGTTATACCCTTTGTCTAGTGGAGTTCACTTATGACTATCAATAACTATGCCAAGGTTCAGTGCAATAACATTGATAGTAAACACAATATTCAACTTTATTAAAAACCTAAACCTAAAGGGCAATAACTCCTTACACAATCATCCTAGAGTTACCCCCCTTGTCTATTGGAGTAAGCTTATGCCAAAATATAAGTGTGTCAAGTTTCAATGCAATAACATTGACAGTAAACAAAATATTCAATTTTTTAAAAAACTTTTACCAAAATGCCTAAGTTAAAAAGGGCAATAACTCATAGCACACCCATTCTAGAGTTATGACCAATGTCTAGTATAATTGACTTATGATAATAAATGAGTGTTAAGTTTCAATACAATAGCATTGATAGTAAATAAAATATTAATCTTTATCAAAAACTTTAACATTGGTGCCCGGACAAACGGCTGGACGGATTAAACTCAACTTGACCACTTCCGATTTTTATGAAAATAGGTCTTATAAATATTATTTATGTATGTACATATTTCAATATAGCATAATACTTTTGGAAGAAAATTATATTGCAAACTTAAAACATCAAATTGTTTTCCGACACTGTTTCACTGTGATGACTTCAATTTCAGCTAAGCACATTACCTAAAATCACACAATACATCACATTAGACACATATACAAAACTTACCAAGTTATTGAATTGAAAAGTTGATCAACCACAATTACTCTGACTCGCAACAACATCAAACTATCCAGTGTTCTGTAAAATTATAAGTGAACATTCAAATTAATAGTGCACATTATATCATGATTGTTAAGTTGATTATGTTAATATTGACAAAATTACCAACGGAGCTACCATTTACGAAAGTTTGAAAACATATTACAATTGCAAATTAAAATATCAAATATCCACGACGCGACTCAATACAATAGAAACATACATAAAAGCATATAAACAAAATGAAACAAACCAAATAAACATATTAAAGCTGGTTTTCCAATCAGCAATTATCAATTAAAACTTCATGTCAAAAGACCGCTTCTTAGTTAGAAATGGTGACAAAACTGCATGAATTGTAGTGATTTGATAATTTAACTCGATAATTGCAAGAAATTAACTGGGCAGTTTTCTAAAGTAATATCTATAAGATTGAATACTTACACACACAAAATTCACCGTTGAGTTTTTTGCAAAATCTTATTTTTCAAAATTGTATTTAGCTGTTTAGGCAAAAACATATTAATTTATTCATTGCAACACCATACAAAGCAATTACTAAAACATATGTTGACTATAAATGGTAATATTCCTTTTTTACAAGCGTTACTAAATCTAGAATTGTGCCCAACCTGATAAACAGATAAAGGCTATCATAAAAATATAGATCTAACGAGCAAAAACAGAAGTGTAGATAATTATGCTTACGTCATTATTTAGCTGGCATAAATGCCCCAAGTTTATCAAATTCCATCAGAAAACTTGAAAAAACATTCTTGCGTCCTTTCACATTGACAGCAGGACCGGTAATGGCATGTGCTCGCGCCTTGCATTTTAGTCTGGGTCCTTGTCCCAAGCTTCATGAGGGGCCACCTATTGTAAATTAGCTTTAGACGGGAACCACAACGCCCGAGGCTTTTGCTCATGTTATGTATACATAAAGAATTTTCTACACAAAGACAATATGTTCACGATATTTACAAGTACATTATCATAACATGTGTTCACCTGTGACACATATCACACCACAAAAGCGTGATTTTGAAATTATAGTCTTGTTAAGATCATCTAATTCAGGGGCGTAGCTTGGTCAAAATAATTGTATATATGCATCCTTATGTACATGCGTATGCATTATTATGTACATGTATGACGCATGCTCCCTCCGGAAACCATTCCGAATCTTATTCTATACAAACACCCAAAAACACACTGAACAATACCACCAGACTTAGAGTAGAGAAGCGAACATCGGATTAAACGTGGAGGTCGACTCAATAAATATTTTTTAACGCCGAGCATAGCCTTTAATAGACATTTTATACTCGCGCTTGGCGCGAATAGCGAGGAGCGGACAGCGAGCTAAATATCGGGGGTCTTATCAAAACAATATCGTCACACAAAATGTAGCGTATAATGGTCATCTACAAGTACTCACTCATGCAACTATATTGTTCTACTATACTGCGTTCCTAAAGTTTTGCGGGTAAATTATCTGAATGATCGATTGTTTATGTTATAATCATACCTCTGGCAAAATGTAGTACAAAACTTGAACACATTAAAGGCGCGTTTACAAGCTTATAATGACAAAACTAAATACAAGATCTAACATTTTAATCATTCCAGACCCAATATCTTTTCGTCTACATACAAGTCCAGCAATAATTTTAACTTTGCGTGCTCGAAGCTACCTGGAATGTCGCCACACATTCCAAAATAGTCGGATTCAGAGGAAGAAGTCCCCGTTCCAGCAAATGCAGGTAGTTTTGGTTAACATAATTATGAGATAATGAATTACATCATTGACTAAAATTCCATATTATTTCTGTATGTATTTATAAGCGCGGGACAGACGGTGGGGCAGTAACGTCAACGATGTTGGTCTAAATATAGTCATAATTGTCTCTTGATGAATTTATTATTTACTTGTGAGTTACAAAACTCAAGCAAGTACTATACAATATCAAGAGAATGAAAAATCATTATCACCAATATCATCAAATATAATATATGTAATACATCGATAGTGAATGCTTAAATTAGCACAATAACATTTATGACTTTGTGTTAAGTAAGTAGCTTTGTCTCCTTTCAGAACAACACGATCTTGAAAGTACCCGTGAGCACAGGTATCTGTATCAGTAATAAAGAGTAAATCTCAAAAATATTTTTTATATCTCTGTAAAAGAAACCCTTTATCAATGATACAGGTACCTGTGCCCGTGAGAGCACATGTGCAACAACGTCCGCGCCAGAGGCCTCGGAAACGATCACTGGTGTCTCTTATAAGAGACAACCACGAGGAATATAATAAGTTTATCATCCCAAGAAAGATGCCACGATTGTTACGTGTTCTTGGCCTCAATAGTTCAGACTAGAAAGCAGAATGAATTCAATGTACTTGATCGGGCAAAATAAAAAAAATAAAGTATATTCATCTCTGGGTTATAATTCTTCAATCTTAATAATTAAAAACAACTTAGGAACTTCCTAAATATTTCAGGTTGAACCATAGCGCAGCAATAAACGTCGTATGCATTAGTATAAGACTTATGTTGTCGCCATTCAGCAGCCTAATATTCTTTCATTCATGCACATCTATACATGTATATCCAGATTGTTCATCTATGGGAGTTTGAAATACATAGTGCCGCTAAACTGTACCTGAGGATATGCTACTAGAAGATCTTTCACTAAACATCGTATATATATTGTATAAAAGAACAATGGTCATAGCTGTAGCAAAGATCGTCGCATTTTCTTTCCTTCCGGTTCAGTCTACATGTTCAGGTGGTTTAGCTGTGAAAATTGGAAGGAAATCCTGAAACACTGTAGGTGTAGCTGCGTCCACAAAAAACCTTATCTATGAAGTGAATCAAATAAATGTCTATAATCGCACCACTATTTTTCCCCCTGCATTTCCACATGTCAAAGTTTGTTATCTGTGAAGGGAACCTGTCAAAAATGTAGGGTCAGATGCATACACGCACGCACGCACGCACGCACGCACGCACGCACGCACGCACGCACGCACGCACGCACGCACGCACGCACGCACGCACGCACGCACGCACGCACGCACGCACGCACGCACCCTCGCACACACGCACGCACGCACGCATCCTCGCACGCATCCTCGCACGCACCCTCGCACGCACGCACCCTCGCACGCACGCACCCTCGCACGCACGCACGCACGCACGCACGGACTTGACATTGTGGGGTTTTCTTTTGTTCATCCTTTTGTTTCTAAAACCCCATAATCAACATTTTGCACCCCGTAAGCAACGGAATAAATAGAATCTAAATATAGCCCATTGTTCCACACCCACAACAACATGAGGGTGAGGACGGACGGACGGACGGACGGACGGACGGACGAACGAACGAACGAACAAATTCCAGTATACCCCTTACAACTCGTCCTCTCGAAACTACAGGGGCGAATATACCACTAGCATCCCATTTTGATCCGCGCTTTGCAGACGACATTGTTTGTACATTGATCAAAATAATGCTGAGAAGAGCCCCATGATTTTTGTTCGCTATTCGCTTCACGCTATTCGCGTCGAGCGCGAGTATAAAATGTCTATTTGCCAGTCAGCTTTCTGCTGAAATTTGGCAGGCATATATGTGTGCCTCCATCCGTATTTGAACCCGGGTCGCCAGATTAGACGGGCAGCGAGCTTACCCCTGAGCTACGGAGGCTATCTGATGTCAATTCTTTAAAGCTGCATGGGCGGTTTATGAAACACCATTGGTGTGGTATTTTTAATTATCTTTAATATTTGCTATTATCAACGCGTATAAACCAAATCACTGTACGACTTATTTGGATACTATTCAATTCAATTTGTATGACTTATAGTGATT
Source organism: Spisula solida (assembly GCA_947247005.1). Classification (NCBI taxonomy): domain Eukaryota; kingdom Metazoa; phylum Mollusca; class Bivalvia; order Venerida; family Mactridae; genus Spisula; species Spisula solida. Next base: position 14,995,703 of record OX365948.1, on the reverse strand, counting down.
GAAACATCCTGTGTTTTTAATCACTGTACGACTTATTGCAAGTATATACAATTCAACGTGTACTCATTATTGTGATAACCCGAAGTTGACTCGTTTATATACATTCCTATGCAACAACCGATGGCGAATCATCAGGCGATTCATGTACAATCGCCTCAGGCGAATCATCGACCAATTCCTATGCAGCCATTATCACCAATATTTATGTTGCGACCCACAGTAATGGTACCCTGTGATGTTAATCAACCACAATCGACCTCACCAATTCGAATGATGTCACATCGACATCATCCTGGTGATGTCGATGAGAACCCCAACAACTCCCAGGGTGGAGATCCACATGGATACGCACGACAACTACCAGTACAGCCGGATGTGACTTCTATCACAGTAAGAATTTCAACGCGTGTTACAAAATGACGACGGAAGCCGAGGAGACTTTTATTGGAAGCTATAAAACAATGTGACTCCTGAAGATATCAAGAAAATAGTGCGTGATCAAGGTGCTCATGTTAGATCCATCGACATATTTCAAATCGAGAATATTTGAAAATTCAGTCGTTATTCGTGTGTGTGTTGTTTCTTTCTTTCTATATATACTGCTGAAGCCCTTTTCATGTGAACTAGCAGTTGCGTGTCGGGTGCAAGATAAAAGTATTTTTAAAAGTAGTGAAAGAAGACTTCAAAGTGGGATAGTGAGAAGAAATAAAGAACAATAGTGTTAGATAAAAGATGAACATATTTATAGATTAAAAGCTGATAAAAACACTGTTCCGGTACTCAGGGGCAGTTTGAGATAAGGGAGGGGCTAATATTGTTCTTAAACCCCTCTAGGTCTGGCTGGAGGACTATGTGTCTAGGAAGGCTGTTCCAGAGAACGACAGTATATGGAAAAAATGAATATTTATATTAGCTAGCAGTGGTGTGTATTTGTCTGTATGAAAGGGGGTGCATGTGGCGTGTCATTCTCATAGGTGCCACTAGATATGACGGTATTGGCACGGCCACCAATCAATATGATTGATGATGATAACGCGGATGGGTTGTTACACAGGTCTATATGGCCACAAGGGGTATTCTGTAAACCATGGATACCACGCGATAAGTTACGCCGACATGGTGGCAACCGAAGACAAAACAATAACCAGTTAGCCCCTCGTTTTTTACAAGCACAAATCTTTATTTCCAATATGAATAGCCGTGAAAAATATCAAGAAATGCGGTCAGAATGGTTCGAAGTACTACAAGGGACACGACAAGGCGGAATATCTCGCCAATACTATACTTGGTATATGATCAAAGAATTGTGTGAAAGTGGTCTGGGTATGTGCATGTATGATATGAATATTAGAACACCAATAGTAGCTGTGATCATGGTGTTAGTGTCCTATTTGATGTGTGGATTACAAACAATGATGGATATACATGTATGCAACTCATATGCAAACCGGTGGCGGTTCGAATACAATGCCACTACGTGTACATAGTAGCTTTCAACAGGGATAAGCACATGCCTCTCAATCGTCAATTTCGTTTAGGTGATACTGTTGTGAAAGAAGCGAATAATTATATACACTTGGGTATTAACTGAGACGTATTTACACTTGGGTATTACTAGTAACTGAGACGTATTTACACTTGGGTATTACTAGTAACTGAGACGTATTTCTCTCAATAAACATTTGTATCCAGGACGCCCGTAACAAATTAAGAGGACCATTTTTGAATATATGAAACAGTGGTATTCACCCGGATGGATTAAATCCAATTTAGTAACAAATGTGCAATTAAATTAACATTACGATTTTACCTGTACGTTTTTGTTGGCTTCTAGCTCGTCCAAAATGTCTGCACATTGTTGTCAACAGTTGTGTAAGTCAGTTATTGTCCTCGTATGCGGTATACCTGAATATAAACAACCAGCGCACGTGAAAACCGTAAAACACCTCGACCGCTGCGCGGTCTCGTTGTTCACGGTTTTCACGTGCGCGGGTTGTTCATATTCAGGAATACATCATACTCGGTCAATAACCATTACGTATAGACGGCCCCACTCGTTTTCTATCCTATACTTAGCAAATTTAACTACTGTACACAGACAGTCACGAATATCTCGTGCTTGTCTGCTTGTACTGTTTACAAACATTCGATCCACCCACGCATGCATAAAATTGTCTATACCTATAATCCGTTTCAGAAAAAAAATGACGCACCAGTAAAATCAGTAAGACATTTACCCCCCCCCCCCCCCCGACCACCAACTGCATAAATAAATATATGTTTATATGTAATGTGTGTATATATAAATGTATATTACGTATTCATAAACATATTTTCACACCATATCATACTTCAACATATTTAAATCATATTGTTTGATAAGAGTATCACGGTACACCACGTTTCGCCGTTGTCCATCACAAGGCTGCTACGTATCTTTCATAATTGCACGTACGCTATGTATGTGTTGTAGATTGTCCTTGTGATGTGTAATGTCCAGTTGTTATTTTCCTCTTCGTCTGGCTCTCGTTCCGTTTTAGGTTGACTGGCTGAGGCGGCAGACTTTCGGGACGGGATGCCGTGCTTTCAGTTGGGTATTGTGCCCAGTGTGTTTTTGGTATTTTCTGTGCTCGGCTGGTTAAGTTGAGTGCTGCTTCCGCCTTTGACTTAATATAATCTTTTTGCCGAATCAGTGTTGTTACGGTTGTACGACGGTTCACTGAACCGGATATACCGAGTAAGATTCGGTTCATCCCGGTAAACCTAAAGGAGTTCGACACAGTCATAAACCTGCAGTGATTAATTTTTTTCAAAAACTATTTTTTTTAATTCTACTGTGTATATTTCATACAATATACATGTACATAGTAGAAGTAAAAACAATTTTTTTTAAAATACCAGAATTGGTTTGCACATGTAGTGGATATCGAACCCATACTGTACGACGTCATTTGGTCGGATCAACACGGTTCGTCACTGTTAACCCAAAGGGGTTCGACACATAAGCCTGCAATGATTAAAACAAATGTTTTCAACAAAAAAATTTCATTTCCACTGTGTATATTTCATACAATATACATGTACATAGAAGTAGTAAAAACATATTTCTTTCTTTTTAAAACAGTTTTTAATCACTGCAGGCTTATGTGTCGAACCCCTTTGGGTAAACCCCTAATAACTGTGAATACGACTGGACTAAAACTAGAACAGTAATACTACAAAAGAGTGTTTATAAAGGATTGCGACATTCAGCGTTAATGTTGCGACATTTAACGTCAGGCCAGTTTGTTGCGACATATAACGTCACAGATGCGACATTTAGCGTAAGGGGGTATTGCGACATTTAGCGTCGGTTGCGACATTTAGCGTCAGCCTTGCGACATTTAATGTCAAGTGCGACATTTAGCGTCGATGCGACATTTAACGTTGCTACAACCATCATTGTAGTATATGATATAAGTGATTAAAGCTCCTTAGATTTTTTCTAAAGAAATATTTTGGACGAAATTATTTAGCTAAGAAACAAATTATCCCAAACCTTAGACATTTTCAGCTGTTTCATAGTAGAAATATAACTACTAAAGACGAGGGCCAATCTTAAATAAAAGCTTACGTTTTGGTAAAAATATGGTAGACAACTATTTAACACACGGAGATAGTTTGTTTTTCTTAGAAATACGGCTTGGTGACTTATTGGGTAAAGAGCGTCTGATGTGGAAGTTTGCTCATGTTAAAATGGTACGCGTATTGCTGCCATGCTTGGAACTCGGTATATGCATTTTTATACTCCCGTCACCTTAGGTTTGATCCTTTGATGTCGTTTGATGTTTGTTTGTCTTCGACAGAGCCATTTGTAAGTCCGTGGTCATCCGTTTATCTCCTGCCAGATTGATTAATGACCTCGAATCCGATGCGCCTGTCCAGCTCTTTCCGAATAGACTCTCCTTAGTTCTTTGACATACCCGGTGTCCATCACTGATACACACATGTCTATCTCGGGGTTTCATACAAGTACATCTCTAGTTGGATAGAACAATTTAATATTCTATGTATGGCTTTTAGTGGAATTTATTTATACTGAAAAACCCAGGATGCATCTTATTATTACGTAGGTGGGTCATTTAGGGATTATATCGTACTAAACCCAATAAATGACAAAAAACAAGTTTCCTATTTATATATAATTTCACATTTTAATAAGAAATTGCACGTGTTTTACACAGTAAAGATAGCTGAATGGCATTGTACATTTACAAATATATTATTCATAAAGGAGTTACTTGTTAAAACACAATTGTGATGATTCTGACTAAATACACTAATTCAATTACACGCGTCAATTTTCTCTCTGATTGCTTTATCAAAGCACTAACGAAACAATTTGATAGTTGAGTTCGATAATTGATCAGACACCAGAGTAAAGAACGCTCCGCCCACTGATTTGTCGAATGTTTTCCAGCGAAACTATTGGATCATTCAAATATGTTCAAATTAATTACTTTCATTGTTCAATTTAATTATCGATTTACATGATCGCGTATAAACATTAGGCGCCTGGGTACTGTTTTATCAAAGCACTTACGGAAATCTTACACTTACGTCCAAATTTAAATTCTATATAATTCTTTAACAAATACAAGCTGTGGTCAATGGATCTGCAATATTAACAATGATTCAGTTAAAAAATCTTGCAAAACCGTAACAGTCCGAAATTTGTAGTTGTTAAAGCAATATAAGGAATTCAAATTTGAACGGCAGTTTAAGTTTTCCGTTAAGTGCTTTGATAAACAGTACCCTCGTCAATATTTTTGAAATTCAGTATCATTATACTCGTAGGATTTAATAAGAATACAGGGATTTGTTGAAGTTGGAGTTATACACGAATGTTACCAAAAAATCAGACAACACCAGTCAAGAATAAAATTACATTTAAAACTTTCATTAAAAACTACTTAACACTTTTGAGGTATTCAATGTTCGGTAATGATGATTGACAAATAAACATGGTGTACTCAGTGAACGATTTTGTATCGATAGTAATCCCTAATACATTTGCAGTGTGAGGTTATAAGCAATTTAATTGTTCCTGGATATAATAATAATGTACACAAGTAACAACATACGAACACGCGTATTAATAAACAAAATTGACCGAGTCATTAAACTATTCAACGTTATGCTTCTTAACAGTTCAACAAAAAAAGCACGTCGAAGCATTGTAAATAACAACAAACAATGAGCCTTGCGGAAGATGAATCCGTCTAAGGTCAATTTTGCCAAGAGATACAATTGTAATAACAAATCAATAACATAGCATTGTGGTGTCACACCGAAGAAAGTACTTCCGGGTCGGGGTGGTAGCTAAAATAGTTCCTATCAAAACTTTTATTCTGTTCTGTTCAAGTACTGTTTGACTGTGGAAACTGTGTAATGCTGACTGACCTACATCCATGTATATACATGCATTTCAAATATGGACTTTCTGTTAACAGCTATCAGTCTTTATTTGATCTTTTTCAGGATTACTACTGAGAGCTGGAAATATGTGGGGGCTTCAGCCAGCTGCTATGTATTGGAAAATAGCATAGTCTACCTTGAAGACTTGAAATAGCAGGAAAACAACACTACCAACCTACCATTTTCTGTGACTAATTTCGGAGGACAGTGTATGTTTTCTATGGAAACGGCCACAGGAAATCATTCGGAAAATCAGTGTGACAGGGAGAGACAAGAAATTGAGTTATTTTGCATAGAAATGATAGTACAAACTTTTACCGGTGTGACACCTTGTACATGAGTATCATGAGACAATGCGAGACTAACACCGGACATTCATAAAATACAATGTTCATGAAAGGCTAAATTTGGCCCAAATGAAAAACAGGCCCAAAACAAGAGATGTTTGTAAAATACGTATGCCCCCATGGCAGCCCAATAGTCGGAAATGGTGAAGGTCACAGTGACCTTGATCTTTGACCAACTCAAAATCAAAAGGGGTCAACTACTGTTGCTGACCAACCTCCATGTAAAGTTTGAAGATATTCTTGAGTTTTTGAACAGAAACTATTAAAATACTCAGAAATGGTAAAGGTCCCAGTGACCTTGATCTTTGACCAACTGGCCTCAAAATCAATAGGAGTCATCTACTGTTGCTGGCCAACCTCCATATAAAGTTTGAAGATACTAGGTTGAAGTGTTCTTGAGTTATTGAACAGAAACCATTTTATACGACCGACAGACCGACAGACCGACAGACCGACAGACATGTGCAAAGCAATATACCCCTCATCAAAGATGGGGGGGGGGCATAATAAGCCATTTGCGAAGTTTAAAATTTGATTAAATTTGTGCATTATACAAAAAACATGGTTTCCACAATATTAACCTCCCTTGGTTTCAATTGTCGGCCATTTTGATTGGCGAATTTTAAAACCATGAAATAATATATTCATTTATATTTGAAAATTCTAGAATATCAAGGAATCCAACTGCATGATAAGAACTTTTAAACTTTTGCGCTAATTATGTTCATCGGCTTTATAGTAAGATTATCTTTATATACATCTAGTTGTTGGATAATCGTATATTTGAATGTTGCTAATATTAACACTGGAAAACCCAGGATACATCATAACATAAAAGAAAGTTGCCACTAAAATGTCTGACAAGTTGTAGGAGGTGAAACATTGTTTCGCATGCATATTGTCAAACATCTACATGTATATATATCCATTTGACGACGTATTGGACATGGATGGCTTTGTATGGCGTCCAAGAGAATTTGGTGAAATGTACTGATACGTCACTGGATGCGGTCTTGTCGTGGTTTGAACTGGATCCCGATCGACCAAAACATACTGTGGTTGATTGTTAGATCCCTCCATGATGATTTGATCATTTTCATACATGAACGTAGAAACTCCACCTTCAGCCTGGCCATCAGGAGATTTGTTGTACATTTCCTTCACTGGAAATTTGGACACTGATGATGACTTGTAGGACTGTGGTCTATGGCCATTGGATACGGCATAATTGTTGATCTTCTTCTCATGAACATACTATAGTATAAAGGGTTGTATGGTCACAGAAATAGCATATATCGCATTTGGCTCGATGAAAGCGATATTAATTAAGATAACTAGATGTGTCGACATTTGGTCGACTACATGTATACATGTATATAACCCGCAATCTAATACGGTTATATTGCAACAAGCGTCTTCAAAGTGAAATCAAATGAAAGCGTATGGTATGCTAAATGATAAAATTGTATATATGTATTACATGAAATAACAATAGACCATAATACTGGCCGAACAATCAACGCAGCGCAATCACTGCCCTCCATGCAAACCTGGACATATGGAAGTCGTTAATCTAGAAAATATAGTTCTTCCTTAACAACAGAATGTGTTGTGTTATAACATGAGTGTGTCTATACACAGACTGTCTGACAGCATGATGCACTAGCATTTTAGGATTGTACGTGTTTAATTTTTTTTAAATGTTAAATCACTTTGAAAGACGCCTTCATGGGTTACTAATTACTGTAGCGCACAGACAACCCAAAGCAACACAGAAACGACGACAGCGCCTAGCCATTCACACCAGAACCAGACATAGAACGATCCATCCACATCCCAAAAATGGATATTTCAAGCAAGCCTATATACTAACTCCGCAGTTCAGGAGGACTGGAATGATGCAAACAACTTTTTATTTGCATCTAAAATACTTACATCGAATTTCTTCAAGTCCAATTCAGCATCATCAGAAAGACGACGCTTAAGCAAAGTTCCGATTGCGAGTAAAATAATGAAGACAAAGCCGGAGATAACCACACCAATGATAACTTTCCCAACCGTACCAATCACTTCAACCTCCTCCTCATCTTCTGGTACGAAACCTTCTCCGTCAGTAACTACAATATACACGGCAACAACTTTCAAGTTAGGTTCCAAAACAAGTCATATAATACACTATCTTGTAATCATCAAGCTAATTTATAGATCGCCGGAAGACTTCTGCAGCCAATAACATCATAGGTTATTGCCGTTGGAACGATATATTGGAGGCACGAACCGTTGTGATATGGTCAGTTGACAAACCGCCAGCTACATGTCATATTATTTCAAACCATTTAGAAAACAGTCAGTAAAAATGTGTACTCCTAGTGCACTTAACTAATTACAACAGTAACACTACTTTCACCAAAATTTGATAAAAGTGTCAAACTTACACCCGAACAAAACAACGAATGTTGCTTAAAACTGTAAAGCTATTTCTAACTTCTTTACGGAATGACATTTTTATCAGGAGCACCCCGGAAGTACATGTGGTTACTATTGATTAACATATAATTTATTATGTCATAAAATTGTCATAATCAGCAAAATCAGCAGTATGAAATTATCATAATTGCATAAAATAATATTTAAAATAAAATACAATGTTTTGAGAGAGCTCCAAATAACGTGCGTCCGAATTTAAAGATGTCCGGAAACTACTACAGTAAACTATAAAATATAACGCTCTAGAGAATAAATTTGTGATTCATTTTGTTACTAATTATACCCTATCGACTTTAAGAATTGATGAATTAATAAATCATGTCGATAAATCTCGATTGACATCGTTTATTTCATGACCCGTACGATTTCTAAAATACGAATATATGCGATGACTTCGCTTATCTCCCTTGATTACGAATGCGCGAGCCGTATTTCACAAACTGTGATTCGGCTGTGAAAGGTTCCACTATTGTAATGAGAGCAATTCAGATGATTTTCACAAGTGTAATTACATAAGTAGGCTCCTTGCTTAGACGGCGACTTTGTGTAAAGCCGAAAAATAGTTCAAGTGTGAAAAATAGTCCCTTGATAGTGTCAGTATATCGAGTATTAATTACTGTGTAAACACTCGATTCGTTCCCATTATTTTGCTGTCGGTGTCGGTAAGTGAATATGTCGTTATAACGGATACAATTAACGTTGTATAGAATTCGTCCCCACCAATTGGTGTCGTTATAACGAAATTGTCGGTATATCGGATGTCGTTGTAACGAGTCCTGACTGTATTTGAAAATCAAGGAACCTGATAGATAATCGCTCACGGGACAACCTAGTAACGGCCTACAAATATGTTTATTTACCTGGTAATGCTTGTCTAACTCTGTAATACATTGTACTGAATGGGTAACCATCTTTAGAACCACTTCCAACCAAACTCTGCAGTATTTCTTCTACGTCATCGTACATTTCATCCTCTACCATTACCTCATTTCTCCCCAATCTCTCCAGGAAAACTTCCGCGTCAACATACACAGGACCAGATCTGATAAGGACAAAACAAATTAATACTGTGGTTCAAATAACCCTACTTACCTTATCTTTGCCCCTACTCTAAACATTTGATAAGCCTTTTGCTGGACTTCATCACGTATCGTTGATTTCCCTGGGCATAAAATTATTAAATAAAAGCTCCGCGAGTCGCATGCACATTTGTCATGGAAAACTATCCACTATTGGGCTACATATCGACTCACAAGAGTTCTCTAGTCATCTAAACTAAAAACGACAAAGTGATGCTCTGGACAAAAACATGTCACAGCAAGAAACATGCATACCTATCTTGGAGTCATTAATACTTATGGTGACAAAGTTATGCCACGGACAAGAAATGCTTATAAAATCAATCAAAGGGACAAAAATAAAAAATGGCACAAGGTAGAGTTACGATTCTTGTGTACTGCACTTGAACTTTTGGTAAGAAACATGCATACCAAATTTCAAGTCATTCAACCTCTTGGTGACAAAGTTATCCCCCGGACAAGAAATGCTCTAATAAAATCAATTAAAGGGAAATAATTCAAAAACTATGACAGGTAGAGTTATGGTTCTTGCGCACTGCACTTCGGCTTATTGTAAGAAACATGCAGCCGCCGCCAAAGTAACACCTATATGTCGCTTTTTCAGGCGACACAAAAAACAAAATGTTTTTCCTATTTTTGCAACCATATTTTTTCAGAATGTTACCAGGGCAACACTAAGAATTTGTTTTGGCCTAAATACACGACGTATTGTATATATTTTAAACAATCTATGGATGTGTGACCATATGGTGATGTAGACCCTATTAACTACATTTGTATACGGAGTAGCTCACGCATCACCATACGGCGATTCGTTTTCTTTACAAATCGGAATGCTCGCAAGGTCATACGGTCATATTATCCATGAGGAAACATTTGTCGTACGTGTAAGCTATATAGCGTTATATAACGTTTCAGAACTTTAGTGTTTCATTTCAAGGATTTAATGGGAGTTCCTAGTGCATTTATTGGCTAAACCTCGGCAGGAAACACAAGAAGTAAATGATACTTTCTCAGCGCTTATGGCTAATGGTAAGCACTTGTAATATGTTGCAATAACACTATAACACTGGCACTCAGAACCAAATATACATGTAGACCAAAACATGTATGGGGTGATAGTAGTTTTGCATTATACACCATCACAACATTGGTCTATTCAAATATTTCTATTTAATACTTCAGAGGCTGGTTAGACGAACCGACTGCCAAACATTACCAGAACACGGTACGAAAATGTCCTAAAACACAACACATTACATCTCAAACAGATGTTAATAATTCAAAACCTATGCTCATCAACTTTTGATAATGTAAAACATCTTTGTGGGAATTCTCATTGAGGTTCTACGTGTTTAGTGTTTGAACTTAAAGAAAGGGAAACCATGTGACCATATCTTAGAGAAAAGACTAATTAAAGACTCACCTAAATCTGATTATTGCGACTTTGCGAAATCCTGGTGTACGACTGAATACAGAAGTTAACTGAAAAATAAACTTGTAAATATTATAATCTTTCTTTGATATAATGGACTCGTAACATACCACGACAAGTTATTGATTCATGTATGTCGGTATTTATATTACAAACGGTAGTATCTGCTCGAGGAAGGAGAAAATAATGGCGAAAACAGTCAACTGCACATTAATGGTCATGTCAATTAATCAATCGACTATTTGTCTTAAACAAGCCAATGCTATTAGATACCAATATGCTGTTTTTGTATTAGATATACTAGTATCTGTATTTTTAATTAACCTTTCTCCAAACATATACTGCTATTGAAAATACAAATTTATTCTATGTCTCTATCCTTGTTATACGATGTTATTATTATCTTATTGATTATTATGCTGACCGGAACGTATCAATCATGTTTATTATTATAACTTGTTGTATGGTGCGGGATTGTTTACCGGATACCCACTATTTTCCGCTAGTACGGTCGTGCTTTTCTGTAATTAAATTGTTAGGATATTTTAAACTGTTAAAACAACAAGATACAACGGAAAACATGTAGCTTTTGTGGGTCTCCAGTAAATAATCTCGCGCAATACAATACCATTTGTATTATGTACATATATTGTGAAATGCTTTATAACTTGTTTGTATATATGTGTGATTCATGGGCCAATGGCCTAAATCTTGAAAAAAAACTGAAAACTGAAAAAAAACTGATATCTAACAACCCCAGGCGGCCACAGTTGATATATCCCTTGACTATCTGCTTACATACTTGTAGTCAGCGGTGCTGTTTATTTATCACTGCATTCCTTACACACAGTGATGAAGTCACATTGATACCGAATATTGATACATTGATAGTCATATTTGTGCAACCTTCGATTTGGGACGATGGCAGAGTTGTTTCATTGTAAAATGCGTTCATACTATGTAGGCGATGCATGGTACCATAAAGGGTAGGCCAGACAGCTTGAATACAACAACTGGTTCAAACTAACTTTAAAAGCTACCCATAATACCACACATACCTGACAACTCACTACCCATAATACCGAACATACCTGACAAACTTACTACCCATAATGCCACACATACCTGACAAACTTACTACCCATAATACCACACATACCTGACAAACTTACTACCCATAATACCTCATAGACCTGACAAACTTACTACCCATAATACCTCATAGACCTGACAAACTCACTACCCATAATACCACACAGACCTGACAAACTTACTACCCATAATACCTCATAGACCTGACAAACTTACTACCCATAATACCACACAGACCTGACAAACTTACTACCCATAATACCACACATACCTGACAAACTTACCACCCATAATACCACATAGACCTGACAAACTTACTACCCATAATACCACACATACCTGACAAACTTACTACCCATAATACCTCATAGACCTGACAAACTTACTACCCATAATACCACACAGACCTGACATACTCACTACCCATAATACCACACAGACCTGACAAACTTACTACCCATAATACCACACATACCTGACAAACTTACTACCCAAAATACCACATAGACCTGACAAACTTACTACCAACAATACCACACATACCTGACAAACTTACTACCCATAATACTACACAGACCTGACAAACTTACTACCAATAATACCACATAAACCTGACAAACTTACTACCCATAATACCACACATACCTGACAAACTTACTACCCATAATACCACATAGACCTGACAAACTTACTACCCATAATACCACACAGACCTGACAAACTTACTACCCATAATACCACACAGACCTGACAAACTTACTACCTATAATACCACACATACCTGACAAACTTACTACCCATAATACCACATAGACCTGACAAACTTACTACCCATAATACCACACAGACCTGACAAACTTACTACCCATAATACCACACAGACCTGACAAACTTACTACCCAAAATACCACATAGACCTGACAAACTTACTACCAACAATACCACACATACCTGACAAACTTACTACCCATAATACCACACAGACCTGACAAACTTACTACCAATAATACCACACATACCTGACAAACTTACTACCCATAATACCTCATAGACCTGACAAACTTACTACCTATAATACCACACAGACCTGACATACTCACTACCCATAATACCACACAGACCTGACAAACTTACTACCCATAATACCACACAGACCTGACAAACTTACTACCCATAATACCACACAGACCTGACAAACTTACTACCTATAATACCACACATACCTGACAAACTTACTACCCATAATACCACATAGACCTGACAAACTTACTACCCATAATACCACACAGACCTGACAAACTTACTACCCATAATACCACACAGACCTGACAAACTTACTACCCAAAATACCACATAGACCTGACAAACTTACTACCAACAATACCACACATACCTGACAAACTTACTACCCATAATACCACACAGACCTGACAAACTTACTACCAATAATACCACACATACCTGACAAACTTACTACCCATAATACCTCATAGACCTGACAAACTTACTACCTATAATACCACACAGACCTGACATACTCACTACCCATAATACCACACAGACCTGACAAACTTACTACCCATAATACCACACAGACCTGACAAACTTACTACCCATAATACCACACAGACCTGACAAACTTACTACCCATAATACCACATAGACCTGACAAACTTACTACCCATAATACCACATAGACCTGACAAACTTACTACCCATAATGCCACACATACCTGACAAACTTACTACCCATAATACCACACAAACCTGACAAACTTACTACCCATAATACCTCATAGACCTGACAAACTTACTACCCATAATACCTCATAGACCTGACAAACTCACTACCCATAATACCACACAGACCTGACAAACTTACTACCCATAATACCTCATAGACCTGACAAACTTACTACCCATAATACCACACAGACCTGACAAACTTACTACCCATAATACCACACATACCTGACAAACTTACCACCCATAATACCACATAGACCTGACAAACTTACTACCCATAATACCTCATAGACCTGACAAACTTACTACCCATAATACCACACAGAGCTGACAAACTTACTACCCATAATACCACACATACCTGACAAACTTACTACCCAAAATACTACATAGACCTGACAAACTTACTACCAACAATACCACACATACCTGACAAACTTACTACCCATAATACTACACAGACCTGACAAACTTACTACCAATAATACCACATAAACCTGACAAACTTACTACCCATAATACCACACATACCTGACAAACTTACTACCCATAATACCACATAGACCTGACAAACTTACTACCCATAATACCACACAGACCTGACAAACTTACTACCCATAATACCACACAGACCTGACAAACTTACTTACTATAATACCACACATTCCTGACAAACTTACTACCCATAATACCACATATACCTGACAAACTTACTACCCATAATACCACACAGACCTGACAAACTTACTACCCATAATACCACACAGACCTGACAAACTTACTACCCAAAATACCACATAGACCTGACAAACTTAACAATACCACACATACCTGACAAACTTACTACCCATAATACCACACAGACCTGACAAACTTACTACCAATAATACCACATAGACCTGACAAACTTACTACCCATAATACCACACATACCTGACAAACTTACTACCCATAATACCACATAGACCTGACAAACTTACTACCCATAATACCACACATACCTGACAAACTTACTACCCATAACACCACATAGACCTGACAAACTTACTACCCATAATACCACACAGACCTGACAAACTTACTACCCATAATACCACACATACCTGCCAAACTTACTACCTATAATACCACACAGACCTGACATACTCACTACCCATAATACCACACACACCTGACAAACTTACTACCTATAATACCATACCACACATACCTGACAAACTTACTACCCATAATACCACATAGACCTGACAAACTTACTACCCATAATACCACACAGAACTGACAAACTTACTACCTATAATACCACACAGACCTGACATACTCACTACCCATAATACCACACACAACTGACAAACTTACTACCTATAATACCATACCACACATACCTGACAAACTTACTACCCATAATACTAAACATACCTGACAAACTTACTACCCATAATACCACACATACCTGACAAACTTACTACCCATAATACCACACATAGCTGACAAACCTACTACCCATAATACCACACAGGCCTGACAAACTTACTACCCATAATACCACATAGACCTGACAAACTTACTACCCATAATACCACACAGACCTGACAAACTTACTACCCATAATACCACATAGACCTGACAAACTTACTACCCATAATACCACCCAGACCTGACAAACTTACTACCCATAATACCTCATAGACCTGACAAACTTACTACCTATAATACCACACAGACCTGACATACTCACTACCCATAATACCACACAGACCTGACAAACTTACTACCCATAATACCACACAGACCTGACAAACTTACTACCCATAATACCACACAGACCTGACAAACTTACTACCCATAATACCACATAGACCTGACAAACTTACTACCCATAATACCACATAGACCTGACAAACTTACTACCCATAATACCACACAGACCTGACATACTCACTACCCATAATACCACACAGACCTGACAAACTCACTTCCCATAATACCACACATACCTGACAAACTTACTACCCATAATACCACATAGACCTGACAAACTTACTACCCATAATACCACACATAGACCTGACAAACTTACTACCCATAATACCACACAGACCTGACAAACTTACTACCCATAATACCACATAGACCTAACAAACTTACTACCTATAATACCACACAGACCTGACAAACTTACTACCCATAATACCACACATACCTGATAAACTTACTACCCGTAATACCACACATACCTGACAAACTTACTACCCGTAATACCACACAGACCTGACAAACTTACTACCCATAATACCACATAGACCTAACAAACTTACTACCCATAATACCACACAGACCTGACAAACTTACTACCCATAATACCACACATACCTGACAAACTTACTACCCATAATACCACACATACCTGACATACTCACTACCCGTAATACCACACAGACCTGACAAACTTACTACCTATAATACCACACATACCTGACAAACTTACTACCCATAATACCACACATACCTGACAAACTTACTACCCATAATACCACACATACCTGACAAACTTACTACCCATAATACCACATAGACCTGACATACTCACTACCCGGAATACCACACAGACCTGACAAACTTACTACCCATAATACCACACATACCTGACAAACGTACTACCCATAATACCACATAGACCTGACAAACTTACTACCCATAATACCACACAGACCTGATAAACTTACTACCCATAATACCACACAGACCTGACATACTCACTACCCATAATACCACACAGACCTGACAAACTCACTACCCATAATACCACACAGACCTGACAAACTTACTACCCATAATACCACCCAGACCTGACAAACTTACTACCCGTAATACCACATAGACCTGACAAACTTACCATATTAATCATGTCATCTTTTAACTCCTTATATTCACTTGTTTTATCTTCCCTATAGTTGTTATGCCAATTAATTAGCAGTAAGAATGTGATAGGAATTCTTCTGTAAAACACGCGTATATCATCTGGAATGGCTGTAATACAGAAAATATAGATTCCATAAAATTTCAGCCTCCAGACTTGGAATGAGGTTGCTATTGGAAATCGCGTTCGACCAAACTTCAGTGAAGAACAATGATCAGTGACGAAATGTGTCTACATATTCTGAAAATTTATGGACTTACAATGACGAATATAGTAAATAGAGCATGTTTCGGGTATTTATTATATTATTATTATTATACCACATTTATATAGCACTTTTATCATGTAATTACACGTTCAAAAGTGCTTTGCAATCACATTTAAGACATGGTTAAAACAATTTTACATAGATATATGCATGCAAACATAACAACAAATGTATATATATATTAAAGTTTAAGGCTAAAATCCTCCCTCAAATACCCCCTAAAATGGGTGTTTCAAGAGCAGCGTCACATACCACTGCCACGAGAAACTAACTCAAAAGGAATAGTGATACTTCCTTTAAGGAGGCAGGAGACCCCCGATTTATTTACTACTGTATTTATTGATCAGTCCTCATATAATTATTCCAAAGACAAGAAAATGTTACCAGGATATATGTGCCTTTGTGACCAGCGTAAAATGGGTACTTAACACGGACTTACATGGTAGATCACACGAAGTGAAGCAGTAAGGGTTAGGCCCGGATACTGTTCTCTCGGAATTATGCTGGCCCAACGTCCCACTGTTGCCTACTAGTCCACCCCAAGAAAACAAGAAGAATACACAGTTTCCGTCAATATTTAAATCGTTGTCATCGCCTGTGTTCATCGCTCGTGTAAATGAAACAGTAGCAACACCATCAACGTAACTTCCGCTAATATTTGAAACGTCCTGTGACTCGTCAACATCAGGGGGCGCATATTCTCGGATATGCCTGAAATTAAAAATATGTTAAAATCTCTACTTAAAAATCATGATGCTGAATTGTGGACAGTAAGCTTGTAACAAAAGGCTATCCAGCATTGTGATGAGGCAACAGCGAATTTACGTCTTTATAATACCAGTATTTAAAATACCGGGTGTTAAAAAAGTTCGTTCTCAATGTTTAAGTTTCAATAGTTTAATTTCTTGATGTCAGAAGATTGTACAATTTTCAGATTAAATTTCAGAGGATTCTACCATTCTCATATATTTCGAGCATTAAATGAAGCTGTAAAGTGTAAGAAATTGAAACAGTACACTGCGTACATGGCTCATTCCACATAGTTGAATAAAATTGTCTTACATGTCCCTTCACTAAACTAATACTTATAACGGTTTTGGTATCATAATAGTTCGATAGTCTAAGTTTAGTCAATATTGACTTCACATCACTGCACCAATTGTTTGTACATCGTTCATAATCCATCGTAAACACTCTTTTCAACAAACGATTGTCATCCACAAGTGTAAGTTTTTTCCATAATCTAATTGCACAAACCCATCGTCTGTAATTACTTGGTATCCACCCTGTATTCCCATGTATCGCTAAGATTGGTGCGAATCCAGCGCCTTTTGCAAGTTTATCACAATTAAATGAAAAATCACATTTACAATGAAATGTTACACCTAGATATTTATATGTATCGACTGTTTCTAGGAAATTATCACCGATGGTGAAAATGAAATCTGTCTGTTTTGCATTTCCCTTTCTAAAATGCACACACTTAGATTTGTCAGTGTTAAAGAGCACTCACCAACGTTTGCACCAACTATGAAGCTGGTTCAGCATTTGTTGTAAGTCGTCTTCCGAATTGGCTAGTAGAACAATGTCATCCGCGTACAACAATAGTGATATCATAGTCTCTCCAACTTGGACACCAAGGCCGAGGTCATTGACCTCTTTGACGAGGTCATTTGCAAAAATCGAGAATAAAGTCGGTGATAGATTGTCTCCCTGATTAACACCCGTTTTGCAGTCAAACCAGTCGGTATATTTGTCATTTATGCGTACACGTGCAGTCGAATGCTGATATATACTTTTTATATACCACGGTACACCACTAACTTTGTTAAAAGACTTACAGCTGTGGTATAGTGGTCAGAATATAATTGGAAAAAAAACTCAACCAGGCTGTTCTTTAAAAACGACGACAAAGACTTGATATTTGACTAGAATTAGAGAAATATGAAGACCATGCAAAATAACAACTTGAATTGAGAAGGCATGCTTGGTGCTGGACTGCTCAGCAAGGAATGGCGAGAAAGTATTTATAGTAACATGGCAATTCCAAGGGTTTCATTGAGGGACATCATGTATAGTATAGTTTGCTTTTACGACAGTTTACTTCAAAGTAATTAGAAGCAGGAATAAAGTGAATAAAATACCGATATTTCGGATTGCACCGCGGTATCGTACCGCAGGAAAATACTACCTCGGTTACCGGTAGACACCGGTAATACCACGCACCACTAGCATGAATTGTATCTATATTATAATTTTGCTGTTCTAGAAAGGGCTTATTATTTGTTTGGTTTGAATCGCGATAGTTGTCTTACCTATCACTGACAGTTACCACATCGTCCCGTATCCATGCAATATACCCATCAGCATTGGCACCAAACTAAAAATTAATAAATAAATACATGGTTCAATGATTATAATGAAAAAAAATTATTACCTATGAAAGAAC
This sequence comes from Spisula solida, assembly GCA_947247005.1. Classification (NCBI taxonomy): domain Eukaryota; kingdom Metazoa; phylum Mollusca; class Bivalvia; order Venerida; family Mactridae; genus Spisula; species Spisula solida. The sequence continues at coordinate 14,976,423 of OX365948.1, read as the reverse complement.
GTGGTTATCTTATTTAGTAGAGGGTTTTATCGGAGATTAAATAAGATTTCCGAGAGTTTGATCTCTATATGTTTTGTATCATAGTTTTTTATTTTTTATTTTTTGTGTGAATATATTACGATTAACATTGCTCTAGATGTACTTGATACAACTTATTTGTAAAAACGGAATAAAGTCAGACGAAGAGCTTATACATGTACTGCCTATATACTGGTATTGTATTTACCATCCTTCTTTCGCTGTTCATGCCTATAGCAAGCCATTGATTCTGTGGTATCTTTGCTGAGATTGTAAACTTCATATCATTCGTTGCCATCTGGTACACCCAAATAGCAGTATAGTCTGTTGATGGGGAGGTCCATCTACCGTCACATCGACTTCCGGTGGTCGGAGGAACAGAAACTCTGGGATCGACTGTAAACAAACGTAAAGTTCATCTAACATTCCATCAATTACACTGACAATACTGCAACATTACCAAAAATAGTTCAAAGTGAAAGGATGCGAGCTTTCCCCGACTGGTTTACATTTTATAGCTATTTTTCCTTTGGCATCCAATTTTTAATAAGCACTTTTGAAAGCCGTATTAACTCCGTTCTCTTAATACTCAAACTAAGCATTTTAAGTTTTGGTGTAATGTTCAATGTTTTACATAATACATGTAGAACGAAACCTTTGAATCTCGTAATAATGAGTATTTTACGTAACTTACCGAAGAAATTCATTACAAGGCTTCCACGGTGCCCATACGATGAGCCCTGGTGGTCATTTCCGTGGTACTTTAACTCGTCAGCTCTGTAAGGGTTAAGATTTGAAGGGAACGGACCACGATGTTCATACCCTGAGGCTGGACTGTGATGAATGTTTCCTGCCACTTGACCACGTGCCCAAATTACTTGCATCGCAGAATTTGTTATGTTGTGGTCTGCGTGGTCAAAGCCTACATAAATAAAAATACGTAGTAATAACTATTAAAAATATTGCTGACCATTGCAAACTGATAATGTGGCCACACAACACACGGATTTATCATACGAAGGCTCAGGTATTAAGCCGAAACGTTGGTAACAATAAAGATGTAAAACACATCCGTTATAAGTCTGGTCGTTCCACTAACTTACTTAATTATTCATAATTGTACTCAATGCTTATGTTTAATAGCAAAATTTTATTATGAACACATTTTATCCCCCATGTAATTACCATGCATCTCTTTTATCTATTTTTTTTTCAGAAAAAAACAATGTAAGGTCTAATTTTTGTTAAAGACCATCTTGAAAAATAGAACACTGTCACAAAACCCTGTCTCAAAAACTACGAAGTTTATACGACATCAGACTAAATTCAATGATATTTTTAAAACATGTCAAAAGAGAACACCTGTCAATATTGACCACTTTTTGTAGTACATGTGGGTGGTCTTTACAGCCGGACAAATTTGACTGTATACACGCATAATCTTATCTTAATGGAATAAAAACCTGTCAGTTTTTTCCGGAACACAATTGTAGTGATTCCACCATTTTCATCACCGACCGCCGCAGTCAAGCTGTCTTGTCCATGGTAGAAGGAATCAAAACGAGGCGTGGACCTGTCACGTGTGTAGTAGTCTCCTATACGAGAATATTGTCCCCTAGCAGACCCTATCACTATGTCTGTACAATCCATGGGGTGTAAAGTATCTGCATCAAATATGAAAATAAATACATTTGTATTACAGCAAGGCTACGTTTCATCGAAATAGCCAGGTTCCGAATTAAAGGCGAATTAGCCGTTCCAAGTTCTATGCGAATTAAACCAGGTATTCGAATAAAGCATTTCATAAGAAAACAATTTTTATATAGAGAACCTGAGATATATTTTGATATAATACCGAGTATTCAAAGAAGAGATAATTGAATTATTATTGTTAGTCCATGATGGATGTATTTAACTCGATGTTTTACTTATCTAGGGCTCAGTGCGAATCAGTTGTAACTACATATGATTTTAGATGGAGTTACAACTGTTTTGCACTAAGCCCTCGTTATACCTTTATAGGGGTCTATAATTATCCCGTGACCACCATTTATCAACATCGACATAATAATTATTTTAAAACTAAGATCAATTGGTTATCTATTAAGTGTACATATACCTCCTGTAGTTGGACTATTTCCGGCTGGCAATCTTCCACATTTTCTAGTGCCTTCGCCTTCACCCTCGCCCTCTCCGTCGCCTTCACCCTCGCCCTCTCCTTCGCCTTCACCCTCGCCTTCACCCTCGCCTTCACCCTCGCCCTCTCCTTCGCCTTCGCCCTCTCCTTCGCCTTCACCCTCGCCCTCTCCTTCACCCTCGCCCTCTCCTTCGCCTTCACCCTCGCCTTCTCCTTCGCCTTCACCCTCACCTTCGCCCTCGCCTTCACCCTCTCCTTCACCCTCTCCTTCACCCTCGCCCTCTCCTTCACCCTCGCCTTCTCCTTCGCCCTCTCCTTCACCCTCGCCCTCTCCTTCACCCTCTCCTTCGCCTTCGCCTTCACCCTCTCCTTCGCCTTCGCCCTCTCCTTCGCCTTCACCCTCTCCTTCACCATCGCCCTCTCCTTCGCCTTCGCCTTCACCCTCTCCTTCGCCTTCGCCCTCTCCTTCGCCTTCACCCTCCCCTTCGCCCTCTCCTTCACCCTCGCCCTCAGCGTCGCTATCACCGTTGTCTGGAAATGGTGGCAATTCCGGGAATAGACGACACCCAGATCTATAATCTGCAAAGTTAATAAAATTGAAATAATTTACAATCCATCAGAACAATATTTCAATATGCTGCGTATGCAGTGTATCAAAAACATAATTAATACCTCGTAAATTTAAAACAAACCACACCATGCTCGTGCATGTATATTGCCATCTGATTACAAGCATCTTCACATTATGTGCACTACTATACAATCATGTGGATGATCATGTCCTTCGGTCATAAAGGTGCATGTTGTGTAAAAATAATAAAAAAGTTTTCATTTCATATTAATGCATACTATAAACGCTATCGACCATGACCTGCTTATTGACCACCATGGTGATCCAGCTTGATTGTAGGGCTCGTATAACACGACAATGACACGGTGTCCCATCTGTGTGACGCAATAAGTGAATGCACGAAGAGTGTTTTTGGGAGTCACACGAATGATTAAATGCATGCAATGTCAAAGTGTTGCCTCAACAGATTAAGATATTTTTTTGGAACCCTGAGACATACCTAGAGGTCTCCAACCAATGCCCACCCAACTGTTTGTCTTCACTTGTAGCATCACCTCGATCTCATCTGTATCCTAGTGTAAAAACAAGCAGACTCTTTTACGTAGGACAGGTATAATTATATAATTATCCAACTATAATCACAGTGAGGCATGACACCTAGTATCCATGTGGAGTTTCATGTAAGTGCAGCCAACAGATATGGAGAACAAGCATGGACATCCATCCAGACAGACATCCAGCACAAAATTAATATATCACACAACTGTAAAATTATGTGGGAGACATAAGAAAAACAATAATGAATTCTTTATTTAATATAGAGACTCAATGTTCATTTTGTGGAGACTCACTATAGTTCTTGTACAAAGGACTTGGAAGAAAGTAAACAAACCAGAAATGAGAATGGTCAGATTTTAACTTAATTTAATTGATTTAAGGTATGTCAACTTGATATGCCACGTTTGTTTTGTAACTTACATGTAATATTTTATGAAATATTTTGAACTCATCTGTTCTAGTTACACTGGTCTCTATATAGTCATCCATGTTGATGGTAGCTATGGAGGTCACTGTGGATTCTGCAAACACAGATTCAGGAATACAGAGGTGCTAGTATACTTCTGTGTGTAGTCAGCAGTTCGATGTGAACGTGAGATTTTACTGTAACCAGATTCCACATAAAATTGGAAACATTTCCGTTCTGGAGTGCATGTTCACTAGTATGACCATGACATTCTAAGGATGACGGGAGGACAAGAGCAACAATTACCACTGTTCTTACAGTAAAACTTTCTATTCTTTAACCCCAACCACCGGCGAGGGTTTATATATACGATTCTTTGTATTATATTTGTATCGTCCACTTCATACTAAAAAAAGACCTTTACACAAAAGCTGCTGCCACTGTGTCATTTCGATTGGGGATGTCGTTGTGGCGTATGGTTGTTCTTAGCATTTATTGTGTGTTGGTGTGTGCTCTGGTAATGTTGAAATGACTAAGGTGCCAGGCTGTTGGAGCAAAGAACCACGTTTTCTGGTCATTTTTGTAGCTTCCTTTGCTCGGTGTGACTTGTGTTCTGTATCAGTTCTTTATTGCGTATACTGTGCCTTTTCTTTTCTTTCTTGTCGCGTCTGTGGCATGCTTCTGTGTGAGCTGTCGTTATTGCTGAATGATACTTTCCCTGTCCTTGTGGCATGCTTCTGTGTGAGCTGTCGTTATTGCTGAATGATACTTTCCCTGTCCTTGTGGCATGATTCTGTGTGAGTTGTTGTTATTGCTGAATGATGCTTGCCCTGTCCTTGTGGCATGCTTCTGTGTGAGTTGTTGTTATTGCTGAATGCTGAATGATGCTTTCCCTGTCCTTGTGGTGTGCTACTGTATGAGCTGTTGTTATTGCTGAATGATGCTTTCCCTGTCCTTCTGGCATGCTTCTGTGTGAGCTGTTGTTATTGCTGAATGATGCTTTCCCTGTCCTTGTGGTGTGCTACTGTATGAGCTGTTGTTATTGCTGAATGATGCTTTCCCTGTCCGTCTGGTGTGTACTGTGTGAGCTGTTGTTATTGCTGAATGATGCTTTCCCTGTTCTTCTGGTGTGCTACTGTGTGAGCTGTTGTTATTGCTAAATGATGCTTTCCCTGTCCTTGTGGCATGCTTCTGTGTGAGCTGTTGTTATTGCTAAATGATGCTTTCCCTGTCCGTCTGGTGTGTACTGTGTGAGCTGTTGTTATTGCTGAATGATGCTTTCCCTGTCCTTGTGGCATGCTTCTGTGTGAGTTGTTGTTATTGCTGAATGATGCTTTCCCTGTCCTTGTGGCATGCTACTGTGTGAGCTGTTGTTATTGCTAAATGATACTTTCCCTGTCCGACTTATTATTTTCATCATTCCACGACTGCAATGTTGTTATCGTCGTCGAAAACTTTCAACACAATTGTTTCAATTAATTTTGACTTAACATACACTTACATACCTAAATATTTAGTTCAATTTATAAATAACACTCCGCCATTATTCGAAACTAGCATCATTTGCACCTTTAAAAGTCTCATATGTGCAACTTTTTCTAATGGGCACATCTATTCTATCAAATAATTTGTATTATCTGAGATTGTATAAACAATTAGTACTATTGTTGAATGTCTTCCTTTTAAATACACGTTGTGTTACGCTTAATGAAATGAGCCGGAGAAAGCAAATATTTTTAACATCATCGTGACAATATGTTAGTTTGGGTACACTTACCCTTTTCGCATTTTCTACCAAAATATCCCGGCCTACAGTAACATTGATTCTTGGGATATGTTGATGATACACCATATTCACATATCCCACCATGTAAACAATCGCCAGGAACAAGACATTCCTCTAAAATGCAAAATATCATCAATATTATTGAAATACTAGTATAAAATATGTTATGTTAAAGATAATAAAAGATCGCGATGTTTTGCGCAAGTACTTATATTCGAAAGCAAATATTACCACGCATGTTATTTAATTAACATGCGTGATATTACGTTCATTTAAACATAAGTGCGTACAAACGCAACAACAAAACCAAGTTTTTTAAGCAGGCATATAATTATAATTTTGGTTGACAGGAAATATAATCCCCTAATCCTTATCAAATTGGTGCTGCAGGCTGAACAAGGGTAAATGACCTCGTTTCACGCTGGTCTTAAACATGTTGAATACTATTTTCCAGCTGACCATTATGAGAGTTGAACATACAGTATATATGCGTTGATAAGACGTACCGGAGGGTGGACCGGAACTTTGTGTTCCAGGACGCCTTATGGGCGGTTATACACGATAGCTCGTCAGACTGAAAATCCACCGAACTACCCAATGTACTTGCCAGATGTCTGACTATTTACCTTCAAACTGACATGATTGTCCCACAAATGGATGATCACAGTAACATTGTCCGTCCATATATAATCCATGATTGGAACAGCGATCATAATCGATTTCTGAAATAGAAGACATAACAGATAAAGTAGCCTAAATGTTTAGCAAGTTCTCTTGGTCTAAATTTAGATCAGATATATAGACCATAATGATTGTGTAAAACACGTATCAGATTCTGATGTGTTTAGATGGACAAATACCATGCCACAGACTAATCCAAGCCGGTGTGATTGCTCTATTGACCACCATGTAACACATGGTGGCACCACATAGCTCAGTCTGATAAACGGTTTTACAAAATTTGTCTTCAATAAACGAAGGATACCACTAAACTTTCATTTACATCAAGCATGCACTAATCAGTAGAATAAATACACAGATAGACAAAATTGTAATGCCTTCCTCTATAATCTACAAAACCCTTAAAGCCGATTTAGGGACTAGAATAAATAATCTGCGACTGTCTCGGTCGGTCACCAAACAGCGTGCAAGTATTGACAGAGTAGGTATTTGTTATGTACATTGAATGGTGGGAACTATTTTCTCACCTTCGTGTATATTAACATCAGCGCATGAATAGAATACATAATCGCCATGGTTACACCTCCCAGAATTCCATTCGGCAGCTTGACGGACTATTTGTATGGAACAATTCATACACACAATGTCTGGTAATGTAACCGTATGTGACAGTTTACTGAAAAACAGATCAAAATTAATAATTATTTGTGATATATACCACTAAAAGCCATACAAAACAATATTTTAGTTAAGACGATATATTTCTTCTCCGGATAACATGTTTTACCCGTTTATGTTTTAACGGTGATGCATGGCCATGTTATTTTAGCTTATACATATTTTAAAGCTCGCAGCATCGAATTCTAAAAATTGTAACAAATTGTTTCCCCTATTACACACGTTTATTTAAAGTAAAGTACATGTAGTTCTACGCTGAATAATGCAATCATCGTCGTTATTTACTACCATCAGAGTTCATTACGTTAAAGGGACTGCCTCACGTATTGGTGTATTGCAAAAATAAAATTAAATTGTCAAATATTCATGTAATTCTGGTATAGTTTCCTGTATATGCCATAAACAAACACATTGACATAAAAATAACTTGGGAAACATCGGCATTTTGTAGTAATTTAGCATTTTACACCCAAAATTCTATAGGGTATTAATACCCTATAGAATTAGCACTACTATCACTTAAATTGCCTGAAATGTGTTTGCATTCGATGAAAACGAGTTGCAAACGAACCGAATACCTCTCAGATGTTTAGGCTTTAGTTTGTTGAAGTTACAGTTCGATCATGTCTGAATTACATAATTCATAGAACATCTTGGAAGGAAACTCTGCGATATTTTCAAACAGAAAAATACTGAGTGCCAAATATCAAGAGTGATTTAAAGTGCTTACATGCCATAAATCTTTCATAAAGCAACCACCAGTGACTTTCTATTATATAAATACTTGGTTAGGTAGGAAAATTACGTCATACAAAATTTTAGCCCGATCTGTGAGGCAGCACCTTTAATAATGTACCTTTTATACGTATAAGTATAAGCCATATTGCCGCTGAAAGTTATTCAATGTAGATTTGACAGTGTACACTTTGTTTTCATTACTTACGTTGGGTCATCCAGGAATTCGAATCCAGGTGTAAACTCATGGATGACGTCCTCATACTCATCTAGTAAATTCAGTCTAACACCTCCCTAAGTAGAGTAGAAATAAAAAACCTATTATTACGCTTTATCTATATATCACTAGTACTGTGTTTTAAGGTTGGTGAACCCTGTCCTAAATATGTATATATCTATGTATGCGCTGTATTACAAATATGTCTTTTTTACAGAAACAAGTGGAAATATTGCTAACATGACTGGTATGTAAAGAGACATGGACGTTAGTAATGACACAGACACTCGATGATATAGAAAGAGACTGCGAATTTGAGACTTACAACTAAAAACATTCTGGTAACCGCCTTATGGAAGAGAATCATTAAGTAAGTCATGAAAGTTTCTGTCATGGTATATTTCACACTAAGCCCCCCATACTGATCAGTGTTACATGTATCCATCGCCTGGTATACGTTAACAATCAGTACATCTAACCATTATATCACTATTAGACCAGAACATACAAAACCTTAGATTATCATCCCATCATGTCCCTATCGTGCATGTCGCAGTTAAAACAAGTTAACAATTCAAAACGTTTCGGTTGAAATAGAATCTAGAGGCGTACAAAAAACATTCTATTTCGATTGATTATTTTTTGCATGTAGTCACACCTACTCGGATAGCGTACACGAACATAAACAGATAAGCTGAAAAGTTAAATCAGACAGTTGAATCAGAAAGTTAACCGGTTATATCGTCAACGCTTCTTTCCACCTGCTGGCCATGCCGTTAATGTCCAGAACATTTCCGGATATCAACAGGACAAACTAAAGTACTTCCGAGCTCCGAGCAATTGGATACCAGTACATAGTATGTATCCACACAGCAGACACTTTTGCACATTTAATCCGGTTGCACGTTTGACCATGCTCAAAACATACAGAGCCGGATAGAATGGACGTCTTCTTACCAGTACTAAATTTACTGATTGAGAAATGGAAAGATTCTCAGTTGAAGGTTAGTTACGCTATCTGGTAACTATTGACGACACAAGAAATAATTACATGGTAACCTAGCAAATATTTTATTATTGCCTTGTCTAACTCAATAAGTATACATAACTATAAAGTTATAACAATCAGTGACGCATCATCAATGAAACAGAACGTTAGTAACCATAACAATTACGTTCGTCAAGAGCGCTTATTTCACCAGTAAGATATTATCTAACTTGATTATCTTACCCAACATGTGTAATATATTTCAACACCTTACGTTGGCTGTACAGTGGAATGATCTGCACTTTGCTTATGCATGACAAGTTTAGCACATGCATATCGTACTTCTAATTCTAACATGACCGGCAATTTGTCTATATAGAAATAGAACAAACATAGCGTTGTATAAGATTCGTTTTACATTGTACTATTTATTTTAAGCTCCACTATTCGTAGATTAAGGGAAGCTATTGCAGTTACCCGAGCACATTGTACTATTTATTTTAAGCTCCACTATTCGTAGATTAAGGGAAGCTATTGCAGTTACCCGAGCGTCGGCGTCGGCATCGGCATAATGCTCATGTTAAAGTTTATGTACAGGTTTTTTCAACCCCTAATATCTTCAAATTGCATCAACATATGGCTTTGATAATGTGCATACTTGTTCACCATCATAACCTCAACCCCTACACAGGGGTAGGTAACTCTATCAAGCATTTGTTGAAGTTATGCCCCCTTTTGGACTTAGAATGCATATTTTTTTACCCCTAATATCTTCAAAGTGCATTGACACGTTGCTTTAATACTTTGCATACTTGTTCACCATAATTATCCCAACCCATACACATGGGTAGATAACTCTATCAAGCATTTGGTTGAAATTATGCCCCCTTTTGAACTTAGAAATACAAATGTTAAAGTTTAGGTATAAGTTTTTTACCTCTTATATCCCCTAAGTGCATTGTCATATTCCCTTGATACTTTGCTTACTTCTTCACCATCCCGACCCAAAGACATACACTGAAGTAGGTAACTTTGTCCTGCATTTTGTCCAAATTATCTGACTTTTTTCGACTCAGGGGGTAATGCTACTATGAAGCATTTTGTTTTGAATATATAATGATTATACTATCCTAGCATGGCACTGAGAAAAGTGGAGCACGCTGTTCGTGGGCAGCTCTTGTCTTATTTCATGTCTTAAATAATACACATACAAATTCGGTTTTATATTGATGTCCAACTCAGGTGTAAAATGCACTTACTCTGTGTGGGTATGGTAGATGCCATTCAATAGTAATCGTGGTATTCGCCTGTAAGTTAGTGGTGGGACCCAATCCTGAAATAGTAAACAATAAAAGTTTGTGATGCATTGTATTTAATTTTGATAGGTAAATTAACGTGCAAAGGAACGAACACGTGTTTCGACATATGATTCAGCTCCCGGAATTTGGGTAGATCTATTTTTCTCAATGAGTGACTTTAGTCATGTTTGGCGCATGAAACCTTTCTCATTTGAGATGTTCTAGTTCTGACCATACTCAAAACATACAGAGCCGGATAGAATGGACGTCTTCTAACAAGTACCAAAGTTACTGAGTGAGAAATAGAAAGATTCTCGGTTGAAGTTTTTGAAGTTAATAAATGCATACATTTGATAAAACAGCAAACAAGGTGCACAGCTGTATTAACAAACTGATAAATGCCGAAGCTAGGCCACACGGCACAAACTTTTCGATCATTTATTTATTAAGTTTTTCAAGTTTTAGATTGGATTGGAATACAATCAATAGCATTGTCATTCCATATTTGTTGTTCCGAATATAGCTGAAGTAAAAGGTAAGCTATATTGGCGTAAGTCATATTCGGTACAAGATGCCTTAGCTACATAATTATATTATGGTGAAAATTCCAGCAAATTCTATACGTATATACACAATAATGCATGCTCACATACATATGAGATTTATTACATTGTATCTGTAAATAACCATTATTTGCATAAAATAAATAGTGTCTCTCATTTTCACAAATTTAAACCCATGCATATAAACTTCACAATAACTACGTCTATAAATAGACGAACTCCAATTACCCATGCAACAATATAGCTTTTAGATACTTGAACTCAGCATGCAACATAATTATATGGTATACTATAATTATATTCTCTCTCCAAACTACTGTGTTAGAGTAAACAGGTATCGTATACCGCCTATCATCTACTATTTATCATATATGGTTGCCATTTAATTGGCTCTGTATCTGTTTAGGCAGACACAATGTTTTTAGACTATAATTTAATTCACATCTTCAATCAGATAGCCTTACATAATGACAATTCAGTTTAAGTGCATTTTGAATAATCTCATTTCAGAAACAAAACAAAGAGCAAACATAGGATAAAAAACAGAACAACCCAGATATGACACTAAGAGGCACTTATAACTGTGCAGTTTTCAATTCCTATTAACTGTTTTGTTTGTTAATATTTTTGAACGAAATTTAGTGTCTTTGGTTGTCAGTCGACGCGCAACGTAATCCGATATTTTTATCTTACGGTTCAATGATTATTGTCCATTGGACTGTGAAAATAGCAATTTAACGAATTGCACGAGAAAATAGTGAAACAGCGGGAAATAAAATAAAACGTGGTCATTTCCATTAAATTCATGACCTGTTATCCTAAAAAAACACAAATGCCAATGTTTGTCTAAATTGACGCCGTGACGTCGGGTTTATCAACACGAGCTTTTCAATGTTACACAAAGTAACTGTTTGAATTTAATTATTATTGGCGTTCCAATTAGCAAAAGTACGCGTTTACAATCATTAACCCCCCTACAGGTGTTTGAGCCATGTTTAACCTGTCTATCTATTCGTTCATTGTTAAATAAAATTCATTTTCTGCAATGACTGGTCGGAATTCAACGTATGTTGATAAGAAAGGCATGTTATGCTTCGATCAACTGTCACTGAGATTGCCCATCAAATGTGACGTCAATGCGACAACATTGCATAGCCTTAACTCTCAGGAATACGCGTTCTTATTTGTTGGAAAACTGTGCGTTTTAAGCCGGAGCAGATTTTGTGACTTCGCAATTTTACGCAACGCTTAATTATGTGCTGGCGTTTCCTAAATATTGTTTGTTATGAAATGAAATATTCTTAGACATTATCACACATCTTTTAACTACTCTTGCTGCAAATTTCAACAAAATATACACACTAAATTTTGAGATAGTGAGATTTGTGTAAGTGCACAGTTATAAGCGCCTCTTAGTGTAGTATATTAACACATGAATAACAACGATCTTACATCACCAATGACAACATGTAGACTATCACAAACAGCTCGATCTTACATCACCAATGACAACATGTAGACTATCACAAACAGCTCATGTCCTACTCTACATCTTTCAATCCATCTCACACCTCTCTCACACCTCTCTCACACCTCTCTCATACCTCTCTCACACCTCTCTCACACCTCTCTCACACCTCTCTTACACCTCTCTCATACCTCTCTCACACCTCTCTCACACCTCTCTCATACCTCTCTCACACCTCTCTCACACCTCTCTCATACCTCTCGCACACCTCTCTCACACCTCTTTCACACCTCTCTCACACCTCTCTCATACGCATTCGTTTTCGTTTTCTCTCTTTCTATATCTGCTTGTCTACTGTTCTTTAATCCCCTCTCTTGAAGCCACTCCCTTACCTCTATTTTCTCTTTTACCAATCGTAACTCTACATCCTTACTTCCTAATTAACTCTCATATCATTTATTGATCAATATAGTGAACATAAAAGCATTAAGTCTTCAAGCAGTGTCAGTTAAATTTTTATATGTATATGTTTTATAGCAGATTGTAACGTGATAGTCACGTATTCAATATCTTCACCTAAAGCTACACGTCACGCTCTGTTAAACCATTCACAATAAAACTCCAAACATCTGATTATACTAAAACATATTGGAGAATATTTTAAATGTATCTCGTAATGTCCCATTATGATACCGAGACTGGTACAGTAAAACCTACTTAAACATCAAAACAATAATAAATAAGACTAGTTTAAAACCCAGAACAAAAATTCAACAGTACGGGTTCACTATCACATTTTATTATTGGGTTTCGCGGCCGCAGTCTTTCAGATATTCACGGTGGATATTTGACTTAACTAGTTCTCCTAGAATCAGTTATCTAGCGGGACTAACAATCTCTTCCGAAAACAACGGACAACTTCTCAACATGTGCAGGACAAGATGAATGTTGCCTTCACTGTCATTGTTTTCTATTATCTGTATGACTGTAGTCAACGGCACTGTTCTATCATATCCTATCCAACCCACAAACAGCAGCTGCTGTAAGGTAAACCTCAACATTATGACCAACTCCATAGAAACATCAGCTATCGATGGTGATAAGAGTGACCTTCCTACTATTGAGGTTTAACTGTACGCAATACACATATCATGAGCACCTTAAGCTGAATCAAATATTTTCCCACCGATACATTCGAACAATACAAACCTTTTATCTGGTACATTTCGTGATATTCTCCTAATGTTTCAGTGATGCATGCAGCCCAATGACAAAGTTAGATTTGTAAAATATTTATATGATATCAGATAATTTAACTAAAGAACATGTTGTCTATGGAAACAGTAATCCTGCTTAAGAACTGACAGCAACATACGTGTGCATTAATGATACGATTTATAGAAGATCGTTTCCGAATATGATGATTTTAGGTACGTTCTCGTCATGAAGGCTACTTCAGCCGAACATTTCGACACAATAAATTTGTGGCTTAAAACTGATCCACGCGTACGTGCAAAAAGATAGTAATAAGTCGGACAGGGAAAGCAGCACAAATCATACATGATAAATACATAAATATACCAGATTTATATAGTGCCCTTTTCATGCGAACACACGTTCAAAGGCACTTTACATTATTGTGTTGCAGCCACAAGGGCGCATGTGCATCCTCTACCAGTGCAGATACAGCATGCTCTGACCAGAGGGACAGACTAGGAGAAAGCCCCTGAAGGGAGACAGAGAGAGACATTAGTTACAGCCATTTCCGGCGCTGCAGAAGTGCGCCTAGCTCTTATTTCGAATAGACAGCCTGGTTCTATAATGTGCCCGGTGTATTGCACGATACTGTCGAAAAGTAATTTATAAAATAATTGTACCTTTTGAAAAGTGGAATCATTTCAACTGTTACAATGGTCATCATATCAGACAATACCTCGCCAAAACCGTCCTTAGATGTCATTATGTAGACACCAGCTTAAAAACAGTCAGACAGTGCGGTAGTCAAAATGAACCCTTTATACAAAGTGGGAAATAAAATGGGCGTGCGTCAAGCAAGCTTGACTGTGGCGCTTTTTTCTGCCCATATATGTTGTATTTTAAACGATCACGTCATATACTGTATTAAGGCTTTATTATGTTTTGCCTCTTTTGAATGAGTATATGACTTAAAGAATATATTCTGTATATAAAGTTATTGGCTATAATAAATAAAGCCCATTTTCAACTTCAATAATAGACAGTTATCTGGTTAAAAAGGTCTGTGTTGTCTTCCTGTCCGCTCATGCAATAACATTGAGTCATCAGCCAATGAGATCGCTTGTTTCACTAGATGACCTATACAGCATACTGGATGAGCAAAACATTACATAGGTGTGATTTTGTGTGTGACCAAAGCATTTCGGCAATATGAAACGCTGTTAGATAAGTTTCAGAGATAATTGGACTTGGAATTAAATAAAAATCACTATAGCGGAATTGCACGAGAATCAGCTGTGATATTGAACACCGATTGGAAAACATGATCGGATTTCTGTGTACAACTTTGTCCAACCTAAAATAAATACTCTATTGTGCTGAAACTTCGGTCCCTCAGATTGTTATGCATATGTAGAAGTGCTTAAACTTGTGTTTTTATACAAGATAAATATCTTGGCTACCAATATAAATATATCTTTGACCATTTAGTCCAAATGTTATGCCAGTTGGCAGTCGAATTCAGATGCTGGTGAAATTAAAATTCATCAATTGTTGCATCCCTTTCTCTTATGATTAAGCCTTAAACTCCCAAACTAATAGTTTTTCAATATAATATTGATTACGTGCTGTATACCTATGGTCGATACAGAATATCCATTTGGTCTTGTTGACTGACTGTCCCTCACACTAAGGACACGAAAAGAGAAATGCATTACTGGTCAAGATAAACAAATGCGCACGGATATATGATGCATTGGTTGAAAAAAAACACGATGTTTCTTGCTAGGCCTCAGATTTGTAATCGGCTCTTGCTAGTTCTTGTTAAAATGGGGTAGCTCTGGTGTATGTTAGGTACCCGTAGTTAAAGTTCCGTGACTTGCTGACTGATATTAGCGATATGAGCATGTAAATTATGTACACATTCAAAGTTCAGTGACACGACACGACTTATAATGTATACGCTAATAGGTAGTATTAGTTTTCATTAAAACATCGTCAAAGATATTCACACACCTCTCGGTATTATAATATTGGTATAAACTGTATCTTACATGAAACAAGCAACGACAAACACCCCGCAGTACAATTGTTAGTTAAAAGTTGAGCATGGTTTGCCCCAGGATACAAAACAGATAAGTTGATGTAAAGAAGTAAAAACAATGACATTCACATTAATATTGATTTTAAACAAGATTTCTCATTTTACGTCATGTAAATACGGTGGCATAGAGGGGACACAGGATATATATTTATTCATGACGTGCGCACGAGTTACTACCACGTGGTCACGCATTTGCTATCACGCGCGCACTGTATTAGCTATCACGTGCGCGTTTGTTAGCTTTTACGTGCACACGTGGTAGTAATACGTTCACACGTAGTAGTTTTTACGTGTGCACGTGTTAGCATTAGCTACCACGTGCGCATGTGTTAGCTATTACGTACGCACGTGATAGTAACACGTGCGCACGTGATAGCTGATACGTACCCACGTGGTAGAAACACGTGCGCACGAGATAAAAGAAATATTTCCAGTGTCCCCTCTATACCACCGTATGAAAATCCTTTAGTTAGTAAAATTTAGGAATTGAAATTGTTTGAATGTCAATCACGGTGACATAGCACGTCGATAACAAATATAGTTGGAGTATATAGGGAAAATACTGCAAGTTTTCCACTTTGTAGGAGGCATCTTTAATTGACCGGTGTCCATTGTGTTGCGTTGCTTCATTGCTGGTTGCATGCTTTGACCGGTGATACAACAGCACACAGCGACAAATTGCAATTTTAGAGTAGCATGTGTTGGCCGATAGTGCTTGTAAACGATGACGAATAGATATAGCTTGCCTTTTGCAATGACACACAACGATGCATTCAATGCTTTGACATGTTTTATGTAATGGTACACAACGATGCATGTCTTCGATATGTTTAGTGTAATGGTGCACATCGATGCACGTCTTTGATATGTTTTGTGTAATGGTACACAACGATGCATTGCTTGGACATGTTTTATGTAATGGTGCACAACGATGCATGTCTTTGATATGTTTTATGTAATGGTACACAACGATGCATTGCTTGGACATGTTTTGTGTAATGGTTCACAACGATACATGGTTTTGACATGTTTTGTGTAATGGTACACAACGATACATGGTTTTGACATGTTTTGTGTAATGGTACACAACGATGCATGTTTTTGACATGTTTTGTTTAATGGTACACAACGATACATGGTTTTGACATGTTTTGTGTAATGGTACACAACGATACATGGTTTTGACATGTTTTGTGTAATGGTACACAACGATGCATGGTTTTGACATGCTTTGTGTAATGGTACACAACGATGCATGTCTTTGACATGTTTTGTGTAATGGTACACAACGATACATGGTTTTGACATGTTTTGTGTAATGATACACAACGATACATGGTTTAGACATGTTTTGTGTAATGGTACACAACGATGCATGTCTTTGACATGTTTTGTGTCATGGTACACAACGATACATGACTTTGACATGTTTTGTGTAATGGTACACAACGATACATGGTTTTGACATGTTTTATGTAATGGTACACAACGATACATGGTTTTGACATGTTTTGTGTCATGGTACACAACGATACATGGTTTTGACATGTTTTGTGTCATGGTACACAACGATACATGGTTTTGACATGTTTTGTGTAATGGTACACAACGATACATGGTTTTGACATGTTTTGTACAATGCAGGGTGATAACGTGTCGCAATTTTATGCGCTCAAGTGCCGCTGTTATGCAAAAAACTGACTAACAAATAAAGACAATACTCGGCAAATAAAGGGTATACTCGGCGAGTGCATTTTGTTATTGTCAAGTAAACTCGTATTAACGTACCTGCCCTTTTTGTTAATAAGGCATGTGAAGATTCTAATTTATTTTTTTCAATTATTTAAAGGTACATAAATTCGTAAAGTGGTCAATCAGCAGACATAATGAATTATAAGCCCTATACAATCTGAACATATTTTCAAACAATGAGAAACAAAGCATTTTATACATATTAACACAAACGTTTTATTTTGTGTTTTTCGGTTTAAAAAAAGAAATACACATATTCAAAAATATAATCCTACTTAACATAACTTGTCTGTTTTTTAATAATAATAACTCGACACCGACTCATACATGTATTTAAAAATATCGATTTTTAAGCGGATACTTATAGTAATTTTGGTACTTTTTTAAATGTTTTACACTTAGCGAAATACACGTACAGCATAGAAATTTGTTTGTACACTGTGTATGCTGTTCTAGTATAGTTGCATATGTTGAAGTGAAATATGAATTTATTTTATGAGCAGCTTATTTCGGTCATTGTAAACAATATATTTTAGACCGTAAAATAACTTATTATTGTTTAAATTACCAAACCTAATTTGACCTCATTTAAACCAATTTTGTGCCTAGTAGATAAATTAAACTATTGATTAGTGTAAGACACAATGGACATATACAAGTTATATGACAGTGCTTTTGTTGATTATTGTAGATTAAGTAAGGTGTACGTATTCACAAACGTTTGTTCAACAATTTTCTAAGATTCGTTTTACAAAAAAATATTAGGTTTAATATGAAATAGACCAAGATGAAAATTTAAAATTATTTTTATTTCTAACTGAAAAAGTTATCATCTAGCATATTTCTTTGAAAAAATCTAAGGTACTATGTAATCAGCCCTGGTCCCGGGTTCTCGAAGAATCAGTTTTCAGAATCAGGCTTACGCTCAATCTATTTTTACTATTTTTTGAAAGTATTTGTAAAAAGAAATATATTTCTCTGACCATTTACAGAACACATGCATATCTTCCATTCTTAGTAACAGATTACGAATTTGAAAACATTTATTTTCTTATACAAAGGGTATTTATTGTACTTGAGACTGAAACTGATCTTAGCCATTCAGGATCAAACTCGAAAACCAAGCCTCAATTTATTAAGCACAACATTTTTATGAAAATATACTAACACCTATTTATTTGTCTTTGAAATCTAAGGAGATGTCAATGTTGTTTCCTCTACTTAAAAGAAAGTGTATTTCTATTACTAGTAACACATTCTGTATATGAAAACTATTAAATTGAGCTCGAACCTAATCCTGAAAACCCATTCGTTGGGAACACGGGGCCAAGTTCTACGTGGTTTATAGCAGACTTACTTGATAGAGTTGTTACAAGCCTCACAAAACTTAATAGTTTATAACATGGAATACATGTAGTTTGTATTCGTTGGGTTTAATGTTGTCCGAACAATGATGTTAAGGCCAGAGGTGGGGGTTCATGATTGTGGAAATTTGGGACTTTAATGCCATTTTGGTAGTATTTATATTTATACTTTTCAATCTAATGTTACGCATGTACGTACGTCCGTATCGCTAGCTACACCCCTGGCTATAGACTCCATACAGATGACATTAAACGTTTTCCATGTCTTAATATCAACAGACAGTACTAAACGAGTACTAGTTCGCAAGTTACCTAATTAAAATGACTGCACATGAGATGAGGAGGACATGATGGCTGCGATTGTCGAGGAAGAACATAAGCTACCGCCTCCTCGATAGCCTAGTGGTTGAACGTCCGCTTCGAGTGAAGGAGTTCGATCCCAGGTCGCGTCATTCCAAAGACGGAATAAAAATGGTACCAGTAATTCCCTTGATGGACGCTTAGCAAAAAAGGAGGAAACGGCATCTTTTCTCTCATGCCCTCGTGGCGATGGATTATATCAGGAATGAGGTGTCGAGAGTGATTAATATAAATTGAAAAAGCTTATTTATTATAATTGTCAAATGAGTTTCATCGTAAAATAAAGTCTTTATTATTATTATTATTATTGTTTCACAACCGACCTAAAATAAATTAGTCAAAACTAAGCTACCTGATCGGTTAATCGATTGACTGGAGAATAACCTAGTACTCCATGTAGCTTATTGTGCATGAATAATAACACGGATCAAAACACAATAAAACTAACATCTTATATATAAAACATGATTACCTTTAGACATCCCACACGGTGCTGGGGTCCTTACTACGTCAAGAAAATCCAAGGCATAATGTCTAGCCGGTGGGTACGTAAGACGGACGTGTCCTTCATTGGGCGTGACTAGCGTCAAAATTATAAGCACATACAAAAAAACTCCGAAATGTCGTGAAGACATGTTTGTTCATCTCACAAGTTAGTCTCAATAATCGAAATTGTGTCACTTTGTGAAAAAAAACAAGCTAACCGCCCAGCTATATAAGAAATATAAAAAAAATATATTTTTATAACTACGAGTATATGTGGAGAGTAGCGAATGAAACACAAAAATACTTTTTATATCACACACATCCAAACATTCCTATGTACTAATATTATATATTAGAACATGTATAATTATTGAACTGAAGAAGGTTTAAAGTATAATAGCGAACCACCTAACCGTAAAAATGTTAGTAACTGAATAGAAACACGTACGGTGTAAGGGAGAATGTTTTGTGCTTGACAAACCTTCAAAATATACCTCCACTTTATATAATTTATAAATACTACAAACGACAAAAAACCACGATTGCCTCCATTGAGCAATTTTGTATCCAGTCACGATCAGTGTTAGAAATCCGGACACTAATGTATACTGAATATATATTTCTATAGAAATATAATATCGTCAAATCATTCTTTGTAGTTATTTGTACCCGGCAATGTAAACGGTATGGTATAATGATAGTAGACGTTCTAATGTAAATATACTTCCCTATTAGAACGCACTATGATTTTGAACACCTTAGTGCGTTAAGCTATAGCCGCGCATAGATAAGCAGTGCCATAGTGCGTTAAGCTATGGCCGCGCATCGATAATCAGTGCCATAGTGCGTTAAGCTATGGCCGCGCATAGATAATCAGTGACATAGTGCGTTAAGCTATGGCCGCGCATAGATACTCAATGCCATAGTGCGTTAAGCTATGGCCGCGCATAGACAATCAGTGCCATAGTGCGTTAAGCTATGACCGCGCATAGATAACCAGTGCCATAGTCCGTTAAGCTATGGCCGCGCATAGATAATCAGTGCCATAGTGCGTTAAGCTATGACCGCGCATAGATAATCAGTGCCATAGTGCGTTAAGCTATGGCCGCGCAAAGATAATCAGTGCCATAGTGTGTTAAGCTATGGCCGCGCATAGATAACCAGTGCCATAGTGCGCTAAGCTATGGTCGCGCATAGATAACCAGTGCCATAGTGCGCTAAGCTATGGTCGCGCATAGATAATCAGTGCCATAGTGCGTTAAGCTATGTCCGCGCATAGATACTCAATGCCATAGTGCGTTAAGCTATGGCCGCGCATAGATACTCAATGCCATAGTATAGTGCGTTAAGCTATGGCACGCACTTTGGTGTTGGCGATATCAAAACCATGTATAGGGTGCTGAAATTCTGCATATTTTATCCATATTGAATCAGAACGCACTTTAGTGCTAACCACACGGAACTTTGTAAATACTAAGTGTGGATATTCAAAAGATATTGATAAGTTATTTATACAAGTCCTTGTTCGTTGTAATTATATTTTTGGAATTCAGGAATGAACGGTCGACTTTTTTCTGCGTTTAAATACTATTTCAATGACCAAGATTAAAGTAGGTTTCGAGTATGCAGCATTGCAACGGACTTTGGTATTGAAATCACGCATTAATGGTATTGCAATCGACAGTACAAAAGTTTATTCCGAGTCAAAAAGATAAACAGCTTTGTCCAACGAACACACGTTAGTGTTCAATACCATAATACGTTCAATTAACACCCATGTAAGAGTAAGGTTAGGCGTAAGAAAAGATTAATGTTGTGGACGTTAGATCTACAGAGACCTTAGACCTTAGCTGGCATTTAAAATTCTTCAAATCAGAGTTCCATGTGAATACAGTTTAAAAGTATGTGGGAACAAATACGCACACAAATGACGGATATACGTAGCACAGGACGAACATGGCACACTGACCAAAATGACCGGTTTGCTATGTAACCCTATGGAGAAAATGTTTGGTTTATTTGCTTTTATTTATCCTCGCCACCGGAAATCCATATGGGTGAGGCACTTTAGTTCTTGGGGAAAAGTGCATGATACAGAACATGCCCCAGTTCCAGAAGCATCCCTGGTTCTTTTACGTGCCGATGTAAAGCATCATACACGGGACCTCGCTTAACTTTTTGTCCGAAAGACTGCTAGTAATTTTAGTTAGGTTGGGTGGGATAGACAGAAAAGCTTTCTATTTTTGACCGTCTGGAGGAAGGATCGAACCCACAACTTTCGGATCAGTAGACAGTAGCTCTTACCACTTGATCACCCGGAGCAAATGTTACATATGCGTTTCTTTATGTACTCAGTGTACAATTTAGTCACGAGGAAGTTTAGAAATCCGTACACAATTTTGTAGTGAATAAGCGTTTCTATAGCTATACAATATAAATCACCAAGTTGTTCTTTGTGTGTCTTTTGTCCGTCTTTTTAATCAGTTATGTACTAAACTTGTACATTTGATATAAACAAGTTGGTTTCATTGAATATTAGGAGAGTTATGATACAGGGCATATAACAAACAGCGTTAGTTGGTTTGGTGGTGTTGATTAATATAGTGCGTTAATTGGTTTTTTGGTGTTGATTGATATGGTGGAATGGTTGGTTTGGTGGTGTTGATTAATATGGTGGAATGGTTGGTTTGGTGGTGTTGATTAATATGGTGCGTTGGTTTTTTTGGTGTTGTTGATAAATATGTTGCGTTAATAATTTTGTGGTGTTGATTAATATGGTGCGTTGGTTGATTTTATGGTGTTGATTAATAAGGTGCGTTGGTTGGTTTGGTGCTGTTAAATTATATGGTGCGTCGTTGGTTTGATGGTGTTGATTAATATAGTGCGTTAGTTGGTTGGGTGGTGTTGATTAATATAGTGCGTTGGTTGGTTTTTTTGGTGTTGATTGATATGGTGGAATGGTTGGTTTGGTGGTGTTGATTAATATAGTACGTTGGTTGATTTTGTGGTGTTGATTCATAAAGTATGTTGGTTGATTTTGTGGTGTTGATTAATATGTTGCGTTCGTTGGTTTTGTGTTATTGATTGATATGGTGCGTTGATTGATTTTGTGGTGTTTATTAATATAGTGCGTCGGTTAGTTTGATGGTGTTGATTAATATAGTGCGTTGGTTGGTTTGCTGGTGTTGATAAATTATATGGTGCGTTGGTTGGTTTGGTTGTGTTGATTAATATAGTGCGTTGGTTGGTTTGGTGTAGTTGATTAATATAGTGCGTTGGTTGTTTTTTTTTGGTGTTGATTAATAAATTACGTTGGTTGATTTTGTGGTGTTGATTAATATGATGCGTTGGTTGGTTTTGTGGTGTTGACTAATAAGGTGCGTTGGTTGGTTTGGTGTTGTTGATTGATACGGTGGAATGGTTGGTTTGGTGGTGTTGATTGATACGGTGGAATGGTTGGTTTGATGGTGTTGATTGATACGGTGGAATGGTTGGTTTTGTGGTGTTGATTGATACGGTGGAATGGTTGGTTTGGTGGTGTTGATTGATACGGTGGAATGGTTGGTTTGGTGGTGTTGATTGATACGGTGGAATGGTTGGTTTGGTGGTGTTGATTGATACGGTGGAATGGTTGGTTTGATGGTGTTGATTAATATGGTGCGTTCATTGGTTTGGTGTTGTTGATTAATATGGTGCGTTGATTAGTTTGATGATGTAGATTAATATGGTGCGTTGGTTAGTTTGATGGTGATGAATAATATGATACGTTCGTTAGTTTGGTGATGTTGATTAATATGGTGCGTTGATTAGTTTGATGGTGTTGATTAATATGGTGCGTTGGTTAGTTTGATGGTGTTGATCATTACTAGTGTGTGCGTTGGTTGGTTCGGTGGTGTTGAATAATATGGTGCGTTGGTTGATTTGGTGGTGTTGATTAATATGGTGCGTTGGTTGATTTGGTGGTGTTGATTAATATGATGCGTTCATTGGTTTGGTGTAGTTCATTAATATGGTGTGTTGGTTAGTTTGATGGTATTGATTAATATGGTGCGTTGGTTAGTTTGGTGGTGTTGATCATTACTAATGTGTGCGTTCGTTGAACACCAATAGCGAACGCTTTTAGTATAGAAACGCACATTTGTACTAAAAACGCAATATGATTGTTCTGTTCTACATCATGTTCTATATTTCGACCTAACAGGACGGGTAAAAACCTTTCCGATGATCTTACCATCCCGACTAGAAGCATTATGTCTGTGCATCTTTAATAAGCGTAAACATTTTACACAGCACAGTAATGGTTTTCTCATTTAAATGGAGAATTTAATATAATAATAATTATATATATGTTATGTCATATACGATATTATATAACGATGCTATGAAATACAGCACAGAGAATTTGACCTGATCCTGACCTTTATGCATGAATATATTACAAGGTTCTTGCGTTGAATATTTCCGCGAGCAGATCGTGCAATATCGGTCCTATAGATTTGTGTTGGTATTACACATCGAGCGTCTTTGTGATACTTCCCGCTTATGAAAACATACGACCCGGGTTATTAATATGGACAATATATCAGCTGTTAAATTATGGTAATTAAAGGTCGAGAGTCTAGTCAAATTCTCTGGACTATATTTACTAATACATCAATGATATATTGGGTGCATGGAGTGGCTATATTTCATGCAATCTCTGTATGGTGACACAATTATGTCTAGCAAAATTATACAAAACTGCATCTTGATTGAACCAGTACAAACCTCAATAATGAGGTCAACAATTGGACCCTTGAAAACGTGAATCATTAATTTGGTTTTAATACTAGAAAGATTAAAATAGTGATAATCGACCTTAAACATAGGGGTCTTCATCATGTGGTGGTTTTATTATTGTTGTTGTCTTTATATGAGGTTTCACTGTACAAAGGTTAAATAATGAATACCACCGTGAAAATGGACCTGAAAATTGGGGGTTATCATTTCAGTGGTGTTTTTATTATTGAAGTGGTTTTGATCTGAAGTTTTACGGTATATTCATTTTATTGGTGTAATACTTTGTGGCAATGTTGTACAGTTGACCCATGTCGTAAGTTTGTTAACGCGGCATTGATTGTTACAAACATAAATGCATGTTAACTATTGCTAATGTTCATGTAATAATAAATTGTATTTCGGACACAAATAACCCATGAAACTTGCATTTGATGAATTCTGTAAATAGCCCACTATCTGATATGTTCAAATACTCGACGCTTGTTGCACACGCTTGATGTAAAATGAACCATTGCTCCAAGGGAGGTAATCAAAGAACGAAATAAACTGGAGTATACACGTTTACCATTCTTAGACAATAATACGGTAATGGTAACCATCAAACTTGACCTTGATTTTATAGGGACAAACATTGCGACCAGGTTTCATAAATATTATATGAAAACTGTGACCTCTAGAGTGGTAACAGTCAAATTATTGACGGCGGACGGGGGACGACGGATGACGGACGACGGACGACGGACATAGGATGATCACAATAGCTCACCTTGAACACTTTGTGCCCTGTTGAGCTAAACACGTACACCATAAAAACATTTATCTTACGGTGCTCCGTTAAACAAACCGAGCTTTTTACTCTCCTTTTACCGCGATGCACGGTTGTACGATGGTTAGAACACTAAGAAACGATTGAAAAACCACGATGGTACGAAGGTAAAAACCCGATGTAATATCACGGTTTGATCATCTTACCATCGGGCCATTGTATCATCGGAACACTGTGGCATATCTTTGATAAAGAACGATAAAATCCGAGGATATCAACGTGGACTTGTTCCACGACATTCTATCAAAATAGTCTATTCCAGACGGTGTCGGAAATGGGACAGTTAGTTCGAGTTTAGACCAATTTGCTAATTTTCATTTACCAAGGGAGATAATACCGATGTCACTATAATGATTCAATTCACCGATAAATACATTACAGCGCACTTTACATGTTATTATATTATATGACAAGTTAATGATTTGTATGATATATGTCACGTCATGTGATGTAATTGATCGGTTGTCATATATAACACAGGAGATATTTATGATTTTGTAACAACATGTACTATATAGAACACTACATGTGTAGTGGTACGCGATTACCGTGATCGGTGCGACCTGGAGTGGAAAACTAGCATGCTGTTTTTCTTTATGGGTGGGGGAGGTCACAAAATGTACAAGGGGTTAACCGGACGGTGTCGATTACTAAAGTACTTCTTGTTGCAAGCATATAAAACAACACTGGTAGATTAAACAATATCTGCTTGATATTTCGCTTTATACATTCAGCTACACATTCGTTTGACAAACAAATGAACTTCACAATGTCTACGTGTTTAAACAGTAACTTTCGATGCCGACACATTTAACATACATAGAAATCAATTGGTAATGACATTAAAGACATGTCTTCATAGCAAATGCGATGTTTTTCAGTCAATATTGTCTGTGCAGTTTTGCAACTCACACTTGTCAGGTAGCATGTTTCCGTGTTTAAGGCCTGTAGTTCACAGCGTCTCCGAGCGACCCGATCAACGTCGAATCCAATGATTTCATTCGGCATTGTTTTAAAGCGCCTTGATTGTATCACCACTTCCTTTAAACTTCTTATTCTACCCAAATACAGGTACAAGTCAAATAGTTTTATGCGCGCAGATAATGTAGTTGTATTGTTTATGATGTTTATTCCCGCCCCACTAACCTACTGAGCAAACTATAATTAAGTCGGGACATGCCGCAATCTGAAATGATATACCTAATAGTCTGATACAGAGGTTGTCTGATTAGAACATTAATTATATGACCAGGGTGATGCGAGCATATCCATCAAATTAATAAATCAATACATACATAAATCAGAAGAGGATACAACAACGGTAATGTACGGAGATAGACGGTCACGCGGTAATGTACGGAGGTAGATGGTCACGCGGTAATGTACGGAGGAAGACGGTCACGCGGTAATGTACGGAGGTAGACGGTCACGCGGTAATGTACGGAGATAGACGGTCACGCGGTAATGTACGGAGGTAGATGGTCACGCGGTAATGGACGGAGGTAGATGGTCACGCGGTAATGGACGGAGGTAGACGGTCACGCGGTAATGTACGGAGATAGACGGTCACGCGGTAATGTACGGAGGTAGACGGTCACGCGGTAATGTACGGTAATATGACTTCTCCACATCGTCGACTTAATGAGACAGCCACGTGTTTCAGTTCTCTGTGGCCCCCGAAGTAGACAAATACACGATACAATAATATGCAGTTACAGTCCAATAATTAGTTCAGTATGCAGATAAGTTATTGCTTTATCGTCACAGTTAATGTTCATCTAAAGTGAATTCACCTTACAGGTTCATCATAATGGTAAGGACTTGTGATAGATTGCATTACTACATAACTATCTGGGTCACGTGACCAATCCTGTCGCACTATACTCAGATATTTAAATATTTCTCACATTTTGGCAAAAGTGTGCATGAACGTCACTCCCACATCATTAAAGGGTCACAACCTTGCATTAAATTAAAATTCTCCTTAACCTATATCACCATATGTGTAAAGATTTTTCTTGTTTGTTCCATCTTCTACGACCGTTTATATTTTCAGTTTGAATGCTCATCTTCTACGATAGTTTATATTTTCAGTTTGAATGCTCATCTTCTACGATAGTTTATATCTTCAGTTTGAATGCCCGTCTTCTACAACCGTTTATGCTCATCTTCTACGATAGTTTATATTTTCAGTTTGAATGCTCATCTTCTACGATAGTTTATATTTACAGTTTGGATGCTCATCTTCTACGATAGTTTATATCTTCAGTTTGAATGCCCGTCTTCTACAACCGTTTATGCTCATCTTCTACGATAGTTTATCTTTTCAGTTTGTATGCATTTTTTGTTTTATGTACGCTCCTGGTTGATATTATATTTTCTGAGGATGGAGCCGTTGCTGTTTCACATCGTAAAGGTATATCATTTAAGTCCCGATACAAGAATAAGTGATCTTGAGAATAGGAATCGACATCTAAATGGAAAAGTAAATATGCGTATTAAGAAGGTAACTTTAATATAAGGTAGAAGTGTCCGCCCATTAAACTTGACGTAACATTACAATAAATAAAATCATTAAACAAAATTAATTATCCATGACCTAGAAATCAAGGTAGACGTATAACTGTGGTATACTGAACTCTGACAGATACATATATATTTGTTAATGATGTGCTTATGATTCACAATTATTAACAATACATTCATGCATTGTATAATACACATACATTACTATATGTACAGTGTGTCCCAAAAAACCGGGGACCTGCCTAAAACCCTTATAACTTATTTAACTTATAATGAATTTGACTGATTTTTTGTGAGAGAGTGTAAAAGTGATCTCTACTTCTAAAATTGGTACTTATAAATATGTTTTGCTTTAAAACAGGAAGTGGTGTCATCATTTTACATATGGTGTTATTTCCTGTTTTTGTTGCTGACTTACGTGGAAAAGTTCATCATTTAATAAGACATTGTTGTCTGAGCATTCATTTTGAGAAAACAAGGTTTTATAGTCACAGAGGTGATGAAAAGTTTGTGAAAATCTAAGAACTTTGCAATGCAATAATGAAAGGGGGAGAAAACGGTGAGTTTATTTAAAAAAGGAAAGCAGGCAACCTTCAAAATATTCATTAACATTCACCAAAGAAGCAAACTATCAATATTAAGTTATTGTTATTGAGAACACACAACATGAGAGCTTAAATAGAAGCAAAAGGTAATAATGTGAACTTTTATCCAAATACCGAGTTTCAGTTTATCCAAATAAACAGTTCATAGATATAGATCAGAGTCATTTACTGTGTCAGCATTTATAAGAAAGCAGAAACCACTTATTACAACAAATCAGCAGCGAAAACACGATACTTCACAAAAAGTACTGACATTTAAACTCAAACCTAAGGACATGTGGCCTAGATATAGCTCGGACATGAGCCTTATGGTTAATCTGTTTCCTATACATGATGAACATTAGTGCATGCATATCCATTTTCCTTGAATAAGGTACACCTGAGATGTCATTTGGGGTGTAAATTTCGGCATGTAAATATATACAACAAATGTCTTGTCAAATGATGAATTTTCGACGTAAGTCCGCAAAAAACAGGAAATAACACCATATGTAAAATGACGACGTCACTTCCTGATTTAAAGCAAAACATATAAATAAGTACCTATTTTAGAAGTACAGATCACTTTTACACACTCTCACAAAAATCAGTCAAATTCATTAAAAATTAAATAAGTTATAGGCGTTTTAGGCAGGTCCCCGTTTTTTTGGGACACCCTGTAAATACCAGCATATGCAATGACAGGCGAATAGTCGTGTGGCTTTAGATTGACAAAAATGTATATTGTCAAGTACTCGTAAGATATGGTGTCCAGACAGTGACATTTTGGTGTTTCGTGAAAATATGCCTATCACTACATGGTGCTCCAACGTAAAGTAATCGTGGTTCGCATACTTTTTGCGGCGCATAGT
Organism: Spisula solida; assembly: GCA_947247005.1. Lineage (NCBI taxonomy): Eukaryota > Metazoa > Mollusca > Bivalvia > Venerida > Mactridae > Spisula > Spisula solida. The sequence goes on along the minus strand of OX365948.1, from coordinate 14,947,472 downwards.
GAAACTTCAATAATAATACAACTATCGGAACATTTGGAAACAGGGTTCATGCAGAGTTGGTCTTATTGTTTAGGTTTGATAAATACAACAACTGGGAAACATACTTGCTATGTGTATTCTTATGTTTTAAAGTGGTATTTAAGTGAAATTTTTCAGTCTGTCTAATAACAATTAAGTTTTATTTGTTAGAGCGTTTCAATTATGAGAACAAATTATTTTCTTCTTCCTTCAAAAGAAAAAAACCAACTAGATATAAGTTATATACTTATAGCACGGTATAACCCTTGTAAATGCGCTGTGCTAGTATCCGAGTCACCAACCAGACAGAAATCGCACAGTAAAGCAGCGGCCCTAGTCCAATGGTTAGTGTGCTGGATTTGTAACTCGGTGGTCCAGATTCGTTTACCTGTCGCGGCAGGTCATACCTTTCTATGAAAACTGACACTAATGTCGCTTTTCATCAAAATATGAAGAAGTTACTGGTTCCTTGTAGAAGGATAGTTCAGTACCGGGTTTGATACATTTTCAGAAAGGTTAGGTGAATCGGTCAATGTATATAACTGAAAAACCATTGAGAAGCGGCGTTAAAACCCAAATAAATCCAGCTCAAATCGTAAGACGGTAATGATTTGTATAGTGTAAAATAACCTAGCCTATATTTCGTGACGACAAATACCATCCATTGTTTTAATATATTTGTTTTGTAAACGGGAATTCCCGAAACTTTGAATGAAGAACCTTCTGGAAGGTAATATTGAGTCTAGATGTAATTGTAATATGTTAAACAAGTTCCATCCGGTACTCCATATTTTACATGTTTTTATTTATAAATACATTTTTCTACGTAACCGCACCTGAGCGACCTAAGTGGCATTGTATTGAACTGCTATAAAAATCGTACGTCCCGCTTAAACAAACCATTCAAAAGTGAAAACTTTCAATGGAATCAAAATATTATGGTATCGATCATGGCCGACTATAAAAATATTTTGATAACTTCGAGTTTGCGACCTCGGCTATTTTGAGTTCAAATCAATAACGAATTATACTTCTTCAGAGAAAAAAGGGAATGAATGATCTTCGTTAGCCTTCGTATACAGGTTGGTAGATCGAACTATTTTATAAAATGGATTGTTTCACACCAGATCTGTTAAACACGTAATAACGTTCCATATACTAGTATCCTTATGAGTAATATCTAAACTCCATTCCCAGTTTAGATAATGTTATAAGTTCACCTGTACTGTTATACGTAAGTACTACGGGTAGGAATACCTATCAAGCTTCAAACTTAGTAAAACGTTCACAGAACCCTAATTCATCCATTATATAAATATCGTATTCGTGTATGACATTGATATAAGCAGTAACCGGTAGCTGTACATGTACAGTGACATTTCGAACATAGCTAATTTACATACTTTCCGGCCCTTTAGAGCGGTGGCACTGGGGACTAAATGTAGCGGTTTTAAATAAATCAGCGTCGACATGCCATTGTTATTGAAATTGCACCTGTCTACCTTTCTACCTTTCTACCTGACTACCTGTCTACCTGTCTACCTGTCTACCTGTCTACCTGTCTACCTGTCTACCTGTCTGCCTTTCTGCCTATCTACCTGTCTACCTGTCTACCTGTCTACCTGTCTACCTGTCTGCCTTTCTTGGTGCTTAGCGTATACAATGTTTTTCCAGGAGGCCATTTCTGTGTCAGGATAATGTGTCAGGATAATGTGTCAGGATAATGTATCAGGATAATGTGTCAGGATAATGTATCAGAATAATGTGTCAGGATAATGTATCAGGATAATGAATCAGGATAATGTATCAGGATAATGTGTCAGGATAATGTGTCAGGATAATGTGTCAGGATAATGTGTCAGGATAATGTGTCAGGATAATGTGTCAGGATAATGTGTCAGAATAATGTGTCAGGATAATGTGTCAGGATAATGTGTCAGAATAATGTTTCAGGATAATGTGTCAGGATAATGTGTCAGGACAATGTGTCAGGACAATGTGACTGAATAATCTCCATATGAAACCCCAACGCAGCTGAGTATTTACCAACCGTATTAAACCGCCCAATGCTGTTTTAGGGTCAACTCCTAGTAGCAGAATTTTGCCTGGCATTATGACATCTTACAAATCACTAGTATGCATCAGACAAGGGAGAGCCGTTGGTGTATTTGTGATATAGAAGACACGCATTAAACTACTTCATGCCTATGTGCTGTCAAATATTTTCAAGTGGCAAGTCTACTAGTATGAAACATTTGGTCTCATGTTCGTTATGCATACGAACCTGGGAACTCAAAAAAGTACTTAACATGACATTCCACGATTTTGACCTATGTATGGCCCTGACTGAGAAACGCTCTCAATGAGCATTACGAAGAACATAGAAATTCAACGAAATGCTATTGGGTCATTTAAAGCCAATCAGCAATTCAAATGTAGACTTGGTAAATGTTTTGAATATATTTACATAAGAGTTTTAATTAATGAGGCTTAAACTAGTTTAACATGTAAATTTAATATTTTTTGTAAATTTGCATGTATTATACACCAACACAGTGTTTGGGAGTATCCAGTGAACACATGCGTCATCTTCATAATTAAATATATAATTAAAACCTCACTTTAACCACCACCTTAAGTATAAGACCATCACAAAATTAAGAAAACAACTTCCGTGTCCATTCATTGTTTCACTCTTTATCTACAACCTCAATAAAATGTCATGTGTGTTGTCTTGTTAATGAGGTTTTACTGTATTGTTCTAACCTTTTATTACATGATCAGCGTGTATAAGCCTAGGTGTATCACTAAATTATTTAAAAATGGTTTAATTAAGTAAAATATCAAACATTTATTTATTTAGTCAAAGAAACACTGGAATATATAAATACATGCATGTATACGTAATGTAACAATTAAATCTCATTAATTAGGTAAAACAAAATTCTTAAAACGCACTTTCTTAATGCCATTGTTCACCAATAATTTATTGTCTGTTCCTGGGTGGTGTTTTATCAATCCACTTACGGAAATATTGAACTTGCGTAATTCTTTAACGAACTACAAAACGTGGTACAGAGATCAACAATATTTAATGGCCATACAAACCATATTTGTCCCAAATTTATAGTCGTAAATGGTAAAGCAACATATTAAGGAATTTAAATTTGAGCGTAAGTTTAAGGTTTCCGTTAGTGCTTTGATAAAACAGTACCCATATGTACATGGAATAAACACATACCGGTGCCTGACTTTATATCTAATGTATAGATATACCAAACAATGGGGACTAATCGTAAATATATCAATGTTATTTCTTTCTAATGGATTAATAGTAATTCTCCATATTAGTTTCGTGTGAATCATATTGTACCCACTGATTTGTCTTTGAGGTTTACATATTCGGATAAATATAAAATGTGTATTAAAATTAACATCCATAAATCATATGTATAGCGTTAATTAAGATATTTTATTAAAGTGAGTGCGCGTGTGACGCAAGTACGACGGAGCTGTACACAATACAGACATTTATAAAGCCGTTGCTCGACTGTACGGTCATGTGACAGGTAATAAAAATAATTATGATGAACAGCGTTGGCAGCCATCACTCGTTACACTGTCTTCTTTTGTGTAATGTTGTTGTTTGTATAGATAACTGGTGTTTTTGATGAAAGTTTTGTCTTAAAAGGAGCTTTTGTGTTGATTTTACGAATTTTGGTATAAATTCTGAAACCCATTCACGGTGTTTGGTTGTTAAAATGGATTTATGACCGTAAACACCAGTGTTTGTTGGAAAACAACACAAGAACGATGTGGAAACTGGGGTTTACTGTTGTCATGTGTGTGTGTCAACTAGAAATTCCTTTGGTAAATTGTGAGAATAGAAAATTGGATATTGGTAGACGGAAACGATCATTTGAAACAGTAAGTTTTGACCGACATGGTCGGGCGTGCCATGATTTCTGTGCCATGCATCCAAACCTGTGTAGAAATAATGGTACCTGTGTCACAGATCAGCGTACATGTATAGGTAAATGTATCTGTGCCCCGGGGTGGACGGGGAAATGGTGTAAAGAGAGATTGAAGTCAAATACAACGGCTAGTAGCAACTTGACTAGGAACACTACACGACAAATGGAAACTATCATCACTAGAAACGACACAGAAGTTTCAGCATTTCAACCTTTCCATGAAACAGTCACAACCTCTACCCACTCCACATTCAAACCAACACATACCCGTGGAATGGAGGCTATAGAAAACATAGATAAACAAGAATCAAAACGAACTTTCCAAATGGAAAACGAAGAGATATCTGACTCGAACGTTGATGAAAGAGAAGCATGTATAGAATCCTGTACAAACGGCGACTGTATCAAATACAACGACATATACAAATGTAAACAACATATCAATGTAACCGATGATAAAGTGATCAAGAAATGTAGCCCAGGGTTTGAATGTATTCATGGCGTTTGTGACTTGGCTAAGATGGAGAAGAACTCGTTTAGTTGTATATGTGAGCGGAACTATATCGGGGAGTTCTGCACGAAGAAGTGTCCGTATGATTGTGGAGAACACGGGTACTGTGACATCTACGGTGATACGGTCACGTGTTACTGTCAGTGGAACTATACTGGTGTTAACTGTTCAGAGCTGGTACCCGAAGATCCAGGTTGGTAATAGAATAAACGTTTTTATTATTATTAGTAGTAGTACTGTAAATTACATATTACACTTGGGCCTGACCATGAACTAAAAATCCCACGGTAAAATACTGAAATTATCAAAAGTAACACAACACGGGCTCCTATGGAAAGCCATGCCGAAGTGCCCGAAACGAACTTTCAAAGAGATTATTAGTGAACTCGCAAAAGGTGGACTATGGCTGTCCATACGCTTCAGTAACTGTTGCTGCTGTTTAGTCCTATCATAAATTAATTATATAATGTATATACTTATGTTATATACCATATGCCAAGAGTATGCCAAGAGTTTGTTGCTTTAGAGAAAAAGGATGGACTGTATTTCGTTTGAAATTTAGCAAATGGTTATGGACGTTCCCTTCGAAACATCTACCTTTAATAGCTTTGTGTTCAAACTTTACTCTAGATATATAACTATTCGCGAGAAAGCTATTCTCTGCAGACTTGTGGAAGGTTGTGCCCGTCTAAAATATTACTTCACCCAGTTGGCACAGTCACAACATGACTTAAATAACGTAAATGTAAGATACAGGCATATTGCAATACATTTATCTTAAATTTCACCATCGTCTCGCTGCAAACCGCACAATTATTCATTATCACAATAAAAGTACGTACACATAAATTTTACATTAAACTCATCTAAAAAACACACAACAATTAGATACAAAAAACGTCAAAACTGTATATCACGGAAAATTTGACTGGATCCAGAACTTTATGCATGGATATATTACAAGGTTCTTGCGTTGAATATATCAATTTCCGCGAGCAAATCGTGCAATATCGGTCTTTGGATTTGTGTTGGTATTACACCCAGCGCGTTTTCGTGATACTCCCCGCTAATAAAAACATACTAACCGGGGTTGTAAATATAGACAATAATAATTATATTGACTGTTAAATAATGCAGTAAAAAATGGTCGAGGGTCATGTCAAATTCTCCGCACTATTTTAACATTTATTTTTGTGTTTAGTGCAACAGAAAATCGGTGCGACCGAAATTATTGTTCTATTGTTTTTGTACACACACGACTTTTATTTATAACTTCGAATATTTTTCCTTCATGTGTATATGATTGTAAATGTCAAAAGTCGCCCGAATAGACATTCCATTATACATATTTATATGATCTTGCTGTCAAGTCCAGTGACTATGTAAAACTATACAAAGGTTGTCATAACGCCCTAATCATACTGAGGAGAAAGGTTATAATGACTATAGTGTGTAATACGTATTCGATGTGGGTATTTGCATATTATAAAATATCTATATTAGGGAGGTTGCGAAACTAACGCGTAGTTATCCAGACACGCAGTCGTAAACACATACACGCAGTCGTAATTTAAATTCGATCAATGTGAAATAAAACTTGTACACGTAAAAGCACGTGCCAGTTGACGCATGTCTTCGTCTTGATCGATATGTGTGAGAAAAACTCGAGAAGTCAGTGGGCGTAATAATCTGGAGTTTTTCGTGCCCTGTGTATAATTGTCTGACGTAGAACACAAGTCTTGATATAGTTTCATCAGTAACACTATCTTGAACAGTAGAAAGTACACCTGTAGGTTAGCACAGTAACCCCCTCCCCTCCCTGCTATAAATGTTGTTACGTTATGTGTACGACATTGATGAATAATGCTCTAAGTCAACCAAGCCAATAATGGTATGGTTTAAAGTCCGACTGACTTTTTAGTCATACACATGCTAACAAGTCGTACACCCCGACACTACCTTACGTACGGAACGCTAAGCAATGGGTCTATTGTGATGTCAATACAAAGGAGGGTAACTCTTGTTGTCTTGCAAGATTTCAGATTCAGATTTCGGATTATCGCTCATGAAATCAGTATGATACATAATTATAGATGGCCATGCATTTAACGACGTGAAACTCCACCTATCACACCTCACCATCACATCAGTGGTTAGTCACTGGTGAAGAATACTCTGGTGAGCGAGAATGTACCTCACGTGCTTTAACCATTGTGGTACCTCTTTAATGGACCAGAATTCAATACTCACGATATATTAATACACCTAGAGAACTATTATAATATACATAATAATGGAAGCATGCGTTCACAGAAAGGCCCACACCAGACCTTTCTCGATATTTTGATTGCCCATACATAATTATTATGAATATTGTGCATAATTACGTTGTTTCAATTATTCAAATTGATAAATCGTTTACAAGGTTCTGTGCAGCTGTATATAATTATTCAAACAAACATGATTAGATTAGTGAGACAGGTTTTTGTAATCAAAACTAATCTTTTGCACCGTACTGCAGACACAACAATCCGTCAAATGTCGTTTGCATGATATATTTATATTACTTGCATATAATTATGTAGTATGTTGCTTATTTCATTTTTGTTGTAGAATTCATTCGTTTATAGGTTTTTTGGATAGAACGTGTACACATTGTTCTGATAATTGTCTTATTGCTTTATTCCAAGTAAAAATTAAGATTTGTGCCAATGAAAAACGTCGTTGCGATATCAAACCTAGCAACTCGTGTTTCATGTAAAATCGTCAAAAAACCTAATTGGTTTAAACTTCTATGTGAAATAAGGCAGTTTGACGTCCTGTCTGCTTGGTCTTGGCTGGATTTGTTTGATATAATGAAGCAGCACACTGACGGATTCAGATGCCATGTTTTCGTAGGTGTTTGGCCTTTCGTGCTCTGTCGTTTCTGTTGGGTGCTGCCTTCCCTGTCAGATTGGTTTTTATCTTTTTGTCTTCATGTAAGAGGATATGCCCGCACCATTATTGTTATTCTCTCATGCGCAAATATAAGTAAAAAATGATAAAAAAGGAAAATTATTAGGTTTTTTGTGTTTTTATTCATGACAGGTTTGACTTTGCAACCTCGATACCTGATATGACCTCCCGTTGAATCTTCATCACACTGTTTTCAAGTTTACGTTCTTTATTGCAAACTTGTTTCGGGAAATAATGAACTACCTGTTTTTCGATGAAGGGTTATTAACATAATTATTATACTGAATACAAGAATTGTGCCTACTGAGTACAATTGTGTTAAATGAAATCATAAAACATAAAAATTATATTCTCTGAAACGATGCTAGAAATTAAAACAACAAAGAAGTACATAAAAGTGAATAATAGCTAGAGTAGAAAGACGTCTTACGCAACAACCAATTAATTAACCTGTTATTTGCATTAATTAATTATGCAACCATGCAAAAGCATTTAAACAAGTAGTTTTAATGCACTTAAAAGACAAATCACTCTTCTGTAGTCTACAATGCGCTCACATTTCACTGAAATAGACAGGTTTTCTGGGTTGATGTACAATGTCGTACATATTCCGCTTTGTACATCGTAACAATAACAATCTTCGCTAAGTAAGAAAACTTTATTTAAAAATAAACGATTGTGCTAAATAGACATTCATCTTATGATATAAATAAACGCATACTTTGTTATTTTTACAGTAGAGTAAATGTCAAATATGATTCTTTGTACATGCCGGCAAATATGTGTAAATATAGCACGCTGGAGCTAACACTTAGTCTAGCCTTTGTTTACGGCTCAAAACTCGTGGTCCATCTATACCGATGTTTATTTTTGTAAGGTTTTGTGTATATTCATTTTTAATGATATTTACAATGATAACAAGCGGTCAGTCGGTCGTGAATTGTGTATATTATGCATGTTTTTATGCCCCCGTATCGATAGATCGGGAGGCATATAGTGATTCATCTGTCCGTCCGTCCGTCCGTCCGTCCGTCCGTCCTGGTTAACCCAAATTGACCGTTTCTTCTAGCATCATTATGGCTTGCTACAAAGCTTCCAAACTTGCATGGGTGTTGTATATGAACACTCTCCACACACCTGTATCACCTGACCCCATTTTGACCTTCACCTTGACCTAATTTTGGACTTAGACTTATTTATGGACAAGGCTTCCACAGAGGGCATAAGCGTTTATTGAACGCAGTCTTGTTTTATTGATAAGTCTAGAGTTATCTCCAGCGAAATATACATTGTCATATTGTACAAACATAAAATTATATTTTTATAAATTATACAGGAATTAAAAAAATAATATGAACAGAAGCATTGGTAACCTCGAAAAGTTGTACTATATTTGCGAATTCACCTGGTCCGGAAAAGTAGTTCTTGCCTTAAGGCAATGCGTTTTCTAGATAAGTAGTACAGCACAAAAGTACGCAAATACAACATTTAACTCACCTAATTCAAAGCAGAGTGATAGAGAGCACGTTAATGCTCCATTTCTTTAATCAGTTATATTTTAATAGGATTAAGGACTGTTTTTTAGTTTTCTTTAAATTTTTCATACAAGAACATACAAACATCGGTAGTACCCTGTAAATAAGAGATTACCACATACACAAGACAGTACCTTCCCACACCTCCCCATACGCCCCATATATCACGCACGCATATTGCAATGGAACTTTAACCTACGAAACATTTCCTATATCATTGACTATGATGGTATACCTGGATGTATGGGCTTTAACTTGGCTCTAAAAAGACAGGTTATTTCGAACTGTCCATCATGACCTAAATAAAACGCATTCCACATGGAATGCCTGTAACAATGCCTCCCTGATATGAGGTACAAAACGGGATGTGAAAGAGCAACCCTGTATGAGAGGTAGCCCGGACAACAGCCTTGACGATTGTTCAATTATTAATAAATAATAGTGACACTTTCTACAAGGGGACCTTTATACACGACAACAGAAGGAACACACAAAGGTCGAGATACCAGTTGCTACAATTACAGCACGTTTGACAGAAACGATATGAAGGTGTGCCTACACGTATAAAATACCACTAATTTCAATTTAACCAGCAGTATGCTACGTCTTCATTTTCTCACTTGCGAAGAAAATGTCATTAAATACCAGCGAGTATTTTCACATTCATTACATGTTACTTCAAACATCAATCACCCAATGGGGGCTTATATTTCCTCTTGAATTATACATCAACAACATATATCCGCAACAATATGTACTGGTATTGGTTCTTATACACTGTAGATCAGTCATGCCAAAAGTTAACAAATCGATTCGCTGTGGTATATATATAGCAATGTATATTTCCGTTAATTACAATACTCAATAGGTACCAAAGCATCGCTTAACGTTATAGAATGCACACTTACTTACTTACGTTGGCCCTTTGCTCCGCTGGGACGCATAAGCCATTGACGCATTCCCTCCATCTGACTCTGTTTCCTGATGTTTGTTCGATTGAAATTCCAGGTGGTACCACTCTCTTTTATTTCTATTCATCAATGTTTCTGTAACTGTCTTTTTACAGGACGATGTAGTTGGCCTTGTGCCCAACCCCAACCTGGAGAATTTACACGATATGTTCTTTTTTCTGTACACACTTTTAATATTAACTTTTTTGTCTGATGTAATGTTCTGTCGTTCAACAGCATTCACATAAAAAAGCTCAAATCGTTTTATTTTTGTTTCTGTCAACATGATTTACCTACGGTATGAATATGCAAAACAATACAAAATAACAGTTCGATGTAAAAAATATTTATCAGAAACAACACGCATGTCTTCAAGTGAATACCATGCACGAGATGTGTTCAACTTATTTCTGAACACAGCTGAACGTCTGATAGTTTCATCCTACACCCAATCCTCTGGACCGCGTATAGAAATGCGTCAGGTAACATTTACACTCACTGTTTACTTTCGATGCAATGTAATTGTAGAATTAAAATCAACAGCTGTGTAGAGGGTGTGGTGTTTGGCTTTTTGCAGGCCAAATCACCTTACATAAACACCAAAAATGTGTGGGTAGAGCATGGATATACCGCTTCTGTGAAGATGATCAGTATTTTTCGTCACTTACTTACTCTACACGAGCCCATGCCAGTATCTGCGATGAAGGATTGGTCCGTCTCAGGCCATCAACGTTTCCATAAAGCTTCTGGTGGAGGGTTTTGTCTTGAGGCCACTTCGCAGCTCGCTCCTGGTTGCGTCGTTCCTATATTTGAAGGATGTGTTCAGCTGTCTGGTCTTCTGCGCCACACGGACAGGTCGGTGACGGAGCCATTCTGTATTTCCCGTGCATGTGTGCATTGAGCCGGTTGAGTCCGGATCGAAATCAGACAATTACCACTTGCTCTGCCCTGCTTATGAGATGTTATGCACATACATCATGTCTAGTTAGTGACAAGAAGTTCTTTACAAGAAGGGCGTTTTGTTGCTCACATAAATGAAATGACACAAATTATTAAAGTAATGGCACCTTCAGTAATAGTCCTTTTGGTTATATGATATATAGGACAAATCCGACAACCTTAAGGGGGGCTTCAATGAAGGTTCAAAACTCGGGTGCGTTTTTTTAGCTCATAACCCACAAACACATAGGGGAGACACTCATCTTTAACCCCCGTATAATTACGGAACGGAATGGTAATTTCGATAAACTTGTCATCTTTAGTGAGACAATGTTTTGTCATAGAGAAATGTATGGTTGATGACCAACCTGCTATTTAAGAAAGGTGTTTACGAGATTTCCTATAAGTTGACATTCGTTAAGCATCATTAGTTCGCGGTCGGTTACATGTCATGTACTGTTGTTTGTTATATAAGTAAAATATTCTTACAAGAGACAAATGTGAGCGCACAGTACTATGCTCATTATGTTTAAAAACGTATTTCGACAAAATGTTACACCTCCTTCCTGCATGGGTGACAATGCCTGGCACATAAAACAAGCTAGATACAGCCCCACCACAATCACACCATTTGGTACCATTACAACATGAATGCCTTTATATATTTATATTACACCAGAATAGTAAATGTAAACATTCACGCAATCAAGATTTTGGAATCTTGAGATAATTGCAGCGTTAATTACAGGTTGAAATTGTAACATTATTATGTCTTGAAAAAGCTAAATTCAATGCCCCTAAACAATTGTTGATTTGGGTTCTAACTAAATTGTAAATATAATAAATAGTGAGTGTAGATGTTACTTGACACAGCAAAATACATGATCGTATAGAGACATACAAAAAACTGTCGGATGTTTAATTCTGTTTGAAGTATGTTGGGTTCCTCTCGTACAATATCGTTTGGCCAAATGCATTATTTAGGACCATACCCCCGACTGTACAATCGGTAAAATTCATTCATCATCTTTGACGTTCTTTCGTATGTTAATTTAGGACATCATCGACCACCGTATGGTAACGATAATGTTCAGTACTGGTAAGCCAAATACAGTTAATGACATGATCGAGTGTAATATTCATGCTAGTGCTAGGTCAATGTCTTCTCGCCGTTTGTAAGGTACAAAATTTGTCACGATTCGTGCTTTCCGCCCTATATTTATCAGCAATAAAATTCAAACGCATAACCATGCTTTTACGTTTTTAACACAAATGTAAAATGACAAACAAAAGGTCGAATTAAGCCAATATTCAATGACTCCGCCTGCGTGTTCCGTAAGCACATTCCGCATCCAGGTTTGCGCCGGTATCTGTACTATATAAATTGGATTGTTCTAATCTGCGCATGCGGATTACGGATAAGGATCGCGCATTCGTTACATAAACTCGGAGTCATGATATACCGGTTTTAACCCTAATCTTCTGTTCTTGCATTGCGTTTCAAATTTGATGACACAGCACAAACATATTTCAAACAGACACTGTATTAATCACAGTGACAATTGCTTTGCTTGATCAATATCAACCAATCAATCCATTTTAATATTGAGACCACATGACAGTTAATCAGAACTATACGCCGATCACGTGATGGATGTTTCATCTGCCTTGACAAGTATGCATATGGAAGTAAGTTAATAGATGGTTATTGTCAGTCGTTAGGGCCATGTCATCTTGTATGTAGGTTCTATATTCTGATATCTGGTGGTCTTTGCCATAACATCGTGCAGTCAGTCAAATAAAAACAAGAGGACAATTGCATACCACGTATTTAATTGTATTGTTGTCTGTGAAATGCTATATTCTAGTATTCAATAATAGATCATACTGGACAATTCTGGTTTTTGTTAAAGAAATAAGTGATTCAATAATCTACAATGTAGATCAAAGGATTGTGCGTCCTGTTGAACATATGTTGATAATACGATGTTTAATGATATTATATTAAAGAACCTCTATTCAAGATAAACTACTTAGGAACATTTGATTCTTTTTGGGGGGGGGGGGCTTCAGGGATGAAAGAAGCAAATTCATTTTGTTATCACTATGTTTTGATAAGCCGGTAATATTTATACGGATCTAGACCGCTATAATCGGACAAAGATAAATTGGCCGGGCTTTAAATAGTACCAGAACATAAACATTCTTGTTTACCTTTTGGACCTGAAGTAAAGTGATAAGGTGTATTGAATACAACACAATAAGCCATGTGGAAATAGCTCAGTAAATAAAGCGCAAGATCCAGTCGCAACACAGGTATGTTTTTATTATGTGCGAGTTCGAATCCAACTCTTAAATTTTCTGAAGAAAAAAAATATGTTGATCTTTTCTAGACTAAATTATTTTATACACTGGGGATATTGGAGAAAAGAGTGCCCCATTATGTCTACCACATTTTCCGGTTAATAAGATGTGAAGGACGCTGAACTGTGTTTATTTACAATTGCTTAATTCAGCCTGGCCAATTTATGTTTGTCCAACTATATCAAAAGTTTCCAAATCAGTCGGGTTGTAGAGCGACGTCTATAAATATAAACACAGTCAAGTTTCCATGCAATACAATATGCGTATCATAGCATAAAAAGTAAACTGGCAATATTGCGTACTTCGGAGAAGGGAAATGCATTGAAATATCTTAAAATCGTTTGTGTATAAACTGATACAGAGATGGTCAAAGCGAACTCCGACATTTAACCTAAAATATAATCACACCATCCTGTGGTATTCGGATTGGGCTCATGAAAAAGAGTTCTTTAACGTAAATGGGTGTGGTGTGCAGTACTTAAATAGATGTTATGAGATACTAAATAATACTATCGCATTTGCATGTAGACAAGCTCTTCTCGTTTGTTGCCTTTTAACACAAACCGCTACAAACAAATTGAAACAATGTTATTAATATTCATAGTTTAATTATTATTATTTTATGAACCATGTGTAACCATAACGTCACAAACAATTCTTTGATAAAACATCAACAGATGGTCCGCTTTATCATAAATGAACTTTTATATAAAATCTAAACCATCCATATAACACATAAATTACCAAAACTGTCTCTTTGCTCATAAGGCGTATCTGTTTTATTCTCGAAATTAACAATTAGAGTCACACCCACACGTTAAAGGTCACGACATGAGTATAAGTCATTCTTTTGTTTTTAATTGAAAACGTATACGTATGTGTTTTAAACAAATCGCCGTACTAATTTCCTGAGATTACTGATTTCTCTTCTTTATCGAAGGCCGTTTTCTAGTTTCTGTCTGTGCAGGATTGTGTCGTCAGACCGGGTTTAACGCATTTTGTGAACATTCTATGCTCGACACAGGCGACATTGTGTACGTGTATTGATAAAAGTTGTATTTCTTATGTATAATATTATATTGTCTTGAAGTGTGCAGTACAAATTAAATGATTGCATTCGGCTTGTTTAAAATATTGGACATAATATGAGGGCCAGTCATAAACTCAGATCCCTGTCTAAGATATTCATAGTATAGATGTGAAAGATATTTTTATCGGATCGAATCCCTTTGGGTCTACCTGGTCGAAAACCTTGGAAAAATCCATGACTTTTACGTCTGTCTGTCTGTCTGTTGTCCCGTATCCAGTTTGTCAAAGTCTCTTGTGCGAAGCTGGTTAGGTGTGTCTCGCATAAGCATTTAGATCTGAAGCCATGTTGTTTACTTGTGAGAATGTTGTTGTTGTCAAAATAGTCCATTAGGTTAGATATTATTTTGTGTTCCATGAGTTTTAATGTGATGCAGGTTAATGAAATTGGACTGTTATTACTGGGTTTGTGTTTGGACCTTTCTTGTACACAGGGACAGTAATGGCTTCTTTCCAGTCTAGTGGGACTATGCCTGTGGAAAGGGAGACTATAAAGAACTGAGTAAGTATTTGAGTAATTTTGGTGTGCGGTTCTTTGAAGATTCTGGGTGAGATCTTACAGTATCAGGGCCACAGGCCTTGTCTGGTGATAGTCCTCTGAGAAGTTTATCTACTCCTTCAGTGGTGATGTTTATAGGCGGCATGGTGCATTCAGGAGGTTTCAATATTTTGGAACATATTTTTTCAGGGATATTGGTTAAGAATGTGAGAAGACCGATTCCAATTGCTTGTTAAAGACATTTGCTTTGTCTAGGGGGTCAGTGTGGGTAGTGCCTATCGAGCAAGAACTTAGTTGTCGAACTGGATGTCTTATATCACATAGCTGCCTCTACTCCCAAAGTCGGGGATTCATCGGCACATATTCAACAGTATTATGTAAATAAGACTGCTAAAAATTGGTTAAAGAATGTATTTGCATACATGTATAACTAAGTGAAGTGCATAATTTACATACGTTTTCTACTCATATAAAGTCAAAAAATAAACGACAGTTATTTCTCCTCCACATACAAAATGAATTTTATGGATTTTGAACACAACTTAAGAACCATTTGTTATTCTGTCAAAGAAATTAACTACATTGCATTACTCACCAAACCAAACCGCAAAACCGAATTTCAACAGGGTTCACATAAGCAGTACCAAACGTTATGAATTCATGTTTGACCATATTTGGGCATAACGTATAGTAATTACATGCATATCTATTTTTAAAGCGTTTAAAATATTTAACATTCTAGTAGGTATGTTATAACTGAATAGCCGACAACATGTAGTCCTGAAGAATAAAGCGCTTGTTACAGTTGTAGGCGACATAAAATTATACTTAATCAAGTCACGCAAAACCCTGTGAATGATTGATAATGCAGCACATATAAAAAGTTTACATAATGTATGCACGTGTACTATATACACAGCCGTATGTAGTGGTTTAGTGTGTTTGTTTTAAAACCTACATTCGAGGTAACGTTGTGTTTTAAAATACTTATATACAGATGAACTAGAGATTTTAAAATAAGTAACCAGTACTACTTTATTTTATAGTTACTGTATCCCCTTCGTGATATCGGGAACATACGACACAAATGTAACCTGTTAATAGCACATGTCTGTACTTGGTACCAACTCCAATTTTTCTCTTTCGTCTCCTTTTCTATACATCGTCCTCGTGGTTTCCTTGATATGGTCCTTCTTCTTGCAACCCAGGTGATGCCTATTTCTTTCATACGAAGAACAAATCCGACTCATCGCCACTTTCTACGTTTAATCTTTATTGATAGTATGGTTGTACCTGTTTGTTCACTCAGGGCTTTGAATGATATGGGAGCGTTCTGTGAAGGCATCTGGCGTTAGCAATACGTCAAGCTCGTGGCAGAGGGACGTAGTCACTTTCTTAGATTCAGAACCATGCATCAGGGCTCCTCCAAGGACGTTGCTTTTGAAGATCGATTTTAATTTCTGACACAGTTTCAAGCAAGTCAAGAGTGATCACAGGACTGCAAACTTTCCCACGGCCTTGCAAATTCTGGCCCTAGTGTCCTCTCCCGTAACTTTACTGCGAAAATATACACATTCTTCAATGTTTTCGGTAGTGAAAGTGACTGACTGGTCTTTGCATTTATTTTAAGTCATCTTACTAGTTTGTTTGATATTGTTACTGAGTCATGTCTGTTTCCCAAGTGATACATTGGTATGAATATACCGTTGAGCCAAAAGAGCTATGTCATCAGCGAAATCAATAAATTCAATAGTTTCTGTGAATGTCTGCTGTTCTGTTGTCCTTGGTTTACACTCTTGATTGACTCTTTCATAAGCAGTCGAGACTGGGTGAGAATAGTAACTAGTAAAGGGGATAGTACTTAGACAGTATAATATTATGTAGTTGTGGTTTTATAGTTGTATTTATGTTGTGTCAGTTGGGTGCTGCATTCCCTTCCCGAATTTTTATTATCGTTTGTATCTTTGTACTACCCCAGTCGTGATCTTGGTATTATGGTATTGGCCAATACAAATAGTTTGATGTAAAATTTAAAACCTATTAATGTTTAACAACAAAACGTTTGACATATCTGTGCACTCTTTGTACTTCACTACTCCTCACTATATAAACTCCGTATTGCTTATACGTCTGAATGAATCAATCTTTTAAATATAAAAGTGCTTTGTAAATTTGTGAGTATTCAATTATTCATTTCTTGGGAGATGCATTAATTTTGGTTCCTGATTTGTGAAAAGTGGTTGTTTTTCTAGTTTATGTGGTTACTCATACACAAAACATTAAAACATTAACCGAGTTATGCCTATAATAAATGTGTTGCACTGCTTCATGGTTTCACTCGGGGTTCATGTTTTGTTAATTAAAATTTTATTTATGTTAATTAACCATCAGAACAGCAGGTACATTATAAATTTGTTGACGTGCAACAAATTACACAAATCATAGGTCAGTCATGTTGTCATGTCAACTGAGTATAGCTAAATATATAATTACCTTAATTATATTACAATTCATTTAAATGATAAAGAAATCACTCACCCTTACATTTAGTGCATTTCAATTTCTCTGAACTATAACGCAGGGACAGGTTCGCTCAAGTTAGATGGAGAGACTCGATTATTAATGTACTTACATGCATGTATGGACGAAGCATTTACGTCACAAGTCGGCAGATCTCGAGTGCAAACGACATACATGGTGCTCCATAAAAACGGCGAGTGGATGAGGAAATGCCAAACACTAAGGCCACGGACAATCCATCGAACACGTAGACGACAATTAATACACTCAATGACTTTAAAAACGCCTCACATGACCTAAAGTCAAATATCGCCTAAAATATTTATTTATTGCAAAATCATTCTACGTGTTAGTTAATTAATCTTTCCTACGTATACTTCAAATTGGTTTGTAATAAAATGTTACCTCGTTATTTTCTGGGAATACTGCTAGCACACTCACCTTAGGCAAAAGCGTGGGATTTTCAATACAGACTATGCGTGGCGTTACTCTTACTGTGCTCCTATCTATTTGACGGTGTAGGCACACGAATCCGTCGAATTCATTTGTTCATTTTCTACCTTTGTATTAAAGCATCTGCAAATTTTCAAAATGGTTGTTTATTCTAAAGCAGTCTCCAACCAACATCATTTCAACTGATAAAACTTAACATGTGCAAAGGATGAATGTCTGTCTAAATTTGTTGACGCTCTTTTGTTATTGACTTTGTTCAGGTGTTGTTTTTTAATTTGACAGTTTATTGTTGTATTCGAACATGCGTACATATTATTGTGAACATCGTATAAGTGGCAGGAGGTCTGTTAAAGGACTTCGTAGAAGAATGTCATCCCGCATATTAGGACTAATTGCGTCTATAGTCGGTATTGAAAATCCCACACTTTTGCCTGTGGTGATTGTTAACACGCACGTAAAATTGGGTTTTCAATGAAGTAAATAATTTGAGCGATATTTGGCTTTGGGTCAGGTGAGGCGTTTTTAAAGTCCTTAAGTGTATACACATAGTTCTTATGCAAGAATGAGATCAATATTCTCTATCAAAGTTTGAACTGTAACTATTACAGCTTCAAAACATATGCGTAGAACTTTAACATAAATACTTATATATATATGGTTACATTCATTATGTCATTTAATTGGCATTCTTGGTTATGTCTTGGTTACATCAAATGAGAGCTTACATTGAATGCGACACGTCATTTGAATAGTTGCATTGATTATGTAATTCAGAAGATTACAATGAAATTGAAGATGTCATTTAAATGGTTATATTGATTGTATCCTTGTTTATTATTTCAATGGTTACATGATAAATGTTCGTTTTGTGGGAGCATTAAAACTCTACTGACGAACATTTGTACTGCTTAGTCTATCCTTACGTATTTGCCAGAAAAGAAAGTGTCACCTTCCATTGTATTAATTGTGACCGAATTATCCTAGATGTTTACAAAAACAGTTAAACCACAAACTTTATTATGAATCACATTTGTATAACTTCCTTATACTGAAATGTTAGCCAGCAGACAATAAAAGGAAATTAGTTTTTATAACATTTTTTGTATTAACAAATTATTACATTATATAAAATATACCAAAGGTCACCAAATACACAAACAAAGGCCGGACGAACTTTAAACGAACGCACATGAACTATTGTCAAATGTTTAAATGAGTCTAGTTATTTAAGCCCTGGTCTAGCGCGATCGATGCTTGCAGATTTTGTCAGACATTATATCATCGTTTTAGGTTTGAATTTTTTCTTTGTCCTGCATGTTTGTCTTATTTCAATCAAAATACATAACTACTTTGTTGTTTGTGTTGAGTGGTCGTTCTTTTTTGTCTGTTCTTGTCTTTTGACACTTGGTCCGTATTTGTTTGACTGACTGAGGCGACAGTCAGAATAGGATGTAGTGTTGTTAAGCTGTTCAGTATTTACGTGCTTTGTCGTTTATGACGAGTGCTGCCTTCTCTCTCAGATTATAATTATATTTTTGTTTTCTATTTGCAGACGAGTAAGTTAGTTCTGGTTGTTAATTAAAAAAAACTGATTATTTGACCCACCTGTTATTTATGATTAAAAAACGATTGAAAAACGTCGTAAGCGCCAATAAAAACGATTACGTTAATTGTGATACACTGATTATATTTTCAGGACCTCCATTACCAGAACAAGTTACCTTTCATTGGTACGTTGTCGCTGTCTCCGTTGCTGTTGTGATTACAACTGTTGGTGTTATGGTTCTGATGGCATATATGATGTGGCGACGTCGCCTCGTTTTCATGTTGAAGATTGTACACTACTTTCAACAATATGAAGAAGATGGTAAGATGGTTCATTAATTACCAAAATGACATCTAGATAATTCTCGCTGTAACATATTTCATTACGAAGAAATTTTATGATATGTAGTTGTCCTTGTGATAGATTAACGTTTTAATGTTGCCCGATGACTTTTACTTCGGTTATGTTGGAATGATTGGTGTGGCAGACTGTCGGAGTAGGGAGTCGGTGCCTTTTTTCCGTTTCAACTTGATAGTTGTTTTCGCGACTGTAGCTGTTGTTTTATGCGTACATTTGGTTTTCGTTTTTACTTCTTACCTTCTTATGTTTCTTTGTTTGCATTGTTTCTGTTAAATTCTGCGTGTCCTGTGCGATTTGATTATAACCCATGTTGTTATATTGGTAGTAACTATTGCATATTACGGAGCTAAACATGTGCTGTATTCCCCGATAAGTTATTATCATTTGGCTAATATTTCATCAAAGAACATTATGAAGCACATAAGTCCATCGTTTTATATAAATGTCGCTCTATCCATATGTATGGTACTTCTCTATAACGCTAAACAGGTATTTCGAAAGTGATATTTTACCACACTTTCATATTAAATATAGCATCCAGGAAGGCGTCCGAAATTCAACGTAAAGGATTCGACGACAAGGGATGTGCATAATCTTTTTTAAATGTACGTGTATATTGCTTTATACAGAATATGTTGTTCAACGTATATATTTGTCATAATTACATCCCGTTATGGTCAATTACGCACGAAATTCTAAGTCCACAGTGTGTCATTCATTGCGGGCTTGCTTGAAATATGAATTTTTAGGGGAATGTGAATGGTTCGTTTTATGCCTGACTCTTGTGTGGGTGGCTAGACGCTGCACAGTTTCTGTGAGACTTTGATTTGTTTGTGAGCTACAGTATGTTTACCGATGTATCTTACATGCTTATTTTATTTTCAGATGGAAAAGAATTCGATGCGTTTATTTCCTATAAGTCTTGTCCCAGAGATGAAGAATTTGTTCTGCATCAACTTTATCCAAAATTGGAGACCGAATTTAAGTTTAAGCTTTGTATGCACTTCCGAGACTTCTTACCAGGAGAAGGTGAGAATTACAGAAATTAATACCAACAGAATACACCTAAGGAATTAAGCAAAGAATATCGTAGTGTTTCGTTGGTAGTCTTACAGGAAAGGGCAACAAGGATAGTACATACATGTATATACAAAGATACAAAATATACAAAAAGATAATCGTAAATCTAACAGGGACGGCAACACACAACTTAACTAGCCGAGCATAGAAAACATCACATATCACTATTACACGGCTGCCAAGTTAACTATGAATGGAGTATTTTAGAAAGTCCGTATCCATATTAACACATATATTTCGGTAACGAATGATAGTTTTATGAATGCGTTTAAATAATTCACATTTGTAATACAACGAACTCTAAAGTCATAAATGTGAAAACAAAGAATGTACTTAATTATATTAGCGAATTAGAGCAGTGTATGTCTTTCAAAGCATACGGTCACATAGAACTAAGTGAATATAACTGAAAGAGACATGACAGAAGCATAAATCAAAGCTGAAAGGCAAAGAAAAGTGTTTAAGTAAAAGTAATACGTAACACAGCTGGGGTTTTTTTTATTTTAAAAGCCATTTGCGCCCAGAGCTAATTGTTTGTCCCAATTTGTTTTAAATAATTTTGTGGTTACAATGCTTTGATATGCACTGAATTGTCATTATTATCAGATAATATAAGGACATATTTTTTTTAAAACACTGTAAAGTTCACTCATCTTATTACGTTTCGGCATAATTTGAAAAAGGCTTTTAAGCCGATCCGTAATAAAAAGAGTGAACTTTACAGTGTTTTAATCATAAATATCCCTTATGGATCTATATCAGTGATAATATATTTTTAAATAAACATATAATCTGCTTATGATTTCAGCGATCGCCAACAACATTGTGAAAGCTATAGAGAGCAGTAGAAGAACCATTATAGTGTTGTCACCAGAATATGTGAAATCTGAATGGTGTCGCATGGAATATCAGAAAGCCCAACACGAAATGTTGAAACTTAAACATAAAATTATACCAGTAGTTCTGGAAGATTTGTCAGAAGTTCAAAATGTTGATAAAAATCTTAAGTCCATTCTAAGCAGTGTAACGTATTTAGAATGGCCTGGCTCGGAAAATACAAAGAAAGTTGAAAGATTCTGGAAAAAATTAGAACTATCATTGCCGAAGAAGTCATCGCAATCAATATCTTCGTCCTCGCCATCAGATTCATCGTCATTTAGTCACCCTGTCACTAACAGTGAAATCAGATCTACTGAAACTGTTTCATCAAATTGTTCATCCTCACATCTTAGAACAGTTTCAAATGATCGATCTAAGACAGATTCACCAACACCATCATCATTGACGAGTGACAGCAATTCACCGAAATTCTTGAAAGGCAAGCGGAAAGACTTCAGACATTTCATGGGCAAACTCGTTCGATCAAAAATATTCGGTCGTCAAGATAGCAACAGTAGTCAAACAGCTCTCGTTGATGAAGAGACGCTTGGATCCCGTAGTATTTGCGGATCAGTCTCAGAAAGTATGCTTAGTGAGAGTAGTGAATCTTTGTGCTCAACGTCAGAATCACTACCACCATATCTTAACAATATACGCGAAGATCTCGAAACAAACAGATTTATTGTGAATGGAAATAAAATCAATAAGGAGAACCGAGTGACAATAGAATGCGAGAAGGACCATTGTGAGGGTTCGGAATGTGAATTATGTGCTAAATCTCGTACACTCCAATCCACGTACATTGATAGCAAACGGCTCCGTCTCGGAGAGGCGCTAGCCAAAGATGACAATGAGTGTGAGTATTGTACGTACATGCGATGTCGCTCTGACAATAACCGTGTACAGATATCAGCAACCGGTGATTACCATCAGCTAAAAATTCAGAGATTACCGTACAATTTTCCCGACTGTCCGTGTTGTAATCATATATTAGAACGTTCTATGCCATATCGAGGCAGTATGAAAGATTGCAAAGATGCTAAGAATTTGAGAATTATGAACGAAAAAAGATTGCGGGTTGGTTCTTTACCCAGAAACTATAAGGGGAGTAAAATCCACGCAAAACAAGAACATGCGACAAATAAAGATAGTGATTTTAATGCAGGGAGCAAAAACTATGACCAGACCTCTATGTCATATGTAAATGAGGGCTATTTTGTTGATGTTTGTGAAAATGTGTAATAGATCTTGAAACCATGACTATTATTATGATAGGGCAGCATGTGTGTGCTTTCAGTTATTGTTCTCTTTGTCATATATATACGCTCGTTTATATAGTTGGGTGTTGTGTTTTGATATAATTATACAGATATAGTCCAGTCAGGGTAAGAATACAGTGACGCAGCGGTTGGGTCCACTATTACGGTGTAAAACCAATTGTAAAGGCTTAAACAGACAGCCATAATTTCAATGCTAAACTAACAAACTATATTCGCACTACCTATTGAGTCAATGGTTGTAATCTTCTACACATAAACGGCTACGTCACTGTCACCAGGTCCTAAATGGATTATAGTTATAAATCGATCATAGAAAACACCATTCAGTTAAAACAGCCGAGAACAAAAGGAACAAGAACAGACAAAAAAATCACAAACCACTAACGCAAGTCCCCAGTACAAACATCTACTTTGCAAAATTTCAATGTCACGGTTGACCATAACTTGTCTTATTCCATATTCGAGCTAGTCTGGCGGGATTGAGAACATTTAAAAAGCTTACTTTAATCATAACGGAACTTTCATGTTACTTATAACATCTTAAGCATTATTTGTAACAATACTTACTGTTCCAAGCTACAAAAGGACATTTATCCATCTGTCAAACAATTAACCTCCTACACAAACATAGAATGGCTTAGTTGTGTTTCTACTGTCACAAAAGGTGAAAAGTTGTATAATTAACTGTATGTCATTCTGTCATAGCATTATAATTAACGGGAAGCAACACGGGTAAATGTATCTGGTATATACACATTACTAAATTTCTCTATACTGGTTGACAAGGCTAGTATATAATTACAAAATACCAAAATTACATCACAATGACATTTCTAAAATGGATACCAGACAAAATAAATTAAAGGATTGCGAAGGATCACCAATCAATAGCGAAACCAAAACAATTGAGGTATCTGGTAGCCGCATTATGTGCAAAACAACACGAGAGAATTAGCGCTTACAGGGCTCCATTTGGTGTTCGGTAGGCTGAACAGTTTTAGAAATGTAATTTGATTAATTATACACAATAGCCAATCTTACTTGCTAGCTGATGGTCACTTAGTTATCTGGTATACTTAAAGTACACATTTATATTGCTTTGGTGATAATCCTCTTGATATCCATCCTATTCTAATCATGCTGGCATAATGTCAATGTTACGGTTCACTATCTATTAAGGCGCCGAGGGAGTTGCCTTGTTCCTTTAAACATGTATTGTCGCGTAATTTAGATTCAGTATAATGATGATGTCATGATTTGCATGTCGAGCTAATGAATTAAAAATGTCATGACTCAGTACACACAAGAAATGACGCAACGTTAACTTACTTTCATATTTACACATTTTCCTGGTCCTTTATTTGTTGACTTGGCTTAAGAATCACTGAACCCCACGAACATTTCCATATTGAAAACAACGTACACCCAAAATCGTGCTATTCATTTGTCAAGAAGCAGACGCTTCCATGCAGGAAATGACGACAATTAATTAAGAAAATAACGAAAAACTAGACAGGAAGGCAGCACTCAACAGAAAACACCGAGTACAAAAGGCACAGAACGGAGCAAATACATAGATACAACCCGCGCAACACACAGCTGAACAAAACATTAAACTAAACCGTTACAATGCCTGATTATATATGTGTCAAAAGAGTCCCAACAAGTTTAAGAATCACTGTCAATGGTGCAACCAGCTTTCAGATACCTAATGACTTTTAATGACCTTTGATTGAATTTTTGCCTAGTTTGATCATTATAATTATGGTTGGTTGTTTTAGAGGTTAAAATTCCGATTTACGAATTTTCTAGTAATTTATGTAGTTTTTGCGAAATTAGGGACTTACTAGAAAGAAAGAAAAAGCAGTACACAAAAGACGCAAGAACAAACAAAAATGAAAAAAAAAGATTACAAGTACAAGTCACAAGTAATGGTACAGAAATATAAAGAAAAAATGAAACAGCTTCAAGAAACCAATACTCATTCCTACCGCCTGTCGTTAAGTCAGTCAAACATAACTGAACAAGAGCCACGAACGAATAACAACGAGCACATATCACACGAATAACCTACGAAGCACCACCCAACAATTCGCAAGTGTTTTTGAAAGAAATAATTTATAGCATTATGCAGGACTTGAACTATGACAAAAAAACTATCGTAATTTTGTTTAGTCATTTAATTGCATGTATAAAGTGGAAATGCATACGTAAAAGAAAGTTGTATACAAAGTACAGGGCACGGACAGCAACAAACGTGAGAGATTGAAGGTAGGGCACTTATATGACTTGTTTCGATCCTAAAATCGAGTTTCACTCTTTACGTACATAAAACCATGCGTTAATCATAACCTTAAGCCTTTTCGGTCGGCAGGTGTTGATGATTTTCTTGTCGTGATTAAATACTTTCTGTACGATAAATAATGTTTCATGTTTTACATTATTGTACTACGTGTTACGTAAGCTTTTAGTAAGGGGCATTGTATGGTGGGTAACTTTTATATACACTGTCTTGTTTCATAAGGTTGTCTGTTGGTAAGTGTAAGGTTTAGTGTACTATAAAAAGTTTACCCCCCATGGCATTAATCGCTGTCCGTACCATGACAAAAGCCGTATAGTCAACGTATTTGTTTGGTCATCTTTTGTTCATAAAGAAAATTACAACAAAATGGCCACTATGCTTTTGTGTAATATGTTGTTCATTGTGTAAGTGCCCTTCTGAAATTTAATTGTCCAGTTTAAGGCTGCTCCGTTTCTGTCATAAATGCATGTGCACTGTATATTTTGAGTGTGTTTAGGTGGGAGTAGTCGCCTTTTGGTTTGTTCTTGTCTTATGGCTCTGGCTCCGGATTTGTTTGACGGATTGAGGCAACTGGCTGTCGAAGTGGAATGTCGTGTTTTTGGCGCGGTTCAGTAGATCGGGCTTTGTTGTTCCTGGTGATTACTGCCTTTTCCTGTTCCGTTATTATCAGCTTTTTGTAACGTGCGTCAAACGAAACATGAAACATAAATATATTGTACACCCCTAATGAAATTCCTTTGCAAACCAATGGAAACACATACTCACAGAAAGCTGTTTCCCGATTCACATGGGAATATTATTCACCTGACCATAGAGTTAAAGGTCAGATCGGATTTGAATCATGATTGCATTTAAACCTTTTTTGTCAAAATGGCATCAAATTAAAAAGCATGACTTCGGGAAAAGAACGACGGACGACAAACAAACCAGATTAGCATGACGTGGGTGATAACCATTGCCCTAGCGTGTATTAGTGTGTTTGCTTGTAGACCTCCATGGTGCATCGTCTGCTGCATGACAACAATAATACCTATCATGTATACTCATTTTAAGTGCGTCTATGTCACGGAGCTTCTATTTCTGTCGAGTTTTTTTACCGATTTGTTGCATACATATATTATCTATACAATTACATGTATGTTCATTCACTATCTCATGGTGCTGTACAATCGGAACGGTCCGTACGGCATTCATCGCTGCAGATAAAATTCTACATTATTGTACGAGGTGTTCCGAATGGGTGCTGTAAAAAAACTTTCGATCCTAGTGATTTGAAGTTGACACAGTGTGGACAACTCGTGTATGATCTTTTTAATGATCAGTTTCTATATTATCTTTCTTGTTCCGTGTATTAGGTCAATGAAGAAACTCATGAAATCGCACATGTTTAAGATAAAATACATAATCTTCCTTTATATACTAGTATCCGTGTTACTTTTCAATATAAGCTTGTAATAATTTCTAGCATGTTATAACTAAGACATTCCTTTTGTGATGTCATTTGCAAACATTCATATCGTATGTGCTGATCTGCGAGCGTGTGAGCGTGTATAAGATTTACAAAATTCGAAAGATTCATAATATTTTCATCAAGAGATTGAAACTTGTTCTGAGTAGAGGTTATGATCAGTTAAGTTTATAGCAGACCGCATGCTTCATGATGGGTCCATTTACAGTTCGCCATTATGCTTCCTATTTCACTGTACGACGATCAGCCAACATGCAGACAATTTCAATATGCCTAACATAAAATCTTTCAGATTACATGTGTTGATGCTTGTCTGCTACATTGTTTTGTCGTACCCTTAAAGGTGCTGCCTCACAGATTGAGATAAAATTGTTGAATATCTTGATTTTCCAACCTAACCAAGTATTGATGTAATAGAAAGAAACTGACGGTTGCTTTATGAAAGATTTTGTGCAAATAAGCAATTTTAACCACACTCGATATCGCCCACTGAGTATTATTTTCTTGAAAAAAAGCGCTAAGTTTCCTTCCAACATGCTTTGTAAATTATGTAATTCACACGTGATCGAACTATAACATCAACAAACTACAGCGTAAACATCGGTGAGGTATGTGGTTCGTTTTTTTATTCGTTTTCATCAAATGCGAACAAATTTCAGACAATTTAAGTAATAGAAGTGTTAATTATATAGGGTATCAATACCCTATGTAATTTTTGATGTAAAAATACTAAATAACTACAAATTGCCGAAGTTTCTCAAGTTATTTTAGATGTAAGTGTGGTTGTTTATGGGATATACCGGCAACTATACCAAAATTACGCGAATATCTGACAATTTTATTTTATTTTTGCAATACAACAATATGCGAGGCAGTCCCTTTAAATATTTGGCTCTCTTGTTGCCTAAATGCTTTAAAATTTGTGCTACTCGATGTATGTTGTTAATCTACTGTTTTATGCTTTACACTCTTTTATTATCTGTCACTGTGGCCTTTTGTAAATTTTAATGGACGTTGTCCTATTCCATAAGGTTGTCTGTTTATGTGAGGTTTGGTGCATCGTAAAAGTCCCAAGGGGCATTTGTCATTGTTCGTACCAAGGCGAAGCTCTTTTATGTCTGTTTCGTCCATTTCATACATTTTAGTTAAAAAGAAAATTACAAAATAATTTTGCCACTGTGCCTTTTGGTTAAATAATTTTCAAGTACACGTGTTTTATTTTAACTAGGAAGTCAAGCACAGGGCGGCTCGTTTCGTTCTAAAGGACATGTATACTGTTTCCGTTTCCTCCTTGTGATTCGTTCTTGTCGTCTGCTGGCTTCTGCCCCGTATGTGTTTCATGGACTGGGGCTGAACACTGTAAAAGTGGGGTGTCGCTACAGCTGTGTAGCTGACCAGTATCGTTATTTATTGTTCACTTTTTGATGTTTTCGTGCTTGCGATTTGGTCTGGTCTGGGGTTTTTTGTTTGCTCCTTTTCATGTGTTTCGTGCTTATATGCTTTCGTGTCCGGTTTTTCGTTTACGGTTTGCAATATTCCTACGTGGCAAACACAAATACCCGGTACAACTTGGAATAACTACACTCATAAACAATGCAGTAGATATATTTTAGTATATTCAAAACAAATAACGTTTCAAAATACTAGGCCATATATCAGTCACGGTTCATCAGAATCTGTTTGATTGGGTGATTTGTAGACTCCTGAAATGTAAAAGGAAATTGTAATAATACATACATCGTATTCTTAACACAACATAAATATCCAAGAACGAAACTATAAAACGTAGTTCACATGGACAAAACTCTGATACAATATCAAAATGCAAATACATGTACACTACACATTGATAAAAAAGTGATATCAAATGCAAATGCACTGTCTACATTGACAAAAACTGATAAGAAGCTATAATTGATATATTAAGCGGATTTGGCTCAATGGTAACGCACTGGGCTGTCAATCCAGAGGTCGTGGGCATTGGAACTTGACATTTCTGAAATATTTATAATATTTCCCGCTATATCTGGTCGTGTTGTCTGCAAAGTATCTGGAAGTCCCAGGAAGCTGTGTATCGGTGCTATACACCGGGCACATTAAAGAACCAGGCTGTCTATTCGAAATAAGAGCTAGGCGCACTTCTGCAGCGCCGGACATGCCTGTATCTAATGTCTCTCTCTCCTTTCAGGGGCTTTCTCTCAGTCTGTCCCTTTGGTCAGATCATGCTGTATCTGCACTGGTAGAGGATGCACCTGCGCCCTTGTGGATGCAACATAATCATGTAAAGTGCATGAAAAAGGCGCTATATAAATCTGGTATATTTATTTATTTATACTGCAAATACACTGTACTTTAGATCGTTACTAAATATCATGCTTCATTTCTTGTGATTATATGTAATAATATCGGTACATGTCGGAAAATCACAAAATCGTAAAATGTTTATATATGTATGCTGA
This sequence comes from Spisula solida, assembly GCA_947247005.1. Taxonomy (NCBI): domain Eukaryota; kingdom Metazoa; phylum Mollusca; class Bivalvia; order Venerida; family Mactridae; genus Spisula; species Spisula solida. The sequence goes on along the minus strand of OX365948.1, from coordinate 14,918,294 downwards.
CTTACTATGTTTAGCCATGTTTACAGTATTTACAACGTGGTCTCTTTTTGTAGCCCATCATGCCGCCACCCATACCGCCCATCATATCACCACCGCCCATCATACCGCCGCTCATTCCCATTCCACCGCCCATTCCCATTCCTCCACCATGTCCGCCCATCTTTTTCTTTCCGCCGCCCATTCCGCCGCCATGTCCGCCCATCATCATTCCGCCACCCATTCCCATTCCACCGCCCATTCCCATTCCACCGCCATATCCGCCCATCTTTTTCTTTCCGCCGCCATGTCCGCCCATTCCTCCACCATGTCCGCCCATCATCATTCCGCCGCTCATTCCACCGCCATGTCCACCCATCATCATTCCGCCACCCATTCCCATTCCACCGCCCATTCCCATTCCTCTACCATGTCCGCCCATCTTTTTCTTTCCGCCGCCCATTCCGCCGCCATGTCCGCCCATCATCATTCCGCCGCCATGTCCGCCCATCATCATTCCGCCGCGATGTCCGCCCATCATCATTCCGCCACCCATTCCCATTCCACCGCCCATTCCCATTCCGCCTCCATATCCCTTCTTTCTATAGGCACAGCAAACTGATACCAAAATAGCGAGTATGACGTAAATCTTCATGATAGGCTGAAGATAATAAATTACTAGTATAGATATTCGGTGCTATCCAGCAGAACTCAAATAGTACAAATTTCAATAAATAGCCCAGCCTCGTTTTTACTAGTAGTGATCGAACAAAATATCACATAGTGATCGAACAAAATATCATACGAAAGGTCTATGGGGAAAATACATTGAGAGGTCACGTGAGGTATAATAATATTAAATATATGAATGATATTTGTTTGGTTTGATTGGGTATGGTTTATATCTCATCGTGTAGTGATAAAATTCAATATTTTCATGAGCGCGTATAGCGCGAGTGAAATTATCAAAAGTTTGTCACTACAAGATGAGATATTAACCATATGCAATCAAAACAAACAAACATTCTATTTATTAAGCTTATCTGGTGTAAAAAATGCACTATTTACACTAATTTACCATAGTGGTTCAACTGTGTATGAATATATCATTCCATTCATAATTTCAATTCAATATCCGCCATCTTGGATTATGGCGAATATGTGAAAATGTCCTTTTTGAAAATTTCGAATTAAACATGCACCAACATGTAGGAATTGGCCTAACTTTGAAAATGAACCCCCACATGACTTGTTTACGTTCAGATAAAAAAAGTTTAGTGTTGAGTTTTTGGTAAAATTAAAGTAGTCCCTGTGGGGCGGAGCTTGTATCAGTCACTGCAGTGAGGGATAAACAGTGATTTATAGAATATAGGGTTTATCTCACTGATAGAACTCCATATCTCATCAGTTAGCATTAAATAAATCAAGCTTCCTAAGTCAGAAAAATATTTCCTGGACAAAATTAATAAGCTCATAGAAGGTCAATAAATCTCTTTTTCTGATATTAAATTTTAAATAATTTCTTATTTTAAAGTGTTATGAACTAGTAACATTGCACAAATTGCAAAACAAACTTTTGGGCACCTGCGACATATCATTTGTCATTTTATCAGCTACAACTTTTACGAAAGAGGACTCTACTCTTCTACCACGTACTACTCTAATATGATACAAGATATTTATATCACCGTCTTCAAGTGACAGACAATATGGTGTCTAAACCTTGTAATTTTGACAAGTGATAACCACTCGTTACCTGCAATCTAACAAATTATAAGGTTTTGTTATGCGCTCTTTGCCTCAGAATATACGTCCAAGATTTGAGAGTGATTTAATCCTCGATATAATATTCAAATATACTACTTTAATCAGATTGTTGTACATTTTAACAAAATAACATTGCACCAAAGTAATCACTTCGGATATTCAATACACATAGAAACAATTAGTTTACAAAATTATGCACATAGTTATCAAAATAGTTCACCAACCTGAATGGACGTCCCTGGAAGCAATAAGGTAAGGAACACCTCTCCGTCCTCATATTTAAGCAGATTTTCCATGGCTGGTTACTGGTACACCAATTCTTGATGGCTATGGGTTTTTGGAACAACAAAGAAAATGATTAATGAATTCGATGAATATTTTATCCCATTACTGCATTCGAATTTATAGTTTTTAATCTGTCAAACAAGCAAACACAAATACCACCAAGGCCCCATGAGCGTTCTCTATCTATCTACTTATACTGCCTAACGTCTCTTTTCGAGTATTATTGAAAGGTGTGTCAAAGGCAGACTTAAATCAATGAAGAGTAAGAGGTGTGATGTAACGGACCCGGGTGTGTTACCGTATACTCCTTGGTTCTTTAACGTGCCTGGTGTTTAGTACCGATGCACGCGTGCTAATATCTGCGTTTCCAACAGCCTCTAGTTGGTTGGGAAACACTGAAAATCGTAACAAACGAGTGCCCCGACCCAGATTCGAACCAGGGACCTCTTAATCAGTAGTCAAGATCGTTATCCACTCGACCGTCGTTATTCTAGTGTTGTAGACTAAAATGTTGAACAAACTGTTATTCTAAAGTCGGGAAAACAGTACTGGTATAGCAATCTTATGTCGTACTCAAAGAATATGTATAATAGTTTGTTTCAGCCCTGGATGATCAATGTCAGGAGAATGTGACTTGGTTAGGATCAACTGATTTCGGTAGGGTAAGCACCGAGATTTTGTGACATTTGTTTCTTTAATGGTGAGACTACAAAAATGAGTGAAATACTATTGTTTATAAAGACCTCTGAACCATGTTGAAGTATTGTATTAAAAGTGTGCATTTCTAGTTTCGGCCTCGATCGCCGGGAGCATATCAGTCTGACTTAAATTCCATCCCAATTATTGGCATGTGTCTTTGAGTTAAATTTCAATGTGAGGATGAGGCGGCATACTTTCGGGGTGAGATGTCGTGGGTTTTTACGATGGGCATTGTCTATGCCTATTAGTTATAAAGTCATGTGCTTGTGCTTGGCGTCGTCTGCCCATGTTTGCGTTACGTTGTGAATTGTCTGTGCCTTTTTATTTCATGTGTCCTTTCGTGTCATTCTGATCGTAGTTTCGTAGTTTTCGTTTAAATTCTTAAAATATGGGTTTGGGTTTGGTTTATAGCTCCAATTCAGTTTTTCCATCTATAATATTCGACAACATGTCATAATTTCTCAGTATTCGTCATTTTGCGGGGCCAATTCTATGGAGCTAGGGTTTTTATTTTTCGCATTCACTATGTGTCCCCTATCTAATTCGTTCGCGCTTTTCGTACCCTATGCGGTTCGTTCATAAATCAATATGCGCGGTGCAGGGATTTACAATCAATTGTTATTTTTAATTTTTTAGATTTCAGACGGCTAAAACAAGGCGTTTTGTCCTATTTGCTGTTGAAACGTGATTATTCAACCCGGGATTACTAATACAATGTATGTAATTCGACTGGAGGCATTCAGCTTATTGGAGCTGGATCGTTCTACTGTTGTGCTCGGCTTGTTCAGACTAGCCTTTGCAACTAGATGTTTCGACTTTTTTACTGTTGAAACGTGGTAATTATCCCCCACCGAAGGCAAAATGACATAGTAATGGTATTGGTCCGTCCGTCCATTCTTCCGTCTGCCCGTCCCATATGTTGTAAGAGCAACTAAAACTATTTGAGTTATTGACTTGAAACTTGATTTTTAAATAGATGGCAACTAGGAGAAGTGCAATGACTAAGAACCATAACTATATGTAGTCCAGTTTTGAAATTATCTCCCTTTCTTTAATTCTATGATAACTTGTTTAGAGCATAACTCAAAAACTGTTGGAGGTATTTACTTTAAACTTGATATATGAATAGATGGCAACTTTTAGAAGTACAGGGACCAAAGACCATAACACTATATATTCAAGTTTTTAAATAATTTCATTTTATTTAGTTTAAACATAATTCCTGTCCAGGACATAACTCGAAAACTATATAATGTATTGATTTGAAACTTGATATTTGAATCGGTGGCAACTAGGAGATGTGCAATGACCAATCACTATAACTCTATGTAATCCAGTTTTGCAATTATCTCCCATTCTTTAATTTAAGATAACTTTTTGTCCAGAGCATAACTTTAAAGCAATGTAAGGTACTGACTTGAAACTTGATATGTGAATAAGTGGCAACTAGGACAAGTGCAGTGACCAAGAACCATAACTCTACGTTACCAAGTTTTGAAATTATCTTAGAGAATATTTTTATCCAGAGCATAACTTCATAAGTAATCAATTGATTAACTTAGACTTTAAATATAAGTAAATGACATCTTGGAGAAGTGCTGTAACTTAACTCTAGCTGATACCATTCTTGAATTATTTTCCTTTAACCAAAGAAGTTATGATATTTCCGTTGAAGTAATTTCCTTATATTTAACTTCTATTGAACTCTGTCTGGTTCAGTTGTATTAATTATCTGTCTTTATTCAACTTGCCTAACATATTTATTTCCTTTTTTTCTATCTAGTCCTGTTTCTATTATATACCCGTAAGTAACAAACATATAAGGCGTAGGATGGCAATGGAAAATGGCTCTTGTTTTATCCGGGAATACTTATTTTTAAAGAAGGTCATTTGGCTTGGGGCATACAGCTTATTAGAGCTGGGTCGTTCTTCTGTGGCACTCGGCTTGTTCATGTGGACCTTTTAGCTAATGCATTAAACTTGTTGTAACTATGTTATTCGGCTAGGGCATTCAGCCTTTTTTTATTGCTGAAACTAAACTATGTCATTCAGCTGAAACATTGACATTCAGCTATTTAAGACTGTTGTTTTCTGCTTTTTAGGATCTCTGACAGCTAAAACTAGGTATAATAGCCGTTTTACTGTTTAAACTGGGTCATTCAGCGCTTTGGTTGCTGAATGTAGTTAATTCAGCTTTTCGACAGCTTGGACTTTGATGGATTATTAACTTGTTCAGTTGGGCATTGTGCCAGAAAGGCCATGGTAAGTTTAAAAATAAAACTTAAGAACTTGAACTTCATACTTGCCTCACACCCGACTAAGTGTTTAATCAGACTGTCACTGAGTGTCTAAGAATAACAGTGGGTGTTTCAGACTGTCAGCAAGTGCTTCAGACTATATGTGAGTGTTTCATACTATTGATGTGTTTTGCAGACTTTCAGTGTGTGTTTCAGACTACTGGCTAGTATTTCAGACTAGTGCACTTATTTCCAATGTGGTCCTGTGTTTTGCTGAAGGGGCATGAAGTAGAATAGATAGTGGGTCTGGGGGGATATCCGGGCTCTTTCCGAACAGACGCCTCGTGTCATTAACTTGCCAGGTGTATAGCACTAATACACGATAGACTACCTCTTGTTTCCGACCAGTTTATCTCCATTCTCGTTCACCAGAGTATTCTTCACCAGTGATATCACACTCTGGTTCAAAACAACCCTTTTCGAGCGCAAATGAACGAAAAACCAACCAATCAAATCCATTTCGTTCATTTCTATTTATAGCAATAACGGATATTTGTCTCGAATGTTTTCCTGTCATCGTCCAGTCAAAATCGAGCTTTTACAAACACAATATTCAAATTTATTGTTCGGAAAAAAATCGAAGAAAAGCATATTTGTAATGTTTTTCTATCGATAATAACATAGTATTCAGAACAATTGATTTAGAAAATGACTATTTATTACCTTAACATCCGAATCGGGTGGGCACGGAACATTTTCACATACGACGAGGGCGAATGAGTTCCGAGGGCACCTGTCCGTTCATCGTTGTTTACAAATTGTTTTTTACTTCCGTTTTAGAAGTTCACGGACACAGTCTCACTTTTACTTTTATTATTCAATTAGACCTAATGTCTGCGACTTATTGTAATCGTCGTTTGCATGTCTGTCACAGCTATAGATATATTTCGATTCACGACTTCACACCCATGGACACTCGTCGTCTCAGACCGTGGACTATTCTTTTCACTGATTTCATATCACGATATATCTAACCGCTCGTACCGTACTCTCTGTAATTATATTAACGGCTGCTTTATAAACTACATTTAATAAAAGATGTACTTAATCCAATTAAGTATTTAAGTCCCATAACTCGATCCATGTTTACATTTTCTCGCGAGTTTGTTTATAAAATTGCCCACGTAGCGTAACGAGCGTTCTGATTGGACGATAGACGGAATCACCAGATGTCCACGAAATGAGCTATTTTTTGGGAGGCGTTTAAGCCTCTCATTACTACCATTGCCCATTTCTTAATACAAAATTAACCGCCTTTAGGCTGCTATGAGAATCCGCATTCAAGTAGTTCCAGAAACTGTCAACATTCCCAATACTGCTACATATGTTTCTCCAAATTTTTTAACTGATTTAAGCCAATCAGCAACATTTGTTTATTCTAAGATCAAAAATTATTGTGAAACTGTTCGTTAAATCGATATTTTTGCAAAAAAATCACTACACCGGCCGATACCGAACTTGTTTCATAATACGAAAATGACGTGTTCATCAAATGTCCCGGCTGTAAAGCTATTTTTAGAAACTTCAGACTACGGTCAAGTGATGGTTTTATCAATGAATCGTATACGGTCTGCAAAGTACTGTTATGCAATCAAATGGTGTCGCTGTACTAGCTAGCCGCTTTCTATAGACTGTCTCACGATGTGAGGGAAGTGATTACAAGACGGTACTGTAGAATCTGATTAATAGGCGCGTAGTATTATTTTAAACCACTTTTGATATACGCATTCAATACACGTATTACATATAAATTAATATGCAACTTTGAAAAATTATTTAGATACCCAACATGCCTATATAGTCACATATGCCTATTTTGACATTCAAGACAAGATCGGCAGTAAGAAAACGAACATTAAACGTGTAAAGTCGGTTTAAGCTTTAGTAGCAGCAACCAGATCGCCTCCCACCAGTACTATCAGTGCTTTGATTAGGTTTGCGCTCGGAATGAAGGAATTTAATCAGGGGGTAGTCTGGGAACTTGACTAACCACTGATGTATGAGGATGGTTTATCTCTAGTTCGGTGGAAAACACTGAAAAGCGTTGCTGAAATTTAAAGTGCCTCGGCCAAGATTCGAACCATGGACCTCCGGGTTGGTAGTCGAGAGCGTTAACTCCTCGGCAACCGTGTCACCCAGATGAAGGACTGTGACAAAGATAGGAATCAAAATTTCAAGACTTCTTCACATCGTTTTAAACCAAACAAAAGAGAACAAGTTATTTTACATTACATTTGTATGTTAGCGATGAACCTCACACAATATATTTTTCGGGTGATAGATAATCGTTCGTTTGTCACACCCGAAACAAACACGATGTAGTGTAATTGGTTACTTTTTTACACTGAACATGATTGATATTTCTGTTTACAGTTTAAGCGCGTTCAAGTGTTTTATATCTAAACTATCTATTATTATTATATTTAATTACAATTAAGCGCTATAGGTTAGTGACATACAATTGCGAAAGAGCCAATTATATGTATAGAACTGGTAAGGAGCACAGGCACCCGTCTGTCCCCCCCCCCCCCTTGTATACCCTACTACTACCCAGGTACCCCTACCAACGTCACATCCTCAATGTTTGACCAATCCAAGACACTTACTGTTCCGGACTGGTACGAATGATACGGAATTAATAATTTATCCTAGTGCTTCCGGGTCAACATAAAATTATGGCTTCACGTCACTTGAACGAGTAGATTCTGTCTGAAATTGTGTTTTATACTTCATTCTGATGAATTCAACTGACGGTGAGAAGTTGATTAACGTCCATACCAATGTGTGCCGGGAATCAAGGACTGATAAAATAATACAGCCCACGAGTCGAATTTAAACAAGCTTAGGTCACTTCATCAACAAGACAATGTTTCGTCACTTTGGCTGCTCATAGTACGAACGATTTGGTGCGCTAATTATCTTGAGGTCGACAAAATCCACCTCAAATGTTGTAAGCGTATATTAGGTGTACGTCCACAGACTTCAAACGCTGCAGTACTTGGAGAGTTGGGTCGTTTTTCATTGTATCTAATTTGTATTGAACGTTCTTTAAAGTACAGGGGGCCGTTTCATTAAACTTCGTACGAAAATTATTTTCGTAGCCCTACGAAGGTTTCGTACGAACTTCTTACGAAAAAGTTACGAGCGTTTCAGTAACACCTTCGTACGAACTTTCTTACGTACGCATCACTTACGAACTTCGTAACTACTCTTCATGACGGAAGTTAAAATTACAACGTAATTTCCGGAACGCGCGGACCGCTTAGAGAGCACCTTGACAGACGACAGATTGCAATAAGCCGATGAATCGTCGCCGTACTTATTAAACGAGATAGTTTAAGGGATCTTCACGTCAAGCGTAACCACCCAGAACAAGTCCAATCATGTAACAGACTTACAGAGTGGTAAGTAAAGTAGCTTGACTGTCTAAGTGTCTTGATGCTAGCTATCACGATTTTCTTTAGAATTGAAATTGAATGTGTTCAACTTCAAGTGTTTGAATGAAACATGCCAATATGCAAATTGAATCACCTCAGTACATAATAATCATTGGAAAACGAAAAGTGGACGGTGATCTGATGATGCGTCTAATCGGAATGCAATTGCAAGCATGTTGAAACGTCCCAATATTAAACGTCCTCACTTAGATACAACGGATCATCGTCTGCATTTACATGAAATAACACATAGAAACATCCTGATACAATGATCAACTTTTCGTATTTTGTTTTCAGGTGGAATGTTCTTCATTTATTTCCTGATGATGATGAAGCAGTGTAACTGTTGTTTTATGAGTGATGTTGAAGCTATGAATATTATCAAGGAGGTGGAGGAAACATGAACAGGTATTGTCACTAAACAGTGTTATAGTTTGTAGATCTACAAAATAAATAAAAAAAATGAAAAGCTAGAAAAGGCTTTTAGACAATACTTGTAATGAAATTGTTCATATAAATGATAAATAACTTTACTCAGTTCTGCCTGATTGAGTCAATATGATTTTAATTAAATATCTTATAAACCTGACATGTGTACATCAATGGTTAATAATGCTATAAACACAATCATTTATCAAGTTAAACTGATTTGCATTGATATATACATTGTTAAAATGTAACACCATATTGTTTTTTTAATTTAAGGCTCCCCACAACTTTTGAGATGTCAACTATGGTGATATCATACACAGTTTGCAACAAGAAGCCAGATCTCAAAATACTTGAAGATGTAATGGTCACATGCTATCAAATGTTGTGTCTAAAAAATTTTACCAGTTTGGTGCTCTCATTGTGGTGTCACTTGATTCACTTTGAGGTTATTCCTCAATATTGGAACTGAACAGATATGGTGTCTTCATGACAAATCTTTGGTTAATATGCTATGTACCCACTATACCCTGAACTTATTTTACTTACAATGTATTTTATTATGTTTCACCTGTTTCAAAAGAAATTCCATGAGTTATCGGGTATAAACCATGATTTTGCCATACTTTAAGTTGAAAATGGGTCATAAGTGTGTCAAAAATTGGTGAATGGTAGTGAAAGTCAAATATCATGTACTTTATGTAACAACTGTAGGTATAAATTCAAATCTGTGAAACCATTTTGGAGTTTCTGTTCAGAAATCAACATCCTGATAGACCAAATAGGCGATAAGCTCACTCCTATATACCCCATACTTTTTTGTAGGGATTAATAATTGAATATTAATGCAAAGAATTCAGCTAGAATTGAAAAAATAGTTTTTCTTGCCCTGGTCTTGGGGCAGGCTAAATCCACCAGCAAACTTGTATGTGAGTGCTATGATTTCAGTCCAACCATTTCTGAGATAAATAGCGTGATTCCTGCACGTATGAACAAATCCATACCTCAGAATTGCTGTACATCCCATACTGCAACAGTTTAAATGTTGCAGATCTACATCATTTTTTAAATCATCTATGTTGCTAGATTAAACCATGAACAAGTACATGTAATCAGTTGATGGTTCAATGTAAATAAGACATTTTGTGGTGAAAATAAATAACTCAAGTATAATATGTATTTGTTTTGTGTTAAAGTGTATTTAGGCATAATAGTTTGCACCTATTGTTGGATACCTGTGGTTGTTTGCACCTGAAGTGGGATTCTATCCCAGGGGTTGCTTGTGTCTGTTCATGGCATTAAACCAGTAAGTATATTGAGTGGACACACTAAGGTACTTTCATAACCAGTCAGTTGCTTGAGTCATCATATTGAACCATGCATTTCATGATACATAACCAGTCAGTTGCCCGAGTCAGCTTATTGAACCAGTCGGTTCATTATATAGAACCAGTCAGTTGCCTAAGTCATCATATTGAACAAGTCGGTTCATGATATAGAACAAGTCAGTTGCCTGAGTCATTGAACCAGTCGGTTCATGATACATAACCAGTCAGTTGCCCAAGTCATCATATTGAACCGGTTGGTTCATGATATAGAACCAGTCAGTTGCCTGAGACATCATATTGAACCAGTCATTTCATGATACATAACCAGTCAGTTGCCTGAGTCAGCTAATTAAACCAGTCGGTTCATGATATAGAACCAGTCAGTTGCCCGAGTCAGCTTATTGAACTAGTCGGTTCATGATATAGAACCAGTCAGTTGCCTGAGACATCATATTGAACCAGTCATTTCATGATACATAACCAGTCAGTTGCCCGAGTCAGCATATCGAACCAGTCGGTCCATGATACAGAACCAGTCAGTTGCCCGGTCAGCATATTGAACCAGTCGGTTCATGATACATAACCAGTCAGTTACCCGGGTCAGCATATTGAACCAGTCGGTTCATGATACAGAACCAGTCAGTTGCCTGAGTCATCATATGATGTAATGGTTTAACCAGAGGGTTGTTGATACTTAACCAGTTAGTTCATTGAGTGGACATGCTAAACAGGCTCCAATTCCATGGAAGAAATTAAGTTATTGCTTAGCTAAGACTGTTTTCATTTATTTATTTTATTGCTAAAATTGTGGTTTAGTGATGTAGATTGCTTCCAGAAATTGTATTGAGTGTGTATGAAATGCTCATGGAAATGCATCAACATGCAACAAAAATGAATTTCCTACAACAGCCTGTTATTAAGTATTACATACTTAATTGTTACTTTAAAATACTATTTTCTATAAAATCCAGACTTTTTTTTGTATAATTGCTCTTTTAAATTGGCACCACACTGAGTTGAAACAATATATACTTAAGTAATACTATTAGATCATTTAAAACACAAAATATTACTACATGTATACAATAGCAGTCTTGGCTGAGTAATAACTTCTGTCATTATGAAATCACAAAACTCTTTAATGTTTCACTTGCTCGAAGAGTTAAGAAATTTACAAATACGGAATACTCAGACATGGTCTATGTCAATACTATCTAATATAGAACGCTTTGGGTTTGGATTTATCCTGAACAAGTTTGATGCTTCAACAAATTATTTACCTAAATTAAGGCAACGTCTCCGAAACCAATATATTCAATAATGGCATGATACTCTATTTACAGAAACTAAAATGCAGTATTACTTAAAATTCAATACTATTTTCGAATACGAATAATATTTAGATGTTGTATGGAATGAAGTATAGACAAGAAATGTCCAGGTTTAGATTAAGTTCATATTCTCTTGAAATTGAAAATGGAAAATATAATAATGTTGATATGGCTGACAGACCTCAAAGTGTACACCAGGGTAAGTTCAGAGACGCTGTTTTGTCTTTCTGAGTGTGTTTAATGTCAATTTCATACAAAAGTATCTACCTCGATAATTTTCCACCAGGAATTACTTCAAAGGGTAATTAAAAGACCAAACTCGTATCGTTACTCACGCAAAAAATAATCTCGGTCTGTCGAATAAAGATGTTTTTGTTTATATTATTCGTTAAACTACACAACTTGGATCGAGCAAAATGACATCTCATAGACCAAGTTTATGTTGTTAATGCTTTACCAGGAAAGGAAGAATTGCTGTACGGTGTACAGAGTATTGCTCACGGAAATTCAATAAATATGAGGTATAACCAGACTGAGTGTTAATTGGTAAATATTACTTACATTGTCTAGCAGATATATATCTGTTGAAAATTGGAGATTGTAAAAACTACATTAAAACATGCTGTAATGTACGAATCGTGAGGTGGGTCCGAGAATCCCTCGAATGTTTAAATGCAATACTGTATATGTACATCAGTTTGATAGGGTTTAGAGTATGATTAGTACATACCTTTTTAAAACCAGTGGGTTCTTGAACCCACTTTGCTGGTCTGACCCCTTCCTAAGAAAAATAATGAGTCGGATCGCTTTGAGAAAATGTCTGTATCCATGCATTACCATGTTCAACAGAAAAGCTCTGTCACACACAAATTATTCTTGAAAAAGCTTTTATGACAGGAAACTACAAAATGTTACACAAATCAATAGAGCTGATAAATCCCCTTTTATCTAACAGCACGTTGTTGTAAATGATTTGATGTAGCTATAAAGCATTACATACTTATTCTTATTAGTAGAATGGGTGGTCGATAAGTCACATATTAAGATATACACTACTCAACACTTATAACTCATATATTAATACAATTCCAGTCATTAAGTATCTCATTAATAATCTGACGATCGTAAATGTATAAGCCAGGTGTAAACAACATAAAAATAAAACTTAAGGCTTACTCTACCATTTCTAAACATAATTATTCAATATAATTGACAACCACCCTCAAAACCATAAAAACACAATTATTGGATTAATTGCAAGGTGGGTATCCCTTTTTAACATGATAAACAATGACTTTATACGGACGATAAGACAACAATAAAAGCATATCACATAGCTTTACTGCGAAGGGTTGTTTGGTCGAGAAAGTGTGAAAAAAAAAATCATCGACTTTTACGATTTAACTGGATTTTCAAAGTGACAATATATATTCTTTATTTCGTCTCATTTATGTGCATACATATAACATACGACATAAGCAGAACAGATAAAATGTACATAACCATACAGTTATGAATTATAAGAGACAATGATCAAATCTTAAAATAATCTGATTATCATAAAATCACTATATGACTAGCTTGTACTATGAACTGTCCTATAAACAGTGCTATATAATTATTTATAAACAATAAACATACATTTATATACAAAATTAAAACTAAGAGAATGTTGTTAATACCTTGAATTAAAATATAGTTAAAAAAATCTTTTGATTTAAGAAACTGAGATTTGTAAATGAGGCACTAATGCGCTAATTAAAAAATAGTATTAATAGATCATTTATCACCCCGGTCAGACCGTAGATGAACTGATTTACAACATTCCCTTAGATGTCAATAAAACTGGCAATAATTAATGAGATAGTACGAATACATTATTTACGCAGATAAAAATGTCGTCTTTGTAAAATCATAAAACAGGTTTTGGCGCAAATTCTTATAGCGTTTTTCTCAGTAAAAAGAACCCTTAGTTTCATTAAATCATTCAGAGAATAAAAACAGGACAAATAGTTGCGACCTGTTCAAACAAGGTATTTCTTAAATCTGTGTATAAATCACAACTTAAAAGAACATTATCTTCATCTTCTAAAACTTGACAATTTTGACAAATGCGTTCTGTTAATGGCAAGCCTTCATACCGCCCTGTCTCAATGCTTATTGGAGCAACTCCACATCTAAATTTACAAAAGGCTAATCTATGTCTTAAAGGCAATAGTATATTACAATAACTCTAAACTTCGTAACTATGTTTGTAAGTGCAATACGTTCATGACAATCTAATTCACCATAGGGAACTCAGTGTCGCCTATAAAAATAAAACGCACTTTGATTTTGATATAATTCAGTTTGATAAATGAGAATTGACATAAGAAGGAGTGTATGAAATTTGACTAATCTATCACCATGTGCTATGACTATTTTGAGAAATTATTTTTCGTTCTACTTTCAATTGAAAGGGAGGTAATTTCACATTTTATTTCATTTCCTAAATTTCAAAACTGCACAGATTTATCACGTGTAATTATTTAAGCACTGTTTTATGTTTTTCTGTTTTGGCCATTAACATTGAGTAAACATTTGTAACATTTTTTTGCATTTCCTCAGACAAACGTTAAATTTCACATAAAAACTGTTATTTATAAACAACGGGCCATAACTGCGCTCAGTTGACGACGCTACATAAAACATGAACATTTATTGCTAAAGAGCATATAATGACGATTGAGATAAGTACCGATATGTCCTTATTGCCATGAACAAACACTTTCGAGTATGAAAAGTGATCGGTTATAAGTGTTGAGTAGAGTATGTAAGATAATCTACACGTATATATTCAGTTAAAAGTTCTGTTATGTTCTGTTTAGTTTGTGTTTAAAAATTTATTATCTGAACTATATATTGTTCAAAATTACAACAAATATTTGCACTCAAATACTCAAATTCACTCTTTTGAGGTTCATGACAAGCACATTTTTTTAAGGCAAAATGTTGTTATAATGTTAAATTGGTACTAAGTATTATTTTTGGCTAATTTTCTAGTTAAATTTAGTGTATTTGGAAGGGTGAGCAAACGTGCAATACTCAGTTAAGTAAACATCAATACTTTGTACACACACTTCTATCTATTTTGGTGTGTATCTTTGTTGTACTTTGATCAATTTTTCAGAAATTCGAATTTAAGACATTTAGGTTCAATAAAATCAGAATGCGCAGTTCAAAAAAATTATATCGGGGTAATACACTCATTCCAAACTGATGGAAAGTGCTGTAGTCAATAATTGCGAGTGAGAAGCAGCCAAATAATGGTTAATTTTAACACTTCTACGAATACCTGTTATAATATGGCAAAACATATCCGAAGACGTTAAAATCTAGTTGGGATTATGTAAGTAGCCAGTGGTTCGGCAAATATCATCTCTGAGCTTTCCCTGGTGTACACGAGAATGTCGCGAAAATTGATTACATTACTCACCTTTACTAGCAATATCCGGTGTACGGTACACCGCAGTGATAACGAGTAATCATCCGTCTGACGGGAAAGACCATGATTGTGGCGCTGGTGCGTAAATAACGTGCTCACGGCCTTCTTAAAAAAGACCAGTGTATGCATTAGTGCTCTTACTCACAGACCTTTACCTAAACTATTACAATACCTGATATTGTGCGATGTATTTGGTTGAAAACACTTCTATTTGATGTGATATGTATAAAAACATTATAATATGTACTAGGGTTGTGGAGTATCTGGTTAGTATTAGGGTGTACAGGGGGGGGGGGGGGTCACAACATGACGACGAGTGCCTGTGGTAAGTAGAGAAAGTTAGAACTGGTAAGATAAACTGGTTTTATATCATGGCTACGGCAATTTACATTGATGTTAACTGAGGCGGTGTGGCTTAATCCGATGATAATTGATGAGGTGTGTCATAATTTTCAAAGGAATGAGTGCAATTACTACAATGGAGGAAAATATTATCCTGCACTGTATATATACAACTTCATTGAACTTTACTTCGCTCAACGTGACCTCTATCGATTTTCGTGGTCGAGTTGTATTGGAGTCCACAACTTTAAAATCACAACACTGTGCTACTGATTTTCATTGGACATGTTAATCGGTCAGCATTGTAAAAAATTTGGACACGCCCTATGTTTACAAAGTGACAGCCAATGATATAAGTTAGAAAGAAAAACTTAACGCTTGGTTGTTTATTTTATCTCGGGCTACGCCCTCTACAAAATAAGACAACCTCGCGTTTGCGTGCTCTTTCTATTACATATCGATAAACGGACAGGGAACTTTTTAGTCGGGAGTCCATACGGAGAAAATATGACGGACCATGGCCTCGGATAGTAGAATGTGGCATCCATGCTATATGTTATCTTTGATATGTGTGTAATCTAAAACGACCGGATACCATCCGTGATTTTGCCTCGTTTTCTCAGAATTAGGTCAAAGGTCAAATGAGTGCATTTTTATATATCTCACTCAAAATATCATTATATCTCTCTTGTAAATTGTAACAAAATGAAGCTTATGGACTGGGCTATCAATAAAAATTACTTTTTACAAGTTTATGCATTAGTATACTCATGAATATTGATGAGAACACCTAAAATTAGCAATATTTTTCATAAAAATTCGACGTGTATGAACAATATATTTGTTATAATGTCGTCATTGTTGCTATTTGAAAGCCTAAAGGATTCTTTTTTAATGGTGAGATACTAAGATATTGATATGTTAACTGGTCACTTACCTTCTCATTGATTTAAGGGCACACGTTTGCTTAAAGTGGGTGGAGGTTAAATGACACATGGACCCAAGCTAACACAATAGCATCAAAAGTATTATAAATAAGTAATATATGTTTGCATTGATTTAAATGGGATTACAAGTAACAACTATTTTATTGGTTTTAGAATGTACCAATTCATTTAAAATATGTCAACATTCGTTTAAGGAGGAATTAGCTACATACACGTAGGCCTACACGTGAGCTGCAAATAGTAATTTCGAGTTTAGTGTGATAAATAAGAACACATAAAATTAGGTTCAAATTAATGAATACAAAAATATGATGATAATCATAATGATATTGCAAATTGTTCATACAGTTTTACTTGTTCCTTTGTAAAAGCTCAAAATAGGTGGGAAATGGTCCATTTTAAAGCGTGAATACTGTAACATAATATTATATTTCCATATAGCACCAGATTGATATTTTCATTTATGTCTTGTTTGAATTAGAATGAAGATAGAGTTAACGCATGCTTTTCATGTTATAACATCTACAGTGTACCGAGAAACGGCAGGTACCACTGCCCGTCCGTGGGAGCTTTGATCATTAAACACAAGGTGCATATACCCCCTTAAGTGATAAAGACAATAACTTTCTTGGCAATTTTAAACTATGAATCTATATAGAAAACGCCACATATCATTCATGAATGTATATATGTACAATTAAGACAAGTTACTATGTCGCTGTTTGGTTTGAGATTAATTGTGAACTTTTGTTTTGAATATATTTGCACGTGAATTTACAAACACCTTCTCAGTTCGATGAAAGCAGTATGAAGAATTAGTAGATCACGTCTTGATTTCTGTATTCATTATGGATGCATCGGCTCATATCCGTATACAAGTGCCTGGTTGATAGTTTGCTCTGGCGGTGTGCAGTTCGAGCGCATCACTTCACATCACTGGGGGAGCAGTGGCCTAGAGGTAGGGCGCGCGCTTCGGGTCAAAAGGTCCCGGGTTTAATCCCCGTCTGGACCACTGCTCAATTTCTCTGAGCAAGAATAACCAACATGCTCCACTCAACCAAGGTGTGAATTAGGGCATGTGAGGGCGGTGTCTGTACACGTTCGATAGTTCTGGGCGCCGCAGATAGGTGTTGGCTGCACACCCACCAGGAGAGAAATAGTCTCCCCAGGGAAACTCAAACGCTGGGTTCCTTAGGTAGCCCAATGACCAGGGAAGTTAAAATGTCAAAGGGTGGCTGAACTGCTGAAAGCAGCCCTCGAATATTAGTAACTTAACTTCTTGGTGGAAGCATTTCAAGCCTTGTTTTATAGAGCTTTAACAAACAGTAGTCACCAACAACTCTCTGTCTCATCTAAATGTACGGCTCTTCTAATATCCAACAGAAGGTCATATCTTTTCCAGCAGAAGAATAGTTTCACATCTCGTCAAAGAGAGGAACTCCACTATGACACGATGGTCGTTTTGGGGACATGTTCTGAGAATTATATGTACAGTACACAGTTTGGTTTTCTTCGATGGCACATCTATCATACAGACTTGCCTATTTGAATGTCCCAGATGGTGATTCTATATACTTCTATATCATGCCATCCGATACTTATTTTAATACCCTTCATACTCTTCTTTAGCAAGTATGCAAACTAGGTTTGACTACAAATCAACACCAAAGAAACACAAGTCATACTTCAGACTTAGACATTGATCAGGTTGACAACATTATTACACTTAAAAGACGAACATAGCGAACCTTCTATGATTAGCATTATATAGATTACGTCAAATTTGAAAAATCTAAACAGTACAACCAAACAACTTAGTTGCGAATCTGCGAATCTATCAAGCAAGCTAACATGAAAATACTCATGGACTGACAATGGCTACCTACGACAAATCTGAAAAATATTTTGGCACAAATATTTTTAACATATTATATCTTGACAAATTCTACCTGTATCATTCATTATTATCAGACGTAGGCTTCTGGTGGCTTGGACAATTTCCCAGAATGCATGTCGGGGCTATGCAAAGGTACACGATGCAAACTTATCAGCGATGAGGAATTACATATTTGTTTATGTCTCTCGATACTCCCGATCTTCTTGCAGAACCTGATCCCAACACCTCCCGAAGCCCTTAATTTCCATCGGGAGTAAATTATCGAGGCAGTGGGACAGACGTATAACTTCAGGACCACATCGGGAGTCATCTGATGTCTACCGATACCCCCACCCCGATTCCTCACGATTACCCAAAATGTCTCATGACCTACCCGAAGTTTCCCTTCAGAATTGCAATCCCGAGACCGCGAATATGTCCCCAAAATATCACTGGGATGCCTAGCGCATTAGTATCCATGATTACTGGTATTCCCGAGTCTCTGGTTCGCTTCTGGGATGCTTTCCCGGGATATTCCCGACATGACAGCGCGAATACATCGGGTAAAAAGATGCATGCATTGAATTTTCCTGACGTATGTACATGTACTCGCGTTTTCACAAGGTGTCTCAAGATTCCCCAAAACGTTTTCACGAAGTTTACCCGAGACACCGGATACCTTCCCTGAGATACATGGGATCCTAGACGCCCACTGAGCTCTTAAATCCATCGGGAGTACATCCCCGAGGATGAGGAATTGACGTATAACGTCTGGAGCACATCGAACGTTTTTGCAATGCATCCCGATACTCCTTGATTATCATGATTCCTCCTGATGTCACAACTTGTCTGATGACCTGCCCGATACTTCCCCTAGACAACGAGCAACCTGTTTACGATGCCTCCCCAGCCTACATCGGCAGCTCATTCCCTAGACAAAGACATACGCAGTTGGACATGTATATGCTTCAAGCGTTTCAATTGATATCTCGTGGTATTAAGAGACCAAGAACAAGACTGAAAACCGCAAGGCGAAGAACAGTAGAGTCAGAACCTAAGGAAAAACGGAATCAATGAAGAGAACTGAATGACGAATAAGTAAGGCATCCTCCGCTTGAAGCACCCAAAGCATAAAAATGATCTTCGCATCTTTTGATGGCATTTGGCATACTTCGCGTCTTTTCCGTTGTCTTCTGTACATTGTGGTAGCTTTCTCTACAACAAGTTCGTTCTTTCTTAGCAACGTCTCTGACCTTGTTCGCAAACTAAAGAAAGTAACTTAGCGAGTATTGACTTTGGGTTTACTCATTAGCAAGATGTAATCGTTTGATTTTGGCATGGGCATACTAGTATCAGGACCAGATATAATTCGACGCATCGGACGACTTTTTCTACCTCGTTTGTTTCCAAGTTGTATAGACTTTATTGATGAGCTAATGATTTGTGAAATCACAATAGAAACGTTCAAAAAGGTAATTACTCATATGTGCATTCAATACAGTTCTAATCATCATTACTTACTACACATTGCTACTGATTAAAATAGCAACAAATTAACTAAGGCCTTATAAAAGTTATGAAAGTACGGACAAGTCAGGGTACGAAAGAAATGAACTGCAATTGGCTAAGAACAACGTTTTCTTGTTCTCCAATATACATTCAACTAAAAGAACATACGTATACCCGGTAGTTTGTTAACAAATACCAACTTATTAATTAAGAGGTTAATATACCAGGCGACATTTTACGTTAACGGCACTACATGGTGTCTTTGATTGGAATTGATATAATTTGTATAGCGCAGAGAATTTGACATGATCCTGACCTTTATGCATGGATATATTACAAGGTATTTGCGTTGAATATATAAATTTCAGCGGGTAAATCGTGCATTATCGGTTCTTAAGATTTGTGTTGGTATTACACATCGTGCGTCTTCGTGATATTCCCCGCTTATGAAAGCATACAGCCGGGGTTATAAATATAGACAATATATCAGCTGTGCTTATAAGTTATGCTTATTGAAGGTCGAGAGGCGTGTCAAATTCTCTGGGTAGAAAACGGTAGAAACTACTATGGTTTGCCGATGATTATAAGAATAAATAATACAGTTCTAAACGTCAATGAGACATATGTATTGCATTTCGATAATTATTAGAAGACACTGCTTGTTTATCATTCAGATATAGATCCTTATTTGTACGCTATTTGTCATACATGTACAATAGATTATCAATATTCATAAATATGTAAATGAGTTAATAAGCATAACATTTAAGTAAGTCAAAATCAAATTCAACAAATAAATCATATTTAGATATAACGAATATGTTTAATGAGTGTTTAATGTTGATTCTGACTGTATTGAGATTTTTACGTTCTGGTTTCAATTTACCCCTCCCCCATTTGGCTGTTATTCTCAGTGGAATTAAATTATGTTTATCTATAAAAATTTACATTTAACGAAAGCTCTATGTCTTCTCATGATTTTGGTACAATTTGGATCTTTAAAAAAAAGAAATAAGGAAGATATGGCATACATTTATCAACTATACTAGTAGATTTTTAACGAAAATTTACCAATTTTTGACTTCCTCATTAATATTCATGAGTATGCAAATGTGACAATTTGCATAAAATCATTGCAAATGAAGGACCAATTCATTAGCTTCATTTTTATACCATTTTGACCATTCTTCCTGTATAACTGACCAAAATATGGTGCCATTTCAAGTTGATGTATGCTGCACTTAATTGACCTTTGACCTCTTTTATGACCTTCACAGAGGGTTTTGCGCGTGGCATACACCCAAACCATAGACAACTGGTATTGGGCAATTCAAATATGGTATTGAAACACTTCTACTAACAAACGCCATGGACCATGAAAAATAAGCGCCTTTTGAGCTGATGGACTCCCAACTATTTATTTCTCCTACTTTAAGTGTTCCTGGTCATAATCGATCTTTTTAGGTATTAGCCTTGGTATCACAATTTATAAAAACGCAACTAAATAAACATATCACCCAACATCCCGTGAATCGACAAATACTGTATTTAAAAGAAATGAATTGAGATGGATTGGCAACATGCGTTGAAACAACGTAGTGCGAGTTTTAATGTATGCCAATCACCGAATACAGGAGATGACTGCTAAACAGAGGACCACCGTGGCCAGCACGTCTCGAGACAGATTGATTATGTCTTTGATAATTAATTGACAATCGTCATTTGTTTACAAACATTAGAAATGGAGGTTCTTGATAGAGAATTATATCACAGGATAGCTCCTTTAAGCACAGCATAAGAGTATTTTATTTCAACAAGAGGGCCATGTATCGCTCGCTCGCACACATTGATCTAGAAGAACCATATATTCAAACTGGACATTGATTCGATTGCAATGGTAACACGAGCTCTGCATATATATCATTAAGCTATTATTAGAATGGACCATTCGCGGAACATCGTTATCAGTTTGAAATAAAATCCAGCACGTACTTTCAAATAACATATTTTCCTATTATAATAATAGGGGAAAAGAGCATCGCCAACTGGCGGTCATGTTTCTGGACAAATCTTGAGAAAAAATTCATTTTGTAAAAGAGTTAACCAACTATTTCGGTAAAATTATTATTTATTAAATTTAGTAATCTAGCAAATGGTTGATTGTGATGATATACAAAGGATTTTCAAATAGGTTACCATGGCAAAAAGATTTCGATCTGCATGTATACGATTATTTAAGCTATTGTAAGAAAATATGACATAACGAACATTGTGATCAATTTATAATGAAATCTAACCAGTACTTTTACAGAAGAAGATTTTCAAGGTTTTACTATAGATACATCCTACACACTGGTGGCCATGTGTTTTGTCGTATCATGACAAATATGTCAGTTTTATAAGAGGGTCACAAACAATATTTCTGTAAAATGATTTTGAAATCTGGTCAGTGGTTTTTATGATTTTTTAAAGTTTTGTCAGTTTTATTATCCCCGCCGATGAAATCGGTAGGAGGTATTGAAATGGCGTTGTCAGTCGTCCGTCCCGTCCCGTCCCGTCAGTCAGTCAGTCAGTCAGTCAGTCAGTCAGTCAGTCAGTCAGTCAGTCAGTCAGTCAGTCAGTCAGTCAGTCAGTCAGTCAGTCAGTCAGTCAGTCAGTCAGTCAGTCAGTCAGTCAGTCAGTCAGTCAGTCAGTCAGTCAGTCAGTCAGTCAGTCAGTCAGTCAGTCAGTCAGTCAGTCAGTCAGTCAGTCAGTCAGTCAGTCAGTCAGTCAGTCAGTCAGTCAGTCAGTCAGTCAGTCAGTCAGTCAGTCAGTCAGTCAGTCAGTCAGTCAGTCAGTCAGTCAGTCAGTCAGTCAGTCAGTCAGTCAGTCAGTCAGTCAGTCAGTCAGTCAGTCAGTCAGTCAGTCAGTCAGTCAGTCAGTCAGTCAGTCAGTCAGTCAGTCAGTCAGTCAGTCAGTCAGTCAGTCAGTCAGTCAGTCAGTCAGTCAGTCAGTCAGTCAGTCAGTCAGTCAGTCAGTCAGTCAGTCCGTCCGTCCGTCCGTCCGTCCGTCCGTCCGTCCGTCCGTCCGTCCGTCCGTCCGTCCGTCCGTCCGTCCGTCCGTCCGTCCGTCCGTCCGTCCGTCCGTCCGTCCGTCCGTCCGTCCGTCCGTCCGTCCGTCCGTCCGTCAGTCCGTCCGTCCGCGCCCACTTGACGTTGAGGGGTGTGGAACAATAGGATATATTTAGATTTTATTCATTCCGTTGCTTACGGGGTGCAAAATGTTGCTTATGGGGTTTTACAAACAAAAGAAAACCCCACAACGTCAAGTCAGTGAGTCCGTCCGTTCGTCCGCAGCCATTTCTCTGTAACTGCCTGGTAGAATTTCATGAAACTTGAAATAAATGTGAACTAGCATACTGGGATGACTCTGGTTGCCATGGCGACCGATTAGAAAAACTTGAAAAATCATAGAAAATCAACCACTGGCCAGATTTCAAAATAATTTCACAGAAATAGTTGTTGGGTGACCCTCTTTCAAAATTGATATTTTCATCATGATTTGTCGAAAAAACATGGCCGACAGCGGTAGGGGCTCTATTTCCCCTATATATAAATAGTACAGTCTTTAAATCTTCTTCTAAAAGTACTAGTTGGATTTCATTATGAATTAACAACAATTATCCTTTGGTGATCCGCTATAAAAAAGAATTGAAATCTATAAAATGTCTGGTTGCCATAGCAACCGATTGGGAAAATCATAAAAAATTAACCACTGGCCAGATTTGAAAATAATTTTACAGAAATACTTGTTGGGTGACCCTCTTACAAAAGTGACCTTCTTGTCATGATTCATCAACAAACATGGCCGCCAGTGGGTTGGGCTCGTTTACCCCTATATATAAATAATAAAGTCTTTTTATCTGCAGACTGGATTTCATAACAAATTGGTAACAATATTTATATATAGCTAAAAAATTGAAATTCATGCTGAACCATGGCAGCCGAAATCAAGATCCTGTTTGGATATGGTTCTTCTAGTTCAATGTGCCCAGGTGAGCGATACAGGGCCATCTTGGCCCACTTGTTTATTGGTAAATGTTCAGCCCTTGGTGTATTGACTAATTTCGTCCACTAACTAGCGGGTAGAATTTCATGAAACTTAAAAGAAATATGAACAACCATATTTTGATGATGCCTGTCAAGTTATTTTTATTGGTCAATTTTCTGTTGAGTTATTGCTCTTGATTTATTAACAATTGTTGTCTGATGAAAGTTTACACTTAACAAATCTTGTGTGCACGTGTTTTTACCGTATAACATTTTTATTTACGAATATGTCTGCATGAAATTTTGTGTACATGCTATTGAATAACACAATATTAGAGTAATATAGTTTTTTCTTCAAAATTAAAAACAGCGGACCACTGAATCATGAAACATTAAAACGCGTAAAATGCACGAGAAATTTACGCGTAGGCGCAAATTATTTTCATTTATGGTCAATTAGAATTTTAGATATATTTTTACATTAAAAAAACACAAAATTATGCGATTTTTCATTCAACAAACTGGTGATTTTTTAACTTTTAAATATACAGTTTAAATTTTATGGTCAAAGGGAGGTAACTCTTCCAAAATTGCATTTTGACACAAAAAGTGAGTAGTCAGAAATCTAAATTGGGCTTTATTCTTATCAATGTTTTCTTGTTTTCTGTCTCGGTAATAAATACATACACTTGAACACGAACTTGATCAGCAAAGATGATACATAGCTACCTTAACAACCTGACAAACACCCGATGAACACACGGCAAAAACGTGTGACATTAGCTTTTGCTGATGTCGTCATTTGTTTATTCTGTTTGTGACAATTGTTATCAGATTGTAATAAAATCAATTAAATTGTAATACCACATATCCAAGCTCCATATGTTGAAAATTTCAACAAAATCAAAAACATTTGGACCAAGTTATGGGTAAATATATACATGCACACTTATAAGATTTGTTACGTGTACATTCCAAACTCTGCAATGAAATACTGATAACCTGTAGGCGGGGGATATCAATTCAACGAATTTGCTTGTCGGTTGAAATGGCAACCATTGTTTTTGTATATTTCAATTTATTAGCTATTTTTGAAAGGATCACCAAGGAACATTAGCAATTTATAATGAAATCCAACCAATACTTTTAAAGAAGAGTGTTTTTAAAAATATAACTGTATATAAAAAAGGAAAAAACGGCTCCCCAACCACTGGCAGCATTGTTTTTTGACGAATCGCTACAAAAAATCAATTTGGAAAGAGGGTCAACTAACAACTATTTCTGTAAAAAAGGAATCTGACCAGTCGTTGATTTTTATGATTCTTTTAAAGTTTTTCATATCGGTTACTAAGGCAACAAGAGTTATTTACAGATTTACAAATGTTATATAGCCATGCACTTCGTGTCCGCTATGCAACTTGATCGTTTCTCACTGGATTTTAATAATCCTTGGTACAAATGTTCACCACATCAAGATGGTATGCCATGCTCAAGGCTCAATAGCAATAATCATACTTAGAGGTCAAAGGTTATACAGTCATGCAAGTCGCGTTTGCTCTGTAACTTTGTCGTTTCTTAATGGATTTTAGAATTGTGTGGTACAAATGTTCACCATATCAAGACGGTGTACCATGCGCAAGACATAGACCACAAGCTCAAAGGTCAAGGCCATACTTAGAGGTCTAAGGTTAAATAGTTTTTGAAAACCTTCTTTTAAGAAACCAATGTTTCGATTTCAAAATAATTTGGCACACATCGTTCTTTGGCGACCTTCTAAACTAAATACATAAACAGCACTATGATTCGAAGTACAACATGACCACTAGGGGCTTGACACATTTCCTCTATAAATAATCACATATTAAAAGGCTTGAACGTCTTTTTTTTAATCATTGGGTAAACCTCTTCCAAAAATCGGAAAATAACTTAGATGTTTCAAGAACATGAATAGTAGGGAATGGAGCACATTTTCCCTATATGGATGTACTTACATTGACAACTTTCTCAGTCTTTTTCGTAAGAACCAGTAGTTTGATTTCGAAATAAATTCGCTTAAATATTGCTTCGATGACTCTCTACCAATTCCCTTTAAACAATTAAGGTTCGTCGAAAGACGTTGTCGCTAGGGGATGAATTCCACTTTTACGTAGTGGTTGTAATAGAAAACATTGGACATTTCCTCGCCGAAACTGAATATCTGATAGAAAACAAATGTTACATAATTGTTCCTTAGTTGAATCGTTTACAATTATAACGCATTAAAAGTAAAATACTCATACAGGTTTAGACATACAAGAGGTGTTCAACTTATATTTTAACAGAATTGAACATCCAGTATTTTCATAAATTTCACATCGAAATCGAATTGTGTCTATTCAATAGTTTTTATTAATGTATCAAGAGAAATAAACAACCATTGTGGAATATATATGTAGTATCCTTAGAACGTAATCAATTGTATCGAGTGTGTTGATTTCGCATTTATTAAGGCTAAAACCTCCAAGTGCTGATGCTTACAATTCGCTTCTCTGTTCGAATTTTCAATATTCTCTAGATTTAAATTATATTGATACTTCATCAGGAGACTTCGGTATCCACCGTTTTGGTATAATATACTCCCTAGTATAAGGTACTTAATGACATAGTTTGTAGGGTTACAGGAAATTCAGTATTGGGGCAACACTCTGTCTTTGGCATGTTACCAGGAAAATGACGTGTCACATTTTTGTCGAAAAAACTTTTAAACCTTTTGCATTAATAAAATATGCGTTCAGATTTGTCCCCTTCTCAATCATTTTGAGTTCCGCTTTTCTAAAATATCAAACACAAGACGATGTCATGAAAGCGGCCGCGAATACACCAAGATTAACTAACGTCAACTTATGTCTATCAGCATTACCCTTTCCAAAAAAGCAGACTTTGTCTAGTTAATAATTTCCTCTAAGACAAATCATTAACTCCCCAGGAACGACACATTTTTTCCAATCACTGTTTCGTAGTCGCATATACAGCCTCCAAGACCTTTGTCTGCGCTCTTTGTTTTGCTTGGCATTAAGCTAGTGAACACATTTTTTTTATTATGAAATTCTGCATCACACATTTTCGAAATAATTCGATTGAAAGTTGCTACTGATACCAACAACTTCGCTGCCATCCAACTTTCGGTTATTGGATTTGTCCTAGATATCACAGAGCCAATGGACATGGCGATTGCAGGTTTTGACCATGTTTGGTTATTGTTTAAATATTTGGTGCCATTTCGCCAAAACAAGCAGGGGAACGTATATCACTCTCCATATCACAAATATTACTGATTGTCTTCACTGACATGGGTAATTCATGTTATACCAACACCTTTTTGATGACTCTATAGGGGTAATTTGTCTTAAAAAATCCAAAACACAATGCCCTCTACAAGATGGTTGATTTTGGTTAGAAAAATAATGCAAATATGGAACAAAATGAATGTATTTACTACTTAAGGATGTTGGAGCTCTTTGGATCCCACCTTCAGAATTTGCTCAAATTTTGCCAGGGGGTAGAGAAATCTATTTTAACGCAAAATATTATTAAAAAACACTAGGTCACGGAACTTGTTTTTCGGGTAATCAGCCCTGACTGAAGTGTGTATGAATTATTTTTATAATTCCGTGGAAATTGGTGAATTGGTGGTGGTGTTCAAATTTGACAATTTTATTTGATGTCTGTGATTTAAATAATAACAAAAATTTCAATATAGTTCGGGTACACATTGTAATTCATGATCAAGATACCAAAAATGGTATTTTTCATTTTGGTCTAATATATATCTCTTTTACCCCACCACTTCATATTTAATGCAGCAAAATAGCACCCAGGTAAAATCCTAATAACGTTTTTTCTCACCTTAAACTTTTTTTAATATTTTGTTAAATAAGTCTAGTGACATAGATCTTCAAAGTTATGCGATAAAAAACATGTCACCGAGGTATCTTTTTCGCAATTTTTTGTTTTTATTTTGGTTAAATATGGCTAAAATGCTGAGAAAATCAATGAAAACGCTTAAAATAACATTTAGTGAACATGTAAATATGGCGAAAACACATCAACACACAATAAACAAACACTTCCAAACGAACCTGACTCCCAAAAAAGTCATTTGGCATAAATAGCAAAATTCTTATTTTTTTACCCCACCCACCTATTTTGTAATGTAATATTTTTTTCGGAATGGAAACCGTCATTTCGATTATTATTTTCTAGTTTTATTGCATAATACTTATCCAAACTGTTCAATTTGATTTATTTTAGATTATTTTTACACATTTTTACATTTATAAGGCACATAACGTACTATGACAAATGACGCATGCGCATTAAACCGATCCAGCATCCTTAACACATTTTGAGCTATTGTTACATGGCTCAATAGAAATAAATATTGTGTTAGTTCGGCAAAATCCGATGTTCAGTTTTTCAGAATTTTCTTAGGACTTTTTTTACGGTTAACATTAGCTAGATCTACAATATAAAATTAATATTGCAATTAATATGAGGTTAAAAGCTAATTAAAAGTTAAATAGATTGTTTACACGACAGAAAATATTGTTGAATTCACTACAATCTAGAATATGACAAATCATGAAATAAAGTTACTTAGACGTTAAAGTTTTGTCATTTAATGAGTATACTGCAATTGGACCAAGGTTACTCGTTGTAATTAAGTCAGCTGCAAAGATATGAGTGATTCGTGTTTAAACGAACTGTAAGATAAATTGCATTTTAATGACATCGTGACAGTGAAATAGACAGCAGTTGGTTTTGTTTAAAACCGACGATAAAGGCGATAATTGCTCACGTTTGCGCGTATTATATTTACTTCATGGTTTAGTTGTACTTCTATATAGAAAGAATTATTTTAGAAACCGAAGTACGAGTATTTTGCATGTATGATGTAGATCACTCAGCATGCCGAAACAGGAAAGTGGAGGAAAGCATTGCCAATTGAAATCAACAAATAGCGCTCTATAAATTAAGTAAGAATAACGAAACAAAAGAAAATGGTCAGTATCGATTTAACAAAATTTCAATATACATTACTAGACAATGATGCTGTTATTGATTTTAAGCTCCTAAACCGTCAACAATTAAAATTTGATAACATAAATACATTTAATCTATCAAAAGTCTTTAAATGTCTCTATCAGCATTTCCATCAGGGCAACGTTTATAAAGCATTTTAGTAAAAAACTAAGAATTTTCTTTAGATCTTAATATTGTCTTTGGTGTATCAGCTTAATAATACAATCAAGATTATTAATTGCTTACATAGTTTTATGCATTGTGTAGAGAGATACTACAAATCTTATAAGTGTGCATGTACTCTTACGTGTTTTATCTTGCTGAAATAGTCAACATATTAGGAATTATCATTCAATTTTGTTTTGAATATCTGATTACAATTGTCACAAACAGAATAACCAAATGATGACATCAGCAGCAGCTTATGTCATTTATTTGCCGTGTTTTCATCGGGCGTTTGTCAGGTTGCTAATGCAGCTATGCACCCGCTTTGCTGATAATGTTCGCTTTTTAGTGTATACATACACAATTTCTTGCAGAAATATTAATACATAAATCAAGTTATACAGTGTACGGTAAAAACACGCGCACACAGATTTGTTAAGTGTATACTCTCACTAAGGAAACATTCACTAGTACATGTACGAAATACATGTACTTAAGGCTCCATTATCTCTCCAAAATGTTTTTAAATATACGTAATACAAGGAATAAAAATGGTTTTCACAAATGACCAATAATTGACGACAGACTGTTAACTATATCTGTCAAAGTAGTATGACAAAAATCACATTTAGTAAAATGAATAGAAGACAAAATGCTAATATTGCAAGAGTTGCTTCCCTTAGACTATAAATTATACATTTATTGTGTATATTTCATTCATTATTTTGTTCAATCTCATTGAAATCAGACACTGACATTTGCTCCATTTCTTTACAATTTAATATCAGCGTTAAGTAGTGAAGCGTAACAATGGGTCTGACTTTAATGAGATTGTAATTTGTTCATAAACCAACTGGAGGCTGTATTTCGTTTACTTTCAGATTATTGTGTTTTTCACCTTTGGGACTCAACAAGTGCTCCAAATGCATCATTCTGCAGATAGGTCACCAAGTTGTGCCCGTCGTACACAGCTGTTTCTGTTGAGTTCTTTCTGCTTTCCCTGTCCCATTCGGTTTTTTCTCGAAGGTAAATTGAAGTTCTCTTGGCTGGCTAGTCATCTTTTTCACAACCCAATCTATAACTATTGTGAAGATCAATGAGACAGTAATCGGCCTTGTCGAACACATGTAGTGACAGAATATGATGGAGTGAGCTCTGTGTTATGTACGTATAACTTGACATATTGTGTTCTCGACTTAGTTTTGGATGACATGGACATGGCTCACAACTGTCTTCTTTATGCGTTAAATACAATTCTGATTAGAACTTTGCTTAGGAGGGACAAGAACTGGATTCCCTACCTTTCTATAATCTTTGTCCCCAGTGGGTTGCAATAAGGCCCCCAACAAATTGCGTATATTTCAATCTGTCATTTAATTGCTATAAATTGCGCCCGACCCAAGGTGTATTTCATCTCGATTAGCTCTGAGGTGACTGTTCGTCTCTTTGAATTGCATGATCTTCCTGTATTCTTCTTTCCCAATGGTGTCTAGTATAGTGGTGTTTAAACAAATCGAAGTTGTGGCTTTCGTAAAACATGCCCTACACATTTTGACATATCTTGTAATAAGAGCGTGATGCCTCTCCAAATATTGCAGTAACCTAAACCTCCTTTCTTTGCTTTTAGAGTTTGACGATAAGACCCTGTTTCCAATCCGCAGAAACTTGTTATTTTCCTAGATGTCTTGTAAAAGCCATAATATGGTGTCTGCTGTCTCTTCAGTGTTGGCTGTGAGTGCTTTTGGTGAGATTCCATCTAGACATGATGATTTATTGCTCTACAGCTGTTTGTGTACCCTGGTGGTTTTATCTCATTTATTTGGACAAGTGACTATTGTATGTCTAGATTGTCACCATCATATATATCAGAATGATTGTCTACGTGTGCTCCACTTAGTAGGATGCTTAGTATGGTTGTCTCTCCATCTTTCTAGTTGATCAGATGGTGTTGTCAGTATGTTACCATCTCCGATTTGTACTGGCCTGTATGTATATCTGCACGTAGCTAATAATTTATTTATTATGACAACCCGCGATTCAGATTGATTGAATACAAGTATTACAGGCTAAATCCACTCATCATAGTACGTACATAGGATGTATAATTAATATTTATTAATTATTGGCAATTACAAAATAGGATTCGGATGACTATGTGTGTTTGTCATAAAAGTTATAAGACACGTATTTATAAAAAGACAACCACAATGACTCAATAACGTAAGCACAAGGTTATAAAACGTACACACAAAGGGAAGCAATAATGACCAGCCTGCATACCAATGTACTATCAAAGTAGTCTTTCTTATTCAATAGCAATGTAAATATCAATTTATACCTTTACGTGGGACAAAGGTTTTTTTGCTGAAGAATTGACCATCGTAAGTTTCTGCACTCTTCGTTATGCTAGATGTTGTTAGCTTGTACATGCATTTCATGATCGTAATAATTCCTAAACTAGCAAGTGGGGACTTCCTGAAGTATTATTAGTTTTGTTTACGTATTCTGCACCTCATTAGCGAGTTGTACTTCACTTGACTTGACCAATGTTCTAACTACACCGAATTAAAATTTGCATATCTCTGAAACAATTGCATTAAACCACGTGATTTTTTGCAAAAGTGTCTAAACCGATATCGTCTACGATATTATCAATGGGGATAACGTATAGAACGGAAGTGATACCCCTGACGGTTTTTCGAGTGTAAATTTCCTCGCTTCGGTAAGTAAATCTTGATTGTTCTTTGTTTTGTAAGACGCTTTCAATGAAATCACCTAGCCCACCGTACCCGGCCCTATCGATACTTGCAGACCCAAGCCCATTTTCCCTTCAAATACCTGTGATTAAGGAGAACATTCGATTCTAGTGCGGTTTTGGTTACTGCACCCCTGACGACCCGTCTACATTTTTTCCAATTTCTGCCGATTTGCATGGTGTGTTGCTGTTTTATGGGACCAACTTCGTTGTTTAGCTTATTCTAGGTATGCATTTTGCAAAATTAGTTCGATGCAGCCAGGTTATGAGGCAGAATAAACGAAAGAACCACTATGATACCCCTGACGGTTGCTGTCCCTAACTGATACCCCTGACGCCTCAAAATACTATAATGTTGCAATACGAGACGGTCGGCTCTGTAAATGTTCAACCACTAACAAATCAAGATTATAATCAATACAGTTATTGCGTAAATACATGAAGAACTTGCTAAACAATTCCAATAGACAAAAACAGTTGCATACATAGATTTGGAATCGTACAGCAAGTCAAGTTATGTGAGCTATGACAATTCATATTACAAATTATTATAAAGGAGTCCGTATTTATTATTTATTAATCCTAAATTTCGACGGCTCACAGTTGAATATTGGAACCACCGTAAATGGGTTGTTATTAAGATGCTGTATGCTGTGCGGGCGCCTTGATACTTCAGTAAGTACTACTTAGGAAGCTCCGCCAATCAGAACTCATGATACTGACACTTCTCTACCAATTTAGAACAAACCGTTAAAAGAAGTTCCTACGCATTGTTTCATGGATAAAATAGACGTTATATAACCAGACACAGGCAAAACAAAGACTTGCCATATAAAATATCAATTAAGAAGGTACGCGCACCTTTGATCTAACGACCGAATTTTCCTTGAAACATCTTAAAATGACAGAACTATCTTCTAGAACAACATTGAAATCATAAAAATAAGATGTCACTAGGCTCGTTTTCGACATACATGGCTTTCTAATGTATTCCATTGTATTTTGTTCATTTTATATATTTCCTGCATTTATGGCTCCATGCTGTTCTTTTTAAGATTTTTACTATATGAAACTACTTTTAAGCAATGCATGATATTTTATGTGTTCAATGGTCATTCCTATTGAGATAAATCACAATTCTGGCTGCTTGGTGAACAAATTCAGTATTTGAACATGATAAACACTTGCAAAAAAGTGTGATTTTCAAATGAACGTCAAAAAATATATAACGATGGAAACTAATATAGGATTGGCCATAAGATCAGTATCAAATAGAACACCAGTTTATTCCGATACATAAACCAGTTTATTCAAATAAAAAATAGGGGTCACCGGCCTTTTTGATGAGCTATTTATCAAAAAAGTAATAACTATAAATAAATGTGCATTAAACTAATCTAATTTGCATATTGTAATGAAACAAATTCATTAAAAATATTTCAAAGTGTGGCTACTTCACATAACTAAACCATGCACTACATATTATATATAAGCATATGCATTTGAACAATTGTAGGGAACCCATATTATTCTCAACTTTGCCGTTCCCCACGCACTTTTCATACGTGCAAAAAATAAAAATATAAAAATATCTATTTTGTGCAATAGAATTATGTTTATTGTCATTAATCAACATTCATATGCGATTATTGAAACTAAAATTCATGTTTGTTCTTATCTAATACGATTTTGAAAGTTCGCGCATGCGCACAAGGTAGCTCGGATCTCCTAAACAGAAATCGAAAGCGACCCATTTTGATTGGCTATGTGGTGTGATGATGTATAAACTGAATTTATTTTTTAATGTTAACATTATTTTTGAAATCCGATTTACTATTTAGAACTATAAGTACGCAAGGAACTAGTTTACGGATTTATTTATATTTTCTTGTATACTTAAGTAAGGACTAAGGTAGTTAACTACTGCCTGATGTTTGGTGGTATTCTACACGGAGAAAGTATTTTTGTACAGGGAGACCTAAAAAGCATTCTCTTTCGTCCCTGCTGACTATTTTTACTTGTGTCATATTTATCTTTCTTCTTTGGTCTGTGTGTATTTAAATTAGATTTCTTTTTACTCATTGTTAACTGAAAATAAACAGATACAGACATATTTGGCATCAAGTATTTTTCTAGGTATAACTTTAAAGTATATGCACGTGTATATTCGTCATCACGTACGATTCCAAATCTATGTATGCAACTGTTTTTGTCTATTGGAATTGTTTAGCAAGTTCTTCATGTATTTACGCAATAACTGTATTGATTATAATCTTGATTTGTTAGTGGTTGAACATTTACAGAGCCGACCGTCTCGTATTGCAACATTATAGTATTTTGAGGCGTCAGGGGTATCAGTTAGGGACAGCAACCGTCAGGGGTATCATAGTGGTTCTTTCGTTTATTCTGCCTCATAACCTGGCTGCATCGAACTAATTTTGCAAAATGCATACCTAGAATAAGCTAAACAACGAAGTTGGTCCCACAAAACAGCAACACACCATGCAAATCGGCAGAAATTGGAAAAAATGTAGACGGGTCGTCAGGGGTGCAGTAACCAAAACCGCACTAGAATCGAATGTTCTCCTTAATCACAGGTATTTGAAGGGAAAATGGGCTTGGGTCTGCAAGTATCGATAGGGCCGGGTACGGTGGGCTAGGTGATTTCATTGAACGCGTCTTACAAAACAAAGAAAAATCAAGATTTACTTACCGAAGCGAGGAAATTTACACTCGAAAAACCGTCAGGGGTATCACTTCCGTTCTATACGTTATCCCCATTGATTATGATGTTTTTACAAGTCAGTCGGTGGAATAGTGTGCATCGAGGCATGACGGTACAATATCGTCTTTTGTACGCGGGCTATGGCATTTTTGGTGGGAATTCGATTCCACGTTGTAAATCGCTTTTTAGGCGATTGTCCTTTCAGAAAAACAACAAATGATTAGTATACCATTTGAAGAAGGGGTCAATGTTACGGGTCGTTGATATAATGGTTTGAGCATTAAGAATATTTCTAGGTTGTGTATATTGTTGTACTTTAAACTGTGGACTAATCCGATTAGAGGTACACTAAATAAGCACGTTGATTTTTACAGTTGAGATTGATACCCATCATTAGACTATAGATCTCAGTAGCTAGCCAATCAGCATGGAGAAAAAGTGTTGAATAAATCCCGTATACAACACTTTGCTGTGGTATATATAACAACAGATTGCTATATACAAATAGTAGGCCAAGCAAAATAATTGAGCATAGCTATAATAATGTATACATGCATTTAGCACAGAAAATGTGGATGCCAAACATTTTTGATACCAAGCTTAGTTTAGTCTATATTATAACAATACTATATTTTAATTAAACAAGTAACTAATTGGACTTATTAGAATACATGTACATGTATATCAAACCTTTCTACATTTGTTCATAATTACTGTCATAATCTGAGACAACAATTTTGATAGATAATTAACCAATTAAGGTATTGCCAACATCTCTGCTGAGTGCTGACAACATTATCAGTAGAGGTTTGATGGCGTGGTAGCTTCTATGACTACAGTACGACCTCTCTAGGGGGACATGTGTAGTGCAACAACCTCTGTATAACACAACCTTCAAAGTTACTTGAAGTTATTACATGTTTATAATTTTGTAAATTCTGTAGGGCAACAACTTCTAAACAATGACCAATATTTGCAGCCCACAAAGGGTCTCACTCTACAGAGGTTGTTCTGTACTATTGTGTATTCAATAATTACGTGCAGATTACCCCTCTCTTCTAACACATCATTTTCACAGAGTAGAACTTAAAACCAACTAAACGATTAAAACAAATTGTAGCGGTTCCAATGGTGTCTGCAGGTGATTGAAGTAAATGACTTTCATACTATCCCAACCCATAATTTACAAATTAAGACCTCACCTCCAAGACCACCTCAAAATAAAGACCACTACTTTCTGTCCACTGACTTGCACATTATTCAACCTTAAATTCACAGTGAAATTGCACTTATATGAAGACCACCTCTTTAACAAGATTGGCTCAGAATTAACCATTTTTCGTTCCGTTTTCATCTGTTTGCTCTTTGATAGAATGATGCAATCACTCAACATTATTGAGATAAGTTTTTTACAGTCCCAAGAAGGAATTTCATTATTGAGGTTTTACTGTAAATAGCTTAATTTTGCCACTTAGATCTATATATGCATCATGCAACACTTAACACTTAAATGGTTTATCATACCCTATGTACCGGGTACTGGTCGATTTATAGGCAAAGTGTACCTGATAAACAAAGATTATTTATCTATAGTCTAAGTCAGATAGAACGGCTCGTAGGTGTTGATATGGGATTATAATCCTCGTTTCACTCGGAGTTATTAATCCCATATACAACACCTACTCATGTTCTATCCTATACTGAAAGCATGTCTCCACTTTTCAGAAGACTAGTCCGTGTTTGGATTACCAAAGTTAAAAATATACCTATAACAGAGGATAATACCACTTTTGACAAATATTTTACTTTTCGTTTTAGTCCCTACCTTAAAAACGGCATTATATTGATATTTTCATGTTGAACTGGCAATGTTTGTGGTTGACTTTTAAACTTATATTCTAAAACCAAAGAAAACAAGATTATCATTAGCCGGAATATCCTCGTCAACATGAACCACTACCTCAACTATCCACATGTCTGGTATTTTCTTCAAATGGAATACGAACCTTAATTTGTTGAAACGATCTACAACATAGAATGAGTTTCCCGCCAAACATTCTATAGCACCAGCATCAAACGTCCAGAATATGGCTATAATGACACTTTTATCTACACCTACACGTGTATTTTCAGTATATTTGTCTGAAGATTATGAGGCCCTTTTGGATATGCTTGCTTAATAATTTATAAAGGCAATGTCAACTTTTTAGATATGTTGATTGCAAATTTATTTTCATACACACATCAACCATTCATGTCGAGGCGAGTTTGCATTTGTAAATACATTTGTAAAGTTAGTTTTATAATAATATAATTATGTTATTGCATTTTGAGGGCGTTATTTATTTCATAAGTACATAATTCATTAAATTCATTTTACAACAAATTACGTGGGGTGATCAAAGAGTAATGAGACAAATGCCATAATTTGTAAAGTTTACGCGTTTTGACAATGCAAATATCATATTCGTTTAGGTGCATTTTATGCCGATATGTACGTGTAAAATATAATTTTCTACTATAAATAGTTATTTATTAAAAGAACGTTATATATAAGGTGTCGCGGTATGTCGCCGGACATCAAAACGTCGCCGTATGATATGGAAAAGCATATATGACTAATATTTTATAAAATATTCCTCCAACCTTTGTCAAAACATTGAATAACCGTGAATTTAAACGGTTTTAATGTCAGCGTGTCTGTTTCTGAAAAAACTTACAGTACCGACAAAAACCACGTCATATTTAGACAAAAATCACAGCTTGAAAATATACAGTTTTATCACAAACTCGGAGAAAACATTTAAATGATGAACCGGGCATCGGTAGAGAAGTCTGTCAGAAATATACTTATATATCGTTAGTACAAAATGTTTTGTGGCGGAAAAAAAAGTATATCCAGCAGAAACCGGAAATGCATCAAATTAGCGATCAATTTGAACGTCACTCGCCGACACGGACGTCACACACAATGCACACATAAGCTGCCTTTAGAATGATCATTAATTATTTAACATATTCTTGATATTTTTATACAACTGAATGATTTTATACTAATGAACTCACTTTCTTGGTAAATACTGAATAAATGGTAAATTTATGCAAAATGGATTGGAGACATGAGCGTTTTATTGGAGCGATGTGACGTTCGATAGTTAACCGTTTACGTACGTGACGTCATAGGCGTCAAGTGTGTGCGGCGAGTCGCGGAATCCAAGGTTGAGATACGCTGATATCTCTACAAGTAATATATGAATATTTATGAAACTCAGCAGACGGGAAGAGCATATATTTTGTAATAGGCATACAACTTTGCATTGTCATTTTACAGCCTTTGTCTCATTACTTTTTTATCACCCAACTTACATAATACACAAACTGGTCAATCGTTCTATTCTCAGTTCCATGTTTTATTTAAAGGTTGATTCCAAAAACAGCTGCTACAATACCGTATTAATACATAAATCTGGGTTATGCTGCTTAGTTTATTTAAAGCATGGTAATAACATTACAAAACAAGAAAATATAATCATCGAAATCGTGAGTCCATTTTCGGGTCGGAGTTTAGCATCAATCGGAAGTCCTGTAAACAAATAAGTATGAATATATAAATTATGTCTCCTCAGTTCGTTGACTTTCCAGAAAATTTCAATAAAATATTACAAAAACATGTTTTGACATACCTACCCTTTTAACAATCCATAAAAACGTGTAATTAATCTATAAATATATATAAAAAGTCAATCTTACGAAAGAATAATCAGTATCAATGATATGCATTTACGGGGGTCACTTGGAAAGTATTAATCAGTGGCCGATAGAATGTATAATATCCAATTAATGTGTGTAAAAGTGGACATTTTCTGAAAGATACAATCTTCGCCCTGCGAACACATGAAACAATATTGAAATCGGAACAATATCCATTCAAGCATATGACATTGAACCAGCAGGGTAAATGAATACTGGAATTGCGTCAAAATAAGGCATACTAGTAATCGAAAGGGTTGATATTAATGTTCAAAATTTCTATAATTTTAATCCGATTGATTTAAAATTTGCACTTTCTTGTATCGTATACATTTTATACGTGTGGTGAATCATCATTATTTTGGGGCAGCCTAAGTGGCTTTAGTTGTACAGGGAATCTGCCATGTTCCTAATACTCCAGAAAACAGCATTTTACAGAAACTGTGCTCTATACGATGTTACTGTATTGTAATAATGGACATGTTAAGTGTATTAGTCAAACATAAAACTTTTTTAAACATGTTATTATCTTTCACATAATAAATTTTCTGAACATATCCTTTTTGTCCTTTACAAAAAAATGATCATGTGACCAAAAATACGTACTTTTAGAATTATGACCTCATATCCATAATCCAATACTATGAAAAACTATACCACTATAAACGCCTGATGGTAATTTCATATGGAAAGAATTACATGAAACAAGGCTGAATTTTCTCTATTTTGTCATAAATGGGGGTATAACATTACCCCGCCCTTTTTTAAAAGTTAGGGTCGAACATAAACTTTTGTTATATAATTGAGGTAAAAAGGACTAAAACCGTCCTACGAATGAAACAATATTTAACATATCATAATCTAGAAGTTTTGACATATTCAAAATAAACTATTGTTCATTCAGCTAGTAAAAATTTAATATAAATAAGTACGTACGATGGGGGTGATCAATATATTCGCGAATTTTTCATCTAGCAACTTTGTTTTGTCAGCAAGGCTCATAAGCAAATCAGTATAACTAAGAGTATGATATCTCAAACCGAATGCACTTATAAAACCGTTTTATACCGTTCGAGCCTAGTTCCTTTCTTGACTCCCACCCGGCCCAATGTATACAATTTATTTTCTTTTATTACGGAAATAAAAATATAATATTAATTCAAACAGGGAAGGCAGAACTCAGCTTAACCAGCAGAGCACAGAAAACATAAATAACACACAAGGTACAATGCCCACCTGAACCAGCCGAGCACAGAAAACATAAAAACAAAAAAGACACAATGCCCAACTAAACAAGTTGTAACCTTCCAATGTCCAAGCTGTCGAAATTCTAAATGAACCAGTTTCAGCAATCAAAAAGCTGAAAGCCAAGCTGAATGACCTAGTTTCAACAGTAAAATGGCTGAAATACATAGTTTAAGCTGTCAGAAGTCCTAAAAAGTAAACAAAAGAAGAAAAAGCTCAGTGTCAAGGTTTCAGCTAAATGACCTAGTTTCAGCAATACATATAAGCCGAATGCCCCCAGCCGAGTAACCTTTTTGAACAATTAGTAATCTCAGGTAAAATAACCACTTTCAATAGCAAAAAAGAATGATGTCATATATAGCCAACACTTGAATGCAAGGTGGAAAATAAAAAGTCGCGATGCGTCCGGGAAAAGAAAGTTTACACGTTTGTATCATCCTGATGAAGAAGGAAGCACGACCTATCAAGTTTAGGGTGCAATTTCTAAAGAACTCCTTTTAACTGGAGTCAAATATTTAGTTTTTTGTAGTCTATACAGATCGTACATTTCGTCAGTAACATATGGTTCGGCTGTATGCATCTTATTTCTAACAAATTAAGGAGGAATGACCCTACCGCGGTCCAATTTCTTCCGTTCGTTTTTATATTACCAGGCATCCATTTGGCGGAGTCCCTACAATCAAATTAACAATGGAATCATGTGTAGACCACTGATTTAGAGCGCAAAGAATCCTCATATATGTTGGTCAAGTCGTCTTTGAGATATCGCAAAAAAATTCCAAGTTCGGCGTTAATCTGAATAACATGTCGTTGCTTTGTGATTATTTATTGTCCGGCATGCTCGACGTCGGGCGCTGCAACTTGGTCACAATAAGTGACGTCACCAAGAACATTGTGACGTCACAATATAATTAATAAATTAATTAATTAAAACGCTCGGTAATTGATAGATCTAGATTTCCTGGTAATTTCATCGTTCTAGTATCAATATTTAAAAAGATTGAAGATCGAATATATTGATCACCCCTCGTATGTTAGGCATATTGAGTGTCAGAGGTGAATTGTTTATATTGGTATAATTTAATAATAATTTAACGTTTTCAAAATGACGGATTGCCATTAAAGGGTTCAATGATACATATTGCAAATTATATCAAGTTCATGTCAATCACCCTGAATGGTATTTGACAACAACGCTCAGAAATCGTATGAGCCTATATAACACATTTTTCTTACGTATATATGCGATATGTTTTGTCTAGAGCTTCAAACCATGTCCTGTTTGAATATCAATAAATAAGAAATGCTTTCCTTTTAAATGATGAAAATGCAACAAATGTCTTGCTGTGAGATTGTTCTATAAGAAAATGTACACTTTTATTAAAGACAAAGGCACATATGTTGATTCATCTTCCACTGATTAATACTTTCCCTCGTATATAAACATTATAAATACTACTTCAGTTTGGTTATTCTATTACCTTTAACACATACAAAACTAATTACATATTTGTAAATGATTTCGATTGATATAAATATAAACAATAGGCCATGATGGCCTGATACCGCTCGCCGAGAAACATTGCTTTTGCTACAACCCAAATGCAGCAAATGGACCAACTGTTCCACATTACTCATATAAGTTCATCTGATAGATTCTAGCAGTACTGTTTAATCTTTGCCTAGATTTTAAAGTTACAAACATTCTAAAAAAGCTCCATGAAGACCAGGCCATAAT
The DNA here is from genome assembly GCA_947247005.1 of Spisula solida. Classification (NCBI taxonomy): domain Eukaryota; kingdom Metazoa; phylum Mollusca; class Bivalvia; order Venerida; family Mactridae; genus Spisula; species Spisula solida. The sequence continues at coordinate 14,877,120 of OX365948.1, read as the reverse complement.
CGTGTACTCTAATGTGTTCGCAAGCTTTTTCTAAGATTTTACCTAGTGACCTAGTTTTTGACACCACATGACCCAGTTTTGAACTTGACCTTTATCTCATAGAGACAAACAATCTGACTGTGTTTCATGAATATCAAGCCATTATTGTGTCCATTAATGTGTTCACATACTTTTTCTAAGATTTGACCTAGTAACCTAGTTTTTAACCCCACATAACCCCTTCAAACCTTGCCTAGATTTTATAGTGACAAACATTCTGACCAATTTTCATGAAGATTCCGGCCTCTGGTGTTCACAAGAAATTGATTGATCATTGGGTAAAAAGAGTGATCACAAATTCTCATCCTGTCACTTTGTGGCAGGTGAGCTAAAACATAACATTGAATACATACTGGGATTTCATTGCCCCATGGTTCAACCACGATGTCTGCAGTACTTGCAGTGGCGCTTGAAGATTGGAATTTTCCAGATGTGATAAGGAATTATGTAATGTCGACGGTAACCTCCACCAGAGCCACCAGAACTCATCATTCCAGAACTACCATAGCTCGTCATTCCATAGCCACCAGATCCCATCATTCCAGAACTACCATGTCCCATCATTCCAGAACCGCCATGTCCCATCATTCCAGAACCGCCATGTCCCATCATTCCGGAACCACCATAGCTCATCATTCCAGAACCGCCAGAACCACCAGAACCACCATAGCTCATTCCGGAACCACCAGAACCACCATAGCTCATTCCAGAACCACCAGAACCACCATAGCTCATCATTCCCGAACCGCCAGAACCACCATAGCTCATCATTCCAGAACCGCCAGAACTGCCAGAACCACCATAGCTCATCATTCCAGAACCGCCAGAACCGCCAGAACCACCATAGCTCATCATTCCGGAACTACCATACCGTCCATATCCATAAGGATGAGCAACACAGGCCACAACGAGGAGAGCCAAAATAATAAAAGCAGCCATGGTTTACTGAAGAAGAAAGAAATATTCTAGTAAATAGGGTAAAGTGGCATCTGTACAAACTCACATTACATTAAACAGTAGTAAATTATCTAAATAACCTTTTTGCAAGTTTTCGTTCAGTAATATAGAATAACACGCGTTGTTTTATGAATGAAAGTCCGTTCTCCAGTAAGTAAGTTTTGTCTTTATTTTACGAGGCTAACATATTTACAATATTGCAATCTTCCACACTGGCCTCAATATATGTACATAAATATGCAGATGGGTACATTACATAAAAGACAAGTTTAGAAATATAGATAACCAAGAAAATAGTAAGACAACACCATTGAACACAGTATGTTTCATAAAAATAACATTTTATCACTTACATTTGCAAATAGTTAATTGGCATGAAAGAAATTGGTATAATTTCATTGAACGCAAAAATGTCTTCACATGATAGGTCTGTTTATTGCAATGATTGACTATGGGTATTTCCATTTGATGTAAGCATTTTGGAATTAATGTATTGAGTCTGACGCTCGCACTGATTTTTGTATATCATGGGTCCCGAGTAGGCATGTGATTTTCAAGAAAATTCACATTTTGGTGATAGTACAAAAAGTTCTTTATTAAACTAAGAGCTTTTCAATATCAATATATTTTGGGAATACTCCCAGATAATTCATTTCTTTATAAGTATTGTTCGATACTATCAAGCCTTTGTGTTTTTCGCTTAATGTTAAGTGAGTCGATTTCCCATATGTTCTGGGAATTTAATATTATTCAAGGATTTTGGAGAGACGTCGGATTGTTTATAAACCAAAATTTTAATACACATATCAAATTAAGTTTCGAAATTAGCTCCTTTTGTAACTACTACTCCAAAAATAAAAAAAATAAAACAACTATTAATTTTCTTTTACTTCTGACTAAATACTTTATCGTAAAATGCAAGAATACAAACGAAACACAAAGTATTTTGTATTTTCAAAATTGAATATCAGAGAGAGAAAAAATAGAAGAAATAATAGCATTTACGAATCAAAGTACTCAAGTACTGTTACTGGGGGGAAATCACAATTCTTGGTAATATAGGGTTTAATCCTTAATGGTAAAATATTTTTTTAAAAAGTGAATTTTGTGACAAGGTTTCAAAGACGCGACAGCAGCTGACTCATTTAAATCACACCACAACTGACCCATCACAATAACAGAGCTCATCAAGGCAAGATATCTATTGTAGCCCTTAGTAATATGCCACATTGTGTGTTCGATTCCCCGTATTTTCCGTTTTTCACTTACATTACTTCATAAGATATGCAAGTTAAATGAATGATCATAAAGACATAACATACCAGTCCTTGTATACAGTATTGCATACCCGCGTAATAAATAGAAAAAACATTTGTAAAAACGTTTCTGCGCTAATTATTTAGTAGTAAACCTAAATAAGATAAGAAATCGGATACGGGAAGAATGGGCGCAAGAAAATGAAACAATCCAGCGTCTAAAAACAACAAAAAGATTTAATTCCACAATTCTTCAGCTGCATATATAAATTATAAACCACCCAGATATGGTACAGTTAGCGAGAACGAATAAAGTAGAGGTCGAAACACAAATGCACGATATGGTCACGACTTTAAGCGGAAAAATTGTATACACATCTCAGCGCTCGGAAAAGAGTTGTGCTAACGATAGACTCAAACTTTTTTGCTGATAATATGTGGTAGTTTAATGGATCAAAAGTCGATCAGTACATCAGTTAACATGGGCGCAAGAAAATAAAAAAAAACTATTAACTGAAAACTACACAGAGTCCTTATTTCCATAACTCTACCTGAATACGAACTGCTTAGAGTACGAATAGCGCGAACGAATCCGTTGGGAACGAAACACAAATAACTGATATGGTCTCGACTTTCGGCGGGAAAAAAATTATATAAATGCAGCGCTGGGAAAAGGGTCGTTCTAACGGTAGACCCAATATATTCAGTTGAAGATCTCTGGTAAGTTAATGGAAGAAACATGGATCAATACTATCAACACACGCAAAACATTGTAAATAATGAAAAATATGCACATGCTAGATTAGGAGTTGCTAAACTGCAATATGAATGTTAAAACCATGAATTGTTTTCATTTTACTGCACGTAAAAATTTATTTGCACAAATACATTTATTTTCAGAAAGTTCACATAAGACAAACAAATAAAAGATAATTCAGTTGTTATAAACAAATTTTCTTAAAAATGGTTGAAAATAACGAAATTGGTTGAGATTTACTGGCACTTGTTTCTTGTCCGGATGAATTGTTTGTGGAGAAATTACATACTTAGTAAAAATCGTAGCGAAATAGGTTCGTTAGATGAAATTTGAATGAGTCAGCTGTCATCGATATTTCTGAAAAGTTTTCACAATATTCACACTTATTAATCCAATACCATTTAAGGTAATTTTTAATCGATTACCAAGATTTGTGTTATCCCCCAAGTAATGGTACTTCAGTACTTTGGTTTTTATTATTTTTTCCTTTCGTCTTGATTTTTTCTCTATTATTTTGTTCCACAATAATCCCTTATTGAACACTGTTACTATATATACACTAATATATTTATGTTGTTATATAAAACTGTCTAAACATATCTTAATCCAAAATGTTTTTTTAAATATGTATGTACATATATTGTAACTATATCGGGAATAAAAGTTAAATTAAATCACAAGAAAGTTCTTCATTTGTTACTGATCTTAGATTAGATGAATGAACTTGGTTTAATTTTGTAATTATTTGTTGCATGTATTTGGGAAACTGATTATCATTGAGTGATTTGTACACAATAATAGATTTTTATATTCAACTCTTTTGTCGAATTTCGTTCACTAAAGTTTATTGAAAAAACTTCAGAGGGAGTGTCAAAGTCTTTTACGTCATGATTGATGCGTGCTGCCCGTTCATGAAATTTAGCGATTTCGTCAATGGATCTTTTGTCTGTGTTAGCTACGAGTCTATCCCATTTTGACCATGTTTAATTAGCCAACCAAATTCCTTTAAAATGCGGACCAATATCAATAGCACAATTTGGTCCGGGATCGCTGACTGATATAGATGTTCGCAACTATTAAAGAGGAGGCTTTTGTATCATTCGACGATGCCAATGCAGTATTAAAGGGCTAATACATTAACAATTAATAGTTATTTGACAATAATTTGAATCAGGAAAACGAAGTAATCAAAATACTAAGTTTTTACATAGTTCATATATTGTATTCGTTTTGATAAACATTTTGAATTAATGATCCTTGCATGTTAAGATTTACATATTCTGCATTCGTGTCATTAAACTATCATATGGTTATAAATCAGTGTTTTGATATCGGTCCTGCTATTTGTCCAAGGACATTTGTATTGGTTTAAGGCCGATATAATTATAAAGGGCCAACATCAAATCACTCATTTACTGATTGCTGTAACAATTACTTAGTTAATTAAGAACCCGTTAATTTCTTTAATTGTTTCTAAATCCACTACATAGAAGGCTATGAGCTCTCCCACTAATGTTAAAAAAACACAATTTTTGTGTAGATCGCCATCCAAAGTAAACCAGTTTTGTTGGTTTTTTGGGGGGGAAAAACGAAGGTAATGCTCATTAAGAATAGGAGGAACACATTAATGAAATAATTTCAATGAATGTCAAATTTCTATATTTTTATAAATAGATCTATATTTCTTATTAATTCTGAATTTGTAAACTTGACCCGAATGTGATGATAAAAGTTCACTAATTGCACTACCACTAGTAAATATAATACCAAGATTACTAAATCTGTTTATCATTTAAAGAACAAATTTTCACATTCTTAAAATGGAAAATACAAATGCACTTACCTCTAGAGATGCGCCGATCTGATTTTGTTTCGGTTCAGGTTTGGCATTTTATACTATTTGTTTCGTTTGATTATTGATCAAGCTTGAAAATTAAAAATACAAATACTGGTGCTTAACTTGATATAGACCCTACTTACAAAAGAAAAACTGTACTCTTTTAAGGCGTAAGAAAATTCCCCTTGATTGAACAAACAGAATCTGACTGTTCTGCACTGTTATGAGTGTTTTGCACGTCATAATTATAAAAGGTTGAAATATGTGTGTGAAATGTTGTAACAGTAATTATACATTAAAAATCACCACTTTATATACAATGTTGGAATTGAATTGTCTGTCTAAAGGCTGTGTAATTCGTACAAATACATAGTATATGGGTCATCTGCTGTAAATAACAAGGTCCCTGGTTAATGCAATATGAACACTTTGTACATGCAATTGTCTTGAGTTGTGTTCAAAATATGAATATTCAGTTCATCATGGGGACCTACACGCACTTCTTCGACAGGTGACATACCGAGTGTCCGTTTGACCATCTTATATCTTTCGTCAGTGAGTCTGTTCTCCTGTCGAAGCCTTTGTTCCACTCTGACAGATTTTTCCATCAATCTTTTCCTTTAACACCCTTTCTTTTTTCTTATTCTTTCCAGATAGTGTGACTTATCCACTCCTGTTTTTGTTCTTTTCCGTGGTCGTAGCATGGTTATAGCAGTCTCGTGGTACAACTTTTCACTCCATTTCCCTTCGAAGTACAATGAGTACATTAAGAAATACACATATTACATTTTCTCCTTAGGATTACTTGTTAAACCAAATATTTTGGTCAGTCTATTGCTTTCTCCAAGGGCCACATAGAGATGTGACTCATATTGAAAATTGACGTAGATTTCATATTGATGGATATTCTGACCAATATCAAGCCAATGACAAACACAGCCTCAATAGCCTACACAAGGTTTTCCTATAATTTGATCTAGTGACGTAGTTATTGACACCTGGGGTGGTATTCACAAAGCATCTTAGCAGAAAACTTATAAAGTTCTTAAAATGTTGAAATTTTTCTTAAGTGAATCGGCTAATCAAGATGATTGATATTTTACATAGTTTTGAAGCATTATGTAAACAGCTACTATAATCACTAAGAAAACATGGATTGTTCTTCAAAGTGGTGGACATATGAACTGTACAAATTTTTAACTTAAGTCAAAATATTGAAGTTTTCACTTAAGATGCTTTGTGAATACCAGCCCAGATGTCCCATGTACAAATTCCTGATTAGAATACTACAAGGGGAGGTAAGTACCGCGATGAGTTTGCTCTAACAATATGTTTGCACTAATTGCGGAACTTTGTGTTATTCAACAAACCACACAACAACGACTGGGTTTTGGCGTAAACTATGGTAACCATAGTTCGACTAGAGATCGCGGAAACCTTAAGTGATTAAACAATGATCGAACAATCGTTTGTTCGCTTTCATTCTTAGACTTGATTTTGGTTATAACTTTAGTCTAGTATGCGCATGTCTGATTGCTCCAGGTGCCAAAACCAATATTTGTATTTGGATAGTTTCAAGATGGCGCTGATGAAACAATAATATACGCGAACTAGCGATAGTTCGACCATAGTTTATGACCACTGAAGGTTTTCGCGGTTTCTAGCTGAACTATAGTAACCATAGTTAGCTTTAAAACGCAGCCTAATTAATCTGCAACATCTTGAAACTAACCAAACGCTAATATAAGTTTCGGTGCCTGGAGAAACCAGATATGCGCAGATTATCGAACTATACTTGACTATAGTAAGCTTTAAAACCCAGCCAAAATCTGACTATGGGAACCAAACGGGAACCAAAACCTGCATTGTTAAATGAACAAGTACGCTCGTATATATACATTTGTGATGGAAATGAAAACATTTTACTCGATATAATGTCACTGAAATACGTGCAATGCACACAGTCATGACATATATTACACACAAAAAACATGATTAAACAAATACTGGTTGATTGATATTTGTCTTTGTTGTTCAAACTTGAAAATCATGATGTAAGCAAACAATGAGACAAATACTTTTAATTGGTTGTAAACACTTACCTTTTATTTCCACTGTGGTTAAAGAAACAATGCCATATTATTCTTCAAAAGAAGCATGTTGCTTAATGATTGTAATGAAAAACAAATTGTTAACTTCATGAAAGTTGAATAAAAGCCATTAAGACTAAAATATTGCTCAATGGTTTCACTCATGTTTTCAGTTTCTGAAAAAAACACAAACGACAATTAATTGGGCTTTAATTAAGGCTCGTACCCAGCCATTTAATATTACATTTTCTATCTTGAAATTAAAGTCATGGTCAAAAGTTGATTTTTTAGTAAATCAATCTCATTTCCAAGATAATTGAAACTGGTCAAATACATTTTACAAAAATGTCCGTAAAAAAGATGTATTAAATCTGAATGCGGCTAACAAATCAATGGCTATATATTTTTAAAATAGACAAGGATCTTACCTTACGATCAGTCATATCTGTCAAATAGTATAGTGATACATTCTTTTAGCCGGTTCGAATCCGTTTATTTGAATCAGGTACCATACCCCTCAATCATGCAAATCGGCATACATTTAATATAGACTCCTAACACATGAGTTAAATAACCAGTAAACTAAGTATATGACCATACAATTAACATTTATAGAAATAAATTCAGACAGTATTGGTATTTTATAAACGCCATTATGATTTGTAGAGATTTGTTGAGATTTTTGCAGAATGTAGCTTAGTAAGGGGTAGATCTATAAATGATATTTTATTGCATTCGCATTTGAAAATGAACTCCTTTCAGAACAGAATAATGTACATGTAGTTAGCAATACAGCCTTCATCTTCTTTATCGTTGTGTTACATAATCACATTAAGCATGGTTTAAGAACATAACGTGAAACATATGTTGCGGGAAAAATGCAATGATGCATCGTACATATAAAAGAAGCATTAAAATGTATTCATTTTATGTACTTAGAAACGCACTCTGTTAGCAATTTCTTAAAACAAACAATTGTTCACTATTTTTCTCAGACACTAAATTAGAAAACAAGTGTAATTATGTTGACGAAGACCTTAATGTGTGGTTTCTTGTCTATGTACATGCGGTTAACCGAACGTGTCAATTGGTACTACATGTAAGAAAACATGACTTAACCGATAACAAAGGAGTTAATTGGGGGTTTCTGATAAATTGTTTGACAATTGCTCTCTAAATTAATCGTAAATACTGTAAGAAACAAGTATTTTGAATAATTGTATACGCTTGAATAAAATTAGAAGGTATACGAGGTTGCATCTAACATGATAACTAAACGCGTGGGAGAATAATCCTGAGGTATTCCTCTACCATGATATGTCTTTCAGTATGACCCTTGCTGTTGTGAATGAAAACATATTAAAACCTTTAAGATGTCAATAACATGAATAAATGAAGTCACCGGGAATGTCATTTTATGTTATAATTACGATTCCTTATTCTTCCTACACCACTTCAAACTCAAAATTACGATCAACCAAACTCAAGCTTTTACCCTACGTATTTAACTGAAAACGTGAAAGAGCAAAAAGATAATATTAAGTCAAACAGGACAGACGGCACACAACTTAACCAGCCAAGCACAGAATACATTAAAACATACAACGCGCAATGCCCAACTGAACCAATCGATCACAGAAAACATAAAACTCATACAAGGCACAGTGCCCAATCTGTCGAAAAGTAGAATGAATAAGTTTCAGCAATCAAACATCTGAATGTCCTAGCTGAATGAACACGTGTGTTTATAATGCATTTCTTCTTAGGATGTCACAATATATATAATAATAGTTCATTTAGATATATAGTAAAGAATAGAAACCGATAGTAGCAGTGATGAGATAAGTAATATATGTTATGTTATAGAGTCGTCAGATAATAGTTAACACTATCTAATCCTTGTGGATTTAATAAATTCACTTCACAAAATCTACAAATACTAAGTAACTTATCAACAATATCATTTGTCGCAAACCAAATGCCGAGAACAAAACTTTGAAACTGTGCGTTTCATCTTTTTACAACAGAAACTAATTTGTTCAGCTTATTGACAACTGAAACTTGGACTTTCAGCGGTTTGTTTTCATTTTCTCATTCAGTTGTATATTAGGCATTGTGCCGTGTGATTGTGGTCTGTGTTATTTCTGTTGAGTTTCTGCTCGGCTGCTTTATTGCAGTGCACATTTCCATTTTATGTCCTTTTTATTATCTTTTAAATTTATATAAACTATTACAGGGAACTCTTTAATCTTTCAATACCGACTAGGCATAAGAATTAACACACATTACATTAGACAATGAGTATGTGAAAGGACACAATGAGAATATAAAATATTCTAATGATGGTGTCAATTTGGCCCAATAACGAGTCATATGACGGGAAAGTCAATTTTTCTACCAACTACCATATGTACTTCTAATGAACGAAAATGGAGATTACTACTATCACTGGACCTGTCTTTAAAAAAACTTTTCTTAACTTCAACAGATCTGACAAACACACATATTTGTCTGAATTGGTCATAGCTTTCTACAACATGCAAGTATGTGACTATAAAACTATCGGACAGGGAACGCAGTACTTGCCAGAAACAGCTGGGCACAAAATGTACCAAATGAACACACAAAACAACCCAGACCACATACGTCGCAATGCCAAACACAAAACTGAACAAGAAATTCAAACGAACCCGATAAAATCCTAATTTCAGGTGTCAAAATAGTCCTTAGTTTAGGAACTACAGTAAATGGTATAAACTCTGCAGCTGCATATAAATGGTTTTGCTGGTTAAGGAGACACTGTCACAAAACTTTCATAAAAATTGTGCATTCAACGTAGTTTTAATCAGAGACAAACATTAGAAAGAATATAAAAAAACGTGGTCGAACAGACAGAATATTAAAGACTCGTTACCAAATTAACTGCTGCAATCAAATACGTACGCACACGTGTAAACTCATTAATTGCGATATTAAAATGTCAATAATGCAAATGAATATGGCAATTTGCAGTTTATAAGAAGATCCATTAAAATGTGCAAGTAATTTAATATGACTATAGATATCTACCATTGTGTCATAGACTCAATGTTTTAACAGTAATATACATCTGAAGTCGGTAATTCATTTTTTTCTGTGGTTAAATAATTTGAAATATTGTTTGGCACTGATTAATGAATGACATGTTTTCCTATTATTGGTGTTATTTGTCAACTAAATTGCTGATGCACGAGTGATTTGTCTTCATTTTATGGTTTTCAAAATGTATAAATACGCGGACCTCCGCTGTATTGACAGATCTAGCTAATCTCAAGGAAAGGGTAAGTACCGTATTCGGTTTCTCTATTTACTTAGTTCTAACGCATTATGTTTCTATAACATCAGAATAGTTGTTGGAGATTTTCTGTCTAATGAAATATTAGAAATGTCATTTTAAAATTATGTTAGATTACATTGTACATACTAGTTATGTACTGTATGGTTCCTTTATGTAGCATCTATTTTAGATGTAAATGGTTGTCTCTCGCATTAGTTCCATTGTTTTCAAAACATCACTCCATCCTGTTACGGTAGTCGATGGTGCATTAAACGGGTTTGAATTGCAGGTTGCATATATGTGTGTCCTCACATGAAATACATTGTACACAGTATTTAGAACTATCTTGGCGAAATATATAATATAATACATATGTTTTGTGAAAATATCTTCCATAATAGTATGGTATAATTTCAATAAAAGGTGTAACAGTTAGGCAGCCGGGTCCGTAATCACAAAATGTCTTAGATTTTTCTAAAGAAATAATCTAAGACAAAAATATTTCTCTTAGAAATAAAAAATATCTTAAATGTTCAGCTGAAACAATTCTAGATGCTTTTATTGTTGAAATTATCTGATACAAATATTCACAAGAACATTATTTTTTTCCTTCTCCAGTCTACAATGAAAACTATCATCCTATTATCTCTCTTCGTTGTGGCCTGTGTGGCCTTTCCATACCGAGGTTATGGTGGATATGGCGGAGGTTTTGGAGGCGGTTATGGCGGATATGGTGGTTATGGTGGTTATGGAATGATGGGTTACGGCGGTTATGGAATGGGTGGGGGTTATGGTGGATATGGAGGATATGGTGGTTACCATGGTCGCTATCACAAATACCCATACAGACGTCACTGGAAATATCCATTCAGACGTCACTATAAATTCCCTTTCCGACGCTTCTGCAAATATTGCAAATCGCCATACTATGGTTGAACCATGGGGATTTGATATGTCGGTACGTATTGAATTTGATTCAAATTAGATATTTCAATTACAATAGTATGCTTCTCATTGGATGATATTCCGTTTCTCCAACTTACTAATAGTATCTTAAAACTCTCACTGTGTGTACTGACATAATATCACTCTGATCTGATACATGATGAGTGTATATATTTCTACTACTTCGTAATTATGATTTGATATACTTATTATTTTGTATGGAGTGTACGAACTATAATATTATTGTATTTTATCAATTGTTTACGAATTCAAATGTAATATATACAGCTATACATGTCCGTAAAATTACCAATGGGAAAACGATAACTAACCTTAAAAAGTATTTAAAATGGTCGAATAAGAAATAAAATGATTGTATATGAAGACATCTTTCTGGTATTTCTTCAAAATGGTCGTTAAAATAGAGTAGACTGTATATACAACTAATATATTTATTTACAGGTCGACTTTGTGGTAACAGAATTTGGCTTCGAAAATGGACTTACGATTTCGTTGAAAATATTAATGTGATCACATTTTTAATAAACTGCAAGCATCATGACTATCTAGTTTTTGTTTGTTTAGTTCGTTTTTGCATAAATATGTAAATGAAGAATAATGCTTTCAGAATATCAAAGTTATCAAATAGTACAGATGGTATAATGCATGTATAGCACGAAAATTTGGACTTGATCCTGACCTTTATACATGAATATAAATTACAAGGTTCTTACGTTGAGTATAAAAATTCCCGCAAGCAATCGTGCAATATCGGTTCTTAGATTAGTGTTGGTATCACACCTCGAGCGTCTTTGTGATGCTACCAACTTATGAAAACATACAACCGGGATTATAATTATAGAAAATATTACATCAGCTGTTAAATTGTGCTAATAGAAGGTAGAGAGTCGTGTCAAATTATCTGGACTATATAACAGAAATTAATGTATACATAACATAAAACGAACATTCCCATCAAAAGTCCAGTATATTGTATAAACCATGTGTTGTTATTGATCACTAACGTCTGATTTGTGTATTGACTATATACTATTGAATAGAATTGAGAGAAATAACTTTATTATCATAAAGGCTGGAAACGAATTGCACAAAGTAACTAACGTGTATCATCACCTCTTATGCTTAAAGTAACAAAATATATACGCACGATAACATGCACTCAAGACGCATCCGTGATGAGTGAAGAGCGTAAATCATATAGGAAACCCGGAGAAAATCACTTGTGAATTATACACTGGTTTCAGACTGTACACAATCTCATTTTTTACCATTAAGCGAATACGCCAACTGTCTGAATTGTAAGCACACGAACTCGAAATCTAAAATTGAACAACTTCTGAATCAGAGCAAGACGAAGGCATTATTAGTATGATGAGGAGTGTTAGTTTTCATCAGGTGTTCTCCACTTCTTTAGCCAATTCTTTATAACGAGGGCGAACTGACCTAACCATTCATGTAAGAAATGTACGACTATTAAACCAAAGAGAACAAACTGCATCTTTCGCAAAAAAAAGCTGACATAGCGGAGACAATGCAGTTATGGAATAAGACTTCTTGCCTAACCCGAAAAAAGTTTTTCTACTTATCAATTATATTTAAAATTGACTAATCAAGACTAAGTCGGCAACCCTGAGCAGGAACAACAGTAGCCAAAACACACAAAAAAAAGAAAAATCGCAGACAGTACAACTAAGTACAGGTCAAAAGGACAAACATCAAAATCAACAAGAAGAAAGTTAATCTTTCACAAGACGGGATAAGACATGTCAGACAGGAAACTCGTTCCTTACTGGCAGAACGTAGAGTAGGTGAAGGAAGCCCTTGTATGACAGACAGTATAACAATGCAGGAGCTACAGGCAGCATTGGATAAACTTAAGACGTAGAAGTCCCCAGGAGCAGACGGCATGACCAATATAATGCTCAAACACCTTAGATTTAAGGCAAAATAATTCATTTTGAAAATCTTCAACATCTGGCAAATTCAAATCCAAATTGAAAGAGGCTCATATACCACTCATACAGAAGAAATTACAAGACAAGAGAAAGCTAAAGAGCTACTGACCGATTAGTTAATTGAGTTGCCCTGAAAAGCTCCTGGAAAAATTCATAAACAAGAGACTGCTTTGGCATCTTGAATCATAATAATCTCCTTGTTCGAACACAAACTGGTTGTCACCAGCATCACAGTATAGAAGATCAACTCGCTTACTTCACTCGAAACATTGAAGATGCTTTCCAAGCGAAGATAAATGTTTTGGCAGACTTCTTTGATTAGTCTAAAGTTTTCGGCAGAGTCTGGAAGGAAGGGATGCTTCTGAAGTTGGTACACTTTCCAGTACAACCGATCAGCAAGAGTAAAACTCGACGGCACTCTCAGCAACATTGTAAAAATGTGAGAGGGAATTTCACAATATGGCGTAATCTCTCCCAACCCGTACCTATGCATTTATGATCTCATAACCAACCTGCCAAGACGCTTTCAGAGCAGGGCAAAGGATTAGATACCATTTTATATACTGAAATTCTGGAGGAAGCACGGCGGAAAGTTTTGCCCTTAGTAAATATCAATCGAGACCAAGCTGTGGGGAGATGCCAGATTATTTTCAGCATGCTCTTAACTAACCGTCCTTAATTAAGAATTTCTCATATGAATTACTAGAAAATTGTGCTAGGTTTAATTTTAAGTTCCAATATCGTCCACAGGAATATTTTTCAAACTTAAACACTCATGTTATGTCTTTAATTCTCAGTATTCATCTTTTTGATCCCGGCCAGTTTCTTTCCGAGCTAGCTAATTTCTTTCGTTTTACAATTCGTCCCCTATCTGATGCGTTTGCCATATTCGTATCCAATCCTGTTCGTTTATAATGCATAAATGCAGCTGTTTGGTTATGGGATTACGACTTTGTGTAGCGTTTTAGTTGCATTAGTTGCATCAAAAATCATTGATGCGACTGCAGCTTTACCACTTATTGTGATTCTTTAGAATTTTTAGGAATTTTCGACAGCTAAAACTAGGTCTTTCAGCTTTTTGACTGAGGCAACTTGGACTTTCCAATTGTTAGTTTGTTTTTGTTGTTTGTGTGTTTGGCATTATGCCGTATGATTGTGGCCTGTCTAATTTCTGTGCTCGGCTGTTTTAATCGAGTGCTGCCTTCCCTATCCGAAATGTCATTATGACTGCATCTTTATGTATATGATGACCCTCTGATTCACATCAAACGTCAAAACATCTTGTATTAAAAAGGATAGTGATGTTTATTTTATTTGCAGATATACAGTAATCACCATGCTGTACCTTCTTTCCAGGCAGCTACGCTTCTAATCGCTCTTACAGAGTAACACGGTTTTTAAATTTATTCATTCATCATGTAGTCATGTGTCTCTTACCAAATGTATGAATCGTTGAAGATGCTGTGTTATTTGTAGTACTTATATTGTTATCTTTCTCGTATGGGTTCATATCCCTCCATGGATATCTATGTATTGGGTTTGCATTACTCCTTTGGTGTGGCTGGTTCCTTTGTCGGATTATGTTTTTTCGAACAGCGGAACTATTAACGTCACATAATTATTGTTATTATCTTATGTACATTGGTACAGTCGTGGTCCAGCGAAAAGTTCTGTTTCCTGTATATGCACATATTGCATAGTAAATGTTTAAGATATTTCAGCAAGTGCTTGACACGAAGTCAGAGAAACATGTCGTCCGTCTTTTCTTTGTCAATTTTAGTATGCATGTATGTTTTTAACAGCGGCTATAGTCATATGTTGCTAATATTGAGCTCATATGTGCGGTTGCTTATAAAATGACATCCACTAACTGTGTGTAATGAGTATTGATTCAGCATTAATTACGCATATCGTATATTTATTACATTCAAAATATTATGAAGCTAAATTTATATGTTTTATGTTTTTTTAAAGACTTTTGTGTGTTGTATCGTTAAGGTTCTTTGTGTGTGTTCTTTGTGTGCCTTTCGTGCTTTGCTGTTAATGTTGAGTGCTGTCTTCTGCTGTTAATGTTGAGTGCTGTCTTCTGCTGTTAATGATGAGTGCTGTCTTCTGCTGTTAATGTTGAGTGCTGTCTTCTGCTGTTAATGTTGAGTGCTGTCTTCTGCTGTTAATGTTGAGTGCTGTCTTCTACTGTTAATGTTGAGTGCTGTCTTCTGCTGTTAATGTTGAGTGCTGTCTTCTGCTGTTAATGTTGAGTGCTGTCTTCTGCTGTTAATGTTGAGTGCTGTCTTCTGCTGTTAATGTTGAGTGCTGTCGTCTGCTGTTAATGTTGAGTGCTGTCTTCTGCTGTTAATGTTGAGTGCTGTCTTCTGCTGTTAATGTTGAGTGCTGTCTTCTGCTGTTAATGTTTAGTGCTGTCTTCTGCTGTTAATGTTGAGTGATGTCTTCTGCTGTTAATGTTGAGTGCTGTCTTCTGCTGTTAATATTGAGTGCTGTCTTCTGCTGTTAATGTTGAGTGCTGTCTTCTGCTGTTAATATTGAGTGCTGTCTTCTGCTGTTAATATTGAGTGCTGTCTTCTACTGTTAATGTTGAGTGCTGTCTTCTGTTGTTAATGTTGAGTGCTGGCTTCCCTGCCAGAATCGTTAATACCTTTTTGTGCTTGCTTTTAATTCATTCAAATACGTCTTCCCTTTTTGCATGTTTACCTTATTGTACGAAACATACACAAGATCAGTGTTTTAGATGCTATCTTTATTATTCATTTGTGATCACAAAAGTATACAAAATCATAAATCCGTGTCACAGTCGTTTCCGTTGTCAGTATAATGGCTGAGACATCTCATGTCCTGTAAGTATATATTTTCATGTTCTTGGTGAGAAAACAGTGACAATACAATAAATGTACGCTGCAAATGAGGGTATGCATAAATTTATATACTAGTACCTGTGTGTTTAAAGATTTTTACTAATTTTACGAGTCTTGAACTTTATGCAAGAATATTATATGATTTTTACACAGAATGTATCAATTTCAACGGGAAGAAGATCGTGATCGGTCAAAGTTGGCCACGTACATAAATTATACGGATTCAACATGTACCACTTATGAAACAACGACTAAAGAGTTAAATATATAGACAAGAAATGAACTGTTGAATAATATTAATAAAGTTTAGGAGGATCATGATTATGTGTTAGAGTAATACCTAAGTAAGGCAATTGGTTTATTAAATGACATGCGTTCATATTATGATAAACACATATAGCATTATATGCCGACAGGCTCGCAAGTGTTTAACAGAGGAAAGAGTAAACAAATGATGTGTTAGATCACAAATATTACAATGAACCTATGTATGCTTACCAGTCATAAACTAATTCCTTATTCTTCAACCTCGAAACTTTTTGCAGTATTTGCAGCGGCGGTATGGGTATTTCTTTCGATATCTAGGATATTTCTTTCGATATCTAGGGAATTTGTGATAGCGGCCATGACCATGGTAACCATAACCGCCTCCTCCTCCTCCTCCCATCATCATCATACCACCACCATAATATCCACCACCACCAAACATCATTCCTCCACCGCCTCCATAACCACCACCTGCATGACCATAACCACCTCTGTATAGATGGGCCACAGAGGCAGCAACGAGCAGAGATAGAATAAGGAGAGTTTTCATGGTTGACTAAAATTAAAAACAGAAGAATACACATGTACAACTAAACTTTATTCTCAAAAGGAAAGTACATGTATGAACATGTAACTAACATAATATCAGGTAGTACATGTATGAACATGTAACTAACATAATATCAGGTAGTACATGTATGAACATGTAACTAACATAATACCAGGTAGTACATGTATGAACATGTAACTAACATAATATCGGGTAGTACATGTATGAACATGTAACTAACATAATATCAGGTAGTACATGTATGAACATGTAACTAACATAATATCAGGTAGTACATGTATGAACATGTAACTAACATAATATCAGGTAGTACATGTATGAACATGTAACTAACATAATATCAGGTAGTACATGTATGAACATGTAACTAACATAATATCAGGTAGTACATGTATGAACATGTAACTAACATAATATCAGGTAGTACATGTATGAACATGTAACTAACATAATATCGGGTAGTACATGTATGAACATGTAACTAACATAATATCGGGTAGTACATGTATGAACATGTAACTAACATAATATCGGGTAGTACATGTATGAACATGTAACTAACATAATATCGGGTAGTACATGTATGAACATGTAACTAACATAATATCGGGTAGTACATGTATGAACATGTAACTAACATATCACAGGTAGTACATGTATGAACATGTAACTAACATAATATCGGGTAGTACATGTATGAACATGTAACTAACATAATATCGGGTAGTACATGTATGAACATGTAACTAACATAATATCGGGTAGTACATGTATGAACATGTAACTAACATAATATCGGGTAGTACATGTATGAACATGTAACTAACATAATATCGGGTAGTACATGTATGAACATGTAACTAACATAATATCGGGTAGTACATGTATGAACATGTAACTAACATAATATCGGGTAGTACATGTATGAACATGTAACTAACATAATATCGGGTAGTACATGTATGAACATGTAACTAACATAATATCGGGTAGTACATGTATGAACATGTAACTAACATAATATCGGGTAGTACATGTATGAACATGTAACTAACATAATGTCGGGTAGTACATGTATGAACATGTAACTAACATAATGTCGGGTAGTACATGTATGAACATGTAACTAACATAATGTCGGGTAGTACATGTATGAACATGTAACTAACATAATGTCGGGTAGTACATGTATGAACATGTAACTAACATAATGTCGGGTAGTACATGTATGAACATGTAACTAACATAATATCGGGTAGTACATGTATGAACATGTAACTAACATAATATCGGGTAGTACATGTATGAACATGTAACTAACATAATATCGGGTAGTACATGTATGAACATGTAACTAACATAATATCGGGTAGTACATGTATGAACATGTAACTAACATAATATCGGGTAGTACATGTATGAACATGTTACCAACATAATATCGGGTAGTACATGTATGAACATGTAACTAACATAATATCGGGTAGTACATGTATGAACATGTTACCAACATAATATCGGGTAGTACATGTATGAACATGTAACTAACATAATATCGGGTAGTACATGTATGAACATGTTACCAACATAATATCGGGTAGTACATGTATGAACATGTAACTAACATAATATCGGGTAGTACATGTATGAACATGTAACTAACATAATATCGGGTAGTACATGTATGAACATGTAACTAACATAATATCGGGTAGTACATGTACTAAGTATAGGCGCAACACAAATTGCTGGACATTTATGTGTAGTAAATACTTGTGGTGTTGCATTCAACCAATTGTCTATTGTAGTTTTAGATAGATCTATATTGTTTTATTGTATTGCCGTATTGTTAAGTTACTGAGTATATATTGTTAGACAACGGTAGCTTAGACTGACTGAAACAAAATATGTTACATGCTTTAACTGTTTCTTTACGTGTTTATGTGTATCTACAAAATGAATTAATTGTCTGATCGGACCATTTTAGACAACGTGATTTTATTGTTTAACAGTCAACACTATACATGAAATCAGTTTAGTTTTTTATCTCTATAAAAAATAACTCAACAGTGATACACCAGCATCAATATAAATATACACTCATGGAATGTTCGATAGACACACGTTCAGAACATGAATAAAACAATGAACTAACCAGGTAAATTTAAATTAATTTTTACAATAATCTGCTCTTGGAATGAAATAATAGCTTCTATGTCAAAGCCATTCAGGCATCACAAAAAATAAATAGTTTCATTGTCACAGCTTATCTCGGAGGTGAAACAAATCTTGAAATTGTTTTGTTTACGATTTGGACAATCAACGCCAACAAAACATCGAATAGAAGTGAAAATAATACAGGAAAAGCACACGAACAAACGAAATATAATTGACGTCAACACGTTTACCAGATAATGAGGTTATTGCTATAAAACCAATACTGTCATTCAAATTAACACATGGTACATTGAAACTGCTAAAAAAATATTTTCTGTCATTATGATTGGTAGACGTCACGTTACGTCACATTCATTTGGACGTCACGTGCGTGAAAGAGTGTGTACGACATCGTCTAAACAACGATCGTTTTACCTCAGGAACATGACATGGCATAGGATAATTCAATTGCACTATGTGTGTCAGTTTTATTATTAGAAACTGTTTTGAAATTTGATTTATTTCGGATACATTATGTTCAAACTACTACTGCACTATAACATTTGATAGAAAACAAATTGCGTTTTTATGCGTTTACAAGTTCATTTTATGGTAGAGTACTAAATCACAATATTTTTCCTGTTATTACCACGCGGACTCGCAAGGTGTGTTTAGAACGTTCGCCTAGTGTATATTGTCTTTAGGCAATATGATTCCAAATGAACTAGTACATATTTCATAACATACTATATACATTGTAATAGCTAACACATCTATAAATACGACGAATCTCATAATATCGATCAATGTAGTTTTCAATTATCGACAGCATGAAAGTATTTTAATTGTTATTAATTATAATCGCATTATTTCTTAGGAGCTTACCTTTTATTCGCCATTTTGATTCTAATGATCATCACGATACAAATATTAAGTTGAAATGTTAAAACAATTGAAATGTTGAGCCTTGAAATATAGGAGTTACGTTTTAGTTGTTCTTTTATCATTTTTGGATGGATAACCCTTTACTAGTATTCTCGAAGATCTTTAAATCAGAAATGTGTGACCCGATGAAGCATATTTAAATACAAAAAGACAATAAGTCAGGGAAGACCGAATGCAGCAGAAACATGAGAGCATAAAGAAGCACAGCTAGGATCAGTTACATGATCAGGATCAGTGACAAAAACACGACTAGATATGTTAAACACTCAAATCAACTAATTCAACTCAATCGCAAGTTTTGCTTCTTGTCCAATGCTATGGCATACGTCTGATACACGGAATGTACTGTTTTTATATGGCTATGGCGGAACTGAAAACAGTACAATTTTCTGACGGAACTGAAAAGCAGTGTATAAGGATATATACCGTGTGATATAAAACTGACATACTCGTATATGATCATTATCTAACAAACTTCAATGTTTTCCTAATGCGTTTGGAATCTGTCCCGATTGCCCAGACGTGCAGAGCATACTATTTAAATAACAAAATAACAAAAATTGAGAATTAAAAGACGGTACTTACCCTTTCCTTGAGATTGGCTAAGATCTACCAACGATGTGGGTGTCGTTGTATTTATACGTTTCAGGGATATTACTTTAATAGAGGTAACTCGTGCATGAAATTTTTTCTTTGATGGATATTACCTTAATGTATCAAGGACAAGCACGAAGTTGTACTAATTGGAACATTTACTCAAATTAACGGTCTTTAATTAATCCTGTAGACATAACTGATTACCATAATCGTCATTAAAGATGTTCGGTGATTTTGAGGCAATACTTACAATTCGGTTAATATTTGCTAGAGAATAGCGCATACAATTATCGTTAATTATACAACATAATTTATATACAAAAATGTAACATATGTGGTACTCTAATCTTTATGACTGACAAGTGTTCATAAATTGCTTAGGATAGGATGTTCAAACGCTTTATGTTAATACATGAATATATCAGTTCAGATTTGAAAATACTGTAAGAGTACACAATGGACTAGAATATGGCTTGACCGACTTTCAAAGAAACGATACAAGTGTTTGTTATCCAACCAACTGTTTCATTCTTGATATAAGTAAAAGAAACACCGCTGATATATAGTTTTAGAAGTAAGTATCTTATTAAGATCAACTAGTCAATAACTTCGCAAGATTCTGAATCACAGTCACTTAAAGTAATCTTACTAGAGATAAAAAGGACCTTCAATTTAGTAGCGAACTGCTATTTTGGTTGGTGGCTTTACAGTTTGCCTTTATTCCTCCTTTGTTACCGTGTAATGATCAGACAACGTAGATCTATGAATATGTATGTCTACATGAAAGCCTTTTTGGATGGTCAGTGTTGATGCATTTGTTTCTCGATGTTTAGCCATGACCTTTTAAAAGTGCCCTACTCTCTTTTTTCTCAGAGGTCAACGAGTACTTGTATATGTTCTGTAAATATACAATGTTTCATGTTTTACTAACTTACATCGCCTGTGGATGTTGTTTTTTAGTAAGGAAGTATTACACGGCGGGAAACTGTTATAAACACGGTCTTGTTTCGAAAGATGGTCTTAATGTAATTGTATGAGAAAGGTGTGTTACACCCTAAAACTATATCAAGCCACTAATAACATTTCCATCTGCCCGTAACCCGGCGGAAGACGTACTGCCAGCCTTCTTCTCTGAATTAACGAGTATAGTTAATACATGTACTACAGGTATGTCAAACAAATAGGGAAAATTACAGAACGATTTTTGTCAAACTGCTTATGCTGCGTTTACAGTCAGCCACGATGCCCACGATGTCCGCGATTTGACAATATCGTGGAGCTCCACGATTAATTGCATCAAATTTCATTTTACTACGCTGTCCTACGCTTTGTTACGTTGTGTTACTACTGGTTGCGCTTTCTTACGATACCGACACGATTCATGTCAAGATCTGCCACGAATTACATCACGTTCTTTTACGTTCTCTTACGACAGCCACGATATGCTATCACGTTTTATTACGTCCTATTACGTTCTGTTTAAGATCTCTTACGCTCTTCAAGTTATGCTGAGCTCTTATACGATTAATGTCCACGACTTGACAAGATGGCCACGTTTTGAGTACGATTGAATGTATAAATACCCATTCTCTAGATGTTCCAAAAAGGAACAAGCTATGCATTCAAGAGATGAATATGTCGATTTCGCAATAGTGTTCATGCATACCTAATTTTCAACAGTGGCAACAAGGTATGGAGCGGGGAAGACTATAGGAGAAGTAAAGGAGAAGAAGAAATAGATGGCTTAGAAGTTAGAAGTTAGAACCTATTGTTAAGACAATGGTTGTGTGTAGATAGAAATAACATACTGGTTCAATATTTCCATTAAATAATTCATTGGTGATGTAAGCTCCTTCGTCAAATAATATGATGATACGTATATTTGATGATATTCTGAAAAGAGTATTACCAAACATAGAGAAAATATACCAAATGAGAGCCCCTATCACGTAGATTGAAGCTGAAACTCATCCTCAAATATCCTATCACTTAAGATAAAACTTATACTATACTATGGCTTCATATACAGTAGTTTCTTCTATGTTGTTCACGGTGATCGTAAGGCAGTTGATAAAACGCATGAAAGTGATATTTTCTCTTGTCTTGTCGTCTTTGAAGCATGAAAACTGACTGCAGACAGATTCAATAAGCGATGTAATGTATCACATGCTAAAGGAGATTTTCAATGGATAACATAATTTTTCCCAAAAGCCGGCACACAGGTAGCTCGAGGGATTGTCCATGTCCCACTACGGTACTGGTAAATGCTTGAACTTGGTGACATTTGTCATATGTCAGATGAACAAACTGTATCCATTATGTTTGCATGGTGCAACTGCAAATATTCTTGGTCCGGGTGTTCATGTTTGTTGTCCATTCTGTGCTATTCATAGGTGGAAAGGTTGACTTTAAGGGACTCTTTGATATCATCTGCTTGATTCATAGAAGGGGGTTTCTATCCTCAGTCACCTGACTTTTTCCGAGTGGTAGTCTGATATGGCAGTTCCTCTTGTGGAGATCGTCTTTTCATTGGCTGTGTGAACCTACGGTAATTGTTGTTGGTAGGAAGATTAGGCAATCTGATCATTCCTAGCAGATTATTTCCTTCGTTTTTTGGCTGGTAATTTTGGGGTGTCGAAAACGCGACGAATCGACAAAGCGCGGCTCCACAACGCTTGAAATGCTTCGGAACTTACCAAGACTTAGGAGAGCGCCACAAAATGTGGGAGCAAATCTGAATGATCGCTCAAGAACGTACCGCATCGTGATTAAAGTACTGATACTACCCTATATATCTTGACGAAAAGTAGAATAAAGTGATAGAGCGTTTAGGAATCGTATTGCAATTTAGCGCGTCGTGTTTCAAGTCCAACAAGATCCCTTACGATGGAGCATCACGATCTGACACGCTGTGTTAAGGTCTGATAAGCTTTAATGCGCTCCACTACGCTTAGCACGTTCCACCACGTTCCATCACGCTCTCTCAAGATCAAAGTTGAATCGGGACAATCGTGGTCACATTTTTTGACTCGCGATTCCACCAAGTTCCCCCACGATCATCACGATTCGATTCCACGGTCTCCGACGATCCCCCACGCTCACCACGATACTTTCCAATCGTGGTCATCGTGGCCATCGTGGCTGACTGTAAACGCAGCATTAACGGTTCATTTCAACGGTTGCTTTTGCTGGTGACCTTTTGCAACTTTGTAGTCCAGCATAAGGCTATTTCGTTTATTCAAGATGACATGTGCACTGTTTTTGTAGGCTGTTCCTTTGTGAGATGTCCTTGTGATGTGAAGTCGTCCTTGTGATTTGCTGTTGTCAATTAACTCTTTATATTTGACTGACTGAGACGGTGGGCTGTCGGAGCGGAGTGTCGGAATTTATAGCTGTTCAGTTTTGAATTTGTTTCTTGTCCATGCTTATATAGGTCCTTGCTTCTTGACCATGCTTATATAGGTCCTTGCTTCTTGTCCATACTTATATAGGTCCTTGCTTCTTGTCCATGCTTATATAGGTCCTTGCTTCTTGTCCATGCTTATATAGGTCCTTGCTTTTTGTCCATGCTTATATAGGTCCTTGTTTCTTGTCCATGCTTATATAGGTCCTTGCTTCTTGTCAATGCTTATATAGGTCCTTGTTTCTTGTCCATGCTTGTAATTGTCCTTGTGCCCCTCTTTCTTGCTTTGCTGTTCCTGGTAAGATCTACATTCCCTGTCCAATTTGTAATGATATTATCTTTGTTATGTTGTGCTTGTTTTTATAGTTTATAGTTTATACGTTGCCTACCAAAAATATACAAAAAAAACTCATCCGCGAGCGACTGACTATTTCTCCAAACATGGAGGACATGGCCGCCATTGATTTGAATGGTATGTATGATATGTTAATGCCGTATTCATCGCTCATTCATAATTATGTTTTTGTGTTTTTTTTCCATCTGTGCAACCAAATCTGCATAGGTATAGGTAAAAGCTCGTGTATTAATAATACAGTTTCATCACTATCGCGTTATAGGCATACCAAGTCATCATTCCGGATGTGTTCCATAGCAACGAGTGTATGAGAGAAGAGAAGCCAGTTTTTTTGGGGGGGGTTTGTGATCGCCCAGCAAGGGAATTACTGGTATCATTTTTATTTCGTCTTTGGTATGACGCGGCCTGGAATCGAACCCGAGACCAACCACACTCGAAGTGGACGCTCAAACACTATGCTATCATGGTGGTCTACAACTAAAACTTTGCTCACGCGAAATGATGACTCCATACCCTACCTGTGAAGTATAACTGATATTATTTACGCTGTCAGTACTGACAAGGCAAATGCTTTTAATGAATACGTCGTCTCCTAAACAAAACTTAACTTCGAAAGCTTAGATAATCCAGAACCACCTTTGTACAAATTATCTTTAAACTAACAAGAACGCGTGGTCAATGCATTGGCACGTTTCCTTCGAGTCGGTGCGTCTAAATGAAGGTTTGTTTAAGACGCTTGTCTTTCCCAAACCATTTGGATCACATAGACAGACCCTTATCTGCTGCTCTTCCTAAACTGGATTTTGGGGATTGCTATTTAGTGACACTTACGCACTCTTTTATATATACAAATAATTTAATGAATGATACATCCTTTATCATATGTATTTTATGTATCGGGTGTTTATACGTACTGTTGTGATATATATAAGATAATAACAAATAATGTAGTGTTGTTAACATTAAGTACGACGCGTTGAATACCATAATCAACTCCTCTTGCAATCGTCATTCCTTTTTTTATCCCCCGCCACGAAGTGGGAGGGTATTAAAGGAATGGTCTCCGTCCGTGCGTCAGTGCGTGCGTGTGTGTGTGCGTCCGTCAGTAACAAAATCGTGTCCACTCTCTAACTTTTCAATGCCTTGGCCCAATTGCATGAAACTCATACCAAATGTGTAACTAATAAAGACGACGTGCAGAATCCACATTCCAACCATGCCGGTTCAAGGTCAATGTCACAATTCAAGGTCAAAGGTTTGAATCTTACATTTCGTGTCCGTTCCATAACTTTTTAATGCCAGGGCCATATTGCATGAAACTCATAAAATGTGTAACTAATTAAGACGACGTGCAGAACCCATATCCCAACCATGCCGGTTCAAGGTCATAGTCACAATTCAAGGTCAAAGGTATTAATCTTACATTTGTGTCCGTTCCATAACGTTTTAATGGCTGGGACGAATTGCATGAAACTCATACCAAATGTGTAACTAACAACGACAATGCGCAGAACTAACATTCCAACCATGCCTGTTCAAGGAAAAGTCACAATTCAAGGTCAAAGATTTAAATCTTACATTCGTGTCCTTAATCCCCCGCCAAGAAGTGGGAGTGGATTATAGGAATGGTCTTCGTGCGTGGGTGTGGGCGTGCGTCCGTCCGTAACAAAATCGTGTCTGCTCTCTAACATTTTAATGCCTTGGCCGAATTGCATAAAACACATATCCAATGTGTAACTAATAAAGACGACGTGCAGAACCCACATTCCAACCATGTCGGTTCAAGGGCAAGGTCCATTATTCAAGGTCAAAGGTTTGAATCTTACATTGCGTGTCCGTTCCATAACTTTTTAATGCCTGTGCGGAATTGCATTAAACTCATACCAAATGTGTAACTAATAAAGACGACGTGCAGAACCTATACCACAACCATGCCGGTTGAAGGTCAAGGTCACAATTTAAGGTCAAATGTTAGAATCTTGCATTCCGTGTCCACTCCATAACCTTTTAATGCCTTGGCCAAATTGCATGAAACTCATACCAAATATGTAAATCATGATGACGACGTGCAGACTCCACATTCCTATCATGCTGGGTCAAGGTCAAAGTTCAAGGTCAAAAGTTTAAACCTAACATTTTATATCCGCGCTTTAACGTTTTAATGGCTGGGCTGAATTGCATGAAACTCATACCAAATGTATAACTAATAAAGCCGACATGCAGAACCAACATTTCAACCATGCGGGGTCAAGGTCACAGTTCTATGTCAAATGTTTAAATCTTACATTTCGTGTCTGCTTCATAACTTTTTAACGCCTGGGCCGAATTGCATGAAACTGATACCAAATGTGTAACTAATGAAGATGACATACAGAACCCGCATTTCAACCATGCCGGTTCAAGGGCAAGGTCACAGTTAAAAGGTCGAATGTTTAAACCTTTCATTTCCCATCCGCTCCTTATTTTTTCAACGCCTAGGCCAAATTGCATGAACTCATAGCTAATGTATAACTTATTGGACCATTTCACTGTTCATTAATTTTGCACTGCCTTGTCTTTAATTTATCGATTGTATGGTCTTCATTTATAATCGAGTATGATTTTGTCGCACTGACATCATTGAACGATATATTTTCGTTCGTATTATTTTTTTATGTAAGTCCTACTTTCAGTCGTTTATTTGTTGACCGAGATGTTATAAAATATCGATTACTTTATGTGTGCCATCTAGTCAATCAAGATTTGAAATGAATTAACACACACGTGTGTGAATTGAGTTGTCAATAGATAGTAAATTTCTTTCACTGATGTCAAATTCGTCAATCACTTTGCACATGACCGGTCATCTGTTTATGTTGTCATACAATGTTTCACTTTATTATCCGCATAAATACACTGAACATATTAAATAACGAACCAGTATAGAAATAACATAATTTTGATTAATTCATTGTTTTGCTAAAAATGAAGTTTACAGTATCTCTCGAGTTCATATTATTTAACTTAGGCACATAAAATGGAACTCGCAATACCCGGCTGGTAAACAATATCTGTTTTCATTGCATGTTTTGTATATACAGCTTGATCGCGTCAATTTAATGGGTCAATATTTAAAATGTACAATGTAGGTTTACTAATTGAACAAAAATACAATCAATGTTACTTTATTCTATATATGGTTACAGAATAATAGCACAGGAAAAATTATAAGAGAACAAAATTCCTTTAAAATCAGAAAAAGTGCGCCAAAATTATGCCCTACTAGACTTAGTACTGATATGTCACCACAAGTTTCGTTGAAATCCGACTAATACGAGAGGTGCCTCACTTATATTTGAACAATGTTGTATATCTGATATTTTCATGCTAACCCGATATAAATGAAACCGCACACAGTTATGTTTCGGGTAACATATACACTCAGTGTTATGTTCTTTTGCAATATGATTCGTACAGAAATCACCAAATCAGCAGAGGGTTTGGAATTTAGCTTTTTGAAGGACATACACCCCCCCCCCCCCCCCCCTACAAAAAAGAAGCACCAATAAAGTGTTCGTAGAACATTGATACACCAATAAGGTGTTCGTAGAACATTGATATGCCGATTCTGTGGAGACTATCAGTATATTTCGTCACTAAAAGAGTATTTAACGTCCTATTGCTCTCGTAAGTGAAATGACACAAACCATTAAAAAATGCCAAAATGTGACGATTCCTTCAATAATCGTGTCAATTGTTAATATGATTACTAGGACAACTCTAACAATAAAAGGAGATTGTCCTGACGGTAGGAGTATCAATCGGAACTATCAATCAACCAATTTCGCAAACGTCGAATGCCAAACTCCGAAGAAAACGCCATTAACCCCCCCCCCCCCCCCCCTATATGCTACAACGGAATGGTAATTTCGATACCTTTGTCACCCCTGATAAGACAATGCTTTATCATTGAGATATGTATGGTAAAAGAACAGACTACTATTTAAGAAATATATATAAGACTAGCAAGAAGTTGACATTCGTTAAGCAACATGAGCTGCCGGCCAGTTACATGACTCAGTAAACGCTGTTATTGTTGTAACTAATAAAATGGAACTCATATTTATTCTAGAAAATGAAACATTAGCGCACAGTACTATGCTCCTATCGTTCAAAAACTTTTTGGACAAAATGTTTGCCACATCTCTTTCATGGTGCCAATGCCTAGAACATGGTGTTTTGGTCAAGACTCAGCTTCATACCCCAACACAATCAAACATTTCGGTACCTCAATGACACGAATTCCGTGCATATCACACCAGAATAGTAAATCTCGAAGTATAATTATCTTGCATCCACAAACATTGGTATCTTAAGGATAAAGCAGCATTGATTACACTCGACCAATGCTTACACCATCAATTTGATTTTTTGGTCTTAAAATTGTTCAAAATAATGCCCCTACAACTTTTGATTTGGGTTCTAACTAAAATGCAAATAAAAAAACAGTGTGTTTATAGGTTACTCCACACATTTATAATTATACCCGGATGAATAGAAACATTTCGATTAAAGCGGATCAGCATGAAAATATCGGATATTCAACACTGTTCAAAGAGTAGTGGGGCACTTCTCATATTAGCTGAAAATAATTGCTCGGGAGGCTTTTGGTTTCGCTACAACCTTCAAAGACTGACCAGCCCAAGATTATGACCCCAATGCAGGAGGCAACAATATACATCACTGGCATTGGATAGGTAAAATATACAACATTGCATTATTCCTTTCATAATTGTCAATGAAAAGTTAAAAATTTTCTGTACAATTAAATATAAGTTGAATGATTTTTTCCCGTTTAGACGCCTTAATCACCTATTAACTGTCTTTGATAGCCCGTGTAGCTTCTGTTTCATGTGTCTTAAATGCAAAAGCGGGAAGTATCCTGACCGATTGTTGATCGTCATCAAGACTGCTAGGCTAAACAGGGCTAGAAACAATATTAGGTTCACACATTGAGCATATCTGGAATGGAACTTGGTCTTATGGTATGAGTCAGGCAGCCACAGCAACATATTAAACATTTATTTACTACTTTACATTAAGCATTGCTTGAAGAGTGATGAAACACCACATATTACATAATTTCTCTCTTACTATGTAAATTATGTTATCCTTCGGGAGGAGGTGTCGTTCATGCATCAATGCAGCATGTTTATATACTCGCT
Source organism: Spisula solida (assembly GCA_947247005.1). Taxonomy (NCBI): domain Eukaryota; kingdom Metazoa; phylum Mollusca; class Bivalvia; order Venerida; family Mactridae; genus Spisula; species Spisula solida. The sequence continues at coordinate 14,847,578 of OX365948.1, read as the reverse complement.
ATTGAAATTGTTACTTTCATCTACATGCGTCACTATGTCAATCATATCACAACTTGTTTCAAAATTTTCATAATGACATGAACCACACCGTTTTAGTTAACTTTAAATAGTGACAATGTGAACATTTATAATCGCTCTTCGTCCGTCGTACATGCGCGCGTCCGTGTGTGCGTCGACAGTTCATCAAAACAACGTCTCCTACTGAACCACAAGCCAAATTTCAAACAAATTTCACAGGAATTATCCTTGGGTTGTCCTTTCTAAAATAGCTTAAAGAATTGAAATCAATCTAGCAGGATTTCGGAGGGGGATAGCGTGTTTTGCAGTTGTTCAGTACTTCGTTTCGATTATTATATTTTCCATGAATGAAACAGTTTAAAAATTCTGAAAACCATCTTATGCATCGAAAAAGATACTTGCAACATCAATATTTTTCAATGCACTTGGAAGGTTTTGAAAACATACATTATTTTGCTAGTACTGTCTTCTTGTTAACAACTATTAAAGATTTATTTGTGTAGCGTTTTAGTTGCATTTTGTCATCCACTTTCTATTTACTTATTTTTTTTTGTTGACAACCTTCAAAATTCAATAATGTGCCGCAGCAGAGTTATACCATTCACAGTGATTCTTCATTGTTAAGGGACATTTGACAATTGCATTATGTTTTATCTTTGCGCCCTAACACCCCTTACTCGTTTACTTATTTTCTTTTTGTTGATCAATTATACGGTTGCAGGGTTATACCATTTACAATGTAGTCCATGTGACAGACCGAATTTCATTACCAAAAAGGTGAACAGATCCAACAATGATTTTCGTTTAGCTTGATATCTCAGCAGTCTGAAAACGGTTGATGGACTTGCGGGTCACTTTGCCAAATGACCTTTTGGCGGCCATCTTTAAAGATGGCCGCCATTATTTTAAGCAATCATAAGCTTTGGGAAAACTTGAATTATTCCTCACTCAATAGGGCTATCGGCTTGCAATATGTCTTAAAATGTTCGTATTTCAACCCAACATATGTTGACATATACATAATGATATTATGATAAAGGAATTAGTTCGAATTTATTGATGTTCTAAGAAAACTTTGATATTTTTCACTTTTTGTCATTATTTTTTCTCTTGCAATTCTGATTGGGATTTGTATTTAGCCAGTTTTTGTTTGCTACATTCAGAGAATAATTCTAGGCATCCATAATATACATTACATGGATAGATTTTAACTTCGAAGTCCAAAATTGGTCAGGAAATTTATGACAACTAATGCCTAAATTAAATGGATATTTTAGGGCATATGAATAGACCGTTTCCAACAATATCAGGATTTTTTTTATTCCATGGCTACTTTGTTGATACGATGCGTATATATATGCGTAGGTGTCCAGTACCGTGTCACAAGGGTGTTAGTGTGGTACCTGACCCCTAGCTGGATGGTTTGGAGGCTCGGATCCGGCAAGTTGTATGAGTTCATATGACATTATTTTCAAAAACATGGTTATTGACAGGAAAACTTGAATAACTATTCAGCGAAACGGAAAATAAACATGACTCCAAATGATTGGAAAATAATTTGATATGAGTTTATACATTTATATTTTTGTTTATAAAGTTCCGAATATTACATTAAAAGTACATTATTTTAACGTTGTTTTCATAATCTACTTTAATAATAGTAAAGCATGTAAGAATTCATACCTCCCACTGTTAAATTCTATTCGTTTCGCGCATTCACTAAGAAATGAAAATGTGAAAGCAGGAACGTATTCGAAGGGAAACAATAAGGGATAGAGGGATTACAAAATACACAAAATTATATATTGAATCAGTTGATCTTTGTCTAGTGTCTAGCTTACTACTTTTCTGACTCAGGTGGACCTTAGTAACCTTTAAATAACCGTTCTTAATAGAATTTGTAAAACTATACACACACTTTTAAAGCCTCCACAACCCTACCAAAACCAAGGTTGTAATTGGTGACACGATGGTGGCTGAGGAGTTAGTGCTCTTGACTACCAATCCGGAGGTCCCTGGTTCGAAATTTCATTAACCAGTGTTCAGTATTTCCCACCCAACTACAGATGAACTGGTTGTTAACCGTGTGATATTCTCACGAGTATCGGTGCTATACGCTGGGCACGTTGAAGAACCAAAAATGAATCTGTTCGGAAAGAGCTAGGGTATCCCATCCAGATTCCTTGTATCACACCACAGTCACTTCTACTTGATGTCTCTTCAGCAAAGCACATGACCCCATACGGAATATTAAGAAGTTATCCTTGACTGAAAGGTTTAAATAATTACAACTACAAATACAACTACAAGGTGTCAACCACGGGGATAGTTATCCTGCGAGTTATAAATGCTTTCAGCATAGCCGACTATCTCTGCCATGCCTGCAGGCACTACCTTTAGATGTGTGCATCCACAATTACATATGGGTATACTTTTCTTGTTGGGTTTGGTCATACGATATTGCTCCAAGATGTACATCCCAAAGATGAGCACACTTAGTCCTGAACTCATGGATTACTAGTATGTGTCGGCTACAGTCAATCCAGTTTTGTACATATTACGGATGGACAGCGCCATTCCTGACCATATTGGTTATTAATGCATACCGGTACGACAGATGGGTACAGTAATTTGTAACCATACGAGATACATATTACAGATAGGTTCATTCGTTCCTGACCGTATTGGGTACATACTACACATGGTTACAGATATTCTTGACCACATATGATACTTAGTAAACGTACTAACCATATGAGTACTAAAACATGCTACATGAAGGAACAACCATTCCTGACCATATGAAGTACATTCTACTGATAGGTACAATTGTTCCTGACCACATGGAGTCCGTAGTAGATGGGTACAGCCATTCCTATCCATGTGTGGTACAGCCTACACATGGGTACATAGATTCCTGGTCATGTGGGGCACATATTATTTATAGGTATATCAATTCCTTATATGGAATCCGTAGTACAGATGGGTATTGGGTATACAACTATTCCTGACCATAACTATGTCATACATATTACATATGAGTACAGCCATTACTGACAATACTTGATACATACAGATACATACATACAGCCTTTCGTAACTATGCAGTTGGGCACGGGCATTCCTGACCATATGGTGTACATCATACAAAGGGGTAGAATGAGTACAGCCATTCCTGACCATATGTGGTACATTTTGCTAATGGTAATCATTCCTGGTCATATGGGTTACATAACATGTTACTAACAAAGATAGGAACTTCCATTTATAATGTCTATATGAGGTACATTCTACTGATGGACACATTCATTCCTGATCTTATATGGTCATTGTCATTTCTGTTTAATACTAGTAGGTGAATATGCATGGTCATTCCTTACCATATTGGGCTTGTTATTTTATCGGTATAGTCATTCCTGGTCCTTAAAGTACACCATATTTCTAAGTAAACCATTCTTAACCCCATGGGGAATATTCCACCGATTAAATCCATCCATTTTCTTAATATATAGAAGAACCTTGCTTCGGAAATGCTTCTGTCCATTCCAGTCTCAATAACGTATATGCTACTGCCTGTACATCATTTTCTCTCTCTATGGGAGTAAAGTCCACCACATAGTACATCCACTTTGGTTCCTATGGGGTACATTCTGCAGTCAAGTTCAGCTATTACATGCACTGATAAGGGATAACGACCAATGACAGGAACAACACTTCCTCTCCTAATGGCTATCCCCCACATCACTTTGTCTGTGCTTGTGTCATGGGCTATCCATATTCAACAGGCGAAGCTATACCTACAAGATCCTATGATGTGTCTTACTTCACGATTTGATGCTATTCCTGTCTCAATGAGGTACATGTAGATAAGTAATTCCCCGCCAGATTGGTTCCCTACAACCAGTGGTAACAGTTACCGAATAACATTAGGCATATCAACTGCTAGTCCTACTGCTTTCCTACAATCAAGGCGTACGACTAACGCCGGTCATCATTGTCATGAATACCTACAAAAACAGTGTACATCTACTCCTAGCCCTGCAATCAAGGGGTATGACTCTTAATATAAACACCGGCCATGAATGTAGGAACAAATGACTTGCATCTTCGACATTAAAATTATATTGTATGTAAAAAGCACCCAGTTAAAGTCAATTTTCAGACATTCGACCATTCGACCGACTGTACATTTACTCATTGAGTCTCACGTCAGTTGTTACACTCGCTCGGCGGTGTTGGCTGCTTGCAGGCTTTTGACCCCCTCAGGTATCCATTTATACATTTGGGTAAGTGGGGAAGGTGGATTATTCTTGCTCAGAGAAATTAAGCAGTGGTCCAGGTGAGGATTGAAGCGGGGACCTCTCGATCTCGAAGCATGCACCCTACATCTAGGCTCCCAACAGAAATCGTTATAATTCAGCAGTTTTTAATCTTTTAAGTTAAACATGACTGTCAGTGATGGTAATCATATAGACCAAGAAGGTAAGTCTGATGATGCCAGATACAGAACCCTTCGCTTGAGATAATACTATATTTCATTATGACTTCTCTAAAACGTCACCAAAACGTACTTTTCAGAAGACAACATATAACTTAGGAACCTAAAATTTGGCATACATTCGTGTTGAATAAGAATGCAATTCGCTAATGATTCACTATTTAGGAAAGAAAGAATCGAATATTAAGTTATACTGAAACACTCGGCCCATGGCGTGTATGATCCTGTACTAATAGCCGGACCCTCGCCTGCAAGACTTCTAGCTGGGGTCCGGTATCATACCCACATCCTATTAGGCAAAGGATTCGATTTTCAGATACCTACACATGTATAGATATGTGCATATGAACAAGCAAAGCAACTTCGAAATAATAAACCAAAATTAATGGTTGTTCCTGAGATTATTGGAAAAGATATATGCATGCGTCTAAAAAATATCCATTTAATTAGATATCAGTTGTCATATATTCCTGACCAATTTTTGACTTCAAAGTGAAAATCTATCAATGTAATGTATATTATGGATGCCTAGAATTACCCTCTAAATATAACAAACAAAAAATGGCTAAATACAAATCTCAATCGGAGTTGCAAGAGAAAAAATAATGAAAAAAGTGAAAAATATCAAAGTTTTCTTAGAATACCATAAATTTCGAAGTAATCACTTTATTATAATAATATGATTTATATATCAGCAGATGTGGGGTTGAAATATGAACATTTTAAGACATATTGCAAGCCGATAGCCCTATTGAGTGAGGAATAATTCAAGTTTTCCCAAAGCTTATGATTGCTTAAAATAATGACGGCCATCTTTAAAGATGGCCGCCAAAAGGTCATTTGGCAAAGTGACCCGCAAGTCCATCAACCGTTTTCAGACTGCTGAGATATCAAGCTAACCGAAAATCATTGTTGGATCTGTTCACCTCTTTGGTAATGAACCTTCAATTTTCAAGGCCTGGGACATGGACTATTAAACTTTTTAGGACTTTTGACAAAAACTGAAACTAGGACTTGCAGTGGTAAAGTTTTATTCTGTCGTTCCGTTTTGTGATGGGCACTGTGTGGTATGCTTGTGGTCTGTGTTATTTATGCTTTCTGTGCTCGGCTATTTCTGTTGACTGGCTGTCTTCATTGTTGTTGTTTACCTGTGACCCATTTTCAACATATTTGTTATGTTTTTCCCTTTGAATATTTTTAGGAAAATCTTTGATTCTTGAGTGGTCCCGTCTTAAAATGGCTAAAAGAATTAAAGGTCATGCAGGACTGTGCTGGCCATGGTAACCAAATAGAAAATATTTTTTAAAATTATGAAAAAGCAACCACTGACCAGATTCAAAAATATTTTTTCAGAAATAGTTGTTGTGTAACCCTCTTACAAAATTGACATTTTTGTCAAGATTTGCCAAAGTGGGCGAGGCACGTTTTCCCTTTATATTAATACGAGTAGTATTTTTTTAATTCTTCTTGCCTGGAACGCTTTTGTGTTGGGACACGTTCCCATATATATTTATAGTAAACTCTTTAAAGGTCTTCTTGTATGAAAGTACTGGTTGGATTTCATTATATATTGGTCAGAATGTTCCTTCGGTGGTCCTTTTTAAACAAAAGCTAAAATAATTGAAATACATGCATAACTCTGGTTATTATACATGTAGCAACCAAAGGAATTTAAAATGGTCCAGTTTGAATATGTGTCTTCTTCATCAATGCGCACAGGTGAGCGATACACAGCCAGATGGCCCTCGTATTGTTGCTTCCCTTCATGTATCTATATTTTATGTTTTACCAATTTTTATTGTACTTCCATACATTTATTCACTTCAAGTCGTTTCAAGATTGCCTTACTAATAATTGTAAAGCACTTTTAAATTTAATGAATCCGGATTTTAATAAACAAAAACTAAATATTTGATTTGGGGTACTGAAACAAAATAATATTTGTCGTTCTTATTCTGTACCCAAACAGTTATTTAACAACAACAAAAAGTGGATGCAAAATTTAATGATATACTAGTACTATGTCTACAAAGCAAGAGATGTGTAATGTTCATTAGTGATTTCCTTGTTCGTAATTTGCTTCAGAGATAAAACAGGGAGAGTGTCACCGGTTGGCTGAAAAACAAAGCATATCAATGATAAAATTGATTTTAATTTGACAGTAACAACAAGATGTAGATGCGTTCAGATGTAACACTCTGACCACATATTGACAAAACTGAAACTGAGTAATCCCTATTAGTTCACAATGATAGCCTAGTATGTTCACTTAATAAACAAAATTGCGTACGGCCATTTATTATATAAATAATAATACATGAACATAAATGTCTGTATTTTTATTATCAATGCTTATGCTTTATCAATGATACAGTTGCCTGTAAGTCTCGACTACCGTTTATATAATATATTTTACAACCAATTGGTGTTTTGGTGTTCTGTTTGTGATTGCAAAGGGCGAAATAGTCAAGAAAAGAGTCGGTAGTTGACCCCATTAAAACATCATGTATGCCTAAATGTATTATATGATGTATTTATCGTTGTGGTTTATTATTAATAGTTATTACATAACTACTTAAGTGCATTCAATTTGCATTCAAAATGCGTAATATAAGTATCGCTTAAATTCTGTTAGGCCAGACAATGAAAATGAGTAAAAAACGACTAAACTACGTTCAAAATACATTTTAGATCAACTTAATTATCTATATTGTAAAAGTTAAGCACCTTTCTCTCAACCTTTGTACGGGCGTTTGCAGTTCTTGCAGGGACGTTTCCACCAATGGCTCCTCCTGTAGCCTCCGCCATAGCCCCCACCATATCCTCCACCATAACCACCTCCGTAGCCTCCTCCCATTCCTCCTCCCATTCCTCCGCCATAGCCACCACCGTAACCGCCACCATATCCTCCACCGTATCCACCACCATAACCACCACCGTAGCCTCTTCCAACGCCGGACCCTCCGCCATAACCACCACCATACCCTCCACCATAACCACCACCGTATCCTCCACCGTATCCACCACCGTATCCGCCGCCGTAACCTCCGCCGTAACCTCCACCGTATCCTCCGCCGTAACCTCCACCGTATCCACCGCCATATCCTCCGCCGTATCCTCCGCCATATCCTCCGCCGTAGCCTCCACCATATCCTCCACCATAGCCTCCACCATACCCTCCACCGTAGCTTCTTCCTATGCCATAGCCTCCGCCACCACCTCCACCATAACCACCACGACCTCCATAACCATAGTGGGGATACTTTTTATAGGCGACGCAGCTAGCTACTAAGAGAGCAATGATGAATAAGGCCTTCATTTTGATAACTGTAACATAAAATGTACATTTCTTCAATATTTGAAATTGACTCATTCAAAACGACTCAAGCACAATGAGTATGTTTGTAACCAACACCTAATGTTTTGTACCTTGTAGCTGACTAATTCTAATATGTTTTATTTATTTCCCTACCTACTTAGTTCTTAAATAAAGGGCGTATTTCACTTGGCATCACAACAACATTGGAAATAAGGAATACGACTTCTTCTAAACTATTCTATTCAAGGTTGGCTTTGCTTTTTATTCGGTTAATGTACTTGTATCATACTGTCTACAACATTTAAAAAGTGTTCCATATCACTTTCAACATCACTGAATGGTGTGTTGTGTGTTTTGCTGAGCATTAACGTACTCCATGTAGTACCCTGATATGAACACAATGGCAGGTGGCTTGCCTAGACATAACCATGTTGTACTGTTCCATTACAATATTGGATATTTTTACCGTATCGTGTAAAGAATTTTTTATTATCGCATGTGTTACTAATATAGTAACAAAATTGCGCTGACTATGAACTGATATGTGCGTCTAGTGTGCCAAATATCGATATCTGGCCCTCTTCCGGTGTGCCAAAACTCCGTATCGAGGCTATATCCGGTTATTTCGGAAGCGACTGGAATACAAATTGAAGATTCTAACTGTTTCGCAATTTACAAAAGCTCTGGAAAAGTTAGATCTGAGTTTGTTTTGTTGTTTCGTGTTTAGAAAAAAAAAGTGGGGTTAAACATATGCGATAAAAAGGACTTCGAGCCAATACCTAACCTAGTATGCCGAATATCGACTTAATGCCCGCCGTCCCTGTGTAATAATCTATACATATTCACCGTAAAGAAGGCCAATGTCCAAAGTACCAATTTAGCATAAAATGGCAGCCATATTGGACGCCATTATTTGTTCATGGTGCAAGCAGCCATATAGGTTAAAGTTATTTGGTGTAGTGAAATATATTTTACTAAAGATGGTATATTATTACAGCACAATTATTAAAATTTCAATTGTAAATGGCAGTTCGTCATTGATTCGTGTCTATAACATTCCTTTGAATAGCATAATGCTACGTTGTCATTCAAGCAAATAGCATTCTGTAACCTTGTTATTCTTGTAAATACATTTCAGTAACTTTGTCATTCAACCAATAACATTATGTAACTTTAGCATATGTTTAACAACTAATCATAACTTGCTCGTCAATTATATAGCATTCGGTTATTCGGTAACTTTGTTTTTCGTGTAAATAACATTCGCTAACTTTGGCATTTTCGTAAATAGATTTCAGTAACTTTGTCATTCAAGCAAATAACATTATGTAACTTCATCATTCTGTTAAATAATTGATGATACCTTAGCTATCCATTTAGATAGTATTCGGTAATTTAGAAAAAATAGTATTTTTAGGAAATAAAATCCAGTAGCTTTGTCAGTCATATTAATAGCATTATGTTTAATTGGGCAAATTACTAGTTAGTAAGTGTGCAAGAACTGTTTTCATGTTAGCCAGTATGATATGTACGCAATTACCCCTAAAATGTTAGCTAGTGGAATGAATATATAATAGAGTTTATGTGAGCTAGTAGAATAAGTATGCAGTTACATATTTCATGTTAATTGGTAGATAAAGTATGGACTAACGGTTGTTCATTTTAGTAGTACAATTCCTGTTTTCGCGTAAGCCAGTATGATATGTATGCAATAACTGTTTTTAAGCTAGCTAGTAGAATAAGTATGCAATTACTGTGGTCATGCTAGTTAGTTTAGAATGAGTATGCAATTACAGTTGTCATGTGAACTAGTAGATTAAGTATGCGATTGCTATTAGCCAGTAGAATACGTATGCGTTTAATTGATTTCATGCCAGCTAGTAGAATAAGTATGCATTTACTTGAGTTCATGCCAGCTAGTAAAATAAGTATGCATTTACTTGATTTCATGCCAGCTAGTAAAATAAGTATGCGTTTAATTGAGTTCATGCCAGCTAGTAGAATAAGTATGTGTTTAATTGAGGTCATGCCAGCTAGTAGAATAAGTATGTGGTAAATCGAGTTCATGCCAGCTAGTAAAATAAGTATGTGTTTAATTGAGTTCATGCCAGCTAGTAGAATAAGTATGCGTTTACTTGAGTTCATGCCAGCTAGTAAAATAAGTATGCATTTACTTGATTTCATGCCAGCTAGTAAAATAAGTATGCGTTTAATTGAGTTCATGCCAGCTAGTAGAATAAGTATGTGTTTAATTGAGGTCATGCCAGCTAGTAGAATAAGTATGTGGTAAATCGAGTTCATGCCAGCTAGTAAAATAAGTATGTGTTTAATTGAGTTCATGCCAGCTAGTAGAATAAGTATGTGTTTAATTGAGTTCATGCCAGCTAGTAGAATAAGTATGTGTTTAATTGAGTTCAAGCCAACTAGTAGAATAAGTATGTGTTTAATTGAGTTCATGCCAGTTAGTAAAATAAGTATGCTTTTATTTGATTTCATGCCAGCTAGTAAAATAAGTATGTGGTTAATCGAGTTCATGCCAGCTAGTAAAATAAGTATGTGTTTAATTGAGTTCATGCCAGCTAGTAGAATAAGTATGTGTTTAATTGAGTTCATGCCAGCTAGTAAAATAAGTATGCGTTTACTTGAGTTCATGCCAGCTATTAAAATAAGTATGCATTTATTTGATTTCATGCCAGCTAGTAAAATAAGTATGCATTTATTTGATTTCATGCCATCTAGTAAAATAAGTATGCGTTTACTTGAGTTCATGCCAGCTAGTAAAATAAGTATGCGTTTACTCGATTTCATGCCAGCTAGTAAAATAAGTATGCGTTTACTTGATTTCACGCCAGCTAGTATAATAAGTATGCGTTTACTTGATTTCATACCAGCCAGTAGATTAAGTATGCGTTTACTTGAGTTCATGCCAGCTAGTAAAATAAGTATGCGTTTAATTGATTTCATGCCAGCTAGTAGTAGATTGTGCAGTAGAGTTTACGTGAGCGTGCAGAATAAATATGCAATAACATATTTCATGTTAACTTGTAGAATAAGTATGTATTTCTTTTTTGTGTTTGTAGAATACGTATGCAATTGCTGTTTTCCTGTTAGCCAGTAGAATGAAAATTCAATAGTTTTTACGTGAGCTAGTAGAATAAGAATACAATTACTGTTTCCAAGGCAGTTAGTATAATAAGTATGCAATTACTTTTTTATTATAGTAAGTTTAAAATAAGTAAACACTTACTGTTTTCATGTAAACTAGCAGAAGAATGTTTAAGTTATCTAATTATAACATAAATAATAAGTATTGCATTATGAAATGTTCAACCAAAGCATGAACTGATGAATTGTTAGTTTATAGACAGAATACTCTGATCTTAATTCCCTAATTCATCTAAAATTAAATATTTTGTCATTCGTGAATAATAGGTACATAATATAGCACTTACCTTACGCTGTGTCTGCTGTCCGCAAGTTGCAATGAATGCTCAGAATGCAATCATATATATACTAGAAAATTGTCCGACAACCAGTCGTAAAATGTTCGTAATGATATTCAATTTATTTTTTATGATCATTAGATAGACACTTATGATTTGATAATTGCAATTCATCATGATAAAAGCTGATCTTTAATATTGACATTGAAAAATTTAAATTATGCCTGTTGATATTGTTTTACGGAAACGAAATAATTATGTAAATATATTCCACTTAAATGTTGTTTATTCATTTAATTTGCTAGGTCTATATAGTTATTAAATACAAACACGCTCTAAAGGTTGATGACTTAAAATTAAAAAAGTACAATTTATTATATCACTATACATGAAAAGATCACCGCATTATTTCGGTTAAGTATCAGCAGGTAGTGTGAATTAATGACAAACTACTTTTACTGCCTTAAACATGATAATAATAATAACAATAATATAATATATAAAAAGGATAACTAGCGATTTCAGAATATGGACGACTCACATACTGATACATTAATATATAGAGGATATTTGTTGATTTTGGTGTAAGATCGAATTTTATTTCACCGAGTGATCACAAAAAATCAATATTTTCACGAGTGGCGTAGCCACGAGTGAAAATTTAGTTTTCTGTGATCACGGGTGAAATAAAATTGATCTTACACCAAAAATCAACAAATTTTCTGTTTATTATATGCCTCAATTTCTCTTAAAATGTGCCGTAATTGGCTTAATTGGAAAAAATCACGTCGAAATTAGAACGTCACGACGTGATAATTATGACGTCATGATGACGTAAAGCATATTTTAAAGCCCGGTGCCGGTGCCGCTGACGTTACGTTTCTTTTTCTGCATGATACCGGAACCACTTCTAAATCAGTGAAAATAACAAAGTGGTAATTTCACTGTTATTTTCAGTGAAAATAAAACTGTTATTTTCACTGTTATTTTCACTGAAAATCAGCAAATAATAAAGGATTATATTTTTATGTGTAATTATCGTTCACCAAAACAACAAAGTCATTCAGTTAAAAACTACGATCTAAGTTGTTAAAATTGTGACCAGGTGGTATTCAATATCGATATTACTTGATTTGAGTATAAGGAGAACAAATCAGATCACACCATATTAAAATCTTGGTCAGTAACAGGCGATATGATTGGCTATCCTTATTCTCAAATTGAATAAGACAAATATTGAACACCAACCCTGAAGTAGTTATCATTTTGTGTCACCCATTTACTCCCTCATTGTACGTACCTGTTTCGTTTCTAACTCATACGTTTTAGATTGTTTTAGGTAAATGCAATGAAATACGAGCGTGTTGCCACGTGATTTAGATATACATCGGACTGTAAGCGTTGATAATTTCGTTTGAATAGAACCACCTAAGGATATTTCCTGTAAAATGTGGTCAAATCCATTCCATTCTGTAGTTAAAGAGGAAATGTCATTCAAGTATGTATGAGCGCCTTTTATCTTCCCCGAAACAACTGAATGTGGTAGACAAATCTTCTAAAATGACTTTAAAATGGTAAAATTTAAATTATCCTGGGTCGTTTTTATAAGATAAACGTGTTTCCAGTGACCTATCATTATGTATTTTAATACATTCTCTCTCAAATAACATTTAACCACTATTAAGTTAAAAAAACTGTTTTTTTTTCATTTATGTTTGTTAATGCTCCACATACATGTACATTATACAGGTTGTAAATATTGCCATTTTGTTGTTGTTCGTTGCATATGAATTTTGTGAAATGTTATATTTTGCCAGATGCATGCAAATAAACTTTAAAAACTTGGTAACTACGAGAGGTGCCCCATTATATATTTGAACAGCGTAGAATATCCGATATGTTCGTGCTAACCCGAAATAAATTAATTAACTCTTTTGAAAAGCGTATAGTTATGTGTCAGGTAACATACGCACTCACTGTCTGGTTTGTTTGGAATATGATTCAAACTGAAATCAACAATTATGTTATGGGTGTGTAATTTGTCTTTTTGAAGGCCATACACCATAAAGAAGTATCAAGAAGGTATTGGACAAACATCTATATGCCTGTGAAGACTATCGGTATTTTTTGTCACTAAATGGGTTTTCAACAATCTGATGCTCTCATAAGTGAAATGACACAAAATATTAAACAAGAGGGCACAAAGGGCCTTAGGTCGCTCACTTGTCATTGTGCATGGAAGCCCCAATGGTGATCTAAGTAATTATTTATATTTTGTGAATAAGATTCAGGAAAATTCAGCCCATAGTGCAAGCTTTTTCTAAGATTTGACCTAGTGACCTTGTTTTTGACCCCACATGCCCCAGTTTCAATCGTGACCTAGATATTATACAGACATGCATTCTGACCATGTTTCATGAATAATGCGCCATTGTAAGTTGACATTCGTTTATCAACATGAGTTCGCAACCGGTTCCATGACATGTGCTGTTGTTTGTTAGCGCTCAGTTTTATAGCGTGTCAGCATTAAGATACCGGATATACAACACTGTTCAAATATAAGTGAGGCACCTCTCGTATTAGTCGGATTTTAACGAAACTTGGCGTGACATATCAGTACTAAGTCTAGTAGGGCATAATTTCGGCGCACTTTTTCTGATCAATTTTAAGGGAGTTGTTGTCCTTTGTTTTTTTCACTTCTAATTTTTCATGTGCTTTTATGCTGTAACCATATATATGTCGTCAACACACAATGGCCGGATCGGTTTTGCTAATGATTGCATTTAATAAAACTTTGCAGGATTCACCAGTACCGTTGTGCACATTATTTTAATTTGGACCTCAGATGCGTCGTAAGTGTCCGTAGCAGTATCTGGTGGTATTCATCACATTCAGTTATATTTCTTTCTTGTTTAGGCCTATATCGTGTTAGCATGAACATAACGGATGTTCAACTTTGTTCACATATAGGTGGGGGCACCTCTCGTAGACACATTTCAGTGTGCCGCAACCATTCATATACAATATACCAACCAGTTTACTGAATGAACAATAACAAGTTAGCTGTTAACCAAAAGCTCAGTTGGTGCATGTGGCTTTTCATATGAAAGCGCCGATATGTAAGCATGAAGTGGGTCTTTAATAATTTCGTAAATAAGAGGGGGTTTATAACAAACGAATGCATTTTTGGAATGCTAAGAATTTATTATTGTAATTATGCAAAAAGAAGTAAACATAAAAAGCAGCAAACAAAATTCCATTTTCTTCGTAGTGTGTTGGTTCGTGCAATCCAGTAGTCGTCAATATAAGCGGAAATAAATCAGGACTTGCCAATAAATTTCTGAAATAAATTAAGAAGCAATTGTAAATATTGTCACATGTGCTACGGGTCAACAAACTATTGTCCATCTTGCATTTACTTATATAACTGATTAAGTAGGTTGCTAATAAACAAATTATACACCAGAAGGCGAAAAGAAACTCGGAAGACCGAAATAACATGAAGGCTCACCGTTGAAGCGTAACTAAGAAGTATGGGACAGTCCTGGGAACAGTGGAGAAGCTAGCCAATGACATACTCCACTTTGTTGCTGCCCTACATGCCAGATCGCATAACGGGCAGTAAGTTGTAGAAGGTAATTAACAAAACAATACATCATGTTTGATATGCATTGAAATCAGGTCGATGCTTGTTGGGAAACCTGTTCCCTTTTCATAAATGAACGTTTAATGGCTCCTTCGTGTGAAGGCACATTGCCATGCAACAGCAAAGTTTTAGCATTTCTTCGTATACTTTTGTAAAACATGACATTTACACATTGTCAATTTTGTACATTAAGTTGAATGGTAGGTTCTTGATTTATAAAGGCAATGTCATATATTACTGCTGACGTTCATTGTACGCAAACTGTTGTTCAGTCTTAGCTGACCAATTCTTAAATAAGACCGTGTTTTGACAGAGAAAAGTTTCTCAATCATTTTAGCATTCGTGTATATTTTGTTCACGAGTAGAAATCGTTAATCGACCTACTGTCACGACTTGACTGAACGGATGTAAAAAATGTGAGGTATCAAATTAAAGCTCACACAACCTTCTCTATGGTGTACATTTAGTTAATCATTAGTACAATGGAGATATAGCACCGCATGCATTCATATTAAAACAGCCCTCGTATATGTTTTGCAAATTCGTAACGTTAACCAAGTTCAAATAAAAACTAAGAAACAGTATTGTGACTACACTATGATATGAAGTAACAAATAAGTAGTCATTTCCGCGTGTCGAAAAGTTGGCAAGATCTGAATTTCATAAAAGCGTTTTTTATTTCTTAGATGAGCTTTTTGTTGTAAATACAAATATAATTATCGCTGAGGGTAATGTATGCGAATTTAGTAAATTCACAAAATTCACAATATTGTCAGTTCGCTAACTTAACTACTTATACAGTTCTTATCTATTTTTAAAGCAATATTCAATATTCTGCTTACTCACCACAGCATTTTCACATCAACGTCCGTGAATTATGTTGTTAGTTTAACCTCTTTTGCACCACTTGCACCTGTACTTCTTCCTACGGATAGGCCTGAACTTCTTATGGTGTATGGGAAACTTCCTATGGTATCGATGATAGCCTCCGCCCATGCCATGGTAACCACCACCTCCTCCCATCATGCTACCATAACCACCGTATCCGCCACCGCCGCCCATCATGCCGTAACCACCGTATCCACCACCGCCTCCGCCCATCATGCCGTAACCACCGTATCCACCACCGCCTCCGCCCATCATGCCGTAACCACCGTATCCACCGTATCCACCGCCGCCTCCGCCGCCTCCGCCGCCTCCGCCGCCTCCGCCGCCTCCGCCTATCATGCCGTAACCACCGTATCCACCACCGCCTCCGCCCATCATGCTACTACCATATCCCCCGTATCCACCACCGCCTCCGCCCGTCATGCCCCCGTAACCATAGCCACCACCGCCCATCATATATGGATGTGCCATACAGGCCGTTACTATGGCTAGAACACAGACGATCCTCATTTTGCACTACAAAGTTAAAATAAAAACATAAATTCAGGGAAAGGAGTCTTTATCTTTACTGATAGTTCTAGAATACCACTGTATCTCTAAGTAAAGAAGACAAGAGATGCTAAAAATACAGTGCTAAGATGCAACCCCTCACAACAGTTGCACTCCACATGCCTGAGCGAAAGAAAAAGATGCAATATGTCGTCTTTCTAACAAACTCAATGTCAGCTCTTTAGGCACTATCAGCAAGACAATTGGATACCCTAATAAGACAGCTGCAGTCAAACATGAGTCTTCTGTCTGAACACAGCAGTGCACACGTGTAGTACATAGCCGGAAATGAAGCGCCTGACAAACTTGCAAAAGAAGCAACCAACAAAGCACAACCCAACATCACATGTAGAAATAAAAATAACTTTTCCGAGACTATGTTGTGGTGAGATGCTGGCAACATACAGAAAACATGCATTTCATCACCACATCCAAACTGAAGATATATTCGGTCGTATAAGTTGGAACACAGAAGAAGGAGAATATAAAAATATAAAAAACATGTACATGAATGTAAAGTCCTACTGCCGGTCATGATACCGTCTGCCCTAACATACGCGTGTACTGCTATGGTCCGGTTCTTTTCCGTAATGCTCATGTAACATACAATGGTCGCCTACACATCAATAACGTCCATACACACATCATAGTATGTCAAAAATAAAATCTATCGGTTGTATGATGTGAACATGCAATTTAGAATTTGTTAAGAATCAAACAATCAGAGAGAAACATCCGGCTCAAAATGCACCAAGCTCTTTATAAGTGCATTTGTATTTACTTCCCAGAATAGAGCTATTAATAAACAATATTAGGAAAGAACGTTCCGCTATTGAAGGCTTGTCGAAATGTTTGCCATTTTAATGTTGAGAATTTCTTCTAGAATTACACCAATACCTTACTATAGCAATAATTAATCAGCTATGTGTTATATATACTTATGAATTGATGAGGGTCAACAAATGTTCCTTGTGAACAATTTGGAAATTGAATAGAATGGACTGATGGAACTTTCATTAACATAATGTTTTACATCTCCAATATTGCAAACCAATAAAGATTGCTTTAAAATTTGATATCTAAGGGCTGATGAGCCCAGACACACTAAAATGCTTGTGCTGCATTCAAACTTCTGTAATAACAGAATGTGGTACGTCTTTTTGCATTTTTGGTCTTACTTAGTATGAAGATAGAAAAGGGACAAATATGTTCATGTTACTCTTAGCAAATAGGTCCCTGTAGATAGGCATTATTAGTTGCCTGGAAAAAGGCATTATGCCAGAGCATACTAAATGCAACACATGAATATTTATTGTTCAGTTAACGCAAGACGGACATGAATACTGATTTCTTGACCCATTTCAAACATTGAGCAGTATACTACTAATATGCATATATCTAGCGAATAGATGAAATGTGAAGATACAATTGAAGAAAGTGTCTAATATGAATATATTTAGTGGATTTCATTTTCTTTTGTCTTTTTGATTAAAATATCAAATGAGTCACATGTTGATTTCAATGTACAAAGAAACAAAACTTACGGTACGCTTACAACCAAATTTCTTTTTTTAAATTAAAATTACAGTCAAAATACAGTAAACGATCCGCCTAATACACGGGCAGGGAAAGCAGCATTCATTAAAAAAACAGAACATGAATGGCACAAAATTGAATGTATCGTTGAAAAAGTAAAATCACAAACGATAAGTACAAGACGTAAGCAATATTGTGTGTTTGTATAAGTTAAGTATAATCTGAACACTTACCTCCTTGTTTCAGCTTATGGCATAAATGATGTGCGATTAGAAATTGTTGGTGATTCTATATATAGGAAAGAAACACGTCATAATCAAGGCTGGATCTGTCCTATCAGAGTGGATCACTTTGTAAGTCTTTGTTGATGCGGTTAAGAGATTGATTGTAAATAGTTCAAGTAAATCCAATTGAAAACAACAGTAAAAATATCTGTTCCATGAGGCATATATATATTTATGGCATTAGTTTGCTATTGATGATTTCGGTGACGCCTTTAAAGTAAGTAATAACACAAATCGCTTCCATTTGAAAAACCTTATTCGCATGAATACATTTGCATCGAATTTGTATCCCAGTTCAATCCAAAGGATATATTGAAATATGTGAACTCGTTATAATAGAGTTTACATTGCCTGATCATAATAATTCAATCGTTTAAAATTCTGAAAATGATAAAAACCTAAATAAAACTGTATTGAGCATCAATTGTCATTTTTGGTTTTACATTGTTCAAGTTTCGGGTTTTATGTGGATAAGTGCTTTTAAATAGCCAAACGCTAAATCGCCAGCCAGTTTTCTTTATTGCCAACTTTTAAGACAGCCATTCGTTCGGCTGTATTGTACATTTTATTTTGAAGTTTTTAGTGGGAGTGAGAATATATTTCTGCGGAATACAGATCATATTTTAAATAAAGTAATAAATACTCTTCTACGGTATGGTCTGTCTCAACCTTTTGGTGATTTGCTTTAAAATTTCGAACTATTGTATGTCATAGTCACTTGCAATAATGGCAGTGTTATCAAGACGATAAAACGTTCTAAGTAAAGGTTATGATCCTTTAAATATGCAACAAACTGCATGCATATATCTTAAAAATGCTTGTATACTGATTCCGTTTAGTATTGCTTTGTGATTGTCCTCGTGATGTGTGATAGTCCTCGTGATATGTGGTTGTCCTTGTGATGTGTGGTTGTCCTCGTGATATGTGGTTGTCCTTGTGATATGTGGTCGTCCTCGTGATATGTGGTTGTCCTCGTGATATTTGGTTGTCCTCGTGATATGTGGTTGTCCTCGTGATATGTGATTGTCCTCGTGATATGTGGTTGTCCTCGTGATATGTGGTTGTCCTTGTGATGTGTGGTTGTCCTCGTGATATGTGGTTGTCCTTGTGATATGTGGTCGTCCTCGTGATATGTGGTTGTCCTCGTGATATGTGGTTGTCCTCGTGATATGTGGTTGTCCTCGTGATATGTGGTTGTCCTCATGATATGTGGTTGTCCTCGTGATATGTGGTTGTCCTCGTGATATGTGGTTGTCCTCGTGATATGTGGTTGTCCTTGTGATGTGTGATTGTCCTTGAGATGTGTGATTGTCCTCGTGATGTGTGGTTGTCCTCGTGATATGTGGTTGTCCTCGTGATATGTGGTTGTCCTTGTGATGTGTGATTGTCCTCGTGATATGTGGTTGTCCTCGTGATGTGTGATTGTCCTTGTGATTCGTTTTTGTCTGCTGACTTTTACTCCTATGCTGTCGGAGTAGGATGTAGTGTTTTTGTAGACTGGTGCCCGATTTGACTAGAAATTAATTAATATTCGAACGGGAACTAGACTAGTATTTTTGTAGCTGTTCAGTCTGGATGTTTGTCCGGGTGACTGGTACTTGTTATCTGTGATTGTCTGTTTTTTGTGCGTGTTCTGTGTGCCTTTCGTGTGCTACTGTTTCTGTGATTGTCAGTCTTTGCGTGTGTTCTGTGTGCCTGTCGTGTGCTACTATTTCTGTGATTGTCAGTCTTTGCGTGTGTTCTGTGTGCATTTCGTGTGCTAATGTGTCTGTGATTGTCTGTCTTTGCGTGTGTTATGTGTGCCTATCGTGTGCTACTGTTTCTGTGATTGTCTGTCTTTGTGTGTGTTCTGTGTGCCTTTCGTGTGCTACTGTTTCTGTGAGTGTCTGTCTTTGTGTGTGTTCTGTGTGCCTGTCGTGTGCTACTGTTTCTGTGATTGTCTGTCTTTGTATGTGTTATGTGTGATTTCGTGTGCTACTGTTTCTGTGATTGTCAGGCTTTGCGTGTGTTCTGTGTGCCTGTCGTGTGCTACTGTGTCTGTGATTGTCTGTCTTTGTATGTGTTATGTGTGCCTGTCGTGTGCTACTGTGTCTGTGATTGTCTGTCTCGTCCGATATGGTAGTATATTTTTGCGATGTTGTAAATTGTCTTAAATTGGCAGCTTAAGTAATAAAGTTTTGTTTTAACGCGTTTATTGTCGTGACTGTATTTAGGCAAGGGTTTGAAACAAGTTATTATACTCGTAAATTACGTGTATAATAACTTGTTTCAAACCCTTAATTTTTTTGTCCAAAATAATTGTAATTAACAAATTACTTTTTTAAAATTCATTTAATGGTAATTGTAATTTAATTGGAAAATATCTAATTTAATTGTAATTAATTAATTACTTTTTAAAATAATGGTACCCATCCCTGCTCGTAATTCATTTTTATTCGGTAACTTTATTAGATAATAAACGTTGTAATTGCATAATATGAGTGTTGCCCCACTTATATTTGAAAAGTGTAGCACATGCGATATGGTCATGCTGACACGCTATAATCGAAATGTTTCTATTCAGTAAGGTATATTTATGTGTCGAATAACGCATACACTCACTGTTTTGTATATTTGCAATTTAGTTAGAACCCAAATCTACAGTTTTGTGGGGGGCCTTTTTGTCGCTATTTGAAAACCGAAAAATCCAATTGATGATGTCAAGATTGATCGAGTGAAATCAATGCTGCTTTATCATTTAGATTCCTAATTCTATGACTGCAGGATTGTTAAACTTCGTCATTTACTATTTGGGTGTAATATACTGGGAATTCACGTTCTTAAAGTACCGAATTGTGTGATTGAGGTGGGATATGAAGCTGAGTATTGACCATAACACCATGTTTCAGGCACTGTCGTCAGGAAACATATGTGGCAAATATTTTGTCCAAAACGTAATTGATCGTTAGAATCATAGTACTGTACGCTAATGTTTCCTTTTGTAGAATACATTTTACATTTTATTAGTTATAACAAACAACAGCACATATCATGTAACCGGTGCGAACTCGTGTTGGTTAACGAATGTCAACTTATGCTAGTCTCTTAGATATTTCTCAAAAAACAGTTTGATCTTTACCGTAAATATCTCAATGATTAAGTCTCGTCTTATCAGAGGTGACAAAGGTATCGAAATTACCATTCCGTTGTAGCATACACGGGGATTAAAGACGATTGTCTCCTCTACAAATGTTTCAGTATGGCGCTGACGAACACCGATTTTTTTCGGAGTTTAGCATTCACCGTTTTCAAAATTATTTGATTTCAGATAGATACTTCTACCTTCATTGACATTCTCCTTTGGGTTTTTGGATTTGTCCTAGTTATCATATAACCAGTTGGTACGATAATTGAAGTAATCGTCACTTTTTGGCATTTTTTATATTTTATGTCAATTCACTTATGAGAGCATCCGAGCATTCAAAACCCTATTAGTGACGAAAAATACTGATAGTCTTGACAGAAATGGCATATCTATGTTCTACCAACACGTTCTTGGCGCCAAATTTCACACCGTCTACAGAATTGTTGATTCATATAGCAAACAAACTAAACATTGAGTGCATATGTTGTCTCGCACATTACTATACGCGGTTCAAAACATTTATTTCTGGTTATCATGAAAATGTCGGTTATTCAACACTGTGCAAATATTAGTGAGGCACCTCTCGTACAAAAGAAGTTTATTTCATATCGGTATACATAACGAAGGCACAATATGTTGGTATTTCTGTAACAATATTATTGTTACTTATAAATGACCACAGGTAGCAGTATCATTCATAAAGAGTAAATAAATATTTATTTTTGAAATACAATTTATGTTATCTTAGAAAGATTCATTTGACGGGAAATTGACCTGACAGTCACTGGGGGGCATTTTTTAATAAACATTTCATTAATACTGCTTTCATTTCAAATATATTTACATATTTAGAAACTAGAGAGCTTCATCTTCAATTTGATACCTACGTTTTAAAAGTCCATATACAAGAAAATAAACCCATAGGGCCGTGATTTTCTAAATAACATATTTTTTACAAAACAGACCCTTTATCAATGATGCTATTACTTGTGCAAATGACATGAACAATTACAAGTTCTCCCTTTTGATACGTTTTTCAACATATTACTGTAAAAGGAGATGATAACATCAATTATATATATCACAACTACAACTCTTCCAAATGTATATCAAAAGATGTAGTTAACTATTGTCTCTAAACACGTCATAACAAAGATGTCAAATTTATGTTACAAATGTCTTTATACTATGCGGTATGTTACAAATGTCTTTATACTATGCGGTATGTTTCGACCAGCAATTATCCAACGTATGTCATTAATGTGGCGTTATATAATCATTGTCACTGACTCAAGTTACCATTGCGGAAAATGATCAATCAAAATTACAGTAAATATTTACATGCCTGTAAGATACATGTTGTTTTATATAGCTCAGACACAATGACATTGTGGCATTTACTGCTCAGCGACACCGGTATCATAGAGGTAAGAGTGCTTGTCACGAAAACAAGCGATTGTACGGCCACTAAAATACTGTCAATCGGACATAAAACGAAAATTATGTAAATGTATTTGGAAAACCATAAACGTGCATGATGAGTACGTGTGCTTAACAAGCTATGGATGCGAACAATCAAATAATAGTCCACTCCACATAAATGTACTAGTATCAGGCGAACATACATAGTTCGCTTCCTCGGTATAATTTATGAGACACGTCCCAGTCGTACGTGCGTGGTCATACGTTTTCCCTGTCAGAATGGCCGAGGTCCTTAGACTGCGAGAGAAGAGACAGTTGTGTGATACAAGGAACCCATGTTCTAATACTTTATCTCTTTACGAATGGACACATTAGTTCTGCAGTGTACCAGGTGTACAGCACAGATACACGCGAGGCTAGTTATCTGTAATTGGATGGAAAACACTGACTGAAATGCGTATAAGAAATGACCAAGTGCCACGGCCGAGATTCCTCTCAATCAATAGCAAAACACACACTACTACCGTGAAACCTTGTCGCCGTACTGGGTGATTGATTGTCGCATTACCAAGACACGAATAAGACACACACTAGAACACTAACCATCAATATATACATGTAAGTTGCAACCTCTCTTTATAGTGTTGATTCGGGTTTATGTATTTGTATTTTTGTGTTCTTTACTAGTTCATTATGTACTGACGAATGTATAGCTGAAATACTTGAATGAAAAGAAGTGGTTGCAGTGCTTACTCAAACAAGTCGCACAATGAGTAGAAAACATTACACCACACGCCTTGAAAAGTTAACTAGTCACACACTGTGGTGTAATATAAAATGTAAAGGTAAAGTTTTTGTTAATTATTGTGTCACCCGCTATTGAAAGGGACCGGCAATTTGACTTATGAGACACCAATTTTTCGTGCGCACAGTACCTCCCGCATCCCTTCTCGTATATATGATTGCTTTGTTAACATCCACTGAAAACATAGTACCAGTTTGTGTCAAAATAATATTTTGAAAATATTAATTAATTGTAGGTGCTATGGTTCCGTTGATATTCCGGGAGGGGATTTATAACAAATTTGTATACGGCGGCGAATTCAGCCAAACCGTTTTCTAGCACTGTCACCCGAACTACCCTAACACGTACTAAATACCAACTTACCATTCCACAAGCAACCACCAACATTTCAACATGGGGAGGAAAATCAACAGTTACATTGTTGTCAACTTTTCATGGAATGGTATGAATTGTCACGACCGGGAATCAAACCCGGATCGCTGGGTTACAAATCTAGCACAATAAAACTACTGAACCACGGCCGTGGCTGTATGTACTCTTATCCAATTCCTTGGTTTAATTATTAGATGCAGTACAAAATCAATAAACCAGGAGCCCTTGCTTATTTAACCTGTTCTAGATTGAACTAAACATTTCATTTAGGTGAACAATTCATAGCGGCTTTTAGCAGCATGTCATGAATGATGGTACATGTATGTTTAATCGTAATAGATTTATAAGAATTTAAAATTGTCGACTGCATACTCGTACATCATTCGATTAATAGTTCTATATGATCCGAACGCATGATAAAGCATCTATGGTGAACTATTTACAGGGTTTGAGGGGCCCTTATTGTGTGTAACTATTCATAAAGTAACATGTTGATTTTTCACTGGAATAAAATCTTTTGAAAAACTTACCTTAGATAAAATATTGCATTAACATATAATTACTCGAAAGATTTAACTAAGTCAGCCTAATGTTATTTTGTTCAGTTTTTGTGTGTATATTTAAACTAAAACATATTATCTTGAATGCATACACGGCGCTTTAATTATCTTCTAATTACGTTGTAACGTGCGCCATAACGCGCATGTTTTTAACGTCGTTATAATGACGTCAACTTGTTTACGTCAAAACAGACTTGGCACTGTCGACGTTATTTCACATTTCGACGTCGGCAGCGAATGGGTTAATATACCCGACAGAATAAACACCTTTCAATTATAGCGTGTCATCATTAAGATACCGGATATACAACACTGTTCAAATATAAGTGGAGCACCTCTCGTATTAGTCGGATTTTAACGAAACTTGACGTGACATATCAGTACTAAGTCTAGTAGGGCATAATTTTGGCGCACTTTTTCTGATCAAATTTAAGGGAGTTGTTGTCCTTTGTTTTTTTCACTTCTAATTTTTCATGTGCTTGATGCTGTAACCATATATATATCGTCAACACACAATGGCCGGATCGGTTTTGCTAGTGATTGCATTTAATAAATCTTTGCAGGATTCACCAGTACCGTTGTGCACATTATTTTAATTTGGACCTCAGATGCGTCGTAAGTGTCCCAAGCAGTATCTGGTGGTATTCATCACATTCAGTTATATTTCTTTCTTGTTTAGGCCTATATCGTGTTAGCATGAACATATCGGATGTTCAACTTTGTTCACATATAGGTGGGGGCACCTCTCGTAGACACATTTCAGTGTGCCGCAACCATTCATATACAATATACCAACCAGTTTACTGAATGAACAATAACAAGCTAGCTGTTAACCAAAAGCTCAGTTGGTGCATGTGGCTTTTCATATGAAAGCGCCGATATGTAAACATGAAGTGGGTCTTTAATAATTTCGTAAATAACAGGGGGTTTATAACAAACGAATGCATTTTGGAATGCTAAGAATTTATTATTGTAATTATGCAAAAAGAAGTAAACATAAAAAGCAGCAAACAAAATTCCATTTTCCTCGTAGTGTGTTGGTTCGTTCAATCCAGTAGTCGTCAATGTAAGCGGAAATAAATCAGGACTTGCCAATAAATTTCTGAAATAAATTAAGAAGCAATTGTAAATATTGTCACATGTGCTACTGGTCAATAAACTATTGTCCATCTTGCATTTACTTATATAACTGATTAGGTAGGTTGCTAATAAACAAATTATACACCAGAAGGCGAAAAGAAACTCGGAAGACCAAAATAACATGAAGGCTCACCGTGGATGCGTAACTAAGAAGTATGGGACAATCCTGGGAACAGTGGAGAAGCTAGCCAATGACATACTCCACTTTGTTGCTGCCCTACATGCCAGATCGCATAACGGGCAGTAAGTTGTAGAAAGTAATTTACAAAACAATACATCATGTTTGATATGCATTGAAATCAGGTCGATGCTTGTTGGGAAACCTGTTCCCTTTTCATAAATGAACGTTTACTGGCTCCTTCGTGTGAAGGCACATTGCCATGCAACAGCCAAGTGTTAGCATTTCTTCATATACTTTTGTAAAACATGACATTTACACATTGTCAATTTTGTACATTAAAATGAATGATAGGTTCTTGATTTATAAAGGCAATGATATATATTACTGCCGACGTTCATTGTACGCAAACTGTTGTTCAGTCTTAGCTGGCCAATTCTTAAATAAGACCGTGTTTTGACAGAGAAAAGTTTCCCAATCATTTTAGCATTCGTGTATATTTTGTTCACGAGTAGAAATCGTTAATCGACCTACTGTCACGACTAGACTGAACGGATGTTAAAAATGTGAGGTATCCAATTTAAGCTCACACAACCTTCTCTATGGTGTACATTTAGTTAATCATTAGTACAATGGAGATATAGCACCTCATGCATTCATATTGAAACAGCCCTCGTACATGTTTCGCAAATTCGTAACGTTTACCAAGTACAAATAATAACTAAGAAACAGTATTGTGACTACACTATGATATGAAGTATCACATAAGTAGTCATTTCCGCGTGTCGAAAAGTTAGCAAGATCTGAATTTCATAAAAGCGTTTTTTATTTTTTAGTTGAGCTTTTTGTTGTAAATACAAATGTAATTAACGCTGAGGGTAATGTATGCGAATTTAGTAAATTCACACAATTCACAATATTGTCAGTTCGCTGACTTAACTACTTATACAGTTCTTATCTATTTCTAAAGTAATATTCAATATTCTGCTTACTCACCACAGCATTTTAACATCAACGTCCGTGAATTATGTTGTTAGTTTAACCTCTTTTGCACCACTTGCACCTGTACTTCTTCCTACGGATAGGCCTGAACTTCTTATGGTGTATGGGAAACTTCCTATGGTATCGATGATAGCCTCCGCCCATGCCATGGTAACCACCACCTCCTCCCATCATGCTACCATAACCACCGTATCCACCACCGCCTCCGCCGCCCATCATGCCGTAACCACCGTATCCACCACCGCCTCCGCCCATCATGCCGTAACCACCGTATCCACCGCCTCCTCCGCCCATCATGCTACCATATCCCCCGTAACCACCACCGCCTCCGCCCGACATGCTACCATATCCCCCGTAACCACCGTATCCACCTCCACCTCCGCCTCCGCCCATCATGCTCCCGTAACCGTAGCCACCACCACCGCCGCCCATCATAAATGGATGTGCCATACAGGCCGTTACTATGGCTAGAACACAGACGATCCTCATTTTGCACTACAAAGTTAAAATAAAAACATTAAATTCAGGGAAAGGAGTCTTTATCTTTACTGATAGCTCTAAAATATCACTGTATCTCCAAGTAAAGAAGACAAGAGATGCTACAAAAACAGTGATTAGATGCAACCCCTCACAACAGTTGCAAAATGTCGTCTTTCTAACAAACTCAATGTCAGCTCTTTAGGCACTATCAGCAAGACCATTGGATACCCTGATAAGACAGTTGCAGTCAAACATGGGTCTCCTGTCTGAACACAGTAGTGCACACGTGTAGTACATAGCCGGAAATGAAGCGGCTGACAAACTTGCGAAAGAAGCAACCAACAAAGCACAACCCAACATCACATGTAGAAATAAAAACCTTTGCCGAGACTATGTTGTGGTGAGATGCTGGCAACATACAGAAGACATGCATTTCATCACCACATCCAAACTGAAGATATATTTGGTCGTATAAGTTGGAACACAGAAGAAGGAGAATATAAAAACATGTATATGAATGTAAAGTCCTACTGCCAGTCATGATACCGTCTTCCCTAACATACGCTTGTACTGCTATGGTCCGGTTCTTTTCCGTAATGCTCATGTAACAGACAATGGTCGCCTACACATCAATAACGTCCATACACACATAATATTATGTCAAAAATAAAATCTATCGGTTGTATGATGTGAACATGCAATTTAGAATTTGGTAAGAATCAAACAATCAGAGAGAAACATCCGGCTCAAAATGCACCAAGCTCTTTATAAGTACATTTGTATTTACTTCCCAGTATATAGCTATTAATAAACAATATTAGGAAAGAACGTTCCGCTTTTGAAGGCTTGTCGAAATGTTTGCCATTTTAATGTCGAGAATGTCTTCTAGAATTTCACCAATACCTTACTATAGCAATAATTAATCGGCTATGTGTTATATACTTATGAATTGATGAGGGTCAACACATTTTCCTTGTGAACAATTTGGAAATTGAATAGAATGGACTGATGGAATTTTCATTAACATAATGGTTTACATCTCCAATATTGCAAACAAATAAAGATTGCTTTAATATTTGATATCTAAGGACTGATGAGCCCAGACAAACTAAATGCTTGTGCTGCATTCAAACTTCTGTAATAACAGAATGTGGTACGTCTTTTTGCATTTTTGGTCTTACTCAGTATGAAGATAGAAAAGGGACAAATATGTTCATGTTACTCTCAACAAATAGGTCACTGTAGATAGGCATTATTAGTTGCCTGGAAAAAGGCATTATGCCAGAGCATACTAAATGCAACACATGAGTATTTATAGTTCAGTTAACGCAAAACGGACATGAATACTGATTTCTTGACCCATTTCAAACATTGAGCAGTATACTACTAATATGCATATATCTAGCGAATAGATGAAATGTGAAGATACAATTGAAGAAAGTGTCATTGAAAACTATCAAGATATAAAGATATGCCACTTGTCCCTAAATGTCCGAACAACCCCCTTATAAATACTTAAACATACGTAATACCACTTACACCAAACGGGACATCTACTAACCGAAATGCGAGTTCTCACCATACATATACACTATAAGAACAATATCAACATGCCTAATATGAATATATTTAGTGGATTTCATTTTCTTTTGTCTTTTTGATTAAAATATCAAATGAGTCACATGTTGATTTCAATGTACAAAGAAACAAAACTTACTGTACGCTTACAACCAAATTTCTTTTTTTAAATTGAAATTACAGTCAAAATACAGTAAACGATCCGCCTAATACACGGGCAGAAAAAGCAGCATTCATTAAAAAACAGAACATGAATGGCACAAAATTGAATGTACCGTTGAAAAAGTAAAATCACAAACGATAAGTACAATACGTAAGCAAGATTGTGTGTTTGTATAAGTTAAGTATAATCTGAACACTTACCTCCTTGTTTCAGCTTATGGCATAAATGGTGTGCGATTAGAAATTGTTGGTGGCTCTATATATAGGAAAGAAACACGTCATAATCAAGGCTGGATATGTCCTATCAGAGTGGATCACTTTGTAAGTCTTTGTTGCTGCGGTTAAAAGATTGATTGTAAACAGTTCAAGTAAATCCAATTGAAAACAACAGTTAAAATATCTGTTCTATGAGGCATATATATATTTATGGCATTTTTTTGCTATTGATGATTTCGGTGACGCATTTAAAGTAAGTAATAACACAAATCGCTTCCATTTGAAAAATCACATTCGCATGAATACATTTGCATTGAATTTGTATCCCAGTTCAATCCAAAGGGTATTTTGAAATATGTGAACTCGTTATAACAGAGTTTACATTGCCTGATCATAATAATTCAATCGTTTAAAATTCTGAAAATGATAAAAGCCTAAATAAAACTGTATTGAGCATCAATTGTCATTGTTCAAGTTTCGGGTTTTATGTAAATAAGTGCTGATAAATAGCCAAACGCCAGATCGCCTGCTAGTTTTCTTTATTGCCAACTTTTAAGACAGCCGTTTTTGTTGTTGATGTGAATGATTGTTCAAATTTTGAAATTTCAAGGTTTCTTTCGGCTGTATTTTACATTTTATTTTGAAGTTTTTAGTTGGAGTGAGAATATTTTTCTGCGAAATACAGATCATATTTTAAATATAGTATTAATTTGAAGACTCTTCTACGGTATGGTCTGTCTCAACCTTTTTGTGATTTGCTTTAAAATTTCGAAATATTTTATGTCATAGTCACTTGCAATAATGGCATTGTTATCAAGACGATAAAACGTTCTCAGTATAAGTTATAAGTTATAATTGTATGTTTAAATATGCAACAAACTGCATGCATATATCTTAAAAATGCTTGTATACTGTTTCCGTTTAGTATTGCTTTGTGATTGTCCTCGTGATATGTGATTGTCCTCGTGATATTTATTAATTAATATTCGAACGGGAACCAGACTAGTATTTTTGTAGCTGTTCAGTCTGGATGCTTGTCCGGGTGACTGGTACTTGTTATCTGTGATTGTCTGCATTTGTGTATGTTCGGTGTGCCTTTCGTGTGCTATTGTTTCTGTGATTGTCAGTCTTTGTGTGTGTTCTGTGTGCCTTTCGTGTGCTACTGTTTCTGTGATTGTCAGTCTGTGTGTGTGTTCTGTGTGCCTTTCGCGTGTTACTGTTTCTGTGATTGTCAGTCTTTGCTTGTGTTCTGTGTGCCTCTTGTGTGCTACTGTTTCTGTGATTGTCAGTCTTTGTATGTGTTCTGTGTGCCTCTTGTGTGCTACTGTTTCTGTGATTGTCAGTCTTTGTATGTGTTCTGTGTGCCTCTTGTGTGCTACTGTTTCTGTGATTGTCAGTCTTTGTATGTGTTCTGTGTGCATTTCGTGTGCTACTGTTTCTGTGATTGTCTGTCTTTGCGTGTGTTCTGTGTGCCTGTCGTGTGCTACTGTTTCTGTGATTGACTGTCTTTGTATGTGTTATGTGTGCCTGTCGCGTGCTACTGTTTCTGTGATTGTCTGTCTTTACGTGTGTCCAGTGTGCCTTTCGTGTGCTACTGTTTCTGTGATTGTCAGTCTTTGTATGTGTTCTGTGTGCCTGTCGTGTGCTACTGTTTCTGTGATTGTCTGTCTTTGCGTGTGTTTTGTGTGCCTGTCGTGTGCTACTGTTTCTGTGATTGTCTGTCTTTGTGTGTGTTCTGTGTGCCTGTCGTGTGCTACTGTTTCTGAGATTGTCACTCTTTGTGTGTGTTCTGTGTGCCTTTCGTGTGCTACTGTTTCTGTGATTGTCAGTCTTTGCGTGTGTTATATGTGCCTTTCGTGTGCTACTGTTTCTGTGATTGTCAGTCTTTGTGTGTGTTCTGTGTGCCTTTCGTGTGCTACTGTTTCTGTGATTGTCACTCTTTGTGTGTGTTCTGTGTGCCTGTCGTGTGCTACTCTTTCTGTGATTGTCAGTCTTTGTGTGTGTTATGTGTGCCTGTCGTGTGCTACTGTTTCTGTGCTTGTCTGTCTTAGTTTGTGTTATGTGTGCCTGTCGTGTGCTACTGTGTCCGTGATTGTCTGTCTTTGTGTGTATTCTGTGTGCCTTTCGTGTGCTGCTCTTACTGTTGAGTGTTGTCTGTCTTGTCCGATATTGAGTATATTTTTGCGATGTTGTTTTAAATTGTCTTAAATTGGCAGCTTAAGTAATAAACCTTTGTTTTGACGTGTTTATTGCCGTGACTGTATTTAGGCAAGAGTTTGAAACAAGTTATTATACTCGTAATTCATTTTTTTTTTCGGTGACTTTTTTTAGATAATAAACGTTGTAATTGCATTATATGAGTGTTGCCCCACTTATATTTGAAAAGTGTAGCACATGCGATATGTTCATGCTGACACGCTATACTCGAAATGTTTCTACTCAGTCGGGTATATTTATGTGTCGAATAACACATACACTCACTGTTTTGTATATTTGCAATTTAGTTAGAACCCAAATCTACAGTTTTGTGGGGTCATTTTTGTCGCTATTTGAAAACCGAAAAATCCAACTGATGATGTAAACATTGATCGAGCGAAATCAATGCTGCTTTATCATTTAGATTCCAAATTCTATGACTGCAGGATCGTTAAACTTCGTCATTTACTATTCGGGTGTAATATACTTGGAATTCACGTTCTTAAAGTACCGAATAGCGTGATTGTGGTGGGATATGAAGTGGAGTATTAACCATAACACCATGTTTCAGGCATTGTCGTTAGGAAACATATGTGGAAAATATTTTGTCCAAAAACGTAATTGATCGTTAGAATCATAGTACTGTACGCTAATGTTTCCTTTTATAGAATACATTTTACATTTTATTAGTTATATAACAAACAACAGCACATATCATGTAACCGGTGCGAACTCATGTTGGTTAACGAATGTCAACTTATGCTAGTCTCTTAGATATTTCTCAAATAGCAGTTTGATCTTTACCGTAAATATCTCAATGATTAAGCCTAGTCTTATCAGAGGTGACAAAGGTATCGAAATTACCATTCCGTTGTAGCATACACGGGGATTAAAGACGATTGTCTCCTTTACATATGTTTCAGTATGGCGCTGACGGACACCGATTTTTTTCGGAGTTTAGCATTCACCATTTTCAAAATTATTTGATTTCAGATAGATACTTCTACCTTCATTGACATTCTCCTTTTGGTTTTTGGATTTGTCCTAGTTATCATAATTATAACCAGTTGGTACGATTATTGAAAGAATCGTCACTTTTTGGCATTTTTTTATATTTTATGTCAATTCACTTATGAGATCATCCGAGCATTAAAAACCCTATTAGTGACGAAAAATACTGATAGTCTTCATAGAAATGTCATATCTATGTTCTACCAACACGTTCTTGGTGCCAAAATTCCACACCGTCTACAGAATTGTTGATTCATATAGCAAACAAACCAAACATTGAGTGTATATGTTGTCTCGCATGTTACTATACGCGGTTCAAAAGATTTATTTCTGGTTAGCATGAAAATGTCGGTTATTCAACACTGAGGCACCTCTCGTACAAAAGATATCGGTGTACATAACGAAGGCACAATATGGTGGTATTTCTGTAACAATATTATTGTTACTTATAAATGACCACAGGTAGCTGTGTCATTGATAAAGAGTAAATAAACATTTATTTTTGAAATGCAATTTATGTTATCTTAGAAAGATTCATTTGACGGGAAATTGACTTGACAGTCACTGAGGTGCATATTTTAATAACATTTCATTAATACTGTTGTCATTTTAAATATATTTACATATTTAGAAACTAGAGAGCTTCATCTTCAATTTGATACCTACATTTTAAAAATCCATAAACAAGAAAATAAACCCATATGGCCGTGAAATCAATCCTTTTTTCTTGTATAAAATGCGTAGTAACTTTTATTGAATGCACCTTAGTGATTAACTGGACTCCGTGATATACATTTCATAGCGTAACTTTTGAAACAGATGATCAATTTCGTTGGGATGTTGTATGGAGAAAGTTCTAACAATGTAATTACTTTATGAAGATATCGAAAGCCAATTCTTGTTTTTGATACCATGAAAATCTGACCGCTTTAGTAAAAATTTAATTTTCTAAAATAACATAAATTTTATAAAACAAACTCTTTATCAATGATGCTATTACTTTTGCAAATGACATGAACAATTACAAGTTCTCCCTTTTGATACGTTTTTCAACATATTACTGTAAAAGGATATGATAACATAAATTATATATATCACAACTACAACTCTTCCAAATGTATATCAAAAGATGTAGTTAACTATTGTCTCTAAACACGTCATTACAAAGATGTTTCGACCAGCAATTATCCAACGTATGTCATTAATGTGGCGTTATATAATCATTGTCACTGACTCAAGTTACCATTGCGGAAAATGATCAATCAAAATTACAGTAAATTACAGTTTATTTAAGAAAAAAGGCATACATGCCTGTAAGATACATGCTGTTTTATATAGCTCAGACACAATGACATTGTGACATTTACTGCTCAGCGACACCGGTATCATAGAGGTAAGAGTGCTTGTCACGAAAACAAGCGATTGTACGGCCACTAAAATACTGTCAATCGGACATAAAAACGAAAATTATGTAAATGTAAAATGTTTAGGTTTGGAAAACCATAAACGTGCATGATGAGTACGTGTGCATAACAAGCCATCGATGCGAACAATCAAATAATAGCCGACTCCACGTAAATGTACTAGTATCAGGCAAGGAGAGAAACGTCTACAATATAGTAAAGTGTTTATTTTGCACCTGCTAGAACACATTAACTATACCATAGTTTCAATTCCTTTTTTAGGATGGCAAATAGAAAACTCTTTATTTCTAAAATTTAATAGATAATCGGACAGGGACGGCAGCACTCACTTTAAAAAAACCTCACATACTGTATAACCAAAAGGCACTAACAATGCCTAACGCAACCACAAAATCACGACATTCCACACCGAAAATATACCGCCTCAGTCAAACAAACTAAACCGGAGTAAGAGCAATATGACAAGAACATGACAAACGGACGACACACATTAAGCTTTACTTTACAGAAATGGTTTATAAATAAAAGAAGCTTGCTATTATCGTCAACCCGCGTTTGGTTCTGTGTTTAGGCTGACTGAGAAGAAAACAAGGAAAACACGCATGCCCTTGGTGGAAATTGTGAGTTTTAATTAACAGTACTTTCATTATTGTTTAATTATTCTCGGTAGCAAAGGATGTTTTGTAGAAAATAAAAATAATACGTAGTTACTGAATTCTATAGTAGCCGCAAATTAAAGCTATAATTGTTTTAAGTAAACGTTTCGCTATATGCCTGTTATCATATTTTAATTCAATGAGTTTTGAAAGCAAAAGTATCTTAAACGCCAAGTTAGCTGGTCCTAAACACGGGTGAAGCTTCATATAATGAAAACGCAATACTATACTTATTATCAACAACTGTGTAATTTTATAATTTCAAAGTTTATTGGCATAATCAGCAAAGAACAAATTGTCTTTGGTCATTTACAAGTAACAGAATTAATGTGGTGAGGACAACTCTACAGAAATACAGGCAAATGGCAAAAACAAATTCAAAGACAAAATAATGGTGAACTATAAAAATCTGTCGCATTATTTAGTGACAAAACATCAATAAATTTAAAATATATAAAATTTAATAAATTTGCTTGTTTAGTCACGTTATAATGCAACATAGATACATTCTCGTCACACTGGTTCTAATTGCTCATGTTTAGCTAATGTGATCACAAAAATGGGGGATTAAATAAATCAAAAGCAAAATGTTAAGATGGCGATAATTACATATTGGAAAGGGAAGGCAGCGTTCAACAGAAGCAGCAGAGGACATAAGGCAAACAAAGAACACCGAGATTACAAGTTCACGTCACAATGACAAACATAAACATGTACACCACACAAGCTATATCTTTTATGCGTACATTCAACAACATGTTCAATAATTTAAGGTTCGAATCACAGTTGCGGCAGGTCATACCCGTCCATGAAAATTTGACAACAAATCGATTGTCCTTTATGTTAGGAGAAGTTGCTGGTTCTTCTACTTCCATACTTCTTTGTAGAAGGGCAGGTTAGCTGTATTTTTATGTGTAAAGTCATCAACATGTTTAATAATTTATTGGCTAACAAAATACTGTGATCATTGTATTGTGTTGTATTGTATCAAGTCAGTGGAGATTTACGAACAACACGATCGATGGCGTGGCCGTATGAACCAAAGTGTTGTTTGTTCAATACGAAATTGTGGTTAACAATATATTAGTACAACATACGTTGACAAACAGCTGTCAGCGGTTAACACGACGGATGAATGCTTACAGAAGCGTAGCTTTCGTCGTCGATGTATTTAATGTTCAATATCAATCAATCAATCAGGAATGATTGAAAACTTTTAACATTATATTCAAACCTGACGCGTTTTTCTAAGCACAGTAAGTGCACATCACAGCGTGCAAAGATTCATCATAATGACAGAGAAGACGTAAACACATTTTTTCGAAAAATAAACACTTACCGTGTTGGTGTAGTTAGACCACATCAAGGGAAAACAAAAAGCAACCCGTTCGCGTGCTCATTGTCCGTTTCTTATTCCTCAAATGCGCTTACTTGACAGCGATGTCCATTAAAACAGACGGACAGTTTTGAGTAAGTTATAGTATCTAAAGCCCACAAACAAATTACAATCCGTGCATATTCGTTCGTTTGCGTTTGTTTCCGTTTAGTTTCTTACATGCGCTACTTATGCCCATAGGCATCGAATGCTCTACTTAGGCATATATTGTGAGCTGAGGTCCGTTATATCCGGCGGCTAGTTTTGAGCACGTTTACCATCGGATTAATCGTACAATTTACTCTTGGTTCGGATGTTGTGAGTTTAAATTCTGTTCAGCCACGTCTGTGGTCAAGCGGTTGGTGCACTGGATTTGTAACGAGACGATCCTGGTTCGAATCCCGGCAGGTCATACCCGTCCATGAAAACTTGCCAACAAATCGATTTTCCTCCATGTTGGGAGAAGTTCCTGGTTCTTCTTCTTCAACATTTCTTTGGTAGAAGGGTAAGTTAGTACTTGTAAGGGTAGGAAATCTGGTAAGTTGAACCTGTCGCCGTATATAACTATAACAATTGTCGAAAAACGGCGTTAACCCCGAATAAACAACCATAATAAGTGTATTGGCTGAATCGTTTAGGACTTATGAAGGGCAATAACACGCTT
The DNA here is from genome assembly GCA_947247005.1 of Spisula solida. Classification (NCBI taxonomy): domain Eukaryota; kingdom Metazoa; phylum Mollusca; class Bivalvia; order Venerida; family Mactridae; genus Spisula; species Spisula solida. Next base: position 14,811,092 of record OX365948.1, on the reverse strand, counting down.
AATAGCAATTGTCCAGACGCCAGATGTAAAGTTAAAATCAGTTGACCTATAAAACAATATAATTCTGGTTGTATAAACATTGCAATCAAATTGCACATATAAGAAATCCAATGCGTTTACTTACAAGTAACGTCATGTACAAAAGACGCCTGGCAAACAATAAGGCGTGGCTCTGTCTACTCTATCGTGAGGACAAATCGAAGGATTACATACTAGTATTAATAAGGCTGACATAGAACTTGTTGCACAACAGTTTGTATACAATGTATTCAGTGAACAGAAAACTTATATCTTTTCAGTAATTACCAGTTTTGCGAGGTATACCAGTTTTTGAAGCTTGTTTCTTCGACTTCTAAAAATAGTATCAAAAGTATCACAGCTCTACGCTGAATAGGTTAACAAGAACACAGACTTAAACTACATGCTTTTTCTTGCAGAGTTTTTGTATACAAGTGTGTCCGTGTCAAAACAATTGATGAAAAAGCTTAACCAGCGTAATGTTTATATATGCGCCAATATAACTTGACAGTAGTGACCACCCCAACAGGTCCAGGATCCCACTATAGGTGTAAAGTATTGCAGTACCGTAACTGCACGAAAAGTAACCGCTATGAGGAATTAAACAATTTGCACGTTGGTGTTACAACAGTTACATACAAAACTAGTGGTGAGTGAAAAAATGACTTCTCAGCATGTTCCCCGATTCGCTGGAATGGAAGAAAAACGCTGTGAAGTCGCGTTTGCTGAGGGTGCTTCACAACGTTATTTGTGAGATGTTGTCTAGACATGACAGTGCAATAATTACCATTAACTCATGATTTGTAATGTTTTCGGGAAATATTTACGATGATAAATATTCTTTTTGCGTGTTAAAAATTTTGATGATCAAATAAAACTTGTGCAACTACAGCACAAATAAGTCTTGTTTTTGTTTCAATGACTTATCATAGTAGGTCAGTGAGCGTTTGACTATGCAGCGTGGTTGAATTAATGTGTTTGTAAGCTAATCAAGTAAAAATAACGAAACCAGTTTATTTGAACTCTTTTGAAATTAAACAATTTTTCTTAATTACTTTTTATTTCAATAATATAACAGTTACTTGTTGGAGTAATAATAGTGAATAATTTAGAGTCTGTTTGTTGACTTCATTCCGGATGTCATCTTGTTCAGTGCAGTTTAATTTGAATAAAAAATTGTGCAGACGTGTAATTCTTCCGTTATTTTATTTGGTTTTACAAAAAAATTACAACTAACTTTCAGTAATTGAAAATGAAGGATATACAATACAATTTTTTTTTTTACTGAATCTTATACATGTTCAACCTAACGACTAACAAAGTAGTTACATACACTGCCATATAATATTAATACTGTATAAATGGTATGTTATATAAGGAAATGCATAGTAAATGCAGCATTTATATTAGTATTCCGCCTGTGTGTTGTCTTAATTAATTAAACGTTTATAGTGTGAACCCACTTAAAAGATTTTTAACAACAAGGCATGGTTAGCTCTGCTCCGTCGTAATGTTAATATCGTTTGTTATTGTGACTGTGTAGGGGTGCGAGTGTGCGAGTGTGATTGCATATACAGGTACAAATTCTTTAAAATGTTCATGGAAACAATTTATATTTATATTACCACATGCATTTATCTCATTGTATATCTTCAGAAAATGGAGTCAATAAAGATATATATATATCACAAAATACAAAACATGTCCATTTCAAAAGCCTGTAGGAACATTTAGTATACATGTTTATAATGTGAACCCAGCTTTAGCTCGATGAAAGGTTTCAGTGCGAACTTATAGCGTGAATAACGAACCTTTTGATGACTGGAAGGGCATTCACCTTATTTCACCTGACATTCAATCGAATACTAACCTCTATGAGCACTCATTTCATGACACGGTTAGAAACAATGCTGAACTTGTATTGTCGTGAACGTCACCAACTTTGTTGCCCAACGTGTAGGCGAATTGACAGTTATTTTACGAACGACAAAGTATTTTAATTGACTCCGAGTAGCATTCGTCTTCCATTCCGGTAATGGTAGTCGAAATGTTTTATTACTGCAGTTAAGTATTGCAACTCTTCTCTAAATGTCAGAATCCCCAATAAAATAAGTAATTAAAAATAATACAGTATAGTGAGTATACAGTACTACTTATGTATGAGATATAGTGTTGAAGTTGCGCAAACACTTTCAGTATACTGTATAAAACCATTCGATGGTAGTTAAAGTGGTGCTATATGCTGGTTTTGGCGCTAACTATAGTCTGGTCTGATTCGATTATTTGCGCATGTCTAGCGTCTCCAGACGTCAAAACCTACATTTATGTTTCAGTTGTTTCAAGATTGTGCAGGTTAATAAGAACAAACACAAACTATATATAGCGTTAGTTCGACCATAGTTTTACCACTGAAGGTGTTCGAAGTCTCTAGTTGAAATATAATGACCATGGTTAGCCAGACGAATGAAGAGCAAAAAGGCGAATATTTACATGAAAGTTGTGTTGATATTATGATGATGTCTTATTACTGAGGGGGTGGTCTGATTATAAACGAGATCAGATAATTGAATCGATCTTATTATTGCAGTTGATGTAGTCTCAATATTGCACTAGTCTTATTATTGAGGAGTGACTTTAATTAGCTGCCATTTTATGTTCTGGTTGATCTAGTAATGTAAGAATAAGATGCTGACTTATTCAAAATACAAACATGTATACTAGGATACGGGACAATCTGATTTATCAAAACAATGGAGAATAAAAATGTATAAAAAACACATTGAATTTAATGAATGTATCAACTTATACATTTTAAAATACTTTTAATTGTTGGTTATTTCGTAAATCTATGATACACAAAGGTATAAATTATACCAATCACTAGTATCCATCAGTATAAATTATGTCCTATCATGCATTTATACCTTTATATAATTATTCAATGATGACATTTTTTATGAGCAATAGCTCATCTTTAGTTTCATGAGCAGAACTAGTTCCGTTTTCAACCATTTTTGCTAGGTCATGTTTTGCTACATGCATCCAGTAGTCCAAGAGCTGAGGGCAATTTATTTACAATTCTTGTCCAAATCTATAATTGGTATGAATTGAAAGCATATAGTGTCCAGTTTACGAAAATCCATTTCTTACAAAATTCTGCTGTCACAACGCTGAGAAATCCAAGATGGCCGCCAAGATGGCCGCCATTTTTTAAAATTTCACCCCTGTGACATAATATACATATTATAAGTATCAATTCTGTCTTATAACATGTTTTATGTGTTATTTTTATAGGAAACTTGTTGAAATACACAAATCAAGCTCAAATCATGATGTTTTTAAACTAAATATTTGAATATCATTTTATGACGAAAAAATGACGAAAAATGGGTAAAATCTGTCATATCGTTTATTTTAGTTACTATTCTTGTTGTATTTTTGGCCAAATAACTATCCTAAATAGTTCTAATGGTAGTCATACAGATCTTACAATATCACATTCACTCTACTGTGGTGTGGTGGCGGGATTTTGAAGCATAATTTGTATTAAGGTGGGTGGAGTAATAATTTAATCCTAAAAATGAAATTTAGTTTGCCATTCAAAACTTGTTATTTTGAATGGGACATTTTATTTGCGTAATATAACTGTAATATTAATATCATTTTGTGTCCTTATGCATGTTTTTTAAATGTACTTTAATATAACTAAAATATTGCTTCCAAATAGACTGGGGTGGGGGTAAATCACCCCTGACAATGACGAAAATATGGACTAAATCAGATTTTTAAAATTTGTCCTATAATGAATGTCCCTGTGCCAAAAAAGGTCCCAAAAAGGTTTTGTCAGGAAAGTATCATCTCTCTGTTTGCTTAATCTATTCATTTCCTTTAATCAAGTTTAGAAATTGCTTGAGAGACCATGCATGTGCCTCCCTGAAATCCAAGATGGCCACCAAAATGGTCGAATGTCAAGTTAGAAGAGTAAAACATACTTATATGGCCTATAACATTTTTGTTAATAGACTTATGGATACTGAATCAATTTGAATGTGTCAATGATACAAGTATATATATCTGCTATGTGCAGAAAGATGACTTTACCAAGCTTGGTAATGCTAGGGTAATTGTTATGGCCAACACGTCAAAATTGTCTAGAAATACATTACGTAATGAGTTGCATGTTATTCTTGTCATACAGAATGTGTCAATGATACAAGTATATGTATCTGCTATGTGCAGAAAGATGACTTTACCAAGCTTGGTAAGGCTAGGGTAATTGTTATGGCCAACACGTCAAAATTGTCTAGAAATACATTACGTAATGAGTTGCATGTTATTCTTGTCATACAGAATGTGTCAATGATACAAGTATATGTATCTGCTATGTGCAGAAAGATGACTTTACCAAGCTTGGTAAGGCTACGGTAATTGTTATGGCCAACACGTCAAAATTGTCTAGTAATACATTACGAAATGAGTTGCATGTTATTCTTGTCATACAGATCTTACAATATCACATTCACTCTACTGTGGTGTGGTGGCGGGATTTTGAAGCATAATTTGTATTAAGGTGGGTGGGGTAATAATTTAATCCCAAAAATTAAATTTAGTTTGCCATTCAAAAATTGTTATTTTGAATGGGACATTTTATTTGCGTAATATAACTGTAATATTAATATCATTTTGTGTCCTTATGCATGTTTTTAAATGTACTTTATTAAAATATTGCTTCCAAATAGAATGGGGTGGGGGTAAATCACCCCTGACAATGACGAAAATATGGACTAAATCAGATTTTTAAAATTTGTCCTATAATGAATGTCCCTGTGCCAAAAAAGGTCCCAAAAAGGTTTTGTCAGGAAAGTATCATCTCTCTGTTTGCTTAATCTATTCATTGTCCTTTAATCAAGTTTAGAAATTGCTTGAGAGACCATGCATGTGCCTCCCTGAAATCCAAGATGGCCACCAAAATGGTCGAATGTCAAGTTAGAAGAGTAAAACATACTTATATGGCCTATAACATTTTTGTTAATAGACTTATGGATACTGAATCAATTTGAATGTGTCAATGATACAAGTATATATATCTGCTATGTGCAGAAAGATGACTTTACCAAGCTTGGTAATGCTAGGGTAATTGTTATGGCCAACACGTCAAAATTGTCTAGAAATACATTACGTAATGAGTTGCATGTTATTCTTGTTTTTATGAAATTTAAAATAACATACATGTATGTATTTATCTTACTTTATACCTGATCAGGCTATATAAAGGAATTTAAAATAAATACAGTGTAGCTCAAAAATGATAGAATTAACCAATAGAAAAAATAGTCACTAAAAAGTGGGTGGGGTCATTCAGAAAACCAGTGAGTTTCAAATTTGTTAATACAAATACAATGTACGTGTACATTGTAACTCAAATTCATCGCATTCAATGATATGTATTATAATTGTTTTACATGAGCAGTTTTAAATAATTGTTCTTTGACATAGGATGGCTGAGAAAAAGTTGATATGGGTTTGGACTTCAGTGAACTTCTTAATTAATACGATTGCTTGCTGTATAGATTTGGAGATAATGCCAACATGACTTGAGAAATGGCTGTGTCAAGCAGTGTAAGGCACACCACTGATCCAGAAGATGCTGTATCCGGCAGTGGTAGAAATTTGGTGGGACGTGAAATAGGTGACTAAGCAGTGTTACGTAGAGCCCATAGAGCCTGGATAGGCTTTACACAGCAGTGCACGGTACCTTATAAAGCCAAAAACGGGCAGAAATGGCTATATCTGACTGTGATAGGTTCCTCAGAAACCCAGATATGGCTGTATAAGGTTGTGGTAGGTACCTCAGAAACCCAGATATGGCTGTATCCGACTGTGGTAGGTACCTCAGAAACCTAGATATGGCTATATCCTGCTGTGGTAGGTACCTCAGAAACCCAGATATGGATGTATCCGACTGTGGTAGGTACCTCAGAAACCCAGATATGGCTGTATCCGACTGTGGTAGGTACCTCAGAAACCTAGATATGGCTATATCCTGCTGTGGTAGGTACCTCAGAAACCCAGATATGGATGTATACGACTGTGATAGGTTCCTCAGAAACCCAGATATGGCTGTATAAGGTTGTGGTAGGTACCTCAGAAACCCAGATATGGCTGTATCCGACTGTGGTAGGTACCTCAGAAACCTAGATATGGCTATATCCTGCTGTGGTAGGTACCTCAGAAACCCAGATATGGATGTATCTGACTGTGATAGGTTCCTCAGAAACCCAGATATGGCTGTATAAGGTTGTGGTAGGTACCTCAGAAACACAGATATGGCTGTATCCGACTGTGGTAGGTACCTCAGAAACCTAGATATGGCTATATCCTGCTGTGGTAGGTACCTCAGAAACCCAGATATGGATGTATCCGACTGTGGTAGGTACCTCAGAAACCCAGATATGGCTGTATCCGACTGTGGTAGGTACCTCAGAAACCTAGATATGGCTATATCCTGCTGTGGTAGGTACCTCAGAATCCTAGATATTGCTATATCCTGCTGTGGTAGGTACCTCAGAAACCCAGATATGGATGTATCCGACTGTGGTAGGTACCTCAGGAACCCAGATATGGCTCTATCCTGCTGTGGTAGGTACCTCAGAAACCCAGATATGGATGTATCCGACTATGGTAGGTACCTCAGGAACCTAGATATGGCTCTATCCTGCTGTGGTAGGTACCTTATAAACCCAGATATGGCTGTATACGGTTGTAGCAGGTACCTCAAAAACCCAGATATGGCTGTTTCATGCTGTGGTTGAACCTCAGAAACCCAGATATACATGTAGCTATATCCTGCTGTGGTAGGTACCCCAGAAACCAAGAAATGACTGTTTCATGCTGTGGTAGGTACCTCAGAAACACAGAAATGGCTGTATACGACTATGGTAGGTACCACAGAAACCCAGATATGGCTTTATACAACCATGGTATGTACCTCAGAAACCCAGATATACATGTAGCTATATCCTGCTGTGGTAGGTACCCCAGAAACCAAGAAATGACTGTTTCATGCTGTGGTAGGTACCTCAGGAACCCAGAAAAGGCTGTATACGACTATGGTAGGTACCTCAGAAACTCAGATATGGCTGTTTCATGCTGTGGAAGGTACCTCAGAAACCCAGATATGGCTGTATCCGACTGTGGTAGGTACCTCAGAAACCCAGATATGGCTGTTTCATGCTGTGGTAGGTACCTCAGAAACCCAGAAATGGCTGTATACAACTATGGTATGTACCTCAGAAACCCAGATATGGCTGTTTCATGCTGTGGAAGGTACCTCAGAAACCCAGATATGGCTGTATCCGACTGTGGAAGGTACCTCAGAAACCCAGATAGATATGGCTTTATACGACCATGGTAGGTACCTCAGAAACCCAGAAATGGCTGTTTCATGCTGTGGTAGGTACCTCAGAAACCCAGAAATGGCTTTATACGACTATGGTAGGTACCTCAGAAACCCAGATATGGCTTTATACGACCATGGTAGGCACCTCAGAAACCCAGAAATGGCTGTTTCATGCTGTGGTAGGTACCTCAGAAAACCAGATATGGCTTTATACGTCTATGGTAGGTACCTCAGAAACCCAGATATGGCTGTATACGGCTGTGGTTGGTACCTCAGAAAACCATAAATGGCTGTATCCGACTGGGTTTGGTACCTCAGAAACCCAGATATGGCTGTATACGACCATGGTAGGTACCTAAGAAACCCAGATATGGCTGTATACGACCATGGTAGGTACCTCAGAAACCCAGATATGGCTGTTTCATGCTGTAGTTGGTACCTCAGAAACCCAGGAATGGCTGTATACGGCTGTAGTAGGTACCTAGGAAACCCAGAAATGGCTGTAGTAAGTGCATCGGAAAGCCAGACATGTTTGTTTCCGGCTGTGGTAGGTACCTCAAAAAGCCAGAAATTGCTGCATCCGGCTGGGAGGTACCTCAGAAAGCCAGATCTGACTGTACCTGGCACTAATAGGTAACCCAGCGCGCCAGAAATAAGCGTACTAGTCTGGGTAAGTTTCCATATAGAACCATAAAAGGTCTCACTCAGCAGTGTTAGTTACCTCATTGGGTCAGAAATGGTTTAACTTCAAATTGATAGGAACCTTGTAGAGTCTGAAAAGGCTGTATCCGACTGCTGTAGGTACCCAAAAAGCTAGAAATTGCTATACCTGTCCGTGTTAAGGAACTTAAAAAAGGAGCAAGAATTGGCTGTAACTGGCAGTGAAGCTATCTCAGATAGCCAGTTATGAATGTACCCGGAAGTGTTAGGTATATGTACCTCAGAGTCAGATATGGTTGTGTCCAGCTGTGTAAAGTACCTAGAATAGCCAGAAATGGCTCTACCCGGTAGTGATAGGAACCCTAGACAGCCAGTAATACCTGCAAGTACAACATAGAGGCTGTACTCGATTGTGTATATCACCTCCACACCACGGTAGAGTGAATGTGATGTTGTAAGAACTGTATAACTATCATTAGAACTATTTGGGATAGTTGTTTGGCCAAAAATACAACAAGCATATTAACTATAATAAACGATATGACAGATTTTACCCATTTTTCGTCATTTTTTCGTCATAAAAGCATGCTTTTCAAATGTTCAATATAAAAACATCATGATTTGAGCTTGATTTGTGTATTTCAACATGTTACCTATACAAATAACACATAAAACATGTAATAAGACAGCATTGGTACTTATAATATGTATATTATGTCACAGGGGTGAAATTCTAAAAAAAGTGGCGGCCATCTTGCTGGCCATCTTGGATTTCTCAGCGTTGTGACAGCAGAATTTTGTAAGAAATGTATTTTCGTAAACTGGACACAATATGCTTTCAATTCATAGCAATTATAGATTTGGACAAGAATTGTAAATAAATGGCCCTCAGCTCTTAGACTACAGGGGCCATAATGGCACATTTCAAACTATGTAATGTGTTGAACCAATACTGAAAAAAAGTCTTCTTCTAACCTTGTTTTGGCTTTATATTGGTAGGTAACTGCATAGCGTAGATTCGTATGTCATCTTGTTGGCAAAACAGATACATGCTGTGGGTACAACTGAATGTTTCGGTCTTTACCAATGCTTCGTTTGATTCTTTCTTGTCCGGTTAAGTAGGTTTTAAAGTACGGCGGACAGTTGGCGAAACTGGCAAACACATTTTCCTGGAATTAATTGTCAACGAACAGTACGAACTTGCTTTTTGGCTAGCAACTGACAGCTCTCCCTCTGCTCGATTTGTTATCGTTTTGTTGACAACCATCCTTTATATGTTTTAGGTCGATTGTGAATCAAGTTCTTACAACTTACATTAATCTCTCTGGACACCTCATTCCTAATGTTAGCCATCGCCAAGAGGGTGTGAGAGAGATAAGAGAAAACCCTTTTTATGCTAAGCAACGACAAGGGTAGAATGCCTATTGGTACCATTTGTATTTCGTTTTTGGTTTTACGGGCAGTCTGGGATCAAACCGGGGCACACCGAATTCGAGTTCAAGCCTAAGGCTATTGATTATTGAAATGTTTTTGAACTTTTATCTGACTATGGCAGTAGAATGCAAGTTCTTATATTGCATTTTTACATGGAATTATCTCCATAGATGACAATTACAAATTTTGAGTTTTCGGCTTGTGTCTCACTTCGTTTTCCATAAAACACCATCTTGACTGAAATCAACAAAGAGGCGACCGTGCAGTCTGTGTCCTGACATACTTTGCTTGTTGAAGCAGTGTTCTAAATCCTGATATAATTTTTATCAATGAAGACGAGTCACAGTGCTGTCACACAGAGATCAAAACAGGACAGAACATAATTTCAGAATTAAAATAAGTTTATTCATACGAACATAAACACATCGTTGTGTCTGATACAAACTTTAAATGAAAATTATATCAGATATGAGACTGTCTAAGTGCATTAATTAACATTTTAAAACGTTTCGTCTGTTTTTACAATAATCTATGGCCCTATAACGAGTGTTTAATGTTGCAAGGATAAGGCGATCTATTGTTTCAAGTTGCACTTAGCACTGATATATGTCACCATTACAGCTCGTTGCGGCATGGTGGTTTTGTAATAAATACACATGTATATTCAATAAAACTAATTTGTCAGTCAACTTGATGTATAGCATAAGCTTGCTGAAAACACCGATGGTTGTTATTACATAAGTGTTGGTGCACAAAAATGCAACATTATACAAAAAGATAGTAGAACATGGGACAGAGAAGGTAGCACTCAACTGAAACAGTGGAGCACAGAAAACTTACATACAACACAAACCACAACCACACAGCACAATACCCAGCATACAACTGAACACTGGTTACTTTGTACCCGCTTTGACACTGCTCACTGTGGATTTTATCATTTTCTGTAATATTCTAGTTTATTTTAAACAAGTCGTGACACTGGTGTACTCGAGAATGACATGGTGACCCTATGTAGCTCCCAAGTCGTGACACTGGTGTACTCGAGAATGACATGGTGACCCTATGTAGCTCCCAAGTCGTGACACTGGTGTACTCGAGAATGACATGGTGACCCTATGTAGCTCCCAAGTCGTGATACTGATGTACCAGATAATGGCATGGTGACCCCATGTGGCTCCCAAGTCATCATACTGATGTACCAGAGAATGGCATGGTGACCCTATGTAGCTCCCAAGTCGTGATACTGATGTACCAGAGAATGACATGGTGACCCTATGTAGCTCCCAAGTCGTGACACTGATGTACCAGAGAATGGCATGGTGACCACATGTAGCTCCCAAGTCGTGATACTGATGTACCAGATAATGACATGATGACCCTATGTAGCTCCCAAGTCGTGATACTGATGTACCAGAGAACAACATGGTGACCCTATGTAGCTCCCTAGTCATGACACTGATGTTCCAGAGAATGGCATGATGACCCCATGTAGCTCACTAGTCATGACACTGATCTACCAGAGAATGGCATGGTGACCACATGTAGCTCACTAGTCATGACACTGATGTACCAGAGAATGGCATGATGACCCGATGTAGCTCACTAGTCGTGACTCTGATGTACCAGAGAATGACATGGTGACCCCATGTAGCTCACTAGTCGTGACACTGATGTACCAGAGAATGGCATGGTGACCCTATGTAGCTCACTAGTCGTGACACTGATGTACCAGAGAATGGCATGGTGACCCCATGTAGCTCACTAGTCGTGACAATGATGTACCAGAGAATGGCATGGTGACCCCATGTAGCTCACTAGTCGTGACACTGATGTACCAGAGAATGACATGGTGACCCTATGTAGCTCACTAGTCGTGACACTGATGTACCAGAGACTGGCATGGTGACCCTATGTAGCTCACTATTTGTGACACTGATGTACCAGAGAATGGCATGGTGACCCCATGTACCTCACCTGTCGTGACACTGATGTACCATAGAATGGCATGATTACCCTATGTAGCTCACTTGTCGTGACACTTATGTACCCGGGAATGGCATGGTGACCCTATGTAGCTCACTTGTCGTGACACTGATGTACCAGAGAATGGCATGGTGACCCCATGTAGCTCACTATTCGTGACACTGATGTACCAGAGAATGGCATGGTGACCCTATGTAGCTCACTAGTCGTGACACTGATGTACCAGAGAATGGCATGGTGACCCCATGTAGCTCACTAGTCGTGACAATGCTGTACCAGAGAATGGCATGGTGACCCCATGTAGCTCACTAGTCGTGACACTGATGTACCAGAGAAAGGCATGGTGACCCTATGTAGCTCACTCGTAGTGACACTGATGTACCAGAGAATGACATTGTGACCCTATGTAGCTCACTAGTTGTGACACTGATGTACCAGAGAATGACATGGTGACCCTATGTAGCTCACTAGTCGTGACACTGATGTACCAGAGAATGGCATGGTGACCCTATGTAGCTCACTAGTCGTGACACTGATGTACCAGAGAATGACATGGTGACCCCATGTAGCTCACTAATCGTGATACTGATGTACCAGAGAATGCCACGATTACCCGATGTAGCTCACTTGTCGTGACACTGATGTACCAGAGACTGGCACGGTTACCCTATGTAGCTCACTTGTCGTGACACTGATGTACCAGAGAATGGCATGGTGACCCTATGTAGCTCACTTGTCGTGACACTGATGTACCAGAGAATGGCATGGTGACCAGTTATGATGTATTGCCTCCAATTAAGGTATGACAACAAATACATGTACTTCAACATACATGATTAACAAGGTGGCCAATCGGTCTTACATGGTATGATGTTCTTTATGTTGGATGTTTTGGTAACCCTTTCAATACTAGAGAATGTGACAACCAAATATCATTATGTACAGTGCTACGTCATTGAGACACTACTATATACAGTGCTACGTCATTGAGACACTACTACGTGGGACGTTCAAAAATAAACAGGACTATTGTCACAAAACCCGCATGGTTAAACGAATTAAATCAAATTATATACCAACGGAAATCGGAATCCTTTTTCTACATACTGTAAAGATATGAACTAAAACAATGGTGACTAAACAAGGTCACTAACGTTGACCCGGTGCACAAAATGACGTCGCGCTATTTTTCACGGCATTAGTGCTTCGCATAGGGCTATGAAAAACGAAATTTATAGTGAGGAGGGTGAAGAATACATTCCAGTACCACACTGAGACACACAAGTAATGCGATGGTGAGAATTGCATGTATTTTTCTGGATCTTACATCGCATATCTAGGCGAGAATCCGTACCATTAAACGTTGGTATTTTGAAAAAGTATCGTTAACTGACGTCACAAACGTTCTTATGATTTCCTATTACTTCCCTGTCTTCCAAAGCTGAACAATTAACATTAAAGTATTTGTCACATTCTAAAACTGATAAACGACTTGCAGAACTGTTTCCAAAATGTCGTTACGATAATTTCATACGATTCAGAGGACATGTCATCTTGCTGTTGACAGAACTTTGTGTTTGTCCGTTTTTCTTTACGTTATGGTGACGTCACTTTTGCGTCACGAATTTGTCATACTTGGGGTTCAACTTCTATTTATTTCAGTATCTAAAGTCTAAATGTCGTCATTTTTGCAGTCATCGTTCAGCATGTAACAAGTAATAATACAAACGATTTGATAGTATGAAAGATACACCCAATTACGTAGTCGCTATTAATGGTAATTATTGGGCTGCGCCAGGTGCGTGTTACCATGGTTTCAAACTGGACTATTTTGAGACGACGTTATAGTGTAACTCCATAAATCAGATATCGAATTTTCGCAATTGAATTACGATTTCATATTATATAATAATATTTGTATAATATTGAAAACTGTAGCCGTGAGGGCCCCAGTCCTGTTTATTTTTGAACGTCCCACGTATATACAGTGCTACGTCATTGAGACACTACTATATACAGTGTTACGTCATTGAGACACTACTACATACAGTGCTACGTCATTGAGACACTACTATACACAGTGCTACATCATTGAGACACTACTACATACAGTGCTACGTCATTGAGACACTACTACATACAGTGCTACGTCATTGAGACACTACTATACACAGTGCTACATCATTGAGACACTACTACATACAGTGCTGCATATATGAGACACTACTATATACAGTGCTACATCATTGAGACACTACTACATACAGTGCTACGTCATTGAGACACTACTACATACAGTGCTACGTCATTGAGACACTACTATACACAGTGCTACATCATTGAGACACTACTACATACAGTGCTGCATATATGAGACACTACTGTATCGTACAGTGTACTCTTATAAAATGCTGGATAACTTTGTATCCTCTCGTCAGTAGATGTAGGTCATCTCATACCACAAGTGTATTGACTTTCAAGTTGAAAGTTTTGATAGTGTTTGAGAAAATTCAGCGTATGTGTAAAAGTTGCCAAAATTTCTATGTACTTAGTCCAAACAAGCGCAGATAGCTCCATAAACAAATGTCACAGAGTTATCAGCCTTGTCAGTATGGACTCCCCTTGTGATGGTTAATAACGATGTAGAGTTTCAAGTTGATACCTTTGATAGTCTTGGAGAAAATGACTCTAACAATTAACTTCACCAAAGCACACGGGGGTGATCCCGTCACGAAAATAGCTCGACTTTTTTCTTCGAAAGTCAAGCTAAAAATTACTTTAAAAGACTCTTGATTTCTGGGTTGCTTTGATAGTAATATGGTCATGCTATATGCATGTACAAATACAACTTTGAAATTTTAGCTTTCCATTGATATATGACAGTGACGTATTTGATCAAGCATTTCCTTGTGGTGTTTGGTTGTAATTGTAACATGCATTATGAGAAAAATTGTATCCAAAATTATATGTGTACCAGGATTTTAACTATTTCCCTGAACAAACAACAGACATCCCAATGTGTGTTTTTAAATCAACAAAGACATAAACATCAAAAGTGTCAGATGTATTATTGTCCAGGTTGACAAAAACCTGCAACAACTAAACAAGGAAAAACAACAATTATAAAAGAGATAAAACAAGTGTATTGCACAAAGATGACATCATTATTGAAACATATTATCACAAGGAAATAGAAGGTATACATGACATATCACATGTAGATATACTTGCAAGGCGGGAAGCAACCACTGACAGTCTATAATGTACAGTACCGTATATACTTGGTCATCCTTAAGATATTTCTTTGGCATAACCCTTCCACGCTTGGGTGGTGTGTGTTGGCGGGTTTATTTGATGGTCATGCGAATGTCAAAAGTTTATTAATCTATGCCTCTATATTAAATTTCCAAAACAACACCCATTTTCAGTTTCAGGTATGCAGGTTAGCCATAACAAACACATTTTAAGTACGCCTTTGTTATAGCTGCATTATGCAAAAGTTAGAAGAGTGCCAACAAAAACTATATATTCCATAAAACTATACATAGTTCTGTTTTATTTAAATGTATTATGGCAGTATGTAATTATGAGAGTCTTGATATTTTCAGGGTAACCCCCTAAATGTACTATATCATCAGGGTAACCCCTAAATGTACGATATCGTCAGGTTAACCCCCTAAATGTACAATTTCATCAGGGTAACCCCCTAAATGTACAATTTCGTCAGGGTAACTCCCTAAATGTATGATATTGTCAGGGTAACTCCCTAAATGTACAATTTCGTCAGGGTAACCCCTAAATGTACAATATCGTCAGGGTAACGCCCTAAATGTACGATATCGTCAGGGTAACCCCTAAATGTACGATATCGTCAGGGTAACCCCTAAATGTACGATATCGTCAAGGTAACCCCTAAATGTACGATATCGTCAGGGTTACCCCCTAAATGTATGATATCGTCAGGGTAACCCCTTAAATTTACGATATCATCAGGGTTACCCCCTAAATGTACGATATCGTCAGGGTAACTCGCTTAATGTACAATATCGTCAGGGTAACCCGCTAAATGTAATGTATGATATCGTCAGGGTTACCCCCTAAATGTACGATATCGTCAGGGTAACCCCCTAAATGTACATCTACAACAAGTTGTACATCAACTTGCCCTGAGAAAGTAAGTATAAATATACATAAATCACATAGTAATTTAAGTTAGTATAAATATACATAAATCACATAGTAAATGAAGTTTTTATAAATATACATAATTCTAGTGAACTTGACAATTGTATGACCTCTCATGATGATAGCAGTAATACAAACATCACATAACCATATATAGCAGTAATACAAACATCACATAACCACATATAACATATGATATCATACAATTTCAATAAATTCTGAACAAAAAGGAAAATTCTTTATATTTATTTAAAGTTTATTGTCAGCATAACACCATATCTTCGGCCATAAAGCAAAATAATAACAATAAAGTTGGCCATAAAACAAAATAATAACAATACAGTTGGCCATAGAACAAAATAATAACAATACAGTTGGCCATAAAATAAAAAAATAACAACACAGTTGACCAATTGAAATAAAATAGATCATATAAACAGTACATCTTACATAAATATTGATAAGACAAAACAACAAATAATAACTTTATACAAAAATGATATGATTCATATAGATCTACTAATATTTAATTTGATTTTTTTTTTTATAAAAATATATTTTAATTTATTTTAAATGCATAAGTTATGCAAACATAATATCTCATATTAACCACAATCACATGGTGAAGGATTATGTAACAAACAAACAGGAAATATAAATGAAATTTTGTCATTTATCACCTTCAGCCAGTTCATCAATATAAGGGTCAGTCAATATGTAACATAACTAGGACACACACAGAATAGAACACAACATTGTATGAACATTTTCATCAGATTTTTAAAATTTTAAATGATCTCCTCTGAAGATACACAAAGTTAAAATCTCTTTAACCATTCATCAAACGTGTTAACAGATTTTAAACCTGGTGTATTTCTAAGTAAGAAGCTGGTTACATATTGACCAACCCTCATATACATCCACTTGTACTCTACAGTATCTATGATCAATAAAGCATGTTGCATGGTAAATTATCATACGCAACAACTGTCACTATCACCACATATTGTGGTTGACAAAATGTTATAAATACTCTACAGCCTAACCTGTATCAAACAGCCAGTCACGGCATACATCAAAGCATGCATACACCCAGAAACTTTTCTCAGGGGGTCTGACCAATTATTTTTTCTCAGGGAAGTGTCTGACCAGATATTTTGCTCAAGAAGGGGTCTGACCAGTTACTTCTTCTCAGGAAGGGGCCTGACCAGCTATTTTTCTCAGGAAGGGGCCTGACCAGCTATTTTCTCAGGAAGGGGCCTGACCAGCTATTTTGCTCAGGGGTCCAACATACTAGTTTTTAGAGGGTTGTCCTGATCAAACTCTAAGCCCCATCAAACTTGAGTAAATACGTAAAAAACCAACACATTTTTGCCAAATATTCTGGGAGGAGGTCTGGACCCCCAGTCTGCCCTTTGGATCTACACATGCAAAGGATGCTGCTTCAAACAGGTGGTTGCTTCAAACAGTATTTTTATATTAAACTGGTTAATCCGAATTTAATTATATTGCCTGCTTAGGGCAAGTGGTTGCTTAATTAATTCTGATGACCACGTTCACAGGTTTGACTAGTCATATGCACTTGCTTTCTACAAAAAAAAATACTAAATGCTAAAATTCACTGTAGGTTCATTTGACACATTAATTACGCGTTTATTTGATGACATTAAGACTATTTCAAACAATTACACATTGTTCAAATACTTTAACATTTGGCTGGGAATTTTTAATAATGATCAAACATAAAATCAAAGTCAAATTAATTTGAACAAAATATGCATCAAACTTGTTTATTGATACTGAATGAGTAATGCAAGTAATGAATACTGATTATAGATAAAGTACGAAACAATTAAAGGTATAATAAGACGTACCGGTATCACTCTTATTTCAATATACTCGTTTAAATATAATTCATTAAGCCTGGTTGTAACACAGGAGAACATTTCTAAAATAAGAACCATTCATATCATAGATCTAAATAATCTTTATCATTTATTTATATAAACTTTAAACTCCATATGATATAAATTATAGTTATACTACAAAATACATTGTATCTTCTTCTTCTTCTTCCTGTTTAGTACAGATCCCACTCTGGGGCAATATCGTTCTATCGTATATTGTCAGACTTTATGTGTTTTACTTTCTGTTAGGTTTTAAAGCATCATGCTGTTTTTTTCATCAATTTTACGGTCAGATACATAGATGGCAGACATTAACCTAACTGCAATTAGTTTTCCAGAACATTATTATCACCCATTACTAACTTATAACTGACTTCCCTGTCCGCTTTTCTATTATCTTTTTTTAGTACTCGGTTTCAATTTCTTCACAAGAGCTGTCTTCCAACAGCACACTCCACTATTCTCAGTGCCATACTGAGATAGTATCATCAAATCTACAAAAGTAAGCTTTGAAAGAAGTATCTATTCCTGTGTAGGGGTTGGGGTCATGATGATGAGTGAGTATGAAAGCTATATGTCAATGGACTTCGAAAATATTTTGGATTGTACCTAAACTTTAACATGGATTTCAAAATGGGCAGATAATTTGGACTAAATGTTTGATAGAGTTGCCTACTCATGCATACGAGTTGGGGTCAAGAGACAGAGGCTCAGGTGACTGCAATAGCTCCCCTTATTTTTTTAATAGTGGAGCTTAAAACAACCATAAATTTCCCGACATGGGTATCATACCAAAGTTACCACATCGATATATCTCAAATATTGCATCAAGAAATCTCAGGTAAGACTGTATCATAAGCAACAAACTTTACAAAATTTACAAAATTTAATATAAGGTAGTGTGACTTCTTGTTATAACTAAATATTAGGTGCAGCGTTTGCAGCTGTGCAATGAATTTAGTTCAGTATTGGTTAGAATACCACAGCCATCCATCACAACCACCTCAGTATAAAACATGCAGTTAACTCGTAAACTATGCAACATGTTTACCACTTATCCATTACTACAGGACCAATCAATTTCCCATTAAAATCATCAATCAGCCAATACCTACCTTCAAACAAATGTTGTTTTATTTAGAAAAGACATGATTTTAATTAGCATTTGAAAAAAATTGTGTTTACTTGCTTAGTTGTCAATTACAAATTATGACTGTTATGATGGACAACACCTATAGTGTATTGATATTTGCTAATTATTCAACGATTAATGTGTCTACTTCATCAGTTAGCAGCAATATTTCATATACATCATAATTCAATTACAAATATACTGAACACCATATGTGGTAAGATTTCATACCTAACCACAGGCATAATGTCAAATAAGCATATGATAATAGGTGGATAAAGTTAACTTTATCATAATTGTATGAATAAATTGGTAACATTATTGTTTAAACACAACATTTCATCAACAATAATTCTCTTCTTCTTGTTCACTATCACGCCATCCCACTAAATTTTTTCAATGGGGCATAAAAATAAAATAAATACATAATAGAATTGAGCAAGATATCTGTGGAAATTATAAAAAAGAGGGTCAAAGATCATGTGGCGCTCACCTGCTAAGCATGGCCTAACTATGTATTTCATGAAGATTAAAGCAGAAATGTGGCCTTTATGGTGTTTTCTAGATTTTTCTATTATTTGTCAAAGTGACCTAGTTTTTGACCCTATATGGCACAACTTCTAACTTGACCTAATAGGTGCTGCCTCACATATTGGTGTATTGCAAAACAAAATTGTCAAATAGTCGCATAAATGCCATAAACAACCACACTGACATTTAAAATAACTTGCGAAACATCGGCATTTTGTAGTTATTAAGTATTTTTACATCCAAAGTTCTATAGGGTATTAATACCCTATAGAATTAACACTACTATGACTTAAATTGCCTGCATATTCTTTTTGCATTCGATGAAAATGAATTTCAAAACCAACCGATTACCTCACTGATGTTTACGCTGTAGTTTGTAGAAATTACAGTTCGATCATGCATGGATTACATAACTCACAAAGCATGTTTTAAGGAAACTCAGCGCTATTTTTAAAAGGAGTGCACCATATCAAGAGTGGTTTAAATTGCTTATTGCCATAAATCTTTAATAAAGTAACCGACAGTGGCTTTCTATTACATAAATACTCGACTAGGTAGGAAAATTATGTTATACAAAAATTAAAGCCCTTTCGGTGAGACAGCACCTTTAAGGTCAAAATTTTGACTAGACTGAATGAATATTGAAGCAAAAATGTGACCCCTAAAGTGTTAACAAGGTTTTTCTATTATTTGACCTAATTACCTAGTTTTGACCCCCAATGACCAAACTTCAAACTTGTTGTTGAGGTCATCAAGATAAACATTTAGACTTAACTTCATGAAGATTGAAGCAAAATTATGGCCTCTAGAGTATTAACAGGGTTTACTATCATTTGACCTATTGACCTTGTTTTTGATCGCACATGACCCAATTTCTAACTTGACCTTAAAGGTGTCAAGAAAAAAAATTGACCAAACTTGATGACGTTTAAAGCAAAAACTTTGCCTCCATACTGATAGTGTTAACAAGGTTTTCCTAGTATTTGACCTATTGACCTAATTTTTGACCCAAGATTATCCAACTTCGAACTTGTCATCAAGTTTAACATTTTGACTGAACTTCATGAAGATTGAAGCAAAAATGTGGCATCTAGAGTGTTAACAAGATTTTCCTATTATTTGACCTTTTGACCTAGTTTTTGCCCCACATGACCCAATTTCGAACTTGACCTTATGGTCATCAAGATAAACATTTTTACCAAACTTCATAAAGATTGAAGCAAAAATGTGGGGCCTCTAGAGTGTTAACAAGGTTTTCCTGTTATTTGACCTTTTGACCTAGTTTTTGACCCAACATGGCCCAAATTTGAACTTGACCTATACTTCATTGATATACAACGCACTTGACTGACGCACTTTCTAACGAGACTGTATTTATGTGGCTACTTTATGGAATGAAGAGTAGTTATGTGTCTAATTTTAGCCACATAAAAGAAATTTTAGCAACATAAAAGAAAATTCTACTTTCGTTTTAACTATTTTCAACTGGTTTGTCCATAAAAGTAGCCATCTAAGTATATGTTTGTGGGCACATCCGTACGTACAGATGGATGATGGACAAAAAACAATCACAAAAGCTTACCTTGCAACATTGTGGCAGGTGAGCTAAAAAGTACTCTTAACAACGAATCATCTAATAATAGTAACATAACAACAATTAACTCAACAATGGGTTCCCTAATTAGAAATTAAATACTCCAATGGCCCCAGATAATCTTGCATAGTTACTGTCATGCTGTGCCGTCACAAAGACTTGACTCTGAAGTAAAAGAAAATTTGTTGTATTGGGATTTCCTAATTTGTTTAAAACCCTACATAATAAGGTATGGAACAAAAAAAATAAAAGGAAAATTAACAGAATACTTTAAACCAAGAAATTATTTTGCGCGATTAAATTTCATGGAGTTCACCACAAAAGTGCTAAAAACATTCAAATGGACACTGCTGGAAACTTAAAAACCCGAAAATTGTAGTCACGAATATGCAGACAATCAGCAAAATGTGAAAGCTAGTATTCGCCAAAGTAAATTGGTTTACAGTACAACACCAATGTGAAATGCTTACATGTGCTTTGTGAAAATTGAAATTTAGACGAATTATAAAGATTCGAAGGCTGCTTTCAGCAATTCAGCTGTTCAGCCAACCTTTGACATTTAACTTCCCCTGGTCATTGGGCTAGTCCTAAGGAAACCTGCATTCGAGTCTCCAACCCCAAGATACAGCCCCAAGGAATATCAAACATGTACAGACAGTGCCCTCACAGGTACCAATTCACACCTTGGTCGAGAGGAGCATTTTGGTTTATTCTTGCTCAGAGAAATGAATCAGTGGCAAAGATGGGGATCAAACCTGGGACCTCTCCATCCCAAAGCGCCCTCCCTACCTCTAGGCCACCATTCCCTGCTGTTACTGCAAGTAAATCTTGCTGCTCATGAAAACAATTTTACAATTGATCAGTTCAAAGGTAAATATAGACAAGAAATCAGCTATTAGATTATTATGCTAATAGAGAGGAAAATGAACACTATATGAAATACTAGAAGTTGATGTTTGTTACAATTGCCTCATATACTTACAGCATTTTTTGATTTCAAGAAAGCAAGATTTGATCCGAATCTCACTTTGGATTCCCGATCTGTCCACTGTAGCACATATGTTGCCTGAGAACATAAAATATAAACATAAAATAAATTTTCAAGCAATGTCCATAACTCAGTTGAAATTTATGTTCCAGTAAAAACCAAACCCAAGGTGCAGAACTTCACAGGCTGATCAATTTCCCAGTACAATTTCATGGCAATAGATTCAAATATCTTTAGAAATCTTTTTTTTTTTAAATATTGTTTTAAGTCCCACTGGTCAACATTATTTCAGTCATATGGAAATTCCCAGTTACACTTTCCAGACACCTGACCAACCAGCAGTTACCTATAACTACCATATAGTTTAACAACTTTGGTATGTCGTGGCTTACGATCGAACCCAAGATATCATATACTTCAAGCAGGAGCTCTACCACTAGGTTATCGAGGCAGATGTAGGACTAAAGCTGTGGTACCTGATGGCGTCATCATGTAATTATATTTAAACAGTTCAGGAAAGAATAGGAGTGTCAAGCAAGGGAAATAGTGATACCTATTTCATATCCATGAATTCATGACCACATAAAATTGAAACCATTAAATGATTTTACTGCAATTAATGCTAAGGTCACATTTGCCCTACAAGCTCCTTATGAGCTCCGTACGTGTTGATTTTGGCAAACTCGCACGGCGTCCATACGAGCTCGAAGACTCGTACGAGTACCGTACGGATTTTATTAACCCGTACGAGCATCGTACGGATATCGTTCCAGTGCATCTCTATATATCGTTCGTGGACCGTACGAGATGTGACCAGACGCTAAGAACATACAAAAACCGTTAGGATTTCAAAAATTGTGAACTCGTAGGAGTTGATAAATTCGTACAGATATCGTACAAGCTTTGTGACCCATAAATGGTTTAATTGAAAAACTCCTTGAGCACATAAAACTGCCCAGTAATAAATTCACAAACTTAAATGTACACAAAAAAATGATATACCAATATATAATCCTAAGACCTACCAACGTTGGTGAACAAGGGCCCTGGTCATGGCACTTAAATGATGAGTATAGTGATGAGTATGTACATATCAGGTTTGTACCTTTATTTTTACTAAAGCATAACAATAACAACAGATGTGACATCATGCCAAGATGTTGCGCAAAAAATGGTGCTATTCTGCACATAATCCCCTACCTGCACAGAAGGACAAGGCGTAACTATAGAGTTGCCACAAGATGGAAGAGATGAGAAGTGTTCTCCACCAGCATACATATACACCAGACCCTCATCAGCTGAAATCAAACATAATATGTATAAGTGTATATTCAGGTCAAGTTCATAACTGGGTCATCTTGGGTCAAAAACTAGGTCACCAGATGAAATCAAAGAAAAACCTTGTTTATACTCTTTAGGTCACATTTTTTACCTCATCTTTATAAAACCTGGCCATAAAGTGAGTATTCGTAAAATCTACATCAAATATTGAGGTTATATCTGATTCTGCCTAATGGCCCTCTTGCACAAGTTAGGACCAAAAAAGTAGCAAATTCTGAATTTCCGACATTGATCTTTGTAGGCCAAAATTTATACTAGAGCAAATATTAGCGATATATATTCAATTATTTATCTCCAAAATAATTGCGGTTATTTTATGAACAAAGTCGTGTGCACTTAGTACTTTGATATTATTTGTTTACATATGCACCGCCGGAAGTAGTTAACCTGTAACGTACGCTGGTCATTCGGAGAACTCTGGTCGCTATAAAAAGGCTTTGCACGTGGCTACCAAGCCTTTTCAAAAGTATCTGTGGTAGTGGAAACACATAACAAATGGTACTGCTTCATCAAAATGTCGGGACGTGACTCACGTCGGGAGAGAACGGTTGCGTTTGTTCGCTAACAAGCGAGGACACCGAGGGACATGGTGAGAATGAATTTATTGACTTTCACACAATTTTACGGGATGCACATTGCGTGTCACATCCGAGCAGCCTAAACAGGCACCAAGTGGTGAAACGGGTTACGTTTTTAATGAAACGCGAACCCTCAGTAACCTGTAATCCATGCTAGGCATGGTGCAATTAAATGTTACATCCGGGCGCCGGTTAGAGCTAACGCCCGAATCATTTCAGTCTCCTCCCGTTGACCGTAGGAAAAAGCAGTTTCTCCATACAGATAGGGCTACCTGAGACAAGGCAAAGTCAATATTTTATCCCAACTCGGATAGAAAAATCGACGGCCGCTTTATCAAGGCTCAAATCATATATGTATATGTCTTCGTCAATGCCGTGTCTAATTTGGCATCCTGAACATCGTGGGGAAGAAAAAATACAATTGCATTGCTGGAGTGGTAACCTGATAGTCTCATTGATATTTTACATGTTTAATTATGACTGCTTGGAACCAATAAGCTACATTCCAGCCGCTTAGCTGTTATCTGCCCTAGTTGACTAGAATTCGGACGACCAAATTCGGACAATCAAAAAAAAAAAAAAAAAAAAAAAAAAAAAAAAAGATTTGACCTCTTAATAGGGAGCTGTTTAGGGAATACACTGTTAGTATTAAAATCCTTGATGCAATGTTATTAAAAGGCTTCAATCATATTACATATATATATAGCAAAATACAATCTTTTGATTGGTATGGAGGGTTTGGATTGATCCTTGACCTCCTAACTTTTTAACAACTGAAATTCAGAATATGGTTTCTGCTTATGGTTCTGGTTGTACGTCTTTCATAAGCGCCGAGTATCGCCATGTACTCATGCATAAGTTGTGGATTGGGTCAGTATCCTGCGGTCATGTAATTAATATTTTACCTTCTAGATGCCAACAATAACTCATTTACTGGTTAACTGATAACGTCAAGTGACTAACTTTACTAAGTAAATTTAAAAAAAGTGTTTATACAATTATAGCAATCATTTGCCGATATAAAATGGCTTCATTTATCCTGAAGCTGCGCATGAACCGAGGAAGGTTTTTAGAGATAACATAAGTTGGTTCCCTGTCATTAAATTGCCTCTAAGCAGCCAGGGTATTAACAAAAATATGAAAGGTGTTAGAGCACTAGGCTCTCACGCATGCATACATATCCCACACCAATCACATTGCATAGGACAACTAAAATTGGTCTTTGAGGTTGCATAATATAGTATTATATTAGGTTTGCATTTAGTTTTCGGCGAATTAAGTATATATTACTGAAAAATGGCGATGGATAGCCCTTGACAAAAATGTTAAAATTTATAAATGGGATTACCTTTCTTCACTTTACGATTAAATCACAATGCATAAATCAAGTACAAACGTAGGCATCTAATTTCTAGGTTTATGAAACTAAAATATGGTCCAATTTGAATGCTATAGTTCGAGATTCATTAATAGCTTACTAGATCTAGGTCAATATCAAGGTCATAGTTCATATGGGTACATTAAATGTAAACACAGTCCAATTTGAATGCCTAGTTCGGGAACCCGGAAAGTAGCTTGCTAGGTCATTGTTGAGGCCTAGTTTATTTTAAAATCGTAACAGTAGGTCAATACCATTGAGAAACGTGGAAGTAGGTCATTAGGTTATCTTACATGTAAACCGAGTGATAGCAACGAACACTTGTGCTAAACAATTTTAAAAAGTTGAATTAAACAGACCTTATGAGTGACCTTGACTTTTGATGTACAGAATACATTTCAAGTATGACGCACCCTATGAGAAAGGCGACTAATGGCAAGGCTTGCACAGGCCTTGAAAAGTCCTTGACTTTGGTTTCAGCCTCAAAAAAGACTAAGACTATTTTAATTAAAAGCAAGTAATGTATTGTAACGAGCGTTTGACATGAAGCGCCAACAGTAGTCACAACGAAATTCAATTTCATTTTCAGCATTAAGAGTCGAAATTGTACAATTTTACTTTAGAAATATTGAGGAAAAGAACTTGGAAATCAAATTCTACCTTTAAAAAACCTTGAAAAGTCAACATTGGCTTGATTATTGGGTTTGAACCTGAATGGGGATTGGCGATTTTAACTGTTATGATCTTGATAAACATTAATATCAAATTCTACCTGTTAACTACAAGCATGACCTTGACCTTTAAATCATGTGTTTCTTACACATGTCATACTGTCTCACGGCTATGAGTATTGGGCAATGTAATTTTAAATTTCTACAACATAATGATGACACAGATAGAACCCGGACATACTATTTTTACAGTTGCAACTATCTAAAGCAACCTTGACGAGATTGTTTCCAACATTACTCGGTCTATGGCAGAAAAAAATGGTAGTTATCATTTAAAAAGCCCACAGCGAGTTTAATTTTAAATAATTACAGAATGTCCGGCAGTGAATGGATATTAAGTCGGGTACATGTAAGTGTTTAACAGATCCCAGAAACTTTACATCTGGAACTGGGCGTTGCAAGGGATTAAGCTATTATGGATCATCGATACCATCAGTAATGAGGGTATCTTGATGAATAAATGGTTGTTAGAAAGCCAGCTGCAAAATAGAGCACTACTAAATGAGACGGGATACAATTTTTATTGAGGGGTAAGGGTGGTTAAAAGGTTTCAATTTGTCATGTCGTCCTGTAGGCGGCGAGGCTTATGCCAAAATTAAAGTGTGCACTGTAATTATTTTGACAAGGTTAAAGAATTCCAGGGAGAGCACTACATAACTGTTAGAAAGGGTAATAACTATATTGTCCTAAGAGTAATGCTCGTTCAGGCAGTTACAAATTTACTGCTATAAACTTGTGCTGATACTAAGTATTGCTAAGAAAATCATTTTGTTGTTGTTTTTTATGCCATGTTTAAAACTAGTTATTCAGAGTGGAATTTGGGTTATATTGTATTGCCTCCCTTTTTTTAACCAGAGTAGAACTTTGGTTATCGGATTGCCTCCCGTTAGGCCGAGGTGATGCATACTTGCTGTTAAGCTTCTTTAACGAAACACATGTCTCTAACTTCTAAGTCCATGGTACAATATCCCTAGTTTGGTTTGGTGAACACACCTGCCCCTTTGGGTAGGCATCTGTATTGGCTAGGGCATTCTACTCATATTGTGGGAATTGGCTTCCCTCTGCCTGGTTTTGTTTATTGCAATTGATATAGGCTATAGTGCCGAGAATAGGGCGCCAAGGAATTCCAACTCATGGATGCTGCTCACTTAGGAGTATTTAGGTTGTAGTTTGTTCACTAAACTTATAATAGGGATTCGTTTAAGGTATTTTGGTTTCTTCTTCAAGTGACTAAGAATTTTGGGGGAAAGTATGGCTAGCCATACTTTTGTGGCGGAAAAATTCTTTCAGGGGACAGACATGCATGTAGTAATTATATAATCTTCCAAAAGGGAGGTAATTTAGGCTGATTTGGGGTCTCCTGCGAATGACGGCGCATATCCTCAGCGCGGTGATCCTAACTTCAGTATTCAATAGGCAGGGTTTTTGATCGGGACCTCGGGGTTTTTGTCCGGAATAAGCATTTGCTTGGCAGGCCCCGGGGTGAGCTAAATTTGGTCAGGAAGTTAATGGCTACCAGCAACATTTACGCATTCATGGGGATGGCTCCCCGCAACAGTTATGGGGATGGCTCCCCGCAACATTTATAGGGATGGCTCCCGGGAACATTTTTGGGGATGGCTCCCCGCAGCAATTAATGGTAGCCAAAACCTGAAGAATTTGGACATGCATGTCCAAACTACATTATCAAACTCCATGTCATGCATGTCTGTCTCCCGGGCTTAATCAGGCTTACTGCGGCTCAAATCCCAGAAGCCTTAATTGTCACGGCCAATTCCCCCAACACTAACTCACTCCCCTTACTGGATTATATGCTATTATGATGTGATAATAAATAGAATTTACAGTTAGATAATCTTGTTATGACAATAGAAATGAATTGACCTTGCAGCAATGACATTCGAAATTCAGTTGAGAAGGAGTAGTTGGGATAGTGGGAAATATTACTATTACAGCTTTGCTGTGAGGTTGGTTAGATTTCTGAAATGTTTCATTAAAATAAATAATATTTGCGAAATTTACCAATATTTCCAATGCACAATGTTCACGTTATAACATAATTAAATCTCAAATTTTCATTTACATAAAATCAATTTCAAATCAAAACCAAGCATAATAATGCATGAAGATTTAAAAAAATAAATTGATGACTATCGTCGAACTTTAAACACAAAGTATTTTGTTCGGAAGGTAAAAAATATGTGTTTTGTGCAACATAAGTGAAATATTGAGGAGAGAATCTACAAGACTGTAAGACAATAAATGTCAAAATACACTTTATTATACGTTCTCTTTCAAAACCTGATATAACATATTCCATATACAGTAAAACCTCGTTATCTCGAGGACCCATCGGGACAAGCCAAATGCTCGAGTTAAGCCAGGTGCTCGAAATATCCGAAGTCTATGATGAATTGTTGTTATGACTAAGTGTAACTGTGTTTATAATGAAAACACGTATGATACATGTATTTGGTTGTAACTACGAATACTGTCATTGTTTATCAAGTCTATACGCAATTTGAATCGTGTGGACATTTGCCGAGTTGAACAAATTGCATATGAAAGTCGTAATGAATCTTTTTACATTAAATATCAAACTCCATTTAACGGTAAAATTGTAATAAAAGTTCACATCGGCAAAAAGATAACATTACCCAAAGCGCACGATAGATCCTACATGTTTGAACAAACACCCACGCAAAAAAATCGCATGTGATAAAATAAAACCCGGATGCAAAGTCGATCCAGTTTCCAGCACAGGGATATGGCTCATTGAGTAAAAAACATGCACTATATTATCTATGATAATTTATTTAGGACATGATGTTTAGCTGAATGAGTTATATCCCTGTGGTTTCCAATTGAAAAGCGCGCGACAATTTGGAGACATCAAACGCGGCGGTCTTTCAACTGACTTCAAACGCGCCGCACATCAAAGAAATTGCCGGTACAGTTGGGAGTAGTGTTTAGTCAGAGTTCCATACCGCGGTATGAATTCGCCAATCGGCGCATAGTGTAGATTCAATTGACATTTAATTTTCTACTGTACAAAGTCGACGAATTTTTTATTCTTCAGGGTTGTTTGATAAGAATTGGATTTAATCGCGGACTTGATCTACTTCACTTATTCAGTATCAGACACGTGAAATTGTACTGTACGTAAGCTTACATTCGCAGGTTTTCATGAAATACGGGAAATGAAAAGTTTTTGAAATGATTTTTACTTGCAGTTTTATAACGAACGGAGCCTAAATATTTAAGATTCTACATGGACGTCGGTTTATCTTACGATAATTTAAAAGTCTGTGCGAGTCAGTACGTTCGAAGCAACGATGTTGCATTTAATAATTCGAGTTCTCGTATGAGTTAATGTTCCCAATTGTTGCCTATTGAACTTGTTCTGAAACGTATGTGTAGTTTAAATCACGCTCATTAATTAAATATCTTCTACTTTGTTAATACGGACATCAATTTAAGTGTTAGGGATTACGCTATTGTCATAAACTGTGATTATCGCGATGTGTGAAAAATACGGACCGTAACAAAATTTAGTATGACATTTTTCGGAGGTGTGAAATTTCGCTCGGATGATTGCCTCGAGATAAGGTAATTAATTATCGTTGAAAATTGTTGATTGGACCGACACCTGCGCTCGAATTAGACCGGATGCTCGTAATAACTTTACTCGAGTTAGAGGGATAAATTAATGTACAATATAGAGCAAATTCATCGGGACTTTAAAATTTGCTCGAATTAGGCCGGTTGCTCGAATAATCGATGCTCGTATTACCGAGGTTTTACTGTATCTGAAAAAGGTGATAAATTCTTATAAAGCTACTATGGTTACAGTTACAGAAAATGCAAACTAAAGAAAAAATAACTTTTAAATTACTTTTTCCAAATATAGCTGCTTACAAATTTCAATGGTACAGTCAGGTCTTGATACAAAAACACTGTTTTCTCCTAAGCTAAATGTCATCGTTTAATGTTATGAATATGTTAGCTTACTGAATTGATACAAATAGCATTTTCAAACATTTAGTTCAATGAAAATGATATCAATATATGAATATGTCAGTATATCAGGTGTTGTTGTATCAAGAACTGAATGTACCAATGATTGTCTTACCTCCATATAATAACTCTGTTATATCATCTGATCTCATTGGTGCTGTTACAAACATATCATCCATACCGTCATTGTTCACATCCCAAAACTGACAAGAGAATAAGAAAACTAACAATATAGACATAATAAATCAGACAGGGAAAGCAGAATTCAGCAGAGCACAAAGAATCACAAGATTGAACAGCTAGACAAAAAGTAACAGTGACAAAAACACAATGAACACCGATACTTCAAAAGCCTGCTGCATCTGTCAGTCAAACACAGCCGAAAAAAATAAATAAACAAGACTGGGTTCAATAAACGCTTATGCCCCCTGTGGAAGCCTTGTCCATAAATAAGTCTATGTCCAAAATTAGGTCAAGGTGAAGGTCAAAATGGGGTTAGGTGATACAGGCGTGTGGAGAGTGTTCATATACAACATCCATGCAAGTATGAAAGCTTTGTAGCCAGCCATATTAATGCTAGAAGAAACGGTCAATTTGGGTTAACCAGGACGGACGAACGGACAAACGGATGAACGGACGGACGAACGGACAGGTGAATCACTATATGCCTCCTGATCTATCGATACGGGGGCATAAAAAATGAGACATAAAAAAAATAAGATTTTTTTTTTTAAAAACATAGCCGAAATAAAGCCTACCAACAATAACAATCGCAAAAACAACCAAACATCAAAAGGTAAACCCCCAAAGGAAAGACACATTGACAACTATTTGTTTCGTATATACTTTTAACTACATGTATGCATTAAAAATGGATAATACATACATAAAAATAAAATCAAAATCTTTCTATAGTTTTTTGCAGGTTTTAAAACTACAGCAGTCATCTGATCTACTCCAGGTTCTGGAATTACAACTAATACTTACGCTCAGCACTCGGCACTCAAATGTTGAAAAAGTGTTATAATGAGGGTCGAAAATAACATAATTTGATATATTTTCTTTTGTGTACTATTTTTGAGGTATACACTTAACAAATCTTATAAGTGTGCATGTATATATTTACCCATAACTTGGTCAAAATGTATTTGATTTTGTTGAAATTTTCAACATATGGAGCTTGGATATGTGGTATTACAATTCAATTGATTTTATTACAATCTGATAACAATTGTCACAAACAGAATAAACAAGTGACGACATCAGCAAAAGCTAATGTCACATGTTTTTGCCGTGTGTTCATCGGGTGTTTATCAGGTTGTTGAGGAAGCTATGTATCCTCTTTGCTGATCAAGTTCATGTTCAAGTGCATGTTTTTATTACCGAGACAGAAAAAAAGAAAACAATGGTAAGAATAAAGCCCAATTTAGATTTCTAACTACTCACTTTTTGTGTCAAAATGCAATTTTGGAAGAGTTACCTCCCTTTGACCATAAAATTTAAACTGTATTTTTAAAAGTTAAAAAATCACCAGTTTGTTCAATGAAAAATCGCACAATTTTGTGTTTTTTGAATGTAAAAATATATCTAAAATTCTAATTAACCATAAATGAAAATAATTTGCACCTACGCGTAAATTTCTTGTGCATTTTACGGTTTTAATGTTTCATGGTTCAGTGGTCCGCTGTATTTAATTTTGAAGAAAAAACTATATTAATCTAATTTTGTGTTATTCAATAGCATGTACACAAAATTTCATGCAGAAATATTTGTAAATTAAAAAGAGTTATACGGTAAAAACACGTGCACACTTACAAGATTTGTTAAGTGTAGATGTAATTATTGAATCTGAGCGCCACACTTAGCACTTAGACTGATAAAATACATTTATAGCTTATAAATACACTAAATTACACTATGAAATAAGCAAAAAATAATATTCAGTACCAATTTAATATTATTACAACTTCTTGGTCAGAAGGATAAATTTCAATATTTGAGTGCTAATCGAGTGTAAGTATTGGTTGTAATTCCAGGCTCAGGAATCAGCTGACCGAACTGAGCAGTCAGTTGAATCTAATTTGATCTAATTCGGCAGTCACATGACATAATCAAGCAGTCACATGACCTAATCAAGCGATCAGCTGACTTAGTATAATGAACCTAAGTTTCCAATCAGTACCAATTTTTTCATCTCGGTAAGACTTAATCACACGCACACGATCACTAGTCAGTGTTTTCTTTTAATCTATTGTTTTTCATACCACTAGTCAAGAAAAGTTGAGTCATATGGAGACTATCCAGTCACATAATCATGACACCAAGTTATACAGCAGTTACATAGAACTAACTTTGCTGAGCTTCCATCATGGGAAATGTACCTGCCTTCGTACCATTTTTAATGGCTTTGGGCTGGAATCAAACCTGATACCTCTCACACTATAAGTGAACTCTCTACCACTAGGCTATCAAGGCAGACCTACCCAATAGTACAATATCTTACCTTGACTTTCGCACCAAATCTGTCAAACTCTCTATCCCCTTCTAGTACTGCTGGTTTGTACGTAGGTATGTTTCCTTTTGTAGTGTTATACAGGAACACTTTTCCAGCCTGTCGGAATCCATAATATGTGCCGTATATCGATCCATCCACAAATGATCCTGGCTCACTTACTGCTATCACCTGCAAGCAAAAACAACATGCAACCAACATAATCTCGAGTTTAGAGAAAATTATCAGAAACTAGAGCTGGCGCCATTCGGGAGACTAATATACCCCCCATCCCTCCAAAAAAGGATGCCTTTTCAGGGATAGACTGTACATGTATAAGTAGCTATTTCAATGGGTTTATATATAAGAAAGAGAATTTTTAATTTTAACAATTAGCGTGCCGAAATATGAGGGATTTTTTTTATTTCATTGTAGCATTCTACATAGGCCAAGATTTGTGCTAGAGAGTAAGAATTTTGCCACTTTTCCCCTGCTCTAACTTAAACCACTGATACAGTATATATTAGGCCAGAGTTCTTTGATTTTTCATTACTCAGACCCTCCTGTCCTATTTTTGTCATTTTCAAAAAAAAAATGGAAATTTAAATTTAATATAATATATTATGTCAAATGTTTTGAGGATAATGATACATTAGACCTGTTATTATTATGTATTTCATTATTTTACTACATGATAAGTTGGTATAGTGATTGTTTAATAGTGTTCTCATTCACTACAGTGTCACATGTATCATTGAAAAAAATAACTGACAAACATTTACTTTTAAATAAAATGTAAATAAATTTATGTACATTTCTAAAAATTCTTTATCAATGATACAGATACATGTGCACGGCTGTTCTTTCAAGATAAATTTGCAGTTAAAACTAACATTGTTGCTTTCAATAATGGACCATCATTGACTACAGTCCACCATCAATAACATGGCAGCTACTTTTGGGAGTTGTTATTTTTTTTCCCTCCTTTAGACTTTTTGCTCAAAAATGTCAGAGTAACAAAAAAAAATTAAAACTCTGGCCTTACATAGATTGATCTACAAGTATAAAATATTTACTTGTTTAGATCTATTTGGATATGGATATCCTATATCAACAGACCATCCTAGTTGACCAAAGCCAGGTAGACCTTGTACTGTCCAGTTTGTTGTAAGATTTGTTCCATAAAAAGCCACCATTCTTCCTATAGACTGTATGTCTCCATCAACATGTGTACAATTCTTACTGCAAAACAAATAAAAAAGCTTCACTTCTAAGTGAACATTATTACAAAATAATGAGATAACAAGGATGATGTAACTGTCACATTACTTTCTTGACTGAGGGCAAAAGATGACTTACATTATAAGAACACACTAACTTCTGCATTTATTTGTTTATTGTTTGTTTGTGTTGGAGCGGGACAGTCAAGTCAAAAGTCAAATTATTTATTGGCATAAACAACAAAGTCCATCGCCTAGTAAAAGATATATACAAATCAAAATTGGCGGTAGGAAAGTATAAGTTATATATACATGTAAGTAAGTGAAAATGACAAATATACATGGTACTTATAAGACAATTATACATATACTAGTATTAACAGTAAGTGCATGGTCATTCAGTTTTTTTATGCCTGATTGGCTTAAAAATAAGACCTCCTACTTTGAAGGGGCAGATAGTTGTGTGATACAAGGAATCCTGATGCTCTTTCTGAATGGACTCCATGGATAAATGCGAGTCTACCTCTGGGTTAACAACCAGTTTATCTCTAGTTTGGTGGGAAACATGGAAAAGCTTTTGGAATTGTTCCTGCATGTCATTATGTACATAAAGTAACGTTGTTGTAGAACTGGTGACCAATTAGTCATTAATGTTCAAAGTCACTAAGACATTGACACCAAATGCATTAGGACCAACCACCTAATCACTGATCAAGTGTTTCTAGAATCAATCAGACATGGTTTGGTCTTCTGACAACAGGCAAAGCAATTTACCACAATTCTAAGTTATTAAGGCTGATGGCTTGGGATATACAGCAAATATGTTTCTATACTGGGAACATATACCCGAATTCCAGTGACAGGGAGTGTGTATTTTACATATTTATGTACTTACAAGTAACATTTTCTGTATTCAGGTTGTGATACGAATAATACATTGTGATCTCCCCATTTACCAAACTGTAGATCATATCCAAACCATGCATCATTCTGAAACAGTATAAAAATAGCAACACAACTCGGAAAATACATATGTTTGGATAACTCCACAATTCCAGAAATCATACAGAAGTTCATTCTTTAAATTGATATCTAGATATCTAAATGATATCAATGGCCAAGTGATTATAAATGCTGATAAGTTATTTCCCTTTCACATCCAAGTTTGACTGTCAAAGTATGAATACCCACAGCATTATTTGTATGTGATGCAGCTATACAGCTATACAGATCTACCTAAGGCAAATGCAATACTAAAAGCAGCACATCATAAGACTGGAAAAGTTCCCACAGAACAGTGACTGTCTCCATGACCAGATAAAACTAACAGGGTTTTTGACATGTATACCTCCCACAAAGGAGCATAACTCTGGCAATAATTATCCAACCTAAAACTCCTGACAATATGCACAACTAGGCTTAGTACCAAGTATTTATGTTAGGTTTCATTGAAATCTGACCAAATGTTAAGAGGAACAAGCTTGGGCAAACGTATATATGACATCTATCCATGCCGACGTCCCGCACAATATAATATAATACCGTACCTGATCTCCACTTATTCCCCACTTCAGTTGACCAACATCCATATACTGATAACCTGAAATAAATGTCCACCGTTAGATCACCATGGTAACAAATTCAACATAGTTATATGTATATGTTTAAATTCAAAGACATTTTAATTACCCAAACTTAATACCAAATATAATGTTATTTATAGTAAATAAACCTAAATATTAAGGCATAGCAGGTAGAAAAATGAATCATTGAAATCTTTGGCCACCTGAGCATTATAGGTCAAGAAATAACAAGAGAACTATACAGTAAGAAGTATTTAACATATTAATTTGTTAGTTACCTGCATTAAGCTTGCTGGCAAACAGACCTACCACAGCCCCTCGTTGCTCTCCACCATTAGGGACAAATGGAGTCCCTATGATTAAATCCGGGTTACCGTCCTCGTCAATATCACCAGACGCCATAGAGTAACCAAGGTTACAATACTGTAACTGAAATATCCACATAACAAACAATATGACCTTGACTGCAAGTTTGGCAATTACAGCATGACCCACAGAGTGTGCTCTATCCACATAACAAACCATATGACCTTGACTTTAAGATCGGCAATTGGAGCATGACACACCGAGTGTGCTCTATCCACATAACAAACAATATGACCTTGATTTTAAGATCGGCAATTGGAGCATGACACAGAGTGTGCTCTATCCACATAACAAACCATATGACCTTGATTTTAAGATCGGCAATTAGAGCATGACACACAGAGTGTGCTTTAACAGTGAAAAGAAATAACATTGTAACTTTTTAAAATAAAAGAAACAAGAATTCATAGTAAGTACATTAAAGTTCCTGTAACAAGACCACTATAATTACTGTGAAATAATGCAGACAATTGCAATTTTAAAGGGCAAGTCTTAAATTTAGAACAAAAATGGTCAATTATCAAGACCAATTCACTACTAAGGCCACCTTTTTATCTAGTCTTAATAGTGGAATGTCACTGTACCTACACTGTTTTCATACAATGCAGTGATCAGAAAAATACAAATAAAATATGGTGATTAATTGTACGAGTGAGCTTTGACAATTGTTTTAAACTTGTATTTGCTCTCAAACTTATCACTTTATAATGTGATGTATCTAATTCTAACACGATCTGCGGATTAATCCATTAAACAAAGAGCTGACAAGAGCATGTTTTATTACCCCCATAAAACATACCTATCAAATTGGCTGTTACTATTTACGCCCCGTACCACGTGACATATTTATGAATGAATGAACGTAAACTTTATCGTAAAAACTTCCAAGAGCGGCCAACAAGGCGAGTTGCACGAGAATCCAGTGTTACAGCTATGACGCATCTATTTTTAGAAACTCCAATATAGTCTCGAAACTAAGTTTCATGAAAACTTCTGATTATCAATTCATTTATATTTTTCATTTCATGAAATAGATACCCTATCTGCTCGTGTAATTAAAATTGTTTCAATGTTTAAAATGTGTTATTTCCTTCAGAAAATTACGAAGGTCGTTTTCATTAACGAGGGAGGTAATTTTACCAGCTCATAAGCCACTCAATTTCAGCGTGGAATTATGTTAAATGTCAAATGGGTCAAAATGGAATGCGCACAGTTAAATAGTGCGGGGGTATTATCGTGTTTAGAATCGAAATAAAAACTCTGTTCTTGTATTTTGTCGGTGAATAAAACACGGGCACTCGTTCGGATGCAGAAAATTAAATCACTCGTGCTACGCACTCGTGATTTAATTTTTCCGCATCCGAACTCCTGACCATGTTTTATTCACCGACAAAATACGCGAACAGATTTTTATTTCTTAAGTAAAGAGTGCACATATATTACCTACCTTTGTACATACAATGGTTATATTTGCTGCCCCATTAGCAACCATACTTTTCTGAGGGATACCAAAGTATATCAACACATATCCCTGTCCAATAGAAAATTACATTTATAATAAAGGATCACATAATAATTTATGTACTATCACTGAGTAATAAAAATAATAATAATAGTGATAACTTTATTTAATTATTGTGGATTACATATTTGACAGTAAAATAAATCTTACAAGAAATATCACTGGATATTATGTATACCCCAATATACTGATTCACACAATTATACTAGTATTGGAGGTCCAAAGTCCAAAATTATAAATGTTCTACGCTAGATCAGGGTTGCCAGCAACTATGACACCAAAAATTCTTGTCACTGACTGGTCCCTGACAAAACAATACTTCTAAAATATTGTTTTCACTGACCATTATCAAGAATTCCCTGACAATTCACTGACCTGAAAAACCCTGTAGATGGTTACCAATGGTTACTGAGAATTAGTCAGTTGAAATTTTGGACAGACTACACAAAACAAAAGATTCAACATAGGTTCTACAATTTCTGACATTTAGCACATGGAAATATTAGTAATTTGTTTAATTTCGCGGAGTTCGCGAGTGGTAGAATTTTGCAAAATTAAGTCACCGCGAAAGTGCTAAACATCAATATGGACATTGCGGGAAACTTTAAAAAGCGAAAATTTGTAGTCGCCAATATGCCGACAATCAGCAAAACGCGAAAGTTAGTATTCTCGAAAGTAAATTTGTTTACAGTATGTGAAATAGCGATTATATTGATAATAGATTGAATAAAACAGTATGAATATATTACATTGTACTGTAAGGGGCTGTCTGACACCCCAACATAAGCAGGGGCTCCAATAGCAATGTCATCTGCTCCATCTAGATTGATATCCATCACAGCAATAGATGCACCAAATCTTGACTGCGCCTGAAATCAAATCATACACTAACACAAGGTACACTTAAATTTTTTCTAAAACGTGAATTAACAAAATATTTTTAGCACATACCAGATTTTCAAACATAATTTTCCAGTATGTGCTTAGGCATTTAAATTGTTTAAAACATTTGAAATGTAAATTATTTAGGCAGGACATACTTTTCCATGAAAATTTGACAACAGTGTTAATTTTCCTCCACATGTGGAGAAGCTGCTGGTTCCTAGTGGAAGGGTAAGTTAGTACTGGTTAGGATATCGTCCAGTAAAACTGGTCCAGGTGAATCTATCACCATATATAACTGGAATAATTGTTGAGAAACAGCATTCAACCTGAATAAAGTGAATAAAAACATACTGTCCCCCAGCCTTTGAGAATTTGACCTTGACCTTTAGATTCCAGCATATCAAGGTCAGGGTCAATGGCAGGTATGCCGTTATCATCCCCTGAAATATATCCAACAATACATTTTTAAAATTCAAACAACATTATCATGATAACAATCATCAAATAGAAATAATTCATAGTTACAGACAAAATCATGCAAATTATCTTAATTTTACATTTAACACTGTCCTAACTTAGGTATTTAACTGAGGCCTAACTTAATCAGGCATTTTAAAAATGCTGTCATAACTTAGGGATTAAACAAGGTCCTAACTTAGACAATATAAACACTGCCCTAAGTTAGGTATATAACACAGTTCTAAAGTAAGCATTAAAAATAGTCCTAACTAAGGCATTAAGCATGTCCTAACTTAGGCATTACACATGGTTCTAACTAAACATTCCACACACTTCAAACATAGGCTTTCATTATGGTACTTACTTAGTCAATAAACACAGTCCTAACTAAGGCATTAAACACGGTCCTAACTAAATCTAACTTGATACAAATGTAGATGTTATATCCAGCAGTAAATCAGTTATATTACCATGTATGATATAAACACGTCCTTCCTGTGGGCTACCAGGACTACCATATCCTGGAGCTGTCACAACTAGGTCAGGTTTTCCATCAAAATTCAGATCCCCAGTAGCATATGATCTGAAAAAAAGACATTTGTTATGTATATGCATGTAAATAATGTTTTCTGTCTTAATGAGGTTCGCAAGGAAGAATTAGTAATTTACCATGTAAACTGTGTTGCCTATATAAATAAGTCTTCATTATTACTATTATTTTCTTTAAATGGGGATTGCATGGGTACTATTTTTCTTCCTTACAAAGTATGTGAGTTAAAAATTCAAACTATCATGACCGATGTATTATAAAATCTATTACATGCTGTGGTTACCGAGCTATGGTCATGACAGTACATACATGTTGTGGTTACCGAGCTATGGTCATGACAGTACATACATGTTGTGGTTACCGAGCTATGGTCATGACAGTACATACATGTTGTGGTTACCGAGCTATGGTCATGACAGTACATACACGTTGTGGTTACCGAGCTATGGTCATGACAGTACATACATGCTGTGGTTACCGAGCTATGGTCATGACAGTACATACATGCTGTGGTTACCGAGCTATGGTCATGACAGTACATACACGTTGTGGTTACCGAGCTACGGTCATGACAGTACATACACGTTGTGGTTACCTAGATACGGTCATGACAGTACATACATGCTGTGGTTACCGAGCTATGGTCATGACAGTACATACACGTTGTGGTTACCTAGATACGGTCATGACAGTACATACATGTTGTGGTTACCGAGCTACGGTCATGACAGTACATACACGTTGTGGTTACCTAGATACGGTCATGACAGTACATACATGCTGTGGTTACCGAGCTATGGTCATGACAGTACATACATGCTGTGGTTACCGAGCTATGGTCATGACAGTACATACACGTTGTGGTTACCGAGCTACGGTCATGACAGTACATACACGTTGTGGTTACCTAGATACGGTCATGACAGTACATACATGCTGTGGTTACCGAGCTATGGTCATGACAGTACATACACGTTGTGGTTACCTAGATACGGTCATGACAGTACATACATGTTGTGGTTACCGAGCTACGGTCATGACAGTACATACACGTTGTGGTTACCTAGATACGGTCATGACAGTACATACATGCTGTGGTTACCGAGCTATGGTCATGACAGTACATACATGCTGTGGTTACCGAGCTATGGTCATGACAGTACATACACGTTGTGGTTACCGAGCTACGGTCATGACAGTACATACACGTTGTGGTTACCTAGATACGGTCATGACAGTACATACATGCTGTGGTTACCGAGCTATGGTCATGACAGTACATACACGTTGTGGTTACCTAGATACGGTCATGACAGTACATACATGTTGTGGTTACCGAGCTACGGTCATGACAGTACATACACGTTGTGGTTACCTAGATACGGTCATGACAGTACATACATGTTGTGGTTACCGAGCTACGGTCATGACAGTACATACACGTTGTGGTTACCGAGCTACAGTCATGACAGTACATACACGTTTTGGTTACCGAGCTACGGTCATGACAGTACATACATGTTGTGGTTACCTAGATACGGTCATGACAGTACATACACGTTGTGGTTATCGAGATACGGTCATGACAGTACATACATGTTGTGGTTACCGAGCTACAGTCATGACAGTACATACATGTTGTGGTTACCTAGATACGGTCATGACAGTACATACACGTTGTGGTTACCTAGATACGGTCATGACAGTACATACATGTTGTGGTTACCGAGCTGCGGTCATGACAGTACATACTAGATTTGGTTACCAAGATACGGTCATGACAGTACATACATGGTGTGGTTACCTAGCTACGATCATGACAGTACGTACTTGCTGTGGTTACCTAGCTACTGTCATGACAGAACGTACATGCATATTCATGTTCATCCAATCTGGAACACAAAAGAACAGCTTTACCCATTCTCTTAAATTTATAATTGAACCAATTTACAACAAGAAAAACATAAATTCAAAGCATCCAATAGCACCACAAAGTCTTTCTGGATGTAGCCCAACAAGTTTACAATAATGTCAAGCACTATACTAACTCTCCTAGCCTTGCATTCTCATTCATCACATACAATATATGATCTGGCTCTTTGACTGCATCACTCTCTAATTTCTTGTTGCTCTCAAATTTCAATGTTGTAGATTTGCTTCTCCTTTTCATCAGTTTTTCCTGATATAAACAATAATTGTTTGCAAAGATTGAAAATGTTGTAGCGATATACCAGAACAATTCATCTTCAGTAACTGTTGTATACGATCATCATTATGAACAAGATGTGATCATGAGACACTTGGAAGAAGTTGGGCCCCATCCTACATAGGAATCAAGAATCCCTGAAAATCATTAATATTAGCAGGCCCGCACAAAGTATTTAAAAATGATGTAGCCAAGTTCACTGACAAGAATTGACACCTGTCATATGATATGCATGAGAAATGCCCACACAATAATCAATCCAGAATTGTAACAGAAAATTGGATATGCCCTTACAATGCCTTCAGACATTTTCCAAGCCTCTGATGGGCAAATCAGGCAGGCTATATTATTTTGTGGTATTTTCCCAATTTTTGGCATCTGGGATTTTATCTTTGAACCTTTTCCCAATTTTTACCTGCAGCTAATATACAGCTGTATGTTATTCTTGGACAAATAAGGGTAACAACATGTTTATTCCTCATACCAAATATAATGGAGATGGTTTAATCCTGATTCCTCGGAGTTCTTTGGTTACTATGACATCATCCCGTGACACGCCATTCATCATCGGTTGTTTAAAGTACCCATTTTTCCCAGGGTCCCTGTATCCAGTGAATTTAGGCTGAGTAGAGTTACAGGACAGGAACAGTGTACTCTTAGGAATATCACAGACTCTAAAAAATAGGGAAAATGTTATCAATAACAGACCAGAATAAATCATGTACAATAATTTTGGTCATGAACTCATACACACCTAAGGTAACAACTGTATCATTGAAAAAAACCCTGAAAAAAAGCAAAATTTATATATATACTAGGGAGGATCATAAAGTATGCGGAAAAATATCATAACTCACAAACCACACCTCCTGATGCTTTGAAATTTTGATAGGACCTCTGACTATATGTATGACAAAACAACTTGTCAAATATCATTGAAATAGTTAAACTGACATGATTTTTACATCAAAACAGGCATGCTATAACAACACACGGGAGCATGCCAGCGTCATTTGATGATTGACGACAAACTTACATCGGGTTTGTTAACACGTTATATTTCATGTTAGCTTTTCATAGTAGCTACTGTCAGCGGTGATGCATTTCAATCATTAGTTAAACACATCTCTGTACCATGATTCGTTGTAGTTTAATTGGTAGGACAAAGTGCAGGGCATGCTGAAGCCCTCACAGGTCACTGAAATATTAATATCTGTGAGGCTGTTTCTTCACCTTTGACACAATGTACTCATGAGTATAAAATACCAAATTGTCCATACCCTGTGCCCTTTTCTATCATTGTGACCGTCTGCTGCCAGATTCTGTTGGTCCAACCTGCCATATCATCAACACCGCCAATGAAGAACTTCTCAAACTGATCTATCAGAAATGGACTCTGTTCAGCATAGCCCCGGAACAGCTGAAATATGAAGGTGATTCTGAATCTGCACAAGAGGTATCAAACATATGATATTTATGTTTAATACATGAAACTTGACTAAGTTTATTTCAAAACCAAACAAGAAGGGTTTAATAATTCATTTTAAACTTGGGAGGAAAATGTCCATATAAATTCTGTTAGGTAATACAAATCTGCAATCACTGAGCAAAATAGAGCTCTTCCAAAGCAATATCAGTACCAGAGCAGTAGCTGAGCAAGTGAGCTAACAACTATGCCCGCTCTACCAGAGCAGTAGCTGACAAAGAGAGCTAACAACTATGCCCGCTCTACCAGAGCAGTAGCTGAGCAAGTGAGCTAACAACTATGCCCACTCTTCCAGAGCAGTAGCTGACCAAGAGAGCAAACAACTATGCCAGCTCTACCAGAGCAATAGCTGAGCAAATAATTACGTTACAAAGCCAACTTACCTCTTTTGATGCAAGTACTTCAGCCAATCTAAAAGAAAGAGATACAATTACATCATAAAAATTGTTGAAGTGTGTCTTGTTTTCATCTGAGTGTTAATTTACTGAAAGTCAATTTTATAATGACAGACTCTGAAACATGAATATTTTATAAAGTACTAGTATAAAATCAAACATAAAACAAGAGATGTTTATAAAACATGAATGCCCCATAGCAGCCCAATAGTTAGAAACGGTAAAAAGGTTATGGCAACTTTGACCTACTGACCTCAAAATCAATAGGCATCAACAGTACTATTGATGGTGGTCTAGTTTCTTGAAATATTGAATAGAAACTGTTTGATCTACCGACTAACCAACCGCTAGACGGACAAACATGTGCAAAGCATATACCCCTCATCAAAGACAGAGGCATAATAAAAGTAATTTGTTAAAATCATTGTAAAGTGTGCGTTTCTAGAGCATTGTAAAATGTGCGTTTCTAGATCATTGTAATATGTGAGTTTATACATGAATAAAATTGTGAGATTCTAGAAACTACTCAATTGTGAGATTTTAGAAAAAATTAAATTGTGAGATTCTGGAATATAATAAATTG
Source organism: Spisula solida (assembly GCA_947247005.1). NCBI lineage: Eukaryota > Metazoa > Mollusca > Bivalvia > Venerida > Mactridae > Spisula > Spisula solida. The sequence continues at coordinate 14,767,467 of OX365948.1, read as the reverse complement.
TGAATGTTCAGATAATAGTAAATGTGAATTTCCAGATAACAGTAAATAATGTGCGACTCTAGATAATTGGAAGGTACTGTATGAGTTTATGCATGCACTTTTTGAGTACATACGAGGGTTGTCCCAGTAAATCGTGTACTTTGCTTATTACACAAAATGTATTCAAATCACTTGTTTCAAATTTTTACTGATGATTAATAAATATGATCTTAGCAGGTATCCAGAATTTCATGAAAATGTGTAATGACATTAATTTTCTTTTTATATTATTAATACACAAGTGCGGCGCACAGTGACGTCAAGGTAAGAAAGTCATTCTGCAGAACATTTTAATTCCATCTTAAAGTAATGTCCATTGTATTCAATATGCATACTGTGGCATTGAAACCTTTTCTGATACACATTTGAAAACCAGTTACAGTCTAATGCACCATAAAAAAGCTGTATAACAGACACAACCAACCCTGATCATGGGAAATACCTGACCCGCACATATGCCTTAAACTGCGAGAATGAAAACCTGTGGTGCATTGGCACAATAGATAAGGTGGATGTACAGCCCGCTGATGACCTAAACATCATTAAATCGTCCTCGTCACTCATCCACATGTTTTCCTAACATATTGATTTATAACTGTCAGTGCAGTATAAGCTATTAAACTATAAATAACGTCATGTTAGACAAAAACTATAAATTGTACTGTTGTTCTACGGATGTTTTCCTCTTATGACGTCGATTCTATATTTAGTGTGGCTATTCAAACATGTGTATTTCTCGCACAAATAATGATTTTCATTTGAAATTTACTGTTAAGATACTAAAAAGACACTCGATAATGCCGACATAAAAATTATGAGCAATGGTTAATTGAAATGACAAGTATATTGAAAATATATTGAGCGAAACACGTTGCGTTTAATGGGTTGCGCCACGTTTGTATACATGGGGTTGGTAAATCAAGGATATTACGCATTATATTCATATATCATATTCGTTTACTTTTCACTCAAAATTCCTATAAAGATTGAATATATAAAGGTATCTACCCAAAATCATGATCATGTGACGCCGCATAAGAAAATTATAAGCAAAGTACACGATTAACTGGGACAACCCTCGTACACGGGTAGAACATAAAATAAACATATAATTATTATGAAGTAAGAAGTATGAAAGGTGATGATAATATAAAGATATTCCTACATTAAATTGAGGAATGCAGGTTAAATGATTTCTTTATACCTTTTTCAGGAATGGAGGTTTTACAATGATATGGTCATACTTAGGTAGAGTATACAGTCAGGGATACGGGGAAATTGATGCATCATCTCTTGAAATGACTTTCAAAGACACAAGCAGGGAAGTACTCGGGTTACCATGGCAACCAAAAATCCTGGGAACAACTTTTAATCAGGTTACTAGACAAGGTCCTAGGTAATCATGGCAACAGTATGAACTGGTCATAAAGTTACTTACAGCCAGTTTACAAGGAAAGGTCCTGGGTTACCATAACAACTATAAACTCTGGGAACAAATGTCATTAAGGTAACTTAAAAAATTCCTAGGTTACCATGACAACCATGCACTCCAGAAATGACCTTCAATCATGTAACTAGGGAAGTTCTTCTATTACCATGGCAACCGTACACTCCAGAAATGACCTTCAATCATGTAACTAGGGAAGTTCTCACATTACCATGGCAACCATACACTCCAGAAATGACCTTCAATCATGTAACTGGGGAAGTTCTTGCATTACCATGGCAACCATACACTCCAGAAATGACCTTCAATCATGTAACTTGGGAAGTTCTTCCATTACCATGGCAACTGTACACTCCAGAAATGACCTTCACTCATGTAACTGGGGAAGTTCTTGCATTACCATGGCAACTGTACACTCCCGAAATGATCTTCACTCATGTAACTGGGGAAGTTCTTGCATTACCATGGCAACTGTACACTCCAGATATGACTTTCAATCATATTACTGGGGGAAGTTCTTGCATTAGCATGGCAACCATACACTCCTGATATGACTTTCAATCATATTACTGGGGGAAGTTCTTGCATTAGCATGGCAACCATTCACTCCTGATATGACTTTCAATCATATTACTGGGGAAGTTCTTGCATTAGCATGGCAACCATACACTCCTGATATGACTTTCAATCATATTACTGGGGGAAGTTCTTGCATTAGCATGGCAACCATACACTCCTGATATGACTTTCAATCATATTACTGGGGAAGTTCTTGCATTAGCATGGCAACCATTCACTCCTGATATGACTTTCAATCATATTACTGGGGAAGTTCTTGCATTACCATGGCAACTGTACACTCCAGATATGTCCTTCAATCATATTACTGGGGGAAGTTCTTGCATTAGCAAGGCAACTGTACCCTCCAGAAATTACTTTCAATCATATTACTGGGGGAAGTTCTTGCATTAGCATGGCAACTGTACCCTCCAGAAATTACTTTCAATCATATTACCTGGGGGAAGTTCTTGCATTAGCATGGCAACCGTCCACTCCAGAAATGACCTTAAATCCTATTACTGGGGAAGTTCTTGCATTAGCATGGCAACCATACACTCCTGATATGACTTTCAATCATATTACTGGGGGAAGTTCTTGCATTAGCATGGCAACCATACACTCCTGATATGACTTTCAATCATATTACTGGGGGAAGTTCTTGCATTAGCATGGCAACCATACACTCCTGATATGACTTTCAATCATATTACTGGGGGAAGTTCTTGCATTAGCATGGCAACCATACACTCCTGATATGACTTTCAATCATATTACTGGGGAAGTTCTTGCATTAGCATGGCAACCATACACTCCTGATATGACTTTCAATCATATTACTGGGGGAAGTTCTTGCATAAGCATGGCAACCATACACTCCTGATATGACTTTCAATCATATTACTGGGGGAAGTTCTTGCATTAGCATGGCAACGGTACACTCCTGATATGACTTTCAATTGTATTACTGAGGGAAGTTCTTGCATTAGCATGGCAAACCGTACACTCCTGATATGACTTTCAATCGTATTACTGGGGGAAGTTCTTGCATTAGCATGGCAGCAGTACACTCAAGAAATGACCTTCAATCATGTTACTAGGGAAGTTCTTGCATTAGCATGGCAACCGTACACTCAAGAAATGACCTTCAATCGTGATAACTGGGAAGTTCTCCCATTACCATGGCAACCATACTCTCCAGAAATTTCTTTCAATCTTCTTACTGTGAATGTTTTAGCATGAAAACCATACACTCTGAGTATCACATTCAATACTGGGGAAGTTCTAGTGTTACCTCCAATGGCATCCATACACTCTTGGAATGTTTTTCAATAATAAACATGTTTTTTGGGTTTTCATGCTTATCATACATACTGAGAATGACTTTCAGTAAGGTTACTGCAGGTATGGGTTTCGGGTTTATTATGGAAACTAAATAAATCAGTACCTTGCAAGAAACAGTGACATTGTACAATCTTTGATTATATTTTGTGGCATCTTCGTGTAATCACCATTATAATAGTTGATATAGATTTGAAATAAATCATCCACTGGAATATACCTGTATACAGCAGGTAACTATGGTTAAATGAAATCGTATAACACAAACAAATAAACCTGATCCTCTTACCTTCTATTAGCATTATTTAACAGTTGCTTCATTGCCTATAGTTAACTTGGGCCAGTGTTTTATTAATTTAGCAAGATAATAAATCTGTACCAGATGTACTAAGTCTATAAAGACTAATTTCAATGACCGGTAAAGTTTGATGTTGATTATTGATGTATTCTGAGCAAGATGTATTTAATATGCATAAAGGTCGCGGACCAGGTTAATTTGTTCTGATAATGTGATCAATGTAACAGGCTTTTGAAATGGACATGTTCTGCATTTTGTGATACCATAGAACGAAATAGTTTCAATGTTTACATGAGGACAAAGCAGAGATAACCACGCCTTGTTGTTTTAAGTCTTTTCACAATGATTAACCCAATATATATACTGACTTACAGTATTATGTGTGTTCAGCACTAGTGAAAACATGTCCTTTTCTGAAGTCCACTAAAAAGTTCTAAAACACCAACATTCCAACAACTACCATTACAACCATCACACTACTAGAGTTATTACAGGGGCACACAATTTACCTTTCCAGGTAGGTTTCGCCGGAACAGCCGAGTATCACATACTCTGGTATATAATGGGCTGTACCATTATAATGATTGTATATCTCATACAAGTCATTCACTGGTATATACCTTCAGAAATATAACATATGTAAAAATAACTTAAACAAGAGATGTTTGTAAAGCAAATCACTTTAATATCATTAATGTTGCATCACTTTACTAGGGAAGTTTTTGTGTACCCATGGCAACCATACACTATGGGAATGACTTTAAATCCAGTTACTGGGTAATTTCTTGGTTATCAATCATTCACTGGCATATACAATCAGAAATATAACATAGGTAGAATAACTTAAATGAGTGATAAATGTAAAACATGGCAGCCACATATCATTAATGTAAAAGGTCATGATCATCTACTGAAGATGACCAACTGCTCTATGAAGTTAGAAGAGTCACATGCAGACCTTGACCACAAAATCATTTGATGAACAACCACTCTACGAAGTTTGAATAACCAAGGCTCAATCATTTTTGACTTGTGAAACTGTTATTTCCAATTACCTTAAGCCAGAGTTCTTTGATTTTTCATTACTCAGACCCTCCTGCCCCATTTTTGTCATTTTCCAAAAAACAACACCAAAATTGCATTTAATGTTTTGATGGTAATGTACTGCCTTGTTTTATTATTTCATTATTTTGTTAATAATAAGCTGGTATTATATGTGTTTCAGTGCAGTGTACTTGTCTTAATTAAGACAAAGTTTTTATCTTTATTTTTTCCTTCCTCCTGCCGAAATTTCACTCACCAAAGTCTGAGCAACATAAAATTAACAAGTAATTAAGAATTGCAAGCAATACAGAAGTCCCCTACCGGTTTTAAGCCATTTTCAATGTTTCTGTTGCCATAGCAACCACAATTTTTGTCAGAATCAAAATATTTTTAGACGTGCATGATCCCTTTATTGCCCCCTATCCACTTATCAAGTTTCATAAACTTAGCTTAAAAACTGTTTGAGTTATGGCAGGATCCAGATTTCGGCATATTTTCACTCTTTCTGTCACCATAGCAACCACAATTTTTGTCAGAATAAAAATATTTTTAGACGTGCATGATCCCCTTATTGCCCCCTATCCACTTATCAAGTTTCATAAACCTAGCTTAAAAACTGTTTGAGTTATGGCAGGATCCAGATTTCAGCATATTTTCACTCTTTCTGTCACCATAGCAACCACAATTTTTGTCAGAATAAAAATATTTTGAGACGTGCATAATCCCCTTATTGCCACCTATCCACCTACCAAGTTTCATAAACCTAGCTTGGAAACTGTTTGAGTTATGTCAGGATCCAGTTTTTTTGACGGACGGGCGGGCGAACTTGGCTGGCTGGCTGGCTGGCTGGCTGGCTGGCTGGCTGGCTGGCTGGCTGGCTGGCTGGCTGGCTGGCTGGCTGGCTGGCTGGCTGGCTGGCTGGCTGGCTGGCTGGCTGGCTGGCTGGGGACTAAAAAGCTCTGGTCTTATACAAAGAGAAATAGTAGGGACGTTTTGCAGTTTCAATATTATCACAGAATGTCAGAATAATTACAGAAATACGTACCATCCTTGTTCTGAGGGAATGTAGCTGGTATCAAATGCATAATCTGTTAAAACATCACCACCTGGAATGTATACTTCATAACATCAACAGAAAGCTGATCAGACAATATTTCTAAAAATAGACCGAATCACTTGACACTGAATAAAATGCAGAATTTTACTTTCATCAATTTTTCGTATATATCTGTACCCGGATGAAGATAATTGTATAGCCAAAATACTGGTCATTAATAAAGGAATTAACATGATTCATCGTGTCTGAGTGTATTACCTACCTTACTCTGTTTTAGCAATAGCTCATAAAGGCAAACCCAGCTGTATGTATGGTTATGAAGGAACCATTAAAATATATTCTTAGGGTATGTATAGGATAGAACATGAGTAGCAGTTGTGTATTTCAAGATATACATCCAAATCTATAATTCAACTACAAAAATAATCATGTAAATTTCGGCATGGGTCTAAGACAATGTTTATGTTTATTTGGGTTAAACACCATTATGTATGGCATCTGACTACCTAACCAGTTAACCTGGACAACCAGTTAACCTGTACTGTATCTAACCAGTTAACCTGGACAACCAGTTAACCTGTACTGTATCTAACCAGTTAACCTGGACTGTACCTAACCAGTTTACAAGGACTGTATCTAACCAGTTTACCTGGACTGTATCTAACCAGTTTACAAGAACTGTATCTAACAAGTTTACCTGGACTGTATCTAACCAGTTTACAAGGACTGTATCTAACAAGTTTACAAGAACTGTATCTAACAAGTTTACCTGGACTGTATCTAACCAGTTTACAAGGACTGTATCTAATCAGTTTACCTGGACTGTATCTAACTAGTTTACAAGGACTGTATCTAACCAGTTTACCTGGACTGTACCTAACCAGTTTATCTGGACTGTATCTAACCAGTTTACCTGGACTGTATCTAATCAGTTTAACTGGACTGTATCTAACCAGTTTACCTGGACTGTATCCAACCAGTTTACCTGGACTGTATCTAACCAGTTTACCTGGACTGTATCTAACCAGTTTACCTGGACTGTATCCAACCAGTTTACCTGGACTGTATCTAACCAGTTTACATGGACTGTATCTAACCAGTTTACATGGACTGTATCTAACCAGTTTACCTGGACTGTATCTAACCAGTTTACCTGGACTGTATCTAACCAGTTTACATGGACTGTATCTAACCAGTTTACCTGGACTGTATCTAACCAGTACTAAATTACCCTTCAACAACCAGTAACTTATCCACGGGCACATGTGGAGGGAAATGGAAATTTACTTAATGTCAAATTTTCATGGAAGGGTATGACAGGGAATTAAACCCAGGTTACAAATTTAGCGCACTAACTACTAAACCACAGTCATAGCTGGGTCTAACATAAGGATCCTCTATTGGGTTAAGTAGTTTAATAAATGAAAACTACATTAACTCATTCATCCTATTGATGGTTACCAATTGTAATCCAACTTTTTTCATTGGATAGATAATAAAATAATAACTCACCAAAATCACCTACAGGATGAGCATTACTGAAAACACCATAAAAATTGGCCTGTAATGTAAGAATGACAAGAGATGTTTGTAAAACACGTATTCCCCAATGGCAGCCCAATAGTCAGAAATGGTGAATGTCAGTGACCTTGACCTTTGACCTACTGACCTCAATATCAATAGGGGTCATCTACAGTTGCTGACCAACCTCCATGTAAAGTTTGAAGATCCTAGGTCAAAGCGTGCTTGAGTTATTGAACGGAAACCATCTAAATAGTCAGAAATTGTAAAGGTCACAATGACATTGACCTTTGACCTTCTGACCTCAAAAACAATAGGGGTCATCTACTGTTGCTGACCAACCTCCATGTTTGAAGATCCTAGGTCAAAGCGTTCCTGAGTAATAGAACGGAAACTATTTTATACGACAGACAGACATGTGCAAAGCAATATACCCCCTCATCAAAGATGGGGAGCATAAATATACAAATACAAAATGTGAAAGTGAATCTCATTTATAATATAAATTTAACATAGCAATGACAGTATGATAGGCCTTATTTATTTATAGTGGAAATTAAAGCGTTTTCTCATATATTTCAGTTGAAGAAACAAGAATTTGGTTTGGCACAAAAACTTATGTCTCCCAGACTTTTATTTATCAAAGGGCCTTAACTCACATTTCTCTTCAACCAAGCTAAATTTCCTGACAACATGCACAAATAGGCTCGGTACCAACTATTCATGTGAAGTTTCATCGGACAATGGTTAGAAATAAGGAGGAGAACAATAGCTGACTTTGTGACACGCAGACATCCAGCACAAGAAAACATATAGGAGACATAATTATGTAAGCTCTCATGAACTACGGTATAATACTGATCCATCGAGCTTGTACGCTTATATCTGGATTATTTGGATTATTTTTATGTACTGTAACAGTGTAATGATAAAGTACTAGGGGTACTGGTATCTAAAATGTGTACAGTGAAACGTTGATGCCTTTAACAGCCTTTGAACCAGGAAAATAGCTGGAACCATCTACCTGTTTGCGGCATCTACAGTGTACTAGTACAGTTTCATTTTGTGAGGACAGAAGAACCTGTATTAGGTTTCTTGGGTTATTGAGGTATGGAGGAGGTTCTTTTATAATTATGATTATATAGCTATGTATAGATTCAATAATTGGTTATATAGATCTGTATGGATTCAATAATTGGTTATATAGCTCTGCATGGATTCAATAATTGGTTATATAACTCTGCATGGATTCAATAATTGGTAATATAGCTCTGTATAGATTTAATAATTGGCTATCTACAAGAAATTGCTCATTTGTTACAAGCATATGTGACAATCAAAAACAGAACAAAAAAATAATAATACATGTACATACATTAGCCATAGACTGAAGAAATCCTTGCTCTATACCTAGACTGTGCCACAATATATCTGCTACTTGATGAGACACAATACCAAATGTAAACACAACCAATTTCTCTGTGGCCTGAAAAATATACCAAATTTAAACACAACCATTTTCTCTGTGGCCTGAAAAATATACCAAATGTAAACACAACCATTTTCTCTGTGGCCTGATAAATATAGACACACACAGAGGAATTATAAGGCTGACTTTCAAAAAGTCTGTGTTTAGAGTTACCTGGCTCATGCACACAACTAGCTTTAGATCTATAAGCTTTAAGAATGACAGCAGCTGCTCAATTGAAATAAGAACAGTTCACCAAAAGAGTGCTTCACTATTCTCAGTGCCATACATGGATAGCATAATTAAAGCAATTAATATAAATATTGAAAACTAAATGCTTAATAGCTGCAGCATTACCTTCTTCAGTGTATGGGTTGGGGCTTCTCTTCAGTGTATGGGTTGGGGCTTCTAAGTCGAAAAGGGCAGATAATTTAGATAAACTGCTTGATAAGAGTTCCCTACTCCATTGTAGAGATTGGGGTGATGATAGTAACAAGTACATGTATACATAGTATTAATACAAAATGTCAATGGACTTTGAAGATATTTGAGGTGATACCTAAATTTCAACATAATCATTACAACTTTGCTTACGCCAATGCTAGGGTGAATAGTGGAGCTAAGAATAATCATGTTAACTTTCTGAAAACACAAGTACATGTACCAGAGTGGGTATAACTCAATGTGTTAAAGAGGTATATAAAAATAACAACAGTATTACATACCTCGTCCCATGGTTTGGGATATTTATCATTGATGTAATTCACTGTAGCATTCAGGAATGGTGCCCAGTGTGTGTCTTCAGATACATCATGATAATCACCTATACATAAAACATTTCCAGTTAAATATTAGATCTATTCAAGAAAAAGCTTCACAGGATGGAAAGATGGTAATCAAGTATACTCTAGTAGTTACCTCATTTAGGGGTCAAGCTGACTGTCAAAAACCAACTAAAATTATTTTGGTGATCCCCATTATTTTACATTTCTTTAGAGATTTCCTTTGACAGTCTTTTCACAAGATGATATGCATGTAAAGTTGTTTTAAGTCCATTTCAAACTTTTAAAATCGCCCAATATCTTTATTACAAATGAGTGCTTGAAAAACGGTGAACTACAATCATACATCATACATGTTCCTATTTAAAGAAAGCACATCAAGAATATTGTTTAAGGTTACATTGACCTGTGTTGGCAACTCTCTTAATCTAGAACTTTCACAGACGGATATATATTCTTTGCTTTAAACCCTAAAACTTGATTTGTGTTAATATGATTATGATGGGAAGGAGTACAAATTAAATTGAAGGCACAGCAATCATGAGATGGATTCAGAATGTTCCACTCACCATTAGCACATATCTTGCTGTAGTAGGCATCTGGGTAAGGACTTCCAGCCATCAAGGCATCTTTATGAGTCTGTATAAGCTGAAATAATAAACACATATGCACGGTCACGGTACAACAACATGGGTATTAAAACTAACACTAAAAACTTATACATGTAGATAGTTATGCAATCAAAATATCCATCAAGTAAGGATGCAATGAAAATCATTATTGAAATGTAAGACATTTTTTCGCCATATATTAAAACATAGAAGAGATAGTCATACCTTCTAAACAAAGTAGAAAGATAAAAATGAACACTTCCATCAACTATGATCATAAGCTCTTACATGCATAGCTTAAGACTTGTCATATGGTAAAAACAATAGCAGAATATATTCTAAAACACATTCAGTCCTATACTTATATAATTATTGTAGAATTATTTGTTACTTGTTAATATCTTTCTCTTGAATGTGTTTTGGTATTTCAGATAGTTTAATTCATAATTGTACTGTTTATACATACAAAGCATATGTATTGTTCATACTACAATTAGAAGTATGTTAATATTCATGTTGGCATATTTACATCAACTGAGTTATAATATAAACTTGAAACTACAGTTCATTTTTGATCCAATATATCTCCTCACTTTACCTTGCCATAGTCAACAGAGCTTCCAGAGTCATCTTTGAAGAAAGCCTTTGCCCTGTGGCCTGAAAATTAGAAACAAGTCTGATTATGATTGCCACCACAACTGTGAGTTATAGAACATGCATGAATACAGCAAGTTTTCATAGGGGATGGGGCGGGCTGACCAGCTACTTGTCTTAACATACATTTTATCTGCAAAAACCCAGAGATGGTCTCGCGTGTATCTGGGCAATTGACCAGGCACATTAAAGAACCAAGGAGTCAATTCAAAAAGAGCTAAGGCAGCATGTGCTGATTTCTTGTAACACACAAACTTTCTGTCTCTTTCCTTGAGGCAAATCAAGCAGGGATTAAACTGAATGGGTAGGCACTCTGAATACTAGAATAACATACATTAGCCAAATTAGGCAGGGATAAAAACTCAATAACCACACACTAAGACTGTGGAACTTATAAAAAATCTGCAAAACCATTACAGTATTGTATTCATAATGTGTTGTTCTTAAGGACAGAGGATATTGATTTAAAAGGTATTCTAAACGCTTTAATTAAAGCCAGATAGGAGCATCAATATAAGCTTTGTGTATCTGCACGAAGACGGTCAGCAATTGTTAGCAAATGAATAGCTGGAGATGTGATACGATGTATATGGCTGCCTGTCACTCTTTATTTTTAGAAAGTGTGTGTACCATGGGGAAAATAAAGGACTAAATCAAGGTAGCGTTTCCCTTCATACGAGATATGAGGCTAATATAAAGGTAACTAACTTGAGAACCCCTGAACATTATCAAGTTTCCTTTCAAATGATCTTACATTTTCTGAGTTAATGACACTAGGTGGTAAGCTATCCCAGATATCAACACAGCAATGTGTAAATGAGAATTAACGTAAGTTCAAAAGTGCGCAATTTTTATACAGTTTGAGATTGTGCCACCTTGTGGTATCATTTGTTTTCTTAGTGAACATTATCTTCTGCATTATAGTAAATTGTTGTACTTTTCAGTAAGGATCTTGAAGCATTTGATCATATCATCCTGCGTTCTACAGTAGATTAAAGTAGAGAGTCTTAACGATTTGAGTCTGCTCTTATACAACATCTCAGATAAACCCAGTAATAATTTTGTTGATATAAATATTCTAAGGATCTACGAATCAATCCAAGCATCATATTCGCCTTGTTGATCTTTTCGGTCATGAGTTTCTTCAAAGTACACTTTATTGTCAATGATGACGTCAATGTCCTTCTCTGATGTAGTGTTTTTCATTGTAAGGGAAATCCTCAACTACTGATTTGGTTTGACATTCTGACTTAGATATGAAAGGGAAAGTAGGGTAGGGGCTAAGGGACTTGAAATCAATCGGGGCATTTGATAAAAGATGTTCACCACATTTGATGAAAAGGCGAAAGTCTATACAGATTTGAACCTTGTGTCTATACAGATTTTAACTGCTGAAAATCGTCAGATACGTTCCGATTTATGTTCAGTCTTTCGATGTCTATTTTATCTTAGATATAGATTTCAGTCGTTCTGCCAATGGAGACATGTGTCTATACAGATTTGAACGCATTTGCTTTTACGGGTATCTATACACTTAAAATGGTATCTTACAGATTTGAATTGTGCTCGATTCTTGCTATACATATTTGAATACATTCTAAGCGTATAGGCTCATGAATAAACTTGACGTCTGTATAGATTTGGTGTCTATTCAGATTTGTATAGTTCTACACAGCAATTGATTCTAGAGTCTATATAGATTTAAATAATGTTGCTTCACAACAAATATACTGGTTGTCTATGCCGGTAGCGCTCTTTCTACACTGCCCTCCAAAAGTTCCTTCACACTTCTCAAATTATAAGATTTACTTCAATTGGCTAACACCTATATAAAATTTACCAATTTTCTTGCAGTTGCATGATCACATAGTATCAACCAAATAAGAATAAGATGAAAATCAATCATTTCCAAAGGTTTTGAATGAAAATCATGAGGAAACTGTATTATCCATAAACCCATGAAAATTCAAAGTTCCGACACCAAAGTGATTAAGCAATAAATAGTTGTTCGATCATCAACTGGATTAAGTTTGTGTCACTACACAACTTTGTATTGTCATTACCAGTTGTCAGCATCTTCAAAACTATTATTCCTTAATGTTTCATGGAAATTAGTTTCCTTGGTCTGTAAGCTTCCAGAATTCTGACGCTTAAGCAGAGACTCTTTGTCAACCACAAAGTTTGCATCATATTTAAGTCTGATAACTGTGGGTACCCATCTTACACCATAAGGATAGGTTTCTGTTACATTTCCTTCAACATGTTTGAATACATTGGATAAGTTTACATTTCTAAGATTATATACAGCATTAGTGCATCCGCATGTAGAATTTTCCAATGTTGTTTGGTATCCGTGTCAGAGAAAAGATATTGATAGCCTAGAAAGACTTCAGATGAGGGCGACGAGACTCATACCAAGCTTGAGACATCTATCATACTGTATTACAGCGAACGTCTCAAAGCACTAAAGTTGCCATCCTTGTTACAAAGGCGTAAAAGAGGCGTTAATTCAAACCTTTAAAATAGTGAAAGGACTGGATGATTATGATTTTAACAAATTCTTTACATACTCGTCATCAACGAGAGGTCACCATTTGAAATTGGATGTACCAAGTTCTAGAACTACTTTACGTCAGAACCAGTTTTCTAGGAGAGTCATTGATATGTGGAATGCGTTACCACTGAATGTTATAGATGCAAAGGATGTGAATGGTTTTAAAATACGGTTGGACTGTCACTGGCAAGGTGATATACCTTATCAGTTATAAACTATATTAAAGAGTCAATCATGGGATGACTGTTCGAGTGTCATATATATCAAACTGTGACCAATACCTATATTCGGATGTAATTGTGACTAACCATACAAGTTTGTGCTACATCAAGTCTACAAGAAGGGGGACTTGAAAAGGACACTGTCCTTACTACAGAGCCCAAGATCATCCTACAGGTATCCTACAGGTATGTTGGCTCGATGACATGGTACCAATCCCAAAACCCTTTAACCCCAGTGAGGTGGGCTGATGTCATTACTCAGACTCTTGAACAGGGCTCGACACTAACACTGGTCCATTGGTCCGAGACCAGTGGAAATCCAGAAGGACCAGTGAAAATTCTAGAGGACCAGTCACTGTCCTATTTACAAATTTGGCGCTTTTGCCCTGTCGGACCAGTGGCCAAAATAGTTAGTGTCTAGGCCTACCCTTGAAATGTCTATGTGATTATTGCAAATCCAAATGTCTGGAACTTAAATAACAATACCAGTGTCCCTGAATGACATGCAACCCAAAACACCACATTCCCTCCATGAAATTATTTTTTGGCAAAGATCCTTGATTTCCGGGTACACAACTATTAAAATAACATAATCATGCATTTAATTCAAGAACTGGAGAATGTCACTTACTTATTTCTATATGAGTGACTACTCCACATCCACTGCACAAATTTAGGAGACATGACAAGGCCAAAAAATGCAATAAAACCACCGTTAAATTTGCAGGAAGTTTTCTATGTACAGTCGACATTTTGAAACTAATCACGTGACAAATGTTTTGATCATGTGATTTTTGGTGCGTCTGATATTTTTGACTCGGGCAAATAATCTTGGTAAATAAAAAGGTATGGTCAATAGGAATATATTTTAATCAATCTACACTGTTCATCTCTGTCATAGCTAACCATTACTCCAACTTTACAGGTATACTCACTGGAAAACTTGTGCTCAGGTTAAATAGCGGCTATTCACTCCAAAATTCAGAAATCTCATAAACTTGGGATGATTCATCAGTCACTGGTTCATCTGTTCATTGGACATGTAGGAACCTGGAGCCCGTTGCCTAACCAAACCGTTACCCAGCTCTTGGTAGCGCTATGCTTGGAAACGGCTTGCTTCAAAAAAGCGCTTTGTAGCGGAAAAATTATATGCTACCATCAAGGACCATCTATTCGTCCCAGGCTACCATCGAGCGCTAGCCGATAGCAGACCGTTTCGTAGCAAAGCACTATCGAGCGCTACCTTTCTTGTGCAACTGACTGCTTCAGTAGCGCTCAGTAGCGCTTGCCTAGCAAAGTGTAAAGAAACGGTATGCGATTTGCGAGGATTGCTCGCTCGTAGCGTATCATTGCATAGACGTAGGAAAGCGCTCGGTAGCGCCTCTTGGAAGCGGCTTGGTTAGGCAACGGGCTCCTGAAGCCTAACCAAACCATTACCGAGTGCTTGATAGGGCTATGCTAGGTGATGGCTTGCTTCTGTCACAGTCTGAGCCTGTTCATAGTGTGAGAGGGAGTGTGTAGGCAGCCGGCTAGCTGTCCAAGTTGGTAGAGCATTCCCCCCTGTAAGCGAATGATCCTGGGTTCGAGTCCCCATCTGGTTGCACAATTTTCTCACCCTGTGACACTTGAAAAAAGCAGACCGTTGCACAGCAAAGCATTACGGAGCGCTACCTAAGCAGTTCATTGCGTAAGAAAGCACTCGGTAGCGCTTGCCTAGCAAAGTGCTGAGAAACGGTATGCTATTGGTGAAGACTGCTCACAGGTAGCCTGTCTTTGCATAGGCATAGTAAAATGCCTAAAAAGCGCTCGGTAGCGCCTTAGTTAGGCGATGGGCTCCAGGACATGGGCATGAAATTATGTAATCTCAAATGACAAGGGGTGCCTTCAATCGCCAACAATCAGTGTATGCTACTTACCACTTGGTTCATGTGATACCACATGATATTGGGCTCATCTAGCTGCCATTAGACAGGCTTGATGTCTCCTAGTGGCTGCTTTTTAATTTGTGACTGTCCAGCCCCGCCTACAGTGTTCACTGTGTGTGGTGGATTGGTTCAACTAAGCTGCCATATAATATTGATAAACTGTTAGCTTACTTTAAAAAATGTCATATCAAAGCTTTATTACACTACTAAAAGTGTATAATCATAAATTATTGCTTTACTACACTGCGACGTCAAAAATGTTATAAAACATATTAATAATGCTATTGTTTAAACATTGAATGTATACATCTATGTTAGTTTATGTTTTTGTTTTTCAGTTTCTGTCAATGATGTTCTACTTGACATTGTTTGTGTTAGGAGTATGGAGTGTATCTGCATCAGGTATATTAATTTTTTTAGCTTCTAGGTGCTTCAGCCAAGACTTCCTGGCCCAAGTGGCAACTGCCTTTAAAACTGGAATCCCCATCTCACTCTGACAATATCTAGGGCATGGAGAGCTTTGCAGTTTGCAAAGTTGTGCCTCTTCGATATCAATAATATATAATATGTATGAGTCTAATATAAGGTTGTGAGTAGTACTTACGACCTTCTAATTCTAAGCCAGCGATAATATGTCCCTTACAGCGACAGCTCTTGTTTACCATTAAAATAGATTTAAAGGTACTTGATTGATAAATAGCGTAATGTCAATTGTATATTGTTTTCAATATTTCAGTGTTTCCACATCTTGATCATATTCGTCCATCTGCATCATTGAGAGACCAAGGAGAAGCAGCTCATGATTTGATAGCACGAGTTCTTGGTGCAGAGAAGTCACAGAGTTTTCATGTTGTCATCCTGGAAAACTTGGATCCAGACTTCAAAGATACTATCAATGTAAGTTTATAATGTTAATACAGGATGTAGGATCCTCATCTGTATTTCTATGCATCTTCTGAGTCAAAGTACTGTTTATATAGATAGATAGTTTATTTCAAATTTCAGTAAGCCATAGGCCCATGTGAACATACAAATAACACAATACAATTTTCATGTGACAGTAGCAAGTGGCAAAGGTAGTTATGCAGTCGGTTTAAATAATGATGTATGTATTATAAACAAGAAAAACAAGAAAAACAAGAAAAACAAAAACAAAGTGTCAACATAGAAAAAGTGGACAGGACAGTTTCTGGCGGAGAAGGTGTATATTATATTGGTAGTACTACATACATCATGAAACTGTGACAAATCTATCATTTATCAATCATTTTAAGCTAAACAGTAAACGAACAGAGAACATACAAACAACCAAAAACAACAAACACATATATTTACACTTATAAATCAAGTTATACACCACGTATACAAATATATAAAAGTGTTGATGTATAGTAGTTTTAAAGCATAACAGATTATATTGTCTGACCCCGTGTCTCCCTTATCATGCCTTAAACTGACTGGTTAAATCTAAATGAAGAATATTTACCTGTCAGTAGAAACAGTATATGGAGACATGAATTTTGAGCCTTTTTCAGTCTCTGTTCATTTGTCATTGAGTCACATTCAGTGCTGTTTCTTTCCTTTTTAGTATTTCCCACCCAATTTAAAGCATTTCTGTTTTTGATCCGGTTGGAACCCCAGCCAGGGGATATAATAAATAACCATAATCTCCTTCGTCAGTGTTTGTTTCGTTACAACATGCTGTTTATATTATACAACAGTTGTAGAGTTTCTAAGTGATACTACCTTGGTTCATAAGCATAGAAGTAGAGAACCACAGATACTATCTATCTATATATTTATACTGCCTTACCGCTCTTTTCGACTACTATTGGCAGGTGTGTCTGTCAAGGACAGACATGAAATCAATGCAGAGAAAGAGGTGTGATACAAGAAATCCTGGTGCGTTACCCTAGCTCATTCCAATTAGACTCCTTGGTTCTTCAACATGCCTGGTGTACAGCACCGATACACGCGAGACTGCCTCTAGGTTTCCAACCAGTTCATCTCTAGTTGGGTGGCAAACACTGAGAAGAGTTTTAGAAATAACCAAGTGCCCCGGCCAATGTTCAAACCAGGGACCTCACAATCAGTAGTCAAGCGCGTTTCCACTCAACCACTGTGCCACTCACTATTAAACAAAAAAGTTGATGTTACTCACAAGTTAACAGTGTTCACTATGTATTTTAATGTCCTATGTGGCTTATCAACTAACCATATCAGGCAAGACCCCAACATGGGCTCAAACATGTGATCTCCAAATATCATATCAGATGCTTTAGAAATGGGACCTAAGGTATAGGATTTGATCATTATAACTAGTAAATAATGAGGGACAAAAAAGTGTGTAATTTGCATGTATTATTTTACAGTTGATATCTGATGGCAAGAATGTGACGATATCAGCGACATCAGGAGTTGCGGCCGCTCTCGGATTCTACCATTATTTGAAGACATACTGTGGTTGTCAGTACACATGGGCAGGGGAACAACTGAACCTGCCATCACCCTTCCCCGTCATACCCAAACCTGGGCTTACCATACAAACAAATGATAGGTTGGTTTAATCATAGATTTCTAACCATTTGTTATTGTTGATACAAGTATTCAATATCAACTGTTACAAATATTGGACTTGATTTTAAGATGTTGATATTAAAGCTACCTTGATGTTTCTAGAAACAATAACTGTTGTTGATTACTGGCCTGTAGTCTAGCAGATAGTTTTTACTAATTTCGATGGTGAAACAAGTTCTTACAACTTACATCAATCCCTCTCGACCCCTCATTCCTGATGGTATCCATCGAAACAAGGATATTAGAGAGAGATAGATGTTAGCTTTCCCTTTTTTGCCAAACATCTAGCAGGGGAATTACTGGTACCATTTTTATAATAATACTGTCTTTGGTATAACGTGATCTGAGATCAAACCCAGGACCTCCTCTCTACCGCCAGGCTATCAAACCACCTGTGTTACTGGTATAGCTTACTTGATTGTTGCTCAGCATATTCAACTGTTTAGTCCAGGAACAGGCAGATTAGTCTGGCTACTTACTATGTTGGTTCGACATTAAAACCAACTTAAAAATATATTAGCTGCTGTATTTGAATGTTATTGTAATTCATTGTCAGGTTTCGATATTACCAGAATGTATGTACAGTAAGTTACAGTTCTGTGTGGTGGGGTTGGGATAGATGGGAACGTCATATTGATTGGATGGCTATGAATGGTATCAATCTACCACTGGCATTTACTGGACAAGAGGCTATATTCCAACGTGTATGTATACTTTATATAACCATGTCTTATTTAGTCACATTTCACAAATCATATAAATCTATATAGGCAGATATCTGCTGTCCAATTCTGACATGTTTGAAAATCACCAACTCACCCAAACTGTTTCTTTTCCATATGCCAAATATAGCTTTGAAGAAAAACAAATCATGGATTGCTGCTATGCTAGATATAGCATGTAAAAACCACTTATTAAGTACTGGTATGTATTGCTAACATGCCAAATATAGCATGTAAGGTCAACAAATCATACTGAAATTATTTTTGGCATGCTATTTAGGTACTCTTATTTTGTTGTTTTGGCACATTTTAAAGGTGCCAATATGCTGGAACATGTTCACAGAATACATCTTACATATGCATCAGTTCTTTCATGCCTATTTTCTCACTTTTAATCCTGGTACTGAAATCATAATAACCTTAGTTTCCAGTTGCAGTGTTTTCACTGGAATTTGAAAAATTGGAAATCATAAGAAGTAATATAAAACAATAAATTATATGTTACAGACAAATTATGGGTATACAAATGTATATAGAGGATCTTGCATTTGAGCTCATGACATTAGAGTTTTACAAGTGGACAAAATGATATCACACAAGGCTTAATTTACTGAATGTCATATTGTTTTTGTCCACAAGTTTTATAAAACTTGTATGTTATGAGCACGAATGTAAGATTCTATTGATCACATAACCTAAGAGACCGCTCATTATCATTCAAAATGAGGATGTATGCTGCATAAATTTAGCAGTACAGTGAGTGCCATGTCTTGACAACATTTGAATTATCCTGACGTCATGGACTGATCAAGACATTGATTTGCTAACATCATTTCAGGCTTATTTAAATATTTATTGTGCACCCGTGGAGTGCCGAATGATATTTCTTGCACAGCTTTATGGCACTGCTAGGCCGCAGTTTATGGGATAAATATGAAATAAGAAGTCTCCAGAATGGAGGCAAGATTTAGTACTCCGGATAAAGTACCCAGCCAGATCTCTTCTTCCATGAATGTTACATTTTGAGATTTTGTTGTAGTTTATTGAGGTTTGATACATGTATATATTCAGGTTTGTTGTAGTTTATTGAGGTTTGATACATGTATATTATCAGGTATATAGAAACATGGGGTTCACAGATAAACAGTTACAGGCACATTTTGGTGGACCAGCTTTCCTGGCATGGTATGTACACTGTCACTCTATGTAATTATTAATAGATGGCTGGGTCTTAAAGTGGGTTGTAGTCAGTACTGTAATGTTTGCTGCGTAATAACAGTAAAATCTTATATAAAATCTTTTTCATGAAGGACTTAGTTTATTTCACAGATTTTTTGCTCAAAAATATTACCTCAGTACCACAAATTGTTACAGACAGGTGTATAAATGATTTTATTGCAAGCAGTGGGATATAGTACACGTTTATTTCAGGTCTAGAATGGGTAACATGCATGGCTGGGGTGGTCCCTTACCTCAATCATGGATAGATGGTCAACTTACCTTACAACATAAGATTCTAGCTAGAATGAGACAGCTAGGTATGATCCCTGTCTTACCGGGATTTGCTGGACATGTTCCTATGGCAATAACAAAGTAAGTTAATGTTACAAAAACAACTTCATCAACACACACCATACACTATTCTGGTAAGAGATTAGCTTTTAGGTACAAATATCAAGAATGATCTCAGTTAACAGTGTGTTTAAATGATGATGCTATTTCCAAAATGATGTAGTTTTGTAGTAACATGTCATGATTCTATTCAATTGTATTGTACTCAGGGGTTCCAATAGCTTCTGAATATGAAAGGTCATTTTGATACTTTTGACTAAATTTTACTAATTTATTGGCAAAATACCCATGATTTTAAGAGAAAATGACCCTTCAAACCAAAGTTTGAGGGAAAAATGTGGCTTTTTGAAAATTTCAAGGGTCAAAACTTCTACTCCGGAGTCAAATGGAACCCCTGTACTACATATTTCGATGTTTTTTGAACTTGTCAAATTCTCTGAGCAGACTCTGTATGTGTTTCTGCTTATTTTCAGATTATATGCAAATGTAACTGTCAGTCGTCTTAGTGACTGGGGACATTTTAACCAAACTTACTGCTGGTGAGTGGCTTCTTGAATCCTTTGAATAAACCATACACCCATACTATTGATATAAAAGAACAGCTAGAATGTGTTGATATAAAAGAACAGCTAGAATGTGAACAATTCAGATCACATTCAGCTTCTTGGAACACATATCCTGAATTACCTCCCTTGATTATGTGCCTTGTTAAATCCATTACCAGTACTGGATTGGCTCCCCTGCATACTTATTACTTGAAAATAATAAGTGATAGATATCGTACAGTGGCTTTCATTGATAGAGTGAAGAATTTATTTAACATAAAACACTGTTTCCTGGGAATCCACTGATAGTTACGATCGTAACCGAACGTACCCCATATTCAAGTTGGATATTCTTTACTTATCTCAAACACTCAAAATGTTATGTTTGATACCCATTTTAAATGTTTACTGTTTAGTTTGTACACTTACATGTATGTTTGTTGCCCTACATGCCAAAGGATATAACGGGGCAATGATGTATGTTCACATCATATTTCAGTACGTATCTTCTAGATTTTCAAGACAAACTTTTCCAGAAAATCGGATCAGAATTTATAAAAGAGGTAACCAAACTTATTTAACTGTAAAAACTTTTTTAAATGACAAGTATCATACAGTCAACTCTCGTTATCTCGAACTCGCTTATATCGAATTTTCCGTTATGTCGAAGTTTTTTTCAAGTCCCGATTTTTCTCCTTCTTTGTCTATATGAAATCTCGAGACCCATCTCGAAGTTTTGGCTCGAATTCGGCTCGAATTTTTCGTTATGTCGAATTATTCTTTGGTCCCGATTAACCAATTTGCACTTTAAATCTGTTGTTCATCTCGAAGTCGGGTCGAAGTCTGATTGTATTCGACTAGCGTCGAATGTTTTTCACACTTCGCCAGTCTGAAATCTTAGATTTACCTGTAATTTTCGCGCCTTCCATTGTTGAACAAATATTTGTTTGCAACAATTTGCGCAAACATGTCATAAAGCTTCGGGTTACGTACTTAAACATCAATAAACATGTCATCTCAAACACTTGTTTGTAAAAATAATAATTAAAATAAAATGCATTTTCACGAGGAGGAATACATGTACATAAATATCACTACAAGCAATTCTCACGAATATGTCGTTCTTACGACCGTAACAATATGGCGGCGTAAAATGACAGAAACTGGAAAACTTGCAACTTCGATGCCGAAATTTCTATCTCGAATTTTCGTTATGTCGAAGTAATTTCCACGGTCCCGGGAAATTCGCGACAACGAGAGTTGACTGTATTTACAAAATACATGTACATATGGCCTGTATCTCTGATAGTGGTCAAATAGAGAGGAGAAATGGAGACAGTTCAAGTGGTTTTGGGGCAATTGTGAAACCTTGAACAATTCTGAAAATCATATCCCAAACAAAGATGGAGGCCCCCCTTGACAATGATCCGAACAATAAGTTAACAAACAGGTCCAATTTTAGAAATAACACAACTGGATAGTGGTGGCAATGTTTCAACTAGTAGAAATTCCATTTGCCATAAATCTGGCATCAGATTACATTAAAAATTTACCATTAGAAATAACTATGTACTTTGTAGTACATAAACATGTCCAGTTATTGACACTATTTCGAGGTTGTTTCTAAGGTCAAGGTGTTCAACTAAATGCTCCTTGGATAGAGTGATGTACTTCTTATTTGTCATTTGCTTGAATCTTATCCTGGGGGACCAGGGAGAGTCCATCAATCTCACTAAATTTTTATATTGAAAGCAAAATTGGTTGACAATCAATTCAATTTGTGTTTATGAAATTTTTCATGTACTATAAAACCTCAAGTAAAACCTGCACATTTATCAACCATGAATTGTAACCAAAATTTGAAAGTTTGCTTTCCACAGTTATAGACATTTTCCAAGTCTCAGGTACAGTGAAGTTCCGCTAATAAGACTAGTCAAAAAGTGGTCTTACTAGCGAATCGGTCTTAATAGCGGACCTTTTTTGTTCTAAGTTTAATACTTTGGGACCACAATATTGCAAAACTATGCATGTTTTCGAAATAATTAAAGTGGTCCTATTAGCAGAACTTCACTGTATTTTCTTCCGATTTTCTTCAAATTTTTCACAATTGTTTTGCAACCAACTGATTTTTTTTTAATCTTCTTTGAGTACAATATGAACTTGCGACCAAAACCTGAGTTTGTAAAGTATTTCTCATGCAGCTTAACATTTTACTTTCAGATGCAATCAGAGTTTGGAGTAGATCATGTATATAATGCTGATTCATTTAATGAGATGGATCCAAACTCAACGTAAGTCAGCTTCTATATATCCTTTGGTCTCGTATATCTGTGTGTCTTAACAGGTTCATCAGCTATGCGTACTCGCGCATGTCTGCACAATTTTCTGAAGAAAAATCGTCAATAAAAACAAAAACAATGTACCTGTACTAGATAACACCCAACGTATTTGTATTCTATGTTTCCCTGTCAACTAGTCAATCAGGCTAGTCAACTTACTATGCAACGAAGCTCAGCAAAGATACAGATGTTCACTGGACCGGCATTATTGTCCGACACTGATGTAAGCCATTAACCCATGTAAAGTTAAGTCCTTGAGATTTTGTTTATATTGGAACCTAAGTTTACTGTAAACCTAGAAATTGTTTCGCGCAAATTGGTTTTGCGGAGTTTGCGAATGGTAGAATTTTCGCGAAATTAGGTCGCTGCGAAAGTGCTAAAAACATTAATATGGACACTGCGGGAAACTTTAAAACACCAAAATTTGTAGTCGCGAATATGCCCACGATCAGCAAAATGCGAAAGTACGTATTTGCGAAAGTAAATTGGTTTACAGTTACTGTAGTAAAATAATAGATATCGTTTAAATTCTGGTATTTTGAGTAAATTTCTATGTTGTTTTTTTACAGTGATCCCAACTATCTGAGAACAGCTGGTAGCTCTGTGTATAAAGCCATGACTACTGCAGATCCACAAGCAATCTGGTAATCTTTCATTTCTTCTACATCAGCTTATTATTGGATTTGTTTACCTCCAGATACAAAGTATTAGATGTTTTATACTGAAGTACCACCTTTAGTTTTTCAGTTAGTGTGAGGATAATTCTTTTCTGGGTAACCATTGGTCAGATTTCAATGAAGATTCTTAAATTTAAACTGATTGAATTGTTCAGTTGCGCAAACAGAATATTTGTTAGAGAGTTGCAGCCTTTAAATAATGGGGTATTCATCATCTTCAGTGATAATTCTTGTACTTGTGTAAATAATTTTGCTTGATTGTAAATCTGAAAATTTCCTCATCAGTTTAGTAATGTTCACTTCAAATCATGCGTATTAGCAATTTGTAAAAAACGAGAACTCATATTTAAGAGAGTTTTGCTATTAAGACAACAAAGGTCCTTACTGTTCCCATTGGTGGTCATTACAGACAGGTTTGCTTGTACATAGCTGGAGAAAGCACTGGTTTATTATCCCTGCCGAAGGCAAAGGGATAATAATAATAGTATGCGTCCGTCCAACTGTTCTTCCCAGGGGGGATAAACACGTGACCATAATTTGAAACAAGATGGCGGCGTAGACGCGAATATTATCGTTTTGGGACTATTATTTCAAGGTGAGTACGGAATTAAAACATCTTACATATCCCATCATATGGTACTCTAAGCGCGCTTTCCAGCGGTGTATAATATGCTGGTCTGGAATGTTTACTTTCTGAGAACATTAAGACCAAAATTTCGAGTCGAGCACAAGAAGCCGTGGTGCATTTCACGCCTTTGATAAATTTTGGGGTTTTGAGCTCAAATCGCACTTTTGTGGAGTATTTAAAGCAACTTCTTACTAGAAATAGTTTATAAAGTATGTCAGCACAAGTCATTGGTTCATATTTTTCATATTTACGACATTTACAAATTTTGCAAGAATTGGTGCATCCCACGCCGAATAAAACGATGGTGCATTTCACGTTATTTTGAGGTACGCATGTAATAATTTACCACAATTTCGCATACACGTAATTGGTTTCTCTTGCAATGTTTTTTTCTGTTAGAACAAAGGTATTAGTCTAAGAACGTTTGTTTGTTTGTTATTTGGATATGGCAAATGGATTGCATGTTTTGAAACTCATGATTGAATAATAAACCGGAACTGTCTTAGTACAGTGTTAGTACTTGTTCTATACCATTTGTATGCAAAATAAGCCCGTACCAGTATTATACGTTATCTAACTAATCATATTGCATTTCCTTAGATATGATCGAAGACCTGAGGACAGCGTTTGGGAAGGTCTTAAGAAGCATATCGGGTCTTCGAGATCACGAGAGACGCCACAGACGACGCGTCCATGTTTCTTGTGCCCGTGGAGAAGAACCCGGCTCATTTATTTTAAAATATTAAGTTGCTACTGATAAGCATACAGTCCAGGAAAACTGGGTTGTCAAGTCGTGGTTTGATTAGTCATAGATAGTATTCAAGTAACGTGAAAGTATTTCAAGACTACAGAACTAAACGTAGAAGTATCGATAAATGTGCACAGATATTGCCATATTAATATGCATTTTATTTTTGATATGTGAAACTGCTTAATCTATAACATAGTGTTTGCCCAGAGACTGATTTGTGCTAATATGTTATGTTCGTAACAATGTTCCTATGTTTTGTCGCAATATACACGTGCCTTATGATAAAGGTATCACACTATTTATATGCAATTTAAACCGTGGAGGAAATTGTCCGAATTGGCAATTCGGGGTTCCACTAACAATTTGCCCCATCGGGAAATTTTGCTCCAAAAATGGTCAGATCGATCTATAGAAACGCCCACCGTTTAAAAAACTAACCTGTACATTTTATTGCCCGATCAGGCATTTTTTCGAGCAGAATTTCACGATCGGGCAAATAATTAGAGGAATCACAGAATTGGTCAATTTCCCCCACTGATCAACGAACGTTATATTGTTTTTTTAATTGACACATTCCATGCTGAAATCAACAATTTATGCTTAGAGTTGATCACAATCGCAACGGTAAATATGCTCTTATTTTACTTCGAAGGGAGGTAATTTAAAAAATACCAAAGTTTGACTCAATCTGCATCAAAATGCTTTAGACATTGTTGATATCACTATTGATTTCCTTAACAATAGTACCTTCTATTGATGTTTAGAGCCAGAAAACAGTTCAACTGCCATTGAGTATATTGTTTTGATAAGCAGAGTGCTTTTTTAACAAAACGAGTTATTCCCCGTCGTGTTCAGAATTACAGTGTTACTTTGCCAAAGTATGGAATTCTTTAATAGTTTCAGCAGATCAATAGCCACAATGTTTCTACATTGTACTTGCATATTTCTTCATTAAGTATTGTCATATAAAAACATTAAACGTGGATACTTTCTATTTTGCTGATGATACTTTCCTGTGATTGATAAATTTTGATTACTCAAATGTGTTGTTTATTGTTCAGTAATGTTTAATAAACGAAATCATCGTCATATTGTATTTGTTTATTTCTCGTATGACAAGGTTATATAATCAATTGTCAGTAACGATCTAGAAGTCTTTAACTGATGGTGTGCTGCAGCAAGATTTTCGACGACGAGGTCTTTGTAACTTCGTTCACGCACCATCCTACAAGAAAAGAATGTGTTCAAAGGGTTAGATTTAAGTAACATAAAAACATTAGCCTTTGTCAGTGGAGGAAATTGCCCTATCGTGAAATTCGGGGATACTTGTCCGAGAGGGAAATTTTGCTCCGTAAATTGCCTGATCGGACAATAGAAATGCCCACTTATGGAAATTTAACCTGTGTATATGGATATTTGCCATGAAGACACTCTGATTGCATATTTCGTAGCACAAAAGGTTTGTCTGAAACCCTACTGTTCAGAACTATTTTACATTGTCTATATTCTGAGATATATTAAGTGTTTTATGTTCACTTTCCCGATTAGATAAGTAATTATATTTTGAATAGTATAAAGTTGCCAAAGCGGACTATTTAATACAACGAATTTATACTTGCCGAATAAAGCAGTTTTAAGGCTATATATCTCAGAATCAAGACATTTCAAAGGAAATTTGAACGGTACGATCTTGGATATAAACAATGTGATATTAAACATTTGTTCAGGCTATCGCTTGGTCAAATATCTTTATGCCAAGGTTAGTCTTCTAAGGTATATATAAATTGACCACTTTTTTCGCCCAGTCGGGAAATTTGTCAATCATAATTGCCAATCGGCGGTTTCCCCCACTGATTGTTTACAAATGAAAATGACAATAATTATAAACACTGCACGGTACACTTGCCACTAGCTTCAGTATAGTCTGAACGTAAATATCATTTTTAAAGTGATAATGCACAAAAGCGAACAAAATAAGGCTTCAGGAATGCATTTGTCATTTTTTTTGCCAACAAATGCTAGTGTTATCTCCGGCGCACTACATGTACATGTATATAAGATACGACTTGTGAACTACAATAAGATATTCAGGATGCATGCTTTATACTATTAATATGAGAAAATGACACTCATTCCTGTACTAAAATACATGTCAGCGTGAAATGCACCATTCTTTGTTTTGGATTGGACGTGAAATGCACCATCGTTTCATTCGGCGTGGGATGCACCAACGCATTCGAAATTGATAAATCGCATAAATATGATAAATATGAGCGAATGACTTGTGCTGACATACATAATAAACTATTTCTAGTAAGTGGTTGCTTTAAATACTTCACAAAAGTGCGATTTGATCACAAAAACACTAAAATTTATCAATAGCGTGAAATACACCATGGCTTCTTGTGCTTTTGGTCTTAATGTTCTCAGAAAGTAAACATACCAGACCAGCATATTATACACCACTGGAAAGCGCGCTTTGAGTACCATATGATGGGATATGTAAGATGTTTTAATTCCGGACTCACCTTGAAATAATAGTCCCAAAACGATAATATTCGCGTCTACGCCGCCATCTTGTTTCAAATTATGGTCACGTGTTTATCCCCCCTGCTTCCGTCCGATATTTTGTCCAGAGCAAAACTTGAAAACTATTTGAGGTATTGACTTTAAACTTGATATATGGATATATGGCAACCAGGAGAAGTGCTGTGTTCAAGAACCATAACTCTATATGGCCCGGTTTTGAAATTATCTCCCCATGTTTAATTTTATAATAGTTTTTGTCCAGAGCATAACTTGAAAACTATTAGAGGTGTTGGCTGGAAACTTGATATATATTATAGATGACAACTAGGAGAAGTGCAGTAACTAAGAATCATAACTCTAGATAGCCCAGTTTTGAAATTATCTCCCTTTGATTAAACATCCGTGAGTAACAAACATTTACGGCGGGGGATGGTCATGTGAACATGGCTCTTGTTATTATTGTATTGCTATATTTCTACAGTTATTATATGTGATAGGTTGATGCAGGGCTGGTTGTTTGTGAATGCACCATCATTTTGGCAGCCAGAACAAACTGAAGCATTGCTTACATCCGTTCCCAAGGTGACGTCATTATCACCAAATATATCCATATCTAGCAGTACTAGGAAATCATTCATTTTGCCTGTTATTTGATACCCTGTCCTATGTTTAAGTAGGGGGTCAAATCTTCTAATCCTATTGGGGTGTTATCGGATATGGCTGGTTAGTGAGGTGTCAGCGAGTTAAATTACCATGTGCCTTTCTACCTGCTGTCACGCATGGAAGATTATGATTCAGGAAGTTAATCTACCAGATTGAAGCAAAGGGATTCAACCCGATAAAATATCTTTCACATCTATACTATGAATACATAAGACAGGGGTCTTTCTTTATGACTGGCCTTCATATACCCAACTCAACATTATGTCCAATATTTTAAACAAGCCGAATACAATCATTTAATTTGTACTGCACACTTCAAGACAATATAATATTATACATAAAAAATACAACTTTTATCAATACACGTACACAATGTCGCCTGTGTCGAGCATAGAATGTTCACAAAATGCGTAAAACCCGGTTTGACGACATAACCCTGCACAGACAGAAACTAGAAAACGGCCTTCGATAAAGAAGAGAAATCATTATTTACACACGATCTCAGGATATTAGTACGACGATTTGATAGTGGGACATATGTTTTGCAACTTACCGCCACCTATATGTTTCTGTTCCGCTTAAATAGACGATAATCCGAGTTCAGGGAGAACTGATATTCAATTTCTCATATTTACATTCATTTCGACCATTGTAGTATCACGTGACGAATCATGTGACAATATAGAAAATGATTGGTGTTCGGGTAATACCATGCAACTCTTCAGC
Source organism: Spisula solida (assembly GCA_947247005.1). Classification (NCBI taxonomy): domain Eukaryota; kingdom Metazoa; phylum Mollusca; class Bivalvia; order Venerida; family Mactridae; genus Spisula; species Spisula solida. The sequence goes on along the minus strand of OX365948.1, from coordinate 14,738,218 downwards.
CAATCAAATTACTCGTAACAAAAGCCGTGCTGTCACTGTCAAAATGGCAAAAGTCGGCGAATTGTTTTCAGTCAATGTTGTTGAATTGCTCCTTTCGTCTAGCTAAGCTGTACAGAAACGGACGAGTGTCGGTGAGTTAATCCAAATATGTTCCTCTACCAAATCGTCATACTAATTTTTTGAGATCGTGTGTAAATAATGATTTCTCTTCTTTATCGAAGGCCGTTTTCTAGTTTCTCTCTGTGCAGGGTTATGTCGTCAAACCGGGTTTTACGCATTTTGTGAACATTCTATGCTCGACACAGGCGACATTGTGTACGTGTATTGATAAAAGTTGTATTTTTTATGTATAATATTATATTGTCTTGAAGTGTGCAGTACAAATTAAATGATTGTATTCGGCTTGTTTAAAATATTGGACATAATGTTGAGTTGGGTATATGAGGGCCAGTCATAAAGAAAGACCCCTGTCTTATGTATTCATAGTATAGATGTGAAAGATTTTTTATCGGGTCGAATCCCTTTGGATTGAAGGTGTGACAGAGTCTCATAAGCCAAAACAACTGGCCCCTTAAAAATCTTGTTCAGTTTAATGATCAAAGCCTAGGAGAAAACTTCAGCAAGATGAAAACTTCAGCAAAATGAATGGTTTCATAGTACTCAGACAATGTGACGGTTTGCACTATTGTAGCTGCATGTGTATATCCTGGTCAGGGTCTAGTCTACACTCCTGGCCTGTTTGTTTGTTTATTTGTTTGTTTCAAATTTTGAGAAATAACTGGGATCTTATTATTATTATCATGTACTGCAGAACAAATTGTTCGTTTCAGAGAGTTTGTGGACTTGGGTTAGAATTACATATACTTCCCACAATATTTTATACAGTCATTCTTGAGTTCATAGGTAGACCATACATTTTCATACATTTTGAAATTTCAAAAAGAAACAAACAAACATGCCATGATAGTATAAATTGGGATAGTGTTATCCCTATAGTCAAAGTGTAACTGGTGTCTTTATATTTTGTATTTTTGTGTAAGAGAAGATATGTTTCAGGCTAATGCAAGGTTGGTTGTTTTCACACAATACAGATTACTGGAAACCACCTCAAGTTAAAGCTTTACTTACCTCGGTACCTCAGGTATTCTCGGCAGCATGTCCTCTTTGATTACCTCCCCTTGTAATTATATATTGTGCACTTAGATTACTTTCCGCGTAGAACATTTGGTCTTTGATGACCTCCCTTTTTAAAAAATGGATTTCGATTACCTCCCTCATAGCAATTTTATTCTTTGATTTCCTACCCTTGTAGGAATTTTATAAATCGATTTCATAACTTTGTAGGAATTTTATTCTTTAATAACCTCCCTTTATAACAATGTTGTTCATTGATTACCTCCCTTTGTAACAATTTTGTTCATTGATTACCTGCCTTTAACAATTTGTGGATGACTTACATTTTGTGTCAAAAAGTATTTTAGTATATTTAATTGATCTAGACAAATACATTATTTAGACTGTATGTTGTTATTTACAGGGAAAGATGATTATCCTGGATTTGTTTGCTGAAGTGAGACCAGTCTATCAACAGACTAAATCATTCTATGGACAGCCATTTATCTGGTGTATGTTACATAACTTTGGTGGTACTATGGAACTATATGGTGTGAAGGATACAGTCAATGAGGTGAGTTATCTTCTCTCCTTCAAGCCGGCTTATTGTACCGCAATAACAAGGTCACTACGCTTTATATGGAATGGGTATGTTAGTTTTTCAATGGACAACTGTACTTTAAACAATAGGGATGTTACAATGTTGTACAAATTACAAATAAAATTGAGGATGTTAATATATAGATGTTTTTATTGTTCATGCATATTATGAGACTGCAACGCAGACTGAGGGTTTAAAATGCTTTGTTTGAGTTACTTCCCTTGGAATTTCTTGGCAGTCTAAGTTGTCAATTGTTTGCAGCAGAGCATGTTATTATATGTGCCGGTAGCAAATTCCAGGACAACTGGTTAGTCATCTGTTTATAGTATATAACTGAAAAATCATTGATAACAACATGACTCACGGGAAAATGATGTTCTCATAATCATCATAGAAATTTCAGCTTGTCTGTGATACATATTAATAATATCTTACAGGGTCCATTTGTAGCCAGAGCATACACAAACAGTACGATGATCGGTACAGGGCTGACCCCTGAAGGGATCTTCCAGAATGAGGTCATGTATGAACTGATGAATGAAAACGCTCTAGCAACAAAACCTAGAAACCTGACACAATGGTAAGTTAACAAACTTGACTTGACTACATGAATCTACAGGAAAACCTCACTGTAAGACTGCCACAATAATAAGACCACCTCAAAATTAAGACAACTATTTTCATGTCCAGTTTCACTGTTTGGCTTGTTATATAACCTGGATATTCAGATGAGGCCAGTGTTCAAAGGGAAGTATATACATTTAACAGAAATGGACTGAATCAAGAGGCATTATTGACTATCCATCTACTGCATTATCAAAGGATTACGATTATTAATTTTTGTCACAAAAAGCTGCACATGATAAGTGTACACATTCTAGCTCATCTCTTATCAGAATATTGGAAGATTGTATGGAGTAAAGTTTAAAAGGTTTAATTTTAATTGTCTGTTAAGCATCTAGATAGTTTATACATGTATATCTATATAAAGTGTATAAATGTACTGCATGATAATTGTTGTTCAGTTGTATTATCATACAACAAGACCTTTGTCAAAGCATCAGTTAACTTTCAATCATGTTCATTCTAACAGATTATGAATACTGTGTAAATTTATTTTTCAGGTTTTCTAATTTTGCCAAAAATAGATATGGACAAGTTAATGCTTATGCAGACAAAGCTTGGCAGTTATTGAAGGTATTGAAACAAAACTAAAACAACTAAAGCATATTTTATTGTGACTGTTAAAATACTGTAAAATTTATTATTATTTGTGATGGATTAAAGTTGGTTGATATTGTAGATAAATTCAACCCAAAATGGAAGTTCTATAAGGTGGACATTAAAAAAGTCTTTGTTTGGACTGACATTAACATGAAGTATTTTTCCCATGCACTCGAGAGTGTAAAAAAATGTGACTTGAAAGGTAAAATAAGTTGAGTTGCTGGACTTTTCATAAATATGTCAGATGATACCAAACAAAGAATTTTTTGACTAAACAATGAAAGACATAATAATGGGGTATCCCTCTCAGTGTTTTTAGACTTCAGTTCTTTAGACTTCTGCCTTGGGTAATTTTACTTACCGAAGAACGCAGAAACATCCGAAATTACTGAGACCATACATTTAAATAATTGAATCGGTTGCATAAGGTTACCTCCCGGTCAATAAATAGACCTATTTCTCCGTTACTATTTTTAAACCATGCATATCATTAACTGGATCACATATTGTGCTGGGGGTAAAACATTAACTGATAAGCCATTATACCTGTTTACATGTATGTGAAGGTTACTATTATGTGTGTTTAAAATGGCCTATTTAGATGATTTTAAGCATTTAAACGTGTAGATCAATATATATGATCATGCCAGAAAGCTATATCTTCCAGTACTAGTATATATGCACAGGAGTTTACACCAAGACATTCAAGCATGCATTAATAAAGAGTACACTAGTAATAAATGTACAATTAAATCATCAGAAAAAAAAATGTGAAAACTACAGCTACATCTGCTGATTCATCTTTAATTTATACTACCTCTGTATTCATTCCAACAACTTTTGTGCTTTTGATTATATCATGTGAATAAAACAGTTTTAACATTATTAAGTATATTCAGTGAAATACAGCACACTGGTATGGTGTATAATACAACAGTTAGAAATATGAGCAACCTTGGTGATAATTGACATATCATATACGAGGGGTGTTTCACGAATAATGCAACCTGTTTATAATGTACCTGAGACACAGAAGCTGACAATTAATGCTTCAAAACATGGATGAAAAGATGAAAATTTTGCCTGAACACAAAATAAGAATAGTTTTATGCAAGTTGCATTGTTTATGATCGAATCACCCCTTGTGTAATGTATATATAGGGTACAGTGTATGACTGTACAGACGGACACAGTAATGGATGGATAAATGTGATACCATCTAGAAGACCTCGTCTTACTATCTGGTCTGATGTGAGTCTATATTGTGGTCTGGGAAACATATTGCACCGCTCTATTGTCATATTCTAAAACAAGATCATGTGCACAATATGTTCAGTATCTATTCTAGGATTTGCTGTACCATTCACCAATTTATGCTGTTAGTAGATTTTAGTTTTTGGGTTTTTTTGTCAATGAATCAGTTGATAACTCTTCAATTTCAAATTTTCTGGAAAGTGCTTTAACCAAAATAATGTTTTCTTTTAAAAAAATGTGACACAATTTATTTCAATTTTATAATCGAACACAGTTATGGAGTGCATATTTTCATATGTGCAATACAGTGTACTGTGATAATATTTACATATGGTACTGTTACATCATTATTATAGAACAAGAACTGGACCTTATCTTGTTTTACTGCTTTGGTGATACATTTAAACTTGCCATTTTCTGCACTCTAGACTCTAGCCATACTAGTTGAAGTTTGCTATATACTAACAAACCAACTTGCTTCAAGACTAGATACATGATGGCTGCCCAGTACAATTTATCTCTACTAATGCACCTAAAAATATTTTGCCCCGGGGGAATGGCGGGCATGCACAGGACTTTAGGCAGAAGAGAATTCCCAACAGGCAGGAATTTGACCTGCTGAATGATTGGGAAAATATACTTGATCATGATATTGGGGAATTTAGAGATGCTGCAAAAAACAACATTTCAAGATGGTAGCCATTTGATACACCAAGCATCTCCCACTATGGGGATTGATTCTATCTTGTTCAACTTGATGCCCTTTGCATCATAGATATATCAATTCATATCCTTATCTTATTTTCATCACCAGGGTACTGTTTTACTAACAACGCGTAAATGTCACGTAAATCTACGCATAGATGTTTCGCAAATTCCTAAGAGTGTTTTACTAATCAATCGCAAGTTGTTGCATACAATCAACAGTGCGTGTCAATTGCTCCTCACTACGTTCATATTTGCTATATACGGTTACTCTGACCTTGCGTAGAAATACGCCAAAACTTAAGACAGAAAATGAGAAAAACAATCTTAGTAAAGCGCAGTTGCGCAAATCTTTTCGACATACACAATATTTATGGAAAACTATGCTAGAGTAAACGCTTTTATAAAACAGTACCCAGTTCTATTACAATAACAAGGGGATACTATGAAATTATAGGCCGAGATGGACTTAGCCACAAACCTTATTAAAGGAGTTCATTTGTAGTATTTGACACAAAAAGCTGTGCATGCAATGTGTACGCATTCTAGAGCATCTAGCTCTTACTAGTACGTAATAATGCAGAAAAGGGTTACTGCAAAAATATACTTGTCAGCCATCAATAAATTAAGCTACAATTAGAGGATTGGTAACCTAAATAACTGGTATATTCTTACTTATTTCACCATGTACTATGTTTTATTTCTATACAGATTGGTGTATATAGTGACACAGATAGTTTAGCTGATCACAGTAAGGGTGTTATACCTACATCCAGACCTAGACTTAAACATCCCCTAATACCTGATGTAAGATTTCTTTTTTCATTTCATTGACACATTTATCTGCACTCAATTTCTCTGTAACCAATTGTGGGATTTCAATGAAACTTTACCCAATTCATAAGTACCAAACTTTTTTTTTAAATGCTGAGCATGAGCATAGTCTTTATTTGCCAATCGGCTGAGTTCAACAGCACCTAATGCTAAGATTAAATTTCACTGTGTTATTGCCCTTTGATTTTATTGTGCTGAAAGATGATAAGGGGGTATATTGCTTTCCATATGACTTGTTATGTCTAATGATTTGGGATCAATAAATGAAAAATGGTTTGGCCCAGGGTCATAACAAGTTATTGAAGATTGGTTAGCAATGGATTTTGAGGTCAATAGTTTAAAGGTCAAGGTCGCTGTGACCTTTAACATGTGTGTTTATTTGGCTGCCATGAGGGCATACATGTTTTATAAACAAATTTTGTATTTATAATTTTTGCCTGTGCTATTTCTCTTTAACCATTGGTGGAATTTGTGTGAAAACTCACAAGACTTGGTAGTTAATATAACTGTTTCAGGCAATATCTAGGGGTATTGATCACATTTTTTTGTCAACTCATTTACTTTTTTAACAGCAATGCTCACACTTGAATTAACTAGACTGTGCAATGTTAAGACTTGTTGTGAGTTTATGGTGCTTTGTTGTGCTGTTACATGCATGTTGAGTTGTTATCGTTTTGTTGTGAAGTTACACACATGTGAGTTCTTATTATTTTCTTGTGACATTTTGTACGTCTTTGTTGTTATTGTTGTGTTGTGACATGTTTTGTATAGCCTACAACAGATATGAATGCATGATTGTACATGTTGTGCATGTATAAACAACAATGAATGGAGAGCAACTGATAATATTTATCAATGGGTAACCAACCAACCCTGCACTTCTGTATGATACTGCTGACTTTCTTGCTTATGTATGTACTAACATCTCTGCTTATTAATTTCATAGATTATTCATAGGTTATTAATTTCCACCGTCTGTCGTCAACAATTGGACTGTTAACACGCTAGAGGTCACATTTTTCACTTAATTTTTATCTCGGGTCAAAAACTAGGTCACAAGGTCAAATCAAAGAAAAACCTTGTTAACACTCTAGAGGTCGCATTTTTTACATAATGTTAATGAAACTTTGTCACAATGTGAACCATTATAAATAAAATGTAGGTCACGTTAGCAACTGGGTCACCTGGGGTCAAAAACTTGGTCATAAGGTCACATTGAAGAAAAAACCTTGTTAACACTCTACAGGTCACATTTGTTACCTAATCTTTATGAAATTTTGTCACAATGTTAGTCTCTATAAAATCTAGGTTAAGTTCGTAACTGGGTCATCTGGGGTCAAAATCTAGGTCACTAGGTCAATTTGCGAAGGTCTTCTAAGTTTGAAAGAATGCAAAATCGCTGTAAACAATATGCATAATAATAAAAGCCCGGGTCTAGATGTTTAACCTGTGAATTTTATAAGTACTTCTGGAATAAAATAGGAAAACTAGTAACAAACTCATTAAATGAAAGATACATGAAAAATGAATTATCTGCATCTCAAAAATTAGGCGTATTATCTCTTTCATATAAAAAAGGAGATCCACATAGCTTAGAAAACTGGAGACCAATAACCCTTTTAAATAATGATTACAAACTCGTGGCAAAAGTTCTAGCTATCAGAGTACAAAAAGTAATAGATAAAGTAATCAATACTGACCAACAAGGCTACATTAAAAATAGATTCATCGGAAATAATATTAGCAATCCTATATTTAGATTTTAGAAAAGCGTTTGACACTGTTGAATGGATGTCCTATCTCTGCATTGATATTCATTGTTGTGGTTGAAATACTATCGATTAATATAAGTATACAGCTAAATGAAATAGATAATATAAAAACATCTCAACTTGCTGACCACACAACTCTATTCGTTAAATCCGAACAAGAAGTTACTCATTCCCTAACGATTATTGACAATTTTGGCAAACTGTCAGGGTTACAACTAAATAAGAATCAAACAATAGGAGTCTGGATAGGCACCTTAAAAAATTGTAACAGGTCTCCTGGTGGAATACAATGGCAAAATAAGCCTATAAAAGCATTAGGCGTTTACTTTATATGGGGAAACAAACATATTAAACATAACGGGAAAAGTCTTGTATTCCCAAATTGGATTAACTCTAACATAATTTTTATCAATGACTTGCTCGGCGCAAATGGAAATTTAAACTCGCAAACTATTCGTGATAAACTTATAAACACACACAACTGTATATCAGAATACAGCAAAGTATTACAATTGATTCCAAAATCTTGGAAACAAAGCCTAAAATCCCCAGACTCGACAAACATTAGTTCACACCTCTCTTGGAATAAAATTAAATAATATAAAACTTGAAAACATTAAAAGCAACGACATATATAAATATCTAATCTCATATAAATTCACAAAACCGTATATGCACAATCATTGGGAATCAGTATTAAACTTACATATTGACTGGTCTACTGTATATTCTTTTATACGTACCATCTCAGACAACAGAGTTAATCAGTTCAAGTATAGAATCCTTCAAAATATATTTACCACAAACAAATAAAGATACAGATGGAAAATTTCCGCAACAGAAAATTGTCACGTCTGTAACGTCACAGAAACATATAACCATCTCTTTATTGAATGTCCGCAAACAAACAAACTATGGATTGAAATCCAAAAGGTATTCAACATCTGCGGTATAAACACAAACATACGAACTCTTAAACATATTGTAATTGGATACAAAATAAGTAACACCAGATATTTCTATATGAATGAAATACTCTCGCTTATAGGTTTCTGCATCAGCAAAGCATATTTTCTAAGTGACAATTGGACAAAGACCAACAACCTATACCACATCTTCACATACGAATATAATACTTTGGCCATATACCTAAGACGTAACGCACAAAACTGGAACCACCGCGTCAAGATCGATTGTCGTCGTTACTTAAGTCCATACTTAATAATTTCAAACGTTTCTATATGCATAATATATACATCGTTAGAAAGCAATATACAATGACGAATCGAATGTTATAAGTTTCATGGAGACGACAAATAATTTTAAAATGAAAAATAGGCAACAAATATAAAATTGGACTCAAAAATGACGTGTCACAATGTTGCGTTTTTGCATGAGAAATAATTACATGTTATTTTGGCGATAATTTTATACTCTTTATCGTGAAGAGAACAACTGAAGAAAAGAATATCAGAATACGTTTGTATTGATGTTTACATACATATTTTTTATTTTGAAATTGAAGACATACTTGGCGAATGCCGTCACTTTTCATTTGTCCGCATATTTTCCCGAAACATGTCACAAAATTATTTATAACGTTGACAAATTAAAACAGTCAACTACGGCAATTAGTTAACATAATTTATTGCAAAGGATATTCACCGAAGAAAAATATCTGAGAATACGTTTTCATTGTTGTTTACATTAATAGTTTTGGTTTTTAAATTGGATACATACTAAAAAATTGCCGTTAGTTTTTCTGTGTCCCCCGGTTTTGTCCCACGCGCGTAAAAATAACAAAAAGTAACGTTAAAAATAAATCATGAAATTGCGATATACCTTTTTTATCTATTTACATAAATAATTTCTATTTTCAAATCGGGGACAAACTCGAAAATAGCCGTTAGTTTCCCTGTGTCCAGTGATTTGTCCCACGCGTGTAAAAATAACGTTAAAAATGAATCATGAAATTCCGACTACAATTTTTAAACATTTATCTCTAAAATAACCGCATGAGAAAAAATTGTCAATATACCTTTTAATTTTTATTTACATAAACAATTTTGATTTCGAAATCTGGGACATACTCGAAAAATGCCGTTAGTTTGTCAGTGTCCAGTGATTTGTCACATGAGCGTAAAATGACGTTAAATATTATACATGAAATTTCGGCGATCGTTTTATACCACTTATCGCAAAGGCAACCAGTATAAACTAACACTATCGATTGTCCAAACCAAATCTTTATAGTAGCTATGTGTTGGTTTAACTTAACAGTAAAAATAGATTATATATAGTAGAACTTCGATGCCTCAAACTACCTTCGGACCGGGAAAATAGTTTGAGGCATCTAGGGTGTTCGAGGCATCTATGGTATCCAAAAATATGCATGGGTATAAGTTCGAACTGATGTCGGTACGTGTAAATTTACAAATTGTGTGTGTATAATGCATAATTTATGTGTATTACTAATATAGGTCTATATTTTTTGTTAATTTTATTCATAACAATGATGAAACAATATAGTTTGACCAAATTGACATGAAATCTGACTTATCTCCTTCAAGCTCTTCGGGTGTTCACGCATGTAAGGTTTCTCGTTAAACAGCATATTTATATACGAGTATTAACATTAAGCTGCAAGCCACATAATATCATCATGTCCGGGGTCAAGTTCGACTACAAATCAATAAATGGAAATGTAAAAGATTCTTTTGACAAACGATTATTTTATTCCGAAAAATAAATAAATAAGTTACAATTTTCTGGACGGCCTTCATTAACCATTTAATGGATGTATAAATGTTTAAAAACGTGTTATACAATGAAGTCGAACACAAACAATTGTTTGGTACAGTAATTATCACAACTTGTCGCCGACTACCCGCGGTCGAACAATGGATTTCAACAGTCAATGAAAGGTGCGAAAACTTGTATTGTTCGACTCATCTACGGGTTAATCATAGCAAGGGACCGTCCAATCAGTTCGAGTGTTCGACCTAGATACTGTTCGAGTCATCTACTGTTTACCATATGAATAAAGAAGGAATTTTGACCGGACCGAAGAACTAGTTCGAGGCATCTAGGGTGTTCGAGGCAAGTACTGTTCGAGGCATCGAAGTTCTACTGTATATATAAATGTCAATTTTATGTCTAAAAATGATTGGTTAACCCAAAAAATGCAAAGTCAACAAACAACGTCATTTGACGCAACGTTTAGTGGTTCCAGTTTTGTGCGTTACGTCTAAACAAACTAAAGGTCATAGATCATTTCATAACACTATTTAACAAACACCTTCCCCTAACCTAATAACATTTGAACTTCAACATCAATTCGCCCCCTTCTCTATTTTCCATATCAATTGCTACATGCTTAATTGTTAAGCGTTAATAGTTGTTATTCATCAATTCAACGTATAACCACACATCGAGCTAATCTAGACTACTTTTGCTTTCAACTTTATATTTTAGCTAGACTAACTCAATGATGTGATTGGCTTAAACACTCGCAAATTACATTTGTATATGCTATATGCTTTCATAAGTAAGCAAAAACCTAATATATATGTCTTGTTTCATGTATATGTGTATATATGTTTGTACTGTACATGTATTCTATATGATATAAGATATATTCCTTAAAACACTTGAGAATTTTAATTATTACCACTTATACAATTACAAATACATTTATAATAACTATGTGAAACAACCACTACTATAGACGTTCATATGTTTAAATTGACTATCTTCTCTTGTTTATTGTTCTCTCTTTTCAGCATATTATACAGTTGTGACAAAGCAGTTCAATTACCAAATGTTAAGATAGTCTTTGCAAAAGCCCTAGAGCTTGTCTGTAAATTATTTTTATGAGCTATTAAAATAAACTTTACCAAACTCAACAAAAAAAAGGTCAATTCAAAGAAAAACCTTGTTAACACGCTAGAAGTCACATTTTTGACATAATATTAATGAAACTTTGTCACAATGTGAACCTTTATAAAATCTAGGCCAAGTTCTTAACTGGGTCATCTGGGGTCAAAAACTAGGTCACCAGATCACATCAAATAAAACCGTGTTTATACTCTAGAGGTCACATTTTTTACCTCATCTTTATAAAACCTGGCCATGGAAGTATGTATTTGTAAAATCTACATAAAATATTAAGGTCATATCTTATCAAATACTGATACTGCCTAAACTGCTAGTTATCAGGTGAGCGCTTTAGGGCCAAATGGCCCTCTTGTTTAATGTTTTCTCTCTATCAGTCTAAATTCCTTTTGAATTCCACAGCATTTCTGACTTAGGATACATTTTTACATTTCATGTATATTTTCGGTAATACCTTTTTAATATGGTCATATTTTCAGTTTGTTCTACGTAACTGATGGTTCATCCTGTGTTGGATGATGTGACTGGGTAGTCTTCAATTGACTGAAATACTACTGACCATAGGACAATCATAAGGTTAATGATAGTGCTGTTTAGTATTAAATTATATGATCATATGTTTTACCTGTACTCTATACTTACTATATGATCTACCGTTGTAGGTATGGTATGATCCAGAGGAACTGTATAAAGCATGGGGAAACATGCTACAAGCTGCTGCAATACTCCGGAATAGTTCATTATTTAGGTAAGGAAACATAGCTGCAGACTCCATGGAATAGTTTATTATTCAGGTTAGGAAACAAGGTAGCAGACTTCCTGGAATAGTTCATTATTCAGGTAAGGAAACATAGCTGCAGACTCCTCGGAATAGTTTATTATTCAGGGTAGGGAACAAGATAGCAGACTCCATGGAATAGTTCATCATTCAGATAAGGAAACATAGCTGCAGACTCCCTGGAATAGTTCATTATTCAGGTAAGGAAACATAACTGCAGACTCCCTTGAATAGTTTAGTATTCAGGTTAGGGAACAAGGTAGCAGACTCCCTGGAATAGTTCATTATTCAGGTAAGGAAACATAGCTGCAGACTCCATGGAATAGTTCATTATTCAGGTTAGGAAACAAGGTAGCAGACTTCCTGGAATAGTTCATTATTCAGGTAAGGAAACATAGCTGCAGACTCCATGGAATAGTTCATTGTTTAGGTTAGGGAACAAGGTAGCAGACTTCCTGGAATAGTGCATTGTTTAGGTAAGGGAACAAGGTAGCAGACTTCCTGGAATAGTTTATTATTCAGGTTAGGAAACAAGATAGCAGACTCCATGGAATAATTCATCATTCAGATAAGGAAACATAGCTGCAGACTCCCTGGAATAGTTCATTATTCAGGTAAGGAAACATAACTGCAGACTCCCTTGAATAGTTTAGTATTCAGGTTAGGGAACAAGGTAGCAGACTCCCTGGAATAGTTCATTATTCAGGTAAGGAAACATAGCTGCAGACTCCATGGAATAGTTCATTATTCAGGTTAGGAAACAAGGTAGCAGACTTCCTGGAATAGTTCATTATTCAGGTAAGGAAACATAGCTGCAGACTCCATGAAATAGTTCATTGTTTAGGTTAGGGAACAAGGTAGCAGACTTCCTGGAATAGTGCATTGTTTAGGTAAGGGAACAAGGTAGCAGACTTCCTGGAATAGTTTATTATTCAGGTTAGGAAACAAGGTAGCAGACTCCCTGGAATATTTCATTATTCACCCCCCCCCCCCCATCTTTAATGAAGGGTATATTGCTTTGCACAGGCCTGTTTGTTGGCGTGTCGCTCGTATAAAATGGTTTCTGTTCAATAACTCAAGAACGCTTTGACCTATGATCTTCAAACTTTACATGGAGGTTGGTCAGCAACAGTAGATGACCCCTTTTGATTCTGAGGTCAGTAGGTCAAGGTCACTGTGACCTTTACCATTTCTAGTTATTTAAATGGTTTCTGGTCAATGATTCAAGAACACTTTGACCTAGGATCTCCAAACTTTACATGGTGGTTGGTCAACAAAAGTAGATAACCCCTATTGATTTTAAGGTCAGTGGGTGAAAGGTCAAGGTCACTGCGACCTTCACCATTTCTGACAATTGGGCTGCCATGGGGGCATACGTGTTTTACAAACCTCTCTTGTTTATTATTCAGGTAAGGGAACATACACACATATTTCCTGGAATAATTCATTATTCTGGTAAGGAAATGTAGTAGCAGACTCCCTGGAATAGTTAATATTTTTGTCGGAGTCAGTTACTCAAACTCAAAGACAGTCTAAGGTATCCACTTGAAACATAAAATAGTTATTCACCATCACAAGGGTAGTCCATACTGACAAGGTCGGTGACCCTTTGTCCTATATTCATGGAGTTATCTTCCCTTGTTTTTTATCGCAGATGAGCATAATTTTTAATGTACTATTAAGTATGAGAAAGTCGAACGTTCCGCACTGGTAGGCAGAGCTCTTGTTTTATATGTATCAGGTACACACTTGATATATATATTGAACAACTGTGCAGGGTGGTCTCTGTTTTCAGGTATGATCTGGTGGATATAGCCCACAACAGTCTACAGTTGATCACACTGTCTGTTTTCAGGTATGATCTGGTGAATATAGCCCGCAACAGTCTACAGATGATATCACTCTCTGTTTTCAGGTATGATCTGGTGGATATAGCCCGCAACAGTCTACAGATGATCTCACTCAAATATTACGCTGAAATTGTTGCTGCTTACCACATCAACAATCTAAATATGCTTCAGTAAGTATTCATGGTTGCTATGGTAACCTCAGTATGATAAAATACATGTACAGTAAAACCTCGGTAATATGAGCAGCGATTATTCGAGCAACCGGCCTATTTCGAGCAAATTTCAAAGTCCCGACGAATTTGCTCTATATTGTACATTAATTTATCCCTCTAACTGGAGTAAAGTTATTACGAGCATCCGGTCTAATTCGAGCGCAGGTGTTGGTCCAATCAACAATTTTCAACGATAATTAATTACCTTATCACGAGGCAATCATCCGAGCGAAATTTCACACCTCCGAAAAATGTCATACTAAATTTTGTTACGGTCCGTATTTTTCACACATTGTGATAATCACATTTTATGACAATAGCGTAATCCCTAAGTCTTAAATTGATGTCCGTATTTTCGATCCGTTACATTAAACACGAAGTAGAAGATATTTAATTAATGAGCATGATTTAAACAACACATACGTTTCAGAACAAGTTCAATAGGCAACAAATGGGAACTTTAACTCATACGAGAACTAGAATTATTAAATGCAACATCGTTGCTTCGAACGTACTGACTCGCACAGACTCCTAATTATCGTAAGATAAACCGACGTCCATGTAGAATCTTAAATATTTAGGCTCCGATCGTCATAAAACTGCAAGTAAAAATCATTTCAAAAACTTTTTATTTCCCGTATTTCATGAAAACCTGCGAATGTAGGCTTACGTACAGTACAATTTCACGTGTCTTATACTGAATAAGTGAAGTAGATCAAGTCCGCGATTAAATCCTATTCTTATCAAACAACCCTGAAGAATAAAAAAAGTGTTGACTTTGTACAGTAGAAAATTAAATGTCAATTGAATCTACGCTATGTGCAGGTTGGCGAATTCATACTGCAGTATGGAACTCTGACTAAACACTACTCCCAACTGTACCGGCAATTTCTTTGATGTGCGGCGCGTTTGAAGTCAGTCGAAAGACCGCCGCGTTTGATGTCTCCAAATTGCCGCGCGCGTTTCAATTGGAAACCACAGGGATATAACTCATTCAGCTAAACATCATGTCCTAAATAAATTATCATAGATAATATAGTGCATGTTTTTTACTCAATGAGCCCTATCCCTGTGCTGGAAACTGGATCGACTTTGCATCCGGGTTTTATTTTATCACGTGCGATTTGTATGCGTGGGTGTTTGTTCAAACATGTAGGATCTATCGTGTGCTTTGGGTAATGTTATCTTTTTGCCGATGCGAACTTTTATTACAACCGTTAAATGGAGTTTGATATTTAATGTAAAAAGATTCATTACGACTTTCATATGCAATTTGTTCAATTCGGCAAATACATGTATCATACGTGTTTTCATTATAAACACAGTTACACTTAGTCATAACAACAATTCATCATAGAATTCGGATATTTCGAGCACCTGGCTTAACTCGAGCTTTTGGCTTGTTCCGATGGGTCCTCGAGATAACGAGGTTTTACTGTATTTGTGCATTGTTCTTGGTCATCAAAATAGCGATTTTTTTGTACATTTAACATCTTATGCGTTACAAGTAGTATCTTGGTACTCAAGTACGCATTTGTTTGAACGTTTATTTAGGAATAAATTGGAACCCAATACTAGGACAACTTAAAGAGTTGTGATAAACGAGATTCTCCATCGGACCGTCGCATTATTTTGCCAAGTTATGTGTAAAAATAAAATTATCTTTTTACTTGACGCTTTTCTCAATTTTTGTCGGCTCGCACCAGTGT
Source organism: Spisula solida (assembly GCA_947247005.1). Lineage (NCBI taxonomy): Eukaryota > Metazoa > Mollusca > Bivalvia > Venerida > Mactridae > Spisula > Spisula solida. The sequence continues at coordinate 14,722,272 of OX365948.1, read as the reverse complement.
TTTACTATGGTGGCTGATTTGTGCCATGTCATATTTTCCACAACAAAGCGAAAAACGAAAATGTAACAATTCGAAAGTCGTCTTTGTCATATCTTTACATTGTTACATTTTCCCTTTGTTGATGAAGGGCGACAATACGACACCTGAAATGTGTGGTGTTTTCACCTTACATCTGTCATATCTTTGCTTCTTTATGGTGAAAATGTAACAAAGTGAAAATGCAACAATGCGAAAAAGTTGACTTTGTCGTGTTCTCATGTGACTCCCATAGACACTCGTCAGGCATCCAATTCTCATGTGACTCCTATAGACACTGACGTCAGGCATCCAATTCTCATGTGACTCCCATAGACACTGACGTCAGGCATCTTATTCTCATGTGACTCCCATAGACACTGATGTCAGGCATCCTATTCTCATATGACAGTTTTCCAGATATTTGGGTATACATTGTAAGGTTGTTGTTTATCAGAACCTCCAGCGATGAACTGATACAGTTATTGGAGGATATGGATAGGTTATTGTTGTCTGATGAACACTTCCTGTTGGGGCCATGGATACGGGATGCCAGGAAATGGGGACAGAACCCCTTTGAGAAGGACCTTATGGAATACAATGCTCGGAACCAGATCACCTTGTGGGGACCAACTGGGCAGGTTGGTGTATACATCAATCAATATAGAACCTTTTTAGGGGAGGGTAGTGCTGAAGGATTATTTTTTAATTAAAAAGATAAAAGGAAATCGGACAGGGAAGGCAGCACTTGACTTAAACAGCCAAGCACAGCTAAAAAACATATAAAAACGTCACATACGACGATTACATGAAAACAAAGAGGCACAGACAATCGCATATGACCGACAATTTTTGTTGGAAATATTACAGTAAAGTAATTTCATGATGACAAGTATCAGCATTATGAGCAACCGGTGATAACAACAAATTTTCAGGTGAGAATAAGTTTGATACGTACATGGGAGGTCGAGTGATAAGTAATGATACCCCCACTGAGAAATTGGTATTTAAGAGTTGTTTTAGAAGCAAGGAAATAATTATCAACAACCCCATAGACAACCTGTGGAGATTGAAAAATAGATTGAAAGGGCAAAGTGAATTACTAAGTAGTCTGAGTTACTGACCAAGCTTGTGGTATATGATCTCACTCATGTTAATATTGAACTTAGGGTCATTGGGTGTAGTAAATGAGAATGCTGAATTTTATGAAATCAAAGCAAGTTCTAACTGTATTACATGTACTATGAACATATTAGAAATATATCAATCATGACAAATTTGATATTTATTTAACTTGTACTTTCCACTCCTCAAGATATAGCTCAGAGAATTTGACATGATCCTGACCTTTATGCATGAATATATTACAAGGTTCTTGCGTTGAATATATAGATTTCCGCGAATTGTGCAATATCGGTCCTTTAGATATGTGTTGGTATTATACCTCGAGCATTTTCGTGATACTTCCCGATTATGAAAACATAACCGGGATTATAAATAAAGACACTATATCAGCTGTTAAATTATGCAAATTAAAGCTTAAGAGTCGTGTCAAATTCTCTGGACTATAACAAAGTTTTTCTTGACTTGGTTAAATGTTTAGTGTATGATTTGTTCATATAGCACTGTATAATGGTGTTATGTTACATTCCATAGATACGAGACTATGCAGCCAAGCAGTGGTCAGGTGTATTCTCTGGGTAAGTTCTATACACCATACACCTGTCTTAACCAGCCAGTCAAGGATAATCAAATGTGTCTGCTTTTAAAATAGGTAACTTTTTAAAATGAAGCAAAGTGTGTTTGATATAATCAAAGTACTAAAAATCCCATTACTGGGGGAATTGCTATTCAATTTAAATATACGGTTTTGCCTTTGATAAAAAAATTACGAATATAACAAGTGATAACGTATAAGAGATCCTTCCAATAAAGTGTTTATGAACATGATGCCTGGCTTGCACCGAGTTGTGTTTGCAACTAGCGAAGTCAACTATCTTGTGATGTACACTGCCTACCGAAAGTATACAGTTGCAAAATTTCGAAATCACTCATTATCTATTCTTCAATTCATTCATTTTCAATTTTATAGAACTTTTTATCTCAATAAAATGTGTTTGTAGGTATTACAGTAAAAGATGGAAACTGTTTGTAGACAATCTGATACAATGTTTGAATACGGTAGGTACCTTTTGTGTTAATACAATAATCCTGTATGTCTGCTTACCATATATACTCGCATATAAGGCTGACAGACCTGAATAAACGAACTATACTTACATGGTCATCATGAATACTGTTTGACGAAGTCCAAAGGAGTTAACACATTATTATACAATCCTTCTTTGAGGTCTGATTTTTTCTGTGATACAGTTCACAGTTTAAGCCTTTAGGTTAATGTCATCACTTATCACATTGTGTGCTTTTACCTCCTTGTAGAAATACCTGCTGAGTTTCAGTATTGAACAACTAATATAAAGATGTACCAGAGGAGGTCCATTTTTCCAGTAAAGTTTTATTAGAAACCTGTATGTGCTAATAAGGAGGATGTGCTCTTCATATACTCATGAAAAAAGTGTGAAAGGGAGTGATCATACTCATATTTATCAGACAGTCTGTTGTGGAAGCATATGGCATGAACCTCTTCTACAGTTTCTAAGACATGCCAACAAAACTTTGTACAAATGAACACCATCAAATACCAGTGTCAGTAATACTATGTTCATGTCTGTTGGTCTACTGGCATCAAATACCAGTGTCAGTAATACTATGTTCATGTCTGTTGGTCTACTGGCATCAAATACTGGTGTCAGTAATACTATGTTCATGTCTGTTGGTCTACTGGCATCAAATACCGGTGTCAGTAATACTATGTTCATGTCTGTTGGTCTACTGGCATCAAATACTGGTGTCAGTAATACTATGTTCATGTCTGTTGGTCTACTGGCATCAAATACCAGTGTCAGTAATACTATGTTCATGTCTGTCGGTCTACTGGCTTCAAATACCAGTGTCAGTAATACTATGTTCATGTCTGTTGGTCAACTGGCTTCAAATACCAGTGTTAGTAATACTATGTTCATGTCTGTCGGTCTACTGGCATCAAATACCAGTGTCAGTAATAATATGTTCACGTCTGTTGGTCTACTGGCATCAAATACCGGTGTCAGTAATACTATGTTCATGTCTGTTGGTCTACTGGCATCAAATACCAGTGTCAGTAATACTTTGTTCATGTCTGCTGGTCAACTGGCATCAAATACCGGTGTCATTAATATTATTTATATGTCTGTTGGTCTACCGGCATCAAATACCAGTGTCAGTAATACTTTGTTCATGTCTGCTGGTCAACTGGCATCAAATACCAGTGTCAGTAATACTATGTTCATGTCAGTTGGTCTACTGGCTTCAAATACCAGTGTCAGTAATACTTTGTTCATGTCTGCTGGTCAACTGGCATCAAATACCAGAGTCAGTAATACTATGTTCATGTCTGTTGGTCTACTGGCATCAAATACCGAAGTTAGTAATACTATGTTCATGTCTGTTTGTCTACTGGCTTTGCAGACCTATTGTTTGACGGGCTTTTATCATATTGAAGATAGCCGATTTCAGAATGTGGTATAATTATAACAAAACAATCACATTTCCCACATATTTTCAGGGAGAAAAGTTTCATGATAGAGACTTTACTGGTAAAGTATTGAATACTGTAGAAATACCATTTACTCTGGATAGAGCGTCAGTGCCAGTCATACCAAAAGGTAAGAGATGCAAACTCAACTCTCTGATTTTATATTCTCAAGTTGACAGCTGAGACTTGGATTTTTGACATTTTGACAGCTGAAATTTGTATTTTCTGCAGTTAAGTTGATTTCCTTGTCCAGTTGTATGTTGGGTATTGTTGTATCGCCTGAAAAGGTGACATATAGGTGTTACTTGGGCGTCGGCGGCGTCACAAATTGCTTGTCCGGAGCATAACTTTGTCACCTTAAGTTAAAATGACTCAAGATTTGGTATGCATGTTTCTTGCATTAAGCTGGAGTGCAGTGCGCAAGAACCATAACTCTTCCATTCATCATTTTTTAATTATCTGCCTTTGATTGATTTAATTAGAGCATTTCTTGTCCTGAGCATAACTTTGTCACCTAGAGTGAAAATGACTCAAGATTTTGTATGCATGTTTCTTGCAATAAGCTGAAGTGCAGTGCACAAGAACCATAACTCTGCCTTGCATCGTTTTTTAATTATTTCCCTTAGATTGATTTAATTAGAGCATTTCTTGTCCGGAGGATAACTTTGTCACCATTAGGTTGAATGACTTGAAACTTGGTATGCATGTTTCTTACCAAAAGTCCAAGTGCAGTACACAAAAACCATAACTCTACCTTGTGCCATTTTTTAATTATTTCCCTTTGATTGATTTTATAAGCATTTCTTGTCCGTGGCATAACTTTGTCACCATAAGTATGAATGACTCCAAAATTGGTATGCATGTTTCTTGCTGTGACATGAAGTGCAGTGCGCAAGAATCATAACTCTACCTTGTGTAGTGTTTGAATGATTCCCTTTTGATTGATTTTATCAGGACATTTTTTTGTCCAGAGCATAATTTTGTCATTCTATGTTAGCGTTACTGTAAACAAATGTATAAAAAATAACATGAAAAGCAAATAATATTTCAATGTAAGGCCTGATTGTATTGTATCTCAGCTATACTGTTTGATTTTATGTACATGATTTCAGGTGATTCGGTTCAAATTGTGAGTGATTTATACAAGAAATACCTTCCTCCAATGAACTCAGGATTTTATAAGAATGTCAAAGTGTGGTCACAGCAAGGCAAGAAAGCTTACAGCAACCTGTCCAAACAATGGGTGATGGATAAATGGAAGTCAGACAGAGATATACATAGGATGTACCATGATATTTTATAGTGGAAAGTCATTTTCATTTCAACTGGTTTTACGTCGTCTTTCAAACATTTTTTTAGTCGTAGATGACAGCCAGTTGAGTTGACGAGTTTTCCAGCATTGAATCTTCAGTCCGTAGATATTACCTATGTGCAATTGCTGCTTTGTTTTGTTACACATGTAATATCTGACAACATTAACCTTTATGGATGAACATAATTATTGGAAGGTTTTAAAGGATCCATAATGCACTATTTGCTTACGGTGGTGATTAAAGTGTTCTTGGCTTACATCTTACCTGCACTTAAAATGGAAACAAGTCAAATAGTTTCTGCGAGCAAATGATGTACCGACTTCATTTGACAGAGAATTGACAGGATCCTCGACCTTCTGTCTGCATAATTCAACAGCTGATGTGTATAAAAATAAACATGAAAATCTCAAAATTGTGAGAAAAAAATAAGCGCGATAGGCCGGTAGCTTTCAAATTGGAAAAACTATATGCACCATAATTTGACATACGAAATTTATCAACAAATTGTTAAATAATTTCATGTATAACAAACCAAGTTTCAAGACACTTAATTGCATATTATGACTCCCTTGTTCAATATAATATGTATATGATTATAAATAAAACCTCGTATCAGTTCATTAAAAGGTATTATCAAAAGACATGTTTTCAGTGTTCAACAATATCAAAGATCATAAACCAATTCCGATAATTCAATGACAATTGACTGGGAAGCGCTGTGCTTATGCAGCTGCAGTCACCTGCTGTTTAGATCCATGGTCTCAATATTGCCTAGCGCTCACTGAAATTTCGGACAGTTCTGATTTCTTTGGTAAATAAACTATTGCAATGCGACAAAGACCGATGTTATCCGCATGGAATAATGGAATTAGTCTGGTTCACGACATTCTTACAAAATGCATCTTTTTTTGGATTTTTTTTTTTAAATCGTAAACCATCGAGAACAGGTCACGTGCTCCTCCATGGACTTTTTACTTTATGCTATCCAATATACCTGCTCGCTCAAGGCTCGCAGGTTATCAACTGCTAGACAATTACATGATAGTATAAGTTGCCAAAGTTTATTAGCTCCACAATAGAAGTAATATATATACAATGTATGTACATAATTACTGACTTTTTAAATTGTGCTGATAGACATACACGTACAGTGTACATGTATCTATAGACTATCCTGTTAATTAATTGGAACTAGAACTGTCGCCAGACTAATATACCCCCGCGTGGCAAAAATCATTGCAGCTAATATTTTGCTTCATGCACATCTACATGTTGAGGTTTATCATCTGTTAAAGTTTGAAGGAAATGCTGCAAAAAATGTAGGAGAAGTTGCGTCCACAAGAACTGTTCACTATATATTGTATCGTCCATAATAGTACAAAGGGCCATAATTCTGTCAAAAATCGTCACAGTGCAAATTCTTTCCTTTATGCACAACTACATGTTGAGATTGTTCATCTGTTAAAGTTTGTAGGAAATGCTGCAAAAACTGTTGTGCGGGGGGTATAACTATTCCACAATACAATAGTTACTATCGTTATATCAAGCTGATGTTGTTAAATGTCAAAGGTTCTTTGTTGTTATACTATTGTTGTTATACGATGAATGTACTATATTGTACAGCAGTGACAACTTGTAATCGGTAGTATGGTCAGATCTGTTGTTTCCCTGTAAATGTGAATTATTATAATAGAAATATGTTGAAATAACCAGCCTTAATAGCCTAGCAGTAGAGTGTCTCCTTTGAATGCAGACCAGAGCTCGTACTGTGACCGCCATTTGAACTTTAAACATTGTTGTATGTGTGCAATTATTTAGGCTTTTTGGTCAAGAATAAACTATGAAAGTGCAAGCACTTATTTTCAATGGGGTCCTGTGTTTTTGCTGAAAGGACAGCGAGTGGAAGAAAGAGTTGTGATACAAGGAATCCGGGTGCGTTACCCTAGCTCGTTCCAAAAAGACTCCCTGGTTCTTTAACGTGCCCTGTGTATAGCAACCGATACACGCGAGACTACCTCTGGCTTTCCAACCAGTTTGTCTCTAGTTAGGTGGGAAACATTGAAAAGCATTTCAGAAATGACCAAGTGTCCTGGCCGAGATTCAAACCCGGGATCAGTAGTCAAGTGCGTTATATACTCGACCACTGTGCCACCTTGTTGCATTGACTACAGAAATGATCTGGTTGCTAAGAATACTTTGCCAGGTTATAGCTGCTGGGTGATACCAATATTTAACATGATGAATGATACAGAAATATCAGAAACTGTGTTTTTTCATTACTGTGTGAATTGTGAGTGGCATGAACTCTATATATTATGTTTTATAACAATGTCATAAAATTAATGCGATCGTAAAACACTTTTGAACATGCAAATGCATAAAACAGTGCAATATAGTTGTGGTATATACCCGTATAATATATATAATATTGCATCATTGTGCTCTACCAGCTGTGATAAACGACACCACATAAACATTCTTGTACTTTATTTAATACTATGTTTTTTAATTGAAAACAAAATAGATTGGCACATTGGGTGGGCAGGTTGGCATCAGTATTATTTGTGTTGTGGGGACGTCTAAGAAGTGTTTCGGCTGTACATATAAAAAAAGTTAGCAGGAATGAATGTTTGTTAAGTACTGTCCAGGTAGGATATTAAGAGTGACACAGCGGTTGGGTCCACTATTACGGTGTAAAACAAATTATAAAGGCTTATCCAGACATCTATAATCTCAATGCTAAACTGAAATACTATACCCGTTAAAACAATGGTTGTAATCTTTTGTGTTCACATAAATCAAAATGTGACTCTCACATTATCTTAACTGGACAGTATTTTTGGGTTGTGTTTTGGCTGGAATTAAGTTTTAACAGAGTTGTAGCTCTTGATTGAAAACCTGTTTTTCAAGGAATTAGTACGAATTAACATGGTGCTCGACCTTTATGCACGAATATGTTAGAAGCTTTTTGCTCAGAGTATATCATTTTCTGAAAGAAAGTCATGCTTAGTCAAGTAAAGTTAAATTATCATTTAAAGTACACATCCTAGTACAGACTCGTAATCCTGACCGCTCATGAAAACATTGGCCGAAGATAAATATAGACAAGAAATCAACTATTAAATCATTCTAATAGAAGGTAAAAGAAGCAGGTTAACTTGTTCGAGCTCAAGCTATACCATTGTTTTCTGTTGAATGATGACAACTACAGAAAAAATGAATCTCATGTAGTGTTATTACATATCCCTATCTTAGAATGAGAAGGTCGCAAGTACAAAAATACTATTTTGAGAAAACAAGAAAAAACTGTCTGAAAACTTCTCTTTCCTCGAAGTTGTCAAGGTGAGCTATTGTGATCACTCACCGTCCGTCGTCCGTCCGTCGGTCCACACTTTCAAATGACATCTCCTCTGAAACCGGTTTGACCAATTGATGAAATTTTGCCTGGATGTTCCTGACAATATAGGGGGATTTAAAAATTGCTCAAATAATGTTGATCCATCTAGAACTGGTTGCCATGGCAACCAGGTAACAAAACCTTTAAAAATCTTCTTCTAAGAAACCACAAGGCATAGAGCTTAGATATTTAGCATGAACCATTGCGTAGCAGACCTTTACCAAGATTTCTCAAATCATGACCCCCGGGTCAATATTGGCCCTGCCCCGGGGTCCCTTAATTTTGTATAAGAGATATATAGAAAAAACTTTTAAAAATCTTCTTTTCTGGAACCACAAGGCATAGAGCTTAGATATTTAGCATGTAGCATTGTCTAGTGGACCTCTACCAAGATTGCTCAAATTGTGACCCCTGGGTCAATATTGGCCCCACCCAAGACATCTCATAATTTTATATAAGAAATATATAGAAAAACTTTAAAAAATCTTCTTCTCTGGAACCACAATGCATGGAGCTTAGATATTTTGCTAGTAGCATTGTCTGGTGGACCTTTACCGAGATTGCTAAAATCATGACCCCTGGGTCAATATTGGCCCCACCCCGTGCCTCCCTTAATTTAACATAAGAGATAAAGATTTTTTTTTAAAGACTTCTTCTCTTGAACCGCTTGATGGATCTACATAGAATTTGGTCTGTAGCATCCTAATAAGGTCCTTTCTCTAATTTAGGGCACTTGTCTTCTTTAAGAGGCTACAGTTTCATATATAAAAATATCATGAGCAAGGTGAAGCAGGTGAGTGATTCAGGGCCATCATGGCCCTCTTGTCATGAAAATAGGCTCATAAAAAGCGTCTTCAAAATGTATTGGTCTTATCAGGTCGTACACACTTATGACTTTCTCATTCTTAGCCAGAGCGATATGTACATATAATGAACAACTATATTATACTGATTGTCAAGGATTTGTTCAACTCCAGATGAACTTTTGTAATCTCTTTTATAACTTACTTTTTTATATCTATACAATGTGCTATACCATAATTATTTTATTAAATAAACTCAAGATACTGAAGTGTGCTATTTGTAATCTTGTATATGGGTAATATTGCCAGTATTTGTGTTACTACTAGTTCTGTTGTCAATGCTAATCAAGTATTAAATAGCTGATAGAGATCTCAAAGAGAAATGTGTCACTAGATTCCCCATAGAATTATGCCAATTACTGTTCTATTTGATATAGTTCATGTTGAAGTCGCTATCATTAGACAGTGTCTTAGTTCTTAACTGGATTCAGGTTATAGTCCCTCTCGTTAAACAGTCTCTTGCTTTTGGTATTAGAAAACAAGAGGGCCCTAGGTCGCTCACCTGTGCACATTGATCCAGTAGAACAATATTTTTCATGTTTTTTTTAAAAAGTTTCTTATCGGTTGCCATGGCAACCAGAGTTCTGCATGGATTATAATTCTTTTAGCTATTTTTAGAAAGGATAACACAAGGAACATTGTTACCCATTTAACATGAAATATCAGTACTTTTAGAAGAAGATTTTAAAAGATTTTACTATAGATATATAGGGAAAACAGGGCCCCACCCACCGGGGGCCATGTTTTTTGAAGAATCACGATAAAAATGTCAATTTTGTAAAAGGGTCACCCAACAACTATTTCTGTAAAATTGTTTTGAAATCTGGCCAGCAGTTGATTTTTTACGATTTTTCCTATTGGTTGCCATGGCAACCAGAGTTCTGCATGGATTATATTTCTTTTAGCTATTTAAGAAAGGACCACCCAAGAAACAGTTTTACCAATTTATAGTGAAATCCAACCAGTACTTTAGAGGAGAAGATTTATAAAGATTTTACTACAGATATATAGGGAAAATCAGCGCCCCACCCACTGGTGGCCATGTTTTTTGACAAATCAAGACAAAAATATCAATTTTGTAAGAGGGTCACCCAACAACTATTTCTGTAAAATAAATGTCAAGACATGGTACATGTATATAAGTGTGAATTGACATATACATGGAGTAAAGGGTCAAGACATGGTATAATGGTGTGAATTGATATAGACATGGAGTAAAGGGACAAGACATGGTATAATGGTGTGAATTGACATATACGAGTGTCATTCAATAAATTCGTAGACTGTTTAAAACATTTAATATCTGATGACACAGAGAAAAACAAACTACATCACGTGAAACTACAGCGTTTCGGACACAACTGCAGAAAATATAGTACGAAACAACGCATTTTCAAAGAAAAGATGGCTTAAATAAAACTATCACATACCCGATACCACCACACACAGTGACGTCAGCAACGTTATTGACGTTTTGCTGTTTCTCACGTGGTAAACCCGACGTGAAATTATGAAATTTATGTAGAAATAAACATAAAAATTCAAATTGCATATGATTTAATATATCTACCATAATATATTGTAAAGCCTAAGTTAAGGGTTAAGGCTAGACATAATGGCTGTATGTTAACATGAAAAGACCTCGCTCATTACGACGGACGTTGTGTGAAACGTCCCTACGTTTGCCTGTCTGCCCATTCGTGTATCATTTTCCACACCATGCTGTGCTTCAGTAATTTGCTTTTGTCACTTAAACACAAGACCACTGCATGCTGTATGTTCCCGCTTTCGCTCTATGTAGCAGCACGTGGGTTTGGGATATGTTTTTCCAAGCCCCGAGCATAATTTTATAGTCACACGAGTTTCCTTGCGTAACGTCATAGACATTTTGACGTTCTTGAAAATGTGACTCGTCTTGATAAAACAGTGTTAAATTCACACTCCAAAGTCCAAATGACTTCATAATTTCATGAAATGTTATGATAATATTTTGTAATAATCTGGCAGAAATATGGGAATGTCAATTAACTTTAACGGAATTTATAACTAATTTAACAAACGAAAAAGGTACGTAATGTCGGTCGGGGGTGGTAGCGTGTTACTATGGTAATGGAATAGCTGGTGACATGCTACTGGTTTGCATTAATGAAGATATTTTTATTGACCTGTAGGTAATAAGTTATGGTGTGTAATGATATAAGACATTACTGTTAAAACGTTAAGATAATCAAATGAGGACAATTGTCTACGAATATATTGAATGACCCACGTACATGAAGTAAAGGGACAAGACATGGTATAATGGTGTGAATTGATATAGACATGAAGTAAAGGGGCAAGACATGGTATAATGGTGTGAATTGACATATACATGGAGTAAAGGGGCAAGACATGGTATAATGGTGTGAATTGACATAAACATGGAGTAAAGGGACAAGACATGGTATATGAGTGTGAATTGACAAATACATGAAGTAAAGGGGCAAGACATGGTATAATGGTGTGAATTGACATACTAGTAAACATGGAGTAAAGGGGCAAGACATGGTATAATGCTGTGAATTGACAAATACATGGAGTAAAGGGTCAAGACATGGTATATGAGTGTGAATTGACATATACATGAAGGAAAGGGGCAATACATGGTATAATGGTGTGAATTGACATATACATGGAGTAAAGAGTCAAGACATAGTTGTCCTGGCTGATGTTTAACATCTACTTTTAACATTTGTTTTAAACTATCTGAATTCTCAACATTGATTTCTATATGCTGTATTCTTGACTTTAAGGCAATTTGGCATGAAGGTTATGCAACAGTGTATGTAACTGTTACACCAGTTCTAGACAATGTTGTACTTTTCCTATGACATTTGCTAACATTTTCTGTAATAGCCCAACCCCAGCATTTTCGCTCTTATAGGCAATGCTATTAGTCACATACCAGTAAGGAACACGCAAGTAAACAGACAAAGGTTGTACATACTAAACCCTGAAAACACTAATCAGAGGCTTTAGACTGGTTTAAACACTGAAAACACTAATCAGAGGCTTTAGACTGGTTAAAACCCTGGAAACACTAATCAGAGGCTTTAGACTGGTTTAAACACTGAAAACACTAATCAGAGGCTTTAGACTGGTTTAAACACTAAAAAAAACCATATCAGAGGCTTTAGACTGGTTAAAACCCTGGAAACACTAATCAGAGGCTTTAGACTGGTTAAAACCCTGGAAACACTAATCAGAGGCTTTAGACTGGTTTAAACACTGAAAACACTAATCAGAGGCTTTAGACTGGTTTAAACACTAAAATAAAAGCTCCGCGAGTCGCATGTGTCGCCTGACAAATGCACATTTGTCATGGAAAACTATCCAGTATTGGGCTACATATCAGACTCACAAGAGTTCTCTAGTCATCTGAACTAAAAACGACAAAGCGATACTCTGGACAAAAAAATGTCCTAATAAAATCAATCTGAAGGGAATCATTCAAACACTACACAAGCTAGAGTTATGATTCTTGCGCACTGCACTTCATGTCACAGCAAAGAAACATGCATTCCTATTTTTGAGTCATTAATAGTTATGGTGACAAAGTTATGCCACGGACAAGAAATGCTTATAAAATCAATCAAAGGAAACAAAAATTGAAAAATGGCACAAGGTAGAGTAACGGTTCTTGTGTACTGCACTTGGACTTTTGGTAAGAAACATGCATACCAAGTTTCAAGTCATTCAACCTCATGGTGACAAAGTTATCCTCCGGACAAGAAATGCTCAAATTAAATCAATCTAAGGGAAATAATTAAAAAACGATGCAAGGCAGAGTTATGGTTCTTGCGCACTGCACTTCAGCTTACTGCAAGAAACATGCATACCAAATCTAGAGTCATTTGAACTTAAGGTGACAAAGTTATGCTCCGGACAAGAAATGCTCTAATAAAATCAATCAAAGGGAAATAATTCAAAAACTATGACAGGTAGAGTTATGGTTCTTGCGCACTGCACTTCAGCTTATTGCAATAAACATGCATACCAAATCTAGAGTCATTTGAACTTAAGGTGACAAAGTTATGCTCCGGACAAGAAATGCTCTAATAAAATCAATCAAAGGGAAATAATTCAAAAACTATGACAGGTAGATGTATGGTTCTTGCACACTGCACTCCGGCTTATTGCAAGAAACATGCATACCAATTCTTGAGTCATTTGAACTTAAGGTGACAAAGTTATGCTCCGGACAAGCAATTTGTGACGCCGCCAAAGTAACACCTATATGTCGCCTTTTCAGGCGACACAAAAACCCATATCAGAGGCTTTAGACTGGTTTAAACCCTGAAAACACTAATCAGAGGCTTTAGACTGGTTTAAACCCTGAACACACTAATCAGAGGCTTTAGACTGGTTTAAACCCTGAACACACTAATCAGAGGCTTTAAACTGGTTTAAACCCTGGAAACACTAATCAGAGGCTTGAGACTGGTTTAAACCCTGAACACACTAATCAGAGGCTTTAGACTGTTTTAAACCCTGGAAACACTAATCAGAGGCGTTAGACTGGTTTAAACCCTGAAAACACTAATCAGAGGCTTTAGACAGGTTTAAACCCTGAAAACACTAATCAGAGGCTTTAGACTGGTTTAAACACTGGAAACACTAATCAGAGGCGTTAGACTGGTTTAAACCCTGAAAACACTTATCAGAGGCTTTAGACTGGTTTAAACACTGAACACACTAATCAGAGGCTTTAGACTGGTTAAAACCCTGAAAACACTAATAGTCCAGTCAAATTAGCATTAAAGGTAAAACAAATTGCAACAGAACATTTTTTGTGTTTTACAGAAAGGTAACCATATGCTGATCAACAGAAAAAAAGTCCTCAAAAAAATTATGAGTGGAAAGGTGTAAAATCCAAGATGGCTTCCAAGATGGCCGCCATGGATTGCATAACTACCAAAAATCAATGTAGTACTTTCATATATAGATAAAATGATATATATTTGGATGGAAAATGTTCATTAACTTGTAACTATCAAATTGGCTTACAACAGTGACCACTTTAAGGCCAAGGTCATGGTCACTTCAAGGTCGAAATACGAAAAAGCTTAAAAAAATGTATTTTCTCTTTATTTTCCTGATCATAATAATTATACATTTCCACCTTTGCTATGGTTATAAAGTTGATAAAGGAGTTATTTAGTTATTCTTCACTATAAGTTATTTGTTTAATTTAGATCTTTACAGTTCTGTGATACAGCTATTTTTAATCAAGTACATGCTATCCAATATGTCTTAAATTGATGATTCAATATCATTAATAATTGTTAATTGTTAATCAGTTGTGACAGTTGGTATGACCAATGCGTCAAATAAAGGTTTCCAAGAGTATACTGAGTTTTATAAACTACCCCAAACTGATATAAAATAATTACCATTTCATGGTCAAGGTCCATGTCGGTTAAAAGGTCAAACTTCTGAAAACATTCAATTTTGTTGGAGCTATAAGTTTATTATTGTATGGCGTTATTTGAGACTCATGTGTGATGTATATGATATGTGAAATACTCACTCAATGGGGCTATGGGGACTAAGCAGTTTGAAAAGCCATGGTAGAGTTTATGAGGGACTCACCAATGTTGGTTACCATCATCATAGGCCCAATGGAGGATTCATTAGTGTTGGGAATTGTCATCCTAGTCCCTTTCGGGGACCCACCAGTTGAGGGAACTGCCATCCTATGGAGGACTCATCAGTGTTGGGAACTGTCTTCCTATGTACTATAGGGGGCTTACCAGTAGGGACT
The DNA here is from genome assembly GCA_947247005.1 of Spisula solida. NCBI lineage: Eukaryota > Metazoa > Mollusca > Bivalvia > Venerida > Mactridae > Spisula > Spisula solida. The sequence goes on along the minus strand of OX365948.1, from coordinate 14,707,247 downwards.
CTTCGGTGTAGGGAACTGTTATTCTATGCCCTATGGGATACCCACCAGTGTAGGAACTGCCATTCTAGACCCTATGGAGGACTCTCCATTGTTGGATACTGTCATCCTAGACCATATGGAGTCTCTATGGTGTTGGTAGCTGTTATTCTATTACCAATGGGGGACCCACCTGGGTAGGGAACTGCTATCCTAGACCCTATGGAGGACTCATCAATGTTGGGAACCGTCATCATAGGCCCTTTGAGGACTCATCATCATTGCTAGCACCAGTCATCGTAGGCCCAAAGGGGAATCCCCAGTATTGGGAGCTGTCATCTAAAGCCCTAAGGGGACTCACGTCATCCTAAGTGTTGTGTGCTGTCATCCTAGGCCCTAAGGGGGGCCACCAATGTTGTGAGCTGTCTTCATATGCCCTAAGGGGACACACCAGTGTTGTGAGCTGTCATCCTAGGCCCTAAGGGGGACCCACCAATGTTGTGAGCTGTCATCCTAGACCCTAAGATGGACCCGCTAGTGTTGTGAGCTGTCATCCTATGCCCTAAGGGGGACCTACCAGTGTTGTGAGCTATCATCCTAGGCCCTTTGGAAGACTCACTAGTGTTGGGAACTGTCACCCTAGTCCCTATCTGGGACTCTTCAGTGTAGGGAGCTGTCATCCAAGGCCAGCTGTGGACTCACTTGTGTTGGGGACAACAAATGGGAGAAATCATACAATGCCCTCTTAAGGACTCACCAGTGTTTATAGCAATTGTCTTAGGCCCTATCAGTGTTTGCAGCAGTCATATTAGGGCCTATTAAGGACTCATCAGTATTGTAAGCAGTCATCCAAGGACTTCTGGGGGACTTAATACGTCATGGACACAATCAACAAAAGCCTTATGGGGGATTCTTCAGTACTGAGAGAAACCATTCAATGCCCTCACAGGGACTCACCAGTGTTGGAAGCAATCATATTAGGGTATATGAAGGACTCATCAAGTGTAAGCTACAGCCATCCTATGTCATATGGGGGACTCGTCAGATCTTGGAGCAATCATCCTAGGCCTTTTGTGGGAAAGTCATTCTAGGTATTATGAGGACTCGACAATGTTTGAAACTGTCATCCTATGTACTGATGGGAATCACCAGTGCAGTGAACATACATCCTAGGCCCTATGTGGCACAGTCATCCTAGATGTTATGTGGACTCAGCAATGTCGGGAACAGTCATCAAAAGTATTATGGGGGACTCACCGGCGCAGGGAACAGTCATCCTAGGCACTCGGGGACCAACCAGCGTTGGAGGTATTAATGTAGGTCCTATGGAAATAGTGTAGTGCACAGACAATCCAAGACTTACATCAGTACAGGGATTAGTCAACGGGCAACTCACATGTTTTGGGAATAGTTATCATAGACCCTACTTGGGACTCGCCAGTGTTTGAAACAGTCATTGTAGGTGTCATTGGGGATACACCAGTGTTGGGAACAGTTTTGTTAGTCGGCCATATTTATAAAGGACTAATAAGGAATAGTAACGACAAGCCCCATTGTGGAATCAACACTGCTTAGAGCTGCCATCCAATGCACAATGGATCATTCAGAACTGTTGCTTACAACCATCCAAGGCTTAATGTGGGACTCACCTGTATGGGAACAGCCATGAAAATGCTCAATGGGGATTCATTAGTGTTGGTTCAGCCATGTTTGGCCCTATGTGATGCTCACCTATGTACGGAATCTACAGTATGGGAATAGCCATCATAGGTACTTGGAGTTACTTATGTCCTAAGCATGCATACAAACACATGTATGTTCTAAATATAATTACACTCTAAGCAACACAGCAAGAAAATTATTGGCTTTAAAAATAAGAAATCATTGGTTATTTCGTATTGTGGCCTTGAACGACCTTGACCGACCCTTAATTAGTTAGTGTTGCAGGAACCAGGTACACTATAATTATCATGAATACTACATATACCAACATATAAAAACAATGACATACGTGTATATTTTTTGTACAGCTAACAATAAGTATGTCACATTACAACATCACCTTATCTCAGGGAAAACAACAGGGGAGGCCCTGTAAGGATAGTACTGATTTAGAAACCATTTGATTAAATAATGTTGTTTTAATTTCTCAAATTTAACACACACATAGTTAAGTTAAAGTATGATTGTTTTTAAGAACATAAACTTACAACAGCTGCAAGAAAAGTGTATGTACAGCATATTTTATATTACGAAAAAATGTGAATAAGTTACAAATGTTCAGGTAGTGTTTTGTAGTTTGACCTTCAAATGACCTTGACCTTGAAGTGACCTAAGTTTTATTTCAATTTGAAGTACCTTGTTAAATTAATTATATTTATACAAACATTTAGTAATACCATTGATAATTATAATGTCATAACTGATGATAATCATAATTATCATGATCAAAGCATTAATTTAAGAATATCCTCTTGGACATCAAGTACTGGAATAAAACTGGCTGTTTTCAACAACTTTCAATATTCTGAATTAAAAATATTACTTATAGTAATAAACTATACACTTGCCAACTGTTTTCTCACCTTAATAGTAACATAAAATATGAAATATATCTTATATCAAGGAATGTGGAGAAGAAAAATATTTTTTTCACGTTTTTTGGGTATTTTGACCTTGAAATGACCTTGACCTTGGTCTTAAAGTGGTCACTGTTGCCACTAAATTTGATGCTCATTTTTTCATGAGCACTTTCCATGCAAATAATTGTTATTATATCTTTATATGAAACTACCTCATTAGAAACTTGATTTTTAGTTTTTCAGCAATTTATGGCGGCCATCTTGGACGCCATCTTGGATTTTACCCCTTTCCTCTCTTCAAATTTTTGAGGACTTTTTTTCTGAAGTCTGCCAAGGTTTAAACTTGACATTGGTGGTAAATTTGTTTCTGTTGCAATTTGTTTTAGGTTTGGCCCATTTTTGGCCTATTTTGACTGGACTATAATCAGAGGCGTTAGACTGGTTAAAACCCTGAACACACTAATCAGAGGCTTTAGACTGGTTAAAACCCTGGAAACACTAATCAGAGGTTTCAGACTGGTTAAAACCCTGAACACACTAATCAAAGGCTTAAGACTGGTTTAAACCCTGAAAACACTGATGAATGCTTTGATAGTGTTTGATAGTTTATGTGTAAAATTTGCCAGTATTTCTATGTACTAAGTTGAAACAAGGGCAGATAACTCCATAACTATAGTTCACATGGTTACCAGTCGTGTCAGTGTGGAATCCCCTTTTTGGTTAATAACTATGTTGAGTTTCAAGTGGATACCTTTGTTAGTCTTTGAGAAAATGATTCTAACAATTAACTTAAAAACGCACTCGCAGACACAGACTATCCCGTCAAGACAATAGCTCGTCTTTTTAGCTCACCTGAGCACGAAGTGCTCAAGGTGAGCTATTGTGATCACCCTTTTGTCTGTCGTCCGCCGTCAACAATTGGACTGTTAACACTCTAGAGGTCATAATATTTTCACTTAATCCTTTTTAAACTTGGTCACAATGTTTGTCTCTATGAAATCTAGGTCAAGTTCATAACTGGGTCATATGGGGTCAAAAACTAGGTCACCAGGTCACATCAAAGAAAAACCTTGTTAACACTCTAGAGGTCACATTTTTAAATAATCTCAATGAAACTGGGTCACAATGTATGTCTCTATGAAATGTAGGTCAGGTTCGTAATTGTGTCAATTGGGGTCAAAAACTAGGTCACCAGGTCAAATCAAAGAAAAACCTTGTTAACACTCAAGAGGTCACATTTTTTACCTAATCTATATGAAACCTGGTCACAATGTTTGTCACTAAAAAATCTAGGTCAAGTTCATAACTGGGTCATATGGGGTCAAAAACTAGGTCACCAGGTCACATCAAAGACAAACCTTGTTAACACTCTAGAGGTCACATTTTTACATAATCTCAATGAAACTGGGTCACAATGTATGTCTCTATGAAATGTAGGTCAGGTTCGTAATTGTGTCAATTGGGGTCAAAAACTAGGTCACCAGGTCAAATCAAAGAAAAACCTTGTTAACACTCTAGAGGTCACATTTTTTACCTAATCTATATGAAACCTGGTCACAATGTTTGTCACTAAGAAATCTAGGTCAAGTTCATAACTGGGTCGTCTGGGATCAAAAACTAGGTCACAAGGTCACATTGAAGAAATACCTTGTTAACACTCTAGAGGTCACCTGCTTTACCTAATCTATATAAAAATTGGTCACAATGTTTGTCTGTATAAAATATAGGTCAAGTTCGTAAATGGGTCACCTGTGGTCAAAAACTAGGTCACAAGGTCAAATCAAAGAAAACCTTGTTTACACTCTAGAGGTCGCATTTTTTATGTGATATTAATGACACTTGGCCACAATGTGTGGCTTTATAAAATCTAGGTCCACTTTGCATCTGGGTCATCTGGGGTCAATAACTAGGTCACCAGGTCACTGATTCTGCCTTAACTGCTAGTCATCAGGTGAGCACTATAGGGCCTATGGCCCTCTTGTTTCTTCAAAATGTCAAGCTAAAAACTGAAGTGATCATGACGTCTCGCACTAACCTGACATTTTTGAATTCTGTCTTGAAGAAGTCATCTAACAACAGATTGCTTTATTCTGCATTGTTGTCAAATGCCCCTTTAATGTTTCCAAGGAAACAGCTGAAATAAAAAAAACATGTAAAGAGAGACATTGAGAAGTAAAAGCATTTTGCTTGTATTTAAGGGGCCATAATTTCAACAAAATGCTTGATAGAGTTACGTACCCATGTATAGGGGTTGGGGTTATGATGGTGAACAAGTATGCAAAGCAATATGTGAATGCACTTTGAAATACTAGAGGTGAAAAAACTTGTACCTATACTTTAACATTTGCACTAAGTTAAGAAGGGGGGCATAATTAGAGTTACCTACGAGTATGAGGGTGAACAAGTATGCAAAGTATCAAAACAATGTATCAATGCACTTTGAAGATACTAGAGGTTAAAAACCTGTACCTTAACTTCAACATTAGCATTTCCATGTCCTAAAGAGGGCATAATTTCAACAAAATGCTAGATAGAGTTACCTACCCCAGTGTAGGGGTTGGGGTTATGATGGTGAACAAGTATGCAAAGCAATATGTGAATGCACTTAGAAATATTAGAGGTGAAAAAACTTGTACCTAAACTGTAACATTTGCACTAAGTGTAAAAAGGGGGCATACTTTCACCAAAATACTTGATAGAGTTACCTACCCTCGTGTATGAGTTGGGGTCATGATGGTGAACAAGTATGCAAAGTATCAAAACAATATATCAATGCACATGAAAGATATTAGAGACCTTAACTTTAACATTAGCATTTCAAAGTCCAAAAGGGGGCATAATTTCTAGATAGAGTTACCTACCCCTGTGTAGGGGTCATGATGGTGAACAAGTATGCAAAGCAATATGTGAATGCACTTAGAAATATTAGAGGTGAAAAAACGTGTACCTAAACTGTAACATTTGGTAAAAAATGGGATAAAAATATCTAAAAAATACGCATTTGCACAAAAATTATTGATGTACACAATATTTACGGAAAACTTAGATTTATGCTTAATGCTTTGATAAAACAGTACCCAGAAGCTGACATCTAATGGTTTCCCAAATCAAAATCCATACCCAAATTGATTGCTTCTAAGACTTGAATAACTGTTAGTGATTTTAATAATATTAAACCCAAGAAATGCAGTGTAAACCTAATTTAGATCTACAAAAATGCTCTCAATTGCTCTACTAGTATATCTCATTACCAGCAATACTCGATGTCTGTCATATACATAACTTTGAGCAAACTGTGCATTGGTCCTACCTATTGTATTATATTGTATTGGTCATGCTGTATAAAAATACTACTCAAAATTTGATAAGGGCCATGAAATTTTCCATTTGAATATTGTGCAAATTGAATAAGATTGACCGGTAGAATTTTTTAAAAACATAATGCTACATCTGCAAAATTGTAAACCAATAAAGATTACTTCGAAATTTAATGTCTAAGTGCTGATAAGCCCAACCCCATTAAAATTGACGTGCTGCATTCAAGCCTCTGGAGTAACGGAATGCGGTCATTTTCTTGGCATTTTGGGTCTTACACGATATGGTAATAAAAACGGGATAAAAAATTCCATATTAATCTAGCCACTTTGGTCTCCACCAATAGGGCTTATCAGTTACCTGGAAAACGACCTCATTTAGGCAATGCGTATCAAATGCAAGACATCAAGCTTTCAACTTCAGAAGCAGATAAGATGATATTTAATAATATTATTTGCACAACGTTTGTTTCATCGGTGTTGTACATTTAACGTGAGACGGACATCAATTTCTTGGCCCTTAGCAAAGTTTGAGTAGTATATTATATCTAGATTTCAAACAGAAAGGATTCATCAGCAAACACGATGTTCTATTTGAATGAACACACACATTTGCAGTATATGCATTAATTGTATTTTCAAATATCATGCACATATAAGGTTTTCCCAGTACCTGAATACTCAATAGACTAAACAGCGATTCGTTTAGTACAGTTGAGTACTTGTTGCCATTGACTTACTGGCAGCTATTTATAATCCTATTTATAGCAAGATCGCACAAACAAACAAAAAACACGCAACATAACAGTTTGCACATGTATCAACACAACGTGCATGTATATTATTTTACACCAAAATAGAAGCTTTTCATCATGCCACTAAATGTTTGTTTGTGAATTATCACCATATTATTCTCGAAGGTAACAGTTGGCATGATAACATCAACACCCAAAGGGCTCAAGGTCGCTCACCTGTCTTGGTAGAGCATGCACACCCCTATGGTGACCTAAGTTATCATTTACATTTACTGAGTAAGATTCAGGAAAATTCAGCCTCTATTGCAAGTTTTCTTATGACTTGACCATGTGACCTAGTTTTTGACCCCTGATGGCCCAATATCAAACTTGACCAAAACTTTGTTGAGATGATCGATGTGACCACGTTTCATAAAGATAAGGTCGAAATTATGACCACTAGTGACTACACAAGGTTTTTCTATGATTTAACCTAGTGACCTAGCTTTTGACCCCAGATGACCCAATATCGAACTTGGCCTAGATTTTGTTGAGATGATCATTGTGACCAAGTTTCATAAAGATTAGGCTAAAATTGTGACCTCTAGTGTCTACACAAGCCAATTGTTGACGGACGGACGACAGAAGACGGACGAAGAGTGATCACAAAAGCTCACTCTGTCACTTTGTGACAGGTGAGCTAAAAATGTTTAGGCTATGGCCATTCTTGTAGGACTGTGTCTTCGTTTTTCAGGGGTCGGGCTATTGTCACTCTTAGACGGTGTCTTAGTTGTGATTACACACTTTTTGTATTGAACATAATGGTTTTTAAGAGGTTTGGATGGCCTATGTAAAATCGAGTCACCTGATGAAAAAAGGAAATTTTAATGACTTTTTTACATCATTTCCAGTTAACTGCAGCTCGTAAGTTTGCATTGGAGTGAAACAGTGTATAGTCATCAGGTTTACCCAGCCAGATTGACCAATGTCACCTCTGACTTTGAGGAATCTGAGTGAAATACTCTACCCTTCAAAGAAGACTCTTAAGTTCTTTCATGTGTGACTGGATACTGTTTAATCAAAACACTTACGAAAATCTTAATTTAAATGCTTTATAATTCTTTAAGAACTGAAAATTGGTGCAAAATAAGGTTGGTAGGGGTTCAGTAACTGAATCATTATTAGTAACGTAGCTCCATTTACATTACTTTATAATTGTAAACAAATTATAAGCATTTAAGTTTGATCGTAAGTTAACTATTTCCGCAAGTGCTTTGATAAAACATTACCCTGGTGTATAACACAAGACTTTGGGTTATTTACCAGTTCATCTCTAGTTGGGTGAGAAACACTGAAAATGGTTTGAAAAAGGACTACATGCGCTGGCTTAGAATCAAACCAGGTACTCTCTATCTGAAGTCAAGAGCGTTACTACTGGGTACTCAACCACCCTGTCAACCATACTTCGGCTCATATAGACTAACAAACAACAAAGATCATTAAAATTTTCACGTCACCAGTTATGACCACTAGTGACTTATTTTATTTCAATAGTAATGTATTTTGAAATTGAAAGTCAAAACAACAAAACTATAATTGTACAATCACATGAAGCTTGTAAAGAAAGAAAGAAAATCAAAGACAGAACATGTACAATAAACAACCAGTACTTAGTCAATGTTGGGATACTGTTATATAGAATTTAGCTACCATTATAAAACAGCTCCCAGAAAAAAAAGTTGAGTACATTCTAACTAGTATAAGTGGCCGCCTAAATGAAGCAACCGTCTGTCTTAAGCAGTCAGATCAATAAACTTGGGCGTGTTCATAACGCTGTTCCGCACATTCCGGACAGTGGAACACACAAACAAACCGGAACACTGTTTGGAACAGAGGTGGTGCAGCCAGAACAGTCACGTAATTACAACAACAACAACAATAGCCACAGTTCCTATTTGTTTGTAAGTTTTTCTGAGTAGAACATCCCGCATAGTGTGCGGAACAGACCTTACGAACATACCCTTTAAGACTACAAATCTACATGTATTTTTGAAGTTGTCTAAATTAAGCAGCCAGTGCATTAAACTCTAGACTTTTATCAAACCTATTTTGTAGTCACCTTAATTAAACAGTCGCTTTCATAAGCAACCAGTGCAAGAAACTGAAGACTACAAGCAAATCTATTTTAGTAGTCACCTCAATAACTCAATAAAGCAACCACCTGTCTTCAGCAGTCAATTAGTATTAAAGCTAATCAGCAATATTCATATTACATACACCTTTATTAAACCGCCATCTGTTTTAAACTGTAACATTAGATAAAATTATATTATTGGTCTATAATCTATGCTTTGAACGCTGAATGACACAACAAGTCACTAAAAAATGATGTAATAATGTCTTTGTCTATATACACCATAAGCAGAACTACATGAAATGATACATCAGTTCATACACCAGAATATTTGAACGTTAAAAACGATAGTTTTGATCAACTTTAGCACTGAAGAAATAATTACCATAAATCTACTGAAAAAGCTTCAGCACCTAACTCAGTCACCTAACTCAGTCACCTAACCCATATCAAGTACATATGGACTGCATGTTGCCATGTGCTAATAGTTGATCACATACTACAATGTACTAATAATACAATGTACTCTTAACAAGCCAGACGAAATACAAATCATTCCTCACTGTATAGGTATGAAAAATAACTGCTCCCGTGATAATTGAATGTCATTCAGAATACAGGTATGGTTATGATTCATACATTAGTACGAGGATATAATTAGCACATTGGATACTTGGTGATAAAAGCATTACTATGGTAACAGCCAACAAGCAGGTGAGTACAATATGATACAGCCAACAAGATTTTAATGTTAGATGGAACTTAATTTTTTTCTTTATTGTCAATTTGCAAAAATAGACTTACATTGTAATTCTAAAATGACAATTATAAACGTGTTTCACAGTGGTAAAAGGCTCACTGTGATAATAATAATATCTGGTTAACTAGAAAATTGATTTACTGGTATGAGAATTACTGTATATATGACTTACAAGATTTACCATGCAATTTTGTACCTTGAATGAAGTGTAGGTTTCATTATAAATTCAGCCTACAAAGTACCAGAAAGTGTATGTTTCAGACCTTGCCAACAGCGTGCGAAGTTTGATATGTTTCAGACCTTGCCGACAGTGTGCTAGGTTTGACAACAGAATGCACACATAGTTTCTAGCTTACTTACAACGAGTTACTAGCTTATTCAGAACGAATATATAGATCTAGCACCCATAGCATGGCAGTGAGATATGATGTTTCATCTATCTATACATAAGTATATATCCGTCATAAGCATATGACAAAGTATGAATGTACATTAGTAACAATAATAGTAACACATTCCATTTTTCTAGCACAATGTATTTATAATTAACGTTAAAATAAGATTATAATTTTATGATAAATAATGCACTAGAACTCATTCTTTTTGCGCTTTCAAATTTTCTCTATTTTTCACATAAAATTTGCAATATATACAACAATGAAAATATGAAACCCTCATTGACGCAAGTCACTGTACAACCCTTTACTCCATAGTGTCCCTTATAATAATATCCTTCATGCAGATGCATTTAACAAATTTCTATGCACACGTGCACTAAATAACATCAGGTGTATGGCAGAATATTTTTGAAATTCTCAGTATGGCGATGGTATACAATAAGAATACCATAGACAATCAATTGGGGTCCCATACAGTAAAGGGTTACTTACTTCCTTAGAAATAGATTTATGATAATTAAATAAAAAACATCAGACAATTCACAAAATTTGCATGGCTTGAAACTGACATAGTATTCTGTATTTACTGCAGGCTTTTGCCGACCATGACCTTCGTTAAACTAAGTTAAATGTTTATTCTGTTTTATGAGTTTGAAATTCAGGCAAAATTACTAATTTTTTTGGTCTTGACAATAAGAGACCTGAATATGCAGGTCCAGAGCATTGTGACTTATTTACATGTTCCTGTCATGCATTTTTCATCATTGCTTGATTTATTACCCAACTACCATACAAAAATTGAAATAAAGCACTGGTGATAAGTCTGTATGACATTGTTTAATTTAAATGTGATGTTGTTAAAACTATTTTATCTTGTTATTTTCTCAACATGTACGTCTTTCATGTAGAAAAGAAGAATAGATTAATAGAGAGATAATTGAACAGCAACATAACAGAAAGGCCCCCCCATCATGTCACAACAAAGCATATAAGTGAACAGGCTCACCACATCTTTTGTATTCAAATATATATTTCTGTAAGTATTCAAAAATTCATAAATTGAGTGTGTACATGTGTAAGTATTTAACACATGTAACATAAAGTTCTTACAAAGGCTAGAAATTATTCTTTGTAACTTATGTTGGATTATATTTTTCATTTGTTCACTGTTTATGAACATGCTCAGTCCTTTGTTTGAAAGTCTAGAACCTAATTATTATGGACATTCCTAGATATACATTGAAAAGATTATTTCACTAGGTATTTAACATACTGTAAAGCAAAAGTTTTCGCAAGACTATAATTTCTGCTATATTCTGAAGTATTTTAACATCTTGTGGAATATCAATACTTGCATAAATATTCATAAATATAATTCTAATTCAAGTAGGATACAATGTTGGAAATATTCAGTCTCATAAACACCAGACTATAAATTACAGTTATCTACAGTCTCTGCAAACGTGCCTACAATTCCAAATTTGCAAAATTATGACTGACATCTATAGTATGTGCTTTTACAGTATCTAAATAAACATACAGCTTCTTAGAATGCACACATTTGAGTGGAAATGCTTGATACAATAGGGGCCAGTTGCTTATGTTGCAGTACATTGAGTGGAAATGCTTGATACAATAGGGGCCAGTTGCTTATGTTGCAGTTCATTGAGTGGAAATACTTGATACAATAGGGGCCAGTTGGTTATGTTGCAGTACATTTATACCAAGAATGAAGAAAAGTTAGGGTGACAGAATGGATGTTTTTATCTACAAATGTTGACTAACACCTGAGATGTGAATCAAGCACTTGTTATATAATAATTAAGCTAATTAAGGGAAGCTAATTAAGGTAAACCAATTAAGGTTGACTAATTAAGTGCAACAATCCTAATATTACAAGCTTGTTATCTAAACATTGATGATGCACCAGAATCGTTAAGATCTACAAATATTCACAAAAATTAAATATTAAAAAAAAGTCACATAAAATAACAATTATTTTTGGTATCGAGTAAAAATGGAACTGCTATAAATTGTAACCAACAGTTTTTTTATAATAAACCTATACATTACATCAAAAACAACATTTTACAAACGGACAACTTACTGTTACAAAACACGCTATACAGAATTTGAATTTAAGCTAAACAGAAACTTATTGATAAGAATATCTTACAAACAGAAAAATGTAGAAAGTAAATTCATGGATTGAAGTATTACTATTTACTCTAAATGAACAAAAAGGATATAAAAAATCCTAACACAAAAATGAACACAGTTGATAGCAAATATATATCACAGACATTAAAATGCACAAATAGCTTGTTCTATATAATTACAAGCATACTGTACAACAACAAGAACTAAAGAAAACTGTTTCTGGCTTTACAATAAACATATTTCTACAACATATTATAGTGAGAAGCCTAGATGTTGATGAAACATCAATATTTACAATATTATATTTACAGTTCATGATGTCTATATTTATGTCTATATACAATGGATTGATATCATGATAAATGTCTCACAGAAACTTTCTATGTACAAAACACAACAAACAAGATCATACACATCCAAACAATGATGTAGAATAGCTCTTCTGTCGACAGACTTTAAAGTAAATATCTTTCCTGTTGACAGCCTTTACAGTAAATATATTTGCTATCTATAGACTTACCAGCATATGTCTTTCCTGTTGACAGACTTTACGTAAATATTTGCTGTCAACAGATATTACAGTCAACATATTTACTGTTGAAAGACTTTATATTGAAAATCTGGGCTACTATGGATACTTTCATAATAATAATAATAATATCATTGTCCATACATAACCATGACATCACTTTGAAAAACATTATAATTATTCCATATTTACACAATAATAAATTTAATCAACTTTAATCACTTGCACACATTTGCAAAAATAGCAGAAAATAGATTTTTACTATATTCAAAAGTATATAATATTTTTGTAGAACTCGCACAAGTTAACAGCTGTATATCTTCGCTGAAAGACAAAAACAGAATCCTAGAACCTGGACTCATGTTTCATTGTTTATCGAGATACCATAGAACTAATTCTGTCAAACATAATCATATAATATATATACATACACTATATACAGTGGGTTAAAAAAGTTTGTTAACAAAATTCACATTTATATACATTTTCTTTTGAAGCTAGGTACACAGTATACTGTTTTATTTCATACACCAAATCATTCAATACTTGAAAGGACAGATGGTGAACTGCTGGATATCTAAACCTGTAAATCTCATATTCTTGAGTTTCCCATATAAGAATAATAAAATATAGACAAATTAACATTGCAAACAAACTTTCAAAACACTCCATATTCCATTCATAATACATTGATCTTGTGTTCACTGGTAGGCATTTGTACTACAGTCAACTCTCGTTATCTCGAACTCGCTTATATCGAATTTTTCGTTATGTCGATTTTTTTTTCAAGTCCCGATTTTTCTCCTTCTTTGTCTATATGGAATCTCGAGACCTATCTCGAATTTTAGGCTCAAATTCGGCTTTTTTCGTTATCTCGAATTATTAATTTGGCCCGGATTAACTAATTCACACGTTAATTGTGTCGAATTCTGATTGTATCTGACTAGCGTCAAATGTTTTTCACGCCTCGCCAGTATCAAATCTTCGATTTACCTGTAATTTTCGCGCCTACCATTGTTGAACAATTATTTGTTTGCGACAATTTGCACCAACATGACTTTTTGTCATGAAGATTCGAGTTGCGTCCAACATCAATTAACTGATCATCTCGAACAATTGTTCGTAAAATAATGATTAAAGAGTAATACATGTACATAAATATTAAATTAAGCATTTCTCACCAATATGTTGTTCTTACGACGTAGCAATATGGCGGCGACCCGTAAAACGACAGAAATTAGTAAACTTGCAACTTTGATGCCGAAATTTCTATCTCGAATTTTCGTTATGTCGAAGTTATTTCCACGGTTCCGCGAAATTCGAGATAACGAGAGTTGACTGAATGTAAAAATCTTGATGACACCAAATTTGAATTTTATGGTCCAAATGAAGAGTAACATACAGCAAATACACAACATACAGAATACACGCACATATATTCTCTATCATACAATGAGATCAAGATATATAGGACAGTAGTTCAATAAGATCATTACTATACAATGCACCTGTCCATTACGAATGATCTGTTTTAACCTGGACAACTTTAGAATCCTAATTTGGGTCAAACATTAATACAAGCTTTCTGTAATTTTTATAAGTTAAATATATTTTTCACAGAGCTTAGTAAAGAAAAAATATTGCTGAATTAGTAATCACATGCTTTACTTAAAGCATACCAATAGTTTTAAACCTTCATGAAGGCATTCATAGTATGTGAGATATCTAAACATGGAACTTGCATGTTACCAGTCAGTGCTGTAATATACCAAGAAAATTCCTCACACGTGACAGATATGGATGCATTAAATTAAAGTCTACTACTGCTTGAGTTATAGTTTCGAAGCTGATGAAAGATACAGCATATAACTAATATAATCACAACACAATGTAACATGATATTTATATAACTCTATATAATACTATCTACACCAGTGTCAATAACTGTTGGACCTCGTTTATCAGAATTCACCACGTAAAAATAACAGACTTAGCAAAGCAATTACCTTTGTTATTTGTGGAATTGGGGCCAGGTACTGTTTATTTAAATTAAAATCAAGTATAGTTCATATGATCTACACTTTTAAGACTGGATATTTAATTTGAATGATGCCAGGTTATTTACTATTTGAAACTAACCCTTCCTCAGCATTACACTCATGACTATTTTGATGAGAGATGGGCTAGAATGTGTATAAATCTCATGTGCAGCTTTTTCTGACAAATATCAAGAAAGGTCTCCAGTGACAAGGTGTCCTGTTAAATCCATGTCAGTAATTGGATTATCTCCCTTCATATTCATAATTGGGAAATAATTGACATGGGATATCTGGGGAACAGAGGAGAAGTAGACCAAAGACTCGGGTGGAGGTCCTTTGTTGCTGCCCTACATGTCAGAAGGCATAGCAGACAGTGAGTAAGTAAGGACATGAGATAAGGGTGTGAACTGACGTATCTGTGAAGTAAAGGGTTCACAAGGTCCAATTGTATTTGATCAACACTCACTTTGCTTAGCAAGTCATTCAAACAGAAATCATTCCATACTTATGAAGGTGATTTATTACCACAGTACAGCACTCAGTGCAACAGGCCTTTTAGTCTGAGATATTTCATGGAACAGGTTATAATCTGGTTCCTGTCCCTAACATCACAGTGGCAGTTGTAATATTGAGGACTGGAATCTGACAATAATCTGCTCCATGAATAGACCAGAATAGAAGGCCTAATGTAATACAATATAATATAATATCAAGGTTCTATCATACAATATCTGCAGCATGTACATAATTCTAACTACATACAATACTACATATTACTGCTTATATCATATGTCACATAAAGCTGAGCTCATCAAACCATTTACAGCTCTACAAAATATCAAGAAGACAATAAATGAGGAAATTTCTACATTAACAGGTTTTAAAACAAGGGCAATAACTCTGCAGAATCTAGTTTCCAACAACAACCAAACTAAAGGGACACAACTTCACATGTTGATAAACCTTCTGCAAAGTTACCTGTCCATAGAAACATGTGACAAAAAAATGTTGATGCCCACCTGAAGAATTTGCCAATCAAGCCAGAGATTTTTTTTATTTTGAAAATCTGGCTCATATGAAATAAAAATACATAAATCAGAATGCCATTTTAGGTCATGAATAAATAATAAACATCGCATAAGATCCTCTGATCATTCATCATCATTGTACCAAACTATATCCAAATGTACATATGTAAAATTCCAAAAGGGAGAATTTTAACTGATAACATCTTAGATAATAA
The DNA here is from genome assembly GCA_947247005.1 of Spisula solida. Classification (NCBI taxonomy): domain Eukaryota; kingdom Metazoa; phylum Mollusca; class Bivalvia; order Venerida; family Mactridae; genus Spisula; species Spisula solida. The sequence continues at coordinate 14,691,378 of OX365948.1, read as the reverse complement.
GATGGTTGCCATAGCAACACATTACTTGAACATCACCCCAACCCTTACATTATGTCAGTAACCCTAAGTGGACTCCATACAACTAATATAAGAGCCATTGAAATCATTATATGTCATAAAAGAGCTAGGGAACACACTTAGTAATAGAGGAACTCCTAGACTGAGAAGAAATGTCTCCGAAACTTGCTCAACTTATAGCTTACAATAAAGGTTAAATTTAGTAATTTAAATAAGCATCAACACTATTTACTGAGAAACATAATTTGATAGCTCTATAAACAAATATTTAAAGACAAGTTTGAATGCAATTATACACGCAATATATAAATAGACAAGCAGTATGAACGACGCAAACCAAATAATGGACTCATCTAGAAACCCTTTGAGCAGAATTATATTAAATAAAGTGACTATATACAAGTGACATCACATACAACGCTATCAGTGACGTCTATATACTAGGGTGGATCCATGGATTTACTTTTCTGTTCTTGTAACGAGCACTTTCTTTGCTGTATTTTTTCAGCAGAATTTGGATGAAGTCTATCAGGAGAGAGCGCACGTCGAAGTAATGGAGAGCTCTGATCAACTTTGTGTTTAGAGAACGAGTGTCTTTTCACTACAGTTGGACCAGGATTTGTGTGTAAGTGTGCAGGTATCGTCTTCTGTGACTGATGAGATGAGCCAACTTGGTGTCCCTGAGTAAATGCTAAAGGACTCGGGGATCTTGTAGGGGACACGGGCATCGGAGAGGGAGAAGGTGTCCTCGCTAAGGGAGACAATGGAATGTTGTGGACTGATTTACGTCTGCACGGAGATTTCAAGCTTTGTGTTCTTTTGTGTTTCAGTCCAGTAAGAGAACTAGGTCTACCATAGCTTGACGGCGAGTGTGAATGGTTCGCAGGTGAGTTAGGAGAACTAGAACTTGGTGAACTGTTAGTTGATGATGTCTGCCCACCTGATTCTGGCGACCAGGTCAGTGATAGTGGGGATGACTGAATTCCTCCTTTGAACGTAACTGACGACGTGTCACCAAACGACCATGATTTACTGAATGGACTGGCCCTGTATGTACTGTTAGGAGTTAAAGGGGAACTATGTCCGACCATCTGACCAGGAACATGCCCCTGTTGCTCTGCACGTTTTGTGCTCAATCTCCTAAATAACGATCGACTCTTCTTCTTTTCGCCACTTCGTTCTTTACCAGTTTTCTTTTTAGATCTCCGAGCCATTTTCCCAGGATTATTACCCTTCTTTTTAGCACCTGAAACAAGATAGAAAAATATGTTTTTAAATATAATATTTTAAAGAAAACTGTATAAGAGAATATTTCTGCAGTTTGAAAATGTAGTAAATATTGAATTTTAGATATTTAGCATGTGGAAATGAATAGCATGTGGGAAAAGCAGTTTGTCATTGAAAATGTTCTAATTTGAGATAATATTGGTTGTCCCTGTAGACAGGTTTTGTAATATAATTCTTAGGTCTAATGTAGTCTTTAACACAGGTATGACTGTATATGACGAAAAGAAAATATTGAAATGACAAGTAATGGACAATACATGTAGGTGATTTGTTGTACCTGTTTGGATAGAGGAGTTCTCTATGGGTGTAGATCGTATACGTAACTCTCCTTTCCCTTTCAGAATCAACTGTACGACCTGTGTATGTAGTAGACTGTGAATCGCTTCCTCGTTTACATGTGTGATAAGGTCACCTGGTCGTAAACCTGCCTCAAATGCTGGACTGTGCTCTTCTACAGCCTAGTAAATATATACAGAAATCAGCCTAGTAAATATATACAGAAATAGTTCTAGTACAGTTTTTACCCTGTGACTACGTCAATACAAAATAATAGGTATACTAAATGTGATTTTAAATACATTGGGAAATGTTGAGAGAATGTTGCTATAAACAGACTAAATATATTAATTATTATCGCTGAAGAGGGATGAAAATGTACCATATATTCCCAGTCATGAGACGATAAAACTGTCTAAAAATATTTGCTGGGGGCATAATAATAGTCCCTAAAAATCAGACTCGAGCTCCTGGCAGCATTAATAAACAAGAGGGCCCAAAGGGCCCTAGGTCGCTCACCTGTTGTAATAGATCATAAAGGCCACATGGTGACATAAGAAATCATTTACAACTTCAATGAATCAAGTAAATGCAGCCTCAGTTTATGTACAAGGTTAATATATAGCCCTAACTAGTGACTTTAGTATTTATATCAGATAACCCATATAGACAGATTAGACCATAATTGTGACCTCCACTGCCTACACAAAATGTTTACTCCTGACTGAATATCAAACTAGACTTGATTTAGTTGAGATGATCATTTTGACCAAGTTGGGATTTCTAGTGACTACACAAAGTTTTTCCAAGATTTGACCTAGTGAACAAGTTTTAGACCCCACATGACCCAGTTTCGAACTTTACATAGATTTCATAGAGTCAAACATACTGATATAATTGTTTCCTCTAATGTGTTCACAAGCTTTTTCTAAGATTCTTGTGACATTTCACCGACATACATCTTGCACAAAAACAATGTGTCCCCCTAACAATAAACAATACAGATAACTTACCACTACCATATGTTGCAGTGTATAGGTATTTGTATTACCCAGATACACACGGATAGCCCTTAATGTGAACCCATAACCTCTAGCACCTTTCTTGATCATGATTGGAGGTTTTAGACTCTTAGCGAGTGGAGACATTTCCCGTGACGGGGAACCATCTCGAGAGCTTGTACTGGATCCCGGCGATTCCATTGGTTGATGCGTGAAATCTTCTGCAAGATAAACCAGTCAGACATATCAATCACAAATTCACAAAGTTGACAGACTGACTGGGGACTGGATAGAGAAATAGCTTTACATTGGAATCTGGTCATATGAAAGTAATTTATAAACATTACCTTGCTTACACTTTTTATTATATTGCTTTATTTCATTGCCCTTAATTCTACTGAGACGTCGGTTAATTTTTTCCAAATTGAATTTATATGTAATTTTCATGTTAATGCCAGTGAATATTAAACATTTAAATGAGCAACAGTCCTTATTGATTATAAATCAATCAACTCTTATAAAAATTGCTGACATAATCATAAATTTTAAATAATTCTAGATCTACTCAAGTTTCTATCATACAGTATGATTCCAGTTCTATTCTATAGAGCATAATTTTGAAGTGTATGAGATTGCTGCTTTGTTGAACAGAACATCATATTCTCCTACGGAAACTTTCGCTTCTTTTCACTTTTTCGTAATTGACATGATTAAAAGGGTTATCAGAAAATCTTATCTGCTGGTGAGGACACATGTCACTAACACACAGTGCCATTTTTTAAATACGGTAAGTTAGTTTGTTAAGTAGATTGTTTGACAACTCAACACACAATTTAATGAGAAAGAAAGAATCCAAGGATAACATGAGAAGTTGTTATACTGTTTTGTTAAATCAAGCAGTATTTGTTTAGTTTTCTACAGAAATACATCATATTTAAACACATCAATGTCAGATTTGTAATATATAAGGGTTTCATGAGTTTTTCTTTCTCGTTCTACTTTTGCATAGCAACCATACAACAACACTATTCTTTTACAGAGACATTGTCAACGACAACTTACATAGAACTAAAAACAAATTATCTTGATATCTGCAATATTCAATATGCCGAGCATAGCCTTTATTTGCCAGTCAGCTTTATGCTGAAATATGGCAGGCATATATGTGTGCCCCCATCCAGATTTGAACCCGGGTTGCCAGATTAGATGGTAAGCGCGCTAACCATTGAGCTATGGAGGCCACAACATATAAGAATGGTGTCTGCATAATTGTACCAAATTTGAAATTTAAAAGTATCATAAAATCTGTAAAAAAAGTACTTTTTGTACAGCCCTGATATATGTAAGTTTTGATCCAATTATAGTTTTTGACCAAATAAATGAAATCAAATATTTTGTAATATAATTGTGCATACATTGGGTTGTACAAATATATTTGTGCATGTACAGGTTTTGACAAAATCTAGCTGCAGAAGAGAAAAGAGGAGAAGACACGCACCAGGAGCTTGGATTAGAAGAGTTAAAGCGTTTGCTGACACAGATTTCTGCATGACTTTCAACTCACTTTTCTTTTCACGCATCTCGTCAACTGGGGATAATTCTACAACAGAAATGATTGAAAAGAAATAATAAAAAAAAGCATCAATAGTAACAGTCGACAAGATATCCAAATTTTTATTTCAATATAATTTACTCAAAATTTACAAAAAAGTTCAGTTTTCCTAAAATAATAATTTAGTAATTCCCATTGTAGTTTTCAGTATTACAGTTCCATGTGCTAATGTGTCATTATATAGCAGACAATACTTTACTTAATCAAGAAACACAACTGACATGACTGACATTCCTATGAAATTTTATAACACAAGTATTTTTGGTGTGTAGGAAATGCAAACATATCCCACACAGTTTAGCATGAGGACAGGAAACTTTGCAGCACTTCATTTTTAACTTGACAAAGGAGTTACCTAAAATATTGATTGTTTTATGTCCCACTGGTCAATAGTATTTCAGTCATATGAAGAGTACCCTGTCACATTATCCTGACACCGTGTGAACCAGCAGTTACCTGCAACTATCTATGCTGAGTCATATGAGGAGTACCCGGTCACATTATCCTGACACCGGGTGAACCAGCAGTTACCTGCAACTATCTATGCTGAGTCATATGGAGAGTACCCAGTCACATTATCCTGACACCATGTGAACCAGCAGTTACCTGCAACTATCTATGCTGAGTCATATGGAGAGTACCCGGTCACATTATCCTGACACCGGGTGAACCAGCAGTTACCTGCAACTATCTATGCTGAGTCATATGGAGAGTACCCGGTCACATTATCCTGACACCGGGTGAACCAGCAGTTACCTGCAACTATCTATGCTGAGTCATATGGAGAGTACCCTGTCACATTATCCTGACACCGTGTGAACCAGCAGTTACCTGCAACTATCTATGCTGGGTCATATGGAGAGTACCCTGTCACATTATCCTGACACCGGGTGAACCAGCAGTTACCTGCAACTATCTATGCTGAGTCATATGGAGAGTACCCTAGCTGTCACATTATCCTGACACCGGGTGAACCAGCAGTTACCTGCAACTATCTATGCTGAGAGTCAAGCAAGGGATATGATTACCATTTTGAAAGACTGGAATGTTGCAGCCTGGGATTGAACCCGAGACCACTGGAAGCATACAACCAGTTACTTACCACATGTTGTAGGTTTATCGTCATCAGACGAGACCGCCACTCTAGGGATCGTGGGATGTGGAATATTGATAGTAGACCTTACTATCCTCTTTGATACGATCGGTGAAGAGTCACTCTCATTCTGAGAGGAATCAGAAGCTGACATTGACATTCCCTGTACACTTATACTTGACCTTGGAGTACTGAAACATAATACAGTTTGTAAGTACATAAACACTTGTCAATGTGAAGAAACCCATTGAAAACATCCTATACATATATAGTGCACCAAGGATAATGTGATGTTTATAATTTGATGTTAATATATATATATAGCAAGTGCTGCTCTATCTCAAACAAGTCACTAAGAATTGCAAGCAATACAGAAAGCCGGTACTGGTTTGAAGCCATGACCTATAATTTATTTTCAATGTTTCTGTTGCCATGGCAACCACAATTTTGTCAGAATAAAAATATATTTAGATGGACATAATCTCCTTAATGGCACCTACCCATATACCAAGTTTCATAAACATAGCTTGGAAACTGTTTGAGTTATGGCAGGATCCAGATTTTGACAATTTTTTACTCTTTCTGTATCTATAGCAACCACAATATTTGTCAGAATCAAAATATGTTTGGACGTGCATAATCCTCTTATTGCCCCCTATCCACATACCAAGTTGCATAAACCTAGCTAGAAAACTGTTTGAGTTATGTCAGAAACCAGATTTTTGGACGGATGAGGGCAAACCTATAGTCCCCTCTGGTCAAAACCGGTGGGGGGACTAATAATCTATATCATGGACTTATCTAGGTCAATTTGTTTCGGGGTGAGGGGTTGGTTAAAGTCTCATTCAATTGAGAAGATTTCAACAACCCTAATATTCCAAGCAAGGTAGCTTTAGATGAACCAGCGTTATAAAGTCACTGTGGTTAGTCACGGTTGAGGATCACACCGGGAACCACCTGTTCATGAGAGGAGGCTCTGAGTCATCAGGATATCATTAACACATTATAAACCTATCAGAACCTTTCAGTACAAGCTATACCTAAAATAGTCAACTGCTAACAGACAGGGTACTATCTTTAGGGACAATATCATCAAACACACAGACCTTGACGGGTACCAATATAGACAATGTAAAATCAAAGCAAAATGAACATTTGGTGTGGACTAACCTTTCTGCACTACTGAATACATCAGCTTCATCATCTCCCTTGCCATTGCTAGTCGTATCAGGTTTGTCACTTTTATTGTCTGTTGTATCAGATAGAGCTCTATGTCTCTCATTACTCGGATTACTTAAGTAAGACTGAAGTTCTATAGAATTCTCTGAACTTGTCGATTGATTGGAATCTTTTCTCTCCAAAGCTTGCTTCTCCAACAATCGTGTTCTCATCTCATCAGCACTTGAGTGACGTCGACGATCACGATAATCTGTGCCGTAATCCTGCAAATAGTCATTTAATAATTTCAGTCAACTCTCTCATGCATTATTAATGATGAACTCTTATTTAGCAAATATGGTTCATGACTGTACTAAATCAGACCATACAACACTATACCCCAGTCTTATTTAGCAAATATGGTTCATGACTATACTAAACGAGACTATGCAATACTATACCCCTACTACAGCATATAAGTCAAGTAAGGGCCTTAACTACGACAAACTTTATGAAATATTAACCAAAATTATTATGTCAATTACTCTTATGTTGCCAAGCAAGAAATTAAATCCAGCAACCTCCATTCTAAGTAAACCACTTAGCTATCAAAGCATACCTTGTATTTTATGCATTCAATGTACTTTTTACCAATCACAGTTGTAAGGAAATCTCTACACAATTCTACTACCAATCAATATTATATGTACCAAGTATCATAAACTCTCAGTTGACAATATCAATTATCTGACTAAAGCCACGCCAGACATCTCCCATAAAATCCTGATAAAAATGAAATCTCCCAAGGAACAATACAGTGTTGAGTAGACTACTCAGTAACATCTGATGTTAGGTTTGACTTAACTGATTAGCAACGTCTGATGTTAGGATAGACTTAGCTGGTTAGCAATGTCTGATGTTAGGTTAGACTTAGCTGATTAGCAACGTCTGATGTTAGGATAGACTTAACTGATTAGCAACATCTGATGTTAGGATAGACTTAACTGGTTAGCAACGTCTGATGTTAGGATAGACTTAGCTGGTCAGCAATGTCTGATGTTAGGTTAGACTTAGCTGGTTAGCAACGTCTGATGTTAGGATAGACTTAACTGATTAGCAACGTCTGATGTTAGGATAGACTTAACTGGTTAGCAACGTCTGATGTTAGGATAGACTTAACTGATCAGCAACGTCTGATGTTAGGATAGACTTAGCTGGTTAGCAAAGTCTGATGTTAGGTTAGACTTAGCTGGTTAGCAACGTCTGATGTTAGGATAGACTTAACTGATTAGCAACGTCTGATGTTAGGATAGACTTAACTGGTTAGGAACGTCTGATGTAAGGTTAGATTTAACTAAATTCATAAACAGGGAGGTCACTGAAAATCACCAATAATGGATTTAAGACAAATTATTGTTTGATGATGAATGAATTGTGACAAGGTCGTGAATCTTGTACAAGAGGACAAAGATGGTCCAATATCACTCACCAGTGAGTAGACTGACTATCAAATTATCTAAAATACTTTTATCCCCTGTGTGACCTACATGTACAGTGGACATAAACTACTCTAGAAGAGAAACACATAGAGATCATTCCTGTCCGTGGTGTGTGGTTTCTATCTTGGTTTTCAGCGACCATACAGCAATTCAGAACTGGGTTTTAGACATGTAAATGCCCTCAGAAAAGTGAGGGAAGAGACAGTTGTGTGATACTGTGAGCACTGTGTGAGTATGGGGGAAATGTACGGATATCTGGAGCAATGCTCTGTATGATGTGAAGGTAATTAACGTAAACCAGCATTAACACAAATACTGCCACCTGACATATTCTATTTCCAGTATAACACTGTGTTATCTAAGAGGATTGTAGCTGATCTGACAAATGTCACAGTTAGATGTTTCCTGGATGACAATCACAGACAAACAAAGTGACACTCCACACACAATTACATTACTTAAATGTCATTCAGCCACACTGAAGATTTCCTGGTAGTTAACCCATTATGTACTCTACATTTCATCTTGACCGAAAAGGACAATATTGGCCCCATATCAAATTCCTTTAAAAAATGTTTTCTCTACTAACTGAAGGCTGGAGACAGACTTAGTCTAGGGTATTCACTATATTTTGGGGGCTCTGGCCAGACATAAAGGGTGTAAAGAAAGTTCGTTCCGGTCAGAAAGTATGGCGTATTTTTATTTTTACAAAGCGAAACATTACGAAATTTGCTATGAGGATATAGTACTAAATTTAGGATCAGTGGATTATTTTTGCTTGGATTCCGTTCTAGTGGACACCGTTGCCATGGATTTATAGAACGCGGAAGTAAGCGTATGTTAACGTTACGATGATGGCCATTTTAAAGATGAGTCGACAAACAGAAATAACTGCAAAAATGTAACATAGCCAGATATAGGCATTTTAGACATTCATATTGTTTAACAACACCTAATGCTTAAAGATATTGATGGCTATAGGACTGGTACTCATAAAATTGGAGCACAACTATGAATTTGCAAGTACAGGGTGTAGATTTCGTCAGACGTGACGTAAACGTCAAGCGAAAATTGAGAGTAGGGTAAAGAAAATGACACTGTGTAAAAAATAACGGCGGAAAATTAAAGGAACAACTTCTACAAACATCATAAGGCATTGGCGAAGACATGCCTCATTTTTCAAGTAAAGAGTAACTAAATAAATCCAAAAGTAAAGAAACGTCCGAGTTGACAAAACCGCGCCATTTACAAAAATCTATGTATATGGGAAAACAAAAGGCATTTATTTGCAAAACGAAAACTCTTACAGCTTCATAACTTGGATGATGTTTTGTTCTTATATAAGGTTAAATATTAGTTTAGTTCATTACAAGTTTAAAACATACACAAAGATACAGTGAGTGGACAACAAAGGGAGTATTTCGAAATTTACCCGGCCACGACGTTGTTTACGTCATATTCGAAACAAGATCAACAAATTTATTCAATGCGTTCGAAAAAATATTGCCAGTGAAATCAGCTAAAACTGTTATACATAATGATGTCATTATACCAGGAGACTGAATGCAAAATTTGGTGCAAATATATTTAAAAGTTTTGTAAACAAAAGCTTTTCAAAAACCGGAACAAACTTTCTTTACACCCTTTAGTTATAGGTGGCCCAAAAATTAGTACACTATATCTTCAGCCTTAAGTACACTGGCTATATATATATATATGTAGACAAACAATTGAAGAAAATAAGAGATAATGCGATCCCTTCACAGTAGAACCAAATGTTTTCATTGATTGACACAATACTGAGTGGCAGACGTTTTCACTTTATTCCATAAACAAAATCCATTAATAGCAATCATTATAGTCCGAGAGTTATCCAACATATTGGTGATAAAGTGACAAACATCAGACAAGCGTATCATCAGATAAGAGAAAGATCAAGTTGTTACAGAATGGAAGCCATTAGGATCAATCACACATTGTATTTGAGACTCACTCTCAAACAGTACTATCATATCAGTGGTTCAGAATATTGACAGCGGAAACTAGGGCTTTCAGCTTTTTGACAGCTGGGACTTGGTCTTTCATCGGTAGAGTATATATTCTCCTTCAGTTGTGTGTTGAGCATTGTGCCGTGTAATTGTGGTCTGGGCATTGTGCCGTGTAATTGTGGTCTGGGCATTGTGCCGCGTAATTGTGGTCTGTGTGGTTTTTATGTTTTCTGTGCTCGATTGTTTCAGTTGAGTGCTGGCTTCCCTGTCCAATTGTTTACTATCTTTTACAGTGGATTTCAGAAATATTTCCAACATGAATACAGGAATTTTGTGCTTGTTAATGTATATATTACCTCATGTAACTCTTCAATTCTGGAGTAGACTTTACTGAATCTAGGTGACATAGAAGAGAAGCTGTGAAATAACTGATCCTCTGAGTCATCAACATCTGTATCCTCTGTCTCTAGTTCATGATTATATCTATCTGCTCGAGCTGTGTAATATAGACAAATATGTTACCATGGTAATAATATACACTTACACCTCAATAATAACATCATCCTAGGAACTCTTCAAAACCCATCACATTATTGACTTGGCCTCAAATACTATATCTATCTGCTTGAGCTGTGTATTATAGAATAGACAAATATGTTACCATGGTAATAATATACAGTTACTCAAATACTGAGCTTTATTAATGAGCAAGCAGTGAGAACTTATCAGATTATTGTGGTCTTCATTTGGAGGTGGTCTTACTATTGAGGGGGTCTTTACATGAGGTTTTAGTATTTATAACAAGATGGCCCTTAATCACTGATGGCCCTTCATCCCTTACCTGACTATATATACCATAGACAAATGTAATTAATGCTCTAACCCCAGTGAAATAATTCAATAATCTTAGAGAGGACATCAATATCATGCTTCATGCCAAATATCCAAGCTCTAATGTATGTTATGGACAATATTTTTTCAAAGAGCTCAGCTGCAGGTATCATTAAGCCTAAAGTAGAGTTCTTATATACACATATATAAAATAGGAAGACATAGAGGCCAAGTGCCGGGGTCATTTCTCATAAATATATACTTAAAGCACAGTGGCCGAGTGGCTGGGTGACTAGTATAAGCCTCACAATGTGCAGGATGTGGTATAATCTCCAAGCCAAGTTCACGCAAGTACAGGATGGTAGTCAATATGTAGTTGATTTCAAATAACAGTCATTTACCATAACCATATACATTGTAGCTTTTGTTTCAAAAATTTTAGCTTAAGAGATATTACAATAGTTTTCAAACAATTTATTACTGCAAGAACTGGTTGTAATTACTTACTATCAAAGTATGAAGTATCCTCATCATTTTCTAAATCTGGCACAAACTCCGCCTTCTGTCTGAGAAGCCCCTCCCAATCCAGCCCATCAAAATACATGTGGTCTTTGACTTCCTGTGCACCCCCAGCACCAAGACGATTGATTGGATTATGTAGGAGGAGTTGTGTAATGAGATCCTTAGCATCATCCCTCACCTGCCATTCCTCTTCCTGGGGCCACTCTATATCCTCTGTAACAATATAGTTTAAGCATTATAAAACTCTAACAAAATACCACACTTATTAGCTCAGTTGGTACAGAGCTAGACTGTCATCTCACAGACACAGGTTCAAATCCTAAATTTAGCAGTTTAAGTACTTCTGTGATATTGATTATAGTCGTACCTTTCGCAAGTGGAGAAGTTGCCAAATGTTAGTGGAAAAGTAAGTAAGTATTGGTTTGTAACTAACTAGAAGGTATTCGGACACAAAATCTAAGTCTCCCACCAAGGGCCATAACTCTGGCATTCATGACAAAATGTGATGGGCACAACTAGGCTTGGTACCAACTATTCATGTTCAGTTTTCATTGAAATCTGACTAACAAAGGAGAATATTCCCAGACAAACTTTGTGACAACCAGCATGAAGTTAATGTCTCATTCCACAAAGCTGTACATGACAACGTTGAACCTCGGTCACAATTATCAAATACTGTAACAAAATTTCTTCAGATGGGCAAGTAAAGTAGAAAGGTTAGGACAGAAGTCATTAGGTGCAAGTCGAGAGTATCAACTATACATGTATTTACATAAACTATGCTTATGCTGATATTATGTAAATTCACAGTAATTATACAGAGTATGTTGGTTCCTGAAATGTCATGGGAATATCCAACCCGTTATATTATCTGAAAATATGACACAGCTCCAGGACATGCCAAGACACGACTTTTAATTCTTTAATTAACACATTGATGACCAACCTATATGTACAGTTTGAGGAGCCAAGGGTCAAGCGTTCTTCTGTTATTGAACTGAAACCCTTTGGTCTACTAACAGACCAACATGTGCGAAGTAATTATACCCAAAGATAGGGGCATAAAAAGGATTAAAAAAGCTTCCTAAACTTGGAATTAATTGAAACTGAAATCTATCATTACTGATGTGTACATGCTTAATACGGATTGCATTTTTCCCATCAAGAGTTACTATCATTCCATATGTTATCAGTATAAAGTAACTTACCATTTATAACTTGAGAGAATAGTTCTTCTTCTGAATCACCAAAGAAAGGTGGACATCCAACCATGAACTCATACAGGATTATACCCATTGACCACCAATCTACAGGCTTACCTAGAAATAACAACAAAACATCATACACATTTGCAATATACTGGTAAAGGGTGTAAAGAAAGTTTATTCCGGTCAGAAAGCGAAATATTACCAAAATTTGGTGCAAATACATTCATTTGTCTTGTGTACAAAAGCTTTTCAAAAACCGGAACAAACTTTCTTTACACCCTTTTGCAACATAAGTATTAACTTTTGTAATCAGTGTCCATATTTAGAAATCTTTAAAGATATTTTTGTCTAAAAAATCAAATTGTCCAAGATTGTGGAATAATTTTTTTAAGATTTTTACGGATGAAAAACTTAGTCTGTAGCTTAGATAGCATATTTCTGTTTTCATTTTCACTATGAAAGCAGTTTAAATTGTCTAAGATGATATTTCTAAGTCAAAAGTTTTCATCTTAAACAAATGTTTTAAATTTGTTTTTATAAGGCGCTAAGTGATTACAGTGAAATTTCGGACAGTTCTGATTTCTTCGGTAAATAAACTATTGCAATGCGACAAAGACAGATGTTATCCGCATGGAATAAGTCTGGTTCACGATATTCTTACAAAATGTTTCATTTTTTGGATTATTTTTTTTTAATCGTAAACCATCGAGAACAGGTCACATGCCCCTCCATAGACTTTTCACTTTGAGCATACCAATATACCTGCGGCCTCATGGCCCGCAGGTAATAATTTCATGAAAAAACAGTAGACTGATGAGTTGTCTCCTTTGATTAACATAGGGTCTGTATAACCAGACAAGAGTTAAACTACTATTGAATGAATCATCACAGGTTGGAAGAACTTTCCATGGTTCGATGTTTTTAATGTATTCAGCTTGTCAATAAACTCAATAAGTCACGACCTTTCATGTACAGTCGAAACAAATTAACCGGCTCCATGACCTTGAATATGTTATGAATATATAACAAGCTTTTTGTGTGGAACATATTGATTTCTGAGAGAAAGTCTTGCCTTGACGGAGATTTAGATAAGTGTTAATATAACACCTCATACATAGTCGCAATACTCACAACTCAACTGTAAAATTAAGGTTCAAGGACCAGGTTCATTTGGTCGAACTATACAAGTATGTACATGACTTTAAGATGTTCAATGACTCAATCATTCCTTAAATAGAAACATGCATGTCAATGAGGCACATGTCTGGGAATTAATTGTACATTAAGTAATAATTGAGTGACAGATAGTTAGACAGTATTACTAACACTGTGCGTATCCTGTGATTTATAAATTCATATTGTCTTATTGAAATATGTAATCGAAAAGGCATGACCATTGAGGCAATATCCTCTGAATACATGTGAAGGTTGAATAATTCAATGACTCAATAGGTTCGCAAATAGAAACATTATCGCATGTACACATGATCACTAAGAATTGTATATCGATATTCAGCAATTAAAAATGAGTCACATGTGATAAACAATTCAATTAGTTGATTGCTATCACCACTTATCATACCAGTGACTAGTAAGGCTAGAATCAAACACAAATATTAACTTTTATACAGTGAAACATCACATGCTGACCACCTCATTAATAGATTTATTTTAACAGTCTTGATACACTGACCACCTCAATAACAGCTTTATAGGATGATTTTTTATATTGTGTTTTTTCTGTAGTCTTATTGAAATGCACTGTATATGAATACATGTACTGCAAAAGAAGCACAATGTGACTGATCAAGGGATTAACCAAATATGGCCGCTCAGCGGGGGTAACTGCTTAATACAGGTATACTTAAAATAAATATAACTAATTGGGATTTAATTATATTGGATGCTTAAGACAGGTGGTTGCTTAACTCAGGAGACCAGAAAAATGTTTGACAGTCATAATCTTGAACTATTGTCTAGTTTCAAAATAATTTATTGCCTCGAATTAAAGCAAATGGTTTGAACCACGAGCGTTCTTATTGCACTGTAATGTGATCATGTGGATACTGCATGACAATGAGCTGACTGACCATAAGTAGTCTTATTGTAATGTGATTGTGCATACTGCATGAAAATATGCTGACTCGGCATAAAACTGGAAGACAACATGGAATCAATACACACACACATTTTTTGGAATGTAACCTTGGAAATATTATCATATACAATATCAATTTTTAGGATGGGATAAAGGCTTGTCTTCATCAGCCAGACAGTGAAGTCAGTATTTCATAATACCCAGTTTCTCTGAAATGCTTGCAAATTAATGTCATGTACTAGGATGGGTACAAATAATGCAATATTTATGCTGACTGAGCTGTTGGCTACAATTAATGCAGAGGAGTGACAAATTACTATTACACGATGCGATCATAATATGATTACCCGTAGAGCATTGAGGACAGTATTGATATTTCCATGTGAAAATTCCTTATTACCTACATCATCCAAATAGAATACAAAATGTTCACAAACATTTTAAACTGCATATATCTGCAAACATGGACTAAATTTGCTTTGAATTCATTTTTTATGCACTGTTTATCAACAAATTTTCAGTAATGGCAGTCATCGTTGTAACCTTGACTTTCAGATTGATTAATGAGTGATAACCTATGTACACAGCAATCTAAATTCATTGAAATACAATAAAAATTTGCTATTTTTATCAAAATTCGGAACTTTCGTGGCGATCATCTTGGAAATGGTAGCCATTTTGAAACATTTTCGGTTGAGCCTACAATAGCCATTACGTAAATTTACATTTATAAAAAGTTTCTGTTACTAAGCTAGATCAAAATCAACACTACACATTAGATAGTCCATGTCACAGTTAAAGTTTCAGTCTCATCATGGCCATGAAGAATGCCTCTGTTTAAAGAATACCATCCTTTATCCAAACTGCTAACAAGACGATTTTTTCTTGATGAGAAATGGGGCAGTGAAAAGCCCATATGGGAAATTTATGTTAATACCTTCTCTTGCTGTGCTGTTCTTTTGACAATTTTATCTCAGCATCAGTCTCGTTTTGGCATTCAGTGACAGAAAAATTTCCAAATTCAAATAACTATCAATAGAGAATGAAAACTTAACTTACCGTAGCCCTTTCTTAGAATGACTTCAGGGGCCACATATTCCGGGGTTCCAAACACTTGTTTATCCTTAAATTGTTTACTGTCTTTATCCATTGAACCTTCATAGAGGTTCGTAGTTAAACTCATAAGTCCAATCTTAGATAAACCAAAGTCTGTAAGTTTTATATGACCCGTAGCAGTGATCAACAGATTGTCGGGTTTAAGATCACGATGTACAATCCCGTAACTATGAAGATATTCCAGGGCTAGAATTGTCTCTGCGAAATACAACCTAGCAAGATCAAATGGTAGTGGACCAGAATTTTTCAACAACGTAGCACAATCTCCTCCTTCTACGTACTCCATTACCATACACAGGTGGCGCTTTGTTTCAAAACTACACCACATGCTAACAACAAAAGGATTATCGGCGAACGTTAAAACGTCTCTTTCTGTGAACACCTGTTCTGTTTGATTGCGCAATATTAGATTCTGTTTACATATCTTTTTCATGGCAAATCTCTGCTTTGTCTCCTTATGTCGCACCAAATATACAGCACTGAAATAATGATATATATACATCAGTATTAACCCCATCATTAACAAAGTTAACAAAATCTCAATAGTAAGAACATCTCAAAATTATGAACAAAGCATTCACATCCGCTTATAATTGTCTTAGTATTAACACCAGGCCCGTCATTATAAAGCTTTATTCATGCTCAACTCAACTTGAGTATGAAACTAATGTTATTGCTACATACTTTCCTTTAGGAACATCATAAAACTAAGGATATATAACCTACAAAAACTATCACAAATGATGCTGGTAAATGCCCTATGTACAGATGGCCTGTCAAATTCACCAACAAATTTTGAGTTAAACGCCATTTCTCAAACAGTTATATATATACATGTACAGCTGACTATTCACCAAACCAATTTTCCTGGACTGTATCCTAGCCAGTACTAACTAACATTTCCACAAGGACCGGGAATATTTTTTCACATGTTGAGGAAAATTATCATAGAAGTCAAATTTTCATGCAAAGCCGCAACCTGATCGCCGAGTTACAAATCCAGCTCACTAAGCACTAGACCACAGCCAGTGTGTTCAATTTGACTACTGGTGTAACTTACGCGTAAGCTCCATTACTGATAAGCTTGATTGTTTCAAAATCTTCTTCACAAGGAGTGAGATCCTTTTTTCTATAATCGAGACCTTCCTCGACATCTGAGAGCACCAATGAAGCATCTTTTAGACTTTCATCTACAGCAGCACTTTCCCTGCTCTCTAACTCGAGTTCTGTATCAATGAATCAAATATAAATGAATATCTTCTCCAATGATTACACTTTACATAACATACAAAAACTGACCAGTCATTAATTGGCATTAAACACGTAACGCTAGTGCAGATATCGCTTTGCCCTATTATTTGTGAAAGGTTGTTTGCCAAAGGTTTTTAAATGAATTCAACAGAACATGGTTTACATTTTAGCAGATCCGAACCTTAAACAACTTGAGAATGGAAACAAGACAAAAAATCTTCCTTGTTATTCCTTCTACTTAAACCATGGTTGGTAGGCTAATCAGTTACCTGGAAAATGACGACATTGTGACAATGCATATTATATGATGTTTTAAAAATTTATCAGCAGACTGGATGATATTTTAAATATTTGCGTGTTTCCTTCAACAGTTATATTTAGCTTTCGTACAACAGCCAGATACATTGATAGGTTTATCAAAGTTCGAGTTGTATATATTGATTGTACCTTCTAGAGGATCTCTGTTCAGCCCTAGTTTACTTATGATATATCGTGGTATATCTTTGATTGATTGTTTCGCCTTTCCTTCAGCAGCTTCCAGTAACTGGTAGAACTCCTCTGGATCAAATTCCTAAAATATCCAACATATCCAATCAGACATGATTCAATATGTTAGACTTATCAACAATTGATCACAAACCCATCCCATCTTCGAATACTTGTCTTAAGCAGCCTGTCACAGGATATAACAAATATGGTAGTGTGCCTCCTTGGCTCAGTGGTTAGAGTACTTGTCATCTAATATGGCGAACCAGGTTCGAATATGGTTGCAGACACTCATATGCCTGCCATATTTCAGCAGAAAGCTGACTGGTAAATAAAGACTATGCTCGGCATTTTTTAGCTTAAATCAGGTGTATTTATTATAAAATTTGGGTTGCATACTGGCTGTATATTGCAGGAGGTTGCTAAATTTAGGTGATATTATTATAATATTTGGAATTTATTATTGGCCTATAAAGCAAGTGGGTGTTTAATACAGGAATATGTATTCTAAAATTTAGATTTATTACAGGCTTTTAAAGCAGGTGGTTGCTTAACTAAGGTGACCTACCACACAGGTTAGATTATACTGTACCACCTCTCCAGAGTAGCCCTCCATAGAGCAACAATCTCTTAAGCAACACAATTATTTTGTTCCACAAGTAACTATTTACTCCAGATTTTACTTATCCAAAGCAACAACCTCTGTACAACATCCAAACTTTGTGTTTTTCAAAGGGTGTTGATCTAGAGAGGTTGTACAGTACTTACATCGTATTTATATAAACCAGGAAACAGTTTCAGGTACAGATCTTATGTTGCAAGTGTTATATATATGACAGTTTGACGTCATGATGTAAGTCAACCCATTGTTAAATCTATTCTCATTCATTTTCTCAAACTAATTGGAAACCTAATGAATGGAGTATATAATTTTAATAACAACTTGTTATTTCAAGCTGAAGTTATCAATACAGAGGAGTTTCCCTAACTAAACTATAAGATTCTCAACATCATTCCGCAATATTATGATGGTTTAATTAGAAATTTAAAAGAAAAAGTCTGAGATGGTATCACAATATCAGGATTGAAAGGTGTGGTCTGAAGGGAATTTCGTTGATTGGAAATTAAATACTGTAAAGTCATTTAAATTTGCTATCATAAAACTGTGCTTAATGGTATAAAAATATTTATTGGTGATAAATTTGTGAAATTGATATGAAAACCAACCTGTTTAAAGTGCTGGCTTAGAAGAAGGTCGTAAGTACATAATGCTATTTTGAGAATACAAGAAAAAACTGTCTGAAAACTACACTTTACTGATTGAAAAACAAGCATTTTCTATTTCAGTTTGGCCAATATGACCTGTTCCGATTTTCATGAAAATAGGCTCATAAGGAGTGCCTCTTGATGCAGATTTCAAATATGTTTTGGTCTTATAAGCTCACAAGTAGCGCTTACAACTTTCTCATTCTTAGCCAGTCTAAGCTAGAGAAATATATTAGATATTCCCAATGGATAAACAAAGATTTCACAGTAACTTACCAGACATTCTAGTAATCTTGATGGTCGTGAAATAATGAGCAGCATTTTCTTGATAAGTGGATACATGAATGTCTCTGCACACCTTTCTTGTGCCTAGTAAAGAAATCCAAACATTCTTATCCTGCATTATAGATCTAATGTTGTAATGTTTTTTTTTTGTAAATTTTTAAATCGCTGAAATGTCGCAAAATACATTTCCTTCACTCTTCATCTTCTTCTCAACACTTTTTTACTCATGAAAATGTGAAATTTAGAATGAAAACATTGCAAAAAAAATTAAATAGGAAAATATTATTTCAAAATATCACAAAAAAGTTTTACAGTAGTCTCATATATCGCGTGTGTTCAATTTCTCACGTAACAACAGAAACGAAGGTCACCAAGGAATAATTGGAAAATAAATTTAAATTTCTAAACCCAAGGCAACACACAAATAGGATTATTTCAAACAAACATTTAGATTTGCTACAAAATCCATTAATATCAGGAAAAGATTAAATTGAAAACCACGACTTGATGTGATTTTAATTTTTACTCAAGAAATTAAAAAGTTCTGATTTTCCAGATTTAGACAGTACAATGCAGACTTTTCACGAGAATTAAAAACTTACATCTTTGAGAAGTTTCTCGAGACTGTCAGAGAGTTCATAGAAATAAGAGCTTGTGATGAGTTTGTCCTGCGATTTTTCCAGGCAATCTTTGGCAAGTTCCATAACTTGGTGAAGTAAGAAACTGGAGATAGCGTCGCATTCGTACTCATTGTGTATCAGTCGGCAATGTTCCAGAAACTGTTGTAACCTCTCCTCCATCTGTGCTGTAGCCTGAATGATTATACAAACAATCAATTAAATAACAATTAATTATAAACCTGAGGGAATATGACAAATTATTAATCATAAAGCCAGACAATTTTTGCCTTATTTGGTACACTCAACAACTTTTCTTAGTATAGTAAGTAAGTAAGTAAAGCCTTTATTTAACGAGGCTACACATTTGGTTTCCCAATCTTCAATGAGGGCCTCAACATATACTTACAATAATTATGATAGAGATAAATGATTTGACCCAATGTGACAAAATATTTAACACAATCAACAGGCTTGAACATACATGTATCATAACATGATATTGTCGTAAAATGGATTAGGGGACTATGGTATAACAGATTAAAGGAAAGCAAAGAAATATACCGAAGTAGAAGTCACCAAAATATGTCACCATAGTAACCAGTTGTCATTATATTTGAATGCTTATGTGAAATAAACAATGTTTAACAAGTAATTAAGAATTGCAAGCAATACAGAAGTCCCCTACCGGTTTTAAGCCATTTTCAATGTTTCTGTTGCCATAGCAACCACAATTTTTGTCAGAATAAAAATATTGTTAGACATGCAGTTTATATTATATGTAAATTCAGTTTAGCTTTCATTAGCACCCTATTTACAATATTTGAAATAGAGTTTGTGTACTAACCTTTGGGAAGCGATCCTTGTATACATTATTCATGAGGATAATCTCGGAGTCTCCACCAGGGGAACGACCGGGACTACTGTAAGTCAGAAATAAGCCATAGAGTGAGTTATTGACAAACTGAATATAAAGCAATCCCCCAGGTTAAGCCAATGTACATCATCAACCAGTGCTGTCTAGGAATAGTTAATGATAATAACAATACTTAATTAGCTATGAATCAACATCAGATTATTATTGCTGTGTTCACAATTCTGGCACAAAATTTGTCGTCAAACAAAACAAGAAGACCTGATCACAACAATATGTCTTTTTTTCTTGAAAAGTCGAGCTTATGATGAGAAAGTATAAGAAATTAACGCTAAATATGGTTCAGTACGCGAGTTATACATGATTGGTGGTTTGTGTAAAATCCTATAAGACTTAGTAACTGTTATGTTTTAGTTGTAAGTGTAATAGCGGTACTGCTTACATTTAATATGTTTTTAAAGAACTTTATAACCATCTTCAATCCCAAGGGCAATTTTCGAGAATTTCTTGTATAAACTTTATCATACAACCAACTAAACTCCCACAATGACCATAACAAAGACCATTCGAGCCCCCTGACTCCCTCCTTTTGACATTGATTGTTTTAAGCAAGTTTTAAGCCCACAAATATAAATGGTTTTATTGCAAGAAATGGTCAAGTCAGTAATGTATGTTATACAAGTTATATTGCTTGTTTCTATCAGATTTAGTGTTGTTTTATAACAAATTTCTGTAATACGTATACAGTAAGCATGTGACAAGATCAAACCTTTTTTCTTGGAAATACTTAACTGCTAGAAAACAGTTTATCATTTGTTTTTAATGGGTTTAATGTTGTTATAGAACTATAGACTGGACATCAAAAATGTATGGAGATCTTTAGATCATTTTAGAATTGGGTTTATTGCTATTTTTCAACCATTTTTCTGTCATATATGATTGCCAGTTGCAGTTGATGAAACAAGTTTTCCTAGAATTAACTGACAACAACATTTCCACATGTTGAGCGACCTAGAATTAACTGAC
Organism: Spisula solida; assembly: GCA_947247005.1. Classification (NCBI taxonomy): domain Eukaryota; kingdom Metazoa; phylum Mollusca; class Bivalvia; order Venerida; family Mactridae; genus Spisula; species Spisula solida. The sequence goes on along the minus strand of OX365948.1, from coordinate 14,669,866 downwards.
AACAACATTTCCACATGTGGAGCCACCTAGAATCAACTGACAACAACATTTTCACATGTGGAACGATCTAGAATTAACTGACAACAACATTTCCACATGTCGAGCGATCAAGGGCATGACAATAGCCAATGTCATAAAGAACTTGAACCCAGGTTGTCTGGATAACTGCATTGTACTCTTTAATAAAATCTTTTTCAAAATATTGTTATTAGTTCACTGGTCAACAGTATTTCAGCCATATGGAGACTACCACAGCACTTTATCCTGACCCCTGGGTGAGCCAACAAAGTACATTGTATCTTGAACTAACAATGCTAAGGGTCACTGGTCAGGGGAATATAACCAGTACCATTTTTAATGACTAAGGAAAGTCGCAGCCAGGGATCACAACAGAGGCTAGAGTCTTACACTCCAAGTGGACCCTCTACCAGTCTACCCTCCAGGTGGATATTTTGTACTCATTATGGCATATGTTTGCATTCAACCTACCTCAAACTCCTCGACCTAGGTCGCATGTACGGTGATAATGGGGATTGTCGACCATCATCTTCCAGACTAGAATGACCATCATTTGTACCAAAGTGTTTATACAGTTTACCGATATCTTCCTGCGTAGGTTGGAATGGTAGCTGATGGAGACGCTCTTGAGATGAGTATTGCGACTGAAATTAAACACTAACAAATTACAACCAACAGTATAATTAACTTTAAATAGGAGATTTGAGACAACTAAGACACAGTGTATTTACGTCATACTGACAGTAGTTCAGTTAGTACAATGATTTAACTGTAAATATGTGAACGGTTTTACATCACACTGACAGTAGTTCAGTTAGTACCATGATTTATTTAAGGCAGTGGCTAGCCGTCCAGCACTGGACGACTGGACAGCTAAATTAGTCGTCCGGCATCGGACGACTAGCAAACGCTACGTGTATAGGCTAGGGAACCGTCATTCTATTCCTAGGCATTCCGAATTTAGTTATTTTCTTGTGATAAGTATCACGTATGTTTCTACCTTATAATAAACTACGAATTCGGCAAGACGTGTCAGTGTATAAACTGGTACGAATGAAATCAGAAATCGTTGTCGGGTTTTATAAAGCGCGACAAATAGCAATGGTGCAGCTGTGTATTAGAAATGGCATTAGAAATAGAGCTAGAAGTAGTAAGGGAACATAGAGTGTTTCAATTACAGTATTATGAGGATGGCGAAAGTATATTACTTCATGCTGAAAAAATGAAATTGCTATGTTAGATAATTGACAGTTTGGAATGTCACTGGTTATAATAGCGTGAAAACTATGCTGCAGTTTATGAATCGTATCATGGTAGGCCCTATTGTATTTTGTATTTAAAATAAAAAAATAAAAATTACAATTGTAAATTGTATTGTTTTGTATATATGTGCCATTAAAACTGCGAATAAAAAATAATAAATTGCCATATTAGCTTTGTTTGTGACACCTCGGCAAATTAACGTGCATAATTTGTTTTCCAATATGGCGGACAATATACGGAGATACACGGCCGGTCACAGAATGGATGCAGATAAATGCACTAACATGTCTTGCCAAATTTATATTTTATCACAAGGTAGAAACATACGTGATACTTATCACAAGAAAATAACTGAAATTCTGGATGCCTAATAGAAATAGAATGACAGTTCCCTAGCCAAAGCACGTAGCGTTTTCTAGTCGTCCAATGCCGGACTACTAATTTCGCTGTCTAGTCGTCCGGACAGCTAGCCACTGCCTTTATTTAAATATAGTCCTCATTCAAACATTGTTTTCCAACTATTCAACTTTCAAATACCTGCACAGTCAGGGTCCTTAATCCAGAGACAAGAAAGACACAAGATAAATATTTGAAGCATTCTTCTCTTCAAAAGACAAACTTATGTTAGTTATTTCTCGGAAAACATTAGAACTGATCCAGAAAATCTATTTTTGAGTAGATCCGGTATCCATACAGCATCAATCTATGATATGCAAGACACAGGGACATTGAATATACATGATCCATATACCCCCATATATCCCCAAAGTATGTATACCAGGTTTTTAAGACTCTGGTACAAAATATATGCATACAGAGCAACAGATAAGGTTTTAGTCCATTGGCTATTTTACCCCCGAGTTTCAATTTTGTTTGGGTTTTGACAGATTTTAATTGTGTATATGATAAAACTCATAGGATAAATAACCTTTTATGTACTATTTTTTACTATAACATCATTTTCTATTTGGGTATTTCAGATTGTCTTTGCTTTTTCTTACTCCCTCCTCTCAAAATCTATTGGGTTTTTAAGAAAATTAATTGGGTAACTACACCCCCAATATGCAGACATTCTGTAGATCTGTGCATACACTGTGAGAGCCTTCGGTGTGTGCCTCTGACAGTTCACCTCAATAATAAGTCTACCTTGAGAATCTTGAAGAGCCGGACAAAGAGGCTGGATTTAAAACTTGATGTCATAAGTTTGAACTGGTTGTATCATTGAGGTGGACTATGTATATGTAATTGTGAAGTATACATTACATGTTCAAACTAATCAGTGATATAAGGCCTAAAGTAAAATACTGTTTCTTTCCCGTCCTGGAACCACGCACGTTAATTAAATGTACATGACACTCTATATTCACGTATGTAAAATGGGTAAATATGCATTTGCGAGTTGTCGACCGCCAATGAAATAAATAGAATGGACGTATTCATAATAATTTGTGTTGTAAACTACGCCGACCATTGATCATCTTTTGTGGCGATTTTTTCAAAAGCTAGCATCATGGTTTGTAATTTAATGCAACCAATACCTCACAATATGCATTTAATAGCAGTTTATATTGTAAATAATTGCCATTTTTAATGATTTTATAATTAACATTCGGCAATAAGTCCGCAAGTTCAATACAGCTACCGAAAAAAAATAGTCCCGCATCGTGACATAAATCACTATTTTTGACTCCATTTTGTAAAGACAAAACCAATTGAAACCAGAAAAAAGTACAACCAATACCTCAAAAAGTATTTAATCTCACAATTTAAACAAGTTTCAATCAAAAATATGTTTTCAATTAGCGCATGGAAGGTGTGCAGGTGCCCGTTTCACACGCTTTTCGACGTGATTCCGCCATTTTGAAAAATTATTTGCAATAATTAGTACACAAATGCACGAAGTTTAATCAAATTGTTGGCGGTCGACAACTCGCAAATGCTTTAGAAATAAGTTTTACATTTTATAAAACCTTAAAGTATTAGCTTTTAAAACAAGCTTTAATGAACAAAATCGCTCGAAAATTAAATTAATATTTGATGATTTTCGACCGTTGATTGATTTTTTATTTGGTAAAAAACGGGATATTTTAAACATATTTTAACGCGGAACGGATTCTTACTCGTCGCCGTGGATTTAATAATTAGGGTATCGTGATGAATGTTGTATTAAAAGACAGACATATATCTCAGCTTTATTACAAGCTTTAAATATTTAAAATCGGATAATAGATAGTTAAATTTTGAGGTCTTATATAAAGTAGGGTAGAATTTGACTAGTGCGTTTTACGCTTACCGCGGTAACATTGTTAATCGACCGATCGATATGTGTAAGCGACAGCATATTTACGTTAATATAGAGTGTCATATACATTTAATTAACGTGGGTGCTGGAACCCATGTTATTTAGGGTTGGGTTACAAGGCACACAGGAAAATTTGGGAGTACAGAAGTAATATTAAACAACTTTATACATCTTCCTCATTTTTTTATTTCTCAATTTAACTTCTAGTTTTTTCGCGACTATGTAGCGGGTGCAGAAACAATAAATATACACCATTTCATTTTAGGCTTGACAGACGGATGATACAAGATGAATCAGGCGATTGTGTAAGTTATGTAACTATGTAAAGTGAGTATTAGCTTCTACAATCAGTACAGAAGATGGGGCTGTCCACCATGTAAAAGTTTGGAACAAAATTGATTATTCAAATTTCATTACACCATGGATGTCTGTTAATTAATGCTTACGTAACTTGTATTCTACAGAGACCAAACTTTAACAAGATTTACTAAATTAAATGAACATGAATAATGAATTTGATTAATTCTGATGCAAACTGCTTTAATTTTGCGACATCAAACTTAATTTACATGAATACTATGTGGCATGTGCAGTTTATCACCTTTAGTTTTCGACTTTAATGATTTTCACTCATATCAGCAGATGATTGTTTAAACAGTTTCAACTATTTAAAAAAATGTTATCTATTTTTTTCAAAAACCCAGCGAGACTTAACCTCAACTATCTCAAATGTGTTGTCACGGAAACTAGCAAAACTTGATATTATAATATTGTATGTTACCATGGAAACTTGTTCCCAATGAAACATTTCAATGACAAAATTGAAAGAACCAGAAATTTCGTAATTTAACTCCGGAGACATTTTACAGAAGTTAACTAGACAAAAGTTAAAGAGGAACTTGCATGAAATTTTACGAGAATGCACATATCGATTTGTGAAAATAAACCTATGAACAATAATTTTTCTACCTTTATAATTCCATGGCTTATTTTTTTTTAATTGTCACTAAATTAATCTTAATCAATTTAAAATAGTTCAAGTGAAATGGGTTGGTAGATGAAATATAAGGAACAAGTATGCAATAGGACTCAAATATATAAACCAATTATCGAATAGTAAAATTGGTACCTATGATAAACATTTTTAATATCAGGCTCAAGTAATATTATTCAAGTAATAAGATTATTCAATGTGAGAAGCTATCTTTGAAAGATGTATATTTCTCTTTGTTGTATTGTTACTGAACTTTTTTTGTTAGTGCTGAAAAATGTAGCAAGAACTGAGACTGCATGATCAGCACAACTTACTGAAAGACTTGAACCACCCGGAGTGTTGGTTCCATATCCTGATGATGGAAGTGAAGCCAGGGACCAGCGTCTGCCATCAGCTCTAGAAATATACAAAAATGTTCAACATATAAATACAATATGTTACCATGGCCATGACAACACAAACAAATGTAATATTTTAAAAGCACAAACACAAACATGAGGGCCCAAAGGGCCCTAGGTCGCTCACCTGTCGAACTTGACCTAGATTTTGTTGAGATGATCATTGTGACCAAGTTTTATACAGATTAGGCCAATATTGTGACCTTATGATTGACCTTATGACCTACTTTTTACCCCAGATGACCCAATATCGAACTTGACCTAGATTTTGTTGTTTTGATCATTGTGACCAAGTTTCGTAAAGATCAGGTCAAAACTGTGACCTCTAGTGACTACACAAGGTTTTTCTATGATTTGACCTTGTGACCTAGTTTTTGACCCCAGATGACCCAATTTCGAACTTGACCTAGATTTTATTGAGATGATCATTGTGACCGAATTTTGTAAATATTAGACCAAAATTGTGACCTCTAGTGACTACACAAGGTTTTTCTATGATTTGACCTTGTGACCTAGTTTTTGACCCCGGATGACCCAATATCGAACTTGACCTAGATTTTGTCGAGATGATCATTGTGACCAAGTTTCATAAAGATTAAGTCAAAATTTTGACCTCTAGTGACTACACAAGATTTTTCTATGATTTGACCTTGTGACCTAGTTTTTGACCCCGGATGACCCAATATCGAACTTGACCTAGATTTTGTTGAGATGATTATTGTGACCACGTTTCATAATGATTAAGTCAAAATTGTGACCTCTAGTGACTACACAAGGTTTTTCTATAATTTGACCTAGTGACCTAGTTTTTAACCCCAGATGACCCAATATCGAACTTGGCCAAGATTTTGTTGAGATGATCATTGTGACCAAGTTTCATAAAGATTAGGCTAAAATTGTGACCTCTAGTGTCTACACAAGCCAATTGTTGACGGACGGACGGACGGACGGACGACGGACGGACGACGATGAAGAGTGATCACAAAAGCTCACTCTGTCACTTTATGACAGGTGAGCTAAAAAGGTCCAGAATTGACAATATTTACATTTTCTTGTAATATTTCAAGTACATGTATACATATGTAGTAATATTAATGACCATCAAGTATCTCACTTTTGCACTGTCTGTCTGACACTTGAGTAAAGAAAATTAATGGACTTCGAACGTGAACTAAATGATACCATACAGTAAAGAGTATGAAGTTGAATACATTATAACCTGTTTGAATGCCTTGGCAAGTGTTTTATACTTGTCCACTTCCTTCTAACAGTGGAAGAAAACTGGGAAATGTAGGAAAACTGAATAGCAGTCAGGAAAACTGTATAGCAGTCAGGAAAACTCAGTATTGCAGTCAGGAAAACTGTATAGCAGTCAGGAAAACTCAGTATAGCAGTCAGGAAAACTCAGTATAGCAGTCAGGAAAACTGTATAGCAGTCAGGAAAACTGTATAGCAGTCAGGAAAACTGTATAGCAGTCAGGAAAACTCAGTATAGCAGTCAGGAAAACTGTACAGCAGTCAGGAAAACTGTATAGCAGTCAGGAAAACTCAGTATAGCAGTCAGGAAAACTGTATAGCAGTCAGGAAAACTCAGTATAGCAGTCAGGAAAACTGTATAGCAGTCAGGAAAACTCAGTATAGCAGTCAGGAAAACTGTATAGCAGTCAGGAAAACTCAGTATAGCAGTCAGGAAAACTCAGTATAGCAGTCAGGAAAACTGTATAGCAGTCAGGAAAACTCAGTATAGCAGTCAGGAAAACTGTATAGCAGTCAGGAAAACTGTATAGCAGTCAGGAAAACTCAGTATAGCAGTCAGGAAAACTGTATAGCAGTCAGGAAAAACTCAGTATAGCAGTCAGGAAAACTGTATAGCAGTCAGGAAAACTCAGTATAGCAGTCAGGAAAACTGTATAGCAGTCGGGAAAACTCAGTATTGCAGTCAGGAAAACTCAGTATAGCAGTCAGGAAAACTCAGTATAGCAGTCAGGTAAACTGTATAGCAGTCAGGAAAACTCAGTATAGCAGTCAGGAAAACTCAGTATAGCAGTCAGGAAAACTCAGTATAGCAGTCAGGAAAACTGTATAGCAGTCAGGAAAACTCAGTATAGCAGTCAGGAAAACTCAGTATAGCAGTCAGGAAAACTGTACAGCAGTCAGGAAAACTCAGAATAGCAGTCAGGAAAACTGTATAGCAGTCAGGAAAATAATATTGATTAATTACTGAACTCTCAGTCTCCAACAAAGAGACATTGAAATTTACTGAAAACGAGGGTTTTCAAAACAAGGTCCATAACTCCGCAGCAATTGATTCTTGCACAATTTACAAACAGATAAACAAATCAGAATCCTGAGCAATCTTATAACCTGTTGTCATGTTGCAAAATGTGTAAATAATCATGATTCATCACAGAGTTGTGATATACATGGGGAGTTCCCAAGAACTAGTAGCCATGGGATTAGTTCCTAGTTACGTCATAATTATGATGGCACTCCTTCAAGTATTACAAAACTCCACTAATTAATTGACAAAAATTGTTTAGTCAACACACCAGGTGTTAATATATATTTATATATGCGTAATATGCTGGCGTAAAAAATTCCTCATATCCTGTTCAAAGCAACTGAATGAACCCACCAAGTAAATATTCACACATTTATAAATCCTAACACTATCTAATCATTGGTGAAAGTTAAAATTCTGAAAAAACCTGAATACCTCGTAAGTTGACAATTTATAAATGGAAAATGAAGAAAAAGCATATTTTTTGGTACACTCAAAAACCTGCAATTCTGGCATATACCTGAAAAGTTTCTGCCATTTATCTTACATTTTTTAATCTATGATATAGAGACATCCTGTTCAATCAATCCTCAATCATACATTGCTAGTCTGGTATGAAATTAACAAATTTACAAACTCACAAAAATTACTTTTTTATCATAATCCTCATTTTTTATTTACTTGAACATAAACAATTTTACACAACATTGCATACACAGTACTATTCGAATTAAGGTAACTGAACTTATTTAAAGGTCCTCTGGTCCGAGAGGACAGAGGTATAACTGAAACTATCAGTTAAACAATGCGGACTCTTAAAAATTGAATTTTTCATATTAACAAGAAATGTTTGTTATGACAGTTTGCATCAATTCTGACTCATACATTAGTTTTACTGGGTATTTAACAATTAATTTCCTGTCTATGTACCGGTATTATATACTCAACCCAAGTGTCAACAAGTTTAATAAAACTTGTATGTAATGAGCACAAATGTAAGACTCTATTTATCACATAACCTTAATGAACACTCATTTTCCTTCAATATGATGAAATATACTGCATAGGTTTCAACCAAAATTTAGTGGTACAATGAGCACAATGTCTTGATGATGTTGGTATTATCCTGACGTCATAGGTCAATCATGGATTGGTTAACATAACGTCAGGCTAATTTGAATATTTATTGCACACTCTAGGAGTGCCAAATGGTATTTCAGGCACTGCTTAGGCACTGCTTGGCCATAGGTTATGTGATAAACAAGTAATCCTTATGGAATATATTAATATTTTACCTTCTAACATTCTGGAAAGCAAAGTTTCCATGAGTACTGGGGGATAAATTTCTGGGACTGTCATGTGGACTGCTACCTGGAAATACACAGAAATAACAGCATAAATCACACAGAATGTCTGCATTGGTAAACAATGAGAAAGTAAGAGAAAGTCTGATAGACAGCAGATATACCCCGTACAAGCAATAGTCTAAACAATCAAATGCCTCGATTCAGCGACTGAAGCATTGTCGGGCTGTCATAGAACAGTAATGGTACCATTTAATGATGAGTTATATTTTTTAGTTTGATCATTATTATTATCATTATAGGGTATATCTGCAAAGAAATACATGTACAGTATATGACGAACAATTTCTACATACCACAAGCTATAAATGACATGGTTTAATTATATAAAGATAAATGTCAACACCAACATGCGTTGAAATTATTAACTTGTATTATCAATGTTTTGGCATTTTGCTTTCATCTTTTATTGTTTAATTATGTGATTTTTCCTTTGTGTGTGTGCAGTGTTTTTGTGCCTTTCATTCTCTTGCTGTTTGTGTGCCTTTCGTTCTCTTGCTGTTTGTGTGCCTTTCGTTCTCTTGCTGTTTGTGTGCCTTTCGTTCTCTTGTTGTTTTTGTGCCTTTCGTTCTCTTGTTGTTTTTGTGCCTTTTGTTCTCTTGTTGTTTTTGTGCCTTTCGTTCTCTTGTTGTTTGTGTGCCTTTCGTTCTCTTGCTGTTTGTGTGCCTTTCGTTCTCTTGCTGTTTTTGTTAGGTGTTGCCTTCTCTGTCTGATTTGTTGTTATCTTTAGTCATAAAACATTCATACATACACCATCTCCATTAACTATGAGATCTGAGTTTTCACATGAAGTAAATCCTGATTTTCCCATAACAGTATAAATCCTGATTTTCCCATAAAAGTACAATTCAAATATTAGCCCAAGCACAATCCCGGCTCAAAGTGTTATAAATACAGATTATACAAAGCCAAGTGATGAAGGCAGACATTATTGAGAAGCAAGAAAATGTCACCAAAATCAGAATGACAAAAATCCTCAAAGCTGATAATCTAAAACACTAACAAAGACAGGAAGTTGGGGACATTAATTTTTCTTACAGTCAGATGCTATCTGATACAATCAATAATTGACTTACCCACAGGAATCTCAGACTCTAGTATCAAGACAGTGAGTATAATAAAATCTAATAGAAAACAAGCTTAGAGACAATTTAAGTAGTGAGACTCAGGAGCACCACAATGTGGAGCTATACATATATGGACGGTGGAGCTATACATATATGGATGGTGGAGCTATACATATATGGACGGTGGAGCTATACATATATGGACGGTGGAGCTATACATATCTGGACGGTGGAGCTACACATATATGGACAGTGAAGCTATACATATATGGACGGTGAAGCTATACATATATGGACTGTGAAGCTATACATATATGGACGGTGAAGCTATACATATATGGACGGTGGAGCTATACATATATGGACTGTGGAGCTATACATATATGGACGGTGAAACTATACATATATGGACGGTGGAGCTATACATATATGGATGGTGAAGCTATACATATATGGACGGTGGAGCTATACATATATGGACGGTGAAGCTATACATATATGGACGGTGGAGCTATACATATATGGACAGTGGAGCTATACATATATGGACGGTGAAGCTATACATATATGGACGGTGGAGCTATACATATATGGACGGTGAAGCTATACATATATGGACGGTGGAGCTATACATATATGGACTGTGGAGCTATACATATATGGACGAAGGTATTTGTGTCAGGTTGCTTTGATTGAAATTCTTCCAGGGGTTTCAAGAATTACAGGCCTTTACACAAAAATTTTAGCCATTCCTCCGGCGAGCCATCCTAAACATATTGCACTCTGCATGCTCATCCTATGGATGTGGTGTCAGGTGGTTTTATTAATCTGTTCAGGGTTTCATTTAGAGTAATAGAACAGGCACGAAATTTTTTTTAATTGCCTGCTTGACGGTCACGTTGAAGCCAGCCACCCGAAATATGCACTTTGCAATGTGGTGAACATACAATTGCATGATGTACATAAATTATCCAGTCTCAGAAAGGTTCAAGATTGGGAGTCATTAATAGTACACTATAACAATCGATTATATTAATTCTAATTCAAGATACTGCCATATACTATCGAAGAGCTGTCTGTGTTTATTGCCTTATATATGGTCCTTAGCATAGTGATTATCAATGTAATAATGTATCAAACTCATTAACAGTTTTACAATACACATTAGTGTAATCTTTTATTCTACAAATTTATGATAGTGCACCAACTTCCACATAATTATATGTTCACAGTCTATATAGAAGTTACCGTGAAAGTTGTCCTTGTAAAAGCTAAACAAATCAAATCTTACTTTCACCATAATGCATTTCAAGACAATGCATAAGTTGCTAAATAGACATTTGCAAGTAACAGTTTGCTTCCGTTTGGTACATGACAGTTGAAATATTTTGTACTGGTCAGGTTAGGGGTACTGACAGGACAACTTGGGCAAATATACTGTAATGCGCTTCAATTTGCCAATAACACTCACATCTGTGCATCATGTGTTAGCTTACATTTTTTAGTAGAAGACACCAGGATTCCTTAAATAGAAAGATTTTGTAATGAGGACCAAACTCATATTTCTAACTTGTATAATCCAACAAAACATAACTGCAGATCGATGTGCAACATCACAAACTTTCATGACCCTCTCTAAAACCCTATAGTCATCGGCACATCACCAAAAAGGGACAATATTTTAGAAAAATTTGGTTGAAAATATCCGGTATTCTAGGAAAAGTTATATCTTAAAATAAGGCTCAATGAGCATCAAAATGAACACATAACAAGAGGGCCCAAAGGGCCCTAGGTCGCTCACCTGTCGAACTTGACCTACAATTTGTTAAGATGATCATTGTGACCAAGTTTTATACAGATTAGGCCAATATGTGACCTCTAGTGACTACACAAGGTTTTTATATGATTGACCTAATGACCTACTTTTTTACCCCAGATGACCCAATATCGAACTTGACCTAGATTTTGTTGAGATGATCATTGTGACCAAGTTTCGTAAAGATCAAGCCAAAACTGTGACCTCTAGTGACTACACAAGGTTTTTCTATTATTTGACCTTGTGACCTAGTTTTTTACCCCGGTTGACCCAATATCAAACTTGATCTAGATTTTGTTGAGATGATCATTGTGACCGAGTTTCATAAAGATTAGGCCAAAATTGTGACCTCTAGTGACTATGCAAGGTTTTTCTATGATTTGACAATGTGACCTAGTTTTTGACCCAAGATGACCCAATATCGAACTTGACCTAGATTTTGTTGTTATGATCATTGTGAACAAGTTTCATAAAGATCAGGTCAAAACTGTGACCTCTAGTGACTACACAAGGTTTTTCTATGATTTGACCTTGTGACCTAGTTTTTTACCCCAGATGACCCAATATCGAACTTGACCTACATTTTGTTGTGTTGATCATTGTGACCCAAGTTTCGTAAAGATTATGCTAAAACTGTGACCTCTAGTGACTACACAAGGTTTTTCTATGATTTGACCTTGTGACCTAGTTTTTAACCCCTGATGACCAATTATCGAACTTGACCTAGATTTTATTGAGATGATCATTGTGACCGAATTTTGTAAAGATTAGACCAAAAATGTGACCTCTAGTGACTACACAAGGTTTTTCTATGATTTGACCTTGTGACCTAGTTTTTGACCCCGGATGACCCAATATCGAACTTGACCTAGATTTTGTTGAGATGATCATTGTGACCAAGTTTCATGAAGATTAAGTAAAAAATGTGACCTCTAGTGACTACACAAGGTTTTTCTATGATTTGACCTTGTGACCTAGTTTTTGACCCCGGATGACCCAATATCGAACTTGACCTAGATTTTGTTAGGATGATCATTGTGGCTAAGTTTTATAAATATTAAGTCAAAATTGTCACCTCTAGTGACTACACAAGGTTTTTCTATAATTTGACCTAGTGACCTAGTTTTTGACCCCAGATGACCCAATATCGAACTTGACCTAGATTTTGTTGAGATGATCATTGTGACCAAGTTTCATAAAGATTAGGCTAAAATTGTGACCTCTAGTGTCTACACAAGCCAATTGTTGACGGACGGACGGACGGACGGACGACGGACGGACGGACGGACGACGGACGAAGAGTGATCACAAAAGCTCACTCTGTCACTTTGTGACAGGTGAGCTAAAAAGGTTGACTCAGTACATTTGTGATTCATAAACCTTACAAAACAAAACATACTTCAATATTTGTATTTGTTGTCACAGTACAAGATAATTGATCGTATTTCAAGGAAAGGATCAAAGGTAGGGATTCACAGAATTATTTCAACATTTTTTTTATAAAAAAATTGATTGTGTCATTTTATACAAACTTAAATGTCAAAATTAGTTTGTTTTCGTTTGGGAAATAAATCAATATATTGCTGATATGTTCAACAGTAAATACAATTAAACAGATTTCATAATCAATATTCAAATTATATAATTTTGAAAAGCATAAAATATTGCGCCATTATAAATGTTTGATGTTTGTGCTGACTGTATAATATTTAAAACTTGCATACAATAATAAATGTCAAGTGTATAATATCATGGAATAAATAACGCAGTCTCATGAATAATTAATTATTTTACTGACTGAATACACTACGTGCAGTACAGCACTTCACGCAGCTTCCTTAACGTTTCTCAGAAAATTGATAAAAAATTCTTCAAGTTCCAATTGTAGTCACTCAGGTTTTCATTCAAAACGGCATTGCCTACATTCCAAAAGCGAAAATGAGTTTTTTTGTAACATTATTTCAAGCCATTCACAAGGAATTATATAAGTACTATGTACAGTGTAGACAAACAATTACTCAGACTTTGTGTAATCATGGATGTGACCTTGAAGATAATTATATTCTTTAACAAGTTTCACAGCAGCGCAAGTATTTCTTTATAGATTGTAACTTATAATTAATACCTCTGAGCAAGTTCTTTTAAATGGCCAATTTCTTTAGCACACATTAAATGCCTTAAACAAGAATGTGGCAAAAACAAACTATTTGTGTTTTGTAATGCACCTAGGTGGCCCTTAATTATTATATTTAAAGTGCCTTTGAAAGTGCATTTGCATGAAAAGGGCGCTATATAAATCTGGTATATTTATATTTATTTAACCACTAGCAGTTGATTTTAAGCAGAAAAGGCGCACATAAAAGAGCCTGCTTTCTCGATTTTAGTAACAAATGAATCTGATGTAGACTATACTGATTGAAGCTTTTAAGACTTTCATTGTCAAAGAACTTCCCTTGTTTATTAATTATTAACAATTTACTTTGAAATGTCTGGGTATGACAAAGACAATTTTGTTCACAGTAAAACCACTGGGATAGTTTTGAGGTTTTCATGGTAAATATCCGACAGTTTATTGTGGGATAATTTACGAGAATACTTAAAACAGGAAACAGAATAGTGATACAAACATTTACAGTCCTATATTTATCACTGAGGGAGCCTGATTCAGTAATGATATAATATAATGGGATGTTTCCTTTAAATGTATGAATGAAGCATGACACATCTTCAGCACTGAGACACTTCACACTGGCTACTCAAATCGTACTCACTGTAGAGTACAGTCTAGAAGTCTAGAAGGGTATTATATATCATCGTCAACAAGATTCCGATCAATTTCACAAGTTTCCACGCAAATTTAAAACCCAAGCCATAATAGCTTATAGAACTTATAATGAACATGTCACTTCAAAACGTCCAATACCTCAATATCCTACTGAGGGTTCCACTATTTCTGAAATGCATTTTAGTGTTCCCCGACTAGAGAGGAACATTTTGGTAACAAAGATGTAGTTTTTAAGTATGTACTGGTGAACTAAAGTGTCTATTTAGCATGAGTTATTCAACCAGATTCTTTGTATCACACAACTCACAGTCTCTCTCTCAAATTCGAAGTGGTCATTGTCCATTTTAGCAGGGAAAAAACAAATGATGATGCACTTACGCATGCCCGACAGTCGATCGAAAACAAACATACCTACATACTGTATAAATATGACTTACAGATTTCCCATATATTGACCATGACATTATATAACACTTGTTTCAAGACATGAAAATAACTCAAAACTGTGAGTCATGTAAAGTGTATAATATATGTATGTACCTGCCCACATGTATATCTACCATAAACCTTTTGATATACAAACTTTAACAATAAACAAAGGGCCATGACTCTAGTAATACAAGTGAGATGTATTAGCTTGCAACACTGACATTTATAATAAGACATTATAATTCAGATAGAGGAATCAACGAATTGGTCTCAGAGTGTCCTTGGCAGACAGCAACTAACTTAATTATCAGATGATAAATAATTCAGCCATTATGATGTATGTACAATACATCATTGAACAAGATCACAGTCTAACATGAACTGGTTTAAACAACTTTCAATTGATAAACATAATCATGTCAATACAAAGATAAATAGATAAATAAGTGATCGTGTCAATCTTTCATAATATATATTGGATGTAAAACAAAATATAAGTACAACAAACATTTTAACCTACCTAACCAAGAAAGGCACTTGTTTTTACGTAACTTAGATCGACCCCTAGTACAGGTAGTCAGGGCACTGTCGTCATGACTTAGGCTCAGGTTCTCCACCGAGCATGTGGTCCACAGCTGTAGGGAGCCACGACGTCTCCCAGGTATAACACTTCCCTCCTCTTCCATCTGATTCCCCAGAAACTTGTTAGTGATACCCGTGAACATTAGGTTTGGGTACATGAAGGATCTAACCCTCATATATTAAATGCACCACGTAATTTCGTGAGAAATTTAACCTAATTCCGTGATAATTTATTTATCGTTCTCAATAGTTCCTACATTGATTCCTCAAACAGTATGTGTGTTGACATTACGAATGTATGTAGTAATGCAGAATTTGAACTCATGAATAATGAATAATCACAGTAGATATAATAACGACATCCACTTGTCACTTAATTAACATTGACTTTGAACTGTACTACATAAAATATATAACATGATTAATCCAGTCTGATAAACGAAAGGAAACTAGATTGCATTCTAACATGAATAACAACCCTTAAATTTAAAGGTTACGCACACCATCCATACTTGGAGGTTAAAGCAATTAAGTACAACCAACCTCTTATCTCCTCCTCTTAATAAGTCAGTGCTCTAGATACAAACTAAAACAAAATATAAACTCTGAATTTCACCGTCAAGTGTTAAATACACCGAGTTCACACCACATAAGAACTAATCAAAAGCCATGCACGCAGTCCATACACGCGAGCTAACACAAGATGTTAGTTCAATGTAATTGAACTAATCACCAAAAAGACGAAAAACTAAAACAAATAAATCACAAATAATCAAAGATCACGCATAGTCTGATGACGATCGAAGTATCAGTGACATAGTATCAGCACGTACTATAACAATACAAGCAGCATATTCCTCTCCTGACATGTGCCTCGATTGCTGAGAACAGATCAATATCTAGAACAAACTCTCAGTAATTCCAGTACCGAGCCACCAGCAAACTTTCCTCTACCAGGCAGATTTTCAATAAATATAAGAAAAAACCAATGAGGTACAAACAGCATTTAACAATCATAGAATAGCGCCGATAATCACCCAATAATCACATTATAATGTTAATATTGTCACTGAAAAATTAATAACAAGTTGTAGAGATATTTTGCAGAATTTATGTTAAACAAAAATCTGTAACCATGGTGATATAGGATTGTTACTAACAGAAAACCAGAGCCGAGAAAGAAAAATAATCACACAATTGCATAAGATAAACACACTTGTGATTAATGCTATTGTATCGACTGATCACATGAAATCGCATTTTTTTACATATCAACAGTTTAAAAAAGATCTGGAGCAATGGAATACACAGAAATCACATGGTTTATCGCATGAATACTTTGAGGTAGGGATCCAGCTATACGGTTTAGCATTTATACAAGAAAATTATTCCTGGATATTACTTTGATCACATTTTATACAAGATCTTATTAAGACGTGTTTTCAATTTTAATCTAAAATGTAATTAAATACAAGTAAAGAGAAAACTGACCTCAAACCGTAAATGTTAATTATATACCAATATTGCAATTTAAATAGAGCTGTAAAGACCATAATTCCACAGTTACCGGTTTTAATAATGTTGTCATGATATGAGTAATTAATTATTTTTGTAAATTATTGCTTTATTTATAACTTCAAATCAATATGACAACCAGGGCCATTAATTTTTTACATATTTCTTTTAAATTGTTTTTAGTCCCAGTCACATTATCCTGACACCAGACAAACCAGCAGTTAATACCTGGAACATCATTAGCAACTTTAGTACATATCAGCCATCAAACCTGAGACCAGACAAACCAGCAGTTAATACCTGGAACATCATTAGCAACTTTAGTACATCTCAGCCATCAAACCTGAGACCAGACAAACCAGCAGTTAATACCTGGAACATCATTAGCAACTTTAGTACATCTCAGCCATCAAACCTGACACCAGACAAACCAGCAGTTAATACCTGGAACATCATTAGCAACTTTAGTACATCTCAGCCATCAAACCTGAGACCAGACAAACCAGCAGTTAATACCTGGAACATCATTAGCAACTTTAGAACATCTCAGCCATCAAACCTGAGACCAGACAAACCAGCAGTTAATACCTGGAACATCATTAGCAACTTTAGAACATCTCAGCCATCAAACCTGAGACCAGACAAACCAGCAGTTAATACCTGGAGCATCATTAGCAACTTTAGAACATCTCAGCCATCAAACCTGAGACCAGACAAACCAGCAGTTAATACCTGGAGCATCATTAGCAACTTTAGAACATCTCAGCCATCAAACCTGAGACCAGACAAACCAGCAGTTAATACCTGGAACATCATTAGCAACTTTAGAACATCTCAGCCATCAAACCTGAGACCAGTCATACTGACACAGTGGACCCTCGACCACAAAGTTATCAAGGCAGACTTTATATAATTATACAACTCATCAGCAGACAACACCTGGGATTTTTAACAAACTAGATTCTAGGGAAAAACAAGGCTCAGGTACAGAACCCGACATGCTGGTTACAAATATTACAGCACAGTGTGACATGACATGATTATAGCTATTATTCTTTAGTTACATACTGCCACTGTTGCTAAGTAGTTTGCCTTGGAAGCACTGGACATCGCAAAATAGAATTCCGATGGAAGCTATGATAGAACTGATGCGGTCGGTTGGTGAGTCAGCTAGTGTAAGAATGGTTACCATAATTACAGTCCCATGACTCTGCCTGGTGCCTGGCAATAAAAGAGGATTGGGGAGGTACCGTTTACACAAAGGGTATGTGTCTCAAAAGTCAATACTTGCTGACCCTTTCAATAGGGGTGAAACTATAATAAACTTAAGCTTTACCTTTTACGTTATCACTGACAAGAAAATGCCGATTTTGACCATCCCACCAATCCAATGCAATAAGCATTCCCCTCAATAAGAAAGCCTAGTTAAAAAGTTGACCCAATTAACCTGCATTGTCTTAATGTAAACTACTATATAATCAATAACTAAATGATTTAAAGTACCATAAATAGTAGAGCATGTGCACAAACTGTGCAATGAATGCCTGACCTCTTCAATGTTCAACTCTTTCATCAAGTGACATTATTTCTCCTATAGTTTTATTTATTTCTCCTTTAGCTTAGACTGTGGGATATAATGACTGACCTTTTTCACTATGTTGAACCGTTTCACGTGACATTATTTCTCAGTTTGCTTGGTGAACATAATAAATCATGTGTGCATATATATAAGACGGAACATATACTGCATGACATGACAAGATGACGCAACAACAAACAACCATTAAACACCAGTTAACCGTCAACAGGTGATATATACGCTAATTAATGATTGTTTATAACAATGCATTCTACTTGAATGTGTCACTCATTATACCAGATACAACATAGGGGAAACACGTTCAAGTCAAGGTTGTAGTAAAACCTAACCACACAACAATACAAGCCTTCATCATCATATTCATCATGTGATAATTATTATTAAAATATTCTTTGGTACAAAACTTAAATGCGGGAATTTAAACCATGGCGTACAGTTTGTTTGGTTGTGTGTTAGTATAATGTCTACAGACTAAGAACACTGGTATTGATGCCTGGTTGATGGACTGATGATAGTCCTTTAGGAGGATAATGAGCTATCATAAGGCACATTGTTTTTATCAATTTCGAAGATTTTAGATTTCTAGTATGTTAAGTAAAGCTTTGGATGGGGAGATATGATCACCATGCAGATATAAGGTACATTGGTACTCATACATCCTTAGAATATAACCTACATTTTGAGTCCACATCAACCTATACAATATATTAGTAAAGTAAAACTAATGCTATATTACTGGAGTGATGAATTATAGCCCGCAGCACTGCCTTGACACAGAAATATTATTTATATTTATAGTTACTTTTAACTTTTAAAATCCAGATAGAAGCGACCAAGTTAGAGCGGACACAACTTGCATGACTAAATTATTTAATTTTCACCTCTTAGTGTGAATTTTCCATTTGAGTTAGGGCCTAGGTCTTCCGCATGACACACCAGCTTGATGTGGTAATCATTTGTACCAAGGTATTTTAAAATCCAGTAAGAAACAACAAAGTTACAGAGCAGATATGACTTGCATAACTATATAAGCTTTGACCCCTTAGTGTGACCTTGACCTTTGAGCTGGGGATCTAGGTTTCACGTATGACACACCCTCTTGATGTGGCAATTAAACATTTGAACCAAGCAATTTTAAAATCCAGTAAGAAACGACAAAAGTACAGAATGGACACAACTTGCACAACTATGTAACCTTTGACCTTGACCGTTGAGCTAGGGACCTCGGTCTCGCGCATGACACATCACCTTGATGTATTGAACATTTGTACCAGGTACTATAAATATCCAATTAGAAATACCAGGGGTCTGTTGCCTAAGCAAAGCGCTACCGAACGCCTTTATTCAGTTACCTCCCGTTCAATTAAATATAGAAGGCATAGATTTCCTCCCGTGGAAAGCGCTACGTAGCGCTCGCTCATGTTAACAGCCTCCAGGTACTATAAATATCCAACTAGAAATGACAAAGTTACAGAGCAGACATGATTTTGCTAACAGACCAACCAACCCAACCCAACCCAACCTCTCAGGTACGGTACCCATTCATACACCAGGATAAAGTGGAGCATTGTGGGTTATTCCAGACAAAGACTGAACCCAGAAATCTCAAGACGTGCAACTCTAGGCCTGTGTTCCCCACAAATACAGACTGGCCATTATTACAACTAGATAACAAATATTGGTAACTGCTTTATAATGATATAAATGTCACATTGCGTTATTATCAGTCCATCAGTCAACTATAAGTTAACCTTATTGATGTAGGTCACAGAGGAAATATGTTGATAAACAACATCATCATAATGTCTGCCCTACATATTAAATACCTGTCCTAATTCCTCTCCTATCACATGCTCCTTATATAGATATAGAAGTCAGATATAGGCTGTACTTTTAGAATGAAGTATGTTTTGCTAACAATATCTCATGAATAAATTACAAATAATGTTGTCACATGCGCACATGTACATACATGTAGAAACAGTCATACAATTTATAGCTAAATTGGATATTAAGTTGTACTTGTAACAGTTTAATTAATCAGAGAATAATAAATGACCAGATAATCAATAAATGGTTGAATCATTTTACGTAAATCTGATATGGTAACCAGTTTTCATTTTCTCATCAGTTAAGCCCCCTTGTTAATAATGTTGTTCTTCTAACTTATAGTCAACTGATTTAGATGGTCAGCATTTAATACAAATGTCATATATTATAATTATATAATATATATCTTCATAATTTTTCATATGTTGTTAAAAGCATTATATTCACTCGCTTAGTAATAATTTTTAAGACTATTGATATGTTTCGTTTATTTTTCGGTCAAGTGTTTGGTTATATTTATTACAGGCAGTGTTAAGTTTTATAAGATTTTTTTTACACACCAATAAAACATGATTAAACTTTATTAACTTACAGAATCTATTCATTTATCCATAAAACAGATTAAATCTTGCTTGTTTTTAACAAAAAAAAGATAAATACCGAAAAGTTAAAAGATAAGATTCTCTACCCAACTACAGTGTATAATTATGTTGTTTGTTAAGATCTGAATGTACCCAAAGAATATAAGCAACGATCAGCAACAACAAACAGCAAGCATCCAAGAATTCAACAACTTAATTCATATCCTCAACATTTCAACATATAATCCAACATTAATACACATCCAGTCAAGTAAATAATGATATATACAACATCCGTACAATGTGTTATATGACTAGACACCATACTGAGTAGGAATTTAATACACAACAAATATAAACACTACATAGCCATAGTATACATTTTCTTTCTATTTTTGACAACACTTTGCAACTTCCACTTATAATGATCCTATCAGAAAATGTGACCTTGTTACAATATAATGAATGATTAAGCTTGACATCAACATACTACTATAGTGACAGATAGTACAGATATCACATGTACTGGGGGGAAGGGGGGTATGCATGTGGTGGACATAATCTCACTGCTGTGGTTGGGTATTATGAGCACCATATATTTATTAGTGCATGGCAGGCTCATTCCGGTACTCACAGCCCTACAATACAATGGAGCAACAATATGGAACGTGGGGATCGAGCACCATTTTGTAGTATTTCATGGTCGAATGGGTTAATACGGGATTTTATTGGCTAAGAACTCAAAGGCCCAGAGTAAGTTATTTCCTAATATACGTACATGATTGACCTTCAAGTGTCATCTGGAGATAGAAATGTCTATCATAATGCATTGTAACAGGCACATGCAACTGGAATTAGGTTGCTGAGAATGTAGGTAAACGTTTCTTACAGTGTAACTATTATTGAATTCTTAAGTTTAATGCCAAAAACCTCTACGCAGCTTATGTTTAACTGTTCATAGATGCCAATCAGTATAGTATGGAGAATTTGACAAAACTCTTGACATTCTATTAGCATAATTTAACAGCTGATATATTGTCTAAATTTATAATCCGGGTTGTATGTTTTTATCACCAAGACGCTCCAGGTATAATACCAAAACAAATCTAAAGAACCGATATTGCGCAATTTCCATGTGGAAATTTATATATTCAAAGCTAGAACCTTAATTTTGTAATATAATCATGCATATAAAGGTCAGGATCACGTCAAATTCTCCATGCGATACAAGACCATTATAAAGCCTCAGAACAGACTATAACTACATCAAGCATTTAAAGACCCTGAATACAACCTCATTATACATTTTCATTGACAGACATTGATAGATAGGTCATTACGAAAATAAATCTTACACATCATGACTGAATTATGACAGTGAATATCCCACGCATTGTCTGCATGAATGTAACATCATAATGGTTCTGACTATATTAAAGGGGAAAATGTTTTCAATAAACAAAGGGAGATAACTCAATTACAAAGGGAGAGAACACTTTCAATGAACAAAGGGAAACAACTATATTATTATACAAGAGGGCCCAAAGGGCCCTAGGTCGCTCACCTGTCGAACTTGACCTAGATTATGTTGAGAAGATCATCGTGACCAAGTTTTTTACAGATTAGGTCAATATTGTGACCTCTAGTGACTTCACAAAGTTTTTATATGATTTGACCTTGTGACCTAGTTTTTGACCCCAGATAAACCAATATCGAACTTGACCTAGATTTTGTTGAGATGATAATTGTGACCAAGTTTCGTAAAGATCAGACCAAAACTGTGACCTATAATGACTACACAAGGTTTTTCTATTGTTTGACCTTGTGACCTAGTTTTTGACCCCGGATGAACTCATATCGAACTTGATCAAGATTCTGTTGAGATGATCATTGTGACAGAGTTTCATTAAGATTAGGCCAAAATTGTGACCTCTAGTGACTACGCAAGGTTTTTCTATGATTTGACCTTGTGACCTAGTTTTTGACCCCGGATAACCCAATATCGAACTTGACCTAGATTTTGTTGTTATGATCATTGTGACCAAGTTTTGTAAAGATCAGGCCAAAACTGTGACCTCTAGTGACTACACACGTTTTTTCTATGATTTGACCTTGTGACCTAGTTTTTGACCCCAGATGATCCAATATCGAACTTGACCTAGATTTTGTTGAGATGATCATTGTGACCAAGTTACATAAAGATTAAGTAAAAATTGTGACCTCTAGTGACTACACAAAGTTTTTCTATTATTTAACCTTGTGACCTAGTTTTTTACCCCGGATGACCCATTATGGAACTTGACCAAGATTTTGTTGAGATGATCATTGTGACCAAGTTACATAAATATTCAGTCAAAATTGTGACCTCTAGTGACTACACAAGGTTTTTCTATGATTTGACCTTGTGACCTAGTTTTTGACCCCGGATAACCCAATATCGAACTTGACCTAGATTTTGTTGTTATGATCATTGTGACCAAGTTTTGTAAAGATCAGGCCAAAACTGTGACCTCTAGTGACTACACACGTTTTTTCTATGATTTGACCTTGTGACCTAGTTTTTGACCCCAGATGATCCAATATCGAACTTGACCTAGATTTTGTTGAGATGATCATTGTGACCAAGTTACATAAAGATTAAGTAAAAATTGTGACCTCTAGTGACTACACAAAGTTTTTCTATTATTTAACCTTGTGACCTAGTTTTTTACCCCGGATGACCCATTATGGAACTTGACCAAGATTTTGTTGAGATGATCATTGTGACCAAGTTACATAAATATTCAGTCAAAATTGTGACCTCTAGTGACTACACAAGGTTTTTCTATGATTTGACCTTGTGACCTAGTTTTTGACCCCGGATAATCCAATATCGAACTTGACCTAGATTTTGTTGAGATGATCATTGTGACCAAGTTTCATAAAGATAAGGTCAAAATTGTAACCTCAAGTGACTACACAAGGTTTTTCTATGATTTGACCTTGTGACCTAGTTTTTGACCCAAGACGACCCAATATCGAACTTGACCTAGATTTTGTTGAGATGATCATTGTGACCAAGTTTCATAAAGATTAGGCTAAAATTGTGACCTCTAGTGTCTACACAAGCCAATTGTTGACGGACGGACGGACGATGGACGACGGACGACGGACAAAGAGTGATCACAAAAGCTCACTCTGTCACTTTGTGACAGGTGAGCTAAAAAGGGAGACAACACTTTCAATGAACAAAGGGAGATAACTATATTACGAAGGGAGAGAACACTTTCAATGAACAAAAGGAGATAACTATATTATTATAAATGGGAGAGAACACTTTCAATGAACAAAGGGAAATAACTATATTATTATAAATGGGAGAGAACACTGTCAATGAACAAAGGGAGATAACTATATTATTGTAAATGGGAGAGAACACTTCCAATGAACAAAGTGAGACAATCTTAACAAAGAGAGAGAATCTTTCTAAGCAAATACAAAGGTCAGGAAAGCATGAAAATTTGGGGGTGGGGAAAAGGGTGATTGATAATATTGGAATTCTTATTCTGGCCTGTGTACATGAAACATAACCTCGTTAAGTTCGGAGACAACAACAATTATGAATATAAGGCCTTGCCTCACTTTGTAGGGAAAGTATTCGACATGATTATGTACAACCAATACAATCATATAATACAAATATTGACAAGTGTACAGTTTAATCTGCTATAGTAAACAAGACAATCATTGACAAGTTGAAGTACAGGTGAAATATCCGATACACTAACAACTAGACACATAGATTATGTTTAACCATATATTATGCCATCAATATGTACATATCACAAACATGTGCAGCTTTTTGGGACAAATATCAAGAATAATCTCCCTTGATCAGGAGTCTAGATAACTGAATATCTGTAATTGGATTGTCTCCCCTCCTTAATCATTAATGGAGATGGTCATGGGATAGACCATGAATTGACATATCTGTCATATTGAGTAAAGGGTTAATATAAGTAAGGCATGGTATTAAATAATAATCAGCATATTAAATGCATCATCATAATTTTATAACATACATAACTTATAATGTATTGCATAGTTGAGAGGCAAATTTAAGATTTAAATTGTGCTATGGTCAATCAGAAATAAATTATTGCAGAATATGACATAATCATACACTGTAGTATTAAAGTGCAGTAATATCATTTTGTGAATATTAAACTTTGTGGTAAAAACTGACAATCTCATGCAATCATTAATTTATTGAAAATCCAATGTAATTGAATATTTCAGAAATTACAGAATAAAGAAGCCTTTTATACTGTGTTATATAGAGAGACACAACCTAGGTGCGCAAAAGGGACAACTGTATTCACAGTTCCAAATATTCTCGTTTTCACAAGTATTTTGAATTCAGGGCGTCAACAACTAAATTGACCGCTATTAATGCAAACTTTGTACATAAATAAAGAAACGGGAGGTCAATCTTGGGAGACATATATGTATATAGGCATAATAAAGTTAATGACAATCACACGAATAAGTCTGTCTGTGACGTCTGTAAAGTGCCACGTATAGCGACAAGGTGCAATATAAACCACCAGATTCTATTTTGTCGTTTGCATGAGTAACAAGATGTCTGATACATACACTATGGTTTTCACACCTCCATTGAAAGACCTGAACGCATTAGGTTAACAAGAGGGCCCAAAGGGCCCTGGGTCGCTCACCTGTCGTACTAGTGCATGCACACCCCTATGGTGACCCTACATATTTTCTGAATAAAATTTAAGGAAATTCAGCCTCTATTGCAAATTTTTTAATGATTTGACCATGTGACCTTGTTTTTGACCCCAGATGACCCAAAATCGAATTTGGCCTAGATTTTGTTGACATGATCATTGTGACAAAGTTTCATAAATATTAAGTTGAAATTGTAACCTCTGGTGACTACACAAGGTTTTTCTATGATTTGACCTATAATTTAAACAAAATATTTGGGAAAAATATTTTCCTCCATATAACTGTACAAATACATGCCATGAAGACAAAACAATACCTAAATACTTAAAAATATAAAAAATTAAAAAAATAAAAATTATGGTTCCAGTGGGGTTTGAACCCACGACCCTCAGGAAATGTCTACGCTCCCTACAGCGCTTTGATTTCCTCTTAACCATTACAATTCACACCCTGCTTAAAATACTAGAATATTTTGATATTTGACCTTTACAAAACTGCTGTGAACCCTGATACACATTTTCATTGGTTGATGAAAGTTTACTTGTATGTATACAGAGAGAGTTACAGCAGAGAGTTTAGTGACCATGAAGACTACATGGTCTGAGGTTTAAATATTTCATGGTTCTACACACTGGTCATTATTAATTTGTTACAATCAGTATGATAAACTGATAGTGCGAGAGTATTAATATATAAAACAAGTCATTCTTTTAACACACACACGTTTTATATACAATGCAGAGCCTAGACACGATGTAGTTTCGGGCGAGGCAATTGAAGAGTAGAAAATGTCAATTGACAGTGTGACCTTGTTTTTGACCCAAGATGACCCAAAATCGAACTTGACCTAGATTTTGTTGACAGGATCATTATGACATTTTTCTATGATTTGACCTATAATTTAAACAAAATAAAGACAAAACAATACCTAAACACTTAAAAAAAAAAAGTTCGGCTCCAGTGGGGTTTGAACCCACGACCCTCAGGAAAATATCAATTGACATTGTGATTTTTGTAATTGACATTGTGACTTTGTTTTTGACCCCAGATGACCCAAAATCGAACTTGACCTAGATTTTGTTGACATGATCATTTTGACAAAGTTTCATAAAGATTAAGTTGAAATTGTAACCTCTGGTGACTACACAAGGTTTTTCTATAATTTGACCTAGTGAGCTAGTTTTTGACCTCAGATGACCCAATATCGAACTTGACTTAGATTTTGTTGAGATGATCATTTTGACCAAGTTTCATAAAGATTAGGCCAAAATTGTGACCTCTAGAGAGGACACAATCCAATTGTTGACGGACGGACAGACGGACGGACGGATGGACGGACGACGGACGAAGTGTGATCACAAAAGCTCACTCTGTCACTTTGTGACAGGTGAGCTAAAAATGTATCTTCCACTTATTTCAAGAAGTACTAAAATAATAAATAGTTAGGTAATGTACTGAAACAAGTATAATAGTGAAGATGCAATTACCAGGGTCAAGTTAAATACCATAAAACAATTAATAAAATAATAATTTATGTTGCAAAGTTCAAATTTTTTGCAATCAATGTTAATTGCGAATGGAATAAAAATTACACCTAAATGAACATCATCCTGCTATATAGTATTTATACATAGTCCAAGTATTTAGAAGTCGTAATTCATTACTTTCAATAACACTAGACTTTATCATGTACAGAGAGATTCAGATTTCTCCATTTAATTAAAGCTTAATATTAAACTTTGTAACTGGAACTGTTTGACAAGATCAGTTTGTAATTAGGTAACCATAGAGACCTAGCTTGCACATGTCTGTGCCTGGAGAAAGTGTGACTACTGTTGTATATATTAATTTAAATATCACATGGCAGTACGGCTGACTTTGTTCATTTATTGTCAACCCAAAAAATTGAATATATTGATATTCAGCAAAAAGAAAATAACAGGCTCCCATTCTAGTATTCTCAAATCTAAAAGTAAAGAAACGCCTTTATTCTGTTCCCTCGATCCCTTTCAATAAAATACAGTGCAGACATTAAAAGGGCTTTTCTTTGAGGCAACAGACCCAAGACACTTACATACTTAATACAAATTCCATTGTATAAACACCATTTATGTACGGTACTTGATTTTTGTCATATCAACCAGCATGATTGGATAATCACAGCATGATTACAACATGGTGGATGTATGTAAAGGTTTAGGCCAAAAAATGGGAGTTTTACCCAAACATACATCTGTCATGTTGTAATCATGCTGTGATTATCCAATCATGTTGGTTTATCTTTGTAACAAGGTTGTGGATATTACATGTTGACATTTTTTTCATTGGGTTTTGTGTCTCTTTCAGTTATACATAACAGAAATTTGACAGGAATTCATTAACAACAATGCATTTTGTACAAACTAACTTCTAAATGATGATATGTCCACATATAGAGGACATGACTGTAGCCAAAGATATGGTTCCTCCATATATGACTTTTATATGAACAAACTAAACCTGTCTAATTCAGGAAAGGAACCCAGATCTGCCAAGTGAGAGTTCAGTCCATGTTACAACTTTGCTTAAACTGGCTATGCACACATTGTAATAAATGCCTGATGAATATACTTGATTGTGTCACATGACTATAATCACATGACTTTGATAATGTCACATGACAGGTTCAGGAGCAATAATAGCTATTACCGAGATGCAAATTATGGTCTAACAGTCACAGACATACATTATCATTAGGTCTTTAAATAGAACATCAAACGAGATATGAAAACTTATATAATAACACATGACGTAGGAAATTAATATTCCTACAAAAATAACGTAAGTGTTCTAAGATGTCACTCCCAGAATGATCAATTAGTGAATACAGCAGACTGATAAAATTACCAAGGATAGGCATCATCAAATGAGGTAATAACTTGTTGATCAAACCATTTTCAGAACTTATAATTAACAAACAATCAAGTTTTATTTTAAGCTCAGAATAAGGGACAGTCTGATTAGGCAGCAGCGCCCATATCTGTTATTTTAAACTCGCAAACAAGCTGACAAGAAGTCTTGATTATAGTATAACGACATTTCAACACAACGGCTACACTAATGAAACACTAAGAAATGTATTTTCATTTTTTGTGCATAAAAGTTGCCCATGCAAAAACAGTCAAACCTGTCAATAAAGGCCACCCATGGGTAAAGCAAAATCTTGTCAATATATTGACAGGTTGACAGGACTGGTAGCTTCTCTTACCGTACTTATTATAATTTCAATGAAACGGTCAAATGGGAGATAAAATTGGTATTCTTTCCAGACAGGTTTCGTAATATTTGTCTTTGTTTGCAGATGGTTTTTAACAGTTA
Source organism: Spisula solida (assembly GCA_947247005.1). Taxonomy (NCBI): domain Eukaryota; kingdom Metazoa; phylum Mollusca; class Bivalvia; order Venerida; family Mactridae; genus Spisula; species Spisula solida. Next base: position 14,640,956 of record OX365948.1, on the reverse strand, counting down.
GGTTTGACCGTACACTGAGATATGTGGCAGAGAAAGGATATGATTTCACCCCAACCAAAGCTAAGCATCATTGATTCTCTTTTTAACAGAAATGAGGAAATTCAATATTGGCTATCAATTCAGCAGTAATGAGACTGTACATAGGGTTATACATGTACCTGTGATCAATATATTACATGTATAGTTGATGGGAAAGAAATTACTTGACAGATGCAGATTATTAATTATCCTCCTCTCACTCCACCAAACTATCAACTTTCTATTAACACTCTCCCTCATGTAGTCTGTCAATCATAACTGACCCTATGTTTAATTAAAGGGAGACAACTCATTAGTCTACTCTTTTGTCACAAAATTATTTCCCTTTGCAACCTCAAACATTGATAATCAAGCCCAATATAAAATCTAGCTAAAATTGAAAGTAAAGTTATGACAAAATAGATTATCTAGTTGGGTAGCAAGACTATCCCTCAAATGAAATTGAGCCTCAAAATTCAAGCATAAATCAATACCAGTTGAGCCATAACACTGGATATATTTTTGTGTAACTGAATACAACAGAACTACAGTCTAACCAGTGCATAAAGATCTCCCATGGAAACAAAAATCCAACAGATTAAGGTGAGGAAGGCAGTAGGAGCATAAAGTAGTCTCTCCTCACATAGACGATAGTACATTATCCCTCCATGTCTTCACTTGTAATCATATATATCCACAGTATGTCTACCAGCAAGTATTAATGATAGCTTGCTAATCCCCCAGGATTAAGTCACACCAACATTTGATGACAATTAATGTTACACATAGAGAGACGAGGGCTGCTAACATTCTTCCTTGAACTGACAGTATACCGAGTGATTTCACATACTGGTGTACTGTGATTAATACTGGTAATTTGTGCAACTAGTTGTGCTTGATGCAGTATCTGAGTGGTCTTATGCAGTGGTGCCATACAAATTTTAAAACTATAGGTGTTTGTTTAACTACATTGTCTATTAGGCTTAACACAGATAGTCTTTCTCTCCATCTCAAATCCTTGTTACCTAATGTTCCTCACACCTCTCCATCTCAACTCCTTGTTACCTAATGTTCCTCACACCTCTCCATCTCAACTCCTTGTTTCCTAATGTTCCTCACATCACTAGTGAAGTACATGTATATACTATTGCAGCATGTCTTACAAAAATTCAATTACCATGCAATAATGTAGGGATGTGAACAGTTAAAATCAATTAACTATTCTAAAGTAATTTGTTTGGGGATAGCCACAGAAGCTGCACAAACAACACTCAAGTAATACAATGTCTGTAAACAGTATTGTGACACTGAAGTTGTGGTATGGCAATTTATCAGAATCTGTAAAAAATTTGATATAGCCTATTATAATTTTTGTGAAGTTTACTCATGACATGTCGAGTAGTGCTAACATGGAGCTAGTTACACCTCAATTTTGTAATTGAATATTGTTAGAATCACCTCGACCAGGGCCTCAGTTTACTTCTGTATTGGAACACATTTTACAGAGAAGGTATCAGGAAATCTTATTTATAATTGTACTTACTGTTTATCTGTGGTGAGGGACATCTGGGTTGTAACACAGGAGATTTATTTGGTCCAACTTTACGATGACGACTGAATAAAGAAAATGAACATATTAGTGCAAGGGAAAAGACTCTTACAGGAAAATATGAGGCATTTTATAATACAAGGGAAGCAACTCTAACATTCAAATGTTCAAACACATTGCAACACTTACTTCCCTTGACAAAAATGTTGCAAGAATAGGAGAGATCACCGTCTTCATATGCAAAATGCCCACCAGCAATCTATTGGATGAATGAACAATATAACCTGTCATTCACCAATAACTGGTGGTATGAATACCTTTGTATACAAACATGATCTCTCTTATTGGTGAAAAATTTAACCAAGATTATGTCGGGAAAATGTGCAGTTGGATAGATTGGATTTAGAGTTTGAATTAAGAATATAAGAATCCATCATGAGCTTCTATGTAGAATAAGGATATCTCAATGAAGCATAAATGAAGCAACGCTGTTATGTAATGCTCAAGAATATGCTTTTTACATGGTATAGAGCCTATTGGTGTTCATCTTCATTAGCTTTATATCATTATTAACACGTAAATCCCGAAACTAAGGTTGGAATGAAATCACGGGAGGTGGTCGCTCATGTAAGATAGATGTTGCTAATGGAAGATAGAAGTTTCTTACATGAGCTGAAAACCTATCTTACACCAGTTAATGTGGGAGAACATAATCTGTTTTTCTGTCATCTTTTTACCTAATATATGGTTTACATTGTAGTTGGTGGTGGCAGTGCTTTTGAGAGCCATACCACTAACTAGTCCAATTATCTAAACAGACAATCAAATTACCCAAGGGAAGCAACGCTTTTTGCATTATTATAAAATACACTATATTTCAAGGGAGATAACTTATATTTATGTAGACTTAAGTCTTATATTTCCTTGGATAATTAATAATATTTGTAATTTATTAAAATTGTACTGTAGAGCAGTCAGTGAAAGAAAACAGAAGCAATTCATCAAAATTCATCATGATTTCAGTGATAAAATTCTAATTTACATCCACAATGATATACATTCATACAATATTGCAGGTGTTAAAGCTTGTACTTATGTGACTTAAGAGTACGAGTTTTATGCCCTTTGTACTGTCCATATACTCAGTCCTATTACACTACTAGCACGAGTTTTATGCCCTTTGTACTGTCCATATACTCAGTCCTATTACACTACTAGCACGAGTTTTATGCCCTTTGTACTGTCCATATACTCAGTCCTATTACACTACTAGCATGAGTTTTATGCCCTTTGTACTGTCCATATACTCAGTCCTATTACACTACTAGCACGAGTTTTATGCCCTTTGTACTGTCCGTATAATCAGTCCTATTACACTACTAGCACGAGTTTTATGCCCTTTGTACTGTCCATATACTCAGTCCTATTACACTACTAGCATGAGTTTTATGCCCTTTGTACTGTCCATATACTCAGTCCTATTACACTACTAGCATGAGTTTTATGCCCTTTGTACTGTCCATATACTCAGTCCTATTACACTACTAGCATGAGTTTTATGCCCTTTGTACTGTCCATATAATCAGTCCTATTACACTACTAGCATGAGTTTTATGCCCTTTGTACTGTCCATATACTCAGTCCTATTACACTACTAGCATGAGTTTTATGCCCTTTGTACTGTCCATATACTCAGTCCTATTACACTACTAGCACAAGTTTTATGCCCTTTGTACTGTCCATATACTCAGTCCTATTACACTACTAGCACGAGTTTTATGACCTTTGTACTGTCCATATACTCAGTCCTATTACACTACTAGCATGAGTTTTATGCCCTTTGTACTGTCCATATACTCAGTCCTATTACACTACTAGCATGAGTTTTATGCCCTTTGTACTGTCCATATACTCAGTCCTATTACACTACTAGCATGAGTTTTATGCCCTTTGTACTGTCCATATACTCAGTCCTATTACACTACTAGCATGAGTTTTATGCCCTTTGTACTGTATACTCAGTCCTATTACACTACTAGCACGAGTTTTATGCCCTTTGTACTGTCCATATACTCAGTCCTATTACACTACTAGCATGAGTTTTATGCCCTTTGTACTGTCCATATACTCAGTCCTATTACACTACTAGCACGAGTTTTATGCCCTTTGTACTGTCCATATACTCAGTCCTATTACACTACTAGCACGAGTTTTATGCCCTTTGTACTGTCCATATACTCAGTCCTATTACACTACTAGCACGAGTTTTATGCCCTTTGTACTGTCCATATACTCAGTCCTATTAAACTACTAGTACATGTTCTTGTATAAATACTGTCTAAATAATGTATAACACCATATTCTACCAATGGTAAGCTGTGTACTATATACCCAACAGGTATACCTAATGTTTTCTTTTTTGTTTGTGTTCAACCGGGACAATCAATCGTAAATGCTTATAGTCATCCGAGTTTTTTCTTTTCCTTGGTCAATGTCACCTTTGATTTTGAGGGAAGAGACATTTGTGCGATTACAAGGAATCCGGATGTGATTCCCTAGCTCTTTCCAAAGAGACTCCATGGCTCTTTAACGTGCCCAAGCGCACAGCACAGATAAATGTGAGTGTAACCTCTAGGTTACTGATCCTTTCATCTTTAGTTGGGTGAGAGACACTGCAGTGTTATGATAAATAGAATGGATCGGGGATGATGATAAGGCTTCTTGTATATTAATATTCTCGCCTCACTGAAGCATTGCTCAATAGTCACCGCTGTCAGCCTGAATGTATCAATGTGCCCATACAGCTGAAGCCTTCAGACACATCTGGCAGAAATAGTAATTGTCAGACAATTTGAATTAACAAGTTTGCAAATGTTTCAGTATTGGTACAGACATGAATACGCTAAGTGATTATCAGTACTACACAAAGTGACTGTCTGGAAAGCTTAATAAGGACAGCCCTATAATTAAGGCAAAATGATATAGACCCTACTCACCTACTGGAACGCCGACTGAAACTTAGTTCTTTCTGAAAACAGAAAAATATTTAGCATCAAAATAAACAGTTTGAGGTAACATACTGACCATATTACAATGTCAGAGACACAAGGAGACCTGCAGCCTCGATGTGACTGACTAAGATGACGAACAGTGAAGATGAGCCTCATTGCAAATAATCCATGGCAATCATTAACTGTTGCCTGCCCATGATATGACTTACAACACATACAATCTTATACTAATTATTCAACCAGATGATGTCCATCAAAGGTCACAGCTGCAGCAAGCTTGTAACTCAACAAGAGCACAGTCTACAAGTGCTGGACGCTCGACTTCCTTGTACCCTTGCTATTTGAGTAAAAATCTAAGAGTAACAAGGGCAGAAAACTCATAAATGTAGGTCACAGGGTTACCAGCCTTATCAGTAATAAATGAGTATGGACTCGAACCTCTTGTGATGGTAAATAACTATGTTGAGTTCAAGTTGTTGATACATTTAAGAGTTTTTAAGAAAATGACAATAAATTTAACCAACATCCACGCACACGATCCAGTCACGACAATAGCTAGCCTTTCTCTTCGAAAAGTTGAGCTAAACATGGAATAGTGACTTCTCAAGAAATTAGAAGCTTGTAACCTTAATTGAACATGACATTCCTTTTATGTGTCCAGTATTAATTAAAAGTAGAAGCAATCCTTTAAAATGCTATTGATCGGAAACCACAGATATTTTACATGGATGTAAATGCATACGGACAGAGGCAAAACACTTCATCATTCTTTCACTGGAAGAGGCATAAACAATTTAATGATTGTTTCTGACATATAAATATTTGTTAGCATGGTATACACAACTGTTAGACAACTGTAAGATGTAAGCGTACATAAACATTTATAACACAGTAGTCATAAAACAAAAATGATATCAGTGTAATATATTTCAAGTGGTTCATTACTCCAGCTAGCATACATGCATGAAACAGGTACCAACATAAAACAGTAGGGAATACACATGTTGTTCATGTAAAGATTGTCAGACTAATTGTCCCTTCACAGAATTGGTTTGGTTTATAGTTTATACTAATTTATTTCAGGTCGATTGTGAAACGAGTTTTTCCAACTCATATTATTTACTCTCGACACCTCACTCCTGATGTTATCCATCTTCACAAGGGTATGAGAGAAGAGAAGCCAGTTTCCCTTTTATGCTGAGCATTAAGCAAGGGAATTTCTGGTACCATTTTTATTTCGTCTTTGGTATGCACGGCCTGGGATCTAACCCCAGACCTCTCTCAATCGAATCAAATGCTCTACCACTAGGCTATCAAGGTTTGTTTGGTTTGAACATAACCATCAATAAAAATAATATACCAAACTAAATATTTTACACAATGCATTTACCAGTAAAGAATTCAAAACACATAATGGAATTTTATAAACTATGTCCTATTTAAATGTAAAATATATGTATATATAATGGGATTCGACCCAGTACTGAACAGCACTATAATGTCATAACAATGCAAAGTACAATTTGTGCGCCATTGACCTCGGCGTTCATGTCTTATTGGTGTCATCATGTATATGAATTTCAACATGAAATGTATGCGCTTACAGAGGGATATAAATGAATGTTCAGACTTGCTGATTGTTGCATCAGATACACCTTATCATGCTTGTTAATATGTTTGTGCTTACACCTGATCATGCTTTACATATTGTTGTGTTATTGATAGAATCAATCACTGCAGATGCATAATTTAGAGCTTCGGCTGTAACATACTTAACACTAATCTGTTAATCAGGGTAGTTGCCCACTGTAGCTGCGCTAGAAGGATATGGTCTCAATGGCATTATCAACAGCAGTCACAATACTTGATCACATAAACTATTAAATCAACCTTGTAGACAACAATAAGCCTGTCAGTGCCCAAAACATTATGTGCACCCTTCAGATATTAAACAATATAATAATGCATCATGACATTATACATGCCTGTAATGCTACAATAACAACGAATTTGAAATAACATACAGCACACATCCAATGCTATAGATGATATCTTGATTGGTTCACAAGATTTCCCAGAAGGGTCTTTAATGGAACGCAGAATGGCAACGAAATATTACTAACAGTAATACAATTACATATTGAAACATATTGAAATTAATCAACTGATTACCACTCTGAGCAATATTTACTGACATGTGAACTATACTAAGCGAGACAAAGTGTCAAACAGTGTCAACAAACTGGTGGCAATTGGAATGAAATTTAAAGTGCACCAAGAATTATAAGACAGGAATATAATAGCACAGTATTATTAGGAAAGATTTCAAGATTTTTCCATTTGTTATTTCTGAGACAATGAATGTTAAAAATCAGTATACAAATTTCAAATCACTCATTTTTATAAAGCACTGCACTCCCATGTTACAGCACACAGCAAATTTGTGATGGCTAATTGTAAAATTGTGATGTTCAAATTAAAGAACATTTATCTAAGCACTTGCTGGATCATTTAAAGCTTTTGAATCACTGAAATGCAACTGATTATTGATAGATATTGGGCACACAAACTGAGTCAACAATAAGTTCGTTCTTGCCTTTGTGAAATCAGAATAACAAAATCAGAGCAATAATGAATAATCAGGGCCAAGATAACTAAGTCATAGGACCCTCATGTGACTATCATGAGTAATATACAATGTATACCCCTTAAAAGGGATCAGTATAAAAAGACATTATAAAATTGTATTTATTAAGAAATAACGTAATGGTTCATCATATTTGAAATTTGAGAACACTTCGCTTGGCATGGATCAAATTACATTAACACAATAGACTTCAGAGATCAAGGTTATCAAAAATGGAGGGTGCTCCTCCTCAAAGAAGGTGAATATAGGATAGACTATACTACTACTATATAAATATACATAATATATGATGTAGATTTACAAAACATCTATATAATATACAATAAATTCACTGAACAAACCTTTCGTATAAAGCTCATTCCAATCTTTAATACTATATAACAGATCAGTAACAAATATATATGTCCATGATTATGGTAATGCCATGTGTTATACTAGAGCAACATAAAACAGCTAGTCAACACAGTTCCATACACAAGCTTAGGACTTAATGTGAATTAAGCTCTCAAATACATCATTTTATAATCACAAAACAGCACTGGTAATTGCTTCCAGACAACAGGTGAGATAATGAACATCACACAAGCTGCTGATGTCATCTATAAATCCAATCAAGGATATATAATGTCAACTTTTTAGCATTATTGTTACTTTTGCAGCATTATGATTTGCAAGTATGATTATACGAAGTCAGAATAGCTAATACATTAGGAGAGGTATAATTAACAAGAGCACCTTCTATGAGTGCTGGATGCTCGACTTTCTTGTACTTGATAGCACCCTTGCTCATTTGTGAGCGAAAATTCTAATAGTAAACAAGGGCAGATAACTCATAAATACAGGTCATAGGGATACCGACCTTGTCAGTATGGACTCCCCTTGTGATGGTGAATAACTATGTTTAGTTTCAAGTGGATACCTCAATAGTCTTTAAATAATTGACATTTTTATATAAAATTCAGTCAGAAAAGGGGAATAACTCTCATAAAACGCTGAATAGATTTGTTTGGTCTTGTCAGTAACCACAAATGTGTTGACTTTCAGGTTGAAAGCTTTGATAGTGATAAAATTCAGTTTTTGTGTAAAATTTGCCACTATTTCTATGTACTAAAGTGGAACAACGGCAGATGACTCCATAAATATAGGTCACAGGGTTACCAGCATTGTCAGCATGGACTCCAATGTGATGGTAAATAACTTTGTTGAGTGTCAAGTGGATAACTTTGATAGTATTTGAGAAAATGACTCGGAAAAAAAACTTAATCAGCGCTCACACTGACACACACACAACCCCGTCACGACAATAACTAAACTTTTTTTCTTTGAAAAGTCGAGCTAAAAAACATGGATGGAAAAACAGGCACATAAAATAGAATTATAGTCAACAAATAACAATTAGAAACACACTGTAATCAAGTGATGGTCTTCAGGGAATAATAGTTCTCACAGATCACTGAACTCCACCACAGCAGCCTAATTCCATGGTGCAAATCATCCATATAATTCGATTCAGCATGATAAAATTGCAAAATACAAAGCATTGGCCCTTAATCTTAATGGTCAATTCAATTTTTGACCCCTGATGACCCAGTTGCAAATTTAACCTAGATTTTAGAGACACAAACTTTGACAAGGTTCATAAATATTTGGTAAAATTAATAACAACCTCCTTAGTGGAAACAATTATTATGCCCCCAATCTTTGATAAGGGGGTATATACTTTGCACGGTCTGTCGGTAGGTCAGTTGGACTAGTCCAAATGGTTTCCGTTCAATACCTCAAGAACCCTTGATCCTAGGATCCTTAAACATTACATCAGCTTGGTCAACAACAGTAGATGACTCCTATTGTTTTTAGGTCAGTAGGTCAAGGTCTTTCTAACCTTTACCATTTCTGACTATCGGGCTGCCATGGGGGCATACAAACAGTTTTACAAACATCTCTTGTTTACTTTGATTTATCCTGATGACCTAGTTTTTACCCCAGATGACCTAATTGAGAACTTGACATTAAAATTTTACAGAGATAGCAGGCCAGTATTCATAAAGAGTAAGTCATTGTCATCTAAGAGCGTTCACAAGTCTTTTCCTTGAGGCAGCCTCAGGTGAATTAGATATGGACCCCAGATGACCTAGTTGCGAACTTGACATAGAGTTTTAGAGACACACAGTACTGTGGCTGAGGTTTCATAAAGATTAGGTAAAAGTGTGCCCTCTACAGCATTAAGAAGGTTTTTCTGTTATATGACCTGGTGACCTTGTTATTAATAATACCCAAGATAACCCAGTACTAATAGTTGAGCACTTGTACCAAGATGACATATAAATGTAATGTTATACCAGGCATCATCCTGTAAAAATCACTTTTCCTGATTTACTGCCAAAGTAACTGATTTGTTTGCCAAATATGCTTTCCAATATTCGATCAACAAATGCAAGCAGATAAATGAAAAAAAAACATATTTCCGCACGGAATCACGTGCTTTCAGCAAGTATACCAATACATCAAGGTAGTGAGAAGTAACAATGCATTGGATTAATGGCTCTTTAAATATTGAACATGTTATGACCAGTACTGAACATCAGATTTCTTTTGACGTTCAATTTGTTGGGTTGGGTATGCAAAGTTAAACACTGCCACCAAGCAAACAGAAACAGAATACAATGAATATTTCATACACAAAGTTTCTGGGTGGCATACATTGGCATGCGATAAAGTACATGAGCCCAGAATAAGCTAATTCATTATTTACTTGTTTAGAGAACACGAGGCGAGGATAATAAATAATAGTTTCTATCTTCAATCAGATATCTGCCAGTCAGTGGCATCAGCTCTCAAGCAATCACATACAACATGTAACCTCTGTCCATCATATACATTATGTAACCTCTGTACTGTATAGAACACTGATGGTTGTAGCAACCTGCTTGCAGAATGTACAGAAGCTCACTCAGGGTTTAGACCAGGGTCCCTTATGCACCAAGACTTTTAAGACAGAAATTCAATACTTATGGCCCCTTATTTTTTACAACAATACCATGGCTGAATTTAAATTGAAGCCAAACTATTAAATGTGTTTGCATTTAGTACAGAAGGGAAGTTTGGTGGCCATGAAATCAGAATTTTTTATCATTTAAGTTTTGCAGTTAGTCCTCAAATTTTTTTTTTCCATTATTCAAGTTTTGAGGTCAGCCCTCAAATTAGATACAGTATTTAATTAATTTTAAAATTTGTAGTCAGCCCTAAAACTAGAATTTATAATTATTACTTTTGTGGTAAGCCCTCAAACAAGAAATAATTACAATTGCATAACTTATACAATGGACATAGCAACCCCATTTTGGTGGCCAACCAGATTTAAGATTTTCAAGTCATGGCTATTGACCTTTGGCACATGTCAATGTTTAACATTAAAGGCATCAATGCATATTGCACTTGGCACACATCATTGTATATCTGTTATGGAAACAACATTTTGGCTCTTCAACCTGTTGATGTGATTCTAAGCAACAATACAGTCATTCAAATACAGAAACCGGGTGTAAGCTAGAGAGCCAAAACTGTTGTTTAAACAACAATTCAATGATTGAGAGATAATCACACAGCAGCTGACTTTTTTTATTAGCCGAATAATGGATATAGACCATGGTAGAGAGTGAGAAATACTACATACATATTGCCATCATCATCATTATAGGACCCTGCACCTTGTTTCGAATTCATAACAGAATGTTGGTCTTTTAACTCTTACAGCAACCCTTTACTCCATAAAGCTCAAATCCATACCTACATTTAACTGATAACAGAGTGTGTGTGGTGTTGGACACTTTAATACTGATGGGATGTGTAAGGCAAGATTTGGAGTGAAGGGTTAAACACAAACGACTTTTTGTAACAACTGAACCTGCAACCACCCTTTTGTAGTTGGCAAACGAAGCAACAATAATTCCAACACATGCAGTCAGCTCATATATATAGTCCAATACTTATAATTGGTGAGTATTCAGATTTAATCAAACAGTGTCAATGAGATGACTTTAAAAACAAATGCTCAATTTTTACATTCATTATGCAGTATAGTCTAGAGAATTTGACACAACTCTCGACCTTTAATTAGCATAATTTAACAGCTGATATATTGTCTATATTTATAACCCGGTTGTATGTTTTCATAAGCGGGAAGTATCACAAAGACGCTCGAGGTGTAATACCAACACAAATCTATAGGACCGATATTGCACGATTTGATCGCGGAAATTTATATATTCAACGCAAGAACCTTGTAATATATTCATGCATAAAGGTCAGGATCATGTCAAATTCACCGTGCTATATTTGTGACAAAAATCAGATCCAGTCAAATATGTTTAAAGCAACATGTATAAAAGATTTACCTTGAGTGAGAGTGGAGATCGAGTGTGAGGGAACTCAAACACCTCATCGTCACTTAGATTTACCCGTACAGAAAGTGGTGATGTACATTCATTCACCGACACTGATCTTCTCATAAACACCGGGGACAGAAAGTATCGACGTAGATCTGTCTCACTTGTTGTAGTTATCATAGAATCACGTTTCACATTTCGGACGAGTGTCTTGGCATCATTCAGCGACACCGTCCGTGTCAGTGATGTTTTTGGGACAGTTAATCTATCACTATCATTATACTCGTCATCCTCGACTTTTGTTGCATTTATTGCACCTTCCATTGTTCACTATGGCAACAATTGATGCAATAATTCTACACAATTAACTCCCATTTTAGCGCTGTCCACATCACAGCCGACAGCCATCCCTGCTTCCTGCAGACTACTATAATAATTCCACAACTTGAACATTTCCATTACCACACTACTCTTTTCCTCTCAAGACAGTCGTAATTTTTTCTATATAAAAAATTCTCAGATTCCAGAATCCAGTCAGTCACAATGAGACATGATCAATGTGCTTTTCTACGATTAAACAACACTCCAGTTATTAAATTCTCTAAGAAACTGATCCATCCTTATGTTCGTATATAAAGCATTTTTTGTCTCTGATAACTACACAAAGCTTACAATTGTCTTCAATTTCTCTTACCACCAGCACTGAGAAAAGATAATTATACCCACTTGTCTTGAATGATTCAAAAACAAATATGATACCTTACAAAAACTCGTAAGATCTGACTACTGAACAACCGCAGTGTACCAGTATACTATTTCACAATTCGGGTTTCAGAGTCACAGCTGAGGTTTCAGCTATTATTTCTTAATATCACATTGTAGTATTAGACACATGTTTTAAAGACTCTTAGAGTAAACAACTTCTGAACTGATATACACAGAACTGGAATATTTTTTTGAGATATATTAGAACCATGCCGCTGACAATTTAAGAGTAAAACTTGGAGCAGTTTAGAACAATATATAATCCATAGACTCATTAAATAAGTTAACACTGCAAGATTTTCTATTAACTTTCATCGAAGTGCTCAATATACTCAGCAAAATATTCAAATAGTATTTTCTGGTCAAATATATTCTGAGAAAAAGAACTGAATTCAGATACTAACAATACAGGAGAAAAACTTATATAACAATAAACCAGAGAGGGATAATAACACCACAAATAGCAAGCATACCTGAACGCTATTATAGTTACAGTCAATGCTTAGAATTATGGGAAACATCATTGAGAAATATTTCATGTCAGAAATATTATGCTTAACAAAAAAGTGAAATGATCTCAAAAGTTTCATCAGTTGTGACAATTGGTTGTTGTGTGTGGTAAATGAATGATAAACCATCTTAAGCATATACCGTATATCTTCACCCATAAGTCAGGTAAAAGGTGTCAAAAATATTTCAAAAAGTTACTTATTTATCATGATCCATTTATCATTAGTCGTACTTCTTATAGGGGATTTTTTACATTAGTCAAAATCTGGTTGACTTTTTGGAATTTGTTTAACATGATTTCACCCGACTTATGGGCGAGTATATATACAATCAATGAACATTAGAACAGTGAACCATTATTAACCACACCATTATATGTAACACTCCCCAACATTATAATTGTGGTGATTGCATGTGGTATATGAAGACAAGTCAACAATTATCACATATATATTTCCTTAGAACTACAAACCAGAAATTAGAATATCTTTTTCCCTTCAACACCATATAACACTATATAACTGCTTATCAAATTCGGAATGAAATTGTACATGTACACAGGAGAGGTAAAATGATAGCATTATGTTGAGAGCCTTAGTGAACCTCTTAATTTAACAGGAAAAGTAAAATGATAGCATTATATTGAGAGCCTTAGTGAACCTCTAATTTAACAGAAAAAGTAAAATGATAGCATTATATTGAGAGCCTGAGTGAACCTCTTATTTACCAGGAAAGGTCAAATGATATCATTATATTCAGGAGCCTAAGTGAACCTCTCTTATTTACCAGGAAAGGTCAAATGATAGCATTTTATTGAGAGCCTGAGTGAATCTCTCTGCTTTACCATGAAAGGTCAATGATTAAGCATTATATTCAGAGCCTGTCAGTGAACCTCTGATTTACTTGAGTGAACCTCTGATTTACCAGGAAAGGTAAAATGATAGCATTATATTCAGGAGCCTGAGTGAACCTCTCTGATTTACCAGGAAAGGTCAACGATTAAGCATTATATTCAGAGCCTGTCAGTGAACCTCTGATTTACTTGAGTGAACCTCTGATTTACCAGGAAAGGTAAAATGATAGCATTATATTCAGGAGCCTGAGTGAACCTCTCTGATTTACCAGGAAAGGTCAATGATTAAGCATTATATTCAGAGCCTGTCAGTGAACCTCTGATTTACTTGAGTGAACCTCTGATTTACCAGGAAAGGTAAAATGATAGCATTATATTCAGGAGCCTGAGTGAACCTCTCTGATTTACCAGGAAAGGTCAATGATTAAGCATATTACATTCAGGAGCCTGAGTGAGTCTCTGATTTACCAGGAAAGGTAAAATGATAGCATTATATTCAGGAGCCTGAGTGAACCTCTCTGATTTACCAGGAAAGGTCAATGATTAAGCATTATATTCAGAGCCTGTCAGTGAACCTCTCTGATTTACCAGGAAAGGTAAAATGATAGCATTATATTCAGGAGCCTGAGTGAACCTCTCTAATTTACCAGGAAAGGTAAAATGACAGCCGCTTATTATACTGTAAACCTAGAAACTATTGCGCGCGATTTAAGTTCACAGAGTTTGCGAGTGGTTGAAATTCGCGAAAGTAAGTAGCTGCAAAAGTGTTCAGAACATGAAACAAGAGGGCCCAAAGGGCCCTAGGTCACTCACCTGTCGAACTTGACCTAGATTTTGTTGAGATGATCATTGTGACCAAGTTTTATAAAGATTAGGTCAAAATTGTGACCTCTAGTGACTACACAAGGTTTTTCTATGATTTGACCTTGTAACCTAGTTTTTGACCCCGGATGACCCAATATCGAACTTGACCTAGATTTTGTTGAGATGATCATTGTGACCAAGTTTCATAAAGATTAAGACAAAATTGTGACCTCTAGTTTCTACATAAGGTTTTTTTATGATTTGACCTTGTTTCCTAGTTTTTGACCCCGTATGACCCAATATCGAACTTGACCTAGATTTTGTTGTGATGATCATTGTGACCAAGTTTCATAAAGATTAGGTCAAAATTGTGACCTCTAGTGACTACACAAGGTTTTTCTATGATTTGACCTTGTGACCTAGTTTTTGACCCCGGATGACCCAATATCGAACTTGACCTAGATTTTGTTGAGATGATCATTGTGACCAAGTTTTATAAAGATTAAGTCAAAATTGTGACCTCTAGTGACTACACAAGGTTTTTCTATAATTTGACCTTGTGACCTGGTTTTTGACCCTGGATGACCCAATATCAAACTTGACCTAGATTTTGTTGAGATGATCATTGTGACCAAGTTTCATAAAAATTAAGTCAAAATTGTGACCTCTAGTGTCTACACAAGCAAATTGTTGACGGACGGACGGACGACGGACGAAGAACGGACGACGGACGAAGAGTGATCACAAAAGCTCACTCTGTCACTTTGTGACAGGTGAGC
Source organism: Spisula solida (assembly GCA_947247005.1). Lineage (NCBI taxonomy): Eukaryota > Metazoa > Mollusca > Bivalvia > Venerida > Mactridae > Spisula > Spisula solida. The sequence goes on along the minus strand of OX365948.1, from coordinate 14,625,635 downwards.
CAAAAAGGGAAAGTTTCTCGTTTTGAATGAAATTCATAGTGTTTGTGTACGATGTTTACAAGGCTGTATTTAGTCTGAAACCAAGTTTAACGTAACGGGATTTTCACATCAAGTAAGAAACGTTCTTTATTTAGTGTATACAACTATGTTTTTAAAGAAAAAAATCTCACATTAATCGTTATTATACATAATGTTTTACCAATGTTTACGTTGTTTACTAATCATGTAATGACACGCGATAGTGTCTAATATGTCTTCTGTCGTTGTCGACTTTGTAGGTATAAGTATATCATCGTTGCCTTCTACAAAAATGATAACTGAGTAGAATATGTGTGTGTCCTTTCTGTGTAGTTTTGTTTTTCATTGTATACAAAAACAATAATCACATACAAATCGAAAATAAAATTATTTCCTCCTGTTTTGGTGTTTTCTTTAATCATCCTTTTCATTTGCTATATCTATATAATGTGTATCAAATTGTACTTTGATCATCGCTTATTGTCTAAATAATTCATTTAAATTAATATCACAGTTGTGACATAATTACTTGGTCATTGAACACACATAATACCGGAAGTTAAACACAGTAATGATGCAGTTTGTGACATTTTAGATAAATTGTCAATTCTTTAGTATTCAATGGACAAAAAAAATCGATGTTTGACAGGGCTTAACAAAGGGACAAAGGATAAACCGAAGGTGAGAACATTGATTAAGCGCCAATTATATACTGTACAATACATGAAAGTATGTATGTAACAGATTGTAACAAAAGTGAATTGTCACTATCCGACTTAAGTTTCACGGAGTTCGCGGGAGAGTAAAATACATGAAACTTTGTAGCCGCGAATATGCCGACGAACAGCAAAACATGAAAGTTAGTAATCGCGAAAGTAAAGCGGTTTACAGTATATAAAAGTTAGAAGGTTAATTAGAAATATAAATCCAACTCTAGAAATTTGTTTGTCTGGTACAATATCAATAAGGCTATAAAACATGTCATTGCCATTGGTAAATGAATGATCATTACTAGAATTGCACAGACTTGTCACAATGCACAAATAAAATACCTCTGAAGACTCTATTAATACTGTATAAGTGAATTATAATTCAATCCATAGGTCAAAAAGCAAATATTGAATTTCAGACATTTGGTATGCAGAATTTTAGAAAGTAGAGTTCTATGTAAGCCAAAATTTATGCAAGAGGATTAATGCGAAATGTTGTCAATATTTCCGCGTGGCTAACTTCATGAACCACTTATATGATACAGAGTATCCATATGATTCATCAATATAAAAACAAGTTGTCAGAGTTTCCAGCATAAGAAATTGACCAATGGTAACCCATAGAGAATTTCAATGATCAGACCTGATGACAAGACTTAGTTTGAAGTGCCAAGCTCATGAATATGCCCAGCTCATGAATTATGTAAAGAAACATCCTGAAAGTGGACATAAGGTCAGTGATTCCCAGAACACCATTTAACACAGACACTCATATTTTCATGGTAAACTAATGAGCACAGGGAAATGAAATCGAGTAGTTAAAGTAACATCTAGTTTAGTGACTGGCATATCTAATTTCAGGACTAAATCCATTACCAGCTATCACAGACCTCAGACTCATCAATGTCCTTGAATTACTTTCAGCAAGTTTTTCACCAAGATTTTCTATGGCTGCAAGTATACTGTAGACTGTAATCAGGTCAACAGAAACTGCTATTTCCATCAATGCAACCTTCTAAAAACTTCCTAAAACATTCTCCTACAATCGCCAAGTCATTTAAATGAACAAATGTTAATTTTAGTGATATAGTTATTCTATAGAATTCAATTTGAATTGAATGCCAACACAAAAGCTATAATCAACAGATACAGATTCGTTGGGTGACATGAACAGAAACAAAGCTCATTACTTTAAAATCTTCAATTGGATTAAAAACACATTTAAGACCCAAAACTAAAGAATTTTTGAGAAAACCATTTCCAAGAGATATTAATTAAAGTTCCACATTAACCTCTCTAGAGTTTGAACCTCTCTAGGGTATCATTAACATCATATGTACTGGGAAAACTGTGATATGAATATCAGTATTTATTTTCCACTTATTTATTTTCCTTCGAGTGATCATGGAACAAGTTCTTATACTATTGATCATGTACTGGTATATATGTTTTTGGTATCATATTTAGTGTTATACAATATATAGACTATTCTTTTATTCTTTTCTTTGCCAAAGGCAAATGTGTTTGCCGATTTGCAATAAAGTTTATTTGTTGTTATTTGTTTATTAATGTATATATATTATTTTCATACCCTGATGAAGGCTTAGTATAATGTGTCCATAGCCGAAACGTTGGTTTAATTTAAAGAAGAGTAACACAACTGCTTGTTGGTTGTTTGTTTCACATAATCCTTTATTGTTTACAATTTATATATATGTATATTACTCAGAAATACTGCAGTTCTTTCTGTATTATTTAACCCTTTACTCCAATGATTCACCTCATTTCACACCCATGTATTCCCTTGTTTGTCTCAAATTACTTTCCAATAATGAGTGATATGGGGCGACAATCCAATTACAGAAATATGCTAAACATAACAGTCTTAAAGTGAGGTAATTTTTTATAAATTAAAATTTTGTTTCCAACAGCGGTACAACTTGACCGGATTTTAATTATACCATACAATGAATTAAGACCCCAATATGAATCCATCCTGTCAAGAGTTATATATAATATGGAATTCATTGGTCGAAAAAGGGCTGTAACTCTTCCAATATAATGTGTTTACATAGTAGATCGTAATGATACTAGCCGTCTTTTTCATTTATTATCCTTTGGTTATGTGCAACGTATATATAATTACTAAGACCTAACAAATGTACATATATATATTCCTCGTTATTTTTCCATCATAAATCATTATAATATAACCCGGAGTTTCTGATAATATGATGAACATACACAGTAATAGATCGATCGATTTCTGGTACAATAATTACTACAGTAACAAAAACTGCATGGGCAATGTTAATAAATCATTAATCTAGGAGGATCAGATCTGACAGAATTGAACTCTATGTGTCAGGTTTATAATTTACTTCCAACTTAATTAATGCAACGATCACTACAGAAGAACAAGCCGGCTTCCACTTTAAACAAAATGCATTGTGTTGATTGTAGGCTCCTTCCACTCGTAGCGCTCTAGTACTGTACCAGTCAGGGACTGGTCGAAGGTAATAACGGTTACAGTCAGTCGGACACTGAGTTAGTCAAAAACCAGAGACGGGGCAATGAAAGAGGGTGCATCATTGGTCTTCTTAGTAATACATTTAGAGGTTACGGAATCATAGAACAAGACAGCTCAAAGGCGGTTAAGTTAAGTGGTTTTACCTTATACTAGTATGCATTACGTATTGTTACACGGGACAGAGAAAGACCTGAATATACCTCAGCATTATAAGAAACCAATACTTAATTGATACAAATGATGATGTTCTTAAGCAATGAAATCTGGGTTATTAGGAGTTAAAAGTTCCAAACCATCAGGTTCTACTCTATGATCACATATGGTGAACCATGGCATCTGAATCTAGTAACCTGTGCCAGAATTTACATGTTTCAGTTACATAAACAGTTGAAGCATTCGTTGAACCATGCTTCAGCAAACTGCGGGTACCATAAGTACATATTGTCACTTCGGACAAGTGGTTCATTTCTTTATGCAGGGGTGTCAACAGGGCCAAATTAAAAATCAGGAAAATCGTATGCCGCTGACCATTTTTGCCAAACAAGAGTCCTTTGTATTAAAGAAAATCCTTCTTAGCAGCTTAGATTTACCAAAACTTTGCCATTTCTTGAGATATTTTCTTCAAATAACTTTTATATTGGTCAGAAGCCATTGCTCTTTCAGGACTGATTAATTCGGAACTCCGGATTAATCAGGAAAATTGACACCCCTGTTTATGACATTACTAACTGTTACACAGTACTATAACACTTGAAAACAGACAATGTTGATAAAAAGAATTAGTACTGTATCAACTACAAATAGTACAAATCATATTATAACCTCTACCCTTTCTCTCTAAATACTGGTATCAAATCAAGTAAGTTAATAATTTCACAAAAACTATAAAATTTCCATCAGACTGCCATGGAGATTTCAGAATTTCTCTGTAATGAGATTTGCAGCGGGACAGAAAATATAATTGTAACTTCCTGGTGACAGTAATATAACATAGAATGTCACCTCACAGCACCCTACTGTATTAATCACAGACATTTCTCAACGCACAATATAGAACCATACTGGGCTCTTCAATTTTATCATTTACCAACCCTACACTCAGACGTTAAGTTTAACACAGACAACATACGGAACTTCAGAATAGAGTTCAGAACCCTATTTGCTTACACAGTGCATTTAGGTAATATTTGACGCCTCCAATCTCTATGGAATGCATATTTATAATTAATTAATCATATATCAACTGGGTTATTGATATATCTATGCATTTTATTTAGGCAAGAAGTTGTACTTATAAAGTGTATTTTTAATCGTGAACAAAGTCAAATATTTGATGTATATATGTATGACAAAGCCACTCTGTAATATAGCAACATTAATATATGAAACGTATCTCAAACCATCATATTAAGAACAGAAACCCTTACAATTTATTCTCTTTCTATCTATATAATTATACTTAATCGTACCACGAATAGTTTGCATGTTCCAAAGTTGAAGCAGTCACATTCAGAAAGAGTAGTCTAATGTTTTTACAACAGTGCATTACCGTGACAATTTATTCAAACTCAAAAGTTAAAATTCAACAAATATATAATGAAATTGCAAAAAAGTTTTTTTATAGACATTTAAGGTTTCCACATTGAAGCTTATGATTCTGTCATTTGCATATTTAACCTAACCAAATCACAGCAACATTTATGCTTACAGGTCAATCATAACACCAAAATAGTGTACCATATTGCAAGCCCACAATGATATAGTTATTATTATTAACTATTCAAATTCCTTTCAGAATATTTAATTCCATAGACACTAGATTCCAGAACATTTCCAGCCTAAAAATTCAGTTCACAGTGAAAATGCAACAGACTCCCAAACCACATTCCAAACACCATTAATTATACCTATATATCCACACTTGATTTGCAGAACAAATTCGCAACAAATCTCTGTAACAACAACAATTCTTATCAACAACAGTAATGAGCTAGAAGCCACAGAAAACAACAGAATAGAGTGATAAATCCAATCTATGGTATACATTCAATTCACACACAGCTATCTATCTTGTAGTTAATCCATGCAAGATTTCTAGCCTCTACACTAATCTGCCAGTCAGAATTTGCTGGCATCAAAGCTGAATCATTAACCAGACTAACTTCATGCTGATGGGAAACAGGGTATATAACATTGCCTATATCATAGTTTCCTGTATCCACACGGTAAACCTTCCTATAGTCAGCTATACTGATTGGCTTATCTGCCATATATTCCTATATCTAAGTGATAACCGTCTCTCAGCCACTGCACTTGGTTCCTGCGTTACTCAATCACTCCCAACTGGAATGATTATTGGGCACATTTATGAATATAACTTTTATCATAAACTAACTAACACACTCTCACATAGTCATGCACCCTTTGATTCAGGGTGTAATTTAGACCTGTAGCATAATTTGTTAACAATTACTTTCAGACTTAAAAGGACATGAACCATACAGTATATTACTGAGATCCACTGATACCACACATAATTATTGCATATAAAATGGTAGCAGCGATACTTATTTTGTATGTATCCTCTGTTAGGCTTCTGGGTAAAATGTTATACAGCCATGTCTTCTGCACTTGCTTTGAGTTTACAACAGTTATATACTGGTACATCAATTGGGTTTTCTTCAGAGAGCTTTGAAGTTAGAAACCTATACAACCAAACAATAACACCATAACCTCTCAGAAGCAATAACCTCGGAACAACGGTCAGAATGTTTCCTTGAGTGGTACAATGGAAAAGCTGCACATAATACTGAATTTCAGACTTAACTGTAATAGTTTAATTTAGGAAACAAGAAAAATGTTGAAACTCCACAGAAACCATTGTTTGCCATAAACCTACAACAACATTTGGTTCCTCCAAAGCCAAAACCCCAGAAGCATAACTTCACATGCTAATAAAGTTTGTACCTGATCATAGCTAAATATACTTCAGTAGATTCTGGGCCACACTACTAAGAAACAATGTAAATCCAGGTTTAAAAATATTTGGAAAAAACCTCACAATATCTGCCAGAGTACATTACATGCCAAAAGAATTGTCACCTACAGAATACTATAACTGATTAGAATACTGAACACATCAAGAAAACTAGAATAAATGAGAGTTTATCACAGAATCAGGTACAGAACTTGCAAAATATCCTAGAGGCAGGTGACAACAAGAGTATAAAAGGCCAGACATAAATGCATTAACTATAACAGATAATAACAAGGATTAACTGAATGAAATAAGACAAAGGAAGGAAATGTCTGCAGGAAAACACGGTATACAGTGATCTGTCAGGTCGAGATAATTGATAACAAATCAATACATGTCCAAGCTTTCTACTGTTTATTAAACTCAAGAGACAGTGCCTTATTAGTGCACGGACCATAATGAAAATTTTTAAACCAATTATGTCATCCACAGAAAATAAAGACATTATTATTAATCCAAAAACATAAAAGGGAATATTTTCTTGTGCCTGTCAACAAAGCAATAAATTATCTCAGGGCTTCTATTTGGCTTTTTTACACCTCAAACCCACAAGGGAGATAACTACTGCCAGTTATCACACAACACATGACATACTCTCGGGTCCTTAAGGTTGACAGTAAATATATCACAAAAATACATTGTAAACTCCAGGGAGCAATGCTTGAATCCATTGTCACCTCATCAGTGAAATCTGGTTTATGTCAGTCATAAATCACATAGTTGTTTGACCTTTAGATTGAACATACAAGAAGCTTTCCACATTACACTAACATCAAAACCTTGGTAACCATTGGATCAGCTGGTGACAGTAACAAAAGCTGGTCTTTCAGTAGAACCATGCCACAACAGCTGGTCTTTCAGTAGAACCATGCCACAACAGCTGGTCTTTCAGTAGAACCATGCCAAAGCAACTATTAAAGACGTAACATGGGGTCACAGGAAAACTGAGCTGTAGGAGCCACAAGACATAATACAAGGGACCAAAGGGCAACATCAAAGGACAACAAAAACACACACCAATAACATCTGACACAGAGGCAATAGTAGATCTAACGCAGGGCCAACAAATGGCAACATCTGAACGAGATTGACTTAGGAGCCAAAGGACATTCAAAGGGCAACAGCTAAAGGACCCATCTAACACAGGGGGCAATGGCGGAACTTTCAAGGGGGAAAAGGTCATATAATAGGCCAAAGGACATGCAATACAGGAGCTAAAGGACATGCAATACAGGAGCTAAAGGACATGCAATACAGGAGCTAAAGGACATTCAAAGCACAGGGTCCCAAGGTCAACTATACCATATATCAGACACAGACACCAAAACAATCTAACGGAGGGACAAATGTCATCTGACACAGGGGACAACATTCATCATTTACAAAGAGCTTTGTAATGCAGACGTCAGCTTTAAGGGGAGGAGCTCATCAGACAACAGTAAGGACAAGATGATTTCAAAACCAGACCCAAGGACAACTAAACAAAAGGTTTCAGGACAACAGACACATACGTTCTTAATTAAAACATGGTATTAATGACACATGTCCCCTAGATATAGTGTTTTTACTGCTGCTGTAAACATACTATAACAGAATTGATGCAGACAAATTCAACTGGAAATGATTACATTGTCAACAATTCAATACCATTTTGAAACATTTGTCTACATCAATTCAGCTCATCTTCCATTGATCAATATACAATCAATGATATAGATTTCTATGTCTAGTGATGATAACCTCACAGCACAGACGGAGATGGAGATCGTGCAGACCTGATATAAAACAGGTATGGTCATAGACCTTGACCACAGATTACAGACATCACAGTGCACTTTATGATAGCAAGTATTAATTTATTGCATTAGTTTATCTAGTTCTATATTCTCAATACAACAGTAAGCAGTGTTTGAAACATAACTTAATTGACTACCTGCTTATTACCTGATAAAGTGCTTTGGGTTACTTTCTGGCAAAGAGCCCAAGATGTGCTCATTCAGACCATTAAAAACTTCACTTTGGGCTAGATGTGGTAGTGGGCTTTGAAGACTTTTTCGTAAGAAACATCATCTCTGTGTATTAACGTAGGACGTTCAAAAATAAACAGGACTGGGGCCCTCAATGGTACAGTTTTCAATATTATACAAATATTATTAAATAATATGGAATCAGAATTCAACTGCGAAAATTCGATATCTGATTTATCGAGTTACATTAACACGTCCTCTCATAATAGTCCATTTTGAAACCATGGTGACACGCACCGGCACAGCCCACCAATTACCATTAATGGCGACAAAGTAATGGGGTGTATCTTTAAAGCTATCATATCGTTTGTTTTCACACTTCGCCGTTACATTACATATTGCATGTTGGACGATGTCTGCAAAAATGACGACATTTGGACGTTAGGTACCGAAATGAATAGAAGTTGAACAGCAAGAGTGACTTTTCGTGACGGAAAATGACTTCACCAGAACGTAAGGAAAAACGGACAAACACCAATTTCTGTCAACTGCAAGATGATTATGTCTTCTGAATCGTTTAAAATTATCGTAACTTTATTTTGGAAACAGTTCTGCGAGTCGCTTATCAATTTAAGAATAGCACAAATGCTTTACTGATAACTGTTCCGCTTTGAAAGACAGGATAGTAATGGAAATCATAGGAGCGTTTGTGACGTCAGTACAAAGACAGTTTTGAAATATCAACGTTTTATGGTACGGATTCTCGCCCATATTCGATAATATTTCCGCAAAAATGCATGCGATTCTCACCGACGCTTTACTTGTGTGACTCAGTGTGGAACTGGTATCTATTCATCACCCTTTCACTATAAACATCGTATTTGATAGCCCTATAAGAAGCACTAATGCCGTGTAAAATAGCGCAACGTCATTTTGTGCGCCGGGTCAGCGTTAGTGACCTTGTTTAGTCACCTGTAACTCTCGGACCGCGTAATTATTTTAGTTCATATTTGTACAGTATGTAGTAAATGGATTCCGATTTCTGATGGTATATAATTTGATTTATTTCGTTTAAGCATGCAGGTTTTGTGAAATAGTCCTGTTTATTTTTGAACGTCCCACGTAAATATAAAAGATCCCTTTAGTCACAGTTTGCCTATCTTAGGGGCACAAGAAAACCTCCAGCTCAGGATCGGGATAATGACAACATCATGGAAGACCCTGATGGCAAGCACCCATCTTAAACATCTATACATACATTACCACATAATGTTATCTGATACCAGCATCAAACACATGTAATTATACTAACTAAGGAATGATGTAATGTATAACTGAAATAAGTTGGTCATTAATGCATGATCATTAACTGACCAAATCAATGTCCATTTAGATATCAGTCTAATAAACAGGCACGCACCACTTCAGTGTCACAGATTGGTGAAGTTATCACATGGCATCATAATCCTGTTAGTAACTAGAAGAGGCAGATGGTCAATGCAGCAACTGATTATGTCACCTGAACACAATAGTAGCCTCACCAACAATCAAGTCCAGAACATTATAATATTGGTATTGAGCTGAGCCTCATATCAACAGCACAGTCTCTTAAGCTACCAAAATCAAGGTGTAACTGTAAGGCTACAAAATCAAGGATTAAAATTAACTTAATTTAACTAGACAACAATTTCCCAGTACAAGACAAACGAGGGTAATTGACCTGTGGAATAAACAGGCAATACAGTAGAGCTAGCTAGCTAGACCTGTGGAATAAACAGGCAATACAGTAGAGCTAGCTAGCTAGACCTGTGGAATAAACAGGCAATACAGTAGAGCTATTTAGCTAGACCTGTGGAATAAACAGGCAATACAGTAGAGCTTAGCTATCTATCATGACTGGAGGATTCCAATAAATATAAGTGAGTTGCATGACAAAATTACTCAGATTCAAGCTAAAGGTTAATAAAGTCACTTTAATTCTTATCAGATAGGTATAGCACATTGACAGAAGAGATAACAATTGCCTGACACAATCAACTCTATAACAGAGATCTCAAGAGAAAGCCATATAGTGAAGTCTTAGAGACAATGGGTTCAACATCTTGTGAAACAGTCACATTGACCTAGATAGAGGTGGACTTTGATAAAGAATCTTTCTAACATTATGTCAATGCCCCTAGCTGTCATTTACACCAGTTCATAACTTAGTTAGTAATCCTGTTTAAATACTGTCTTCATATAAATTCCACAATTGTCTACAGTTTCGTAATCGCCTACAGTTTTGTAAGGCCATCAAGAAAAAAAGAGCGCCATAACGGTCCTAAAATGGTGGCTCACCTGAGTAATCATTTTCACTTATAAGATTTCATAAAGATTGAATCACAAATATAGTACTGATTGTGTTGACAAAATTTTGATTGGATCTAGCTAGTTTCCAAAAATATTATCAGAGAAATCGTAGACGATTGTTCTATTAATTTCATGACCCAATTTCTTGTTTGGACTTATTCCTGGTGACCTAGTTTTGACCCCACATGACCCAATTTCTTGTTTGGACTTAATTCCTGGTGACCTAGTTTTGACCCCACATGACCCAATTTCTTGTTTGGACTTAATTCCTGGTGACCAAGTTTTGACCCCACATGACCCAATTTCTTGTTTGGACTTAATTCCTGGTGACCTAGTTTTGACCCCATATGACCCAATTTCTTGTTTGGACTTAATTCCTGGTGACCTAGTTTTGATCCCACATGACTCAATTTCTTGTTTGCACTTAATTCCTGGTGACCTAAATTTGACCCCCACATGACCCAATTTCTTGCTTGCACTTAATTCATAATCTTGCTTGGAATTAGCTGAGGTTAGCATTTAAGCATTTTTAAGTTAGGGCTTTAACTTTAACTTTGGCTGCAATGCGATTTTTTCCCTGAAAACACCATAATCGAGACGCTGCCTGTGACCTCTAAAATACATATCATGAAGCCAAATAAGCCAATTATATCAAAACATTCCAATTAATACTTTAAACTACCAACATTTCTTTCAAAATAATTCCATATTGACGTCAATGCTCTCCTTTACTACTCGTTAAAGTGATTACGCCAACAAAATGCTGACAAATTATGCTCATCTTGACAATATAATGAATAAGGAATTTAGATTTAATTTGATTACAAACTTTCAATTTATTCCAGAAATCTAAGCAAATTGTAGTCCATTTATTACATGCTTGGTTTAATTTTTTTCATGTTCTATCAATTATATTGTTCCCGAAGAACTATCAAAATGACTAGAATCGATTTCAAAACATCCGAATATTATATTCAAAATGGCAGCTAGGGCTTTTTTCCACTTCAATGGAGATGGGCCAAACTGTATACACCCTAGCTGTAATTTGGGGACAGCATACTGGTATTTTTAGTATCAACGAACCAATTCTACAGAAGCATGATTTTGAAGAATTTAAAGTCCAGGGAAAGACTCCATGGTGGCCCTAAACTTAATATGATATGACCCAGTAATCGTGACCCAAAAATGAGCAGGTTTCAAACTTTGTTGACCTAGATTTAACAGAGACACTAGTAGCTATGACCAATTCAAACTTTCATAAAGATTAGGTTAATACTGTGACCTTTAGATCTAGAGGCCTCATTACCATGTTCTTCCACTTGGCCTGCATGGTGACTTACTGTTTGTCAGCATAACTTTACGTTCCAAGCTTTACAGGAACCAGAGATCATTTAAAAATACTGATTTGAAGGTATTCATGAATAAATTAGAAGTATTGTTTTATAACCAGCATATTTGTTGCAGTGACAATCAGACTACATGTTTTGTATCACAAATTACATCCTATATTACATTAATAATTTTGATTAGACACAACAAGTGCCATGTTATAGACATCACCATTCAGTTACCGTGCCAATCCACAACAATTCAACAACACAGCAATCTGAGTCTGAATAGCTGCACAATTTGTGATGTGACAGAGATATACAGAACAAGACACATTATCATACTAGACTATGTAGTGCAATACATCAAAATGAACAACATTCCTATAACATTAAATCACCTTAACAATCTGAGAAAACAAGCCAACATCAATATTTTTACCAGACCACAAGCCACAAATCAATCCTGGACATGTTTATTCAGTTTGTATTAAGAAAATACTTCAGAGCAGATTCAATTTACCATAACTTAGCCATTTCTTGAGATACTTTCATCAAATAACTTTTATTTTGATCAAAAATCATAGCTCTTCTATGATATGCAAATCCGGAATTCTGGATTAATCAGGAATATTGACTCCCCTGATTTATGTACAGTTAAACATGCGTTATAAATCATTTACTTAACATATATGACAAATTTCATACCACTTATAATCCCTTAATGTGTCCAACATCAATTATTGTCCAATAATGAGTATGGAGGGGAGACAATCCTTAATGGACATAACAAGACATCTTATCAAGGGAGCTAATTCTTGATATTTGTCCCACAAAGCTGCATAAGAGAAATGTACGCATTCAAGTTAATCTCTTAGATATCTATGCCAATGTAAGATATATTGAGGAAACAATTTGTTTAACTAAGATCTGTGGTGAAGCCCGACCTTTAAAAATCATTCAAACTCTGACTGGAGTGAAGAGGAATAAGTAAGTAGGTAAATATAAGCTGTAAAAACATTTCACTATACATGTACTAATGCAACAAGACACGTAACTACAATAATTGATCATCAACATGAATGATGCAAGCCAACCAAAAAACATATCACAAGTTTGCCATCAATCTACCATCTGCATGAATTTGAATGCACACAATGCATGAATGGATGGGGGATTGTGTAAAATCACATTCCATTGTCATAAAACGGTGGTACGATTCAACATTGTCAAACACGTTGCAACCAAAATACTACAACAGTATCTCCTAGCAGGTCCAATAACGATAATTTTTTGCATACTCATGGGTTGAATTGGTAATTGCATTAAATACAATAAATGAATAAATGTATGAAATCTTTTATCAAATGATAAAAATAAATATGAAATTTTAAATGTTTATAAGTACTTGAATGGCAGTTATTTACCAATATTTTGGTTTTCCTACACAATAAAATTCAGGTACTCTATCAAATATATGCAAGTGTAATATTCCTTTGAAACTATTTCATTGGAAATAAAATGTAAATTAAATCAATTATACTTCATTCAATGAGATATAGCAGTTACCCAAACAATTGTGACAAAGTTAGTTCATTGAAATATAAGAAAACGTGTACGTTAATAATCATATACTTCCTCAAACAAACAAACAAACAAACAGACCATTCAAATTGTCACAACAGTCCAACCATTTATTTCACATATATTCCAATATACATGAATTCACACAACTTTATCCAGCAATGAATGAATTTCACAATTTCCGGATGTGCATGTACAATTGTCTAGTATGTCTTATTTCAATAAAACATATTCAGTTAATTCATTTTGCTAAATATTAACCTTTACTATCAACTTCACAAGTACATTAAATCTGACAACCAATCGACAAACATTTGTAAAATTAAAAGAATCACACATTTAAATTACACTCACTTCACCTATCCATATATAATTCAGTAAATGAAAAACTAGAATATCACAAATGAAAAACTGTTTACAATATCGTATATATAGAGGCACGATGTACCTACTACCACTCTATACTACTTAAAACATAAAATCATTAACAACCTAAACTATAACAATTCATGTTACACATTCATTATGTCCGTATTGTAATTCAGATAATCCATCTATATAATCTTTAGATTACGAATATGTTTTATCAAATAATATGATCTAATGCACATTATATCTCCTTCTAAATATTGACATTTTAATCCAAGGGAGTCTACTTGTGCGACACTCGGTCTTTTCTTTGATGACTCAACGTTGTAACACAACAGCTGAGTTCATGGCTTAAGACAAATATTTGTAACATATAAAATCGAACCCCACATTGCAGCAGTGACAGAAAGTATTTGTTGAAAGGAGCGGACAGAACTGAATGAATGAATAGCTGATAAGGGTAAAACATGAAAACATGAATGAAATTGCACATTCAAACTGCACAGTTAATCCATTGTGGGTGTTTTCATGAATACATGGTTCAGTCACTGATAATGCAATGCCAACCAGTAATAATAATTTAAGAATTAAAATTTCTCTATCATCAAAATTCACAGAAAAGTAACTGTTTGTGATGATATTGTTTGGGACTGCTAGTTGTCAAAAGTAAGTGCTGTTAGAAACTTTGTGTTGGGGGGTTGTCCCATTGAGAAGATTATTATCTGTCATATTGAGAATTACCCAGACTCATTTATTATCCTGAAGCTGAGAGGGTCAACCATGGCTGCCAACTTCTCCAGACCATTAGTCTGTATGTCAAGAAAGAACAATCAACCTGTCAAACATAGGATTTGAACCCTGAGTATCTGGATGACTGTTACCTGTGAGCACTCTACCAACTACACTAACTGGACAGATGATACTGAGAAAACCAAGAATTATATTGACCGTCCTTATATAGACATAGATCAGAGAATACTGGAAGGTCAGCCAACTTTAAACGATCCCCCTATAGGCAATGTAACACATGTCATATAAACAAGTTCATAATAAAACTGAGCAATTAAATTAATGAAACATCATAAAACCTGGACATGTTTGTACATCATCTCCCCTTGGCAAACAAGCCAACGTTGAATAGTTTGATTACGCTACGTTGCAACATTTACTGAGATATAAATTTATACAAATTTTACATTACTAACATATTTTTGTACATCTTATAAAATTATGGAGATAGAAATAGTGTCTCATGATCAATTTTTACTTTGCAACCACAAGATGGCCCGAAGTTTAACCCACCTTACAAACAAGCCTGTAATATGTATACAGTTGGGTCCGTTACAATAAGCAATTGTGGATGGATCATGTGACATGATCTATATTTCTATATAATTAAGTTTAAATGAAAAATCCAAAACTGTGTAAAAATGACTTTAGGGCACAATTTTGATTATGAATCATTAAGTGACCTTATTGTTATACAACATAAATATTGGTCCCAATACTCGTATTAATTATTACAGTAACCTTATATGGTTACTTAGAAAGTCAACAGGACTGACATTGACATGAACTAATAGTTAGATTATAACTTAATTAAAATGGTCACAAATATAATCTGATCGCTATACTATATGATCTAGTAACTTTGGTCTAATCGGAATGGACGGACATCAGCCAAAGTGATTCTCTCTGAAATCATCAAATTCTATAGTATCGAGAATTCGACCAGGGGTGGTATTCAATATAAATATAGACACTATATCAGCTGTTAAATTTTGCTAATAGAAGGTCGAGGAACAAGCCAACTTCTCTGTTCTATACCAGCGTTTTCACGTGATGCTATAAAAGACATCAGGTACACTTTGGATACACAGAGATCATCCAGCGTCAGGGTGATTTGTGACCCAGGTATATAAGGAAAGCCATTGAGGATTTTTCTGTGTTTGGACATTTCGTGCAGAGGTATTGATCGTTGGCTTCTATAGTGATATTCAGACCTACTACTAAACCAAGCCATCTTTCAACACCTACAATAAATAATTCCCTGACTTTTCCCTGACCTTTAAAAAAGATTAATGTTTTCCCAGAGTTTTCCCTTACTGTGGGAATCCTGAATACATATAATACTGACAATATAACAAGACTGGGAGATATAATCAGCTTACAGCAGAATGATGAGAATACAGTCTCCAAGGACTTCAAACATTCTACATTTTCACACCGTAACGTGTTTCACATAAATCCAGATTATAAACATAAAATAATTTATTTCCAATAGAGAATCACACACAATTCTACTCCTGTTTACATCCAATCTTACACTCACAAAATATTAAATACAAGTCCCTATGGAGTTAATCAATTGTTTCAAGACAGGAAAACCTGATGTCCTCTACATCTCAATTGGCTCAAATGATTCTCATGAATAATTTCTCCCAAGAAAATCTCCTGGATAAAACCAAATGATGCATGCACTTCTTGGCACACTCATTTACAATGTTCCTGGACCAAAACACAGGAATTAATTTACACATGAGGAAATATTCAATTAAGTAGGGAAAGCTATTAAAAGACATTGCAAGCAATATCAGTCCACAACTGTAACACTACTGATATAACAGCCAGTTTTTATTATGTTTGTTTTTATCATGTTTGTTTTTATCATGTTTGTTTTTATCATGTTGGTTTTTATCATGTTGGTTTTTATCATGTCTCACTATATAGCCACATTCATGAACCATCCAACTCACCAAGCTACATACATTCTAGCAGTACAGTCAGTAGATCAAAATATATTGTTATCACAATCAACATCATCATAAAAGTGATGCAGATTTTATGAAATTACAACTTCAAATGAGCCAAAAGCATTCAATAACACTACAGTGCTCTAACCAACAATTTAAAAATCCAATAAAAGCCATTGCCTCAAAATATTCTTGTTTTTTTCTTAAAGAAAAGTTTTATAAGCAGCGTAAATTACAAGCTTAGGCGGAGTTAATAAGACGTAAGACGATCAAATTACACAAACCCATGATAATATCAAAGATCGTTAAAAGGCAGCATATATTAGAGCCTTGTTTTCATTCATCTACAGGAAATTACAGATTACATAACATTGCTTACATTGAAAATATATTTAAATGAAAATTTAACACGAGGATTATAATGGCCCCAATATCGCTCACAAAGGTATGTAACTGTAATTGCTCTGAGTTTCATGTCATTTATTCACATGATACACTGATATGGTATGATACATAGTACAATTACACTACTGGAAATCATTAGAATGTGACTGACGGCTACCAACATTTTTAGGCATCCAAGTTAAAGTCACTGAAAGATTCTGTAACTTCATAATATGTCCACAATTTAGATCAGTTGCCCTATCACAGGATACATATTCACCTCCATTTCTGATAAATTGAAGAGTAAACAACAACAAGGACAAATATTTCATGACTTGACTTCTCGAAACCCTGGCAGTGACCTGATCGACAACACAATTTGACAAAATCAAATTCTGACCGGCAACAGGAATTACAGTCTCAATGACAGATTGTATCCTTGGTTAGATTCGTGTATTGTCTGCTGACAGCTTTCTGCTTTTGTCAGTCAGAATACCTGACACATTTGGAACCATTTGCATTCATGATAATAACTTAAATGACTTTGATTTTCACATGTATACACAATGTGATATTGATCCATATTGACTTGTAAACCACCATTTGATACAATCTATGAAGGAAACAATAAATAGGGAAATGATGATACAAGATTGTTTATAAAACTTAACATACTTGAAACATAACATAAGATAAAATCTGGTCATACATATACACACATATAGTACATCATCGCAGTCAGCATACTACAGACTGTGTCAGAGTCAATAAACCAAAGGGCAAATTGGATGGTTCAAGGTTTGAGTACCTGAGTTGGTAGGGACGCGTGACATTGTTATGTTACAAAAAAAAGTCAAAAGTGGTCTTTATTGACACTGCATGTGGTCTCTCTTTATTAACAAGATAAGTATCAATGAAAGTGGGCTGATGTTCGACAATATTCAGGTGGTCTCTTAGTTTACAGGTGGTCTTTGCAGACAGGTTTTGTCATATTTGTCTTTGTTTACAGATGGTCTGTTTTTGAAGTAACTAGTATACAAATCTGACTAATGGGATTCAAAGTTCTTGCCCTTGGGGCAGTAATTATAAATGTTTGATTCAGTGCCTGCCTGAATAACTTACAAACGCGATTAAACATGATTCCCAGTGAGTGACCTAAATTCTCCGTTAAAAGAACATACGTCATAAGAATTCCGGAGTAAATATGTCAATTAAATTACAGAATAGATAAATAATGATCACAAAATGATCACCAAATACAAATTTAACAATGTACTTGAAGATCGTGTATTCAAGAATTTGAAAAAAAACACATTATTAAGTCAATATAAATGATTTGTATAACATTCTTAAATATTGATTTAACCAAAGTTACAAGGATCATGCATAATTAAAATATCGATACATTTTAACTAACAAACAGAACATGAAGAAGAAATAGAAGTATACATTATACATTAAAATTCACTATGATATCATTTTAATCATTGAACTCATGTTTTATTTATATGCAGAGATTAAAATAATCAAAGGGTATAAAATTGTTAAGAATTTCTTCTAAAGACATTTACATAATTAAGTATGATGACAACCATACTCAAAACTGCAATAATTCAGCAAGTTTAGAAAGCATGTTTACAACAGTATTGTATTAAAGGTCCCTGGATATACAGTGCCCACCAAAAATAAGTATACAGTAATTAATTGTTGCTAAATTTAACTTGGTTAAATTATTCAATATCCTTTTATCAGACAGTCACAGTTGTACTTGTTTCTGAAACTACAGTTACTAAATGAGTAAAAACAGAGATAGAAATAAAGATGAATATGTTCTGAATTTAAATACCCATGTGATCTAAATTGCTGAATTTTCCATCTTTTTGTGACTAAGTTACCATTCAATCGGGACAAAGAAACTTTATATTTTGCACCTAGGGTACCAATTATGTATGCTCTTTACATATAATAAACAAAAAATTTCCTTTTTCTTCAAAAAAAAAGTGTTTTTTTCACTGTTTTACAAATAGTGTTATTACAGACAAGTAAATGGGGAAATAACATTTGTACACTTATTTTTGGTGGGCACTGTATAACATCATGTATTCATGTTTTATCTCATTGTGAATAATATTGAAAGCTATAATGTCACTTATATATATTATGTAGTGAAACATGAACCATTCATGATTTCTATGAACCATGATTAATAAGAAACAGTTCCTATATTACATGAATCACAGGATATTGACACATATTGATTAATGTTCATGTCTATGATATATAAGGCAAACATGAATATAAAATTAATATGCATCAATACCCTGTGAAATGAATGAAGCAGCTATAGTTAGACCCCAGTAAAAATGGGTTTATACTTCAACATACACCAATATTAAAAGACTTCTGTAAGTTTCGAATATCTGTCAAATAGTTGGGCTGAAAACGTTTCTGACTGGAAAAAACAGTCAGATCCAAAAACTGAGATGAATATATCGAGAAAAGAAAGAATGGTGTCCGACATTCCGACTGATTCTAGTTGAAAAACTTGTCAGATTGTGCCAGACTTGTTCGTTGGTTTATGCCAGATTTCTGTAAGTCAGCTCAATTGTCACATACAGTGAAGTAATCTTAATTTCTCTATAAGTGTAAATTGTGATTTTAATATTTAAAATTGTCATGGCAACCACCAGGAGCGTATTAAAGCTTAAATGATTTTATCAATTCTGTTCATTAATGGCAATAAATAAAAGCAATAAAATATAAAACTTATAACCCCATGTCCCCCCCCCCCGGATTAATTGTAAATTCCCTGGATTAATTGTAAATTCCCTGGATAAATTGTAAATTAACTTTCACACTTGCACTGATAGGTAAATTCTTAATTGAAGGCAATTTCTCACAAAGAGAATGTAATAGGATTTAGAATATCCGGTGAAGAAGCAAGAATTCATCAAAATACAAGTAAATGAACAAAAAGCAAACAGCTAACTAATTCTAGGCTTATTCGCAATTTTTTAATACTTAACGTTTTTCAATATTCAAGTACTAACTCAAAGATCTAAAGATATATTTTTAGATCTTTGACTAACTTACTTTCGAAGGATTTTTTGGCAAATTCAAATTCATGGACTTTCTAAGAAGTAAAGTACAATTATATTCAAGGATTTAAAATCCATAAATGTTCTTGTGGAAGAGTTCATAAACAAGAGTTCATAAACTGTGAGAACCTTTCTGCAGAAGAACAATTTAGAGACATGATAAAAATAATGTCCTTAAAGTCTGGAAGCTTAGATTACTTAAAACTATATACATACTCATCAATTTATTCAAGAATAAGTCTTTATTCAAAGACAGCTTTCCAATTAACTATCAAAATAATTTAGTTCCAATAGATACAAATATAAACATTTCTACAAGCGAAACTTTTTATTTGATTACAATAACAGTTTGTTCAACTTTCAAAGTTAATTTGCTACAAGCATTATATTGAATACTAAGCCTAAAGTAATTTTGAAATACAATATGCCCCAGCAATAGAAGAAATCAACAACTAATTATAATAAACTTAAACGAGAGGATTTATGTTTCATTATTGACCAATCTTTACACACTGACTTATGTGTACTAGATTAGATCGTATTGTAATTACATTGTATATATGCTATATAATCTTGACCACCAGGTTTCGGAGTTTTGTCAAAATCATGACCAAGTTAGCCAACAACAATTAAGTATTTGTGTAGCATTGACTCATGTCTGGAAATCACTAGCCGATATAAATCATGATCATTATATAGTATTAATACTTCTAGTACACTACAGTGTTTTATTAGACAGGCAAAACAAGTTGGCCCTAGTTCAGTCAAGTTTCTGGCAGCTCTACAAACAGTGGAAGATTTATTTAATTGTAGTAGGTATATTCACGGGCGGTAATCACGTGACTTCGTCTTGTATGTTAAACGAACAATGGCGGACTTTCAACCTCGGTAAGTACCTATTTTTCTTGAAGTTATATGTCTTATAGCCTCGATATCAAAACCTCATATAGCCTATCATATGCGCAATGCCTTTTTTCGAACAATAGAACTTAGTTTTGCCTCATAATGTGAATAGATTTCGAGAACACTCATTGAATTTGATCCAGAGTTTCGGCGCAAGGCCGGTATGTTGCACGCATCGTATAAATTGTTGTCTAATTATCGACAAATAAGGCTCTCTGCTACGAAAAAGGTATAAAATTATATCAAATGTTGGATTATATCGTGAACGAACCATGTACGGATTTCTTTGGGGTAATATTCGGCAGTATATTTCAATTTTACGAAAGTAGTATGTAAAACGAACGTTTTGGTATTGGTATGTCTCACGTACAAATCTCGGTAGGGTTCAGTTAGTTCAGAGTTAGCTCTTTTTAAACATCTTACCATCCCATATATATGTTTCATATGTCAAAATATTTGTCAAGGAGAAGTATATTGGTTTTATATAGATGTGTATTGGTTTATTTATAATCGATACATAATTATGCTACGTTTGCAACTAAGGACTCGGTACACTTTCAATTTAGATTCTGTCAATTTAAAAACGGACATACATTCAATAATTGATCTAATAGCCAAGACACATACTCTTACGCTACTTATTATTTAACCAGACAAACAAGGACTTTACATGCCACAAACGAGGTATAGCGCAACTTTAAATCAAACAGAAGTATACAAGGGCGACCTTAATGCGAATAATTTGGCAATGTTTGTATTTATATACCATATCGTTACAGTCGAGTTATATTTTAGATTTAAGTTGAAAAGGCATTTACCAGTACTTGAAGGGTAAGATAATCGTTGCAATTAGTTTGAGGAATTTGGCCTTGGCTTGCTGCAGTGATAGGTTGCTTTCTTGTGAAGGGTTAGTTTCTGCTTCCTCCCTGGCTTCCGAAAGTTTTGTCTGAAGGTCTTCTAACTCCCCACTCCAGTATGCCTTGCAATCTTTTCTGGTCCCTCTTGGTATTGCCTTCTGTGCTGCGTTGAGAATGCATGCATTGAAGTCTTTCAGAACTTTGTTGATGTCTCTACCATCCACTCTGATGTCTTTGCAGAGGTCATCACTCAGACGTTGGTATTAGGCCCTGTTGGCCTTCTTGTAGTTCCATCTGGGGAGACTTGATGATGTAGAGGCCGTGTGTTCCATTATGAGATGAACTGGGCAATGGTCGCTTCCTCCTAGTTGTTCACAGATTTCTCTCTTGATATGCCCCTAAATGTCATCAGTACAGAAAGCTAGGTCAGGGGTTGATGTTGTATGACATATTCTAGAGTAAATTGTTGCTAGGTTTTCAGGCTGGTTGATAAGGTTCAACTTGTGTTCGTCTTGCCAGGTCTTTACTTCCTCTCCCCGTCTATCCATGTGGTCATATACCCAGCGTTGTGAATGACTATTGAAGTCACCGACAACAATGAAGTTAGATTTAATGCTCATGCTTTAGCCATGTCATCTCTTAATGGAAACTATATTATCAATGTAGTTTGTTAAAACACAAAGAGTGCCTCGGGCTTACTGGTAGTCGCTAGGCCACAGAGAAACCAGGATTTCACTGTTCCTTTGGACCTACCTGATGTTATGAAGAAGATATACTAAATAGGACGATGTAGCTGTTCTGTTATGAAAACCTTCACAAAAGAGCTCGAATGGCATCATGCGTAGTAATTAATCAGCAGTGCAAGGTAAAACAAAAATATTTCGCTATTGTGCCTTTTTGTTAAACTTCGTTCAATTTGTATGTGCCATTTTGCAATTTCGTTTTCAAGTACAAGGCTGCTTCGTATCTTTCAGAAGTGCATATACACTATATGTATGTTGTAGATTGTCCTTGTGATTTGTAATGTCCAGTTCTTATTTTCTCGACACCTCGCTCTCGTTCCGTTTTGGTTTGTCTGACTGATGCGGCAGACTTTCGGTACGGGATGCTGTGTTTTCAGTGATTTGTGTGTTTTTAATGTTTTCTGTGCTCGGCTGGTTGAGTTGAGTGCTGCCTTCCCTGTCTGACTTAATATAATTCTTATTTCATCTTAAAATTACAATATCTTAAAGAAAAAGTTTGTATAAGGTAGGGTATTCACACTAATCTGAATTTTTCATTGAATTGTAGTTTCGAAACCAGTAAGTTTAAATGCAATTCGCATTATAAATGTTATAACATGTATTTTTATGCGTTCATCATTACCTATCTGCGCCTGAGGGCCATAAATTCCCCGAAACTAATTGCAACGATTATCTTACCCTTCAAATAAATACCTTTTAACTTAAATCTAAAATATAACTCTACTGTAACGATATGGTATTTAAATACAAACATTGCCAAATTACTCGCATTAAGGTCGCCCTTGTATACTTCTGTTTGATTAAAAGTTGCGCTATACCTCGTTTGTGTCATGGAAAGTCCTTGTTTGTCTGGTTAAATAATAAGTAGCATAAGAGTATGTGTCTTGGCTATTAGATCAATTATTGAATGTATGTCCGTTTTTAAATTGACAGAATCTAAATTGAAAGTGTACCGAGTCCTTAGTTGCAAACGTAGCATAATTATGTATCGATTATAAATAAACCAAATTGAATACACATCTATATAAAACCAATATACT
This sequence comes from Spisula solida, assembly GCA_947247005.1. Taxonomy (NCBI): domain Eukaryota; kingdom Metazoa; phylum Mollusca; class Bivalvia; order Venerida; family Mactridae; genus Spisula; species Spisula solida. Next base: position 14,601,965 of record OX365948.1, on the reverse strand, counting down.
TCTCCTTGAAAAATAAATTGACATATAAAACATATAATTGGGATGGTAAGATGTTTAAAAAGAGCTAACTCTGAACTTACTGAACCCTACCGAGTTTTGTACGTGAGACATACCAATACCAAAACGTTCGTTTTACATACTACTTTCGTAAAATTGAAATATACTGCCGAATATTACCCCAAAGAAATCCGTACATGGTTCGTTCATGATATAATCCAACATTTGATATAATTTTATACCTTTTTCGTAGCAGAGAGCCTTATTTGTCGATAATTAGACAACAATTTATACGATGCGTGCAACATACCGGCCTTGCGCCGAAACTCTGGATCAAATTCAATGAGTGTTCTCGAAATCTATTCACATTATGAGGCAAAACTAAGTTCTATAGTTCAAAAAAAGGCATTGCGCATATGATAGGCTATATGAGGTTTTGATATCGAGGCTATAAGACATATAACTTCAAGAAAAATAGGTACTTACCGAGGTTGAAAGTCCGCCATTGTTCGTTTAACATACAAGACGAAGTCACGTGATTACCGCCCGTGATATTAATCTATGACATATAAAAGCCTTATTGTAACAATGGACAGCAATGACTATATACTTCAGTACTAGTTACTACTACTAATTAACATGAATTAGTTCATCTATAGTAATTGCCTGACCTATTGATTCTCTATAATCACCTGTCATTATGTGAAGCATAAATTAATAAATCTGATTAAATCCCAATGATGTTTGTATCTATATAATAAAGCTCAAGATAATACTTCATAAAAGGAAGCATGAACTGAAGGTAACTGATATACACTCTTGTTGAAGGTCACAGTGACCTTGACCTTCGACCTACTGACTTTAAAATCAATAGGTCATCTACTGTTGATGACTAACCTCCTTATCAGGTTCGAGGAACTCTCAGGGTCAAGCATTCTTTAATTATTGAACAGAAACCATTTTTATGTTAAATGTCACAGTGACCTTTGACCTAATGACCTCAAAATATATAGGGGTCATCTAATGTTGCTAACCAACCTCCATGTAAAGCTGGAGGATCATAGGGTCAAGGGTTCTAAGAGTTATTGAACAGACACTATTAAATTTTGGTCCACTGGCGGACCAACCTACATGAGCAAAGCAATGTACCCCCTCATCAATAAGAATTGCTTCTTCTTCTGTGTTTCACCTTCTACGACTGTTTATATCTTCAGTTTGGATGTGGTCCATGAACTGCACGTCTTCTGTAGGTTGCTAGTAGTTTAGTACCAGTGTGGATAGCATGAACACTGCAGCTAAGCACGTTCACACATGGTAAATAAAATTTATAATCTTCCATCCCACCTGGGAAACAGCAGATAATATTTTTTCATTTCTTCAATAAAATTCTAATTTCCATAATTAATCTAACCAAATCTCAGACAGGGCTTATCTATAATTTGCAGGATGTTTTTCGACAAAATGATTTTTTTTTGTCTTGACTTTTATTTAACAGACTTAGTGCAGGATTTAGAAAACTTGAATTTATGCAGATAACGGATTTATTATTAACAAGGAAGAAGTACTAAGCTGAGGTGCTACAGAAGTCCCCTACCAGATTGAAGACATGACCCTTTGAATTATGGGACTCGAGAATAATATGTTCAACGTAATTTATTGATCTGGAAACCAATTTTGTCTAATTTTAGTATAGCAGAGAGAATTTGCCCGTTCCTGACCTTTAGGCATGACTGTATAACAAGGTTCTTGTGTTGAATATATAAATTTCCGCGAGCATATCGTGCAATATCGGTCCTTTAGGTTTGTGTTGGTATAACACCTCGAGCGTCTTCGTGATACCTCCCACTTATAACAAGAGGGCCCAAAGGGCCCTATAGGTCGCTCACCTGCCGTCGTAGAGCATGGAAGCCTTGTGATTTGACCTAGTGATCTCACACTTGACCTAGATTTTGTTGAGATGATTATTGTGACCAATTTCATAAAGATGAGGCTAAAATGGTGACCTCTAGTGACAACACAAGGATATCCTATGATTTGACCCCAGATGACCCAATATCGAACTTGACCTAGATTTTGTTGAGATGATCATTGTGACCAAGTTTCATAAAGATTAGGTTAAAATTGTGACATCTAGTGATTACACAAGGTTTTTCTATGATTTGACCTAGTGACCTAGTTTTTTACCGTGGATAACCCAATATCGAACTTGACCTAGATTTTGTTGAGATGATCATTGTGACCAAGTTTCATAAAGACTATGCCAAAATTGTGACCTCTAGAGAGGACACAACCCAATTGTTGACGGTCGAACGGACGGACAGACGACGGACAAAGAGTGATCACAAAAGCTCACTCTGTCACTTTGTGACAAGTGAGCTAAAAACACACAACCAGGGTTATAAATATAGACAAGATAAAATAACAACTGTACTGTACTGTACTGTACTGTACTGTACTGTACTGTACTGTACTGTACTGTACTGTACTGTACTGTACTGTACTGTATAATCAAAGAGTACAAATAAATTAAAGCACACAGCAGTCAGCAATGTTAGAATGAGCTGACATCACAAAGACTTGGGATGTCAAGATAATGGATAAACCATTGTACAGAATTCTATTCCAGGAATGAAAAACATAAGTTCCCAAAGCCTGTATACTGATTGATTTCCAGAAAACAGGAATCTACGACATGTCATCCATCAAGATACAGTTGACAGTTTTACACCAAAGCAATTCGGAACAGGACAAGAGATCAACTATGGTAGACAACAAAGATATACCAGTAATACAACACAGATATACCAGTAATGCACAATGCTATCAAAGTGTTCCCATTTCAATCTGTAATATGGAAGATGGATAATAAATCTTTTAATATGACATTAAAAATTTCATTTTTTTGGATAAAAAAGTTTGCCTCTCAAAAACTGAGAATGACTCATTATAAATAAATACAAGTTTTCCTCATGAAATAATAATGACAAGGCATTTGTAAAATATGTGTATGCCCTCAGCAGACAGGTACTTATTGGCAATCAAATAGTAATTCATGCTCTAGGCCAGTGACCTCAAAATAATAGGGTTTGTCAGCCCCTTGTCAAGTGAACTGTGGTCATTAAGCATACTCTCCATCCTATCATATATGGTTTGGTCTACTGACAGACCATAGCTACCAACCAAAACTTCTAAAGAAGGGTCAAATACATTTAACTGTCTCAAAGCATTTATTGTTATACTCTGTTTATATTTATAGATGTACAACGACCTTCGAAATATGACCTTTGGGCGAGTTCATTTGCTAAGGTTGAAACGATATTTACCGTTGAAACGATATTTACCGTTATTTTTCTAATTTATTATGAATATATCTTATAAATTAACGTTATCTTTCAAGTTGACAGCGTGGCCTAGTGGTTAAGATGATCTATGCTCTGAATTAGTCTGTACTCAGAACATTCTTTTTATATGGGCTGTGGGTTCGAGTCCGCTACTAAACTCTTTTTCAGTAATTTTATTATCATAATACACGAGTGTTTTTTCATATATTTTATTACTTAATGAATAATGAAATTATGTTTAAGGTTAAATACAAAGTTGTTTTGTTTCGTTTATTTTACGATTTTAGCCTACCCTGGATATTGTATTTATTCGTTTTTTGCTCAGATGACACTCGGGTTGAATTACAAACTATTTTCATCATTGGTTTCGCTGGAATTAGAATTTGAATCACCACTCTAAGAATATTCGGTAGAAACTTCACCATTAATAAGCGTTTACTCTGGTAATACAGGGAGCACAGTTCGGGTAATTGTTGACCGATATCTCTGTTCAACTGTCTTGACGTGGTAGTGTTTTCAAGGATTAAAATACAGACAAAATGTACAAAGGAAATAGATATGTTTTAGAAATATATATAAAATAGACATGCACGCGAATGTTTTATTTAGCAAATTTAAAAAATATTCAAAATGGGTGGGATTCGAACCCAAGCAAAAAATCTATTTAGTTTTATAAGAAGTAGCTTAGCCTACTGCGCCATGGAGGACGATGTAAGCTACAATTTCAAAAACATATTTTTTTCCAAATACACCCCTTTTACCTGGATTATTTCATTATTAAAAGTACAGTTACGCCCGAACGATTGTGGTTTATCTAAACAAACTTGCAAGATTGTTTAAGCCAATGAAAACAGGTTTTACAAACAATTGACCAATAGATTTGAGTTATCCTCTTGAACTAACTTTGAATGAAACCTGAAGAAACCTAAACCAATACATAAAATTATGAAAACATTGAATTGAACTTAACTGTTTCCTCAGATTCATGCTCATAACAAACTGCACAAATATACAAACACAAACGTTGATCAATGAATTAAAAACTACATATTACCACACAACAGTTAAATGATAGAATTCCAAATGTTTTAAATATCCAACATTATATAAGTACTTCTTTATACCACAAACTTTTTATCAATTCCAGTATCATATTTATTTATTCCATAGGAAGAAAACCATAACACATGCCTTTAATTTCTATAGAATATGATCTAGCCTAACCAACATAATGATTGATTTTATTATAAAATGTGGCTATAAAAGATTCCTTGACACATCCAAGTTCAAAGAATGATATATATATATCCAGTTTCCTTTATAGTCACATTTCACTGTAACAGTCACCTTAGATTGTAGTGTGTAAGATTCTCGTGTACAACTCTCGTACAACACGATGAATGTCAGTCTCTGAATGACACGAACATTGGCCAATTTTCTGGAAATTCCGCAAAAGATACAAAGTCTGGCAGTTTTACATTAAGATGAATATTTGAGTACTCTGGGACATTTAAGGTCGCTGTCTAGTATGTAATATTCTTGGATAAAGATGCTGAATTACTACTGTTTGGAAACATTATGGAATACAAAATTCAGACTTTACGAGTGACTACTGGTAGTAAAGTGAATAAATTGCCAATGAAAGAATATAATACTCAGAGCCTACGGCAAGCATAAGGTGGCGCTGGCGCCTTCATTCACCTTCATTTAATAACAACTTTAATGTCTGCTACATAATTCTGAAATAGTAGTTGTACTGCAGATAATTATATTTTTAATATGTCTTGCTTCCCAAAGAGTTCCCCCTCTCCCCTGCACATAATTGTAATTTCAAGAAAGTCATGCACACATCGTATATTGGTTCTCATATGACAAAAATTACATTACAATTAAATTACTGAAAAAGAATCTTAGCAATTTAGAATTAAACATAAAATGGGGACAGTTAAGAAAATATACAAATGTGTGGGTACAGAATGTATGACTCGACAAAATTCCTATATGGTCAGTTGATACAGTATTACTCTACATTGTAATCACATGAAACATACAAACCAAAATTTGAATAGGTTCTGCAGCTAATTAGTGATTTAACTAACGGTGACTAAAGGGGTTCTCATCACCATTAGAAAAGTTCATGTCTTTACATGGAATTTAATTCATGAACATGTATGCAGTTAGCTATTTCAAAGACACCATAATAAAGGTCCAACATTTTACAGTGTGGCAATACCACGTGACTAAATACTACAGTCCAAAGAAGAAAATTGTAAACAAAACCTCCACTTCGCGAAGGAAAATAGGCATAAGTATTTTATTTCTTCACCAATTTCTATGAAATATAGACCACGCTAAGGGAAAAAATATAAGGGTTCCGCCATATATAGTATATTTCTTCGTAGCTTGACTGTTTTTTCAATTACCCTGAGAAACCTTGGAAAAAATTTGTGTGAGAGCGGACTACAGTATCAAGCCTTTTCGTTTTCCTGGTATTATCTACTCCATGTGTGATTGAAGAGTCATGTTTACACCTTCCGGGAACACCGGAGGCAATTTCGCAACAAATAAAATACATATTATAACAATACATGGCACTTATATGACATTTTCTTTCAATTTGCAATTATGGCTACAGTTCCAAGAAAAAATATTCAGACTACAGTTCAAAGCTGTTTTCAGAATTTACCATAATACCAAGCAACGTTTTGCCCCTGATGCCAATACACACACTAAAGTATTCTTTATTTGGTCAGGTTTTATTTTTTACGACACATTTTACATCATTTAAGAACATAAACACGCACATGGGTAACAGAAGTTTAAAGTATATACATATAGTAATTGATAATAAGTTTGCGTACGGTTTTTTTTTAGTAATTTCCATTAGTGCATTTGATGTTTGATCTAAATTATATATTGGACGGTGCCATCGATATTCACCAATGGTAGACACCATATGGCGGATATAGCCCCCTATACTTCGCACGAAAGTGGATGTCGATTTCACACGACTCTAAGTTTTTAATCACATTTTTGTAAATATTCATGTGATTCACTTGAAGTGAACAAATTTAAGCAGCGGAATGTTTATTTTAAAACACCAATGTTGTAATTTGCTCTGACGTTTCGTATACTATACTTTCCTTTTATTTCAGCTCAAGTATGCACTTCCCAGGACTCTGTTCCGATTTAAACTTATATCTTCCATGATCTTAACCTATGTTGGAACTCTCGCAAGCAAACACCAACTAACAAGCAATCGACTGAAGGAAAACATTGCATTGTGTACGGGATCTAATCATTATGAAACTTTCCATTAACATGATCTATTTTTCTGTTGCACCGAGGATAGCAGTCCTGTACTGGTGTTGGATTCCTCATTTTGACTCCGTAGTACGTGGTTTGAATCTAAAACAAGAGGGCCCTATGGCACTAGGTCGCTCACCTGTCGTAGCAGTACACCCAAGCCATGTGATTTGACCTTGTGACCTAGTTCTTAGCCACAGATGACCCGATATAACACTTTAACTAGATTTTGTTGGGATGATCATTGTGATCAAGTTTCATAAGGATTAGGCTAAAATGGTGACCTCTCGTGAATTAACACAAGGGTTTCTATTATTTGACATAGTGACCTAGTTTTTGATTCCAGATGACCCAATCATAAATTGACTTTGATTTTATTAAGATGATCATTGCGACAAAGTTTCAAAATGATTAGGTCAAAATTGTGATCTCAAGTGACTATACAAGGTTTGTCTATGATTTGATATTGTGATCTAGTTTTTGATCCCGGATGACCAAATATATATCTTGACCTAGATTTGGTTGAGATGATCAATGTGACCACGTTGGATAAAGATTAGGTCAAAAGTGTGACCTCTAGTGTCTACACAAGCAAATTGTTGACGGACGGACGGACGAACGACGGACGGACGGACGGACGACGAGTCATCACAAAGCTAACTCTGTCACTTTGTGACATGAGAGCTAAAAATAGGAAGGCACGTGATTTAAGTACGTAGTATTGCCTTCGTAACCAAAATATTGTTATTGCTAAATTGTACAATTCTGTCTTATTTGGTACGAAATAATTGGGGACGTGTTATAAGCTATTTTACCCTCAGTCTACGGGTGCTTAAATTGCATGCTGAAACAAATTATGCACACCTTTTTATTCCTTTAATTATACCCCCCCGGCACAAAGAGTTGTAAGGGGGGTATACTGGATTCAGCTTGTCTGTCTGTCTGTCCGTCCGTCCGTCCGTAGACGCATTCTTGTGGACGTAACTCCTCCTACAGTTTTTGCAGCATTTGATTCAAACTTTAACAGATGAACAACCTCAACATGTAGATGTGCATAAAGGAAAGAATTTGCGCTGTGACTATTTTTGACAGAATTATGGCCCTTTGTACGTTTATGCACTATACAATATATAGTGAACAGGTCTTGTGGACGCAACTCCTCCTACAATTTTTGCAGCATTTGCTTCAAACTTTAACAGATGAACAACCTCAACATGTAGATGTGCTTAAAGGAAAGAATTTGCGCTGCGACGATTTTTGACAGAATTATGGCCCTTTGTACTTTTATGCACTATGCAATATATAGTGAACAGTTCTTGTGGACGCAACTCCTCCTACAGTTTTTGCAGCATTTGCTTCAAACTTTAATTAGGCAATATGGTCAGATAAGTCTGATCCTGCAGCAAATGAGACATAGTCACATTGGCGTATCCATGACCTTGATATGTAGGCACTTATAAATCATAAAAACCAAGACTTTCAAGCACAGACAAACTGACCTGACGCTCAACAATGATGTATTGTTATAAATACGGACTATATGTTATATCCGCTGTACGGTGTCTACCAGTGATGAAAATCGATGGCACCGTGCAATATATAATTTAGATCAAACATCAAATGCGCGTATTGAAATTACTCAAAATTACCCATACGCAAGCTTATTATCAATTACTAGATCTACATGCATATATTGCATGTAAACTACTGTTACCAATGTGCGTGTTTGTGTTTTTAAATTCGGTATAATATGTTGTTACAAATAACAGCTGACCAAATACAGAATATTGTAGTGTGTGTAATGTTGCCAAAAATAGCATCAGGGGCGACACGTTGCTTGGTTTTATTGTAAATTCTGAAAACAGCTTTGAACTGTAGTCTGAATATTTTTTCTTGGAACTGTAGTCATAATTGCAAATTAAAAGAAAATTCATATTTGTGCCATGCATTGTTATAATATGTATTTTATTTGTTGCAAAATTGCCTCCGGTGTTCCCGGAAGGTGTAAACATGACTCTTCAATCACGCATGGAGTAGATAATACCAGGAAAACGAAAAGGCTTGATACTGTAGTCCGCTCTCACACAAAGGTTTCTCAGGGTAATTGAAAAAACGGTCAAGCTACGGAGAAATATACTATATATGGCGGAACCCTTATATTTTTTCCCTTAGCGTGGTCTATATTTCATAGAAATTGGTGAAGAAATAAAATACTTATGCCTATTTTCCTTCGCGAAGTGGAGGTTTTGTTTACAATTTTCTTCTTTGGACTGTAGTATTTAGTCACGTGGTATTGCCACACTGTTTTAGTGATCAAACGTGTACCTAAAATTACATGTACGATGATCTGCAAGTTCATATAGGAGAGATCACCGTATTCATATGCAAAATGCCCACCAGCTATCTATTGGATGAATGAACAATAAAAACCTGCCATTCACCAATAGCTAGCTGGTGGTACTAATCCCTTCGTATACTAACATGATCTCTCCTAATATGCTAAGCAACACATGAACATAACATACTACAAAGTAACGAGTATGTTCTAAGTCTTGTTAAAATGTGTTTGTGAGCAAATTAACCAAGGTCACATCATTACAATGAATTTATCACTTAATTAACTTAATTACAAAATGCTTAATTTATTTAACAAGATAATGCAACATAAAGGCTTTCAATCACACGTAAAGCGCACACATTCATTACGACAATGACGTCATACAACAGTAAATGGCTTCTTAAGTGAATCCATTACTCAGGCACTTGATCATCAAAACCTTGTCATCAATTTTCTATATCAGCAAAGTCAAATTGCAGGAGTTAACAATTCATCATACACCAATTACGTAGAAATAGACGAGGCTCTCCTTAACATCTTGGGGTTCAACAATTTACGCAAATCCCTATGGGAACCAGAAATGGAAGTAAATGATCAACAGTTGCCATAGTAACGAATTAATACAAACGAGAATTGTTGATCAAATTACAATCAACAATATCGTCTACTAACAGACCATACGTCACTGAATGTTACTTTGAGTGAGACAAAATATAGATGTTATTATAAGTGAAGACCATAAGACCAAATCTATTTCTCAGTCCTTTAAATAAGGTCATTTACATACACATTGAGGTTGTTATACTCTGAATGTATTCAAGCCAAAAGAGTTTGTTTATTATAAATATTCCAATTATATGGAGACTTGAATAACAATGTAAGTAATTATCCTAACGCCAGGTTGACCACCTTCATACATATGCTCAGATGCTGTCACAGTCCTCAGGGCTCGACACTAACACTGGTCCGCTGGTCCGAGGCCAGTGAAAATCCAGAAGGACCAGTGAAAATACTGGAGGACCATGCAGTAATTGTCCTATTTACAAATTGGGAGCTTTTGCCCTGTCAGACCAGTTGCCAAAATAGTTAGTGTCCTCTGTCCTAAAAGGCAGCTAGCTTTGAATGACTTTGGTAATTTATCAGGCAATTACGTAATGGATCAAACCCACAACCTGTTTGTTCTTGAGGTGGAGGCTCTTAATCACTCAATCAGCCATTGTTGAGAGGGGGCGGTCATTAAATGAATTAAAATTACAAGGGTATCTATACAGTAACACACGGCACATTGTGCCACTAAAACACAAGACAGCAAGACTGTAGCTGTAACATTCAGCAACCAAAAGTGCCCAAAACGATTAAATCGCCTATCAATCAAACACTAAAACATACATATATACCACTGCGGCTTGATTTATTTCGGCTAAAATCGAGGTTGTAACTTTATTGATTAACTGATTACATTAGAATATATAATGCCAACATTTCAATACAAGTGATGGATCTATCCACAGTATCAATCAATTTGAACTTCAAGAATCCATCAATCACGTACACCACACGGTCAATACATCACAATATTTGCAACTAGAAATGATGTAGTGGTATTTGCAATGCTGCTCCGAAAACAAGGCTTTGTGCCAGTCCTCAAGAGAAATTAAGCAAAATATTGAGCTTGACATAAAGCAAATTTCACAGATGATGTACCACAAGTTATTACACAACTTCACCAAAGGATTTTTGAAAGCCTTTCAAAATAATCAATCAGAGAAATTTTCTAGTCTAGTAGACACACTAGAGACTGGTATATTCCTTGCCAGTCTTAGTTTATTCAGGGTGTAAGACTGTGTGTCTCAACAATTTTTCAGATATATTATGGTGGTCGATTCACCTAACCCAACTACTTTTCCTGGAATTTTGATGGAAGGCTATGGACCTGCCACAAACAAAAATCAGACCTGGATTGCCAAGTTACAAATCCCATGCACTAACCACAGCCCGGCTATTGCTTTCTAAGTCTAGATTGTAAGAAATAGATTAGTATTCAAAGAACACACAAATGTAACGGTATATTTGTAACTGTCTATAGTAATCATGATATAACAAGACACAATAATAAGCAATTGAAAACAATTGTGTACAACACCAAACGGAGCCAAGTTCAGGACAATCAGTATATTGTTACAGCACCTACCGGAGCCAAGTTCAGGACAATCAGTATATTGTTACAGCACCTATCGGAGCCAAGTTCAGGACAATCAGTATATCAGCACCTATCTGAGCCAAGTTCAGGACAATCAGTATATTGTTACAGCACCTATCTGAGCCAAGTTCAGGACAATCAGTATATTGTTACAGCACCTACAGGAGCCAAGTTCAGGACAATCAGTATAACAGCACCTATCAGCCATAGCACAATCAAAACAACACCATTATAATGCAGTTAACATCTAGTTTGTTACCTTTATACTTCATAGGATTTCATCAATTCATGCCCCTATCCAATGTCATTGATCATTTTAGAATTATCAGCATGAGGGGAGACAATTCATTCAAGGAAAATGACCGAACAAGCCACATAATCAAGGGAGATCATTCATAAATGTCTTAATTCAGCACACATGATGTGTTAACATTCTAACATTTCTCTTATCAGAATAATAAAGAGTGTATGTAGCTCAGAAAGGGTTATAAAGAGCATTAACTTTCCTTTTGGAATGAGGTTTATTAAAACAAGTTAGCCAACCATCTCATTCTAAATTAAACAAATATACAAGAATACAAATTAGCATCGTGTATAAATAACAGATTTCATATGAAACTAATCATTGAGGAAAACACAGGTATTGGGTTTCAAAAATCAATCCATAATGTAAACAAAGTCATAATACCAGAAAATTATGTTTTAAAGCAACAAGCTATCAAGGTATAGAATAACGTAAAGTTTGACTCTATATGATGAAGGTATTGTGCACAGTCTTATTACTCTGTAAGAGAATGTTGCTATTTTACAAAACTTCTGGAATAATGAATTATTCATAGGAAGATCAGCAAATTATAAGTAAACACAGTACTAATATACATGTAGCCTGCCACAGATAACTCTAGCCTTATCAATAAACAAACACTGGTAATATAAACACTGTGCACGGTCCACTGACCACTTGTTATCAGCATAGATTGAAAGAATATACCATGCAGAGACTATAGATACCAGAGAATGACAACTAGACTGAGAACTGAAATAGCATGCGTGTGCTAACGTGTGACAACTAAAACTCTGTAACTACAGGTCAGACAGAATTAAATTATACATTTTTGGAAAGCTTAAATATTCCTCTACATCTGCAGTAAAAAATATTAACAATTTCCGTAATATCTGGAGAGATATTTTCATATCAATAATTTCTTACTCTTCAAATTTGCATAAAAATCGAAAACATCGAAATTAACTAGATAATGGGTTGCTTCAACCTTCGTTTTGTATGTTACAAACAAAAGAATACAAATAAGGATAGCCATTTAGTACATACTTAGCTTTCAGAAAAACTAAAGCTTTAGATTGTAGGATTAAAACTGTTAAAGTTTTATTTGTTAAAAAATCTTACATTTTGAGTAATTTAAGTCAACAGGGTGATATTTGGAAGGTTATAGAGGCAGTGGCTTATCTCTGTTATCTATAGTCTCTGAATATACGCATTAAAAGTGATTATCCACAAGTTCGAACACAAATGGACATTGAAAATGCATTTAATTTTTTAAATTTTATCCTTAAACAAAGGCTAGTGTTTTCAACGACAGACTGTAGCAGTGACACAGACTCTAGCAGTGACAACATTAAACAGTGCATATCATCATAATATTGTTTATAACTATTTGCCTGATCGACACCCATGAATAATTTGTGCTTATCCTTTGTCTTATCAGATGTGTTATTTAACTTATGGTACAATATCAAAAACATGCAAGGATTATTAAGTGCCTAGTAAAGTTTTCTACAAGACTAACCCACCTCTTGAATACTAAGGTGATTACTTAGTTTAAACTCATACAGTGAGTGTACGTCACCATCACCTAGCTAGTAATATTAGCAGTGTCAATCAAGAAAGCATTTGACCATGTGGCTATCAAAACTAAATGGTTTAATTGTAACAAGACTTAGAGGCCATAATATGCTAAATATCATCAAGACAACAAGAGATGTTTGTAAATAACGAAAGCCTCCATTGGCAGCCCAATAGTCAGAAATAGTAAAGGTCACAAAGACCTTGACCTTTGTCATAATGACCTCAAAATCATTCGGGGCGATCTACTGTTGATGACTAACCTCCATGTAAAGTTTGAGGATCCTAAGAAAAAGCATTCTTGAGTCATTGAACGGAAACCGACCAACCAACAGACAGACCGACCACCCAACATATGCAAAGCAATATACCCCCTCATCAAAGATGGGGTGGCATTATACATAGTTATCATTAAAAAATTTATGCGTAAGTACACAAAACAAACTTGTAGTGAAAATCACAACAAACAATATTATCAAACAGGAAGGTCTTGGGCGATGCGACATGAGAGAACATTCAATGACAAGATTGGACAGAAATCCAATCACAGACTTTAATCATTTCTATCCGAGATTTGATATTGAAATCCCACAGGAAGATTGTATGCAAATGTGTAATTCCCTGGGGAGAAAGATTACTTTCTGCATTTTCAGAATTTAATTTTGAGTTGACAAATGATTGAAATATGCAGCAAGCTACAGTACCACACATCAGGTTGAACTACTTGGGTAATTTCAACATCTCTAAACATTTATTGAAATTTGTGAAACTCTTCATGTAAGGAGTCTGGAAGACTGCCTTAGGTGATCCCTATGTTCTTGGGCTCTGGGGTCATGAACTATCATGGCAACACTAAATTCCGTGGAATTGCACCGAGTTTAAATGTTCCTGCTTGACGCTTATTAAAATCAAACAATATTCCATTATATTCAGTTCATATGTTTGTCAACCTAGAAATAATAATTAGCACTTTATATTCATTTTTGATATCACTAGAAAAGGGCTTTGAAAGCAACACTCTGGCTATGAATGGTGTTTTCTCACTCTAAACTATATTATAACATACTGCTTACAAATTTCATCAATGCAACAAGAATCAATGTAGAGTTCATAGCTGTGAATGCTATATATATAGGTGTGATTTTCCATTCATTTTCTGCTAGACAACCTGTGTCTATGTCTTGAGCCTTTAGTGACCTCCAACCTAGAATTACGTAGTATATATGTGACTGTGAATGCTGTAAGCCTTTAGTGACCTCCAACCTAGAATTACGTAGTATATATGTGACTGTGAATGCTATAAGCCTTTAGTAACACCCAGCCTAGAATTATGTAGTATATATGTGACTGTGAATGCTATAAGCCTTTAGTGACACCCAGCCTAGAATTATGTAGTATATATGAGACTGTGAATGCTATAAGCCTTTAGTGACATACAGCCTAGAATTATGTAGTATAGATGCGACTGTGAATGCTATAAGCCTTAAGTGACATACAGCCTAGAATTACGTAGCATATATGAGACTGTGAATGCTATAAGCCTTTAGTGACATCCAGCCTAGAATTACGTAGTATAGATGTGATTGTGAATGCTATAAGCCATTAGTGACATCCAGCCTAGAATTACGTAGCATATATGAGACTGTGAATGCTATAAGCCTTTAGTGACATCCAGCCTAGAATTAGGTAATATATATGTGAATGTGAATGCTATAAGCCTTTAGTGACATCCAGCCTAGAATTACGTAGTATATATATGTGTCTGGGATACTATATGTATAACAGTGTTTAATCCATCCTTCCTTTTCTCCTCTAGAACCTGTCTACATCTGGAGACTTGTGACATTTCAATAATCTGAGGTAGAACTTCCCCAATGTTAATTAACCATTTGAGGATGAACTAGTCTATTTCTGCATCCTTTCATGATGTCCAATCAGGTTCCCAATAACAAGTTACAATCAGTCAATCAATCCTAATTGTCCCTGATCCATTCAGTAATACTAGTGTTTATATCTGAGAGACCAACCTTTCCTACCTCATTACCACAGTAATAAATCCAGTGGTAAGCAGAAGTTGAAAGTAGAGATGAAGATTATATGAGACAGTTTGAGGACATCACACGGGCAAGTGTTTCTGTCACCAGGGACATAAGTCTCCAGCAATCATATACAACTTTATCCTGATAACGTATTTTCATTAAAACTGAAAATATATACTTTTTTGTGTTTATTAAATGCTTATTTTTCAATAACTCCTCATAAAGTTTAAACAATGTTTTCTTCAAAGTAATAAAATGGATTCCATAATGAACAAGCAACGTTTGTTACACAATATCTTAATTATATTGTAACGAAAGTATCTAGAAAACTAGAACATGATTAGGTAAGTCTAGTGTATCTACATTAGAAGTTATGATCAAGTCAAGGCCAAACCAGTATCATTTAGGCCACACACGTCAGCTGCTTAAATATTAATTGAAACAGACCAGTCAGAATTGGTTGTACTCAAGGTAGCAATATACACAGACATGTCAAATATTAGAATTGGCCATGGTCAAAATTGTAAATATAAGACAAATGCTGTGTTTCTGAGCTATGTTATCATTAGAAAGAATAACCAAGTGAGTTTTGCGTTAAAATCATGCGTTACTACATGTTTGCAATAAATCATGTGCAAGTGTCATGACCTTTGATGTGGTTTGAATGAAACGGTTGAAAAATGCGAAACTGAGTTTTCTAGTTCTGGGACCGGAAAAGACAGACTTTTCTCTGGTTACAGGCTTACATTCATGAATATTGTGGAGAAACGGATTGGAAACCCTATTATTTTGGATCCAATTGTGAGTAAGGCATGTATTAAGGAAGCCAAACATGTATACTGTTGAGGGCTACCTCTTGTCTAAGCCATTTTTATTCTGAACTGAATATGTGGATTTTGGCGTCTTTTTCACATGTTTTCGCGACCAATACAAATGACTACTTGGTGCCTTGTTGTTTTGTGGATGTTGTTTTGGTGTTTTTGCCTGGTCTAGGATATATAAACACAACAAAGTGTGCATTTCCTTTCAGGTGTGTGATGGACATTGAATCCGTGTTACTAACATAGAAATATGTGTCGGCCAGAAGGAAATCTACATTCTGGGTATACTGCCTCCTTTAATGTGCATTCACCATATTTTAAAAGTAAGAATTTTGTCCAACTTACTCAAAGGTAGACAATCCAACTTGATTACATCAATCATTTAATATTTGAATTACCTCCCTTCCAACACAATGTACTGCATTACACTTCAAGGTAGACAATCCCGTTTCCCTACGTCCCCCCAATGAAATGAATGATCTCCCTTGTATCTATTTGCTGATCTAGAAAAACTATTCTTCAAAGCGGATAGCAGCAATGATGAGGTTTCATGAATGGTTGAGATTTATATTTTAGTTACACATACAATCATATACTAACTACTGTTTCTGATATAAACAAGCCTACTGATTGTAGAACCAACAATCAAGACTTGAAATTGCCTGAAATCTGATTACAGTCTTTATACGTTATATAAGAAGTCCTCAAAATTCAAAAGCCTGAAATCTGGACAATTCCTACAAAAAGCATGCCCTCTCCCTGTAAATAAATTAATTTAAAGGGCTTCAGTTTATAAACTTATCCCTGTAAATAAATTAAAGGCCTTGACCCACCTTAACCAAGTAGCAAGGGTAATAGAGCACAAGAAACTCTGAAATGAATCTCCTGAAAGGAACACATGTTTGCAATATATACTAGAGTAATGAACCACTCAATATCAACTTTGACCATGACTCTGATCAAGTTCTGATAATTAGTACATTTTCATTAATTACAAAGTGATTATATTCATGATATTTACTGTTTTTACACCAATATGTACCAAGTATGAGCTGTTACAAATGTCAGGTCACATGGTATACAATAATAGATACTTCAATATGATAGATATATAAACTTACAGCAGTCACAAATGGTACACCGGTTAATGATGGCGCTGATTGTCCAAGTAATGTGTTCTTCATTTTCATCAAGTTTGTCGGTTCTATCAAGGCACCAACAGCTGTAAAATATACAATATCAATAATTTCTTCTTCTGTATTAAACTTTTCAAAAAGCAAAAAAAATGTTCATAATAGCAAAATATCTCTGCCCATCAACATAGATACAATCTATTATTTTAACTATTATTACTATTTTTGTTAACAATATTATTATAATCATTGAATATCATTGTTTCTCCTATATTACAATTGTTATTATTAAAGATACAATTCCTCTATCACTGCCTACAATAAAACATAACTTATTTGAAATTGATACAAAAAAAAAAACCCAAAAGAGAAACAAATCTTTTTTATAATATTCTTGACAGTTTTATGCTATTTCTTTCGAAAAACAAGTAACACAGTGAAAAAGTACCAAGGGGAACGACTCATTTTCCCAAAATTGGTTAATTTTTTGTGTTACCTCCCTTTGATAAAAAAATACTTTTCAGAAGGAAACTGAGATAACAAGATAAAATGAAGCATAATATTTACTTTAAGATTTACTAATGAAGGGAGGAAATTTGTTCATCTCGATAATGACTAAATTGTATCAATATAAAAACTAGGTCGTACATTCAATAGCTGGGATAATGTTTCAATAACACCACACACATAAACTGATATCAATCTACAGAAAGGATTCACAATATATCTCACAGGAATTAAAACAATTTGCATTTTAATTCTTCTGCTGGCTTCAGTTGTCTTATACCATGCAGACCTTATGGTGTGACAGAAATACACTGATTGCTACATTAGTTTCTACTTCAAATAATGTCCTAACTTGTTCCTAATGTGGATTACAACAAAGGGTTACATGTGAAAGACAATCAAGTATTCAGTACTCCTGTCTGAATCCAGGAAGGTTTTCATCTGAGTTAACTAGGTTTCTACATTTCTGTACATTGGTAAATGCAGCAAATCACAGACTACTAGGTTAAGTAAAGGTCTGTATTTGAATAATATCAAATATATCAATGGGTAGAATGCAGCATGTTACAAGTCCAATCGTAGACTGTGTTTGTGTCAGAATACGAAAGATGCGAACAATGGTAGCACCTTTACTTGGCACTAAAGACGCGAACAATGGTAGCTCCTTTACTTGGCACTGTGGCATACAAATAGTAGTACTCTGTAAATCAAATATTAAAATGCACCAGTCAATATTTTGCCCGCCGTCCCCCAGGGAATTAGACATTTTTTTTATGTCTAAATCCCCACCCTGGAGACAATGCTTACTGTCTAAATCACCACCGTGGGGCATAGTTTTTCATCCGGGTACTTTAATAAAAACACATATAACAGTATCACAGTCCTCTTTTGCAGTGTCGAAATTCCCGGACCAAAGTCAATTTCTTGGGACTCGGAGTCAATAAGCTTATCAAATTCCCGCCTGTAGGGAAGATTCGTCTGTCTAATTCCCCCTGTATCCCCGCCGCTCCCCCGGGTGGGCGTAATATGTACTGGTGCATAAGACCCTTTTGCGTGAAACATTTCAATCTGAGTAAAAATCTCGTCTCAATACTGTCACAATCATATCTTTCTAGATAATTTCCAAGTGAGACCAAACTCAAAATTTGTAACATGAAATGAAAACAATGTGCAGATTCATTGTTCGAAAAGCCAAGATTGACAGATAAGCTCACTCTTATATACCATCCAAACTTCCTTTTGATTGTGGTACAATAATATCTTGAAGCTTGTGTAACTCATATGATGTTGAATATAAACTTCTTGATGTTAATCTAAACTTACCGTGACCGAGGGGACTTGGACCTGGAGGGGGTAATGATCCAAGGGCGGGTGGAGGGCCAAGAGGTGTGGTTGGCATACTATCCCGACGACTCTTGTTGTCTTCTGACAGCGTTCTCTGTAAGCGTCGGATACCACCATGCCATTGTAAGGGACTGGTAAACTCTTCATGACTACGACGAAAGCTGACTGGTGATAGTGGAGCTGATCCCACAGAACCATGGTCCGACTGAAAATATAGAAAATAACAGTTGAGTTTATGATTGGTCAAAAATATTTGTGATGCCACCAAGACACTATAGTATATATTAAACATTACAAAATACTTACAAGGTTACTGACACTTTGTATCTATACTGGATGGTCTGACCATAGGTGTATGTATAAATAAAGATGTACCAGACAAATAGCACAATAGATTTAACACATGATTTAAGTGAGGTATTAATTAAAATATCTCACAGAGAAACATTTTTATTGCAGGCAATCTCTATCTTCCACCCCCAGCCCAAAACCCTATGGTAAGAGGAGTCAAAATGCACTGATTACATCACCTACATCCATTGGCAAACCAATTTTCATTATGGTCCACAATAACAATAGATATATATATACATGCATATATATATATATATATATATATATATATATATATATATATATATATATACAATGACAATATTTACAACAATACATAGTTCAAATTACACGGGTACAAATACAAATACAAAAGTATGACACCTAAATCAGATGTCCACGTGTATTTCAGTCATAAACAACAATTTTGATATTATAAAATGTTTTGGCAATAATTATGAAATGCCAGTAAATTTCCACTTTACATATTTACTTTTAAATGAAGAAAGTGTCCTAGCAGTTTGCACTGGTTTCGGTAAATTATTCCACAGTTTTGCACCAGAGTATGAAAAGGATTTTCTTGAGAATTCGATTCTTGGTTTTGGAACATGAAGTATGTTTTGCACGGATGATCTCAAATTGATATTATGTTTGTCATGAGTGTATTGAACTTTGTTTCCCATGTATTCAGGAGATTTGTCATGTAATGCTTTATACATTAATACAGATTTTTTTTATTCAACTCTTATCACTGAATTTTAGCCACCCGAGTTCTAAGAAAAGTTCTTGTGATGGTGCTGCATAGTCTTGATTAAGAATTACTCTAGCAGCTCTTTTTTGAAACTTATGTAATTTGTCTGCAAGGTCACCACTACAGTTGCCCCATATAGAACAACAGTAGTCAAGATGTGGTAGTATGTATGCATTAAAGAATAGTTTTCTAGACGGAATTGACAGAAATTGCTTGATTCTTAATAGCAGATATAGAGAGGTGTTGCATTTCTTTAATACTGTGTTGACTTGTTGTTTCCAGTTTAGAATCTCAGGTGTTATTTCTTAATTAGTAAAGAAAAGAAAAAGAACATTAACGCTCAGATAACTGTTTCCATAGGAACATAGCTGTCTTGTTGCAAGAAAAAGTAACCATTGTTTTAGATATTTCAATCCTAACCAGAATAGCATGTAGTGACATAATCACGTTTTCAAATTGATTGCATGTTTAACCCGATTATTGATGCTTTTAAACACAGTAGATGTAGCAGGAAACCTAATGAACAATAATGGGTACAGATAAGCATTTCCAGGTACATTATCTCCCCACAACATGGAACCACTTCAATAAACAACATGTTATATAACAGCTCCCACACATCAAAACCTCCCACACTACATCCTCACTCTCACATTGTTTTACCAGCTTAACATATTCTCCCCAGGATTGCTCACACTTTAATCACCCCCCCCCCCTAATCGTAACAAAAATTGAATGCATTGAACGCTGACACAGTTTTTAACATTGCAATGTATCTGATGGGCAAACTGGGGGGGGGGGGGGGGGGGGGGGAGGGTGAATATAGTATTTTATACACCAATGTTTATCATAAGGCACTCCTAATCAGGTGTGAAACATTCTAAAACTTATTCCAACCTTATCACCTAAATTAGTAGATAAAGTTTAATGTCCTAAGCTGTAACAACACTATTCATCCTATCCTTTAATCAATGTACCAATATATAGGCAGCTGGAGAGATAAGTGAGTGTGGGAGGTGTCAGGAAAGAGACATTCAAGAGAAATTCATGGAAACATTTTAACTTGTTCAGCATTATGGTAAAGCACATGTCAGAACTTCTCCTGAACATCTAACAACAGATTGTTCCTTCCTGTATGCATAGTTAGAGAACATATTACCCATAGACACATAGTTAGAGAACATGTTACCCACAGACACATAGTTAGAGAACATATTACCCACAGACACATAGTTAGAGAACATATTACCCACAGGACTATGACATCAGGACAATTTACAGTAAGGAAACAACATGAGATATTTCGAGCATTTATCTACCATCTGTCATATTATACCATACAACTACATTACAAGTGACAGGAAACTGAATAGTTTTGCAATAACAATATATTGGTACATCCACAGTTTAGTCTCTCGAGGATTGCAATAATTGACTTCTACGTTTAACAAACAAATCTACCTACTCCCCATTGGCAGCCGGGCATGGCATAAAGACTGATTTATGCAACAGTATTATATGTTTAAATTCCCCTAGTAAAGACTGTGATCAATATACCCTCTGTAGAGTAACAACCTCTCCATAACAGCCATGTTTGGCACAAATACCAAAGAACTTCTGAGTGGAACTACTGTGACAGGTCAATCATTTTGTAAGCATTAAGTTTTATCAGTATCACATTGAATGACATTAGTAATTAAGCCCCAGCCAAAGGATCAAACCATGCAGCAACCTCCAGTCTATGCACACCAAAATCTCTGAAATCTCTAACCATTTGACCATTGTTATCAGTTTGCAGGTCATAATTTACATACATCATGGTTTAGCCATCAAGAGTTATTAGGCACTAGCTTTAGCAAGCTGTAAAGTTTAGATAATTATGTGCACGGTAGGATTCTTTCTAACTTTTTGATTGTATTTTTGGCAACTTAACTGATTGTACAATTTTGTAACACATTATGATTAAGAGCAGAGCAGAACAGAGCAGAGCACAGCAGAACAAATTATGTGGAACTTATAGATGCCACTCACACTGTTCACAACGAGATTTACTAAACATCGAGTATCAAGTTTCAAGTTGAATTATTTCGAGTTTTGAGTTGGATTTATCGAGTTTCAAGTTGAAATTATCGAGTTTCGAGTTGAATTTATCGAGTTTCGAGTTGAAATATTCGAGTTTCAAGTAGAATTAATTGAGTTTCGAGTTGGAATTATCGAGTTTCGAGTTGAATTTATCGAGTTTCGAGTTGAAATTATCAACTTTAGGGTAACAGCTATCGCAGTTACAATGTGCAGTTTTTAGTACTCATAAACTGCATTTTGTTGGTTATTATTGCAGGATATTTTCGACTCGAAACTCAATAAATTCAACTAGAAACTCAAGAATTTCAACTCGAAACTCGATATTTTCAACTCGAAACTTGATAAATTCAACTCGAAACTCGATATTTTCTACTTGAAACTCAATAAATTCAACTCGATACTCGAAACTCGATGTTTAGAAATCCTCGTTCACAACAAGGTGAAATTTAACTTTTGTGTACATGTGCATGATAACATTTATAATAAAGCATTTAATTGTTTGCCATAACACTATTACATCAAAGCTGATAATTATATGTTAATATATCTAATATAATTATATATAAAATGCAGACAGAATACTGGAATCTATAAAAAATCTTCCAAATTATATTATCTGACTACAACACATAAAATTTCCATATTGAATCTGTAACTGACATTTACTACAGTACAGAATAATTAAACTGACGGCAGAACAAGAAACAACACAGCCCACTCAAAATGATCAAATTATGAACAGTCTTATACAGAAAAGGTAGAAACATTATTTCATAGATAATGAAATTGGCAATTTGAAAACATTAAATATTATTTGACCTTTTGACCTAGTTTTTGACCCCACATGACCCAACTTCAAACTTGGCCTAGATTTCATTAAGATACAACTACTGACCAATTTTGGTGAAGATCAAAGCAAAAATGTGGCCTCAAAAGTGTTAACAAGGTTTTCTTATTATTTGACCTTATGACCTAGTTTTTGACCCCACATGACCCAACTTTAAACTTGACCTTAAGGTCACCATGATAAACATTTTGACCAAACTTCATGAAGATTAAAGCAAAAATGTGGCCTCCAGAGTGTTAACAAGGTTATCCTATTATTTGACCTTTTGACCTAGTTTTTGACCCCACATGACCCAACTTCAAACTTGACCTAGATTTCATTGAGATACAACTACTGACCAAGTTTGGTGAAAATCAAAGCAAAAATTTGACCTCCAGAGTGTTAACAAGGTTTTGCTATTATTTGACCTATTGGCCTAGTTTTTGACCCCACATGAACCAACTTCGAACTTGACCTAGATTTCATTAAGGTACAACTACTGACCCAAGTTTGATGAAGATCAAAGCAAAATTGAAAGTGCTAGAGTGTTAACGGTGAAAAGTCTAACGGACGGAGTGACAGACCGACAACGGACAAAAAACAATCACAAAAGCTCACCTTGCCACTTTGTGGCAGGTGAGCTAATAAAAGGGAGGTTACTGAGGGCCCAATACACAAGGGAGGTAGCATCGCACAAAATACATGGGCAGTTACAGGGCCCAATACACAAGGGAGGTAACTAAGCACAAGACATAAGGGAGGTAACTGAGTACAAAATACAAGGGATGTAACTCAATTATGAGACACAAACAAAGCAGCAGGGCACAGATGCATGGAAAGTAATTGGGCACAGGACCCAAGGAAGGTTACAATATTTTAATGCAAGATTAAAATATTAAGTATAGGTTAGAGTTTATTAAACGTTTTCCTCAAGCATTATAAAACTAAGCAAGAGATAGCAAGCATGGTTTAAAACCTATTAACTTCAAACCAACTCGGTGCCTACTCCACCCACCTTTGTTAAAACTTCTTGGTTTGAATGCCTTTGCATTGGACAGTCTCATTTTAAAAAGGGGTGCCTGACAATAGACTGTTTGTAGTGTGATTTTTTTTGCTATTGAGTATTAATATTTTAATAATATTAACATTGTTAAAGCCACACACTGTCGCTTGCACTAAGACTTCACTAAGAGGCATGATCTACTTGCGCATGAACAACTACTAATTGGTGCGATGCATTTTTGTGACAAAGAGAATGTTCTTCAAAATAAGAAGATGGAAATCAGTTCTACTGAGTCAAAAAGTCGAGCAAAAACTAATGACAGTTTTTATCTTGGATATAGATTTTCCTCTATGGTAAAATACCCAAAGATAAGAGAGTATAAATAATAATGAATCATAATTGCTATAGTTTATCTCTATATGTGGCAATAAAAATAACCAAAATAATATTAATAACATTATCTTTATTGTGAAGGCAAACAATCACAAGTGATATTGAATCAACTATGGCCTGATATCACTCATTTATTGCCAATAAATTCAGGCTTTTATAATTCATTGAATCAAGTGGGAAAATCTGACAATGATTAAAAATCTGACGGAGGGCATTCTTCAGAACATTTGGTGCTGAAATACAACCAACCTAATTAAATCTGTAGACAGATTCTATCTGCTGTAGACAAGTGCAATAATAAGTCTGTGAGCAAAGAAACATTGCATACAAAAGAGTGATATACTACACATTCTTGTACAAATAACAACAAGTCCACAAAAAAGAAAGTTTTTTCGAACAAGGCCCATAACTCTGCTGCTGAAATTCGTGCTTATAATCAAAGACAAAAATAATGGATGCAATTTAACTCAATTCATACATATGAATTGATAAACATTCATGACAAATTGGCTTGACCTTCTGATAAGGGTGACCCTTCAATTAATGAACATTTTTACAAACTAAAAATAAGACTAGAAATGTGTCCACAGGACATTGATGCCTCAGCCTAAAGCTATCATCAGACACCTAAGTATTAAGTTATGGAAATGGAATAATTTGAAAAATTAATTTGTAATTGCTTAAATGTGACATTGACCAGAAAACAAGAGCTGGGTCTGTAAGTGTAAACTGACATTTCAGCTAGGGATCTCAGGGTGTGAATGTCACAAAGTAATTTTAAAATCAAGAACGAAATTACAAAGTAACAAAGCAGACAAGACAAGTATTACCTTGATCTATCTTCAAGGGACCTTGGTCTAGCGCATGACACATCGTCTTGATGTAGTGAACATTTGTAATAAGTAGTATAAATAAGAAATGTCGACACAAATCACATGCCAATTTGAGCATTTTAACCTTTGATCTCTAAATAAGACACATCGTCTTGATGTGGTGAACATGTGTACCAAGTATTATAAATATCCAATAAGAAATGACATAGTTACAGAGCGGACACGAATCACATGCCTATTTGAGCATTTGAACCTTTGACCTCTGTGACCTTGACCTTTGAACTAGGGAATTGGGTCTTGCGTATGACATTTCATCTAGAGGTGGTGAACATTTGTTATAAGTATTTTAAATATACAATAAGAAATTACATAGTTACACAGTGGTAACCATTTACATGCCTATTTGAGCCTTTTAACCTTTCAGACTTCTAAGTGTGACCTTGACCTTTCAGCTAGGGACCTGGATCTGGCGCATGACACATCGTCTTGATGTAGTGAACATTTGTACCAAGTAGTATAAATATACAATATGAAATGTCATTGTTTCAGAGCGACCACAAATCACATGCCTATTTGAGCATTTTAACCTTAATGATCTCTAAATGTGACACATCGTCTTGTTATAAATATCCAATAAGAAATACATGGTTACAGAGTGTACATGAAGAACACACGCATGCGAAAGGGCCCTAGGTCGCCCACCTGTTGAACTAGACCTAGATTTTGTTGAGATGATCATTATGACTGAGTTTCATAAAGATTAGACTAAAATTGTGACCTCTAGTGACTACATAAGGTTTTTCTATGATTTGACCTTGTGACCTTGTTTTTGACCCCGGATGAACCAATTTCCAATTTTATCTACATTTTGTTGTGATGATCATTATGACTGATTTTCATAAAGATTAGGCCAATATTGTGACCTCAAGTGACTACACAAGGTTTTTCTATGATTTGACCTTGTGACCTTGTTTTTAACCCCGGATGACCTCATATCGAACTTGACCTAGATTTTGTTGAGATGATCATTGTCACCAAGTTTCATAAAGATTAAAAGAAAATTGTGACGTCTAAAGACAACACAAGGTTTCTATAAGATTTGACATATTGACCTAGTTTTTTACCCCAGATTATCCAATATCAAACTTGACCTAGATTTTGCTGAGATGATCATTGTGACTAAGTTTCATAAAGATTAGACTAATATTGTGACCTCTAATGACTACACAAGCAAATTGTTGACGGACGGACAAATGGACGGATGATGGACAACGTACAAAGAGTGATCACAAAACCAAAACACTGATTTATTGAATAAATGAAGTAAAGAGCTGATTGGGACAACACTTCCAGTTTCACTTACAAAATAGAATAAACACCAATATATAACAGCCAAATATTGTGTGAACACTTTTCTTGAACCAACAACAAGTTAGCACTGATATTCACATATTCTATTCAAATATAACAAATACTTTCATGCTAACCATGCCCTGGGAGACCAGCATGTGGCAGAGACATGTGCCAACATCCATGCCAAGCATTTCCTCAATTTGCACACCTGAGCATCAATACATAATCACATTATATTGCAGGATCATTCCTCATTTTGAATAATAAGACAACAAAACTAAGTGATCTTTGTTCGAATTGTAGTATTTTTGTGAAATTGTTATAAAACAGAAAACCAAATAAAAACGACTAATACCAATATATACCAACTGAGGTAGCAAGAACATGCAGATGTTGGGAACTGTTCATGGCTGTTTAATCACAGCAGACTCTGTTCAGGCAACAAGAGATGTATGTAAAACAATGGCTGCGAAACCCCCCCCAACTGGTAGCTAATTATGTCATTTCGCATTAAACGTCACTGAGCCCATGACCTCTGACCTACTGACCTCAACAGCTATATAAAGGATTCCTCTGCCAATCTTGACTTGTCCCCCTTAACAAGCACTCTTTTAAGTTATCAAGTGGACAACAAAGTGCTCATGGCAGACTGCAAATTTACTTAATAGTATGTGATCTTTAACAACTAATGTACATTTTGGTCTATATCTGAATATTTGTTATAGGTAATGTCTGATTGTGTAACCTGCATAACTGTATAACAAATCAAACTATAGAAATTGTAGCACTGAACTTTATTATACCAAATCGTACTATTATTTTCTCAGAAAATGAACTTAATTTGTACGAAATAACGGAACAAAAACTACAAAAAAAATATTGGCTACAACAATAAATCTTCATTTGTTTCAAAACAGACAAGCTTGATACAGAACTATCATTAACGAGCTTTATAATTTAAATGCCATTAAGAAATATGGCACAAAAACTCAGCAAACAGCACATGGGTCTTTACATCATGGAAATAACAGACTGAGATATGCAAAACATTTTACTTTGATATTCGCACAGGAATAACAATCTCCATATAGAAATTCAACATAATAGTACCAATTCTTATCAAACTTCATAAAGCTGTTCCCCCTGGTAACAAAATTTAAATTTGATTCATTGTCAGATAGACACAAAACCATCCCAAGGACATTTCTCGGTAACTATTTATAGCCAAAACAATATAAAACCATTACCAAAGGATCGACAGTAGGGAGAGGTTTACAGACAGCACTATAATTCATCTCAATGTTTTCATCAATAATTCAATTGATGAAAGAAATGAAGGCTGGGGTAAAACAACATTAATATTCCTAAAATTCAGTATAACTGCATATTTAGGGGAAGGAATTGTACTCTTGTTATCACCATGAGGATAATTCTATCCTAACATCTTCACACCGATGTTACAGTCATCAATAACTGTGGCCGAATAAACACTAAAATAGAAACTTTGAATTAAGATTAAGTTACTCCCTACGATTTTACTATTAAACACAGGAAATATTAATACAAAATGACTAACTTACTGCATGGTACATTCAACTTCAAAACGTTTAGTTTCACTTTTAGTGCACTGTGAGTGCTATTAATAAAGTGTAATAGCTTTCACCCAAGAAGGGCCACACTCCCTCATTACTCCAAGAATATGAGGACCTTTAATAACACCACAGACATATTCAAACTGTCAGATCATTTCTGGTTGAGAGACTGGGTCACTATGCTATAATGCCTGACTAAATTACTAAATATGGTGACTTAAACCAGACAAAAATAATACATTAACTTTTAATAGTAAGATTAAACATCAGCTTTGTTTAAAAGTAAGATTAAGTCATAACAAAATTGGAAGACAATACATTGTGTGTAAATTGTGGCTATGATTATAGCTGCTTATAATACCGTATCCCTTCTTGACCTCACTTTATAATAGGCACTATAATTCAATTGCAACTAAATCTAGTTCATAATCAAAGGTCAAGACATACAGTCATACCTAAATATTATAATTATTCACAAGAACCTTTATTGCTAACATTGTCAACATCTTAAAATATAAAGAAACTAAGTGTTTTGTATGTCTCCCACTAAAGGCCATTGTAACACGGGCAACAGTTATCCGACCTTATATTCTTGACAACTTGTACAACTACCTTGCTTGGTACCATCAGCCTACTGCATCTTATCAAAGCACTTGATATTGAAAATTAACTTGTACTCAAATTTTAATTCCTTATAATGCTATTACATCTACAAATAGGGGACAGATATTGTTTGTAAGAGGCTATTGACATTAACTGAATCATTGTTAATATTGCATATCCCTTTACCACAATATATTTAGAGCAGTTGAATAATTCAAAATAAATTCAAATTAATAATTCAAATTTGGACGTAAATTAACGATTTCCAAATAAGAGCTTTGATAAAACAGTACCCAAGTATTTGTGTGAAGTTTAATTGAAAACTTACCAATGAAAAAGTGAAATCAATATGTCTCCCCACTATATTATGTGGGCGACAATTAAATTCACTGGTAACAGTAAAATAACAGGTTCATAATAGTGGAATCACAGAGCACAGACAGTACAGACAACAGTGAAGAGGACAAGAAACTTACGCATTCTTTCTCAAATGCTTCTAGATCTTCATCAGTGATAGAAGTGATTCGTACACGTAACGTACATCCCCGTCTTCTAACGATAACGGGCAAATCTTCTTCTAAAATAGTTGACTCAGTCATACTTCCTCTTTTAACATGGGTTTCTTTATCTTTGATATCCTCTAATGTCCTTATACACGGAGCTTTACCCACCGGTCCAAAAAAAGCTTTAGTGTCATCTCTATGACGTTCCGAAAAACTTCCCTTACGATGGGAACTGTACTGGCCGGAATGAGGAGTCATCAAATGTGAACCGCCATTTTTTCTTTTTAAAGAAGCGCACGCACCACTTTCTCGGAGTAATTCAATATCTCGACTGTGAACTGAACAATGAAATCCCAACTTTTCACAAGTAGAATCAGCATCATGTTCAGGAATTCTGTTCGAGCTCTTCACTTCTGAAGCACATTTTGTCACTTTTCCTTCAGTGCTCTTCTCCATTTAAGAGCTCTTCAGGAAAGAGAATTCTCATCAGTTACTCCATAACAAAACCACTCCTCAAAATCCAAGTAATGGAACAGATCTATGTTTCTCATTTTCTTTCATATTTCTCCATTTTCTGTACATTTTTTATCATGTGTAACGATATACTGTAACAACAAATTGAAATCGATAGGAAAGTAACAAGGCTTTCTGGTTGCAAATTTTCTTCTGATAAGTCTTATTTCTGTTGCAATTTCTGATCAACCTAGATCTCCATGTTTGAATCAGAATATTTCTTGTTTTTCGTTTTCTTTTCAAACTTTTCTAAAGTTTCTTCCATGAACAATTCATTTTTGCCAAAATATTTGCATACAGAAATTACTAAAACACGCATTAATAGACTGCACTGAAAGTAGCACACATCTGAATGAGGACATGTTGAAGTTTTTGTTGGGAGTTTACATGATTAAGCTCTAGAAGTGTTTATTAGTGTCCTCAGGATATTCTTTACTATTCTGACTGTTTAATGGACTATAAAATTATAAATACATAAATGCAAACAAAATCATACCATCATTATTATAAATGTAAAATGGATGCAACCAAAACTCATAGTCTAAATACCTGAATTAAATCATATCTGATTTAATTAGGCCTGCAGAGTTCTTTTATTTTTCTTTACTCGGACCCTCCTGCCCAAATTTTTGGCATTTTAAAAAAAAATAATTGAAAAAATGAAATTATAATTGTCAAATGTTTTTACTCATTTATTAATGTAATATATGCACTTGTTTTATTATTTTATAATTCTATTTATGATAAACTGGTATAGTGCTTGTTTATTTTTGTTTTCATTCAAAACTGTTCCACAGGTACATGTAACTGCACATGTATTGTTGAAAAAAAAACGTCTACAGAAATCTTTCTTTAAGAAACATGTAAATAATTTCTCAAATGTTTTATTTCAAATTCTTTATCAATGATACAGTCACTGTACGAGTCTAAAAACAAATTGGCCGTTTTCTTAATAACTATCACTGTTTTGGACCGTCATTGACTTTAAGTGACGCTAGTCCACCACCAACAGTGTCGTAGCTATATATTTTGGAGTTTTTATTTTTTTCCCTCCTCCTGCGGAATTTTTGCTCAAGAATGTCCGAGTAACAAATAATTAAAAAACTCTGGCCTAATTATATCCAATGTTTGCTATATTTGAAAAACAATTATATAAATCGATCATTAAAAAAATTCCATTTTTCTGACATTTCATAGTTTACATTAGTAATTGATACAATTCAGGACACAAACTCTTTATAATACCCTGACAGAAATTATTTGTCTATTATTTATCATATCATCATAAATTACTGAGCTTTTATCTCAAACTTGTTCAAAGCAGCTGAGCAACACTTATAAATTACCCATCAATGACAAGTATATCATAAAACTACCGGGTCATTCATTCATGGCTCATTATTTCCAACCAAGTTGACAAAAATATCAATAAGAAGATGAGAAACCATTGGTGATCAATATTTCACTGGTTCAGGAAAAATGAGCAGTTTCAGTTTTCCACCCTGACATTTGTGTTTCTCTAAAAGGATATAATTTATAATGGTAATTTAGACTCATACATCATTGTTTATAGTTATATTACAAGAAACACTAATTAGCTATACATTGGCTAAATCAACTACAACAATTGAAGTTGGTTTGATTTACAGCATAATTATACCAACACAGTACAGATAATATTTTGAGTGTCTGACAGGAAAAACTGATACTAATTAAGGCATTAACACCTTATCAAGAAAATGTTAGCACATATGGAACTAAAAGGACACCATATGATGGAGTGGGGAGTAGTCTTAGGACTTCCCAAGTGCATCAGTCTGTTGTTGTAGTTTAAGTCATAAGATACATACAATGGTCCGACCACCAGGTTGCATGCAATTCAGGTATTTCTCAAATGCCCATACCCCAAAAAATGTACAGGTCTGGCATAAGATACTATATTACACTCAGTTGCTAATATAAAGACACGAAAATCATCAGATAATACTTTACAGCATTCCGCAATTATCCAACCACAGAATTAACACTCAATATGTATATAGTAATTATACCAGAGACGTTCACAGAGTACATACGGCTGGTTTCCAAATACGGACATCGTTAAAACATGTATATCCGCTAAATGTCTGATTATCCAAAAATATGGTCACGGTAATACGTATGATAACCATATATATATATATATATATAACACAATCACTGAGAACAATACAATGTTACATCAACTTCAGTTACACATGTACCAGTAATGCTTTTAGTTATCATTTAGCGCTGACATTCCTCAACAACAAAAAAGTAACATTTCACTATGTATTTTTCAAAATCCAATATTGAAGTACCATCATTTCATAGCAAAGCATCAACTTAGAGTTCTCATACTTAACTATCTCTCAAACAACCAAAATGACACATGGTTTCCCAGCTTGTTAATGCACATTTCTCAGTTATTATCATCATTCATTTACACCACCAAAAAAGCAGATTAAGGAAAATTGTAAATGTTAACACAAAACATAAATTATACACTTTATATAATGATTCATTAACACACTACATGTATATTACCAGTTCAAATATCATGGAGTGCAGGAATTTCACTACATTTATTAACAACATAAACTTATACAAGTTTATAACATACAGTTTTCCACGAAACCCCCCCCCCAAATTTGGAAGTTTGACGTTATTGGCATGTTCTACTATAAGCTAACAGTTAGATGCGTACTTAACTTCATTATTTTCCAACGCTTCATCCATGGCCTAATATTTTTTTACAGGCATATTCATCAGAGATAATTTCATTTAAGTTACTTTTAAATCCTATACATAGTAAATCATATTACATTTATATGTGCTTTTATTGAGATATTTGTAATGCGGCATTTTCAGGCCATTTTTGTGTGTAAGTTTTTGAGGACATTTTGTAAATATATTTAGTGTTTTGTATTCTTTAAATTGATATTTTGTACAAATTAGAAAGAGAAAGAAAATAGGAAATGAACAGTAATGTATGAAACAAAGAAGGATAGAAACAGATAAAGTATCACGCTGACAACATCTGATAATTCTACTTTAAATATTTTTATCACCTTTTACAGACTTTACAATTATGCAAATTTCACTTCTGCAGGCTTAACGATTAGATTATCAGGGTACTAAGTTGTATCTGGCAATTTTATTAGATACTTATATGTAATATAGATATGACTGATGACACGATTATTGTATATTCCGAATTAACTAATCGATTAAGTACAGATCTTACGTCACATAGGAACGCGGTCTGTTTAGGTAAAGCAGATGTCCGAAAGTTTACGCCCACATTTATGATTGGTTGATGATAACTTGCATAAACTGTATGAAATTATTTGATTGGCTAAAACAGAAGACACACACACTGTAGTCGACGTTCTGTAGAGATTTTGGAGGTATTCGAACTTGGCTCTCCAAGCTGAACGTATCAATGGTATTCCATTAGAATTCAATTACGCAGTTAAAATTATATTTGTTTGGATTTTACCAACACTGACTATATCTTGTTCTTATACTATTGTTGATTGTGGACTTGTGAGAATTCTCACGCGCAAAATACAAAGTTTGGAAATCCGAACAGTCGTTAGTTCTACTTTATTCCAACAACAGTGAATGCCGAAAAACCGTGCATAACATATGGTGGACAGAAACCGGGTACCGATATATTCATTCTGGACTTTCACAGCTTAGCGAGTGTTATTCACTAGAGAATAATTTCCCATACAGAAGAAGCGTTTATATTCAACAGAAATATGGTTGGACAAAATTTACAGTGTAAGAGGTGTGGACATAATCATTTTGGACAGTGTCACGCATGGAATGCAAAATGCAATCGTTGTAACAGAATTGGGCATTTTGCTCGTGTGTGCACCGTGAGAACAGAAAAATCGGTGAGAACAAAACAACGGGACCTAGAGCGCATGACAAACTTCATCAGACGAAAGACCGCAGAGTCGCTTCCATTCCACAACATCGACAATGATGAACTACCCACGTGTCTTGACAAACACCAAGCAATGAAAGACAACTACAAAGAACGTATGCACTATATAGCAAATTTACACTCAAATGCACAAACGCAAAATGTCAAACTTGAATTGAAGGTCGGTGAGCTAAAACAACAAGTATATAATGAACAACGTCGTCGCCAAGCAATAGAACAAGACAAGAACAGAATTGACTATGATAGTTCAAAACTCAAATCACAGTTAGAATCATACTCAGACCGGATTGGTGATTTGGAATGTAAGAATGCGCGTTTGGTCGAAGAAAACAACGTTTTGGTGTCCAACATGCGACAAAATAAGATAGAATTTGCTCAATTAAATAAGCAAATAATGGAGATGACCGCAAAGTCAAAACGTGATGATGAATTCATCGATGAATACAATAAATTTTGTGAAAAATTATCTAATTTTTCACTTCAACTACGAAAGCAATACCAATCCGCAAAAATAGAACTGATTAACACTGTAAGCCAGATGTACAAGGGCAACAATGACAGGCCGCCGAGACCATGCCGGGAATTTAATTGCAGAAAATGCGGCAGTGATGTTTATCACCGTTTCCAAAACTGTTTTGCGAAAAACAACAAATGTGAGATATGTGGAAAAACTAATCATTTTGCAGCCGTCTGTGATGATAATGTGACATCTTTCGAGGCAGGCTCTTTCATTGACTGTGTAAACAGACAATGATTTTATCAGAAACATTTTGGATAATTATGTAAATTGTGTGTATTGAATGGTAAATATTAATTTCAAATAATTTAAAGTACCCATCAATAATTTAGTCAATTTTAGAATGTACATGAATGATGAAATGTTACCTACAAATTGATAAATGAACATTTTGTGCAACAGAATACTGAACGATTTACATGTGACATTATTTTGCGAAGTTATATTGTGATATTTATATTAAACAAATTATAGAAAGGACAGTATAGAGATCTACCATACATTTGACTTATGAACTCATATGTACAATTCTTCATATTTGAAAATATGAATACTGGTTGTTTTACACAAGTGTCCATTGGAGACAAGTAAATAGGATGAATACTGAACTCTGTTTGTAAAAAGTTGTATGTTGTATATTTGATATTGAAATCTTACTTTTGTATGTATACATTTTGCAGTTGTTGCTTAAAAGAGATGATTGTTATACAGAGGTTGATGTATAAAACATTTAATTTGTTGTTTGCTGCATATATGCCAGATTGAAACATAGTTTTCAGCTTATTGAGGATATTTTTATTATAGAACTGTAGAATTGACATAAAATACTTGCAGAAAATAGACATATAAGGTAATAAATTCCATTAGAGAATATTACTTAAGTCTTTAAGCGTATTTATGCAACTTCATAGGAATGAAGTTAATTAGGAGGGGGAGTAAGTGTAATGCGGCATTTTCAGGCCATTTTTGTGTGTAAGTTTTTGAGGACATTTTGTAAATATATTTAGTGTTTTGTATTCTTTAAATTGATATTTTGTACAAATTAGAAAGAGAAAGAAAATAGGAAATGAACAGTAATGTATGAAACAAAGAAGGATAGAAACAGATAAAGTATCACGCTGACAACATCTGATAATTCTACTTTAAATATTTTTATCACCTTTTACAGACTTTACAATTATGCAAATTTCACTTCTGCAGGCTTAACGATTAGATTATCAGGGTACTAAGTTGTATCTGGCAATTTTATTAGATACTTATATGTAATATAGATATGACTGATGACACGATTATTGTATATTCCGAATTAACTAATCGATTAAGTACAGATCTTACGTCACATAGGAACGCGGTCTGTTTAGGTAAAGCAGATGTCCGAAAGTTTACGCCCACATTTATGATTGGTTGATGATAACTTGCATAAACTGTATGAAATTATTTGATTGGCTAAAACAGAAGACACACACACTGTAGTCGACGTTCTGTAGAGATTTTGGAGGTATTCGAACTTGGCTCTCCAAGCTGAACGTATCAATGGTATTCCATTAGAATTCAATTACGCAGTTAAAATTATATTTGTTTGGATTTTACCAACACTGACTATATCTTGTTCTTATACTATTGTTGATTGTGGACTTGTGAGAATTCTCACGCGCAAAATACAAAGTTTGGAAATCCGAACAGTCGTTAGTTCTACTTTATTCCAACAACAGTGAATGCCGAAAAACCGTGCATAACATATTCCACACAATATACTATGTATTTATATTCAAGTATCTACTATCATGATATGATATTTACACCCGTTAATATTAAAGCATATGCTTGAATGGTCAGAATAACGATACAAATATTTTGCATCTTTACCACAGTGTATACATTTAAAATTTGAACTTCCTCATGCCTCTAAGTTAGTTATATAAGCTACTGAGCTTAGTCAATCTTGATTCATTAAACCTACTATAATTTACGGAAATATCAACTTAAATTGCCTTCCAAACAAACAAAGTTTTGACTGTGTCACTACTGAGAACTTATTCAGCAACTAGCAGTGACCTTTGACCTGTTTCCAGAAATAAAAACAAATAGTTGATACCCAAAAATGAATGCACATACCAATTATACGAGGGTTGCAATTTTATATCTACCCAGGATACTAAAACAAGAGTAAATAAATGCTTGCCAAACAACACATTATTACTGGTGCATTAATTGACAAAAATAACATTTCCAGCATCTAATAGTAATACCCTCTTTATTCATGATTTTCTCATTTCAATTTCTCACTTAAATCACAAATTGATATTCCGTGATACTATAGTGGTATAATTCACCATATTTTAGAGAAAACAGACTTATTTGTACTTCCAGTAGCAGCATATATCAAAATATCAAAGATAATAGCATATTAACTTGAAAGAAACATGGGCATAAATAAGAATGACATCACTGTCTGAACTGGTTGCCAACTTGCTTCATAAATTTACATGATCATTCCAGGGAGAGCAATAACATCATTCTAGTATGAAATTATACGAATAAAACATAAAATCATATAAAAGGCTTTAATTGCAAACTTAAATTGACAACCACAAGCATGTTGGAAAAATCTTAAAAAGGATCTGAAGAAAACAACTCAAACTGTTCACACGTGATTGGTAGTGGCTTATTATAATTGTACTATATAATTGATTTCCAAGAATTATACATCACAAGGAAAGTTATACCATACATCATGTGCGAGGGGTGATCCACAATTACATGGACTTTTGCTCTAATTAAACTAGAAATTTGTGCCCTCGGGCAAATTATGTCGAGCCTCGGCGCTTGTTGAAAAATGGCTACAACTTAAATTAGCCATCAATTTGACCTTCGACCTCCAACTGTGACCTTGAACTTTGAGATAGGAACCTGGGGATTGGACATGACACTCCGCCTCATGGGGGTTAACATTCATGCCAAATATAAGAAAGACTGGTCAATGTATGACAAAGTTATGGTCCAGACAAACTTCAATTTGACCTTTGACCTCCAACACTGACCTTGACCTTAGAGATAGGTACCTGGGTGTTGGGCATAACACTCTGCCTCATAGAGGTTAACATTCATGCCAAATATAAGAACGATTGGTCAATGTATGACAAAGTTATGGTCCGGACAAGCTTCAATTTGACATTTGACCTCCAACACTGACCTTGACCTTTGAGATAGGAACCTGTGGGTTGGGCATGACACTCCGCCTCATGGAGGTGAACATTCATGGCAAATATAAGAAAGATTGGTCAGTGTATGACAAAGTTATGGTCCGGACAAGCTTCAATTTGACCTTTGACCTCAAACTGTGACCTTGACCTTTGAGATAGGAACTTAGGGCTTGGGCATGACACTCCTCCTCATGGAGATGAACATTCATGCCAATTATAAGCAAGATTGGTCAAAGCATAACAAAGTTATGGTCCGGACAAAATCGGACGGAAGCACGCACGCACATACACCAAAAGTGGCGACTAAGTCTCGCTCACCGACAAAAACCGTTATACTTACATTTACAAATCTGTGGCCAATCTAGTATTGATACTTACTGCACAAGTATACCAAATTTCATGTGGATATGATAGTAAATAACGTAAATACAGCGTCTGTAAGAGAGTATGGTTATGAATCGCGGGGCAGCTCAGAAATGACGTACGACGTCGCCTTCACGCCTGTATCATTTCATGATGCTTTTGAACACTGTTGATCAACTGTTCTTTATTTTACCTAACCCATTATGCTCTTATTGTATGCATATCTAATCATCCTGTCAATTTTAACCTAACGGTACTGTTACCAGCCCTGCAAGACAATATTTTTCTACTAATGTCACGAAGGGTTGATGAGACTGACCAACGCAAGCACCGATCCAGTCAACGTCGGGTTTTTACCTCTACCCGCATGCCCTGTCATATCATCCAGGCTTTCTTTAAAACGTTTATGCCATTTAAAAACAAGTGGCTGTGATACAATATGTCTAATACCTGATTTCTCCAACATTTCTTTCGTCTGTGTAGGGGTTTTTCCTAGCTGTACAAAAATTACATGGTTATGCGAGTGTAAATGAAATTTTGTGACGTCATTATTGAAGTTAGTTATAATATGACAACAGTTACATATATATTCATAATATGACGAATACACTGAATTTTACTTTAAAATTTCACTCTTGTCGATACAATATTAGATAACATGATGCCATATTTCTGAATTTCTAA
The DNA here is from genome assembly GCA_947247005.1 of Spisula solida. Taxonomy (NCBI): domain Eukaryota; kingdom Metazoa; phylum Mollusca; class Bivalvia; order Venerida; family Mactridae; genus Spisula; species Spisula solida. The sequence continues at coordinate 14,563,550 of OX365948.1, read as the reverse complement.
ATGAAGAAACACAGTAAAAATCAGCAATAACGTAACACATTTTACTAAAAAATCTGTGTTGATCCGCGAAAGCATTTACGTGTTGCGATGGTAGCGTATAACTGTTGATGCGAAGAATTATTTTCAGATTTATGTCAATAATAGATTAAAGTTGCTTTTGAGTATATCTTTAATACCGATCTGACCTAAAAATTAAAAATAAACTTTCTACAGCAAAAGTCCAGTAATTCTGGATCACCCCTCGTAAATCAGGATGCAATGTCCGAAACTCTTGTCATTAGATTTACATTGATCTGAAAGTTTGAAATGGTTGCAGGCGGGTGTCTGAAAGAAGCGTAAATCCACCAATTGTCAGAAAAATTCTTGTCCCAGCATTGTAAAGTCTGTATGACAATACTGTCATAGAACTGGAAAAGATTGACAGTGAACGGTAAATTCAGCTTACTATATGCTAAATGGATAACAGCTCTCCAATATCTTGTCTGAACAATCAACTCATAACACAATAAGTAGTCTGGACAACCAGTTAAATCAATACCATCCTTAAACTTCCTACTGAATCATTTCAGTGGCTATTATATATACTTTCAGGCATGGAGCTGCATTCAAGCCATCACCCAGGACAAATGTCCATGTTTGTAACTAATACAATACACCACCTTCTTGAATCATTTGTGATATTGGCTGTTACATGTGTAATTGCAGGTTATAGAATGTCTATAAACAATCAGTGAGGGGAGAACACCTTTTCATATACAATTACATATAAATTTATCATCTCCATCACATATAAATGGACAGTGAGGACAAGATGGGGAAATATAGGATGTTTAATTAACGCATGATGACATGGGTGATCAATACAGACAGTACAGGAAATGTCTTATACACCATCATCTTCTTCAAATACCGTATGATTTATATTAAATACCTTAAGGTATTGACATCGAATAGTCTACTCACACTTTATGGCCGGTGTGATTTTATTGAGAAACAAGTGATATGGAAATTCCATTATGAGAAGAGGGCCATGCGTGTGTAACGCTAGCCTGTCAGTACCATTTATAGACATTTATCAGGGGTGATCATTGTGACCAAGTTTCATAAGGATTATGTCAAAATTGTGAGCTATAATCAACTCACATTATTTCGAACTCGCTTATATCAAATTTTCCGTTATGAACATTTTTTAAGTCCAAATTGTTTCCCTTCTTTGTCAATATGAAATCTGGTTACCTATCTCGAAGTTTTTCTTTATCTCGATTTATATTTAGGTCCAAATTAACTAATTCGCACCTTAAATCTATTGTTCAACTTGAAGTCAGGTCTAAGTCTCAGATCGTATCCGACTGTTGCGAATGTTTTCACACTTCGCCAATATAAATCTTGGATTAACCTGTAATTTTCACAACTGGTGATCAATTTATAGTTTGTATCAATTTGTACAAACATGCCATGTAGCTTCGAGATGCGACCAAACAAAAGTAGAGTTACACCAAGGCAAAAAATCTATTTTTACCCATAATGTGACTTTGACCGAAGCCAAAAAGTGGTTCTCAAACTAAATTTCTCAAAAATTTCATTATGTCTCTATTGCCTAAACCACACTTAAAAGCTAGAAACCACATTACACTAGAAAGCCAAAAATCGGGAGAACTAATGTTTGCGGAATTTTCTAAAAAAAAAAAATTCAAATTACCTGAAGAAGCCTCCTGGGCGAAACTTAGTGATTCAATGAATATACATTAAATGTTATTCGTGTTTGGTGGTTATATTCTATTTTTGACGGAATTTTCTAAAAATACAGGAAAATCCTGTATACGATAAGACCAGTTTTAACCCTTAAGTGAAAATTGTCTCCGGAATTGAAGACTGTAGCACAATTACTTTTAAGATACAGAGGCCACAATATTTTGGGACTTCTAAATGAACAGGAGCAAATCTATAATGTCCCTCATTTGATGTGGGCATATGCCCCCCCCCCACCCCATTCGATGGGGGTATAAAAATTAAGCGGAGTAAAAATTGAGACACAAAACTCTCGAGAGCTTTACTTGAAAACTCTACGGTAATCGTTGTGTGCTTCTTCTTACAAGAAATAAAGCAATTACAGCAGGGAAATGGTAAATGTCAATGCCACATAGACAGGAAATATCTTGTCCTATGTTATAGATATTCTCCAGTCAGCATGAGGAACAGACCTGATCCATATCCTTCAAGTTCCTAGAAATAATACTTCAATGTCATGCTAAAATGAATTCAGGTCAACAAATCTTTAGTTTATTGATCCTGATAGAAAGCCAATTGACAGAGAGAGACAATGTTGTCATACATATCAATCAGGTACAATCATATCCTGAGGTGTCGCTGCATTCGTTAAATCAGTACAATACCTTTTACAAATAAGGACAATACGTTCTATAACACTTTAACAACATTTGTCAAGAACCCAATCACTCAACACAGGCTCCTGCAAAGCTGGGTTAAGTACTGTGTAAATATTTGAACAGTTCCATATTTGGAATTAATTTATAGGGCAAAAGGTCATTAAAAGAAATATGACTAATTAACTTTTGATATGCAGACAAGATGGCAAAGAAATTACCAGTCAGATGCAGCAATCCAGATGTTGACATATATTTCGGACATCAGTCGTGGTATAACAAGTTAAATAAAGAACATCTAATTCATTAGTCTCAAACCGTAGAACAAGTATAGGACTAGACATAAAATAGATATATTACTGTCAGTCTGGTTGAAGAATAATCTAATATCCTCCAAATTTTCTCAAAAACTTCTTCAAATCAAGACAACCAAGATGTCCTTAAACCAATTTGAGGATCCAGATGGGAGTTGTTGGCTCACCTACTAGGGGTTTCTGACAAGGTTACAGACATGGCTTCAAATGTTTAACAAGTTAATCAATATGCTTCCAGTACCCAGCGGTCACCTGAGGGGGATCAAAACAGAACGTTTGGATGATAAAAGAGTTCAACTGCACATTGTCACTTATTGGTATTCATTACAACAAGAGGGCCAATGGGCCCTATAGCGCTCACCTGAAGACTTATAGTTTAGGCAGAATCAGTAATGTGTTAAATGATATGACTTTAATATTTGACTCCAGATAGGGTTTCCTTGATATAGCCTGGTGACCTAGTTTTTGACCCAGACAACACAGAACTTGACCTAGATTTTACAGACACACATTATGGCCACGTTTCACAAAGATTAGGCCCAAATGTGACCTTGAGAGTGTTAACAGGGTATTTTTCTATATAATTTTTGACCCAAGATGACCCAGTTGTGAACATTACCTAGAATTATAAAGAAATTACATTGTGACCAAAGAGGAAGTAAAAAATGTGACCTCCAGAGTGTTAACAAGGTATTTCATTGATTTAACCTAGTAACCTGGTTATTGACCACAGATACCCAGTAACAACGTGGTCTAGATTTCATAGAGACAAACATTATGACCAAGTTTCAAAAAGATTTAGTGAATATTGTGACCTCAAGATATACAGTCCAATTGATGACGACGGACGATGCATGACAAGAAAAATGAGCGATCACAACAAAAAGCTCACCTTGAGCATTTTGTGATCAGGTGAGCTAAAAAAGTCATCAAATAAAAGTAACTATAGCTACACAATTATTACCATTATTGTTAATTTAGGTTTTATGTATTTTATAAACATGTCAATATGTGACCAAATAATTATGACTTCTGATGTGCTAACTACGTGTAAATGGCATAATTTTACATAATCCAGAATAGTGCATAATAACTAGAATTATCACTGTCATGAACAGGGCCCCGTGGTAGCATGTCGTAAGAGGGGGAAGGGGAGGAGTGTAGACGTATAGTGGGGTTGCATAATTATCAGCGCTATAAGTTTCTGTACTGAGACACAATAACAAAGTCATATCTCAAACTTTCATGTGTTGATGCCTGAAATAAAGTAATTCACTTCCTTCTTAAATTCAATAAAAGTTGTTTGACAAGCGCAAGTTTAATTTCCTACATAGAAACCATGATGAACTTTGACTTTTATGAAGTTTGGAATTATCTTTGACAGACTAAAATTGCACACTGAATTCATGAAATCATGACATGGAATTATCTTTGACAGACTAAAATTGCACACTGAATTCATGAAATCATGACATTGGTTTCATTGGCATTGCCCTGTTCCTGATTGGCCAATATTGTTTGCAAGATGGAAATACACAACAGAACTACATTAATCTGTTTGTTTTGTGTGCAAGTGTAAAGGGGAATCAGTCAAAAATTATAAGTTTGTCGCCCTTTGCTAATAATGTGTGTATTGTTTTTGCTCCACATACATGTACTTATTGTCGTAGTCAATATCAGTAAGTATAGCAAGTTTCATTTGAATGTCTTGAACCTTTTTTGACCAATGTTAGAGTATTTGAAGCTGAAAAGGGGCATAAGTCAAAACTTATCAAAGCTTGAGTTGTTGCCCTTTGCTAAAGATATGCATATTATAACTGGCAATAATTACAGCAAGTTTCATTTGAATATCTACTATGATTGTGAAGTTACGAAGAAAAGAAGAAAAATGAGTAAATTGGAATTTAACAAAGGGCCATAATTCTTCTAATATTGTAGCTTTAGGAATGTAACTTGCCATAAAATACTGTTTTGTTGTTGTGAACTTATGTTTAAAATTTTAAGTTGATATCTTCAATAGTTTTCAAGTTATCAAGAAAACAAGCTGAAAATTGATGAAAATTTGAATTTTACAAAGGGCCATAACTCTTCCAATATTGTAGCGAGAGTAATGTAACTTGTAAAAAATTTGAAAAATGTGGACGTACAGACGGATGGACAGGGTGATTACTATAGGGCACGCAAAAATTTTTTTGCGGGGCCCAAATAATTACTGAAGATCCAAATTTAGTAACTTGAACAATCACCTACTTTTGTGACCAAGAAAACAAAACAATGTGATGACTAAAACAAGAATTTCCAAGAATGGAGTTAGGCCATTGATGGGGTGGCAATATAATTTTAATTGCTCCTGTTCACAGGTTTGTTGTAAAACTGATGTTGAAATGATTGAATCAGACCATGCTGACATTTCATATTTATACAGCAAAACTCGTGTTAGTGGTCCCCTGATTAATTAAGAAATAAAAATCTGTTCGCGTATTTTGTCGGTGAATAAAACATGGGCAGGAGTTCGAATCCGACCGAGTGCCCGTGTTTTATTCACCAACAAAATACAAGAAAAGCGTTTTTATTTCGATTCTTAATACGATAATATCCCGCACTATTTAACTGCGCACATTCCATTTTCATCCATTTGACATTGAACATAATTCCACGCTGAAATTGAGTGGCTTATTAGCTTGTATAATTACCTCCTGCGTTAATGAAAACGACCTTCGTAATTTTCTGAAGGAAATAACACATTTTAAACAATTTTAATAACACGAGTAAAGTGTATCTATTCATGAAATGAAAAATATAAATTAATTGATTATCAAAAGTTCGAGAGTATATCAGAGTTTCTAAAATAGATGCGTCATAGCTGTAACACTGGATACTCGTGCAACTCATGACCCGTTGAAGTTTTTACTATAAAGTTTACGTTCATTCATTCATAAATATGTCACGTGATAGGGGGCGTAAATAATAACAGCCAATTTGATACCATGTTTTATTGAGGTAATAATACATGCCCTGGTTTTCCCTATGCGTATATGGATTAATCCGCGGATCCTGTTAGAATGCCAGTTTTTAAATACCAATCAGCCCAGCTCTTATATTCAATTCACCGGTATTAAACAGTCTCGACAGTCTCTTTAAGCAGCCACATGATTTCTGATTATTTCTCGACTATAAGTAAACAGCCTGGCAGTCTCTTTCCAATCATTTCTTGACTATAAAGCATGCTGTGTTTAAGACAGATTAGACCCTATATATATCTAGAATTGCATGTTTTTAACCCCAGGCGCACATTTACATGCTGACATTTACATTTTAACACCCTCCCTACCCATATGACAAAGCTAAATAACTTTACGACAAAGATAGATCAAAACACCACCTGATGCTGAGGAAACTGGAAACCACAGAAGGAAATAAACTGGAATGTTGCACCTACATATCATACCAAAGAAAATGATGTCTTTAAAAGGGAATGTCAAACATTAATTGATGAATATTCAAATCAACTGACACAAGAAAGATGCGAAGCATAAACTGAGAATTGTATTAGTTTAACCAAATTATTTCATCCATGCTGAGATTAGAGGTCAGAACAAAGACTATAAACAAGAGCGTTTTAAAGTGCTCACCTAATGACTAGCAGTTTAGGCAGAATCAGTATTTGTTATGATATGACCTTAATATTTGATGTAGAGTTTACAAAGACACACTTTGTGGCCAGGTTTCATAAAAATGAGATAAAAAAATGTGACCTCTAGAGTGTTTAAAAAGTTTTTTTTAGATGTGGCCTGGTGACCAGTTACAAACTTGACCTAGATTTCATAGAGACAAACATTGTGACAAAGATTCATAAATATTAGGCAAAAAGCATGACCTCAAGAGTGCTAACAATATATTTCTTTGATGTGACCTGGGGACCTAGTTTTTGACCCCAGATGACCCAGTTACAAAGTTGACCTATATTTTATAGAGAAAACATTGTGACCAAGTTTCATAAAGATTAGGTAAAAAAATGTGACCTCTTGAGTGTTAACAAGGTTTTTCTTAAATGTGACCTGGTGACCTAGTTTTTAACCCAAGGTGACCCAGTTGCTAACATGACCTAAATTTCATAAAGATACACATTGTGGCCAATTTGCATTAAGATCATATCAAAAATGTGACCTCTAGAGAGTTAACAAGGTTATTCTTTTATTTAACCTAGTGACCTAGTTTTTAACCCCAGATGACCCAGTTACGAACTTGGTCTAGATTTCATAGAGACAAACATTGTGACCCAGTCTGATAAAGATTAAGTGAAAACTGTGACTTCAAGAGTGTTAACAGTCCAATTATTGACGACGGAAGTCGCACGATGGACATCGGACGCCAGACATAGGGTATCACAATAGCTCAGGTAAGCAAAAACGCACCCTAACAGTGACGCAAGGAAACATGATATTGTGACATACTTGACACCTAAGAGTCACAAAAACAAGGACACTTGATAACACTGAGAAAAGATCATATGAAAATGTAACATGTTACCCAGAAATAGAAGTATTTATGAAAATGTAAAACCAGGTCAAGGTTCCCATATCCATGGAATAAAAGTATTTTTTAAAAAATATCATCTATCAAAAACCCATTAAGGTTACAAGTCACTCTGGAATAAAAGTATGGTACTGGATGTTGCTTGTATATTGTTGATACTAAGACACACCATATGTTATACTCATATATATGAAACCACCTAGCTAATAATCTGGATCCATTTTTGCTACCATTCCAAGGATAATGATAAGTATACCAGTCACACAACTATAGACAGCAATAGTACATGATAATCTGCATCATCTAAACACATTCCATGTCCTTGTGGCAAACATGTTAAATAAATATCAGTTTGAATGCAACGCTTAAAAGCTCATTTAAATCAATCCCTTTTATTCAATGGCTCCTTATGATACTGTTACACTCCCAGACAAGATGTCCAACATCTGATGAAACAAAACAGCACATAGATTTATACTCTAAAATGACTTGCAAGGAGGGGGGATCAGGGGGGTCAGACAAAGGCCTATTGCCATTCCGATTACTCTCAAAGGAAATAATGTGACCCTCCCCCCTAACAGTCACAGGAAGAATTTAATAGAAATACTTCACAATCACCCTACAATTAGTAATAGAACAGATAACATTGCCTGTACAAATATGTCACTTAGTCTCATTAATAATTAAAGGAAACATTACCAAGCCAGGTTAACATGACGTAGTTGATGATGATCTACCATAAACCAAGTCACTGATATGGACATTCAATGAAATGGATTAATCAATAACTCATCTAAGCTTAAACATCAAAACAATTTGAACAAGCAGTCAATATATGATGTATAACAATCAGATAAAATCATCCATATTTGAGCAATTAAAACCAGGAGGATGAAAATGGTGATTCTGATGATGATGAAAATTGCACTGCTGATGTTGATGAAAATTGTGCTGCGGTGATGATAAAAATTATGCTGTGGTGATGATGAAAATCGTGCTGCTGATGATGATGAAAATTGCGATAATGATGAAACTGGTAGTGGCAAATATAACGATGGAAATTGTGATGATGAAACTGGTGGTGATGATTAAAATATTGATGATGAAGATAAAACATGTAGTGGTAGAGATGATAAAAACAATGATGATGATGAAACAACATTTATGATGATGAACCTTGTCAAGATGCTGATCCTGGTGGTGATAAAAAGCAGTTAGAAAACATAAAAAAAACAGATCAGCTAATAATGTACCAAATTTGTTTAATTTGTAACATGTTACCACATGGTACTAATCCCGATACACCGCTTCTCAGTTCTGTCAGAGAATTGTTCTATTTTCATAATTGGCTCTAACGGAACTGAAAAACTGATGTTACACTAAGACGGAACTCAGGATACATGATATCTAAGTTCCGTTTGAGCGTTACATCGGTTTTCAGTTCTGTCAGAGCCATATATACAAAAACAGTACAATTATCCGATGGAACTGAGAAGCGGTGTATCGGTATATTTAGTACCGTGTACCACTGTCTATCATAAAATACATACCACAATTTTTAGTTTTGGCAAATAAGTAATAAAGTCAGTACAAAAAAATCTCTACAGAGATATATAATACATTTGATTTTAAGCTCCTCCCTATTTTTTCAGTTTTTTTTCCAACAGCATTGTTTATTATTTTTGCAAAATATCAGTAATGACAGTAAAGTTCACTCTTTTGATTACGTTTCGGCGTATAAGCCTTTTTCAAATTATGAAAAATACTCCAAAAAAAATACATACTTCACGTCAACATAGTCCAACATCAAAAAACAAAATGAAAACAGTAATGAATTACATTTTTTGTTGATCATAAATAACAATTGGAACATGGAAATTCCACTAAAACCCAGGTTTACAAACAAATAACCATATTTCGATATGTACAACTCTAAAAAAACTTCAAGGTTCCAGCCCCACAGAATGCTGAATAACATTCCTGTAAAGTTTTTGATATGCCTTCACCAAAAAATGTGCCAATTTTTTACTGTCGCACAGCTGTCAATTTTAACAATCATTAACATTTTTTCTGTTAAAGAATTCAGTGGGATTCCTCCCTGAGTAACTATTTAAGTGTATGCTGCTTTGTTCAAGTTTGATCACTCATTATATATGTACTACATTACAATAATAAGCATAATTTTAAAACTTAAAGAAATTTACCACTCAAAAGAACAAAGAGAATTTTACTCCCCATGATCACTGAACAAATAAGTCATTAAAAATTCACACATGCAAAAGTGAGAACTATATAATTAAAATTAAAATCATAATTATCAATCACTTAGTGCATTCAATACAGGGTATATACACAGCATATCTAAAATCAACGTTAATCCAAAGGAATCAAGTGTAAGTCCTGATCATGTATGAATGAATCACCATGGTAGAATACTCTCAGACAATATAAGGTGATTTTATCAACCTTGAATTCCTCTATTATTATCACACATTATTTCCATACCAATATCTCACATCCCTGCTCGAATGATAAATGCATCAACTCACTACTAAACAGCTTCAAGTATAGAGAACCTTCATTCACTAAACATAATTCCAATAGTCCTATAGGCCGATATTTTAATGAAAAAGAAGTTCATTTTTTCACCACCTATTTGCACCAACTATATCCACTTGACAATTATAAGCACACTGATAAAATCTTATTCTTTAGAAGCATGGGTTATGCTTTTTCATGCGAACGGTTCCCATGCATGTTCTCCTAACATTTAACAGGAATCTGGAATTCCGATAGGAGAATCATGTTGACTAACAACACCACATGTTCCGTAGTGGTATAAACATTTACCTTCACTGGGTTGGAGAAACGATTCAGCCAAACAATATGTACTGTACTGATATGTTAATGTATTATACCTATCAGCATTTAGCAATCTTCCCATAATGCAATATTTTCCTCAAATCTTTATACCATTTAATACTGTAAATTCTGAAGTTTGTGCAAGGGATTTTTAATTTTTGCTCTATAATTGGCAAATTTGATTTGTTCAAGAAAATTGATACTTGTTAACTTAAACAACTGCAGAAAAGTTTTCCTTGTTTAAAAATTCTTAACATTTATCGTCGCAAAATCTCTCTGATTAATAAAGTCTGAACATTTTGGCTTTGCATAAATATATAATTTTACAGTTAGAATTTGCTTAGAATCTTTATGTAATTCAGAGTCCCAAAAAAACATTTCCCTGACAATATTATCTATGTTGGAAACATTTTAGCCAAATTATATTCTAAACGTTATTCAACTTATGGGAAGTTATGCTTTATATTCATTCAGATTTTAAGGTGAAATTTCAGAGTTTAATTCATTCTATTTCCAAAACATTAATTTCATTCTCGGCAAATTTGATAATACACACAGGACTAATACATTGTCTGAACAGAGCTTTTAGAAAACTTATTGCCTTCAATTCACTATCATAATATTAAATTAAGCATTGATAAAATACCATGGAGAGGTGCAGTAATAGTTTCTAGTTTCAGCAATCCCTAATTTCGTGATTTTGCCATTCATGACTCAGCATTATTAAACTGTATCAATATAGCTAATAGCCCAATAGCAGTATATATTTAAATACAATATCATAATGTCTGGGCAACATAACCCATCAAGTGTACATTATGATATGTTATAAAACAGTTAAAATCATGGGGAACAATGAGCTACAGCAAGGATATAAGGCATTGGACCAATAGCCAAATCATTTTCCCCAACATCAATGAATTTTGTGAATTAATAACAAACCCTCATTAAGACTACATTATGAAAGAATTTATAATCATTGAGAACTTGAATAACAATGTCAGAACTAGATGTGCAGGATATAAACCAGCCAACAAGCAGTACATCATCAAATCATCATATTTCCCCTAACATCAATGACTTTGGTATCATGTATACTTAACAAACATAATCCAACTCAAAAGGCTATCATAAAGGTTGTAATTTTAAATTGTTTGTACTCAGCCACCATCATATGGTATTTCCTATGAGGAAAGTGAATCTGACTTTCAGACTGCACTATGCACAAATAAAAAATATTGTTAATTGATTAACAAGGGTGGAGCAAGAAGTAAAGCAGCTCCTCCTTAATTAACAACAAGAATTTTCTTAATATCTTCTACTAAATTAACTTGGAATTATAACCAGCTGCACTTTGATTGGCAGACAGAATATGGCACCAATAGCTGAAAAATATCATGTCAGCTTAATAAGAGCATATTCTAACTTTTGGAGCAGCATTTCACGTTTTTTTTTCACATTTTCCCAACTTGAGGACACATATTGCTATGGAAACGAAATAGGAAATTCACGAAATATTAAAATATGGGGTTGATCTACACTACTTACACATTTTTATCAAATTTTTTTGGTGCTCACAGAGAATGGGGAAAAATAGTAAATTATCCCCCCTTACTACTCTCTAAAACTCCACCGGTCCTATCATGCGGATTACTCTGCTTTTATCCCTGTTTTGTTTATTGCACATGGTAGTAATTAGGCTGAAATATTTGCATATTAATTATCAGATCAAATAATAAATTTGGCTACATGTTGTTTACACACCATGGTATATAAATTTGTATGGCCCTAACATATTAGGTAATACAGAAGTGAGAAATTTCATATAATTAATATATTAAAAATAGGTGTATACATGTATATAAGTGCCTTTTTAAATTGCAATACTGTTGTGAATGTTTATAGTCTCTTATAATTCTATATAAGAATGGTCACATAATAATGTTTATGATATTTAATATGATTGTAACTGTATATATGTGAATGAGACTCAAATAAAGAATATATATATATATCTAAAATCAATGATATTTCAGTTAAAAACAAGGATAAAGTCCAAGGATCTCAACTAGTTAGGACCTGTATGCTAATTGGTCTACCTCGGGCTTTATCTTACAAGGGAGATAATGTCTCTCATTGAGTACAGATCTGCATAGTGATATAATTGGCTTGAAATGTAGGTAATATATTCCAAGTAATAGTGAATCATCTGGTCAGTGGTACTATTATATACTTCCTATACATAACATAATACATAAAGTAGTGTCATAAGTTTACATAACACTTATTTCAGCCAATTTGTGAGGCAATACAAGATAAGATTGTTCTCAACAATTGTCTGCCAAACAACTTACCGTAAAATCCCATGTAAAAGACACAGCCGTGTATTGGACGCAGGTAAAAAATGAGAGAAGATTCAAGGGAAAAAAATTGAAGGAAATCAAGCAAAAATTGTGAAAAAAACAAGTAGAAAAAGTAGAAAACGTATTTTCAGCAGCCATTTTTGGCGTTCCGTAATTGTTTTTATTTATTGACAAGCAAGGCCTAGTGAATAGTGCTGTTAAAAATTGACAACAGAGAAGCGCGTTTCACGGTTTGTGACATTTGTCGAAAGGACATGAGTAAGCATTGAAATCTCCACTCTATAATCACAATGGGTCACACACAAGTTTTCAACACAAGATTGCAAACACCTTCTCAACATCATGTCAACACCTTCTCAATGGGTGTTTATTGCCTGGTCAATTAGCATACATGGCACACGTCAAACTCACAATTTAGTAATTAGACTGTCTGCAAAACTTGTAAGTAGGGCCATTTAATGTGAAACAGTATTGATTGTTTTTTATTTTCTAAACGCTTTCATTAATTTTTTTTTTAAATGTATAAATTATCTCGATATAATTTTTCATATTTATCGTAAATACAACGGTATTAAAATCCTCAAAATGTACGGAACGGTACAGCACTTAGCCACTACCAAACCAGTACAAATTATTTCCTCTTTATTACAAATGGCGGACTTCTTGAAAGTTCATTTCTTCCCGATTGAGATGGATTGAGACTTGGAAATTGGCTATATCATTGTAAAAGACGCATCTAACTTTTGGTTTCGATTCTGGGATGAAAAATGTGCGTCTTATACATGCAAAAATACGGTATGCCTGAAAATCATAGAAATTAGTAAGAAACTATCTTACAATTACTAACAGTCTCTTTGTTGCCTCAGTACCATAATTGCACATAATTTGCACAGCAACCACTGTTTCTCTGGCCAAGAATTTTATATGCCTGTTTCCGTTTTTGGCTTTCACAATTCTTACAGTCATCTTACGCCTCCCATCAGGGGATATTCTATACGTAATGCATTTTTATATTGGTCATGAAGACACATTCGGAATTTCGTCTTTTTCTAGCATAGTTACAAACTGAACATCCCAGTACAATATATCATAGTCAATGATCATAGTAATCTCCCCTGGCATACAGGTCTTAGTGATATACGCATTTTAATACAGCAAAACTTAATGCAAATGCTTAAAAATTCGTTCAAATAAAAATTGTTGTTATAATTGCAGTAATCTCTTGTTATCTACTTTACAGATTTCTGTATAAAATTGTGATTTGTTGAAATAGTTTTTATTACTTGGGGGATTTCCCCCCCCCCCCCCCCAAGAATTGTTACATACCAACTTTAGAAATCACTACGATTACCCATAGAGATAATCTTTATTAAAGTCTCATCAATGTACATTCTTACAATATTTACATTACATATTTGAACAATTATAAAAGTACTTTGCCGCTCCACACTGGAGCTATAAGAGACTAATGTAATTTCTCCACAACCAATTCATCCGAGCAAAAAACGAGTTCCAGCCAATCTAAACCAAATTCATAATTTTCAATCTTTTTTTTTGTCCCTAGCAATTGAATATTTTTTTATTTCTTTGTATTGCGAGAAATTTATGAATGTTTCTTCTGTGAGTTAATGTTTTTGTGCGAATAAATTCCTACGCGGTGTAAAATGACTAATGGTTTTTGAGGGTTGATAAAAATGTCGCTGTTACAGTACCTGATTAAGCAGACGGAATTTACACTGTTTGGTTTCATAACATTCTGTTCATTTTACAGTTTAACAACAAACTCCTGTTATAATGTATTTCTTTTTCACTATTTACAGTATTTTGCATTGATAAATAGTATTGATTGACGTTTCATCAATTAAATTTACCTCAGATCTTCGGCTAAATATTTTGCGTCTATCGTTAAAACAAGTTAGAACAACCCTTTTCCAAGCAGTGTCGTTTACACATTTCGCGCCGAGATTCGAGACCATAGTGTTTCATTCCTTTATGAATCGTTCGCGATATTCATACCCTAACCGGTTCGTTTGTAGCTAGAGTTATGGAATTTTGACTAAGTGTAGTTAAAGTTTTTATTTTTTTCATTTTTTTGTGACAATTCATCCCCTATCCAATTACATATATTATTTTTGTTTACTACCGTCAAACATTATTTATGCAGATGCATGATATTACCATTTACTGTTATTCGTCTTTTTAATACGTTTTCTCAGCTAAACAGGGGTGTCAACAGAGTAAAATTAAAAATCCTGAAAATCATAGGCGGCCGACCATTTTTTACGAACAGGCCTTCATGTCGTTTTAACCACATTGTTTCAATATTTAACTCTTTTTGAACTGAATAAAATATTCCTGAGAAAATTAAATTGACCATAACTTTGCCATTTCTTGAGATATTTTCATCAAATAACTTTTATTTTAGTCAGAAATTATAGCTCTTTCAGAATAGATAAATCCGGAATTCCGGATAAATCAGGAATATTGACACCGCTGGCTAAAACTAGGTATTTCAGTACCCCTTTATAGTTGAAACTAGTTAATTGAGTTCGTTATGGGCGGATTGCCTAAATGGGTTCGTTAGATGAAATTTGAATGTGTCAGCTGTCATCGATATTTCTGATTTTTTTTACAATATTCACACATATCAATCAAATACTATTTAAGGTAGGTTTTAATAGATTACCAAGATTTGCGTTATCCCCCAAGTAATAGAACTTCAGTATTTTGATTTCTATAAGGTATCCTTTGATATTTTCGTCAATATTTTTTTTTGTTATATATTTATAAGTAAATTTAGCGATGAAATATGAAAAAAATGGTATATCGGATTGGTATAGCATCATGTAGACAAAGTTACATTAAGTAAATGGAACCAACAAATATATGACACCTTAAGGCCTCAGAGAACTTCCAAAATGTGATTAAAGTCAGTGTCAAGTTGTTTGTTTTATTCGATATTGATTTTCATTCCAATGTAATTTAGATGTCTCAAAATAAGCAGGTTTCAAGGCTCTGTAACTGGTGTGAAGATGTAACAAGAGGGCCCAAAGGGCCCTAGGTCGCTCACCTGTCGTACTAGTGCATGCACACCCCTATGGTGATCCTACACATTTTCTGAATAAAATTTAAGGAAATTCAGCCTCTATTGCAAGTTTGTGTATGATTTGACCATGTGACCTAGCGTTTGACCCCAGATGACTTAATTAATATCAAACTTAACCTAGATTGTGTTGAGATGATTATTACGACCAAATTTCATAAAGATTAAGTCGAAATTGTAACCTCTGGTGACTACACAGGGTTTTTCTATGATCTGACCTATAATTTAAACAAAATATTTCCTCCATATAACTGTACAAATACATGCTATAAAGACAGAACAATACCTAAACACTTAAAAAAATAACTATGGTTCCAGTGGGGTTTAAACCCACGACCCTCAGGAAAATGTCAATTGACATTGCGACCTTGTTTTTGACACCAGATGACCCAAAATCGAACTTGGCCTAGATTTTGTTGACAGGATCATTGTGACAAAGTTTCATAAAGATTAAGTTGAAATTGTAACCTCTGGTGACTGACTACAGAAGGTTTTTCTATGATTTGACCTTTATTTTAAACAAATATTTTGGTATTTTTCCTCCATATAACTGTACAAATACATGCTATAAAGACAAAACAATACCTAAACACTTAAAAAAATAAAAAATAAAAATTATGGTTCCAGTGGGGGTTGAACCCACGACCATCAGTAAAATGTACAAATACATGCTATAAAGACAAAACAATACCTAAACACTTAAAAAAATAAAAAGTAAAAATTATGGTTCCAGTGGGGGTTGAACCCACGACCATCAGGAAAATGTACAAATACATGCTATAAAGACAAAACAATACCAGTCCTAAACACTAAAAAAAAATAAAAAGTAAAAATTATGGTTCCAGTGGGGGTTGAACCCACGACCATCAGGAAAATGTACAAATACATGCTATAAAGACAAAACAATACCTAAACACTTAAAAAAATAAAAATAAAAAAATAAAAATTATGGTTCCAGTGGGGTTTGAACCCACGACCCTCAGGAAAATGTCTATGCTCCCTACAGCGCTTTGATTTCCACTTAACCAGTACAATTCACACCCTGGTTAAAATACTAGAATATTTTGATATTTGACCTCTACAAAACTGCTGTGAACCCTGATACACATTTTCATTGGTTGATGAAAGTTTATTGTATGTGTAGAGAGTTACAGCAGAGAGTTTAGTGACCATGAAGACTACATGTTGAAAGGTTTAAAACAAGTTTTTTTCTATAATTTGACCTAGTGCGCTAGTTTTTGACCTCAGATGACCCAATATCGAACTTGACCTAGATTTTGTTGAGATGATCATTGTGACCAAGTTTCATAAAGATTAGGCCAAAATTGTGACCTCTAGAGAGGACACAACCCAATTGTTGACAGACGGACGGACGGACAGACGGACGGACGACGGACGAAGTGTGATCACAAAAGCTCACTCTGTCACTTTGTGACAGGTGAGCTAATAAAAACACTGTTGAGAGTACCAGCACACAGATGATTCATCTCTAAATGTTACAATCAACACATGATTTATTACTTTACTCCATAGCAACGTAATAATGACCAGTCTAGTAACTCTACATCATCCAAGCAGGCACATTTCAAGGTACCCCGTATTTACCTTATTTCCTTAATTTCCGAGTACTAGATATGTTACAGGTGTCTTTTTTTTCAAGTACTAGATATCGTATGGGTGTACCAGATATGTTATGGGTGTCATATTCCATTATTTTCAAGTACTAGATATGTTATGGGTGTCACTTTCTCTTATTTTCAAGTAGATATGTTATGGGTGTCACTTTCTATTATTTTCAAGTACTAGATATGTTATGGGTGTCATTTTCCATTTATTTTCAAGTACCAGATATGTTATGGGTGTCACTTTCCATTATTTCAAGTACTAGATATGCTATGGGTGTCACTTTCTATTATTTTCAAGTACTAGATATGTTATGGGTGTCATTTTCCATTTATTTTCAAGTACTAGATATGTTATGGGTGTCACTTTCTATTATTTTCAAATACTAGATATGTTATGGGTGTCATTTTCCATTTATTTTCAAGTACCAATTATGTTATGGGTGTCACTTTCCATTATTTTCAAGTACTAGATATGTTATGGGTGTCACTTTCCATTATTTTCAAGTACTAGATATGTTATGGGTGTCACTTTCTATTATTTTCAAGTACTAGATATGTTATGGGTGTCATTTTCCATTTATTTTCAAGTACTAGATATGTTATGGGTGTCATTTTCCATTTATTTTCAAGTACTAGATATGTTATAGGTGTCATTTTCCATTTATTTTCAAACTGTCATGAAGAAGGTGTACAAAAGATATCTAGACATATATGAATTACAATTGTATAGTGCAAGTTTGCAACCATGCAATTTATAAAATAATGTATATAGTAGGTAAATTATAAGGTCAGGAGAGACTATAGAGAACATGATTATTCATACATAATCAAGTCTGGAAGTAGTTTTAGAGTGGAAGAAATATTCTGAAGAAGAAATGTTGAAGAAATATTCAGTTTTACTGATTTCCTGGTAGGATTGGATCTGATATGACTATTTCAGGTATGCACAGCTTCAGTAAATTTAAGTGCCTATGGTATTAAAGGGTGGGTTACTTTTACAATCATACAATATTAAAATAAAGTATTTATTATTATTATATATTATTATTATTACACTTTTTAGTCATAGAATGATTTTTTATTAATAACTTAATTAAAGAGAACAATGAAGAGTTCTTCTCAGACAATACTTAATAATTATACAGACAGAATTACATCTTTTCCCCAGTGATATTATCTTGAAAATAATGATTTCTCAATCATATGACAATACTACATTATAACAAAATGACAAGATAAAAGCAACATTTCCCCTGTGATTATGATAATTTGGAATGTTTGGTTCCAAGTATTCATATTATAATTTTATTTACGGAGATATTATACAAAAATCACATTACTTGAAAGTACAAACAAGCTGGCAGACAATGGTACAAATTAATGTTCGAAAGATTCAAATGTTTCTTTAAACATCATTGTTTATATATATACAGACCAACCAAAGATAATCAGCCAGTCAATGGATACATCCAATATGGCTGTTTATATTGAACCTAGTGGCACTGTTGGATATACATAATTATACTTATAATCTACCAAATGGCTAATTCAGGTATAGAATATTGATATTGACTGCTTAAGAGAGGTGGCTGCTAAAATCATGTGACTGGTTTGACTAATACAGATATCCATGGCTTAAACTTGCCAAAGCATGTTCATTGTATTCTATAACAATAGGGCCCAAATTACATAATGTATCGCTCACCTAAATTAGGTGAGCGTTACATTATGTAATTTGGGCCGCTAAATGAGTACTGAATTAGAGTAATTATCATATTATTTATGACAAAGTATTGAGTCAGTATAAGCCAAAATATTCACAATTTAAGCTCAGATCAGGCCTTATGGTGTTTAAATCTATTTTTAGCACCCATTAGATACTTAAGCAAGAGACCAAACTCAAACACAAAACTTTTAAAAAATCAATTGAGCCATTAAGGATACTTTGTTTTTAGTAGCTAGTGATGGATAACTGACAGGGACCATGAGCAAACCACAGGAAAACATTATGGAAATATATTGCCAATACTCCTCCGTTCAGACCTGTACCCCTCAGACAGCTAGATACGAACACACACCTTGGGCATGTTCGTAGCGTCTGTTCCAGAACATGTGCGGGATGTTCTACTCCGAACAACTTACGAACAAAACGGAACTGTCCTGCACAGTGTGCCGAATGTTCTACTCCAACACCTTACGAACAAAACGGAACAGAAAGTAAAATGTTAAAGATGACCAAAATTGTAGTTGCAGCTGTATTATTGGAGGAAGAAATATGCATGTGGATATATTTAAGTGCGACTGTTTGCCCGCAATGGTCCATAATTGGAAAATATATTTATTATATTATATTTTATTACACAAGCGGCCAATATTCTTGCTGTAACCACGAGACTGTTCTGGCTGCACCACCTCTGTGCCGGGCACAGAAAGAACATGTTCCGAACAGTGTTCCGGTTTGTTCGTAAGTGTGTTCCACTGTCCGGGATGTGCGGAACATGTGCGGAACAGCGTTCCGAACGCACCCCTTGAGAGGTTTCCAATACTTCTATATGCTTCATTGTAATGATGAGAACAGTTAAATATTTTAACAACATCCACTTGTAAGAATGAGAAAATCATGAAACAATAATCAGACAAAATGCTTAAGTTTAATCACCTGTAGTTTCTGGCAGAGGTAATTATGCTAGCTGTACACTGATGGTATGTTACAATGTATTGTTGTTGGCTGGTAACAGTTGGCTTGTATCTATGCCATTCAGTTCAACCACTGGCTTCCTACCAATCTCTAAAGTGTGGCAAGTTCAAGAATACCAATAACATAGCTTATGAACAACTTATGCAAGTCTGCTAGGGTACTTAACATCACAATGCATACCAAGCTATCACTTTTGTCTACTAAAAGTCAAATCATTTCTGAACAAGATGGAAAATTGTTCTATGACGACAGTTTTATGGTCTTCCAGAAATTTCTATTTTAAATCATATCAGGCAACAAGATATTTAAGTCACCCTTGAACTCTTTTCATACATGAGTAACAAACACAGCGATTGCATGTATGTTTATTTCAAAGCATTACTAAAACACATGTATGTCACAATTGCATTCACTTTAACAACATGGCATCTGACCTGCATTCAACAAGGCCAATTGGCTTGCAAACAACTGTACCATTGGACAGCATTCAACATGGCCATTTGACTGCATACAACATGACCAATTGGCTTGCAAACAACTTTACCATTGGACAGCATTCAACATGGCCATTGGACAGCATTCAACATGACCATTTGACTGCATACAACATGACCATTGGACTGCATACAGCATGACCATTGGACTGCATACAACATGACCATTGGACTGCATACAACATGACCATTGGATTACATACAACATGAGCATTGGACTGCATACAACATGACCATTGGACAGCATACAATATGATCATTGGATTGCATACAGCATGACCATTGGACAGCATACAATATGATCATTGGATTGCATACAACATGAGCATTGGACAGCATACAACATGACAATTGGATAGCATACAATATGATCATTGGATTACATACAACATGACCATTGGACTGCATACAACATGACCATTGGCTTACATACAACATGGCCATTGGACAGCATACAATATGATCATTGGACAGCATACAATATGATCATTGGACTGCATACAGCATGACCATTGGATTACATACAACATGAGCATTGGATTGCATACAACATGAGCATTGGATTGCATACAACATGACCATTGGACAGCATACAATATGATCATTGGACTGCATACAGCATGACCATTGGATTACATACAACATGAACATTGGACTGTATACCACATGAACATTGGACTGTATACAACATGACCATTGGACTGTATACCACATGACCATTGGACAGCATACAACATGACCATTGGACAGCATACAATATGATCATTGGACTGCATACAGCATGACCATTGGATTACATACAACATGAACATTGGACTGTATACAGCATGAACATTGGACTGTATACAACATGACCATTGAACTGTATACAACATGACCATTGGACAGCATACAACATGACCATTGGACAGCATACAACACCATTGTACTACACAAACAACATTACCATAGGACTACACAAACAACATTATCATTGAACTGCCATCTCAACATGATCATTTGAGCTGCAAACAACATGGCCAATGCACTGCCGAGAAAATTGTCATTTGGCTGTATAATAAGCAAGTTTCCTTACAACACTTGGAGACAATATAAGGTCATCTATTTCCTACAGTTCAAGATGAGTTCAATAAACTTAATGAAGTTGATCATGTAAGAAGTTGGTTGATTGTTATGTACAAGGCAGTGATAAAAGCAAGATTTTGACAAGAAGTCTTACATAGAACACTTGGCATCATGATATCAGAGAGTTTATGGACATCGTTAACCATCACAAAACACTGGTTACCATGAGGAATGTGACATGTGACACACATAAACATGATTATAGAGGAATAAACTTGTCTGATACAAGATGTATTACAAGCTACAAGCTCAGCATTCATAATGAGCAGCAGTCTGCAGTCTACATTGTTTTTGTTCATTTAATTCTCCCTGTAGGCCAATCCAATCCATCATGGTAATCCACAAAACTAAACATAACCCTCATACATTCAATATAATTCACTATTATGCTAATTTTCTAAAGTGAACCATACTGCAACACAAATCTCTGGTAATACCTTTCATCACTATACCTGCTTCATCAATGTACAGCCATTCATCATCTTAAGTGATTTCTGTACTGATATGTATGGGGTCCTACAATATAATCTCCATATGATCAATATGGTATAAGACATAGTAGTTAGTTAGAGATGTGGAAATTTTGACAAATTTCACAAAACTTGCTTCCATTTCCTCTATTGCAAATTTAGCCTACATGGAACTCTTGCTGAGAAATAGAAACAACCACTAATTTTATTTCTGCATGCCAAATGTCTGAAATTTAAAATTCCCTAATTTTTTGACCCACATTAATATCTGCTTATACAGTATTTCTATACAAATCTGCTCATACAGTGTAAAACATCATCAAATATTAATCCAGTAATATTTGATCTATTTCAAACATGTGTTCGTACGTTTAAATCACACTGCAGAAATATCAATAGGACAGTCAGAAATTAAGTGTGGCAAGCAGAGATAACTCAAGCCTTGTATATAAACAAAAACGGATAATATCAACACTGCGCGGTCAACAAACCACTTGTTATCAGTGTAGATTGATTGACTATATAGGCATTAAAAGTGAGTATGCATGTAAGTATGCATTTGAGAAAACCAAACTTTACAGTTAGAAGAGCATCATGTGGTGATAAAATTCCTCTTCGCAGAGGTTGCTCACGTTAGATAGTAATACAATTCCTCTCTGCTGAGGCTGTATCGATATGTAATATAGTATAATTCCTTGTCACCTAGGCTGGTCTCAAATTCCTCTTCACTGAGGCTGTATACATATATAGTCTTGTGTGTGTGAAATGCCTAGATATAAACTTCCTGAAAGCTGACACTTACAATCCACCTGATGCTATAATAAAGCTTATCTTCGATGACAACATTATATTTAGTTTCATTTGATGTAAATGGAAGTTTATAGACATGTACTTTATCTTTGTTTGTCCAAAAACTGTGATGGCAGTATTGTTCTGAAATAATTCCTATCTTAATATGCTTTTTGCAAAACTCACAACAGCAGCATCGAAGGCTACATTACAGCTTTGGATAATCAACATTATGCTGTGCATGTGTACATGGTTCCTCAGAATAATGACATCTCAGATCACATAAATGTTCATTATTACATTTCCACTTGCAGACTGCTTAAAGCACAATTTATCATTTACCTAAATGACAATCATAGCTTCACCCTCTCTACATGGTTCATGGACATATGTGTTTCCAGAAAAAACGTCCATCAACACCCCCTCCCTACACAGTGATACTAGTTTATCAATAAAGGCATCTAGTCGAAACATAAGTCATTCATCTTTCATCATCCCACATTGAGGGAAAGTAATAACAAACTGGAATCCATGACAACTGGTCAAATATGGCCATTATGAAGTCAAAAGAACATTTCACACCCTCTGTGAAAGTGAATGACATGCTAGGTATATTTTTAACTTTGGTAATCCAAACACGGACTCGTCTTCTGAAAAGGGGAGGCATGCTTTCATGCTGGGTATCTATCTCAACTGTAAAATCATCGTGCTTATTTAGTATACCTCTAATCGGATTAGTCCACAGTTTAAAGTACAACAATATGCATAACCTAGAAATTTACTTGTATCTGCATATATGCTCGAGAAATTGGAAAATTTGGAATTTAACACTTCAAACGTCATGAGGAGATATATATCCAGATTCACTTTAAACAAACAAATATCCTCTATTTATTTGGATGTGTTATGTGCCAAACGATTGAACAAAGACACATTGATGTGACATATTGAACTGGTATCAATACCCTGCTTCTGTAATCAAGCAATGTGTTAATAAACGTTATGTAATGTAATCTTCATCATTGACCGGACGGTAACATTGGAAGGGTTTTGCTGATGCAACAGATTCCCGCTGTTTTTGATGTACAGAAACATGGTCTCGGTTGTCAGATTGCGTACGCTTGAAACTTCCGATATTTCTGCCTTCTTCAGTAAATAAACTATTGCATTGGGACGAAAACCGATGTTATTCCCATGAGCTAACCAATTTATTAGACTTTCGTCCATTGACAGCCAAAAGTAACTATCAATCTTTTAATTTAATATGCCAATAGTTCATATTGGCTGTCAATTGACTATATTATCTAGTATATATGCTGAAATTGATGAACTACATTTTGAGACCGGTTTACACCGTTTGGAGTTACGCAACTGACCGGTTTACCTTAGCTATTGGCGGCGTAGGAAGAAAAGTAGTTTCATCAACTAAACTAGGGGTGATTCTTGAAACGTGTGTTAAAATTAGTCGTTCTTCGAACAACTAAAAATTATGATCATGATAAAATAGAAATGAATGTTTGTAATGTTTGTTTGCATTTGGCTATATAGACAGTCTTTAGTACATGGTCTTTCATTTTTATCCTTGTCAGATTGGCTACGTGAACCTAGACTGTCCTTTCCCTACTCTAAGCCACTAAATCTATAACACTTAGCTGATGTACATTAAAAGAATAATAATATTGATGACATAAGCAAGAATGATTCATAATATATAGACCTTCACATAAAATGCGCACAGCCTCATGGAAATTTCTAAGAATTTTATTATAAAGACGTCAGAAAATGATGATCTATGTACGAATACACCCAGACATATTACCAGTTCTACTTTGTCTGTAAGCCTGGGGTGAATTTTTTTTCCTCAAAATTTTTTATAACAATTATTTGTCTCCATGGAACATAAATTTTCCTTTCTCTTATTACGCAAACAGGAAATATTCACAGATCAGAGCACATCCATCACAGATTAGAGCACATCCATCACAGATCAGAGCACATCCATCACAGATTAGAGCACATCCATCACAGATCAGAGCACATCCCTCACAGATCAGAGCACATCCATCACAGATCAGAGCACATCCATCACAGATTAGAGCACATCCATCACAGATCAGAGCACATCCATCACAGATCAGAGCTCATCCATCATAAGGCGTCATGGTATTATCACCTTCATCTTGTCATTATTTTATGGTCTTACAGAGTAATCATTCAGTTCCACTTTCAGACAGTTCGGATACAAATACTGACTGAAAGTACTTTACCTGCCTGAACATTTGTTCACCCGCTGACACAAAAATACTGTGGGTTCAAGTCAAATCTTGTGATTTAAGTAGAAACAACACATTATTGTGCAACTTGCAAAAACAGTCATTTTGGCAGGAATATGCATTAAATCAAATTCAGACAGTTTGATTGATACGGAAAATTGATGAAAACATATGTTTTGGTAACTGCAGACTAAAATAATCTTGGCAAACATTTCGGCAAATTTCATTAACCCTTTACTTAAAAATGCTGCCAGAGATGTTAACTGACTAAAACAACCAGACCTGATTTTGAAAAACAGATGGACAAACACATAAATACATTGATGTATACACTGACATAAGTTAATAAGCACGATCAATCATATAATCTGGGTGAGGAAATCGAGAATTCGCGGACATCACTGAGATCTAATTAGACACTTGTTGATTGTGGAGTGGCCGGCATTTTCACCTTCAATGCCTTAATATATGAATAATCAAGCCAATATATTCATGAGATACAACACCACTACTAATTAAAATAGATACTAAAGGAGTTCCAGTAATCAAATTCTGCTTACCAAGCAGTTCTCAGCTAACATCTTGCATAATGACCAACCTTCCATGCAAGATCTTTTTATTTATGCAGAGGTTGAGTCGAAACTGGGGAACATAATTTTCAATGCTTTTGTGGATGAACTCAAAACGACTAACTGACCTCTGAAACGATGTAGCAAAGATGTTGTTATCCTTCCTCATTGAGGAGTTCTAAAGTGAATTAACAAATTCCCCATCCTGCAAAGAAGATGCAAGTCTTGTTTCAGGTGCTATTCGCACACATCCCCCAAACCAAAACTCTTATTTCAAACAATGTTCCAATGTTATCATTCAGCTTATGAAATTTCTTATAACAATTACAAAGTCAATATTGACTTATTTTCAGCAGTAAAGATCATTCTTGCTAAGTGCAGTAAATCATGATTTCCAGATCTTTTTCCGAAATTGTATGACTCTTAAGCTATTTCGTTCATTTAAATCCAAAACTAAGCATTTTACCAACATTTACAAAGCAGTACTTACAGATTGGACTGGCTTTCACCAGATGATCACAATGTCAGATCTAATGAAGTCCAGGAGAGTTATAACAGTGGAATTTTTACTTAATACAGATGACCACAGGTTCCCATGGAATGGTAGAAAACATTTAATTGATTATAGTCCTTATGTTAAAGATTATGTGGGCATTTCAACTCAAGGTATACACAGACTTGAAACCTCATTATATCGCATGTATTCGCAGGCAGGGCAAGCATTTAGTTTAACTGTTGCTAGGTTTAGTTACGTTGGGGGCTCTGTGAGTCTTAATTTAAGAAATTTCACACAAATGTTTAAGGCCCTCCCTTCCCCTTGTAACTAGTTCCTGTAAACTCCATATTAATACTAGTAGCGCTTGCGATTTAATTGAGATATGCTTTCATTACTTGGAGTTACTTCCCTTTATTTTTGACAAATATTATTCAATATCACTGTTACCTCAGACTCTGGTCAATATGTGAGTATCAATATAACACTTTACTGCAAACAAGTAGGGAGGTTTCAGAGAACAATGATATGTGCTAGGAATGTCACATTCAATAGTTTGACTAGGTTTTATCCTATAAATCAGTCATAATTGCCAGACCTCAACATCAATGATGGGATAGGAGAATTGAAAGCATCAAACCTAATACAGAAATAGGATGAAGTTATGTCATATATACACTTGATTACACAAGCACAAATCAAAGCAAAATCCTGAAATAAATTCAGATAATAAACGTTTCCATCCTGTCTCCAGATTTCTGTAGAGTGACAACCAAAAATAGAACATAGTGTCTGTCACAGAACCAGATTATGAGAGATCAGCATTATACTGTATAACAAGTATATTTCATGGGACAATGTTCCCGGTTTCTGGATCCTTTTGATTTCTGGATCCTTTTGAATTCATGGGGTCTTGATTGATACTGTGAGTTACCTGTGATTTGAGATTTGACCGTTGTGAAATATAAAACAAAGAACATACCTCATAGTTACACTCCACCAAATTAAGACTACCACAATGTAAATATTCTTGAAAGTAAAATGCCAGAGAATTTGCACTTCTCGGAAATAACCAATTTTATGGTTTATCCTCATAGTCCCTGTTCTACAAACCAGCAAGAGAACATTAGTTCTCAGTAAATTATCACCCGACTCCGTAGTTAATTCACAGGATTAGCATAATTATACATACCAAAGTACATTTTATACACTGATACAAGAGTACATTTCACTGTCCGCTAACACATTTGCTGACATTCACTGTCCGCTAACTTATTTGCTGACTTTCAAACCTTAAGTTACTTTATATTGCCTTTCAGCCATATACCACATAAATAATTGCGCTTTTAAACAAGTAAAAAATATTGCTGTCATTTTTATTCAAAAAAGTTTTTTTTTTCACCCATTGACCATCTTATACAATAGTTATAAGATAAAAGCACTAAGCAGAAACAGCAGAGCACAAAAGGCACAAAAAATAACAACCGAAAAAGATTTGACTGAAAGCATCTCTGATAACATATTATAGTGGATAATATTATGATTATATATATAGAAGACTGCCTGCATTTTGTGACTGGGAATATCAATAAACATTAACTTAAAACTTGATACCTGTAGGTCTGGGAAGATAAAAATGTTCTCACTACATCAATCTATATGAACATTATTTTTGGATGTGTGTTTCACTAGAATCAACTTAAAATAAAACTTCATACAGATTTCTTCCAATCTTCAGGATAGGTGACAGCTCGCATAAATTCCATAAGCACTTTGTTTGTTACTAAGCTTAAGTATACGTAAGAATTTCCTAAGTTTAGCAGAATGGCCCTCAGATTGCCAGGAGAACAGCTCCAGGATTTTCCCTGATTGACAGCAGAACCGGGATTTACCCTGATTGCCAGCCGAAAAACCCCATGATTTACCCCAATTGCCAGCAGAACAGCCCCTAGATTTACCCAGATTGCCAGCAGAACAGCCCCTAGATTTACCCAGATTGCCAGCAGAACAGCCCCTGGATTTGCCAAGATTGCCAGCAGAACAGCCCCTAGATTTACCCAGATTGCCAGCAGAACAGCCCCTGGATTTGCCAAGATTGCCAGTAAAACAGCCCCAGGATTTATCCAGATTGCCAGCAAAACATCCCCTGTATTTATTGTAAATTAATTTTACATGAATAAATGGAAGACTGACATCAACATAGTATGTGATGGTAGGACATCTGATGAACTTACCTGCTGACTGTATGTACAGACTATCTCTACTTCCAGGAGGAATGCTGTATACATACATACCTACCTTCTATTGTTCAGGGTGGCAAAAAATTGTCATTTCAAAATATTGTTCTGGTAACATTTTTACAAGCTACGCAAGACTTCCTACACACATCATGAGAATGCATTATGCATTATAACATGGTAAGGAAAATATTGAACCACAGAAATGTGAGCCAGACCCCAATCTCTCGAAGAATCTCAGATGGAAATCTCAAGCTCTTATAAGTTTACAGACAATGTTTTCATTTTCTGATAAGTTTTTGAGCCCAGGCTTGCATTAAAACTATAATCTCAATGATAACTGAATATTATTTGAGCTGAGATTTACTTCACATTGAAATTTCTCAAGAGATGGCTTGTTAAATTGGTATAACTGGTAATGAGGAAAAAACATAATTCAATGGCTTAATTGCCTTATAGATCACAAATTGATTTAAAGAGGGATGAGCTGCTTACAGGTGCTGATACCTCCTTAAATTTCAATATTTATTTCAAACTCTATTATCAAACTTAACTTGAGTCAAATGAGTCTGAAGAATACCCGACAGCAAAGGGGTCATAGGTTCAAACTACCGGCAGCAAAGGGGTCACAGAGTCAAACTCTGGGTGAAGTGTTGTTCTCCTTGAAACTCCACTGGGACATTTGTAACACAGAAAATACTTTGTCTTCTACATCTGATTCATGCAAGGACATGGTCAGTTACTTGTATATATAAGAACATTAGTTCATGGTTGCCCAGAAACAACAGTTAGGTCATGTGACCCCCAGCACATAAGCATGAAATAAGATAATATCAAACCAGACAGGGAAGGCAGCACTCAACAGCACAGCAAGGTATTGAAAACTGGAACACCAACAATACTCAGATTATTGAAACTCACCTCCTCATCAGTGGTGTCTACCTCCTTAGCTCGTCTGATCGCTTTCTGTAATCTCTCTAGAACACATGGATCTACAATGTTATACTGGTCCACCAGATCTTGTCGTGTCAACAACCTGTAACCAGACAAGCATAGTCCATTAAAACAATTGAAATCCACAATAAATGTGGTCATTGAGCTCACTTATACATTATAACAGTCAATCATACTACAATGTCTGGAAATCAAGAAATTTACAATTTAATAGGTGGTTCCATATAAATTTTCTCCATTAAAATTTAAGCATTTTTTTAGGAGATATTGTAAACATTCAGTTCTATTAAGTTCTTTAATGTCATCTGAAGTCTTATTACAGCACTTTTCAAGGTATGCAGTGAAATTAAGCAATTTTTTAAGGTCTGTATATGAACCGTGAATGATCAAGATGTCATTTTTAAGTGATACAAAGAAGACATAGTGTTAACACATTCGTAAACGTAATTATATGCATAACATTGAATATTTATCAATAAACGTTGGGTTCAATGCAGTTTTATTTCAATCAAATAAGGGAGACAACTTCAGTCTACATAAAACTATAGATACAATATTTTATCATTTATTACCTCCCCTTTTTGTTCAATCAATATTTCACTGAATAAGAGAGATAACTAGTGTCTACATTAAACTTTGGATAGAAGATTTATCATTTATTACTTCCCCTTTCAATATTAAATATTGCAATCTACACACGGATCAACCACCAGTAGTGAAAAATCTCAGATAATTCATTGCCCTCAAAATCCTTGATTTTGGCTGCAGCACCATAGTTAAAAACCCATACAAGAAACAGTTACTGAGGTATTGGAGTTGTTAGTGATGGCAAGTTACCCATTTGATGTATCGGTGCTATAATACACTGGGCACATTAAAGAACCTGGCTGTCAAATCGAAACAAGTGCTAGGTGCACTTCTGCAGCGCCCGACACTCCTGTATCTTACCTCTCTCTCTCCCTTAAGGGGCTTTCTCTCAATCTGTCCCTCTGGTCTCTGTATTCAGATATTTAACAAAGTTGAAAAGAGAGACAATCTTGTGTGGGAGTAATATACAAAGACTGCAAGAGTTGTCTTTCTTTTGGTCAATAAATATACTCCTTGAAGCATCAAAGGAATCTTTATATGGAGCACAGGGCTTAATCACACTTTCATATACTTGTATGCAAATTAAGAAATTGGTCAGTTCCAAAGTTTTTTTTAAAATTTTTAAAATAATAATTATGTTGGTGTTAATTTGTATAACCAGGCATCCTGAACACTCATATAGCTGTAATAAGTTCTGATAAAACAAATAATATCAAAGTGATATTTCTGACTTCAGAGAGAAATGGGATATAGCATGACAACGTTTTAGCACGGCAGCATTTTAGCACGGCAACATTACATTTCAAACAGGACTATCTGCTATACCTTCGGGACTTAACAAACATACCATATAAATGTACATATCTCACTGTTACACCTAACCTTTGTTGGTCATTCATTATTCATATCCTATAGCCTGAGTGTTTTGGAAATAAACCAGTGTTAATTTCACTAATGGTATATCTAATGATATTGAATCTGTAAATGAATGGACCGGAATCTATGTCTAGTCATATGTCTCATACTGACATCTCCCCCAAGCACTGCTTGGCTTTAATTTTTATCTTAAGGTTAAGTCCTGTCGAAGGTATGTCAGTCTCAAGTAAGCTACCAATTAGTCGTCCTGAAACTCCCCTAATACACTAAATAACATAAATCAAAGAATTATTTAGTAACAGCTGCAGCATTTTTTATTTCGACACATCACAACTTAGGATCAAACCTGAAACCTCCCATTCCTGACCAGACCATTACTGAACTACTAGAGAAGCTGGGTTTGCTAATTACTGGAAATTTTACAGAACCTTTAAGCCAACATTATGTATAACTGACAACAAATGTAAATCAAATAACAAGTTTTAAGTACCATTACTTTAATTAGAGACCAAATTAACATTCACTGCATACTGACACTGATACATTAACCAGGGTTAACTTGACATATAGATCAAAGCTGGCTTCCATACAATGTCAATATACGTCTGTGCATTGAAACAATGAATAATTCATTAATGAAACACTCAACACTCAGGATACCCAAAGACTGTTACGTTCTAATACAGACTAAAACAGCAGCCAAGTAACGCTGAAGCACTCCAAATCAAAGTTTGTATAAGTATCTAGCGAGACAACTCTTGATGCTACTCAAGATTTTATGAAATTATCTCCCTTGGCCACAATTGAACGCAGTCAATCAGCGCTAAAATTTTAGAGCATTTTTTAGGAACAAAATATTTTTATTATCCTCATCATTTTGTAACAAGATCTCGGTAAAATATTAAAGGCACAGGCATGCATAATTATGATCATAGCTTCTTAAAATATCATCTAGCTCAGGTGAGCTTGAGTACAGAAAACCCAGAATGTGCTATATACCATACATTTTTAGATCAATGCTGTATCATAACAGCACATAAAAGCCACGTAATTTACAGTATTCCTTAAAAGCTTGAAAGCCATAAAGTACAGCTACAAAACGAAACCGAGACAATATTTTATCACCAAGAATACATAAAACGTCACGTTGTAGCCAAAATATAGCTTCATTAAATATGCTTGTATTCTTAGTAATTTCTTACGGAATATTGACGCAAAGAAATGTAGACATACAAAAGAGATGTTATCTGTACCCGAAATGTCAGCTTAACCCTTATAACATAAAACATAAGAGAGGAAATAGTTTATTAGAATATGTTATGACACGACATTCTGACCAAGACCAATGGAGTAGTACTACAATCGAAACACGAGGGTCACTGGAGGAATCACAATTTTGGCACTAACCATGCAGACACAATTTGCAATGTCATCATACCAGTGTCAACAATGCAAGGTCAAAAAATAATTGTAAAACATAGTAACAGTACTATGTCCACAATGCATCACAACAAAATGAAGGAAAAACGACAGTTCCACAATACATCGCAACAAAATTAATAGAAAACAACATTTCCGCATTGCCTCACAACAAAATGGATGGAAAGTATCAGTCCACTTAGCATGCACAATTAACACCATGACACTACATAATCAGACTGGCATCAAATTGCCTGATAGTTTTCATTAAATTCTAATAGTGTTTAAAACTGATTTCCCAGCAGATATGTTTCCACATTCACCAATATCATCATTCATTATTTGAATTAAAGCCGCTGTCAAAAAGAAACAAAGATAAAGTCAATTCCTCAACAGTTCCTACGCAAACCATAGCTAAGCAGAAAAACTTCCAAAAATTCTGCATTCACAGCAACTTGTCTCATTCACAAATTATCTGTAATTGAAAATGACAGATTGAATATTTTATGCACTGAAAGGATTCCATAATTGATCAGTTTGACAGATTTGAATAAAATGTCCTCATTTGAACAACACACAGGAGAATAATTCAGTGCAGTATATTCTATCTTCAAGTCTGAATACCACTCACATGCATTTTATTTTAACATTCACCTAAGCAAATATCTGCATGTCTACTTAGTATGTCTAAGTTTACAAACTTCAGACAATCCGGGATGAGACAAAAGGAAACAGCTATAAACGGACAAAATGTATGAAAGTGAATCATATAACTAAAAGGTTGTTTTATAAATTATAATTTCAATTATGTTTAAAGACCAACTACAGTATTTTAGTCATACTGGTTGTACCATAGTGACTCTGAATCAGACTATAACCTTATAAAATCTGAGTACCAAACAAGGGAGCTATAGCAGGGTACCATTAGTAACGACTTATTACAGTCACAGGGATTCCTTCTGTTCTCAGGCAAGTTTCGTTGAGGTTCACATGGAAGACTCTTGGCAATTGACATTATGACGCCAGTGCAGAGATAGCTTCATCTTTTATCATTTGTCGAAGGTTTAAGCTTCAAGCAAATTCATTGGACAATCCACTATTATTCACCATTACAAAGTTTATGCCAAGTACTTCATTGACACGGTTGGCGTAAAGGCAATAATTGCCTTACTGAATGTTTTTACTTGATTAAGTTAGGTCTAAGCACGCCATGGGCCTGGTAACTGGAAGGGGCTGGTAGGGGCTTGTATGGTGAATAATGTGAATTCAGCTAACTAGAGGTAAAATTGTAGTCCCAAAATGCAATTCCAGCTGTATACAGCAAACTGTTATAATGAGTAGGATATTGTACAATAATGCCATACAATATTATCTATAGCGCTGATGTCCAGACACTATATCACCCCGCTGGGAAAGATATATTTGATATATTATATGCTAAATGGCAAGTACAGAAGCTAGCCAGACTAAAACATTAGATTCCTGCATTATCATGCCATCTTGTTATGTCTGTATATTGATAGAACTGTAAATCATTGCACAAATATGGGAATGGACAATCCCCATCCTATAGGAATAAACTACTATCCACTAAGTCTCTACAGACACCTCCTCTGATTTATATGTTGATCATCTTAATGCACTGCTTGCATGGAATCCACCAATCTCTCAGACAGAGCTGACTGTGAAAACAACAGAAAACAACAGTAAAGCAACAAAGACATTACAAAGCCATTCCAACACTCGGGCTATAATGGATTACAGTGATTGATTGATGGCAGAAAAAAATATATACTGTAAAATCATTTAATTTCAAGGGGACAAATTTTAGTGGTTTTGGTGAAGAAGACCATTTCACTAGGACATAATTTCAAGGAATTTTTATGATTGATTTGAGGAAAAGTCGCAAGGTCAAAATTCACACAACTTATCAGAAATCATTCAAAAATCAAACAGATATTTAATTGTTTTATTACATGTCGATATATGCAAGTAAACTTCCCAAAAACCTAATATTGTACCTGACTGAACTTGCAAGTAATATTAACAGTTGCTGTAAACTTGACATATTTATTAGTATAAATATTTATTGGGGAATTAATTTCGTGGTTGAAGTCACCCACGAAACTAAATCCCCCAAAAATATTAATGATATTATAGTATTTTATTTGAACAGATAAACTGGCACATTGGGTCTTTACAATGGATGACTGGGGGAACTCACAAATCTGTGATTCATAATATATGGAACCTCGATCCATAGGAGCTTAGTCTACTTTAATGGCACATCACACTATTCAAAAGTAACATTTATGCAGGAAACAATAAGGCACAACAACAACAGCATCATAAGAATAACAACATATTTAATGATCAAGCTTTTTTATTGCAGCTTTGATATTCCTCCAAAACAAAAAGTCTGCCCGCCCTAGTTATTCATGTAAAAGAATTAGGTACTAGGTCACATGTTTCTCCTAAGAGGCAGAAAAGCTGTGAACAATGTGTTACAAAGGAATCTACATTATGCATGCAGGAAAACAAATTTCCATTTTTACTGGATATCATGATTGGTTAGACTTAATGGCAAAATATCACTTGTAGAACACTGGGAATATCTAGGTTAAGTCTCAAAGGACATCTCAATCTTTGCTAACTGTTCTCCATGCTAAGGAGAGAAATTTCATCTCACTGATTAAAGGCCAAATTAAACAATTCCAGGATTATTATTGTCATGCGCTTGCTTAATATTTCATGTCACCTTTTTTATTTCCTTTAAATAAATCAACAACAGCCAATTCACTAAAATTGTTGACAATGAGACGCGACGACACAGGGCAATTTTTGGATGATCACAAATTTAAAGCTCATATTGAGTACAAAGTTGCTAAAAACTATACTGAGGTCCTCAATATACTGTGTAAGTGGATACTTCCATGGGTAAAAAGTTAGCCATTTTTTAATTTTAGAAATTTGGCATGTGAAAATATTTGAAGCGATTTGTTCT
Source organism: Spisula solida (assembly GCA_947247005.1). NCBI lineage: Eukaryota > Metazoa > Mollusca > Bivalvia > Venerida > Mactridae > Spisula > Spisula solida. The sequence continues at coordinate 14,528,374 of OX365948.1, read as the reverse complement.
ATTTCTTACTTATCTTAGTAGAATATTTGTCACAGGCCAAAATTTAGGCTAGCTGAAATATGCGAACTTAATCACTTATACAGTAAACCTGTGCATGACAATCAACCAACCATGATTCATTCTAGCCTACATTGTAATATAATATCAAGCGACAATCATGTCCTTTCTGCTGACTTCAGAATATTGAGAATCCAGGATGTCTGTTTGAGGATGAGATTGCAGGAGAAGTTGAGAGGATAGTCCTGAATGACTGTAACTTAAGTTACATGACAAGCACTTAATCAGCCGTATAATGTCAGGGGATCATTTTATTGCCCTCATATTTCATGATGTCCATAATAAAAATCTAAGAACAAATTCCATCCATGATCCAGGATATATATACAGTATGTCAACCATAATCTGAGATAACCATTGGTCTTTCTATCTCACTTGACAACAAATTATCCCATGCAATGCTAACAAACCTAATCAGATTCTTTCATATGGAGATTCTGTTAACTTCTTATTTAAAGTATAACAAGAGGGTTGCTCACATGTCGTAGTAGTGCATGCAAGCCCTGTGATTTGACCTAGTGACATAGTGCTTGGCCCCAGATGACCCAATATCGAACTTTACCTAGATTTTGTTGAGATGATCATTGTGATCAAGTTTCATAAGGATTATGCTAAAACAGTGACCTCTAGTGACTATATACATAAGGTTTTTCTATGATTTGACCTAGTTTTTGATCCCAGATGACCCAATATCAAACTTGACCTAGATTTTGTTAAGATGATCATTGTGACAAAGTTTCAAAATGATTAGGCCAAAATTGTGAACTCTAGTGACTACATAAGGTTTTTCTATGATTTGACCTAGTTACCTTGATTTTGATCCCAGATGACCCAATAACAAACTTGACCTAGATTTTGTTGAGACGATCATTGTGACCAAGTTTCATAAAAATATGCCAAAATTGTGACCTCTGGTGTCTACACAAGCAAATTGTTGACGAAGAGATGACGGAAGGACAATGGACGAAGAGTGATAACAAAAGCTGTCACTTTGTGACAGGTGAGCTAAAAACTATGCAATTATTACACCATACACTATTTCGATATATTTAAGAGAGGAGTTAAAAGTGAATGGCAAAATGAGAGATGAATTGAATGTGCACACATCTCATGTGCAACTTTACATGGACAAAAATCAAGTATGATCTCCCTTGATAAGGTGTTTTGTTAAATTCATTTCTCTAATTGTATTGTCTCCCCTCTATATTCATTATTGAGAACAATTGGGTAATAGGAATGTGAATCGACATACACCCATGGATAAAGGGTCGTAGTAATAGTTGAAAGACACAAGCCTGAATCACAAAAGCTCAATGTTGCTCACCATTGATCTCTCTCATATAGTGCAAAGGTGAGTTAAAAAGTCGAAATCCATCTGGAACATTCAGCAATGTAGCAAATTATTCATGTAAATAAAGTATACTCATTGTATTTTGTGTTTTTTTACATCATTTATAATAAAAGAATAGTTATTGCTTTCATACAACTATTGCATGCAAAGCCAGCACATTCCAGAAAGGCTTTTTACCAGATTCGACAATAATGCCTGTTTTCTCTAAAACAATGAGAACTACTGCATAAATAATGCAGAAAAAAGAAATAAAACTGATGCATGTTCCATATCTAGAAGAGAATGTGAAGCCTATAGAATATTTATAAGAGATAATATCAACTTTTAGACGCTTTAAAGCAGCCATCAATCACAATAAAGCATTGCTTCCTGTGAGACCAAAATTCATGAGCAAAATGCCAAGTTTGTATATTGGCAACAAGACAATCTTGCATTTAAAATATTGAGAAGAAAACTCTGGCAATACAATATCTGTGCCAAGGTTGTTAAATGACTCATACTTCACCCATACACAGCAAAACAGGTTGTTTTTTATTTGAATGTTTTATGTGTGGAGAGAGCAAGATCAAATGGCATGAAAGGCTTCATAGAAACATTATTCTGCTCATTAAACTGCACCCACATGTTTTGCTTTGAATACTTGATTAGTAACCAATTAACTACAGTCGTAACAAGAATGTTGGCACAAAGCATTAATAATACATGCAGGCACTAGTTTACACTTCATTTTAAACTAATATTTAAGGCAAACATTACATTGTTTAGTGTCAGCTATTTCTATAAAATTCCACAAGTTCATTATAAAGTGGATTTTATTGAAAGTGAAAATCATTTGCAAAACCAATACGAAGCATTTTATGATATATACCACTGACTCAAGAAAACATGGAAGTTCCGTAAACAAACAAGCACCAATAACTCTACTAAAACTGGTTTCCTGCAAAAACAAAGCATAACTTCACATTCTTATAGTTTCCTTACAAGGTTGGCACTCACTGTGGTCAAGTGGGTAATGCTCTTGACTGCGGATCAAGAGGTCTCTGGTTCGACTCTCAGCCAGGCACTTTGTCATTTCTCAAATGCTTCCGAACAAGAGATGAACTGGTTGGTAACCCAGAGTATGTCTTGTGCGAATCAGTGCTATTTAATTAGTCAAGGTATGCTAAAGAACCAAGGGGTCTATTTGGAAAGAGCTGGAAAGAGCTAAGAATATTGCACTGGATTCTTTGAATCACACAACTGTAGTAGTGACTTTTTACTTTATGGAATGCTATATTACATACATTTGTATGAATGCTTTCACAATTCCACAATAACAATTTCTAAATTATAAACAATTTTGCATTTGTTTTTATATTGCAAACTAACATGCTGGACTTAAGGAGATGTCACTCAATAAAATGTTGATGTCCTAACATTCAAAAATGGTTACTAATAGTTCAACAGTGTTATATCATTATCAATCATAGCTTATCTTTAAATGACCTTCGAACATGTAAGTAGGACAAACATAAGTAAATGACTGTCCATTAATAAGAGCTAATAACGAGATTAATCTTAAATTGCATGAAGACAAATCAAAGTGATATGACTACTTCAGACATCGGAGTTCACTGGACATCGGCTGATGTATCTGGTGGTCACAACCACTTCAGCCAGTACCTGAGAGGTATAAAGGAGAGATTCTTTATACATAAAATCATTTCCCTTTGCACCCTCAAACATAGGAGATAATCAAGCTCAAAAGTTAAGTTAAGTTAAGTCAAATCTAGTTAAATTGAAAATAAAATAATGATAATTGATTGACAAAATATTATCTAGTCGGGTAGCCAGACTAGCTGATATGCTGCCTCTATAATCAGTAACAAGTATCAAACTTGAATGAAAGCAGTGTTGTTTTATTTAAGTCAAATAATGCAAGTCAGAGATTCAGAACTAGTAATTCTGGTCACTCAGATCCTTGCCCTGCAGTGGTAAGAAATTGCTCTGATCAATGATTGGAGACATTCAATGTGATCTATACATACAGAAACTGAAACATGTCACTATTAGAAAATCCTCTACAACATTCATCAAATATACATACAAAGGAATTGTCTATGAATGGAATGGTACGAGAGAATTAAGTGGCGATTTTGTACCAGACTGATAAGAATCAAAGTATAAATCAGGGAAGAAACGAACATGTTTCATTAATAATTCATGTGGAAGAAAGCCAAGTTCCTGAAGCATTTTATGTACTTTGAATATTTCAATTCTGATTGATTTTTGTAGGAATAAATCTAAAGTTGGCCTCTTTGAAACAATGTCGAGTATTGTACATGTTCAAGTATTAGTCAGAGTGAAGATTTTTCAGCAATATACCATTAATGATATGTCACACAACAAGTTCTAAAAGTAAGTTATGGACTACATGTTGGACAGGTGTAATTATGATGTGTGCCCCTTTTATTACAATTTAATTGGTTCGTAATTACTCATTGTTTATTTCACTGGAAATAGATTAGTTAAATGTTATAAATATGACAAAAAAAAGCCTTTTTACTGTACATAAAGGAATGCACACAAAACAGGTCCTTTGAAACTGCATATCGTTTTTTTGTTGTGAAGGAGGGAAAACTTAATATTATACTTAGGGAGTTTTTTTGTCATTTACATCCAAACCTTTACATAGTGGTTTAATAGCACAAAAACTAGAATAATAAGAATTATAAATAAACCATTTTTGACAGTTGTGAAAATATTTGGTCAATAAATCACTTTATATGTACAAAATGTGGTATTGTTTCAACATTGGCAATCGGTACCCTGGATGCATAGACGACCTCCACCCCAATGATTAAACAGGTGCCCTTAGATATGTAAGGACGCTACTATGCACCATTTACTCCATACAACACAAATCCATTACCCCCACTATGGTGACACATCTCCATATCCATAATTGGGAAAAAACTTTGTGATGAATGTCAGTGATAGTGGCGTAAAATGACCTATCTATGAAATAAAGGATAATTTACTACAACAAATGCTGATGATGGAACACTAAGATTGATCCAAACACACCATTATATTAGCAATCTATATAACACTAAAGGGAACCAGAAAACAAATTACTCCCAGCAATGAATCAATCAATTTTTTTACATTTCATAGAGCAACAAAATCAATACAAAAAAACCAAGAGCCAAATCAATGCATAATTCTATTAGACATGAACGACAAGCCAACACAATGTATCTTATTGTGCCCACACTACCAGAATTTCAGCATTGTGCACATAATAGACAAAATTGTCAGACAAATAATTTTATTCCAGCAGAACAGCAGAAATTGGGCTGATGCCATACACATCTAAACTAAGTCTGTAAAAGTCTGAGACACAAAACACATTCCCATACATGGTTAACTGTTTAATGAACTTCCAAAAAAAAGTATTTCAGAGGAATACCAATCAGAATTTTTGTTCTTTAATGTTCTCATGACACCTATTTTTTACTTATGATTTAAGATAACTACATAGCTTCATGTAATAGATACTAATTTAACAAGAGATGTTTGTAAAACATGTGTGCCCCCATAGCAGCTAAATAGTCAGAAATATTAAAGGTCCCAGTGACCTTGACCTTTGACCTACCAACCTCAAATTCAATAGGGGTAATCTACTGTTGATGACCAACCTCCATGTAAAGTGTGAAAAAGTGCAAAGCACTCTTGAGTCATTGAACGGAAACCATTTGAAAAGTCAGAAATGTTAAAGGTCACAGTGACCTTGACCTTAGAAATACTTGCCTAAAAAATAGGGGTCATCTACTGTTGATGACCAACCTCCATGTAAAGTGTGAAGATCATAGGGCAAAGCGTGCTTGAGTAACTGAACGAAAACCAGTTGGTCTACCAACCGACCGACAAGACAGACACAGACCGACCGACATGTGCAAAGCAATATACCCCTCATCAAAGATAGGGGGCATAATTACTGTATATCTACATGAAAATTCAATGATGTAACCATTGCTTAATTAGTATTTAATCAAATGATCTGCCTTGACCTTGAATAAGCATGCCTGAAAGTTGTGATCTGCAGGCCACCTTTTTATGGTTAACATTTAATTGTGCCAAATTTATATTTACATATTTATGCCAGAGATGATAAAAATATACCAAGTTGACAATGTCAGGTGATTAATGGACATGAACTAAACTGAAAACAGGAACTATGTTTACTTATGATTTTGAGCTTTAAAATTCACCAGAGCACACTTAATATGAAAATAAATCAGTAATTACTTAAAATATAGGTAAAATTCTAAATGAACATTGATGTAGATTGTTTATATAATCTGCATTCATCTTATTTATATATATAATGGAGGGAGTGCAAGTTGACAGTGTCTGGAGTGACAGAATATTGAGTGACAGAGGGGAGAGAGGCAGAGTCTTAAGTGACAGAGTCTCGAGTGACAGAATAATTGAGTGACAGAGGGGAGAGTGACAGAGTCTTAACTGACAGAGTCTCGAGTTACAGAATATTGAGTGATAGAGGGGAGAGTGACAAAGCCTTAAGTGACAGTGTCTCAAGTCACAGAATATTGAGTGACAGAGGGGAGAGGGACTGAGTCTTAAGTGACAGTGTCTCAAGTGACAGAATATTGAGTGACAGAGAGGAAAGTGACAGAGTCTTAAGTGACAGAGTCTCAAGTTACAGAATATTGAGTGATAGAGGGGAGAGTGACAGAGTCTTAAGTGACAGAGTCTCGAGTGACAGAGTCTCGAGTGACAGAATATTGAGTGACAGAGAGGAAAGTGACAGAGTCTTAAGTGACAGAGTCTCAAGTTACAGAATATTGAGTGATAGAGGGGAGAGTGACAGAGTCTTAAGTGAAAGTGTCTTAAGTTACATAATATTGAGTGATAGAGGGGAGAGTGACAGAGTCTTAAGTGAAAGTGTCTCAAGTTACAGAATATTGAGAGACAGAAGGGAGAGTGACAATTTTAAGTGACAGAGGTAAGAGTGGAAACTAAACTGACAAGAGTCTCAAGGGAATTATAATCCATAACAGGATGTAAGAGTCCAATAAACCGGTCATGTTCCCTCAACCTTCAACAAAAGATCTATACAATAGGGAAGCACTGAGCTGTTAACACATTAAGTGAACATGCAATCAACAAACATAGAATGGTACAGCTAGTAAACACTTCAGAGTGACAAACAAACTTGTTATGTACCAAAATCAAAGGTAACATGTCAGATACCTGATTTACAACCAGTACAAATCTTACTTGGTCTATTATACACCATAAACTAATGACATCAAACCAAGGTATCAGTTTGTATGGATAGATCAATTGGAATTGTGAAATACTGCAATAATTTCAATATAAATTTGATTCCATAGAATTTTTCAACCATAAGGTAGTGTATGTCTGTCAATTAATACTCAAATACACATGTATGATATAAATACACAATATAATATCAATGATGAGTCCAAAGTCATTAACAAAGTTATTTTCAGTACTTTTGCATAGAGTCAGCATCCCACAAGGAAACAGTGTAAATAAAGGCATGTAGATGCCCATACAATCTACAGTGCTGTAATATAAACGAAATCAAACTGAATCAACACAACTGATACAATTATCACTACAATATAACTAAGATTGATATAAGTGATAATGCTCCTCAACTCTTAACAAACAAATCACTTCACACAAGAATACAAAAACACAGCAACATTGATGGTATCATTTGGAACCACTTTAAAATATGGAAAACTCAATCTCAGAATCTGATGCACACCATGATTATACAACCTCTGTTTGGGTATTCGTCGCTCGGTGGCGTAATCGTCGGGTTAAACCGTGTGACATGGTAGTCAGAGAAATATTGACATGCAAATTAATGCTTAAAGAAATCAACAGAAAAAATATGTCACTTATAAACAAGGAAGGAAAAGTGTCATATCAGGGGAAAGGGTTGTTACAGAGGATATGCTGCAGCCAGAAGATCACAGTAGAAATAGGAGGCACTGTAAAATATAAACATGACATCGATACAGTATCTATAACAATAAATGAATAGTAATTTACAGTTCTTATATTAAATGCATGAACCCTGACGAAAAGTGACATAAATTTCAGTGATATATGAACTACTCATTCACATTAATCTTAAACACTGGGACAACCTGAGTCCTCGAATAACTCTTACCCAATGAGCAGCAAACAAACTTGGAACAAAGTAAACACCTACACGGTACCATTTTAACACCTTTGTTACATAGCAAGCTCAGGTCTTGAACCTCCTAATGAATAATGTTGTTCTATTGCATTTGACTGAGACAGTAATAAGTGCGTTGTTATTCAGTTTTTCCTTGCCAGATTGGCCAATTGATTGACCTCTAACTTCAAGAGAAGAGACAGTTGTGTGATACAAGGGATAACAGTGCAAGACCCTAGTTATAATTCGGAATAAACTCTTTGGTTCTTATTTAACATGAGCATTGTAATAAGTAGCACTGATACATGTGAGAGAACCTCAGGCTATGTGTTAATTACCAACCAGTTCATCACTAGTTGGTCTGTTGCACAAAGAAAACTGTTTCAGAAATGACCAAATGTCCCAGCAGAGAATCAAACCACATGGAAGATTGGTAGTCAAGAGCTTTTATCCAATCAACCACCATGTCATCTAGGTCCTTCCGCAGCTGGGGCAATGCTGGGATTTGTGCTTAAGGAAATCGATGAGAATGGCTCAACTGCTTTAGAAGATACAACTGCATAATTTAAAGGCTGTATTAAGCACTTTTTACCTAATAAAGGCCATAATCTCTCAAATAACACAATATCAATGACCCAAAATATCAACACTCATAGAGATTTCACGACACCATACTAGGATTTAAGCCAATTCAGGCTTTAAGGTGCTGGGGTACCAGTACTGAGCGCCTGCTGTCCCTCGGGGAAGGGCCTGCCATCTAAAACCTCCTGAAGAGCGAACATAATTTTATATTCTTAGTCTTTCATAGAAGACGGTGGTTTACATTGATTTCATATATAAACCTGTAATAAACAACATGAACCATGTTTTCATCTACACTTACATATATATGGACAAATCGTGACATTATTTCAGCATGTAGCATGAATGTGTTAACATTCTTCTAGGTATAAAATATATGACTCACACTCAACTTACTACAATGTGTTACATAATTTTATATCTTGACATATATACATATGTAACGTACATTAACCATTTTAATACTATTGAATAATAACATTGACAAACTTTTACTGAGCAACAATCTCAAATATCACCTGTTGATAACATCTTCACAAATGACTGAAGACACTAAATGCATAATTTAAATGCCGAAAGATCATTCATTTTTTCTTTAATGGTGTGATGATTAATAAGGTCTGGCCCAACATGAAAAGTAAGGGGAAGATAGGGTTCATAACCCAAGGCTTTTCGGAGTACAGTATAACCTCCGTAGAGCGACATCCGGCGGAGAGAGAAAAAACTGCTGCTCTGCGGAGGTGTCGCTCTGTAGAGGTTGATTGTTTCAGAATGTCGTTCATAGACTATTGAGTGTACATAATCACGGTAATTTTAAATTGACGTCGTTTGTTTGTGATTTAATGCATAAAATTAGATCTACTCGTAGCTGCGCGTTTTGCGATATAATTCTGAGGATTTCATTGATTATATACAAAAATGCGTACAATTCAAGGGTCTAGTATTTATTGCTATTAAATGCAACTCTCAACATTATAAATCGAATCCATATTATTTTACGCACATGCCGTATTCAATTGAATTGTTTACCTTCAAAGTGTTTAAATTTCTATTACGTCATATCGCTCAGTACACAATTTGCACACGTAATCGGTAATTTGTTTACCTCTCGCATGTATAACTTGGTCAGTGCATAATATTATGCTGAAATTGACATGATTAACCATTAACACGACGTGTACATAAATTTCCTTTCTTATACTGATTGATAAGCGCATATTGATAATTCATTTAAAATTATTAATAACGACTTTGATTAAAAAAAAATCGAGTTTAATGCATCTCAGCTAGTGCATGGTATGTACGGTGTTACTGTGTCATATCGTCGAACTGATCCCAAAGACAGTTGCTAATTTACTAGCGCCCGTGGCTATCGTTACCTGATGAGCGATAATTATCATAATCCACGAAGGTCCGAAAAATAGAAAACAACATTGTATGGAGTTATGTAAACACGTGTGAATATGCTGTTGTAAAAACACACCAGTCCTGTCGCTTCTCAGAGGTAAACCATACAAAAGGTAAACAATTTTAACGGCCGTTTGCCGCTCTGTGGAGGTGTCGTTCTACGGAGGTTAAAATAAGAGTGAAAACGAACGGGGGGAAATAAAAGAGCCGCTTCTCGGAGGTTGTCGCTTCTCAGAGGTGCCGTTTTGGGAGGTTATACTGTATAACCTTACCTAGTTATGAAACCAGACACATACAAAATAATTAATCACATTTTGAAATAAATGTATGAAGATACCTATCATCCATGAAAATTAAAATACCAGAACATGTTCTAGATATATTATTATAAGATGAATAAGTGTTACAATATAATTTATGAGGGATACTATCAGATAGATAGATACACTGCGTGTATGCATTGCATGAGATAGTAACTTCATACAGTTATAATGTAAACTTGCACATGTGTACTGATATATTTTGGCATGATGTTACTTGTATGCAAACAGCACCCAGTATGATTTATTTAACTTCATCAGAACAAACATATATAAATATTTTAATTTACAAGCACAGAAAAATACTAGCCATATATTGTGAGTACATTGTAGTTGAAAGTTGACAAAAAATCAGGCCATATTTTATCATTTGTCTAAGGAAGTTGATTGACATTTTGTAGTAATTTCTAGCAACTAATCATTCCATGTAATGACCTTGTATAGTTTCACAGAATTGGCCAGAAAAATTAGCATATATTTTGTGATCTTACTTTGCTAATCACCGACTTAACGTTTTCAATAAAATCAACTTTCCGATGAATATGTTATAACAAAAGTTATAAGTTGCTGAAATCTAATCACCTAAAGTCAATTCTGTCAAACTGGCATTATTCATGCATGATCGCTAGGAGTCCGAGACCAGTTAAATATTTTCGGACAATATCAGAGGTTGGTATATAATAATGAAGACATCTATTACTCTAACTATGTGCACTTACTAAGTTCAGTATTGATATAAGTCAACTGTATCTGAAGTGATCATGCAGTTACCGGATGATGAACTTGCCACATGTGTAGGATTTTATTGCAATATTGAATCTTATATACTGAACTCTTCACATTATAATTTTAATATCCATAATAAAGAGGGGCGAGAGGAGCAATAAGTTATAGTAATGATAAATAATTCCTTGACAACATTATAATATATTAATAGTATTCTAGTCAAATACATAAATATGACAGAAACAGTTAGAATTCTCAATTTACATACATCACCAAGCTGGTGACATATAGGTCCATTGGGCTGAGTGTTTTCTGTTTCTATAATATATTACTTGTAAATATATGTAATACACATGCCACGTTAATAAACTATTTAATTACCTAATTACCTAAAGCTTGGAAGTAAAAACAAGCATTAACATAAAATTGATATTTGACAAATTACACTCAATGTTCAGCAAAGCAATCAAGAGCATATATATATATATATATATATACATTTTTTGTATATATATATATACATTTTTTGTATACAAATGTACATGTTTTCTCCAATTCAATTACCTGTTGTAAATAACACTTCATAAATTTAGTTGTTCACTTTTTCCAATTAAATGCCATGTTATAAAATTTGAAAGCTATACAATAAAACAATTTACTGAAATTGACAACATCAATTAAAAGCCAATTAACAAATAACAAATACCATCAAATGGAAAGTGGTTTGTTACATGCAACATGGGAGAGTTTATATTGATATACTGGAGATTGATCAGTAGTAGAGTATATATACACCAAGTCCCAATCAGCCTTCGTTCATATCAACCAAACATAGTATTGATCAGTTGGTTTCCTCTACAAATCAATAGTAAATTAAAGAAACGCTTCAGGCACTGTTCCGTTTATATTAATTTATCACATAAGTATCATATAATGCTTGATTGTCAAAGACGTAAAATCATTCCATGGATCCAAATTGATAATATAGGCAACTTTCTCTGGGCTGGTATTCACAAAGAATCTGTGTGCCATGGAAAACATAAATAGTTTGTAACTTTGACTGAAGGACTTAAGGTGAAAGTTTGTGCTGCACATTGTTCATAGAAATTGTATATTAAACATGGTGTGATTTCTTCTAATTCTGAAACAGTATACGCTGATCTAAGAACTCAGAACAATCTGTTTTAGAGTACTACACTTCTTTAACAGATTACAGTACTTACATGTGTATATTGTTGTACATTTGTACATTTGTATTTCTAGTATGAATTTGCTCTACTAAAAATGTAACATTTCAACTGTTATGACTTTCAAATGTTATATCTAACCTGAACTAGTGTAGATGAAATGATATGAGTTACTTACTGAGAATCTTATAATAGATTATATAACTTTTTATAACCATGCAGCCAAATAATTGAAAACTGGAGATTGTATATCATTGAGAATTGAACCAAGAATTAACTGTATAGCTCAGTCCTATAATTACAGTCATAAGGGTATCAAACTTACTAACATCAGCATAACCTAATTTTGGCCCACATAAAGTACATCAGATCATTTTGTAATAAGATTAGATCAGTTAGGGACAACATTAGAGTTTGATAATGATGAGTAAATCACATTTCTTACAGATGTCTAGACATTGGACCTGCCAAACACAAATTGTTGACACCAGTGAAGAAAATTTTAGAAATACCCAGAGTTAAATGTGAAATCAATGAACCACAGGGTCACTATCTAATCTAATGTATGGTGAAAGATTAAAACCTTGAATCTATATTTTGTAATAGTACTTTAATAGTAAAATCTCTGGCAGTGGCTACTGGAATCAAACTTATTATAAACAACCACCTGCCAGTATCACCTTTGAGAGAGGAACCTTGGGTTGCTCATGGCAGTCATGATTAATAGACGTTCAAATCTGTGCAGATTATAAGCAAGATTGGTCAATGGTCTGGAAAACTTTAACTTGACCTTAGACCTCCAACTGTGACCTTGACCTTTGAGATAGGAACCTGGAGGTTGGCATGACACTCAGCCTCATGGAGGTTAACATTCATGCCAAATATGAGAAAGATTGGTCAATGCATGACAAAGTTATAAATGGTCCGGACAAGCTCAATTTGACCTTTAACCTCCAACTGTGACCTTGACCTTTGATAAAGGAACCTTCGGGTTGGCCATGAAACTCTTCCTCATGGAGGTTAACATTCATACCAAATATGAGAAAGATTGGTCAATGCATGACAAAGTTATGGTCCGGACAAGCTCAATTTGACCTTTGACCTCCAACTGTGACCTTGACCTTTGATATAGGAACCTTGGGGTTGGGCATGAAACTCTCTGGGATGACACTCCTCATCATGGAGATGAACATTCATGCCAAATATAAGCAAGATTGGTCAAAGCATGACAAAGTTATGGTCCGGACAAAATCGGACGCACGCCCTTACGCACATACACCAAAAGTGGCGACTAAGTCTCGCTCAACGCAAGTGGGCTCGATAAAAATGGCAACTCAAACATTGTTCTGTTATTAAATTGAGATTATGAAATCAATAATGACTATAACTTTGACAATACATTGAATTTTTGCATTTAATAACTTTTATTTTCTGCAGAAATGTTTATTGTTTTTAGTGACATAGTGTAGCAAATCCTGATTCTGGATTTTTCCCGAATTGTAAAACACTGTCTTAACTGTAAAACATAAAACTACTTAAATACAGGATTATTTATAGATAGAATTCATCAAACTTATTGAAGTCATTCAGTATAATTTTATTCATTTGTATATTAACTATTGTACTATAGACCAAATACACAAGACATTACGCATTTCTTTTTGCCCGTCAATTTTAATAATTACATGTACATGTATCTCATTATCTCAATTAATGTGATATTTATGGCGTTTCAGTAAGACGCAAAAACATTTTTAAAATGAGAATATCATAAGATAAAATACTGGTAAGTTGATGGGATGTCAAAATCAAAAGCTTGAAATTCTGTTTTTCGAACAGATTATGAATAAATCTTATTACAACCATTTCAAGGTACAATGAATAGAAGTTAGATATTATCTAGTTTTATTGAAGTATTCCAAAGTGCAATCATTGTGTAGTTATAAATATTTGTCTTTTTGTGCCCTTACAATTTATTGAATTTTATATGATTTATAAACCTACCCTGGTTATTGTGATAAACTATATGAGCACACTGAATGTATATATTTTTATTATAATATTAATATTTATAGCAAGATATTAGCAAGTTTCTAGTTAGTAGTAACCAGCACATGGGATATATGATTTAACAGTTTAAAATGCAGACCAATTCAAATTATAAATGTACAACTTTGCAACAACTTAACAACAGCCCAGTACTTGCTATACACAGTAATCTTAATAACAAGAGCAAATTTAAATGGTCTTCACCTTCAGGAGGTTGGGGCATACGGCCACAAAGAGCAAAAGCAAAACATTGACCACTGGGTTTATATATACATTTAAGCCCTTTTGAACAGGATGTATCAAGTATATTTATATAGTATACATCATAATACAGTTTGTAATGTATATATACATGATTATAAAGTAATAAGACATACTACAACACTGAACATGTATACTGGTCATATTAAGTTTACATTAATCCACGTTACCTGAACTTCTCCAAGGTCATATCAGCCGGCAGATAATAGAGGTGAGTAGAGAGACCATTACATCGCATAAAATCAACAAATGAAAGTCTGGATGGTAGATGATGATGAAAACCTTGGTCACCAAGTTTGGGTGGAGAATGGGATCTCCTTCTCGGACTTCTGAAATATTTAAACATTAATATATACTTTAATACAATTCAAACCAAGCACCAAGGTTATACAGTGTACAGTGGTCAAGATGACAAAAAGTAACAATACCAAATTAAAGCATTTTTTCAGACCTGTGTCTGTTTAGCCTACCTGTACTGTACATTTACACCCAGATCATTAAGTTGCAAGTCGACTGGCAGCCATAGCACATTGACCTTTGATCCTCTCAGGTACGCATTCATACACCTGTATGAAGTGGAATTTAAATTATTGTTCAACAATCAACACAAATAAATATTTATGTTGAAAGTTAATAAATAAGCAAGCATGTAATGATGTTTATAAAATAAACTTTATTATGTATTAAACTATCATCCAGTTTAGTAACATGAGGGCTCAAAGGGCCCAAGTTCGCTCACCTGTCCTAGTAGTGCATGCAAGACATGTGGTTTGACCAAGTGACCTAGTTCTAGACCCAATATTGAAATTGACCTAGATTTTGTTGAGATGATCATTGTGACAAAGTTTCAAAAAGATTAGGCCAAACTTGTGACCTCTAGTGACTACAAGGTTTTTCTATGATTTGACCTTGTGACCTAGATTTTGACCCCGGTTGACACAATATGAAACTTGACCTTGATCTTGCTGAGATCTATGATCAATGTGGCCGGGTTATATAAAGATTAGGCTAAAATTGTGACCACTAGTGACTACAAGGTATTTCTATTATTTGACCTTGTGACCTAGTTTTTGATCCCGGATACCCAATATCAAACTTGACCTAGATTTTGTTGAGATAATTGTGACAAAGTTTCATAAATATTAGGTCAAAAGTGTGACCTCTAGTGACTACACAAGTTTTTCTATGATTTGACAAAGTTTTTTATACCCCAGATGACTCAATATCGAACTTTTGTGGAGATGATCATTGTGACTAAGTTTTATAAAGATTAGACCAAAACTGTGACCTACAGTGTCTACACAAGCAAATTGTGGATGGACGGACGACGGTGTGACGACAAACAAAGAGTGATCACAAAAGCTCAAGGGTGAGCTAAAAATGCTAAGAACATTAGAATTCAGTTATTGGAGTCTTTACACCGACTTATACCTAATTTTGTGAATATTCATGTATCTGTTTAATACATATTATATACACAATGTATTAAATAGTTAAAATATATGTTTATTGTCAGAAAAGAAAATTTAGTCCTAAACATATGACAAGCCATACTTTCACAGGGTTACCAGCCTTGTCGGAATGGACTCCCCTAGTAAAGGTGAATAACTATGTTGAGTTTCAAGTGGATACGGTATTACCTTTGATAGCCTTTGAGAAAATGACTGACAAAAAACTTATCCAGTGCACATGGCAACGATCCCGTCACAACAATAGCTCAATTTATTCTTCAGAAAGTCAAGCTGTCAAGCTAAAAATTAATTTATAGCACGCTCATGGTCCAATGAATTCACTAGAAAACCTTCAACCAACTGTTAGTGTAAACTGTCTACGACAAATAATAAGGCGGAGGGACCTCTGCACTGGTGCTATGTCAATCATTGATGATTGACACTTGATACCTCATCCAAAATGCAAGTCATGAGGAATGAATTCATGTGTTTTTTGGTGTTAATAAATTATTTAAACATATATATATAATAATTAGTCTTCAACAAATGCAAAACTTTCCATTAATTGTTTCATACAACCTCCATAAACTAAAGTCTGAAACAAATAACAAAAAATGTTAATCATAATTATGCATGTGTAAATTGAATAATGATAAGTTTATTGATAACTTTAGATATTGAGTAACATGTAGGAACAATAACTTTATGAATCTGAAAAAGATAAAACTTAGTGACAAATGTGAATGTGATAATATCATTATTGTACATACCTATCCATTAGTCTATCCATTGATGTTACAATCTGCAGTTGTTTATTCAAGGGAACAAAATGTGCATGGGAGTGAAAATCCGGATCATCACTAAATTCAGCACTTTCCTTCATTCTAGACGAATCACTTTCATCACTAAAGTCATCAATTCTATTTCTGCCTTCTAAACTCTTCAAACTGGGTGTAGTGGTGGTTGGGGAATAATCGGACGACAAAGACATACTTTCAAAGTCCTCAGAAGCTGCTTCACGAATAAGGCTGAACTTTGGAGGTGGTTTACGTAAAACAGATGAATGTTGCTCTCTATTGTCATCAAATAATCCAAACCTAATTGGAGTACTGGAAGAGCTACATTCACCAATATCTATCTGCTCACAAGTACTGTTTGCATTTTTAACAGACTCAACATCACTGATGGACCCATCACTGGTGACAGATGACCCAAGCCGGTATGATTCCATTTCACTAGCAAGCGAGTCGGAGCTGTAGCAAGATGAGACGACCGAGTGTGAAGCTCTTACAGTGTCGGTAACTGGAGAGGAATGGGTCAGTTTAACCATGAATGGGCTTGTCATCAGTGTAGATTCTGGATTTGTTTTACCCCTCGGTGGAGATTCTATCACTGAGGTAGTTTGTGGTAAAGAACTTGCAGTTACTGCAGATGTGGGAGGAGGCAACTTGGATGACAATGGTTCATAGAAAACAGAATCATCATCAGGTTTCTTCCATGTAGCTTTCAATGAAGTATCCAATTTCTCATAGTGTACAGGGATTTCAGCATCTGTCATTGCTAGTCCTACAGGCTCCGAGTCCAATGGTTTGGACACACCATCTTTACTAAGCTCTTTATCCACCGGAGCAATTTTTAATACATTTCCCTTTCCATCATACTCTCTGTTCATCACTAATGAGTCACTAGAAGATTTTTGGGCCCGCTTCTTCGAGGACGGAGAAGATGGGGAGCGCGTCAATTCTCGTGACAACGACTTTGAGACTTTGGATTTCTTCGATTTTTTCCCTGGGGATTTCGGCTTTGTTTCTAAGGCAAACTTATCACTAAGTGATTTCTTAGAACTTGCCATAGTGATTTCTTCTTAATTCTCTTTCCAGATCAATTTAACATTTCTTTCGTACTTGTTATTGTTTTGAACTGTCCTGAACAGTTTCTAATTCTCTGTATTTCCCTATGTATCCCATTTTGAGTATAGGATAGGTCAACATGTTAGCATGCTGTGATTCTTATAGAGAAACATTAATAAACTGTCAAGTATCAAAAGCACTAAATTCCGTCACATGTCAATGTTTATTTTAGTCATGAGGTAAACAAAGTGAGTAATTTTGGAGAGAAAATTTCCAAAACGTCGAAGTCCAAAAAGTAATCCAATTACACGGCAGAAAAAATGTATTATTTATAAAATAAAGCACGTTAACGGCACTACGCTTACTATGAAGTTAATTTAATAACAATAACTTTGTCCGTTCTTAGTTTCAGACTTCTGTTCCATCATTGAACCACTTCCGGTTACATGCCAGTAGCGTAATATCAACACGTGTGTGATTTTTATCACCTATTCTGACTTTACGGTCAGACACCCCTAAATAAATTAATTGTTTCCCTCTCGTCTAACACAGGGTCTTGAGAGATTTGTTAAAAATACTATGAACCTTGAAAAGTGTATAAAATCATGATAATTTTAATCACATAGCTGCATGTTTTATATGTGATGTGTGTGTTATCCTATCCTATCCTATCCTATCCTATCCTATCCTATCCTCCCCTCCCCTCCCCTCCCCTCCCCTCCCCTACCCTACCCTACCCTACCCTACCCTACCCTACCCTACCCTACCCTACCCTACCCTACCCTACCCTACCCTACCCTACCTGATTTTCTATTATCTTTCTTCATGTATTTAATGTTAAGTTATAACCCATGTTTTAATTTTCTTGTGCTTGCAAATTCACGAGTGGACTGATATTGATGAAAACTTACAGCAAATATGCCCTAAATTCACATACGAAATTTCAACTTGCATATATAATATAAGTGTTTTAATATGTACATGAACGCGAGTCGGTCCAAGGCGACGTCACACTATTGTGACGTCATATTCGCTCCTAAAATGTGAAAATTTTCTCTATTTGACCATCGTTTTGGAACAATAAAGCCATCCGAGTACACATATTTACCATTAAATTTATTAGATGTTCGCTAGTTATGTTAAATGCTGTATGCACGATAATTTCGCATGGTTTTGAAATTACTATATTAGTTTATCATCAAACAGTGTTTCTCATTCAACAATTTTTAACCGACGACACTTTCAAGTTCCTGGCTCGGTCTCGGATCTTCGCTTGGTGTTTTTTGTCATCGTGGAACCGTTTATAAGCAGAAATGCACCGATACGAATATTCACTAAAGGTTTTTCTAAAATAGATTCGTTAGTTTTACAGGTGTATGACCAATACTTTTACGAAATTGTGTCGTAATCAGTTTATTTCCTTACAAATTCGATTTCATTGCAAAATAACAGAAACATACCCGTTGTCACTAAACAACGCTTCACGCACAGTTACAGTACAGAAATGACACTAAGCGTAACATAACGTAAATCTAGACATACGTCATCCCATGTTTTCCGTTGAAAAAATATTCAACTATACCGCGAACCCTGCCATATCAACACTCTACAGTACACAAAAGACCTGGGTTGGGCCGGGTAGTCTTTTGTTGGGTTACTATATAGTGACCACAGTTTTTGTTCTGTCGGATAATCAAGTTGGTGTGTAAGTCTTATTAAACAAAAAATAGTGCATTTGCATGTTTCAATCAAGCGCTATGGCGATAGTCCGGGTATTAAAAGAACCACCCTCGTACTAGATAAAAAACATATCATAGCAATAATTCGTGTATTACTTTATGAATATTGATATTACCCGAAACACCATGTAAGACAGTTGCACAATTTAATCGTTTATTTCGGTATAAAATATGCGTTTACAAACATAGTATCACAGTAATGCTTACAAACAAATGTTGCATTTTGAAGCCTCAACCAGCTGCAATTCTCTCAAAGATGTCGTGGGCAAAGCTGTTCATGATCAAAATGACATCACCATTAATACATACATGTATACACAGCGTTTAAAACGGACGCCCTTATCTGGACGCCCCTGCGAAGACTGCATGTACGTGCCTTAAAATTGCCACATCATTTGTATTTTGTTCAAAAGCTATAATTATGCATTGTTCGCATTCGCTGCGCTTGCAAGAAAACTTTTAACACAGTAAATATTTCATCAAGTAGCTGTCGAAAATGAGCTGTGTACTCTGCTTTGGAGAATATCTGGCAGGGTAATCAGATGAAATTTGCAAGTAAAGGGTGCAAGAATATACAGCTTTTTTTACCTATTTCTATATAATGTAGCCCTTTCTAAACAATGCACTCATCAAAGTACAGTGTATTGCATTTTTTTGTAATAAACCTGTCCCTTTCAAGGTCCTTTAGAACGCTGAAAATGTGCCAGATGTATATGGTTTTTTTTATTTCCAAGGGGATTTTGTCCTCGGGCACTCCTCATGGCTGCATTTCAAATCTTCTACAAACCCTCCAAAACGCAAAAGCACGTATCCGTACCTCTCTATATGCTGAACAGACAATGCATTTTTTCTGGCTAACTTTTCGCTCACGTCATTACTTATTAGTGAATGTCGAATTGAAAATGCATTTCTTCTAGCCCGCTTCGCTCATACAATACCTATATCAGTAAAGAATATTATCCATAAAATGCTTTGTAGGGGCTGCACAGATTAACAATCTGTATTCTAGTTCTATTCGCTCGCACAATTTTCCTAGAGAGGGGTGTGGCATGTCAATATTTACAACCCCTGGCACCAAATTCTTTAACCGCTCCTGCTTGTCTCAATACAGTAGATCTAAATCGAGACACTGTTTTACTGCTGCTTCTCATTATGTTGCCTTAAAATGAAAACTTATTTCCATTGTGGAAACTTCGAGGTGCACGACAGTTTCTACAATACATTTGTATTAAAAAAGGGATAATGAAAAATCGGACAGGGAAGGCAGTACTCAACTGAAACAGCCGAGCACAGAAAAACAGAAATAACCCAGACCACAATCTGTCGGTACAAGTCAAACACACAACTAAACGAGAAAATGAAACTAACCCGCTGAAATCTTCAAGTTGCAGGTGCCAAAAAGCTGAATGACCTAGTTTCAGCTAGTTCAAAACACAATGCTATCAATAAAACTATTTAACTCTTAAATATTTAATTATATATTTTATGTATAAAGGTAAGGCACAGTTTACTCAAGGATCTAAAGATTCATGTTTTTAGATATTAGGTATACTGGCATGTAAAATCTGTACTTACGCAATTAACTGCTTTTTTATTTTTCTTGTTCATTTTTATGTTCGTCATTGTGACTTGTGCTAATGTGGTTTGTATTTTGTCTTGTTTTGTGAATTATTTTTGTGCTATTGTCACATATTTGTACTGTGTTGTTTTTGTTAAGTGCTGCCATAAATGTCGATGTTTAGTTTACTTTTTTAAAAGTAATACCAAGCTGGTAGGCTTTTACCTGAATTGAATTGATTTATTTTTTATTTGGAGGTGATGTGAATGAAATCATAATTACTAGTATACTACTATGACTTCGGGGTCAAATGTTGGCATGGGTCTCGAGGGGGGGGGGGGGGGGTAGCAAACGTCAATAGGCTACACAAATCAAAACCTTGAGTAACGCCCACCATCTCAAATAGGCTCTACCAGAAAGTCACATGTCACACCTTCACGTTCGGTGACCCTGTAAATGCTTTAGCAGCTGAGTGGCAGTGGCGAAAGGCAAGTCTCCGGAGTAGGAATTATGCTATCAGTGAACGCGAAAAAGTCCCTGATGGAGTGGAAATCAATCAGCGAGAGATGTATATATGCTAGACTATACACCAACACCTTAAAGATGAGTTTAATGGTAGTATATGGACCAACTAATGACAGCGACAAAAACCAAAGAACTATTCCTTGAACAAATACAAGCTATCCTCTCTGCCGCTCCAAAGCATGACATAAAAATAATAATGGGCGACTTTAATGCAAAGGTGGGAAACAACAATGAAACATACGAACATATAATGGGAACACACGGTGTGGGTAACAGAAATGACAATGGTGAAAGATTTTGTGAGTTGAACAACTTGGTTATCACCGGAACAATATTTCCTCACAAAACAAGACACAATATCTCTTGGATTTCACCAGTTGGTAGAACTGAAAACCAGATAAACCACCTACTGATTTCGAAACAACTAGGTCTAGATCTAGGTTTTATCCATTTCCGGTCAAATAGGTTTTAGAATAAATATAATTGTGTGCAAAAATGTACAGGAGTCAAGTTTTTAACCCATGCAGCAGGATTATTTTTAATAAAAAGATTTATCAAACTTACTTAGCAAATTAGGCCCCCTGAAAATAATTTGCGTTTATTTTGTCCCTGAGTGTATGTGGCATCCCTGACAAGATGACAAGACTATAGTCAAGCTTCTGTAGGATTCGTTCGAATGTGCAGTACTTGATGAGGGAACAGAATCAGAATGGTTTAGAGTTAAAACTGGAATCAAACAAGGGTGCACAATGTCTCTTCTCTTCTTATTGGCAATATACTTTATCATGAAAAGAACCACCGAAGCGATCCAACAAGCATACGATGGAATTTCAAAACAAAGCAAGAAGACCTTGACTTCGCTGATGACTTAGCTCTACTTTCATCAACATTTCAACACATGCAACAAAAAACGAAGAAACTGAAAGACAACTCAAGCAGTATTGGACTGAAAATAAATGCAAGAAAAACAAAACTGATCGCTATCTAGAACCAAAACACCAATCAAAATAGACGAAGCAGACATAGAAGACGTAGAAACATTCACATATCTGGGTGGAGTTATGACATCATAAGAAGGCAGTGGCGAAGACATCAACAGCAGGCTAAGTAAAGGCAGAAACCAATTCCGCAGACTTAGAAATTCTTTGGCATCTTCTATCCTCTCCACCAAGACTAAAGTCAAACTCTTCAACAGCCTAGTCATGTCAGTACTACTCTATGGAAGCGAAACATGGAAAACAACAGAGCACGACAAAAGGAAGTTAGATACATTCCAAAACAGACGTCTAAGACAGATCTTTAGAATGAGGTGGTCAAACAAGATTAGAAATGAAGACTTGCACAAACGAGCGAAAACAATCAAAACCAGCGAAACAGTCAAAATCAGGAAATGGAAATGGATTGGTCACATATTAAGAAGAGAAAACACCATCAGCAGTACAGCACTTACTTGGCAGCCAGAAGGAAAGCGAAAAGTTGGACGGCCGAAAACGACATGGAGGCGAACAACCGAACAGGAACGGAAAGAACTTGGACGGAACAGTTGGGCAACAGCCAGGACAGTTGCCAAAGACAGACCACAGTTGAGACGGCGCAGCAAGGCCTTATACACCATAGGGTGTGAAGAGGATAGGTGAGGTGAGTATGACATGAAAATTTATATTTATTCGGATGTAGTTGATGGTTAACGGCCCATTATTGGTGTTGATGTACTTTTATGGTTGAACTACAGCACTACTAGTATATTGCACTGGTTTTTCAGATGTATAATTATCAGATGTGTAGTAGTTCCACGTGCCCTTGTTATGTAACTGACATACTTTGTTTCGCGTTTCAAATACATGTATAATCTTTTACAACAATCGATGTGAATAAAACCAATTTAGGTAATGATTCAATGATTTAAATTATCCATATGTAAGAACAGGAGCTGTTGTGTTATCTATGTCCTGGTAAAAAGTAACTTTCGATCACGGCTCACAACCAACTAACGTTGAAATAAAATCGATTCCAGCTGCTGAGGGGTCCGACTATTTAATTTTTTGAAACTATCCTTTTTATATCATATAAAGTAGTAGTGAAGTAATGTTGTACGTTTTTATATAGTCCTAGTTTTAATGAGTTCTAAAAAAACAGGTCCTTGTGAACAGTTATATTTTAGTGATGTCTGACCCTGGTCACAAGCGTCTGACGAAACCGATCGATGATATTGGTTACGTTTAATTTTAAGTTTTTGCTGTTTTTGTGTTGATCTTCTGTCGAATAGCCCATTCACAGGGGGTAATTGAACACAATTATTTTATCATATAGTATAACTGGTAAGTATGGTGCATGCCGAGCGTCAATATACGATTAATTTCATATTGTCATTAGTTTTCGCGATGGATGTCTATAGCGATGTATTTTTTAAATTCCTGTGTTGTCATTATAATGTGTTGGAATGTGTGTAGCTATAGTTCATTAGAATTTTTCATGATGGTTTAAACTTTATTACCATTTGGTTTGCATATTTGTTGAAGATTTTGTTATTTCCTATGGCCAAAACTATAAGAGCGTTCATGCCAGGTTTCTATGATAAGACAGATTTAACTTACTTCCCGATCAAAATATGGGTTATAGTATTATACAGGTGACATTTGATTTATTTCAAGGAGGCGTGCATGCTCATAATTTTGAACTTATTTGAGTTCCTGCTGACAGAAGATTCTACAATCACACTTGGTTTAAGAATAAGATGTTTGCCAAATGCGCTTGATTCAAAAAGAGCATACCAGCAAATCGGTGACAATCGTACCACATTGTTAGTATTATTGCTCATGAGTACTCACCGTTTTTTCAACTCTGATAACAGTTAAGACAGACCAGAGAAGTACACAGACACTACCATTATGACAACACTTCCTAGTTCCTACAACATTACCATAAACTCACTATTACTACTCACCATCACTATTGCTTTGGACTGAAGTTTGGTATACATGCACATCTATGAGTTACATCAGCATGTATGTTGTTCTTCCAGTAGCTACCTAGGCCTAGTTAATTATAAATATAGTTTCTGGTATTTGCAGACTGCTTCAGATTCCAAAGGTAAACAGAACTTACAAAACATCAATAACTTTTGTAGGTTTTTATCAGCAGATTACTATTAAAACTATAAACCACAGTTCCTTATCACATTATATACAGTTCACATAATGTGACATGTTACAATTTCATTATGCATTCAGTACAAAAAATATTCAATCAAAATTCAAATGAAGTTGAAAGCACTGGCTATTGTTATCGGCTCAGCTAAACACAATTACACATAATAATATATAATGTTGAAAATCAGCATCATTTTATTTTCAGAGTAGCAATATCATGTCAAGGAATATGTGGATTGAAGGCATTGGAGATGATGTGTTGTTTGCAGTTGGAGCTTTTCTAGGAGTGTTTGCACCAATAATGATAATGGTCTTCCAACGGTATTATAATTATGTACCTCTAGTTACATAAAAATATGTCAAGGGAATTTCACATTGTTTGAAGGTCTAGGGGAATTTCATATGATAATAAAAACAGTGATACAGTTTCGTATTCATTTATAGCCTGTTATAAATGGTATAGTTTGCATTCATATGGTACATCTAGAAAAAAGTTTGATGGTTGGGATTTAGATCTGCATGATGTTAAAAAATGGGGCATTTTTTTCAGAAACGGAAATACACATACTATTTGGATAGGGGAATGAGCTGAATTTCAGCACCAAAATGGTTGATTGAGAGCCCTGTCTACTCATATATAAATATATAACTTACAGGTCCAATGTTGTTCAGCGCATACACCCTGCCAGTGAGGAGAATGTACGGGAGACGAGACAAGAAGTAAATCAACAACGTGCTACTACTTATGCTCACAATAATCCAGGAATGGACCAGCAGACACAAACCACTAATGAAAATAGAAATACTACGATGAGAGAAAATCATGGCCAGCATCAGTGCCCAATTTGTCTAGGAACTGCTGAATATGCTATTCAGACCAACTGTGGGCATATATTTTGTGGTAATTTGTTAAAAACATATTTTATTTTGACAAATAAACTGGATCCAGAGTAGCAACTTTTTACTCACTGCATGATGCTTGTTGTATGAAATCAGTTATAGCTTACAGGTGATACAAATTATTACAAAGTTAAGTATTTTTTATTAGATTAGGATGAGCTTTCATGGATTGACTGAACCTTGAAATATAAATTGATACACTGCAATTAATTAATTCTCTAATTAAAATTCACAAATTACAATTCCTAGAATTTGCCTTTTTGTCATGATTTGTAGAATATGCATACTTTATATTATATTCAGGTATCTGTATAACAACTTATTGGAGACATGGAACATGGCTGGGTCCTGTAACCTGCCCTGTGTGCAGACAGACAGTAAGAAAAATTATAATTAAATTGAATCTACAAGGAATGGTTGGGAAATTGAACCTCATAAGTTCAAGCCCCACTGGACTCAGGTGCATGTCACTATTAGTGGGGTGACAATTGGTGATTTTTTGGGGTGAGGTGACAACTCAAGTAGAACAAGCAATGTTATATACCAAAATGTTCGCCTATGTCTGTACTATATGGAACTGCTGGCATAAATTGTCAACGCGTGGTGCGGACACGGAAATCCAAGATGGCGTCCAAGATGGCCGCCATAATTTACACATACACTTAAAATTCTATGGTCTCATGCAATTTTTTTATTTATGTATGTAGTCACAAATATTTGCTTGGGTATTATTCATTTGATAACATACATCAAATGGACATACAAGACTGACCACTTTGAGGTCAAGGTCGTGGTCATTTCAAGGTCAAATTACGAAAAAAAGCTGAAAAAATGATGTTTCCTCACTTGTTTTCTTGTTTTAGCAGATGCTTTATATTCAAGTTGATATTAAAAGTGATAAAAGTGTTGGTAAGCACATATTCTCTTATTATTAGTTCAATTTTCAGTTCAAAATATTGAAACTTTGTCAAAACTGACATTATTATGCATGTACATGTTGGCCGAGATGGCATTCTTAGATTGCTGATTCCCTATTTAAAATTTTAGTATTCAACTATTGACAGTATTATTTCTAATGGTATGATTAAATGTTTGTCTAAACATTATTAACTTTGTATTGTACTCCAAATGGACTTGAAAAATGACCACTCAAGGTCAAGGTCAATGTCATTTCAAGGTCAAACTACCAAAAATACCTGAAAATTTGATCTTTCATTGCATTTTTTCTTATTATGAAATTTGGTGAACATTATATTTTGTTGTCACAGTAGATCATTGATGTGATCAGAGTTCTTTCATTTAAAATAATAATTTATACTGAACTCCTATATGTTGCATCCCAGACCATATGGGGTACATAACACTGTCAAGTACAACCATCCCGTGCCAGAATGGGTACTCACTACTGCGTGTTAAAGTCATACTAAGTCCTAAGGGTACTACCGGTATATACAAAGTACAGTCAAACAAAATCACCACCATCACATACCAGGCCGGAATGGGTTCTAACCACCAACAAGTACATTCTGTAACTAATGGAGTACATGTCATGTTCTTACAACTGCCCATAACAACCATTCCTATCGAGTTCTCAATGCCACTAGCTATACATGAGGCCCAATGGGGTACTTACAACACAGAGTAGAGCCAACCAAGGCAATATTGGTTAATAACCACCATATCAGTCTCAATATGGTACTCACAATCACTGACCACAGCTGTAAAGGCCCTATGGGTTACTCATTAGTACAAATCACAGTAGTATAAGGCCCAAAGGGGTACTCATCCAAATTAATTACAACTTTCCATGCCCAATAGGGGTGCTCTTAACCAATGAATTACAACCATACTAGGTCCTATGGGCTACACCCAAGTCACAACCAAAGGGTACAGACATCCAAGGCCCAATCAACACCACCAATAAGCATTAAGTACAGTCACACCTGACCCTATGTGGTACTTACCATACTATGTTCTAAGGGGTACTTGGACCAACAAGTACAGCCAAACCAGGTGCAATACAGCCATCCTTGGCCCTACTGGATATTTCACCACCACTACTTATGGCCATACAGCCATACTAGATCCCATGTGGTAATTACCACCACCAATTACAGCCACCATGGCCCTATGCCCTACTCACAATCACTGTGTATAGTCATACTATGCCTGAGGATACTCGCATCTACTGAGAACAGCCATTCAATGCCCTTTTTGGTATTTAACACTGCCTATAGAACAGCCATCCCAGGCCAATTTATGTTCTCACCTCCGAAAGTGCAACCATCCCAGGCCCATTTGGGAACCCATCACCACCAATTAAAGTTATACCAGGTCTTATGGAGTACTCGCCACCACTCAATACAGCCGTCCTAGGCCCTATTGGAAACCCACAACCACTGACAACAGCCATCACAGGTTCCATTTGGTACCCACCACCTTGAGTACAGCCACCACAGGCCCTATTGAATATCCTATATCACAGAAAACAGCCAACCCATGCCTCATTTGGTACCCACAACCTCTGAGCACAGCCATCCCAGGCCCTATTGGATACCCATCACAACAGAGAACAGCCGATCCCAGGCCCCATTTGGTACCCACTACCTCTGAGTACAGTCATCCCAGGCCTATTGGGTATCCACCACCTCTGAGTAGTCATCCAAGGCCCCATTGAGTACCCACCCTCATGTATTCCAGCTATCACAGGCCCTATTGAGTATGCACCATTACCTATTTCAGCAATCAAAGTCCCGTTTGAGTACCCACCACCTCTGAGCAGTCATCCAAGGCCCTATTGAGTACTCTCCCTCACAGATTTCAGCCATCCCAGGCCCTATTTTGTACCCAGCACCTCTGAATACAGTCATCCAAGGCCCTATTGAGTACTCTCCCTCACAGATTTCAGCCATCCAATGCCCTATTGAGTACCCACCCTCACAGATTTCAGCCATCCCAAGCTCTATTGGGTACCCATCATCACATATTTCGGCCATCCCAAGCCCTATGTGTACCCACCATCAGATATTTCAGCCATCCCAAGCCCATTGAGTACCCATCCTCACAGATTGCAGCTATCCCATGCCCTATTGTGTACCCACCATCACATATTTCACCCAACCTAAGCCCTATTTTGTACCCAGTGACCATCACAGATTAAGCCATCCCATGCCCTATTGAGTACCCACCCTTACAGATTTCAGCCATCCCAAGCTCTAATGGGTACCCACCATCACAGATCTCAGCCATCCCAAGCCCTATTGAGTACCCATCATCACATATTTAAGCCATCCAAAGCCCATTGAAAATCCATCCTCACAGGTTTCACCCATCCCATGCCCATTGGGTACCCGCCATCATATATTAAGCTATCTCAGGCCCTATTGAGTACCCACCCTCACAGATTTCAGCCATCCCAAGCTCTATTGGGTACCCACAATCACAGATTTCAGCCATCCCAAGCCCTATTATGTACCCACATCACAGATTCCAGTCATCCCAAGCCCTATTGGGTACCCACCATCACAGATTTCAGCCATCCCAAACCCTATTGTGTGCTCACCATCACAGATTAAGCCATCCCAGGCCCTATTGAGTTCCCACCCTCACAGATTTCAGCCATCCCAAGCCCTATTGGGTACCCACCATCACAGATTTCAGTCATTGCAAGCCCCATTGTGTGCTAACCATCACAGATTGAGCCATACCAGACCCTATTGAGTTCCCACCCTTACAGATTTCAGCCATCCCAAGCCCTATTGTGTACCCACCTAACTTATTAAAGCAATACCATACCATACGGAGTACTCCCCCCACACCGAGTGCAGCAATCCTTGGCCCTATTCGAGTAATGACCACCACCAATTATGGTCATTTAAAAGTTTAAGGGGTACAAAGGCAACCACTGAATTCAGCCATACCAGACCCTATGTAGTAAACCAATACAAATTCAGCCATATCCGGCCATAAGGGATACCTAACCATCACATAATTCAGCCATCTTAGGCCCAAGAGGTGACTCACCATGTCCAAACGTTTTGTTGCAATTCCCACAGTAGGAGATGCTTGGTATATTAAATGGCCTGCCATCTTTAAATGGTTGCAGCAATGCAAGTCTGCTTTTTGCTGTGTCTAAATTCCCCAATCCCAGAATCTAAAATCCAGCCTAAGTCTATTTCCTGGGATCGGGAATCAAAGGGCCTGTCAAAATCCCGTTCGTTGGGAATTGTTTTCTGTCTAAAGTCCACTGTATGCCCGCCACCCCCCCACCCTGGGGCAAAATATTGATAGGTGCATTATTATATATAATAACTGTCTAATATGTAACAATGTTGTCAAACCATTAATAATAATACTGTCAAATATAGAGATTCAATAATCAAGGAAAAACCATTCACGGCTGCAATATTGTACATTACGTAGAATCGCTTATGTTCCATCACAAAATTTAAATAGATTTTCTACTTGCAGTAAAACTATATCACTTCTAATGAAATAATTTACACTTAGAATACCTGCTATCACATCTAAAACAAAATACAATGTTCAGCATTCGTTTATAATAACAATTTACGACAGAATATCAAAATTTCAGGTATTTTTGGTAGTTTGACCTTGAAATGACATTGACCTTGACCTTGAGTGGTCATTTTTCAAGTCCATTTGGAGTACAATACAAAGTTAATAATGTTTAGACAAACATTTAATCATACCATTAGAAATAATACTGTCAATAGTTGAATACTAAAATTTTAAATAGGGAATCAGCAATCTAAGAATGCCATCTCGGCCAACATGTACATGCATAATAATGTCAGTTTGGACAAAGTTTCAATATTTTGAACTGAAAATTGAACTAATAATAAGAGAATATGTGCTTACCAACACTTTTATCACTTTTAATACCAACTTAAATATAAAACATCTGCTAAAACAAGAAAACAAGTGAGGAAACATCATTTTTTCAGCTTTTTTTCGTAATTTGACCTTGAAATGACCACGACCTTGACCTCACAGTGGTCAGTCTTGTATCTCCATTTGACGTACATTATCAAATGAATAATATCAAAGCAAATATGTGTGACTACATACATAAATAAAAAAATTGCATGAGAACATAGAATTTTAAGTGTATGTGTAAATTATGGCCGCCATCTTGGACGCCATCTTGGATTTCCGCGTCCGCACCACGCATTGACAATTTATGCCGGCAGTTCCATATAGTACAGACATAGGCGAACATTTTGGTATATAACATTGCTTGTTCTACTTGAGTTGTCACCTACTCCTTAAATAAGCCACTTTTGAGCTGATTGTCACCCCACTATATGTTAATACTATTATGAAATATTATATGATCTTGGTCAGTCTATTGGGTGCCATGCACCTGTGCCACTGGACACAATAATTTGGCTCTAGTACTGGCTAGTAAACCAAGAAAAAGCTTATTAAAGGGGATTAGTATAAATTGTTAGAACTTGGTTCAAATGTACATTAATATGCCTTGAATATCCATGTCCACTTAATGTACTTGTACACATATTAAGATATTGCAGAAATTCATAATTTATTTCTCAAACCTATCAACTGAGTAGATATTTATTCATTTAATTTTGCCTCTATTATCATACACTGGTAGAGTCTGTATACTGTGTAACTGTGTGACAAATTATATAACTAAATCCTTTGTTTATTAGGGTTTAACGCCATTTGTCAACCGTTTTTCAGTTATATACAGTGACTGATTCACTTGTTAGTTTTCCTAGGCTGTATCCTAACTAGCACTAACTTACCCTTCCACAAGAAACAAGCAACTTCTCCATAAGTGGAGGAAAATCAACATTAATATCAGTTTAAACATTCATCTTATTTTATATATCATTTCAGGTTAATTTGCTGCTCGTGAATTTTACGCAACAGGAACATTTAAACTCATCAGAGGAAAAAACAAATATTGTGAACTCCATTTATCTATACAATAGAAGATTTTCTGGAGAACCAAGAGCCGTGAGTATAATCAGTGACTCAGTGGATGTTCATTGTCTCAGATTCAGCAAGCACTGGTAGTTTCATGTCATAACACCTACAGGTTGTCGATGATTCATACATCTATATGTGTTACCAGTAAATATTGGGACTTTGGTAAAGGTGTTTGACTGGACATGTGTTATCAAGGTCAATGTTATAAGTCTTAATTAATGCTCATACTGAACAAAAAGCTTATATAAGTATACATTTATTTCTGTCGACAGTGTAGGCAATTTAAGATTTTGTGTAAGAAATTTTCCTTTTCTAGAAAGCATTCAAATAGATTCTGGCTGTCAGGTACCATAAAGTAAAATCCATGTACATGTAAGTAGCACCTTAATCATATGACCACAACAAAACAAAGCCCACAATTTTCAGGTCATTTCCATTAATTCAATGTCACAAATAAAGACCAACACAGCCAGATGACCAGTTTTCATAGATCACCTTTAAACAAATGGTTTTTGATCATTGGGCCTAGGATCTTCAAACTTTATTGGGATGTGGTTCACCATCAGTAGTTGACCCTATTGATTTAAGGTCAAGGTTGTCATTTCTGATTATGGAGCTGCCATGAGTAGCATACATGTTTTACAAACATTCCTTGTCTGCAGGAAAGTTTGTTCTTTTTTGTAGGACTCCTGCTTTATCAGGTGTGTTGAAACATGTATTGCTTAATGTTTCAGTTAATGGATTACATCAGAGATTTACCAACATTACTTCGACATGCCATCAGTGAATTCTTCTCAGTTGGTGGACTGGTATTAATGTTCAGAGTGCGTATTGTCGTTCTCTTCATAGCTGCCTTGCTGTATTTTGTGTCTCCATTGGACATCATACCGGAAGCAGTTTTCGGAATTTTCGGATTTTTGGACGATTTATTTATCTTGTTTTTGTTAGCAATATATGTTAGTTTAATATACAGAAATGTTGTTCAACAAAGAGCTACTCAGAACCAGTGACATTGGATATATTCATGGAAATGTATTGTGTATGTTTTACATTAAAAGTGCTAGTATTCATAAGTAGAAGTGAGAAGTTTTGTTAAATGTTTTAATTATGTTTGGTTTTATTGATAACCTTCGTATGATCTGAGCATGTATAGTTGTAGCATGTATAAGTCTGTGATAACCTATAGTTTACATGTTTATCTGTTACTCACCTTGATACTGCTTTGAATGGTGGATGTATATTCAGAGCACCTAATACTTTGTGTATATACCATGTTTCTTGGGTGTAACTGTCTTAACAATATTTTCTCTATATAATCCTCGAGTGCCATTCTAATGTTGCAATGCTTTGTACAGTCAACTTCCGTTATCTCGAAGTCGCTTATATCGACTTTCCCGTTATGTCGATGTTTTTGTCTAGTCTTAATTTTTCTCCTTCTTTGTCTATATGAAATCCCGAGACCTATCTCGAAGTTTAGACTCGAATTCGGCGGGAATTTTTTGTTATCTCGATTTATTCATTTGGTCCCAATTAACTTATTTGCATGTTTATTGTATTGTTCAACTCGAAGTCGGGTCGAATTCTGATTGTATCAGACTTGCATCAAATGTTTTTCACGCCTCGTCAGTATCAAATCTTAGATTTACCTGTAATTTTTGCACCTACCATTGTTGAAAACCATTATTTATTTGCACAAACATGACTGTTTGTCATGTCGTTTTGAGTGGCTTCCAAACGTCAATTAACATGTCATCTCGAACAATTGTAAAAAAATGATTAAAGAGTATTACATGTACATATATATCAAATTAAGCATTTCTCACGAATATGTAGTTCTTATTACATAAAATATAGTGGTGACCCGCAAAATGACAGAAATTAATTAACTTGCAACTTTGATGCCGAAAATTATATCTCGAATTTTCATTATGTCGAAGTGATTTCCACGGTCCTGTGAAATTCGAGCTAACGAGAGTTGACTGTATTTACCTAACTCAAAATATTTGCATTGGTAAATGTTTGCATGTTCTGTGACACAGTATTACTATATAGACATTGTTAATCCTCAGCAGTATAATTGGGTCTTTGTTATTTCACGCATCAAATAGCTGCACATATAGTTAGATGGTTGACTTTAATTTCAAAATAGTGTACCCATGATCAACCAACAACACTTGAAATATGCACAGAATATTCAGGAGTAGTATGTACCTATTGTAACTCAATACCTCGCTCAAGGTATACAGTGAATATAGTTTGTATGCAATAGTTTATTGAATGATTCCTGCTATATTTTTGCACCTGTTACATTTATAATTGGTACCTTTAGAATTTTGTTTCATTTTCTTATAGATATGTACCTTGACATGTATTTATAAAGTCAGCCTCAGGAAAATACAATATGATAAATCTTTGTGAAATGATCACTTCTGTATAAATGTTCAGATAATTAGCTAATTATGATTAACTTATGTTAGACCCATCAATACTATGACAGATTTAGTGGCCTTTCAATGTTTTAAATGTTGCCTTTTTGCTGAGAGACTAGTTTCTTTTGATCAGAACTGTTATTATTTGTACATAATTGTATTAATTAAATGTTCATTGTACATTTTTGACTTTTTTCCTCTATGTATTGTCACATTGCAACAACTACACAATTTCATCATTTTAAAGAAATAATATAACATAACTTGTATCCTTACATCTAGCTTCGTTTAACCCTCAGAGTAGAAGTTACTTTACTGTACTTCAGGGTTATGTTTAAACTTATGCCATGTAAATTCCTGGAACACATAAAATATTTGCCTCCTGTAAATTATTGAAAAGTACAAGTACATACACATGTAATGTGTTTATGATTTGTTATGAAAATGTTATGTTTATATGATATGTTACGAATATTATTGAAGTTTAATACTGTTGCAAATTCAATATTTCATTTATAGAAAAGTTAATGACATTAACGAGTGTTTAGTATCAAAACTATTCACTTTTTATATGCCCGTTTGAAAAACGGAACGTATTATGGGAACACCCTTGGCGGGCGGCTGTGTCCAGCAGTTTGTCTGTACTCTAACGCTCAGAGTTTTCATCCGATCGTCTTCAAACTTTGTGACAATGCTTATGGGCATAATATCTAGGCCAAGTTCGATTATAGGCCAAATCGGCCTAGGCCTTATTGGGTTATGGGCCTTTAATTACCAAAAAAGCAGTCCGTTGTCAATTGTCATATTCCTGAGGGTCGTGGGTTCAAACCCCACAGCGACCATAATCTTTTATTTTTTTAAGTGTTTAGGAGAAAAATATTTTTCCAAAAGATTTTGTTTAAATTATAGGTCAAATCATAGAAAAACCCAGTTGTCTGTAGTCTAACGCTCAGTTTTCATCCGATCGTCTTCAAACTTTGTGACAATGCTTATGGGCATAATATCTAGGCCAAGATCAATTATAGGCCAAATGAGCCTAGGCCTTCTTGGGTTATGGTCCTTTAATTAAATTCTTTTTGGATTGGTTGTTTTTTTTCATTGACCATGCCCGAGACGGGCGTATTTTGTGATATTTTGGCTCTTGTTTGAAATTATTTCTCCCCTATCTATAACTATGTGCATTATACTTTGGGAGGAAAACACTCCGTTTTGGATGACATGTATTACTTATCCATACTTGCCATATTTCGCAGACCCTTATGCATGAAGCTTACATGCAGTTTTTACTTATTTAACTTTTATGACAATAACCTGCATTTTAAACTTCTATTTGACGTGATGGTTTTCAAAATGTACACAAAAAATGTCAGGTCTCAGTAAGTTCAAGGAATGTGTGAGATTTGATCAATGCGTGAGTAGGGTCTCAAATGTGTGAAACTCACGCATGATGCAGGAGATCTGGCATGTATGATTATCTGTTATATGTAAAACAACATACATGCCTTGTTACTTCATTGCACTGGTATGCACAGAATTTTGTTTATAATATAAAATGTATGTGATACATGTAATAAAAAGTGTTAGAAACCACAAAGTCAGTATGTGATATTTATCATATATACAGTAGAAACCCCCTAATCCGAACACCCTTCAGACTGATTAGGAATATCACTGCCATGATTGTGATAGTTATAAACAGTAGACATGTCTATGATTTTATATATTGTTGTGTATATTCCACATGCTATTTTTCGAATACTTCAACAATATTTCAACAATCAAAGAGCTAAAATGTGACGCGTATACTTCACTGTGGACATACCACGTGACAAAATGCTGTGTGGGTGGGCTCAAAACGGGTGAAAATCGCTCGACTCAGTTAACATTTTTCCTTTTTATTTTCTTATTACTGGATGAATTTTCATGAAACAAAGACGAGAGCCGTCTCCTTGGCGAGATACACATTGTGCAGTTTCAAATATGTACCAAAATCCCTTTATTTTCTCAGTAAGTGCAACCGCGCATTTCCAAAACTGAAAGCGTAATGCTGTGTTGGTGAGGAAAACATATAAAAATGCCAAAATGTGCAGTTCTTCACATTTTCTATTGATTCTGTAGACAAACTATCGTGCGAGGCGTTGTATTTTATGTTTATACGACTAGAGAGACACTTGTTTTGTCAATGTATGCTTATATTCGAGACATTTTTTAAAAACAACAAAATGCTGTGTGTGTGTGAGCTATTTCAGAAATAATGCGTATAATGAATATATTTCTCCTCTCCCTCACTCGATATTAATTGGTAACATATATACTTAATACATTAGTTAATGCATTGCTACTTATTGCATATATTTTACTAGCCAGGTCATAGTTTCTAATTAAACCCATCCAATATTG
Organism: Spisula solida; assembly: GCA_947247005.1. Taxonomy (NCBI): domain Eukaryota; kingdom Metazoa; phylum Mollusca; class Bivalvia; order Venerida; family Mactridae; genus Spisula; species Spisula solida. The sequence goes on along the minus strand of OX365948.1, from coordinate 14,492,231 downwards.
TTTCCTTCAGCAAAACTTGTTCATGTCCTTGTAAACCTTTTTTACGGACAGCAGCTTTGTCATTTAGCTCTTTTACAGCATAGTTTTCAAATGACCTGTTGATTTATGATCGTTTTGCTTTATTTTCAGGGTCCCTTCTTTCGATTCAAGCCAGGTCAAGAATAACGGGGCGAAAACGCGAAGAAACTTTGTCTAAAAGCTGTATTGTTGTCCTCCGATGTTCATTATGTGGTCTATCGGAACAAGCCCATAGAAAAGACTACAAGTTATGGCCAACCACTAGAAAGAGCATTGGTGGGAACAGCGACTCGTATTTGATGTTCATATGTTAAAACCAACCAAAGTTCAAATACAAAGATATCTATCTGCTTAAGTACTTGTTTGTTTTGTTTATCACTGCTAACTTGTTTACATGTGCGAGGGGTGATCCAGAATTACGTGGACATTTGCTCTTAAAAGTTTATTTTAGGCCAGCTTGGAATGGATGAAATTTGGTACACTTGTGCAATAAATATAAATATTACATCGTATACAGATGTGTCGGGGATAATGTTGCAATGAGTGGACACATTGCTACACACAGTTCATCATCGTCCCACACATGTGGCAGATTGGGAAAGGTGTATATATAAACACCAAAGAAGTCTTAAACCTAGGTCCCGCTGAGGAATTTTTCATGGGCGATTAGGAATAACACATAGTTTCTCCAGTGGTTTCCGATTTTTTTTTCTAGAACCTGTCCACGAAGCTCCTATTTGTCATTGGGAGACAGTTTGACCGATGAACACTTAACCGATTTAAAAATGCAACAGTGGGTTTTTGAAATATTTAGGCTAGTTTATGTGCTTAAATTTTATTGAAATTTTGCACGTGACGAAATCAATATATGGAGTCAAATATGTGCAAATGTTATTGTAATCAAGGTTTAGATGATCACAAAACCAAACCACGAAAAGTACTGATCGACAATTTACACGCTGCAACCTGCTATGCAAATCAGGCGTCTGTGTCTCATTTTAACTGGTACCTAGTCTCATTGGCGGGAAACTATGGGATAGTAGAATGTTGTTCCACTCATCTATAAGGAAAACACGTAACCCTCTAAATGCTCTAAAGTTTCTGCTTGATGTACTTCCTGACGACCTCCTGTGTCTGCCTTCAAATTTAGCTTCACTTGTAAAAATGACCTCCACAGTCAGTAATTTTTTGCCGATCTAGCATACGCTGCATTGTGTCCGGTGGTTAAGATTATACATTTCCTAGGTCTATGGCATCTGTTGAAAACTCGTAACCGGAAGTCGATAATTGAAAATGTAAGGGCAAATAAGAAGACAGAAAAAATAAGCGATTTTCATCATGGGTCAAAATAAACATTTAACAAAATGTTATGTAATGTATGTTTCTGTAGCGGTAACAAACCAATTACCATGACAATAAAGAAGCGAAAACGGCGATGGATTGGCCATACCCTCCGGAAGGCCCCCAACAACATTGTCCGCTAATCCCTTGACTGGAACCCTCAAGGGAGGAGGAAGAAATGATGTGCAAGTCATACCAGTCATACGACGCGCGTCCCACTTATTGATTTATACAAATTTTAAATCATAATTCATACAAAAATACCCACCCCAAAAATTGTTGCATTTCTAAATCGGTTATGTGTATTACGCTGTGAATCGGGAGTTCTCCTGATGCCTCCCGGTACCCCCCCCCCCTCCAGAAGCATCTCCAATAAATAAAACGAATATTCAGGGATTAAATCCCAATATTTCATCATGTCTCGGATAATTCACTGGGATGCCCCATTCCCAGAGAATCTGGGTACCTTGGGTATGCCTCCCCGAGATATTCCTGAGATTCGGGGATGCCAACCCGGATATTCCCGACATGAAATCGCAAGTCCTCGAGACATCTGGTACCTCTCTCAGACATCGGGGAACATCACTCAGACATCGGGGGAACATCCCGATTTTTTAATCGGTAGTAAATCACCAACTGCATCGGTGATGTACTACCGATTGAGATATTGGGATTTAATCCCCGAATATTCGTTTATATTTATCGGATATGCTTCTTTGTGTTACTGGGAGGCATAGTGAGATCTCCCGATGTGTTTCCGAAGTAATACATCGGTCCCAATGACAACTAGGAGCTTCGTGGACAGGTTCTACAAAAATCGTCGGGAACCAACGGGGAAACTGTGTTATTCCTTATCGCCCATGACGAATTCCTCAGTGGGACCTAGGTTTAAGACTTCTTTGGTGTTTATACACCTTTCCAAATCTGCCACATGTGTGGGACGATGATGAACTGTGTGTAGCAATGTGTCCACTCATTGCAACATTATCCCCGACACATCTGTATACGATGTAATATTGATATTTATTGCAAAAGTGTACCAAATTTCATCCATTCCAAGCTGGCATAAAATAAACTTTTAAGAGCAAATGTCCACGTAATTCTGGATCACCCCTCGCACATGTAAACAAGTTAGCAGTGATAAACAAAACAAACAAGTACTTAAGCAGAAAGATATCTTTGTATTTGAACTTTGGTTAGTTTTGACATATGAACATCAAATGCGAGTCGCTGTTCCCGACAATGCTCTTTCTAGTGGTTGGCCATAACTTGTAGTCTTTTCTATGGGCTTGTTCCGAAAAACCACATAATGAACATCGGAGGACAAAAATACGGCTTTTAGACAAAGTTTCTTCGCGTTTTCGCCCCGTTATTCTTGACCTGGCTTGAATCGAAAGAATGGTCCTGAAAATAGAGCAAAACTATCATAAATCAACAGGCCATTTGAAAACTATGCTGTAATAGAGCTAAATGACAAAGCTGCTGTCCGTAAAAAAAGTTTACAAGGGCATGAATGGGAAGAATAAGTTTTGCTGAAGGAAACAGAATTGGATGGGTTTAATGAGAAACCATGACCTGGCTAGGAAAATATATGCAATAAGTAGCAATGCATTAACTAATGTATTAAGTATATGTTACCAATTAATATCGAGTGAGGGAGAAGAGAAATATATTCATTATACGCATTATTTCTGAAACTGCTCACACACACAGCATTTCTGAAATAGCTCACACACACAGCATTTTGTTGTTTTTAAAAAAATGTCTCGAATACAAGCATACATTGACAAAACAAGTGTCTCTCTAGTCGTATAAACGTAAAATACAACGCCTCGCACGATAGTTTGTCCACATAATCAATAGAAAATGTGAAGAACCACACATTTTGGCATTTTTATATGTTTTCCTCACCAACACAGCATTACGCTTTCAGTTTTGGAAATGTGCGGTTGCACTTTCTGAGAAAATAAAGGGATTTTGGTACATATTTGAAACTGCACAATGTGTATCTCGCCAAGGAGACGGCTCTCGTCTTTGTTTCATGAAAATTCATCCAGTAATAAGAAAATAAAAAGGAACAAGACTGCGTTCAATAAACGCTTATGCCCCCTGTGGAAGCCTTGTCCATAAATAAGTCTAAGTCCAAAATTAGGTGAAGGTGAAGGTCAAAATGGGGTCAGGTGATACAGGTGTGTGGAGAGTGTTCATATACAACATCCATGCAAGTTTGGAAGCTTTGTAGCAAGCCATAATGATGCTAGAAGAAACGGTCAATTTGGGTTAACCAGGACGGACGAACGAACAAACGAACGGACGGACAGGTGAATCACTATATGCCTCCCGATCTATCGATACGGGGGCATAAAAATGTTACCTGAGTCGAGCGATTTTCACCCGTTTTGAGCCCACCCACACAGCATTTTGTCACATGGTATGTCCACAGTGTACTTGCCCTTGCGTGAAATTCAAAATGTCATGTCGATCACATGTCAAATGGGCTGGAAATGCCTTTGAGACATGAGAGTTTAGCATTGTTGAAAAAAGTGAGGTATAATTAATCCATATTACTTCCCTAGGTATGAATACATAGGCCAAAGTTAAATATCAACAATTTATCAACAGGAACATAATGCTCATACAAGAGACCAGGCTAACTTGCTTGTGTGGTTACATAAGCAACATTCAAATATCAGTCGTTATTAGAGGGTTTAACGAGATGTAATGTTTTGATTAGGTATCTAATTGATGCCTGTAGTGTTCCGTGCTATGTGTATTGTTTTCTAGGTAATCGTCCAATTATGTTTCTATATTGTACAGAACAATGTTAGATAACCTAATAGCAAGCTATAGCTTAAATAAACTTTATTTTGAATAAATAGAACTATTTTTCTGGACAAATATACAATATGGCAGTTAAAATGAAAACATGCATATGTATTTAGACCGCAAAACAAAACATTTCATCATGGTTACAAGTCACAAAATATCCGTGCTACAATACATTGTCACAAAACATTTCATCATAGTTACAAGATGTCTGTGCTATAATACGATGCTGCACAAAACATTTCATCATAGTTACAAGATGTCTGTGCTATAATACGATGCTGCACAAAACATTTCATCATAGTTACAAGATGTCTGTGCTATAATACATTGTAACACAAAACATTTCGATGTCTGTGCTATAACGGGTTATACCTATATTTGAAATGCTGAAGTAAATGTATTAATATTATGGAAATAAGTGATGTCACATTGCTTCAAAACAAATACAGTACATGAGTATTAAATATTGTTGAATATAGTCCCAGTGGCCAACAGTATTTCAGACATACGGAGACTACCCAGTCATATTATCCTGACACGGGGTGAGCCAGTAGGAACTATGTTGAGCATCAAGCAAGGGAGATATACCAGTACCATATTTAATGACTGGTATGTCGTGGCCTGGGATCGACTCGGAGACCTCTTGTATTGGAAGCAGACGCCCTACAACTTGATCATCAAGGCAGATGTATATGTATTACACAAGTATTACACTCACTGTACACACAGATGGCATGGTGCTTAGGGTAATGATTGGAAAACAATGGAATTACAAAACATGATTAACAAGAACAAGACATGGACGGACTTTGATAGGTAAATAATAACAGAGTAACAATACAAACTTGAAAACATAACAATCAATCAATATTAACAAACACACAGTGAACTTAAGACAATTCCAATGCATGTCAATACGAAGATAGTTCTTATGACTCTTAAAACATTTATGGTTTTATGACAGGTTGCATTCAATATGAAAGGACATAATTTAATATTATACGACACATGTTCCATTTAGTACTTTACAATATTTAATAGTTTATGCATATGATTTTAAGTAATTGCCTGTTAACAACAGAAATACATTGTACACTAGTCTGAGCATCTGTGAATATCTTACTACATGTATATGGTTAAGATACATTGAGTGTGGATATGCCCTTGATAAACCAGCATTTATGCAATATGTATTAGGGTAAATTCATCAGCCATTTTTATTTCTACAGTCTTGTTGTCTTGTCTTCTTGTTCTGATTTATCTAGAAAACTCTGAAATGTTAAATAAATCTTTAATATGCATGACTATATAGAGTGGTTGGGCTTATACAATTCTATACTCTGAAAATCTCGTTTTTGTCTCATTAAACAACATGATTCCATTATTGCTATTTTTGATAAGGTTGTAAAAAATTGCCTTAATTCAGACAAAATACAAGATAATTCTGACATATCAGAATAAATGGCCACATTACAGTGATATAATAAATATGATATAATACCGGTATATGACTTAACACAAGGTATAAAATCACTCACCCTTAAATTTGTACTCATGAAGTACGGTCGATTTTGACCATCATTCTTCTCACAATCTTCACAGAAACATATAAATATGGTATCTATGGTGATCTGAAAGTATATAACATTACAGTCACACTCAATGTTTCTATGGTAACCATCATCAATACACCAGTTCAAGAAAGTCGTGCAAGTTTTTATCCATGGCATTTAGTCAGTATAGACTGTTGTGAACCTTATGATACAACTTCACAGGGAAACAAATACTAAGTATGTATAGTAGATCCCTAGATGGCCAGAACTGTTTGCTGGGCCAGATATAACAGAGATTAAACATTACTTTTTGGAACATATCTGTATTGACTGATTGTTCCATGATCCATCCCTCATTTTATTAACATTGTAACTTCACTGTAAACTATTTAAAATATCGGATATCCATTGAACTGTATGTATTAATATGTATTTATCTGTTGATACGAGGGGTGTTCAATAGATAATGTCTTTTTGGTCACAAATTTTAACATTCATTGATATCTGGAAATCTTTTTACATTTCTAGAACCATCATCCATTCCGCAATATTTCTTGAAAATTTCAATAAAATTTAATTCCCGGATTGTTGTTTCTGGTGTCTTTTTTAAGGGTCAGTAATAGACACTGTGTCTTTTTGAGAATAATTTCGGGAAATAATCTTATTCCACAACTACTATTCCGTGAATAATGTAAATACCTTCCATAAAAACATGATTTCCTGTACTTGATTGCCATTTTTGTACAAAGTGAGATCATTTGAAAGTCGCAAAAATAGGTGTCAAAATAAAATAAATTCATATTTTAAATTAGTTTTATTGGTTGGATTTTGATATATTATACATGGACGTACGCCGTAGGCCATCAACAATAACTTCTGGGAAGAATTTGCGAACAATATAGAATTGATATGAAGTTATTGGTGCGTGAACCAACAAGCATCATTTGGTATAAATACGAGTAGTCTCCCTTGTATTTGACCGCCTTACTCGTAGACAAAACATACTTTCATGTTCATTTTTTGTTCTGGTGGAAACTTAAGGATTAAGTTATAGATTGGTATGTTGCAATTAAATGAATACTGCCATTTAATTTTCTAAACCACAACTGCAAAGATAACACATATTTGGCTTAAAATGACAATAAGGCTAGTATACTCGAGTCGACCCTCTTCTAAGTTCAATAAATTACTTAATTATTGACGAAAGACTATGTAATTTTTCAGATATAGAATAGAAACAAACACCTTTCAGACAGTATTCGTAGAATTCTTCTAAATACTGTCATAGCAAAATACATAGGGCATGGACATTATATATTGAACGCCCCTCATACTTAAGTTTGTCCAGGGGCCATATTGGCCCATTTCAAACTATGTAATGTGTTGAACCGATCCTGAATAAAAGTCTTCTATCTATGGCAGATATGGGTATCCAAGAATCATAGTCACATATTCAGGTAGTTGTTTTATGGCTAAAAGTTTCTCAACTGTCATGGAAGCATTTAATATCAAGCATATAAGGCAAAGCTACTACAGACCCCAAAGTACTTGGTAATGGGATAAATGAAAGAATGCATAGTATGCATTTATCGAAAAGAAGGTCCTTTTAGGCAAGCCGTACGTGCAGTAAAATCTACATTATAAGACCATTACCCCCTGATTGGCCTCATGACTTGAAAAAGGTCTCATTATAGAGTAAGTCTTACAATTGAGATGATATAAGAGCAATACAGCGAGAATGGACCTAGAAATTGTGGTCTAGATTTTGAGGTGGTCTGTGGCATGCTTTGACATTAAATATTTATATATAAACTTACCTCATATATCAACAAGAAGCAGTGAGCTATAGCAAATGCTAAAGCGCTAGCAACAGAGATTGGTACCCAGATATAGTTGATATCACTGTGATACTGTAAGTACACACATAGTTAGGCTCAATTATTTACATGTAAATGGTGTGTTTCAGAATTTTGTGTGAACCAGAAGGGTTCATGCATTAAAACTCATGTCTCCCACAAAGGGCCATTACTCCAGCAATAAATATTTCACCTACAAATCTTGACAATATGCACAACAAGGCTTGGTACCAAGTACAAAATATATCTATGTGAAGTTTCATTGAAATCCGACCAATGGTCAAGGAAAACACGTGCAGACAAACTTTGTGACAAAATCAATCTGTCTCATAATAAAAATATTAGTAGGAATACATTGATCAACTGTAATAAATTCTGTTGTTAGTCAATTTCAATTTAACAGTTGCACAAAGGGAGACAATTTAGCACAAAGGGAGACAATTGAACACAAAGGGAGACAATTGAACACAAAGGGAGACAATTCAGCACAAAGGGAGACAATTCAACACAAAGGGAGACAATTGAACACAAAGGGAGACAATTCAACACAAAGGGAGACAATTGAACACAAAGGGAGACATTTCCAAACAAGGGAGGTAGATATTGTAGGTCTGGGAATTATGCATAAACTGTTGTAAAACATCATGTTCACAAATAGTGGTACCCTCAACGACTTCAGTATTAGATTGAAAATTTTAAAACTACAAGCTTGAATTATTTTATAAGCATTGTAAGCTAATCAATTTTAATTTAGCCTGAACACATAAAATTCATTATTCTTCAAGTCCAAATATAAGTTCACTAGCACGGGATTCGGGCTCTCATGTTTACAGTAAGTCAGCTAGTTTTGAATCAACAGTAAATACCTGCATTAGTTCATTTCCTACAACCATCACTACAGCAACAGTGGACAATTTTCCTAGGAAGAGTACAAAGTCTCCGATAGAGTTAATAGCTGCTACTCTCAAAGCATTAGCAACAATCAGTAAGAATGCCTTCTTTGCTGCCTGACAGAAGTTGTATCCATAAATAGCTATAACAGAAAAATATGCTTCCTCACTCGTCAAAAATAAATACAATTGTCCGTCAGACAAACATTTGTTAAATTCTAGAATAATCACTACAAAAATACTCTACTTTTGTGGTAACAAAATTTTCAATGACTGTAATGTATTGATTATCCAAATAAGGAAGACGTAGAAAGTTGTCAAAAAAAGGGCGATTGACAAATTTGGTGAAGCTTAATTACAAGTTTGGTGAATGCTGCATGACTGTCGAAGGTGATCATGTAATTTGTCCTGACTTATGAGATTTAGTCAGAAGAAGTAATAGATACCTATTTCAATGTAAGCGTAACTATTTCAATGTAAGCGTACCTATTTCAATGTAAGCCTACCTATTTCAATGTAAGCGTTCCTGTTGAGATATTTGAGAAATCTCTCAAAGCACCAGAGACAGAACTGTAGACATTTCAAGATGAAATCCACCACTTTACCAGCTTTATTCTGTAATCTGTACAATTTTGAAACTTATTTACAAACATATCGCCAATTATAAAACAAATTGTAACAACTTATATCAGACCAGTAGCCACGCTGAGGCACGCTGAGGCAAGTCTACACCGAGACATTTGCCTCTGTGAAAATTTGAGCAATTACCACAATAATATTAACGTGCCTTTTGAAGAAAAAATGCCTCAAATATTCCCTAGAAAATATTTACCTTGGAACCTTTCAGTTTCAGGATATGGCACTGTATATTACATGCTTATCACTCTTGTTGACCGATTCATGATTTTTTTAACAGTGTTTGAGATTGATATATTAGTCACCAGTTGTTTCCTGACCCTGGGTTACCATTTCTTAAGCCTAAAATAAGTATTTTGCTGTAGTCATCAAACCATGCCTGGCTGGCTCAAACATATGATATGTACATGTACTCTACTCCTTCAGCACTACACCTCTGTCATAGTATAGATTTTAATACATGCATTTAATATAACATGAAACACAAACTACAAAATAGCCCTGTTTTTCACATCAGACTGTCTTCTTATTTGCAACATGAACAACTTGGATGGAGTTGTCCCCCTTGCCTGGAAGCTACACTTGCTTTAAATGCTCACATCAAAATGTATAACAAAATTGGAAGCTAATTGAATTAGAGAAATTTGAAGAAATCTTACTTTGCCTGAATGTATCCTAGGATTAATCTGGCTAACTTCACAAGAGCAATAATAAATGATCCAAATGCTACAGATCCAAGATGATACCTGAAGTATGTATTTAATACATGATAGGAGAGATAAACATCACATAAATGATAAAAATCACATAATAGACTGTTAGACTAATGAAGAGTGACAATGACTTGTATGTTTTCAACGGAAATCATATATCCCTAACCCCCCAAATGCTGATAATAATTATTGTAAATTGATCAACTTTGAGCTAGCCCAAGTATATAAAATTTATTATTTCTATCACAATTCAAGTGCACTTACCCCAGGCTTCAGATAAGAAGGTTACAAAGGTATGCCATAATGAAGAGTGCAGTGCTCACGTTTGGTATAAGATTCATATACAAGCAAAATCTTGCAGTTCAAGCCATCCAATGGGTTCTACGGGATGCTGTTTACACAACAAACTGCAAGTCTGTGACAGTTCTAAATCAAGTCATATTTAACTTCCAAGACAACAATAAAGTTGTGTCTTCAATGTTTGATATACAAGTACTGTGCAATACATTTATCATGTTATCATGTTAAATTCAAACGAAACATGTGCCATTTGAAATTATAGCTAATGCTTAATTTTAAATAATTGAAGAAATTCCAAAAAAGAAGAATAAAATTAAATGAATTATGCAAGCTTACCTAAGCAAATATTTGATAGATTTTAGAATTGGAAATCCAAGCTTTTTCTTGTCTCTGAAAAATATATTGGTTCATTGTAACCTGTATATCTAAGTTTATTGATATATTAGCACATTTTGGAAGCAAATATTTGTACATTCACTGTTCGCCAGGAAACATAATGCTTTAGAGAGATGGAAGAGAAATATAAACAATGTATGATATAATTCCACGATAGCTCCTAGTCAGACATCTTGAATGTCTGGATAAATTCCATGTTAGCTCCTAGTCAGACATCTTGAATGTGTGGATTCCTCTTCAGAAATATGCTGCCACACTGTGACACACTACTACTCATTTATGTTGAACAATTGCATGTTTCATGAAACTGTCTACCAAATGTGTAGAAAAAGTTGACTTGAAAAAATAAATAGTTCACAGGAAAAATGGCTGTTGGTTGGCCATTTTTAAATCAAACTAAGCATAATGTCACACACTACAAGGGCCCCATCTTCGAAGCTTTGAATTGTTTTTTTCTTGGTTTGAATACATAAATATTTCCATAACAACTTCACAGAGAAAACTTACCTTGTAAAGTACCATTTAGACACGGCTCCTGCTACCACAATATCCTGACAGGCAGCAACAAACGATGATATCCACAACATGGCAAATATATTGTACCATCGTAAGTACTGAAATATACACCACCTAATAGCTGTGCTTATAATACAAATATCTGTGCACTAACACAAACATGTCACACTCGTGACTTAATTACTATGCATCCCTGCTGGTGACCATACTTTATTCTACGATAAAACACAGGTTCATATTTATCATGTCTTAAGTTCCCTTGAATCTGAAGGTCATTGACCAATAAGGCAGGGATTAAACCCAATGACCATGCACTACAACAGTCTCAGTTGAATGCAAAAAAATGTCTTTTTAAGTTTTGTAAGTGTAGGCAATAGGATAAACAACACATGTCGATAGGACACTAATATGGTGACTGTACCCATAATATACACTTTGACCTTTAATTGTGACCTTGACCTGTGTCTTGCAGATGGTGTCATTTCATTACTTAATCAACCCAATTAGCATCTCTAAAATGTCTCTATAAGCCAATGAGCAATGATGAAGCAATAACAGATATTATACCCTCAAGTACTTCAGTTTTAGTTTTATTATTTGAGAACCAGAAAACGACAAAGTACTAGGATACTCCTTCACATCCATATTTAAAAGAAATGAAATATTAGAATAACTATCGCTTACCACCCAAAAATCCTCCATAACAAATTTCACATGACCATTAGATTTTACAACAGGCAGTCCTGAAAATGTCAAGTACCCAGTACATGAATGTTGAACATTTGTGAAAGACTCCAGTATTTGTTCAGAATATAAAATACATGTACTAGCAATTCAATCACAGACAGCAAAGCATAATGATGGCATGTGCAGCATACATTATTTCACGCAAGCAGGTATACAAGAAAGGTCTTGTTGCTCATGTGAACGTGTACTTTCAGGAAACAAAAACACTCACAACATGCCACCTCTTGTAAGTAAAAACAGTATTTTAAAATTCAATGAAAAAGCTCTCGCATCAACATTGACCAATTTCAAAAAAGCTTTACTTTACTAGTGTATCACTATAACGAAAAATAGACACTAAAATTCCACAAAAGCTGTCACAAATATTACAGTAAAATATTATTCATTTCAATATTTTAATTCAAAATTTATAAAGAAATCAGAGGAGTACTTTTCTGATAAAAATGTGAGTCTACTTTACCTGAAGTCTCAATGAATGTTGCAATCAAACACAGACCACCAACGAATGCAATCATTATGATCAATGTCTGGAATAAACACTAGTCTTGTTTACAAACAAAAATTGACAATCAAATGCATTTCCGATGTTGATTTTTGTTTGATCTTGTGCATAATCACTTTTAATACATAAACTCTTAATCTACTCTTAAAACAAGCGACCAGTCGCTCGCCTGTGCAGTAGTGATATTGTCCTTTTTTGTTAAGATACAAGGTCAGAAGTATCGTCTGTATATATGCTTTGGTAAAGACATTTCTTTGTGTATCACATAGACTTTTGTCCCTCAAATTACACAACAATGACACTATAAAGAACATTCAATCTCTGTTGTTGTCAAAAATATAAAAAATTATTAGTCACTATTAAGAAAACTACATTTTATGTACTCGTTTCCATTCTTAGAAAATCTGCACTGCGAATAACAAGAGACGTAGGTAAAACATGCATGCCCTCCATAACAGCCAAATAGTCATTCATGTTTAAAGTCACAGTGACATTGACCTTCAAAGCACCAATTTTAACATCTATAAGGGTTATCTACTTATCTCGGCCAACAAATATATACACTTACCCAGAATGGTAAGAACAACATACATGGTAGACACTGAATAGCTTTTCCTGCCTCCTTATACAGTTGTACAACCTGGAGGATAATATTACAAATATCACATGATTACAAACATTACAATGTTACAGTATCAACAAGTAGGAGATGTAAAACAATGCAATTCACAATTTTGTTTATTTACCGAATTTTGTTTATTTACACAGAGCAACAGATAAGGTTTTAGTCCATTGGGTGTTTTACCCCCGAGTTTTAATTTTGTTTGGGTTTTGACAAATTTTAATTGGGTCTTTAAAAAAACTTGTAGTATAAATTATCTTATATAGTTTAGTTTATTGACAGAATTTGGTTGATTTGCAGAATTTGGTTTACCGGGTACTTGCAGAGTATTATTTCATTCAGTTCTCTCATTCACTAATTGTATAATATATTGCACCGTATATATCACATATTGGATTGCCACATTATTATAATATTTCTACTTAAGTTCAGAACAGAATTATCAACTAACAATACAACAAAAGGATTGAACCACAAGTCAGTCACTTACCAATGCAATACGGCTCCTTAACACCAGTAATATCAGCGAGAGGATTATCTGGAAAAAATACACTCAGTCTGAATAATCTTACTTCAATACGTATCAAACTTTACATTTCATACTGAAAGACTTCTTTCCAAGCATTGAAAGTAGTGGTAACAGGTGATTTAGTTCCTTCAAAAATACATCTGAACTGAAAGAGTTTTTCTACACAAAAAACGTATGTCTCCCATAAAGGGTCATTACTCTGTCAGTAGTCCGCCGACTAGAAAATCCCGACAATATGCGCAACTGGGATTCCTGGGTTGGACATGTTATAACTGTTCCTTCATGACTCTTGCTATTACCATGTCCTCAACATGAGCAAACGTGTCAGTTGCATAAATGGAAGAACAAAGTTAGTACTGGTTGACAACTAATTGACAACTATTCCAGGAAAACTGGTTATAAAAATAAATTTAAGGCAGACTGGAATACTGCTGATATGTTATCCTCAATAAAATTGAATAGAAGAAATCAAGCTGCGGGCGTGGTCCAGTGCGCTGGATTTGTGACCAGACAATCCAGGTTTGATTCCCGGTTGCGGTGGGTCATACCAATTTGATAACAATTTTGATTTTCCTCTGCAAGTGGAGAAGTTACTGGCAAGTTAGTACTGGATAGGATAAAGTCCATGAAAACTGGTTAGGTTTTGAGAAAAATCGTTTAGAAAGGGTGTTAAGGCAAATAATCAAGAAGACAACCACTGGAAGGTAAAGATGTGAAACAATGGTGTATATTACATACAGTGACCACAGTAACTATAGCAGCATATATTAGCCAGGTAAACACACTGTGTTCTGCTTCTTCCGTCTGCTGATTCTCTGGTAGATTATCAAATGTTTGGCTCAACACATACCACGAGTACCTGGTAATGTACAATAGAGTCCTTATTGCCCAATGCTGGATGGTCTGAGCAGTATGTATAAAACATAATATTACCAAATACATTCACCTGAACTTATTTCTGACATACTAAGATCAAGAATCTCATTCAGTTCTTCAGCAGGAAGTTAAAGGTTTGAATCCCAGTAAGCGTTTATGCTGATATGATCTTGTGAGCTGCCTGAGCTTGTTAAATAATGTTTTGTGACATTCTTAGTGATAAGGGATAGGAATCAATCAGAAAATGTTGTACAGTGTATGTGTAGCTAGTTTACATTTATCAGAACAGTGTTAAAGGCTTGAGCCAGTGAACGACTGACTTAATGAATCAATTAACATGTTTGATGAATTTGCAAGTAACATATTCAGATAAGGTAGTAACAATAGGGATGGCATACTCAAAGTCTGACTAAATCAACAACTTGCCTACAGATTGTAGAACAAAAAAATCACATACAAGAAAACATTGATTCAACGTATCCAATAGCACCACAAAGTTAGCATTATAATAATTTAATAACATAGCATACATGTACAAATTCAAGAAATATAATTTTTATTTATCATCTTTTTAGAAACCTCTCTATTCTAGAGCTCATTTTATCTGTTCCTTTTAATAGAGATATATATCACTTTTCTCTGCCAGTTTTTGGGAGGGGATTTTGTTCAAAAAGGATATATTGTAAGATGGGGACTTTGTCTAAGTTGAAAATCGGATAAAGGGGATTTTGTTTGCCCTGTAAAAGCGTGAAGCAGATTTGTCCACAGTCTAAATAACACACCAAGGGGATTTAGTCCAAAGTCGATAATGGTTGTTTACTTACCAACAATATACAGTTGCTGCACAAGAGAATACCATCACACCAACAACCAACGTCCATACAATGATTGCTGCCAGGAACCTCATCATCAGTACTATAACAAAAGCTACACCTACAGATAATGCAGCTAGATACCCAATCTCTATCCAGGAATTCTTTAAGTCTGAAATCACTTTCTGAAATATATAGTAATACATTAAAAGCCACTAAATGTGCATTGTCAGCAAATTTCAGAATAAACCATACCAAAACTGTTTTGAGTAAAAACAAAGACTTGAGCTCCTGCCCACGAGATGTCAAGGCTACTTGCTACAAGTCCCTAGTTAGACCGCAACTGGAGTACATATCCTCAATATGGGATCCATATACTAGAACCCACATCAACAAAATCGAGGATGTACAAAGAAGAGCTGCTCGATTCTGCACAGGAGACTACAGACCAGCAGCGTTACATCCATGATGAAGGACCTTGACTGGGTACCACTAGAGGCTCGTCGCCAACACACCAAGGCTGCCATCATGTATAGAATCGTCAACAACCTAGTGGATGTCCAAGCTCATCAGTTACTCATCCCAGCAGGAGTACATACAAGAGGCTACGCCAGCCGATTCTTGATACCATTTGCCAGCGTCAACGCCTACAGATACTCCTTCTTCCCTTCTGACATTCGCATCTGGAACAACCTACCAGATGTGATCATCACCCCCTCATCACCAGAATCTTCAAGGCTAGGGTGGGCGCCAATGCCGTAACTCTGGAGCAGAATGTTTTTAACCAGCTTTCACTGCGTTTTCCCCTTGCGCATTTGTATATACTCACCATGTTTGAAAATGCTCCAGAGGAGCGATGCACAGTATTTAGAAGAAGAAAAGCTAATTTCTCATTTTCGGCTAGTTTGTCCATAAACATTGTCACCAAGTGAAAATGGCTAAGAAAGTTTGTCCATAAACATTGTCACCAAGTGAAGATGGCTAAGAAAGTTTGTCCATAAACATTGTCACCAAGTGAAGATGGCTAAGATAGTTTGTCCATAAACAATGTCACCAAGTGAAGATGGCTAAGAAAGTTTGTCCATAAATATTGTCACCAAGTGAAGATGGCTAAGATAGTTTGTCCATAAACATTGTCACCAAGTGAAGATGGCTAAGATAGTTTGTCCATAAACATTGTCACCAAGTGAAGATGGCTAAGATAGTTTGTCCATAAACAATGTCACCAAGTGAAGATGGCTAAGATAGTTTGTCCATAAACATTGCCACCAAGTGAAGATGGCTAAGATAGTTTGTCCATAAACATTGCCACCAAGTGAAGATGGCTAAGAAAGTTTGTCCATAAACATTGCCACCAAGTGAAGATAGTCAGATGATAATCAAACTTGGCTAAGAAAGTTTGTCCATAAACATTGTCACCAAGTGAAGATGGCTAAGAAAGTTTGTCCATAAACAATGTCACCAAGTGAAGATGGCTAAGATAGTTTGTCCATAAACATTGTCACCAAGTGAAGATGGCTAAGATAGTTTGTCCATAAACAATGTCACCAAGTGAAGATGGCTAAGATAGTTTGTCCATAAACATTGCCACCAAGTGAAGATGGCTAAGATAGTTTGTCCATAAACATTGTCACCAAGTGAAGATGGCTAAGAAAGTTTGTCCATAAACATTGTCACCAAGTGAAGATGGCTAAGAAAGTTTGTCCATAAACAATGTCACCAAGTGAAGATGGCTAAGATAGTTTGTCCATAAACATTGTCACCAAGTGAAGATGGCTAAGATAGTTTGTCCATAAACAATGTCACCAAGTGAAGATGGCTAAGATAGTTTGTCCATAAACATTGTCACCAAGTGAAGATGGCTAAGATAGTTTGTCCATAAACATTGTCACCAAGTGAAGATGGCTAAGATAGTTTGTCCATAAACAATATCACCAAGTGAAGATGGCTAAGAAAGTTTGTCCATATACAATGTCACCAAGTAAAGACAGTCAGATGATAACAAATTACTGGATGTCACATGCCCCACCGCTGTTCACATTATAAGTTCAGTCTTTAACAGTGTTTTATGATGGGCGTAAAAAAGATAGCAAGATACATTTATGTTTTGTTTTTCCTTACCTCAGGAAAGTTACTGCCCAGGTAACCGTTACCAAGAACAGAAGTGAAGGAATTCGTCATGGTTTTAGCAACATCTAGCACAGATTCTGGTATACAACGATTGAAGATTGAAACACTGAAAATCAAAACATTACAATTGGATTAAATACATAGCACACCTAAAATTTTTAGTCCTTATTTTTTACACCTAAAAAACTATAGTCTTATACAGAGAGTTAAACCTGTTTCACATCAGCTGCAAGATTATTTTGGTCGCACATTGACAATGTCTTATATCTGAAAATGGAAACAAAATTATAACCATGGATGCTGTAGACAAGATTGCCAACATGAAGACAGATTGAGACTAGTGAACAGCTGTCCAACGGGTGATGTTACCTAGGCTTAGAACTACACACACATCAAGGAGTACAATAGATTAATCACAAGGTAATGATGTTCTAAAATTGTCTTCTATAAATCTTTTATTTGTTATATCCTCATAAAATAAGAAACATTGCACTTATAACACTCACTGGTTTAAATCCATTTAACTTAAATATTAACATTAAATGTATGTCAACTGACGTCTTAACACTCATGAATGGCACACATATGTATCAATCCCGAATTGTAACAAATATATTAATGGGTCTTTGGTAAAGATATCAGAATAGGCGTAATTGGAATTTTTTTCTTCTCTCATTTTCTTTTCACTGGCATGCGGGGAATACATGTTTTTTTAGGTACATACTGTTTGGGTACAGGTGTTGCTGGACAATGTTTGATGTCATCTACATATGGAGTGATGTTGTATAGACATAGGTTGATGGAGTGATCATTGTAGTAATCTAACACTTCTACTTCCTCTGTCGGACATTTCTCTATACATATAATCTCCGTATCATCCTCACTGAATGATGGGAATGGACTGTCTGGTAGCAATGTTGTAAAGTATGTAGGATCAAAGAAAAATACATTCCTGCAAAAATAGGAAAATTACAGTTGGAATAGATTTCACATCAACATCTATAACAGACATGCATAACAATATAAACCCTGATTGAAGAGAATAATATTCAAAACATACTACAAAATCTCTAATAAATAGAGCAAGCATGCCATGACAGCCCTATAAGTAGCTAAGATATGTAGGCTGCCAAATAACTTTCAATTTTTACATCTAAGTTGCATGTTTTGGCTACAGTTCATGTTTATATTATATATTTCTAACAAAACTTACGGCTTATCAGCATTATTCTGGCCAGACAAATTAACGTTTGGTATAAATTCGTTGTCCTGGTTACAAACATTACCGTAACTATCAACTCCATACACCAAGCGATAAGGATTGCCTTGTGTTACACCGAAATAGGCTACACCTCCCTGTAAAACAAGATCATACTACTGTATTCATCCAAGTATACACTTATCAACCGATAGTTGTAACCAAAAATTGAACGCATCCAAGTCTCTGATGAACAAATCTGGCCATATTCTTTTGTTGTATATTCATGATTTTAGATTTCCTTTGAATCTGCTTCCATTTTATCCAATACACAGCTGTGTGCAATGTTTGGACGAATACAGTAGTCTTAGTATATTTATTTACATCATGTTATTATATTAGTATATTTATTTTAAGGATGACAACGGATACGGCTAAAACACGGTATTGGTGCTGAAAGTAGTCTCACTTGATCAAAAAAGTGAACTTTCAAATAACATAATTTCTTTAAGGTAATCCCAAAGTTTAGGGTATCCTCTACACAAATTAAGTTTAGTTTTCGTGAGCATGTTTGCGTAATTTTTTTATTTACAATTTTCACCCTATGGTATGAGAAAAGTTACAGACACTACACTAGGTGTATAACATGCAAGAAAAATAAAAAGAAACTTCAAAACATTTATTTTTTGTACTGTAACATCAATAACAGGATATAAACTTTAAAAGTTAAACACTTAAATGGATGTAATTGTACATCTTTAAAAAAATTCTGAACATTTATGAAGCAGGTGTTAGGGTGAAAAAAATAAGCATAGAACTTTTGTTTAATTTTCATAAAAGATCCAATAGGAGGTTATTGAAGCATTTATCTCACACAGAGAACAATACTTGAACATGCAAAATCATCAATACCATCCTACAGAATCAGTAATTGTTGTAACAGGTCAAAATGCAATGCGCATACATTTGGTTACAGACACTACCAAAAAACATATAAATCAATGCGGTTGCAAAATCATTTAAACTATGACCAAATTCAAAACAAAAGCAAATCAACATAAAAACATAACTAGAATATTATTTCAAATGATTGAAATTGGTTAGAATTTTAGTACAAACACATTTCTACAAGAATATGTCCAACTTTCCATAAAATTATAGAAATGTGAACACCATAGTAAAGTTATATACTGAATGGTGTTTTTATAAACTGTAAAAAATTCAACTCAAATGATTGTTTATCAAGCCCTAGACATTAGAATAAACTCTGAACCAAAATGCTTACTCCTACAGAGGCATACAGCTGAATAATAAGAAGACACATATTTGGTTACAGACACTACATAAATGTCATGGTGTGTAAAAATGTTAGTGATATATTTCAGATATGCTTAATTTTACACTACTATCTAGAGTATTTTCATTTCAAATAGAAACGCTCTTTCAAAATCTGATTTTAGTTTCTGCATATCATTTTCCTTGAGTCTGAAATATCCCCTTTCACTGATATTTCTGGAGCTTCTACACAACACAAGATTACAGCTAACGGTTCCAGTGAACAATCTTCTCTATCCGGCAAAATGTAAACTTTGTCTGACTTTCTCATGTACTTTAATCTGATTAATTGGTCACAAACATCCATTACTTATGCACAGATAGTAAACACATTGTATGCTTAAGCTTAACTGTTACAAAGTCACCAGGGGTGGTATTCAATATTGATCTTATTTAATTGGAGAATAAGGATAGCCAATCATATCGCCTGTTACTGACCAATAGTTTAATATGGTGTGATCTGATTGGTTGTTCTTATCCTTAAGTCAAGTAAGGTCAATATTGAATACCACTCCAGGGCTGTATGTTTGAGGTTATATTGGTTTCTGTTTCTCAGTTGATACTTTGTTGTGCCCTTTACTCTGCTTTGCTAAAGTGTTGTGCATTTCTGTTGACTTTCTTTTCTCAGAATGTTTTTCAAGTGTTGCTGTATTCTTCTCATTTTGCTTGATTGATTGAATTTCTTTCTTAATAGAATTTGTTTTTGTCAATGATGAATGTTAACCTCAGCTCCCAGAACTTCAGTTTGTTTTGGACACTTTCTCAACATTCACTTTCAGTTTTGAAAATGAAGTAACTCCTATTTAGTCAACATGATTTCCAATTTGTACTCTTTGAAAGCTTCTTCAAGTGTCAAGGTCATAACATCATGTTTTTGAAGTATTTCTTTTTGACATTTTTTCCTACTTTTACTGTTTCATGTTTGTTTGACATCTCTCTGCTGATTTCTTGGCTCAGAAAAAAGCTCTTCACTGAATCCTTTATGCAAGATTGAAGTGCATCCTTTCTTCTTTTTCTTTTGTTTCTTTTCTAACCATGTTTTCATACTTAAAGTGATACTTTGAAAAACCTATTTAATCTGTACCTTTTATACTTTTTCAATACTTAGTCACAGATAATGATGTAAGCATGTTTCTTTTCACCCCTTTTCCTTGTTTTCACTTTTGAAATACACTCTGCTACAGATTGTAAAACTGTTTCTGTCATTTCAAGTTTTTGTTCTGCATTCTGCTGTCATAACTATCTGTTTCTTCTTGAGATTTTGCATGTTGTTAAGATTCTATTAGTTTACTAATGGTAGCAGATTTCCTCCTTGGTAATTCAGGTAATAATTCTTCAACTTTTTTAATTGTTTGTACAAAGTTACCTTTGGTAAACTTCAGTGGATTCTTCAGGTGACCCAGTATCTCTCTTTTCACCTTTTCTGAACTACTTGATCCTTGGTGCGTTCTGTCCTTCATCTTGATGCATATTCTTTATGCTTGTGTTCTTTTTACAGCTTCATTCTTTTTTTCAAAATTTCAGTAGTTACAGTACCAGGTATTGCAGTTCCGGCTTTTACTTTACTTTTCTCACAATAATTTCTTATGTTCCATCCTTTTCAATTCTTTTGATATTTGGCTCAAAAAGTTCTTGCTGTCTTTTTCAGAGACATGCATCCTTTCACTATCTGCCTCTTTCAGCTCCTCATATTCTGCTTTGTCATTTTTCTGCTTTTCACTCCATGCTTGTATTGTACGCCTCATCTTTTCGCTTCTACCTATTGCCTTAATCTTATATTTGTGGGTATCATCTTTAATTGCTTTCTGAAAAAGAAACATTTTTGTTCTCATTTCTTTAAGCTGTTGTGATGTGTACACAATGTACATGAATGTATATTGATGCCAATTTTAAGTGTTAAAAGCATATTGCCAATGTTTCTGCATTAATGTATTTGATTGAAACTATGTTATTTATTAAAATATAACACCAGCACAACATATATCAATACACATGGATAAGGTCAAAAGCCTAAGACATATTAAGACCCTACCAAAACAAATGAATCTGTAAAATGAGAAATCTCACTATTTTTGGTCAATACTTAAGGTTTTAAAATGATTTTGGGCATTCTTTGGTATCACAGACAATAGTCTTTTGGATGCATAGAAAATGTAGTGTCTGTAACCATTTGACCATAATAACTAACTACCTTAAATTTGTCTTGTTTCATTAAATTATTTGGGTTTTCTTGTTTTAATGTACTGTTCTCATGCTAGTTAATGGAAAATAAAATAGTTTTCCTTGTGTATTCAATGAGATCATTGAAAATTGTACCAGTTTGTACCATTTTTTTAATCTTTGAAATAGAAACATTTATCTATGTTAAAATTTGACATTTCAGACAGAATTTGTCACAATGTTATTCAGTTTGTATAAGTGTTGTAAAAGGAAACAAAATTTCTTCTCATTTCATACACATATGGGGAAAATGATCATGGACTAATAATTTGGGGAAATTGGTTACAGACACTACAAATTATAGTGTAGCATTGTCAGAACAATATAAACTTACCTGGATCATTACCAGAGGTTTGTTTCTGTCATATCTCCATGTCTTATAGTTGTACCATGGTAAGGAACACAGAAATAAAACACAAAGTTCTTCTAGGGTAAAAAATGGTCTACTTTATTTTGTCATAAATAGTTCTTAAAAACAATGCAACATGTCTGATGCCACATTTCATTAAAAAATTGTTGCATCACTTATCTGCACTTGAATCAGTATTCCAAAGCATGATGCTACATTGCAAGATAAAAGATTAAACTCTTCTCTGGAGTAAAACAAAAAAGTAATGACCAAAAGAGCAGTGTATTATTATTTTCATTAATTGTACCTTTTAGTGTAGTGTCTGTAACTTTTTCAAAGTACATGTAGTAATTTTCAATTATGTTAAGTCTTAGCACAAAAATATTTGGCTGACTTAGAAATTTTGTGAATACCTATTAGCCAATGTCAGATTTAAACTTCTAGATTGATAAACAATGAAATTATTGCAACTTAAACTTTGCAAGGTTACAGACACTACAGAATTTTTAATTTCAATATTTGCCGAAGAACAAGTGTTTAAGCAAAAACATTGATTAGCCCTGTAGGTAAATGTTTTTGTTCACTTACACAAATTGATAACTGAAAGTTTTATACCAATTTTAGCTTCATCATCTACTTTTTTAAACAAATTATAGGAGTATAACAAAGAGTATATGTTTGATTTTGAGTGTTTTTATGAAACCACTACTAACAGTAATTTTCTCATAAAATCATTAATTGTTAACCAATTTCATTAATTCAAACAGCAAAACTTATGAGATAGAAGTCTGTATCAAACCCATATTATTGAATGCTTCATTTGTGTTTGAAACTTAGAGAATTTTGTAATTAAAAACTCTTTTTTCTTCATGTGAGACTGCATAACGCTCAAAAATGGCCATTTTTGGACCATGTTTCCATGCGTATCTCCAGAATGGCTTATAGTAGGCTCTTGAAATTTTCAGGAAACTAAGAAGGGTTACTGCCAATCACATACATCTTTAAAATTAGTTCCTACATTGTAAATTGTTTATTTGCTGATGATATAACATAAAAAATACCGTTTTAGCACCAATACCGTGTTTTAGCCGATAGCAAAATTGGTATCCGGATAGCCGGGTCGCTATCCGAATGATTATCCGGATATCCGTATAAAAAATGAACCAAGCATTGGCGCAGCATGAAATGTAACCTAATTTCGCGACCAACATCGTCTTTGTGTACCAATATCAGACAGACTCATATTTTATACCTTAGAACAAGTAGTCAGCTATTTGTTTCTGATTTTATCGAATCCTATTAACTGAAAACAAACTTTAAAGTTTACCGCATTGATAATAACGCATTAGCAAATCTAACGGAGACCTCACATATAGAATACAAAAACAAACCCCGACAATAAACAAAGTGACACTGATACCAAATTGATTCTATTGTTAAAGGTATTAAAAGATGTTGTCTCTCGTTAAGGTATTGAAATACGAATTTTTACAAATGATATAACGGATATTCGAATACCAATTTGCTATCCGGATACTTGGAACACAAAACGAATAACCGGTTATTCGGATATTCGTTGCCAACCTTAATTTATTTACATCATGTTATTATATTATTGCATTCATGATATTTTTGTGAAATACTCATTTTTCTCAAAATCAATGAATGTTGACAACTTTTGTTTTGGAACTTTCACAGTGTAAAATTGTTGTAAATATCAGATCATAAATCAATGTTCCACCAGGCAGATATAAAGGTGAAGAATGCCATGATTTTGAGTGAAAGGGAAATAATTCTGGTATTACTGTAGCAAGTTATTTGACAATGTTCTATAACAATTCTATTTTTGTCCTAAATAAAACAATAAAACAACTCACAATACCACAGATGAATAGAAGGAATATGAGTAAGAAGATGACATCACGACATTCTCTGTTTTCCAGCGGACCATGGAATTCACCCTCAACATCTTCCTCGCTATCTGAAGCCTGAAAAATGTTTTCACTGATTTAAATGATAGTGACAAACATACTTACTACAGAAATCCACGGAACTGAAGTCAGGGCTCTCTCTATTTTAGGGGACTGAGGCCAGGGCCTTGGGTAGGAGAAATTTCACGTCGTTTGAAGGCCTAGGGAGAATAGTATATATAATAATAATAAGAGCCAAAATGTCACAAAATAAGGCCATCTGGTAAATAAAACAATTCAACTTGGCCTGTTTCTCAATTGTTTGGTAATTCAAGGGCCATTATCCAAGAAGGCTGGGCAGTAAATTTGAGGGGTTGGCTGCTAGTTGTGAGCAAAAAAAAGAGGGAATTATAGTAAACGGTATCTGATATACTGTTGTAATAAGTAATCTTGACTTAACATCTAAGTACTGTAAACCGCTTTACTTTTGCGAATACTAACTTTCGCGTTTTGCCTATCGTCAGCATATTCGCGACTACAAAGTTTTGCGTGTTTTAGTCTCCCGCAAACTCCGCGAAACCTAAGTCGCATAGTGACAAATTCAGTTTTGTTGCAATCTATCACATACATACTTTCACAGTACATAATTGCCGCTTAATCAATGTTCTCACCTTCATTTAATCCTTTGTCCCTTTGTTAAGCCCTGACAAACATAGATTGTTTTTGTCCATTGAATACAAAAGAATTGACAATTTATCTAAACTGTCACAAACTGTATCATTACTTCGTGTAACTTCTCGTATTATGTGTGTTCAATGACCAAGTTATTATGCAGAGAATGTGATATTAGTTTAAATGAATTAATTAGACAATAAGCGATGATCAAAGTACAATTTGCTACACGTTATATGAAAAGGATATTTAAGGAAATAAACACCAACACAGGAGGAAATAATTTTATTTTCGATTTTTTATGTGATTATTTTTTAGTACACAATGAAAAACCAAACTACACAGAAAGGACGCAGACATATTATAATACAAAACTCTACTTAGTTATCGTTCTTGTAAACGGCAACGATGATATACTTATACCTACAGATGACAACGACACGAAAACATATTAGCCACTACCGCGTTTCATTACATGATTAGTAAACATCGTAAACATTGGTAAAACATCACGTATAATAACGATTAATGTGAGTTGTTTTTCTTAAAAACAGTTGTACACTAAAACAAGAACGTTTCTTACTTGATGTGAAAAACCCTGTTACGTAAAACTAGATTTCTGACTTAATACAGCCTTGTAAACATCTTGCAAAAACACTATGAACTTCATTTAAAACGAGAAACTTTTGCGGTTTTCATGTTCTGAACACTTTCGTGACTACTGCCTCTAGTGTGTTCACAAGCTCTTTCTAAGATTTGACCTAATGACCTAGTTTTTGACCCCACATGACCCAGTTTCGCACTTGACCTAGATTTCATAGAGACAAACATTCTGACATCACCCATAATTAACAAACCTGTGCAATGCCAATAATTCTGATCAGAGCAAAGAAAAATCACAGGCCATGAAATGATCATTGTCAAAGACTTTGGACTTGTAACCATTTGATCCTGATCAAAGCAAAGGAAAGGCACGGCACAGGTCATGCCCAAAAGGCATTTCTCAAACATACCCAACTTTTGTCTTCATAGACGTCTTATCAAGCCATCCGCAGCGGGGTGCGAGACCAGCTGCCGCATCGATATTTTGATATCAGACTGGTCCATGATTTACATTGAAATACAGAAGGATTAATTTTTGTAACGACCATTCTAAATTCCTGTTTTGATATTTCTATTTATCACCGTTATTACGATAAAGCTCATTTTCTCGCCTTTCCAGTGGTGTATTTTTTATCAATGTAACATGTGAGGTTCTTTCTTCCACATTCATTTGAAATCGACCATAGTAATTCCCTATGTATATATAGTATGCAGTATAGAAAACGCAAGTCAAAGATGATTTGCGCTAACTTTAAAGGGCATTTAATATTGTTTCTCCACTGATGCAACTTTTATCAACGTTATGACATGAAAGTATAACAAACAAGGAAAACGATGATATAAAAATTATTTATATAATTAAACAGCATCTTTCTTCCAGTTGCGATTAAAAATGGCTAAATTATTCATTTTAGCCTTTCTGTTCAAAATTTTATATGTTTGGTTAGCTGATAAGATGGATTATATTGCTTGATGTATATTATGATAACTGGAATACATACTTTGATCAGGGAGATTATATGAACAGGTCCTGATTTGATGTATGGCTTGAGTCAAGTATTTAATTGTTTTATATTTAAAAGGGGAAAAAATACTTGATCGCATTTTGCGCGAAACATCTAGTATTTTTTATAAGAAACAAAAATGACAGTGTACTATTTGATAATTGTCACAGCCACGTGACATTTTTATGGTCTTGGAATATACAAGATTTTAATTATGTCAAAAAAATGACAGTGTATAGGTCTGTTAATTAACGCTGCCACGTGTCATTTCATAAATTATTGTTTTTTGAACATCCATGTGTCACCGTGACAGAATATTACGGACACGTGTCTTATAAACGAGAACTTAAATTAATAATTTAAAGTTTTATAGACTAGCGATCATGGCTCTGTCAGTTCAAAGAATCCGTCGTAAAGAAAAGATTAACTACAAAAAGCTCCATGAAGGAACTTTTTTGCCAAAGAATATTTTAAAGAAATCAAGAGTAGTTTCTACAAGTGTGTTGCTAGGCACATATACTGTTGAAAGGATTATATGTCAGAAACAAACAGTCGAGGTAAGTTCAGTTAACAATTAAATATTTACCAAATTAATTATTTAATAAGCAGTTACTACAGTCTTGCGGGCAACCCTCGCAATGTCATTCTTTTTGTTATATTCTATATAACCAAAGAGCAATAAACTTATTTGTACTTCTTTGCTATACTTAAAGCGGCTCGTCTCCATAATTTTTTCAAACAATAATATGAACTATTAATTTATTTTAACCTTTTATTTATTACTAGGAGGATTATAATTATGTTAAAATTGACTGAATCAGTCTGATGCATAAATTAAATTCTACTTATGTAAATAAAATGTACTGCTGACACAATACTACAGTATGATTATCGAATGCTACTTTAAATGCGAACCAAGCGCCGACATACATATTTCTTTAACTTGATATCAATTTTTCATTTTTGTGGATTTTTTTAGTGAAATAGCATTTAACAGATGGGTTAGCTGTTTTGGTCAGTATATGCAGCATGTCATGTGCTTCTGATTAATAGTCAAGTGTTACGAATAGTAGATGTCAGCATGATAATAAGGTAAAACGTCTGTATACACAGCCGGCAACTGCGTCTGTTTATAAGTGTCATCTATAAAAAGAAAACATAAATTCATACTGAATTGTACTGAGGAAATGACTACTTGTTTAAACAACTCATCTTATTGTATCATTAGATATCTTTTTTCACAATAACAATTATTATTAAATATTAGTTATAACGAAATGTTCAGTAACAATAACTGCGTAACTACGTGCATAGTATACATGCTATCCATACTGATAATACAACAACCAGATGTTCTGTAATGCAGCCTATTATGCCTAATTAATTAAGCGTTGACCAATGATATATTATGATATAAACACTTTTTATCTTCCAATAGTAAGAAATGCTACAGACATCTGATGAACATAAAAAATATAATACTAAGTCTTTATTTTTTTATTGCAGGGTAAACTGTTCCTCGTCAAATGGACCGGGTTTCATAGTCACGAATCAACGTAGGAACCAGAGATCCATCTGTCTGATGAACTGATTAAATAAAAAACAAACACATACTGTACTATTGAATATGAATTATTGTCTTTTGTATGATACATGACTATAATATTATTACGGCATAGCTATTCTTACGTGAACACCTTTTTGTGAGGTTGATTATTTATTGTGTTCATATAATTATTTCTTATTATCACTGAAAATATTTGATCCATTAAAATTATTGTATATATTTTACTGAGTCTCATTTGTTCCTTCTAATTCTAAGACTATGATACAGTATCATGAATCTTCCCGTGTAATTTACTGGTCAGATGGTTTGTAAGCGATATGGGTACATCATGCTGAGCAGAGATCGACAGATATTATCTGGGTCTGACCA
Organism: Spisula solida; assembly: GCA_947247005.1. Classification (NCBI taxonomy): domain Eukaryota; kingdom Metazoa; phylum Mollusca; class Bivalvia; order Venerida; family Mactridae; genus Spisula; species Spisula solida. The sequence continues at coordinate 14,463,738 of OX365948.1, read as the reverse complement.
AGATTTTTGCGATTGTATAGATGATATTGAAAACTGTTTTATCGGCGATACGGGGAGATAAGGGAAGAAACTCATATATATTTCTTGTCTTATCTCTGCGGTAAATTCAGGGTACTGCCCCTTGATGAAAGAAGACTTTAGTTTAACATGCCTGTGCAATATGCTAATGATCTTGATGGCACCAGGCCTGCCATTTCTCAGGCATTGAGCCGGTAATTACCGGCAATCTGATGCAACTACAGGCTCACCGGCTTTGAGGTCCAATTTACCGGCAATCTTGAGAAAATCAAAGCATACATAGTTCTCCACAGTGTATACCGTTTTCATAAAATCGTAGCGTACATGGTTCATAGTGTAAATTGACAGTCGGTAATTGGTGATAAAGCAATTAACAGGAAGCGGATGTCATAAAATTTACCACCTCCCATTGTTCCCCAAATGTGATTCAGATTTAATATACTAGATCTGTCTCACTTGAACGCTTTCATTTTCAATATATAAAACGACTTTTTGACATAGATGATTTTAAAGTCGGTCTTTTACAGACTTTACAGACATTTTTTCTGAATTTTTATATTATTAATTTGATTTTTAAGCTAAATTGTATATGTAATCGAAGATTATTGAAATACTTGTCGATATTTGATCAACATGAGTTAAATATTTTTGCTAATTAATTTATTAGAATTGAGGAAATATCTTTTTTTTAAATTTGCTTAGACAAGGCAGAGACTTATAGATTTATATGAGTCTCTGAACAAGGCTACCAAGAAATGTAGAGCTCTAATTCTCCCTTGGTATTTATTCTAAGACCTAAATATTACAGAACAACTACTTGCATGGCTTTATCAAATTAAATGAAGTAGTTTTTGATCTTGGAGGGCCTATATAATAGGCGGTTCGCGTGCTTAGCGATTTGAATTAGGCGGTTTGCGCGCTAAGCGGCTTGAACTAGGCAGTTTGTGCGCTAAGCGGCTTGAACTAAGCGGTTCGCGAGCTAAGCGCAAAATATTGAATTTGCCAGCATTGCGCGCTTTAATTCAATGTTTGCTAGAATCTCAGGCTTTTGCATGATTTTATTATGGCAGGCCTGTGGCACAGATAGGCCATGCCCATCACTGTAACGTCAAGACTCAAGTGTGACGCTCAGAAACCCATGCCCACGGTTGATTTGTTATCATATGTCATAACGATAGGCCTACTGGTTATTAAGATTTCAGTGACGTCATGGGCCCAGGGCCAGTCTTGTAAACTGGTTTACTTTCGTTCAGGATACCATAACTAAACATGTTTTTTATTTACAATCACGCGTCGACCTTTGTCTTTGAAATGGAATGATCATCGTGAGACTGAGAGACCTTGGCTTAAGTTAACTTGAGACTCATAAACGGCTGGTTTTAAGTTAAAACATACCTCAAAAGCGCGTACCTTTGTTTCTTTCGTTCTTGAACAGCAGTCCATTTTGAATATGCAACAAGACGATCATACAACTTGATTCTACACAGAAACGGACAACACAGCCATCTTTTCCAGTTTGTGACGTCGTCAGTACAGTATGACGTCACCAACAACAAACTCTTCAGATAACTTCCAGAGTGATCTCCCCTTTCAGAAATTTTTGGTTAAGGGAGACAAATGTAAATTGACTTTGACAAACTACTTGTGGCAGTTACTTCCCCTGGCATTTACTGGTTGACTTGTAGGCATTCTTTCACATTATTACCAAGCTCTATGATGCCACAATAATGGTGTGTTATGTTCGAATAATTGGATAAATTATTACTTTAGATTAGCTACCAGTTTTTGTAATGACATCATCATCATGTCGTAGAATCTATCAATAATCTGGCAGAATAAAAAATCAAAGCACTGAAAGTAGATTACTCTTCTGAATAAATTGGAGAGGTTATTATCACTTTGTGTTTCTTTTCTTTGTTTGCGATCAACGGAGCAGTTGTGTGTGGTCGTTCAGTTGTTTGCCTGTCTCACTTCCAGCAGGTCAATTACCCTTCCATGAAAATTGAACAACAATGTCGAGTTTCTCCACATGTGAAGAAGTTGCTGGTTTCTTGTGGAAGGTGAAGTTAGTACTGGTAAGGAAGCAGTCCGGGAAAACTGGTTACGTGAATTGGCCACCGTACATAATTAAAAAATTGTTGAGAACGGCGTTAAACTCAAATAAACAAACATTAACCCAAAAATTGTTGTGCACTGTTTTCTCTGTTGCCTTAATTTAAGGTTATACAATTTATTCAACTTTTTCTATCACATTCTGGCCTAATTAGGTGCTACATATAGTTACTGGAAGCAATCGCATTCTGGCATACTAAGGTACTACATGTAGATACTGGAAGCAATCACATTCTGGCATACTAAGGTACTACATGTAGTTACTGGAAGCAATCACATTCTGGCATACTAAGGTACTACATGTAGATCCTGGAAGCAATCACATTCTGGCATACTAAGGTACTACATGTAGATACTGGAAGCAATCACATTCTGGCATACTAAGGTACTACATGTAGATACTGGAAGCAATCACATTCTGGCATAATAAGGTACTACATGTAGTTACTGGAAGCAATCACATTCTGGCATACTAAGGTACTACATGTAGTTACTGGAAGCAATCACATTCTGGCATACTAAGGTACTACAATGTACATGTAGTTACTGGAAGCAATCACATTCTGGCATACTAAGGTACTACATGTAGTTACTGGAAGCAATCACATTTTAGCATACTAAGGTACTACATGTAGTTACTGGAAGCAATCACATTCTGGCATACTAAGGTACTTCATGTAGTTACTGGAAGCAATCACATTCTGGCATACTAAGGTACTACATGTAGTTACTGGAAGCAATCACATTCTGGCATACTAAGGTACTTCATGTAGTTACTGGAAGCAATCACATTCTGGCATACTAAGGTACTACAATGTACATGTAGTTACTGGAAGCAATCACATTCTGGCATACTAAGGTACTACATATAGTTACTGGAAGCAATCACATTTTAGCATACTAAGGTACTACATGTAGTTACTGGAAGCAATCACATTTTAGCATACTAAGGTACTACATGTAGTTACTGGAAGCAATCACATTTTAGCATACTAAGGTACTACATGTAGTTACTGGAAGCAATCACATTCTGGCATACTAAGGTACTACATGTAGTTACTGGAAGCAATCACATTCTGGCATACTAAGGTACTACATGTAGATACTGGAAGCAATCACATTCTGGCATAATAAGGTACTACATGTAGTTACTGGAAGCAATCACATTTTAGCATACTAAGGTACTACATGTAGGTACTGGAAGCAATCACATTCTGGCATACTAAGGTACTTCATGTAGTTACTGGAAGCAATCACATTCTGGCATACTAAGGTACTACATGTAGTTACTGGAAGCAATCACATTCTGGCATACTAAGGTACTACATGTAGTTACTGGAAGCAATCACATTCTGGCATACTAAGGTACTACATGTAGTTACTGGAAGCAATCACATTCTAGCATACTAAGGTACTACATGTAGATACTGGAAGCAATCACATTCTGGCATAATATGGTACTACATGTATTTACTGGAGTGGAATGCTTCCCCATTACCAAGTATACTACTCAAAATTTGATAAGGGCCAAGAAATTTTCCATTTGAATATTTTGCAAAACGAATAAGATTGACTAATAGAATTTTCAGAAACATAATGATATATCTGCGGTATTGCAAACAGATATGGATTACTTCAAAATTTAATGTCTAAGTGCTGATAAGCCCAACCCTATTAAAATATTTGTGTTGCATTCAAGCTACTGTAATAAAATATTGTAGTCCATTCCTTAGCATTTTGGGTCTTACTCGATATGCAAATAAAAACGGGACCAAAAAATCCACATTACGCTTGCCACTTTGGCCTTGCAAATAAGGCGTATCAGTTACTTCGAAAACGTCATTTTGACAATGCTTGCCAAATGCAAGACACGAATTTATCGAAATTTAGCAGCAGTTAAGATGATATTTTCATAATTGCACAACCTTTTCTGAAGGGGGTTTGTTCAGATAACATAGACATACATCAAAATTGATTTCTTGAACCTTAGCAAAGTTTGAGTAGTATATTTATTGTCTGCATTCTTGTCCACCAGTGTATTACGTCTTGGAACTTGACTAACCACTGATGCAGAAGAATGATTGTACCGATGATTGATAGCATTACAGTTTAACTCTACACTATATTTGCCATACACATACCTAGTCCATTTACGTTGATATGTTGGTTAAAGAGTTCTTATGTTGACTGTAGTTTTAAAGGCACTTTCTAACATCAAACATGGTGCAAAAATTTCCCTCTTCAGAATTTGCTCTAACATTGTGTATGATAATAGATATAATAACGTCTTTATTTTCTGTGGGTAACATAATTGGCAAACCAATTTTCATTATGGTCCACAATAACAATAGATATATGTACAAGTTTATACAATGGCAATATTTACAACAAGAGGATCATAGATCCTGGGGCGCTCACCCGCTAAACATGGTCAAACAAGGTTTTGCTATTATTTGACATATTGACTTAGTTTTTGACCTCACATGACCCAACTTCGAAAGTGACCTTAAGGTCGTCAGGATAAACATTTTGACCAAAGTTGATGAAGATAAAAACAAACAAGAGGGCCCAAAGGCCCTAGGTCGCTCACCTGTTGTAGCAGTACATGCAAGATCTGTGATTTGACCTAGTGACCTATTTCTTGGTCCCATATGACACAATATCGCACTTGACCTAGATGTTGCTGAGATGATCACACTGACCAAGTTTCATAAGGATTAGGCTAAAATTGTGACCTCTAGTGACTTCACAAGGTTTTTCTATGATTTGACCTTGTGACCTAGTTATTTACCCTAGATGACCCAATATCGGACATGACCTAGATTGTGTTGTGATGTTCATTGTGACCAAGTTTCATAAAGATTATGTCAAAATTGTGACCTCTAGTGACTACACAAGGTTTTTCTATGATTTGACCTTGTGACCTAGTTTTTGACACCGGATGATGCAATATCTAACTTGACCTAGATTTTGTTGAGGTGATCATTGTGACCAAGTTTCATAAAGATTATGTCAAAATTGTGACCTGTAATGACTACACAAGGTTTTTCTATGATTTGACCTTGTGACCTAGTTTTTGACCCAAGATGACCCGATATCAAACTCGACCTAGATTTTGTTGAAATGATCATTGTGACCAAGTTTCATAAAGATTAGGTCAAAATTGTGATCTCTAGTGTGTTCACAAGCTTTTTCAATGATTTGGCCTTGTGACCTAGTTTTTGACCCCGGATGACCCAATATCGAACTTGATCTAGATTTTATAGAGATGATCATTATGATTAAGTTTCATAAAGATTAGGCTCAAATTGCGACCTCTAGTGTGTTCACAAGCTTTTTCAATGATTTGGCCTCGTGACCTAGTTTTTAACCCCGGATGACCCAATATCGAACTTGACCTAGATTTTATAGAGATGATCATTGTGATCAAGTTTCATAAAGATTAGGCTCAAATTGTGACCTCTAATGTGTTCACAAGGTTTTCCTTTGATTTGGCCTAGTGACCTAGTTTTTGACCCCAGATGACCCAATATCGAACTTGACCTAGATTGTATGAAGATGATCATTGTGATCAAGTTTCATATTGATCAGGCTAAATTTGTGACCTATAGTGTGTTCACAAGCAATTGTGAACGGACGGACGACGGACGAAGAGCGATCACAAAAGCTCACCTTGTTACTTTGTGACAGGTGAGCTAAAAAGTGGCTTCAAGAGTGTTAATAAGGTTTTTCTACTTTTTGACCTTTCGACCGACTTTTGACCCCACTTAACCCAACTTCAAACTTGACCTAGATTTCATTGAGATACAACTACTAACCAAGTTTGATGAAGATCAAAGCAAAAATGTGGCCTCCAGTGTTAACAAGGTTTTCCTATTATTTGACATTTTGACCTAGTTTTTGACCCGACATGACCCAACTTCGAACTTGACCTATATTTCATTGAGATACAACTACTGACCAAAATTGAGAGTGCTAGAGTGTTAACGGTGAAAAAGTTAACGGACGGACGGACAAAAAACAATCACAAAAGCTCACCTTGCCACTTTGTGGCAGGTGAGCTAAAAATACATAATTCAAATTACACAAGTAAAGTATGCTTAAGTTACACATCTTAGATTTTCTGTTCTTACCTGGCTTTTCTATTGTTAGCATTCTTAAGGATTATGGTAAATTTGTTTCTTTGTCCATGAACTCTGCTGAAGAAACCTGCACATCCTTGTAAAACTTCTGACTTTCCCATGAACAGCTGGTTGTTTGCAATAGCCTTTCACTGATACATAATATTTCTCTCAAAGTATACTGATTTTAATGAACGCCAATAAGAATAAAGTTCTTTAACTTGAGATTTTTAATTCACTTCTACCCATTTCTTTTTATGTCCTCACAGTCAATCCCAAAATGTTGTATTGTCTGTACCTTATAAAGTAATTACGCTACAGTCATCAAACTTCACAGGAATATTAATCAGCATGTGTTGTTGTGCAGCTACATAATTTTTGTTCAGATTCAACCCATACAATGATGAAATTATCATTCCAAAATGTTGAGTCACACGTGACTTGACAAGTAATTGTGCTATAATGTTTGGTATGTTATGGTCTAGGATCAAACCTGAGACCTCTTGTACTGGAAGTGGACGCACTACAACTAGGCTATCGAGGCAGTCTATTAGCTCTTTGTCACATATATAAAAGAAAAAGAAATTTTATACTCATGCATTATTTATTTCCTAGAATCATTTACTCATAAAAAATGTTACAAAAATAAAAATTGGGAAAATTGCAATATTATTTGTTCTTTGATTTTGGTTTGAAGAATTCTTGAATTGACTTCTGATTTTTGTCAACTGCATTCTTCGACTTGATGTGCTTGTCAGCCTGAAAGATTAATATAATAGACAAATCTTCACATGTAAGACAATGCAGGTATACACCCACATGTAGTACATACTGTAAGACAAACAGGGGTCTAGAGGGTACAATATTGAGACCACCAAATAAATGAAATGAGATAATGATTGGCATACTTAAAGTACTTATAAAACAACAACTGAAGTCTGATTATTCTTCCTGATTACTTAAGGTAGCTTGGTTTCACTCAACCATGTCAAACTTATGCTGCATTAATGGAGTTAAAACAAGACTGTAAGTAAATGCTTATGCCCCGTAGGAAGCCTTGTTCTTAATAACTAGCTACATGTAAGTCAATCAGGGGCAATAATTCTGTAGAAATGTTGGATTGTGTTACATGGCGTAGACAATGTAAGGGTATTTATGACAGTAAACAAGTATGCTAAGTTTGAAAGCAATGCCATGATGAACTTATAAAATATTTGAGTTTCAAGAACTTGAAAGTTTTGGTTAACAGTTTCAATGGAATGAAAGGACGGACAGGACAATCACAATACGTCTCCAGTCCCGCATCAGTAGATGCCAGGGCATAAAAATTGAAGTAGTGACATTTGCTTTAGATTAAATAAATACCTTTTTATCACCATTGACTGCTGACTCGAATAGCTTGAACACCTGTAATATACAAGGAATCAAATACATTATATGATACATGTATATATCAACTGCTGAGTAAGAGGACTGAAATGGCTCGAGTAAACTTCAAATATTCAAATTTTAAGTCCAATTGGTCAACAGTATTTAGGTCATATACAGACTACCCAGTCAAACTATCCAGACACCGGGCGAACCAACTGTTACCTGGAACAAACTATCCTGAGTGTCAAGTAATACATATACCAGTACCATTTTTATCGACTTTGTCAGGTAGCAGCCTGGGATCAAACCTGAGAACATCAAATGATCTTCACACATAAATTTCAACAAGATTATTATAGAAACAAATATTTAGACAGGATTTCAGAAAGATTAAATCAAATCTCTATATGCATCTATTGTGCACACAAATTGCACTAGTGTGAATCTTTTTGTGTATACATTTTGTACCAATAACTAAAATTTGCGATTTGTTCTAAAATTCCCATATACTGTGTGTTGGTATATTAAGGAGAATTAATCCTGATCCTGACATTTCTATATGAATACATTACAAGGTTCCTGTGCTGAATATATAAATTTCCGATTTGTGTTTGTATTATACCTGAAGCATTTTATTTTACTCCCCGCTTCTGACAACAGACAAGATAACACCAAACCTCCCAAATGATCGGGATGATCTAACACCAAACCTCCAAACTGATCGGGATGATCTAACACCAGACCTCCCAACTGAAACACCAGACCTCCCAACTGATGGGGGATGATCTTACACCAGACCTCCCAACTGATGGGGGATGATCTTACACCAGACCTCACAACTGATCGGGGTTGATCTAAAACCAGACCTCCCAACTGATCGGGGTTGATCTAACACCAGACCTCACAACTGATCGGGGTTGATCTAACACCAGACCTCCCAACTGATCGGGGTTGATCTAACACCAGACCTCACAACTGATCGGGGTTGATCTAACACCAGACCTCCCAACTGATCGGGGTTGATCTAACACCAGACCTCACAACTGATCGGGGTTGATCTAACACCAGACCTCCCAACTGATGGGGGATGATCTTACACCAGACCTCCCAACTGATGGGGGATGATCTTACACCAGACCTTCCAACTGATCATGGATGATCTAACACCTGACCTCCCAACTGATCAGGGATGATCTAACATCAGACCTCCCAACTGATCAGGGATGATCTAACAGCAGACCTCCCAACTGATCATGGATGATCTAACACCAGACCTCCCAACTGATCATGGATGATCTAACATCAGACCTCCCAACTGATCAGGGATGATCTAACATCAGACCTCACAACTGATCGGGGTTGATCTAACACCAGACCTCCCAACTGATCGGGGATGATCTAACACCAGACCTCCCAACTGATCGGGGTTGATCTATTACCAGACCTCCCAACTGATCGTAAATGATCTATCACTAGCAATGCTATTCTTGGCCGGTATTTATAAAGCATCTTAGTGGAAAACTACCCCGTAAGAATCTTCTTAAAATCTTAAAACTTCCTTCAGTGTACTAGTATTAGCTAAATAATAGAATTCAAATTATTATTAAATGTTAACATAGATTTTATGCAAAGTGTAGAGAGCTATTATAAACACTAAGGAAACATGGGATATTCTTCTCAATTTGCTGGAAATATATACATCGTAAATGTTTTACTTAAGTCTAAATATTTAAGTTTTCCACTAAGATGCTTTATAAATACCAGCTCTGGCAGTTTGGATATTGAGTCAAATGTGAAACCCACAGCATTCAACATCCTCGATCATACATTAATTCTCTTTATGTGTTGTTATAGGAGGGTTATATTGTATTACCTTTTTCATAGCAGTAGATACAGCAGCCTCCTGAAACTGTTGCTTAGTAACCCATCTACACTTGGATTGGTCCTCTAATTCAACATTAGACTGGTTAATTGTAATATGTTCTACAAGATACGTCTGGTGTATGTGAGAGAATATATGAACAACCTGAAATGACATTACCGGGGTATACAGTCAAACCTGTGCTGAAGAACTCATTTGGAAAGACCACAAATCAGACTATATTCAATGATATTTAACCAGTTAAGAACGACCAGTTCCAACACAGACCACTTTTTGCAAGTCAAATGAGTGGTCTTTACAGGCAGGTTTGACAGTTATATAAAAATACCAGGGTATGATTGACATATGTATGCAAATTATTTACCTTGACTAGTGAATAATAGCAGTGTAATAAATCAGCAAACTGCACCAGGAAACATGTCTGAGTTACTATATATATTAAAGTGCATATTTCCACGGATTATAATTTTAGCGAAATATTGGCCTTAGTAGAGTTCTTTGTATGCCAAAATTTATACATGGTATAGTAGGAAATGTAAGCATATTTTGCAAGTTCAGGGAATTCAACCTTAACCACATATGGTATACAGAATAACGGGGAATATCAAAACTAACCTCTCCGCAATTTCCTTGTGTCCATTCTGATACAAATTTGACCCCATGGTAGTTCTTCAGTAAACTCAATCCATCAATGTAACCCATTTCATCTTTTAAGAAAGTGTGACTTGGAAATTCCCACAGCCCAGCCAGTAGCCCTGTAATATATGCATGTGTAGATTGATCATCAACTACTTCGGGACAAGAGAAACTAGTACTATCACTATTATAGGTGATCAACACTTCCAGATTCAAAGGACAATAACTCACTAAATATTGAGCCAGGTTAAATGAGACTGCCTTTATGCACAACTAGGCAAGGTACCAACAAATCTTGCAAATATTCAGTACATCCTGCCAATGGGTATTGACTATTGAAAAATATTGCTGACAATATGTTTTAAAGACAGACTGTTGTGTTTGGGTCTATAGTAACGAATGCATCCGTATAGACAGGTTATGTTCTTCCTAGGTACAGGTTGTGATCATGTTGTCAATTATTTGTGTATAAAACAGGCTAGGAAACATCCATAGATTTGCTGGAAGAGATGGGAATAATGGAGCCCCTTGCCTAACTAAACCGCTTCCAAAATGCCCTATCGAGTGCTTTCCTACGTCTATGCAACGACAAGCTACTTTATTTCTTGTGCAACGGACTGCAATAGCGCTTTGGTATGCAACAGTCTGCTATCCGCGAATGCTTGCCGGCAGCGTGAAAACTTTTTTGAAGCAAACCGTTTCCTAGCATAGCACTATCAAGCGCTCAGTAGCACTTTAGTTAGGCAATGGGCTCCTGCTGATACTTGGGCTATATGGAACTGTTGACATGACGCACCTTTCTCTGGCCTCTGTGTAATCAGGAATTCATCCTCACCATCAGATGTCTTACATAATATACAAACAAGTGCTGTTTCCTCTCTTGCTGCTTTCTTTTTACCTTTACGTGGATAATTCATGACACCTTGACTGAAAGGTATAAACCTACCAGTCAATAACAGCTTCAACAATGTTCAGAATGAAACACAAAAAGAATATATTACCACCTTAAAAGACCCAAGGCTGGCCTTAATAAATTCTCTGTTTGTAGTTAACATACCTCTCAAGATAATCCCGACAACTCAACTTTAGTCATTTCAAGAGACACTTACTTTTTACACTATGAGTGTAAGTAAAAATAAGTTCCCTACTTAACTACCCCATTAAAATCTTAAAAAACTTCAGGGTAGGGTAATTCCTACAAAGAATTTTTACGGACATACCAAACTGAGTTGTAACATTAATCGTCAAGATGATTTATCTTAAAATGATTTATCGTGATTAACATGCAACACTTCTAGATCAAGATTCATAAATCTAACTTCTTATAACAATATTTTGATCACTCTGGTGAAATGATGAACAGTACAATGTGGAAAGTATGGAATTAAAAGAATCAAGATATCATGTTTAATGTGTCAGTTAATGACTACATTATTACCCGGTACCTAACCTAACTTACCTACTGTCATATATCTCACTGTCAGGTAGGCAAAGGCTGCAGTTATCTGTCACTGAAAATATTCACAGAAGGAAATACATTCTGTATCATTGTTCTTTTTATGCCCCAGCATCTACTGATGCGGGAGGCATATTGATTGTCCGGTCAGTTCGTCTGTATGTACGTTTGTCCCATTGAAAATGAATGTTAACCAAAATTCAAATGCTTTCAAAGTCCATCAAGATATTGCTTTTAAATTTGGTATACTTGGCCCTTGATTCACTAAGCTAGTTATTACGCACAATGCTATCTCTGGGGGCATTAGCATTTATTGAACACTAGTTATTACGCACAATGCTATCTCTGAGGGCATTAGCATTTATTGAACACTGTCTTGTTTCTAACTAAGCTTTTATGTCTGTTTGTTTATTCTAGTTTAAAGCCACTTCTTAACTATTTTTCAGTTACGAGGGTTGTTCTAATTGGAATGCAAGTGATGCTATATCTTTCTTGTATCAACAAATGTTTAAAAATAGTGAGCTGTATATCAAAGATCATTGAATTAGCTTTAAATTGAAACCTCACATTTTAAAATCCGTTCATGGTAGCTATAACAATAGATCAATTAGCACTGTCTACTCGTGTATACTAATGCTTAAATGATTGGGAAAATGTCACTTTTTTCTAATAAAATTCAGTTAATTTAGGAATCGATGTGTTCTTAATGCGGGGGCAAATACAATATTTAAAATAACTTGTATGGTGAAATGGTGTCATGTAATGTCTTATTCATCAACTACTTGATAGTTTAAGTAATTTAAAAGTGGTTTAATTTTATTTGGAATTGAACCTCATGCAGGACATCAAAATACCACAACATACTAGAAAAGGCTTGCGAAAATCACATAAGTTTTGGAAACTGGTGGAGTATTTCCAATTAGGCAATTAGCTTAATGTGTTGGCACATCATTAGGAGCTATTCATACAATTATCAAGCATATTACAAAAAATATGACGATAAGTATAGTTAGGATACCCCTATCTGGTTTGAGACGCCAGCACATGTGTATTTTGCAAACTGTCCAAAACATAGTTAAATCAGTTTCTAGATAAAACAGTTAACCGTTTGCAGATGTTATGAACAAAAACGAGAAAAGGGTTCATTTTGTCACCCAGCTAAGACAGAACAAAAGTATGCATTGCAAAACACACCATGGGCGCCGGAAGAAATGTACACCTTTTTCGATATAAACCAAGTTTCTATCATTAAAGGACAAGGTTCACTAACTAGTAAAAATGGCCCAGTAACAGAATTTGATAATAATTTGACTAGTAACAAGTAACAGTTCATCATGATCGAAAATGATACTTATATTCAAAAAAAATAATCTACTGTTGCCATGGCAACAATATTTTATTCGTCATTCTATTTATCTTTTTGGCGACATGAACGAGGAAATAAGGAAACAGTACTCAACATAGACACTCATAAAATGTTGCATATTGTTTAAGAATATTATAGGAATAATGCATGTTGATACATTCACCAGTCAGGCCTAAGAAAACGTCGCTATGGCAACGAAACATGGTAAAAAACAAACAAAATAACAACAGAAAACTGGAATCATGCCACTATTCAAACAACTTGCAAGTCTGGATTACTGAACTTAGTTTATGCATAGGTTGTAATAAGGGGAATATGCATGCACCATTTATTTTGCTTAAAGAAAGCGTTGCTATGGAAACACAAAACAGTGGAGAAAAGCCGGTTTTACAAGACCGTGGCATAACTAGAGTATCATGTAAGGCAGAACTATGCAATTTGGTATGTGGATAGAGGACATTGGTCGGATTACGACAATTATTTGATATGTATAATCGGACACACTTTGTGGTTGCTATGGCAATCAAAATACTTAAAATTTCGGATATTTTCGGAATAGTTGCATAACTCACGAAGTTCCAAAGTTGAGGCTTATAGCCTTTTGCGAAGTATAATAATTGACATACACACACTCGTGTGACATTGCTATTTAAATATGCGGTTGCTTTAGAAACTGAACCTCTAAAAATAATTGACGAACGAGCAAAAGTAGTCAGTAAATCTGAGTTCGATAACAAAAGTAAAAGGAACGTATATGGGTACCTGTATCGGTATCTAATTGTACATAAATAGGTACATGTTGCAATTCAAATTCATTAGCGAAACATAATGTGTTCATGTTTGTATTTGTTTATAGTTATTTGTTTTTAATGATATTGGTATTTGGTTTCAACTCTACGTAAATTAATGAAATTTACAATACCCTGGTCTATTAGTGATTATGTCAAATCATTAATTTACGGCAAGTTGAAACTATATGTCTATGATTAAAAAAGACGGTGTGAGCGTACCGAGCGAAGCGACGTCTTTTTTAGTCATTTTGATTGGCCAATTGAAATACCCGCCAACCCATCTAGTAAGAGCTAACTTTTAATGATTAAAATAACTCAGAATGTTACAGTCGGCATTTTGATTGGCCGATAGAGTATGTGATCAACTCATGATGTCATATTTAACCAGCACAGATCGGCGTTTTCACTGACTAAAAAGGTAGGTTGTATTCTAAGGGGAAGGTAGATCTAGCACTGAACTGAAACAGTCGAACACAGAACTAACACAGACCATAATCACACAGAAATACCCAAACACACAAGTCAACTGATAGAGAAAAATGAAACTAAACCGCTCACCAAGCATCACTTGAATCGCGAATGCAAATTGGTTTTAAAATTGTACGGCCTGGAAAAACGTCATATAAGAAGATCAGTTGCCCTTGGGAGCTTTATAGTAGGCCTACACGTGACATCAATGCTTGTTGTAGGCAACTACAGCTGTTTTGGCCGTAATATACACAAGTTATTATTCTACATGCACTTCTGTTCAGTTTGTTTTAAAAAAAATCAGAAGTCCGCGTCCCTGCTGATTCCAATTTCACTCCATGTTTTATTTAAAAAAAATATTTAGGAAAACCCTAAATTCAGCATGAACTAAATAGAATATTTGTATTTTACAGTCAGGTGTTATTTCACATCGTGAGCAACTGATTTATTTTGAACCCGTGGTTCCAATTACGTTCGAGAAAATAATGCTTCATCTGCTCTATTTTATCCTTGAAGCTAGACAAACTACATAAAGCGTTTTCACTATTTACTTCAAATTAACGTGTTAAGGACACTACTTTTTTCTTCTAAAAGTGCAAACACATATTGCAATGTGACATTTTTATTTTTGCCGACGGGACGAATCGTCAAAAGATCAAACATGTTTAAAATCTGTAAAATGATTTAATTACCGTCAAAACACATGTCTAATTGCCATCATAATACGTATTAAAATTAAAGTACCAATCAGGTAACGTGAAATATTCAGCTGACTAGGTCAAATCATGTTCGGAAAACTCGACTCGATTTTCCGTATAGACACATATATATGTCATAGTAACTTTGCGATTATATTTATAATTACAACGGTCAAATTGTATAAGTCTGAATAGCTCTCTGCGCGTGTAATCAGGCTCGTATAATTTATCACTTACTATTTTCTAGAATGATCATCATTAAATTCTTTGTAAATCGGATCGTACGTTCTGCAAGTTAGTATAACACAGAGAATTCGACATGATCCTGACCTTTATGCATAAATATATTACGAGGTTCTTGCGTTGAATATATCAATTTCCGCGAGCAAATCGTACAATATCGGTCCTTTAGATTTGTGTCTTCGTGATACTAGCCGCTTATGAAAACATACAACCGGGATTATAAATATAGACGAAATATCAGTTGTTAAATAATGCTAAGTGAAGGTCGAGAATCGTATCAAATTCTCTGGACTGTAGTCAACTGACTTTTAAAGGCTACAATATCAGCGCTAGTTGGATCTCTTGAATTGGTTATCGTGATTTTTGATAATGCAGATGATCTTTTTTCGTTCGAATTGAAGGTTTACAATTTTTGTCCAAGATTTCCCGTAAAGCACTTATCACATAGTCCGCTATATCGAATGTAGACAATGCGCTAGACCTTGTCACAGTCCTATATCAGAAAGACACTATAAACGTTCCTGTCTGTATGTTTTTACAGGGACTCTTCTTGATGTTAATCACAAATCATATAAATCCAATAATCATTTGATGCGAAGACGGGACGTTTTTAATTAGGCCCCTACCTTCAAGGATGTATCTATTATTCATACGGTTTATTTTTCTCAATGTTAATGATCACTTATTCCACTAACAGCGATTCAACAGACGTCTATTACGTGAAGTCTACTAAATGTGTGTCAAAGCGAGCTAATTATAGATCAGTCAAAATTCTCATGTGCATCAAGTTCGGCTAAATGTCTTTGATGTGAGTTTTCCCTCTGTTTCCTTTTATTGCCGACATAAGTCGGCAACGTCTAACCAGTCGGCAAACCTGTGATGTACATATTGTCGGCGACATCAGAAGCTACAATGCAGTTTGATCGGAATTACAGTAAGGCCGCGGAGTTTTATAGTTGCGTTGCTCACCCGTTATACTCGTTACGTTAATTACGCTCGTAACGGCTACTGTATACGTTGCTATGGCTCGGATGTATGCGTTGCTATGGATCGTAATGGACCTCTGCTTCAGTCGCGAATTTTTGAAGTAGGTAAATGATGGTGTATGTAAATAATAAAAAAATAATAGTATACCAGATTTATTTTGCAACCTTTTCATGCGACAGACGCGTTCCAAGGCGTTTTCCGTTTAAAACAAATTCCACTGACCGGTGGACATAAAGAATTCAAAAAAAATATTGTAAACCAAGAAATGAAATAGTAGTGACCTTACATGTCGTATTGTTGAGCAGGATGAGCGGGTTAAACAAAGAAACTGCGATAATCGCGCTCCGGCCAAATAGGACGTTGCCGTTGCGCAAAACTTCGTCGTCTGCTTCTGACGTGACGTCATGTTGCTTTTTAGGTCAGAAATGTCACGTTACGGCTTATATACTTTAAATTTAAGATATGAGCGCACGCGTGTTCCAAAAAATAACAGTGATGTTATAAATCAACTTGAAATTCCTCAGAAAGCTAAGCAAGTTTGAAGGTGGAACAAACGTGCGCTGATATGAACAAATAAAGAAGTGTTACACGAAAAACGCAGATTTTGCCATTTTTAGCAAAAGAGGGGTTCTTACAAGTGGAATTTTACTGACTTTAAAACGGATTTTCTAAAGAAAAAATACATTTTTATGAAGAATAAAGGTTGGTTATTAAAAATAAATAACAAAAAACATTTTTCGTCAATTTTTTATTTTTCATTATTTTTGGGCCATTTTTACTAGTTAGCGAACCTTCTCCTTTGATGTATAAAATGGACAATGGGTAAATGCCAAGCTAAACAAAGGTAAATTCCTTCAGAAATGAAAGAAATACTAAAACAATCGCTGCCAAGCCACATGTTTGAATGATGGCATGCTATTGCAAAGCAATGGGCCTCCACCTGCAGCAGCCATTAACGCGACTTTCTGAGAAGTGTAAAGGTTCTTGGGCTTTCATACTATCCCCATCCTGATTTGTCAAGCATTGTCCATTGTGATCTTTATTAGTTTCAAACGACTCTTAAATTGCATTGTCGGAAAAAAATATCAGGTACGTTAAGATCTCGGTTTGGCTGATGTCCAATATATGCACAGTGTACTAAAGAAATGATAACAAAATCGCATTTTAAAAATCGAATAACTGAATAAAACTTTGCAAACATATCGGAGATGAATACTGCTATGGGATCAAAAGCTTGTTTCATTAGAATCTATCAAGGATGAATTTTAATGGGCTTAGTTGCATTCCAATTTGAACAACCCTTGTTTATACAGCGGCTGACCTAAGTTATCCTTGACTGTAATGGAATGGAATGGATTGCCACGTAACAAATGCAGTTCACTAACCATACAGTGGCTGTATTGGATTTTACTATCTTTTCAACAATTTTTTGTCATATACCGTGAAAAATTTACCTAATCAGTTTTTCTTGAGAAATAATGAACCAGCGCCATCTTGCCCTTCCACATTTCAGCGTATGAATTTCACAGAAGAAAATAATGTGCCAGACCCAGGAATCAATCCCAGTTTGTTGGTATGACAGTCTGGCTGGTAGGACTAGGTTCAATATGATTGTGAACTATTATGAAGATTGTTATTAATAATAAGCAAGAAAAATTCATGCATGAAGATCATCATACCAAGCATATACTTACAGCATTCTATGTCTACTATACTGTCCGTCTTTTCTTTACTCTTTATTAGTTTCTCTGATGATTTCAGCTTGTCTTGCTGAACCTATCAATATAGATATACACAACAAGTATCAGTTTGGACCAGAAGTTGATGAGTCTAGGTGAACCAGTCTAGTACTCGACATTGGTGTTTGAAAAACAAACAATGTTTCATATCAATTAGGTCAAAACTATAACCTCTAGAGTGTTAACAGTGACCTAAGATGACCCAGTTGCTAACTTGGGTCAATTTTGACAGAGACAAACAATTTAACCAGTTTTTGTGAAGATTAAGTGAAATCAGATCTCTTAGACTTCCAACAGTCAAATTATTGATGGACATAGGGCAATTACAATAGCTCATCTATAACTGTTTAAGCATAACAGCGTACCATGCTGAACAGTTATTCAAATCCACGGATCTGATGGTTCTTTGGACTGCCTGATGAAATAGAAACTTACCCTACTGTATGATTTACAGCTAGCTATCAGTGGACATTGACTACAATCAGGTGATTTTGGTGTACATATTGTAGCCCCTAACTCCATCAAACCTTGGTTAAAATCCCCTGGTTTATCTGGGTCTACAAGTGCATTAGCAGATGACCTGTAACACAAGGGTTGATTGTATTTGTTTTAATTAACATCATGTAATTCTTACATCAGAATATTTGTTTTACAACAAAATCCCGAAGGAACAAGTCTACCTATTCTGCCATAAATTGAATTCTTAGTATATAGCAACATAAATCCCAGGTCATTATGACACAAGTTGACTATTAAGTAGTCTTGTATCTATTCTAACAAGAAAATGGAAAGCATTGTCAATTTGAGAAAAATGGCGAACGGTAAGGTTTAAAGCCTGTCAGATCTGGACTGCCCTATATATCAATTGGTATACGTGGACTTTCTGCAACTACGTATGTACTTGTAAGAAGTACTGATTTTCATCGCTAAGTCAGTGGAATCATCTACTTTTATAGAATTGATAATATTATAATATGGACAGGAATTAGCAACCTCAATACACTTTATTCATCGTTACATTTTTATGATACGCTGAATGCATATATTATGTACATATTTTAGAGGTAACATCATGCCTTTTATGCAACAGTCAGTTAGAAATACAATCCCTCTCTACAACAAACACTCTGTCTGTCTCCGACAAATGTTGTTCAAGCGAGGGACCGCTGTATGATATTTAACATACCACAATGTGTCTGTAACAATTTGACTGTTACTGTCGGCACCAATCATTCTCAGTCTACATAGAACACGGATCACATTACCATCAACAAGACCAGTTTGCTACAAGGTAATAGTTATATATGTACAGCAATAAATAAAGGACATAGCAAAGATCTAAAATGTGTTTATATCTTTGGACATAGTTAAGACGGATGAACCATTTTACTAGAATTATAAAGATGAACTGCATAGAACAAACACACACTCTAAGCTCACATTAGAGATTTAGAAATTTGTAAATTGTATCTGTATTCTCAACAAAGCAATGCTGAAACGGAATAGAAGAATTGATGACCCTTTATATATAGACTAAATAACTAAGTAAGGTTAAGGTTAAAGGTTGTTCTTGTACATGCAATAAACTAGTAGAGGATACAATCAGTTGTGCTTTCTTTGTGACTATTGTTACATACAAGGTATTATATTAACTGAGGATACCTACCTGGTTATATGCTATAGATGCGATAGCACCTGCTGTGTATTTACCAACACCTGGTAGCTGTTTGAGCAGACTGGCTGCATCTTTAGGCATCTCACCATCTAGCTCATCAACTACCTTTAATACACAAATACACCTGATTACTATAAATATACACCAGAGAACACCAAAACATACCAATATCTTCATGAATTAAGATAAACACTCAACTACGAAATTACACACGATCGAGTCACCATTACCAGGAGTAAAACAAGAGATGTTTGTAAAACATGTACGCCCCAATGGCAGCCAAATAGTCAGAAATGGTAAAGGTCAGTGACCTTGACCATCTTTGACCTACTGACCTCAAAATCAATAGTGGTTGTCTACTGTAGATGACCGACCTCCATGTAAAGTTTGAAGATCCTAGGGCAAAGCGTTCTTGAGTTATTGAACGGAAACCATTTGAATTGTCAGAAATGGTGAAGGCCACTGTGACCTTGACCTTTGACCTCAAAATCAATAGGGGTCATTTACTGTTCATGACCAACTTTCATGTAAAGTTTGAAGATCCTAGGGCAAAGCGTTCTTGAGTTATTAAACGGAAACAATTTAAATAGTCAGTGACCTTGACCTTTGACCTACTGACCTCAAAATCAATAGGGGTTATCTTCTATTGATGACCAACCTCCACGTAAAGTTTGAAGATCATAGGGCTAAGAGTTCTTGAGTTATTGAACAGAAACCATTTGGTCTACCAACCGACCGACCGACCTACTTGTGCAAAGCAATATACCCCCTCATCAAAGAAGGGGCCATAATAATTCATATTTACCAGATATTAGCATTTTATTATATATTTTCAGATAGATCTAAATCAAGAAGTTTTAAATTTGCTGTTGTATTCCAAAAAGTAACTACGGTCAAACAGACTACCAGTACCTTTTTGGCCCCTTCAAACAATCGTCTTCCACGGGAATAATATCCAAGTCCTGACCACATTTCATTTACTTCCTATAAAAGATTGATATAAATGGTCTACAAGCTTAAATCAATTTCTAATACCTATCTTAATTCCTGTGTAAGGAAATTTTTAAAAAATCTGCCTTTACATAATTATATGCAAGCATTTCACAATGTGTTACTTGAAAGAAATTGAATAAAAGAGACAAGGGGCATTTAACCTTACAACAGAACAGAGATAGCCACACCTCATTGTTTGTCAGATGCTGCTTGACAGACATATACAAGTGATTCCATTGGATTAAGTAACTATGTGCAATATTTTCAATGGACAAATGCAAATCTCTGAATATTGACAGAAATTCTAGACATTGTCATTTATGTAATTCAGGACTTTTGGGCGACGAGTTTCATTATCTCTTTGTATGTTCTCATTTTAACGATGATCAGAATAATTATTTAAGTCAGTATTACTTCAGATACCCCAACTCAATAAAGTTTTCAGAATTGATGAACAATACTGAGAGAAATACTCTACATAAACTAGAAATATTTTGTAAGAAAATTATGTCGGATACGGGACCCTTGTGGGCTCTCAAAGTTTAATGCAGCTTGTTTGTAGAATTATTTTATTTGTTCTTTAAAGTTTATAATGTTTTTGTACTGTTTATTATAAATGTCTTATGCCCTTAAAGGGCCTTGACTTGAAAATAAAACTTGAAACTTGAATTAATAGTACATGTACCTAGTGCTGCATATATATGCTTCGTAGTTTTACCTGCTTTACTGTATGTTGTATTTGTTATATCTTTGTTTGCATGGAAAATAGCTATAAGCTGCTGTTATATGTTTGTATATATCCAACGTTAAATAAATCATCTTGTACAAATGAATTCTTCATTTACAAAAGTCATAAGGTCAATTGAATATGGCTGCAAGGATCATTGAAACAATTGGACATACGGTTTCAGAGGAGATGATTTGTTGGCACACACTGATGTTCTCCCTCAAACGTAGTTGAGTGAGTTTCTTTTGTTCTGTCTGTTGTTTTTCACACCCAACAAGCAACTACCTGACACCACATGCAACAGAATAAATGGAATCTAAAACTAGCCTATTGTTTCACACCCCACAACTACAACTGGACCTGTATTGACACACTGAAATCATGGATAGTGCCATAAGCTCACCTTGTGACTATGTAACTAAAAACACTTGAACAATCCATGAAATAATTCAAAGCAAACTACACCACAGGTAAAGCAAGATCCCAGTTTAAGAATTATGCTAATGGAAAATACATTTGTAAGACAATTATGCAAAAGTTAATGACCTGACTACCTCCTTGTACTCACCTCCAATGTAGCTTTTGCTAAATCCTGCACAGTTGGCCACTTCTGGAACAAATAACAAATCATTATCAAAGAAAAAAGTATTTCTGTGCTGGAGTTTTAAAAAATAACAGTTAATTGGTTTCAATTTACTGAGTGTTAAAGACCCTTTTACAAACATGTTCCTGTAAAATAACACAAGGAATTACTGCTAAATATCACAGTGACCTCGACCTTTGACCTTAAGATTAATTAGGGTTCATCTACTGTTGTTGTTTTATATCAATTCAAGTAACAGTACAAAGTTCAAACCTTCATCCATTTGTTGTAGTAGTCTATAACAGTGGCCACCTGAGTCTGTTGTAACATAACCTCTGATACCCATACTGAAATACATATTGTTGTAACATAACCTCTGGTACCCATACTGAAATACATATTGTTGTAACATAACTTCTGATACCCAAACTGAAATACATATTGTTGTAACATAACTTCTGATACCCAAACTGAAATACATAATGTTGTAACATAACTTCTGATACCCAAACTGAAATACATATTGTTGTAACATAACTTCTGATACCCAAACTGAAATACATATTGTTGTAACATAACTTCTGATACCCATACTGAAATACATATTGTTGTAACATAACCTCTGATACCCAAACTGAAATATATATTGTTGTAACATAACCTCTGGTACCCAAACTGAAATATATATTGTTGTAACATAACCTCTGGTACCCATACTGAAATACATATTGTTGTAACATAACCTCTGATACCCAAACTGAAATATATATTGTTGTAACATAACCTCTGATACCCATACTGAAATACATATTGTTGTAACATAAGTTCTGATACCCAAACTGAAATATATATTGTTGTAACATAACTTCTGATACCCAAACTGAAACACATATTGTTGTAACATAAAATAGCATGGAAAACAATTTTTGATATCTATACTATAAGTTACAACATACCTTTCACAATATAATGTAGGGTTAACGTTAACTTTGCAGATGTTATAAGGCGAAAAACATCATGCGTTAACGCTATTATAGCATACAAAACATCAATTGATGCGTTTGTATTTAAATAATAATGACATTTTGACAGATTTTGTCGCGACGTCGCGAAACCAAACATTACGTCATACCAGTTATTGTAATGAGTGTCGACTTCCAGGATCGGCAAATACAAAGAAAACATAGATACTGCGGGTTTGTTTAAATTTATAATTTAAATATTATAGAAAACTAATAAGTAGTTAGCAATAAAATGGGAATTACTGTTCATAGACACTATATAACGTTTACAGTCGCCGGTGCGGCCCTGAAATGAGCATACGTAAAACTGGCAAAATCACCGTTTTTATGCTATAATGTTCATAAAAAACCTATTAATGGCAAAATTCATGCTTTGCTATCATATTTGGTAAGGACTTACCCAAGAAAGTCGACTTTCACAATGAAGTATGGGCCTAGATTTTAGGTATGTTACAAGATACACATAATATGACATGATCCAACGAAATTCTTTTATGTGCATGATTGTCTTCCCCACAAAATATATGCTCTGTATTAAATGTTTTCCCAAATAACATGATTTTTTAAGAGGTTGGAAATCGCAGAGCAGAGTTTTTTTTTTAAAATGCCATAAAATGTTATGAATGTCATATGGAAATTTTTGTTTGTTATTGCCTAAGTACCAGTAAGCAGTGAGTAGTAATTACCTGAATATGCCCGAATGTTGATATCTGAATGTTCAGCAAGTCTTCTCCATGGAAGATCTCGTTTATTTTCATGATACCATTTAACCAAGTCAAATCTAACCTGTTCAACTTCTTTCTTTGTAAAATTATGAAATGATGAAATTGGCAAAGACTTGTTTTCTGCAATAGAAACAAAAGCTTATTGTTTAGAAGTAATATAGTTCCAATAAAACCAGCTGTCATATCTATATACACATAGAGGACACGGTGCTGTGTTATCAAATGCGAAAACTGGCTATAGATGTTAGCTTAGAATCAAAACAATGAATGACCATGCTTTATTTTACGATAAACACGTGTGTACTCATTATTAATATTTCAAATACAAGTACCTGACCTGTATACTTTTGTTCTTCAAGTCACAACTTATATAATTATCTAGATACCATAGATACCTTTAATAAGATAACTACTTACTTTTCGAGATAATTATCGTGCTAATTTATAAACGTACATTTGCAAGTAGTGAAAGTTACATCGGTATATCTTTCAATTCATTTATCCGAATATGAATTACATACGACTACTACAGCACTTGGGTAATGTTTTCAAGTTTGGGTATAAAGTTGAAGTTGTCATATCGTGACAGTGGTTACCTTCAGTAGATGATTTCGTAATTTTCCTCTTCACCATTCTGATCAGTTGTACCGATCTTCTGCAACAAAAAACTGAACGATGAATCGTTTAGTTGCGTAACTAATTACATCTGGCGGGAAATGGGTCTGGTAAAAAATTATCTGAATTACACAGTCGCATCTACAGGTTTTATACGGTTCCCGTTCCCCGCCAATCTAACCAGGGACCGTATAAGAGATTCTAGTTTGATTTGTGTTTTTTAAAGTTCATCGAGACCAGGGACCGTCTACAGGGGCGTACCTGGAGCATATTTTATTGTACTCCCAATGGTGGGGGGGGGGGATCTGGGGGCATGCTCCCCCAGAAAGCAAAATTTTGACAAGGAAACGATTTCCTTGCCTTTGAGAGCTAGTATCTCAACGATATGCAGGTAATTTGGAAGAATTTGGGCATCCGTTGATGATTTGACTGTGGGATATAATATGGTATCATTGCGAACAGTCTTGCCTTGTTATAGATGGAATCAGTCAGGTCGTTGATATAGGCCAGGAATAAGCAAGGCCCCAGGACTGAGCATTGAGGAACCCCGTATAGGACTGGGAGAGTGTCAGATGCCGTCAACGACTACTCTTATTGTGCGGCCCTGTATTATTCCACCGTGATGCCAGAGGTGGATACCCAGCTCACCGAGTTTGGTATTAACTTATTATGATCAACCTTGTCGAATGCTTTGCTAAAATACATAACTAAATTTATTACCTCATATTGTTAACAAAGTTCAAAGTTTATTGGCATAATCAGCAAAAAAACCCCATTCTTTTTGGTCAGTTTTGCATTTACAATTTGTATCTAATCTTGACATTGGGTTAATTGTACCTTTCCAGTTTTGGACATATTGGTCATGAAGTCTAGTTTTAATGATAGGAAAATAGTTTATGCGATCAGCATAATGGAGCCCTACGTGTCAGAACCCAAGATGATCTTTAATGTGAGAGTTAATTCGACTTGCCCATGACGTATTTCGAACGTTATAGCGAGATCGATATACATATCATTTATAGGAGAATTCACATTTTTCATAATTTTAAGCCAAAATTTGATAGCCTCTTTCCCTACATTTGATCGATAATGGCATTCTTCCTAGTTCACCAACTAGGGGTTTGTTTTTACCACCAAGTATATATTTACAAGACCTAATATGCAATTTATCAAAATCTTTAAAATTATTTAACCCCCCCCATGCTCAAGGTTGTCGTAGACCTCTTGTGTGAAGCTAATCAATTGTGATTCACAGCTACTATACATGTAATATGTTTAATCTAAAGCGATGCTGGTACTGGCTGAGTAGGTTGTTGTTATCAAAGTGCTTCATGATGTTTGAGACCAAGATAATTATGCTTCAAGAGTTTTGCGGGTGAGAGATATTGGCCTGTAATTACTGGCCGTTGATTTAGTCTTTCTCATTGACCAGGGCGACTACTGCACTCCTCTAATGTCTCTCTCTCCCTTCCGTGTTTTTTCTCAGACTGTTCCTCTGGTCAGATTATGTTGTGTCTGCACTGGTAAAGAATGCATCTGAGCCCTTGTGGCTGCAACACTATGTTAAGCACATTTGACTGACGTGTGTCGCATGAAAATGGCGCTACATGAATCTGGTACTACATTTGTAGTATCTTCTTAGGAATATATTCTAGTTTTGCGTTATATATCGGTAAATAAATCGTGCAAACAGATATTGAATTTGACCTGAGATTAGCAGTCGAGTGAGATCATGTGTAGCTGATATTAAGCCCTGTTGTGTATGTGTACCTTTGTCTCATAGTTTCGTGTCTTCTCCTGAAATCCGTGCTCAGTTCTGATCAAGATAACAATTACATCACCTATGTACCTATGTGTATACCTTCATTGTCGCATCGTTAAAATGTTCTTCAGTTCAGCGACATTGTCGATCTTAAAAACAACGTGAGGAAGGGTTTCCCCAGATCATTTTTGTAGAAGAACTTGTATTTCTCAATTGAACATTTAATATAGTACTTATTATACTGGTATGCAATAAAATATCATGCAAACACAACTGAAAATAGACTCTTAAATGAAATGCTATTTTATTACTAGTATCATATTGCAACATTACACACACACATACATCAGTAATGCACCATTCAATAGTATGCCCGACAGGGGGAGCGGCGGGGATACAGGGGGTCAGACAGACGAATCTTCCCAACAGGCGGGAATTAGACGACCTCATCGACTCCGAGTCTCGGAGAATAGACATTGGTCAGGGAATTTCTACACAGCGAAAGAAGACAGTGATACTTTTATTCGTGTTTTTATTAAATTACCCGGATGAAAAACCATGCCCCACGGTTGGGATATAAACAGTTAAGCATTGTCTCCAGGGTGGGAATTTAGACATAATTTTTTTAAAAAATGTCTAATTCCCCCTGGGTGGCCGGCCGCACCCCCGGACGGGCAAAATATTGATTGGTGCATAATGGCGTTTATATAGTGAAAGCAATAGGTTGATTATAAACAGTGTTTGTATGTAATAGGCCATAGTACACAATGATATTAAAGCAATGTCATGGAATTATCTATACATATACATAAAGGCATTATAAGTTCATTAATAATATTTACTAGGTGTCAGATAACTGGCCGAGTTAGTCTTTGTATTATTCTATCAAATGATAATTTCAAGGTACCTGTATGTACATAATACATTATACTTTCAGGAACTATTAGCAATTCAACAATTTCACACACGTACTTCATATGTAACGTTAGCCCAAATCACGAAATGACACGCCGAATTTCTTAATCGACGGAGATCAAGTTCTTTTGGAAGTTAGATCCAAGTTCCTGTTTGAGATGTACCTCACTTTAATACATAAACTGCGTTCATTTTTAAGCAAATGGTTATTTGAAATCATAATACATTTGTGTACGTACAACTTGACAAGTCAACTAAACGAATGTAATACAAGATTTTTTTTGTGAATTTAACACATTTAGATAAATTACATTACATTTGGAATAACCAATAGGTATTCAAACACTGATATTTTAGCCATGCAACAGTACTCCAGAAAATGTTGTTTGTGTGTATGAATAATCATGGAGTTGACTGTTCGAGTTACCGGAAGCACATCTCACCCAAACTCGTTGTCCTTCCTGCAATTTGGTCAAAGTTGTAGTGGCCGCACAATCATGTTGGACCTTGTTGTATTTTGTACTCTTGGCTATGGCATTGTTATCTACAACTATGTAGTAGTGAAATGGACGACCTGCATAATTGCATACATTGAAAGAAAACATATAGAGTCCGGCCACAGGTGTAGTGAAAAGTCCTAGTACCGTATCGTAACCGTTGCCTTCGTTGATGTACGTATTCTGTAGAACCAATATTTGATTTGTATCTAAGCTGCTGTCTGCCATACCATACGCATTGAAGCCTACTATTGGTAAGTTAATCTTTCCTGTGAACAGAAAAATGAATACATGATTGTACTCTCACGTTTTACTTCGAGTCGGTTTAGAATTATTTCAAACTACATTTTTGTATCTTCAAAAAACGTTTTTTGAGACAATTACATCCCTGGATTCCTAATGTGTTGAGCTATCTAATGTAACCATTGTTTTCACTAAGTTTGTTATAATCTGCCCTTACTCCTTTATATACACTCAAAAGTAAGCGTGATTTTAAACTACATGTGTGTATGTAAACCCTATGTGAGATAGTAAAATATATCAAAACGCCAATCAAAAAGAAACATTTCGTCACGTCATTTGACACAAACATAAGTTGCATTTGACGTCACTTTTTGGAGACAACTGAAAATACAATGAACCTTGCTGCTTAAAAGGTTCGTATTTCGTTGGAGTAGGCCTACGAATAGCGCACCTCTTACTAAAATAACATAGAATGAAACAGCCATACCTTCAAGCAGCATAAGTTCAGCAGTCTTGTTTTCTATCTCCAGTGTCAAGTTTTGAAGAGTGTTGGTCATTTTGGCCTGGGTTTGTTGCATCGATCGCTCCATCATTTCCATTTTGAATTCCATTCGAATCACTTTCTTTAAAAGTTTCTCCTCATATGCAAATCTATCTGACAAAAGTTCGTCAGATAGAGCACGCCAAGTCTGTCCAAGTATCAACATCACCAATAAAGTTATAGCTGGTGCTTTTTCAAACATGTTTACAACTTCTGATCTTAACTCTATAATGTAATTGTTGGTTCTGAAATCGTCCCGAGTGTGACAGCCTTATAGCTTAACGTTTGTACCATGATTTGTTTAGCTTGGTCAGCTCGTCTGTTCAATACAATACAACTGACACGCAGATATTCTAACATAAAGGTAATAACAATTCGGACAGAGAAGGCAGCACTCAACAGAAACATCAGGGCATGAACTCAGAAAAGGAACTCACAGCGCACACAACTCACAGACCAAAAGCCACAATGTGAAACTTACAGACGTGTTTTGACGTCACTATGGAAACACCCTAGGTAGTGTCTCGATCTATGATATTCAATGAATAATTCTAGACAGTGATACTAGGAACACTCCGTTATACATATTATCCCCTACATGTATTATACATAGTTAGTGTGTACATTTATTAAGTTTTGTTGCATTGTTAGGGTACAGGTTACTTTTCCTATGCTACTTTATCAAGAAATCTGCTGAAATGCTACGTGAATTTTGAGTCTATCGGACGTTTTGGAAGACTCGGGGTGGAGTCCTGGGTTGCCGGGTGTTATGTTCTTTGGTGACATGTCCTCCACACAGTGTGTATTTGCACGGTGGCTTGTGGAAACTTACGCTCCTTTTGTTTGGTGATAAAATCCAGGAAAATTGATTTGAACAGTCAACTGATCGTCATGTATGACCGAAAAATGTCGAGAAATGGCGTTAAGTAGGGCAATATTTGACCGCCAAATCTCTTGTTTAATTTAGGAAGCCTGAAACTGATTGGTCCATACGTCAGCAAATCAAACACCTGTTGTTTTGGTGGGTTTTATTTATTATACTTAAAGACAATGATGTCAGGAGTACGTTAGAAGTATGTACTTACAGCAAACTTATGTAATCAAGTATTTGCTCATTGTCAACCCAGGGAGTCATTGTGTCACAAGTTATAAGTGTTTACATTTTGTTGATGGTCAGTGCTTTGTTCAGGGTTGTATGTTAATGATATAATTATGTTATACAGTACTGCGAGTTACGTGTACATTTAGTTCGACAAATCACTAGGTTAGTGATACTACACAGTTCGCTATGCCGGGATGATGTACATGTATTCAATATATATAAAAAAATATAGTAGTGATACTTGCCAGCAATGATATGCACAATGAGCATTAATGAAAATTTCGTGCGACGATTTTACTGTGAATGCTTATTGTGTGTGTTTTGCAGGCATTGTTGTAAGTTAGCCACATATATAAACGGTATACACCGACTGTACAATAGTCCAGGTAATGTATATGTTCTGGTCAACTTCTGAGGGCTGGCTACAAATACTTGTACATGGACATTATTTATCCATTGTTTGAACACATTGAATGCATCACAAATGAAAATTATTAAGAACAACAGAGGTGTATGTGCATGCAAACTATGTATTGACTAAATGTAAGAAACATCAAGAGCGATGTCAATAGAATAATATGTGACAATGTTAAAGTTGTGGCATATACTCGCAGTCCATTGAACCACAGGCCTAAGAAATTATATCACAAAATACAGAGTTTTGAAATTCCCCATCTTCCCGTCATTACTATATAATTATATATAGTAACGACGGGAAGATGGGGAATTTCAAAACTGTATTTTGTGATATAATTTCTTAGGCATGTGATTGAACATACTACAGCTGGTTTACATTTACGTTAAATAGCTTCATCCAGTCACTTCCGGCAAAATCTGCCTGTTAATGGGGTGCCTGATAAACTTAGCGATAATCGGTCACCTGGTCATGTGACTAGTGATAATCCGTCACCTTACCACGTGATCTGACGGACTTCTTCTTATATGAGAGTCACCGGTTGCAATTCCGTGCCTGAGGGTGAGGCTTTCCTATTCTAAATAAGCTGGTGGTTGATCGATTATTTTTTTTCGACTTACCTGCGTCTACACGACGTCTATCAAGATGTCCGACGTCGTTGTTTATCATGACGCCACGGAACGAACGTGACGTTGCGCGCTAGTTAATGAAAGAGTGACAATAAAGTCTCGAGTTTGATCCCCTTAATGAGCAGACTAAGCGACTGGATAAATAGAATAATAGGTAAGTGCCGTGAATGAAGTAAAAGTTTATTCGGCTTGGCTACTAATATGTTCGTATTAATCAGAGCAATAGTACTTAATTTATGCCGGTTTCCCTCTCTCTATAGTCTACGCTGTAAAGTTTGCCCTGCATACATACACGAGTACATCGGTCAGATAATTTCTCAGAAACCCGCCTTACATTTGCCTTAGCCACGTTAACTTATTGATGGATATCGACTGCTATGTTGGAACATTTCCGGATGTTTGTATACAAAGACATTCATACCACTAGCTAGCTATTAGTGAATGACAGGTTTTCTTTGTTCATTCATCCAATATATTGTCGGTGGGCATTTTGCATATGAAAACGGTGATCTAATAGATGTAACGTTAGTCAATGATAAAAATAGAGAGGTTGCGAAACTCACATGTACGTGTACACACTTTGATGTCGAAATGTGTAATATCCACGCAACATCTCTAGTGACTATATGTTGTATACACGTGTTGTGAGATAAATGGATTATAAAACACAAGGATTTGTGTACACGTTGTATTTTCTTGGAATATGTAGATCCCAGGCAGGTATGGTATACTATATTATAGTGTTATAGTATGAAGATCATAACGTGATCTTCGACCTTCTATTAGAATAATTTAACAGCTGATACGTTTATAACCCCTATTGCACGGTGTATGTTTTCATAAGCGGGGGAGTATTACGTAAACGCTCGAGATGTAATTGCTAACACGAATCTAAAGGACCGATATTGCACGATTTGCTCACGGAAATTGATATAATTATTCAAAAGCAAAAACCTCGAAAAATATTCATGCATGAAGGTTGGGATCAAGTCAATATCTCCGTACTATATCTGTACATACTGTATACATAATTATCATATTATTATTATTGGATGTTACTGTGGTGGAGTTGAACTACTCTTTGCTCAATACACTACTCAACGGTCTGCAATGCAGACGATCCTAAATATACCACACTGGTAATCGATTTCGTGTAGGCATATTTTGACATCATTATAGTGTGGAGATATTAACTTGGTCCTCGACTTTCTATTAGCATAATTTGGCTGGTGATACATATGTACGAATACTGTCAATATTTATTACTTCGGTTGTATTCATAAGCGGCAAATTTCATGAAGAAGCTGAATGTGTAATACAAACACAAATATGCTTGTGTCATATCAATATCTCCGCAATATACCGACAGTGACAGTACCAAGAAAATAAAACAGTGAAGTAACATTCAAGTTTGTTCATACAACTGTTTGTAGTTTCTATCTATGACATATGCATCTACCAAACAATGTATTATGTCGTACAGTAGATATGCATTTACAACGGTCAATTTCGATATATACGTTCAAGTTCCCATATATTATTCTTGTGTCAGAAGAATACGCTGGTTGACGAGAATGGCAGACACCATTTTCTCACTTGTGGTCACCATATACATGTATACATGTACTATAATAATTTACTATTAAGTGGGTCATTCAATATATACGTAGACAATCGCTCTCATTTGATTATTATTGCGTTTTAACAATACTTTCTTATAGCATAACAAACAGTAACTTATTACCAACAGTCAATACAAATTTATCGTCAATAGTGCAAACGAGTATCATGTCATCAGCCATTGTATTACCATAGTAACGCGCTACCACCCCCGACCGACGTAACATGTTTTTTTCATTTGTTCAACTATTCATAAACTCCGACTAAGGTAATGCACATTCCAATGTTTCTGTCAAATTATTGCAAAATATAATCATGACATTTCATGAAATTATTAAGTTATTTGGACGTCGGAATGTAAATTAAAAACGTTTTTATTAAGGCGAGTCGCGTTTTCAATAACGTGGAAATGTCTATTTCTTTACGCAAGGTAATTCATACGACTATTGAATTGTGCATGGGGCTTGGAAAAACACAACAGACACACTAGAGCTGTTACAGAGAGAGAAGGGATAACACACAGCATGCATTGGTCTTGTGTCTAAGTGGCAAAAACAAATTTCTGAAGCGCAGCATGTTATTGAAAACGGCAAAGGGAAGTGCAGACAGGCAAACGTAGTGACGTTCCATGCAACGTTCATCGAAATATGCGAGGTGTTTTCTTGTTAATATACAACCATCATGCCAAGCCTTAATCCTTCACTTAGACTATCTAAGATATTGTGGAAGATATGTTAAATCATATACGATTTGAATGTATATGTTTAGTTCTATGTTAATAACATAATTCATTTCGTGCTACCCTTTGAGAAACAGCAAAACGTCAATTACGTCGCTGACGTCAGATAATAAATTGCGGTGTGTGGTGGTACTGGTATGGTGATATTTATATTTTAGCCATATTTTCTTTAAAAAAGCGTTGTTTTACTCAATATTTTCAGCACTTGTGTCCGAAAGGCTGTAGTTAAACGTGAACAGAACATTTTATTTTCAGACTTGAGCTGTACAGCTCATCATCATACATAATAAATACATGCATAAATAAACTTGACAGGTGAAGAGAATATGAAATTTAGAATAAGGACACAGAAAATATTAATATTAAACAATTACAAGAGTCAGTGAAAATACATAGATTTCGAGGTTGAACTCGAAATAAACAAACAAACACGCACGCACGCACGCATGCATACACAAGCACACACACACACACACACGCACTCACACATGGACGCACGCACACACGCACGCATACGCACAAAAACGACAACAAAATTATAATTCAAAAATTCAATTTTCAATACTATGTATAAGCAATGTTGCTAGCTAAATTTTTTCTAACAGCAAACGCTTCCAAAATATAATGTCCTAGATTATTTAAGATATGCTTATTTGTAGACTGCATTAGATCTAAGAACTTGAACACACTTGGCCTATTGTAAAAATATCTTTTTAAATATTTCTTACGTAATTCAAGATAAACTGGACAGATAATTAAGAAATGGTATTCGTCTTCTAAGTCTCTTCCATTACATAATGTACACACCCGCTCGTGTCTATCAATTCAAACTTGATGTAGTTTGTTTTTCTCTGAGTCATCAGATGTTTAAATGATTAACACAATCTACGAATTTATTGAATGACCCACGTATATGCTTTTATTTCGCACAAGTAATACAAAATCAATATCATTTTATATTGTTTTGTGTTGGTGTATTTTATCAGCAACCTTATTATCATCGTCAGAGCCCACGTTATCAGATTCCGTCTACTAACGTAGATATACTTGGACTTTGTGAAACATTTATAACGGATCAAATAAACAACAGTACTCTTCATGTTAACTGTTTTAACTTAGAGAGACGCGATCGAAAAAATAAAAAAGGAGGTGGTATTGTAGTTTACATATCCAACAAAATACATTACACTCGTAGACATGATCTCGAACATATTGACATTGAGTCCATTTGCATTGAGATATTATTTTCTCATAGTAAACCGATCATACTAAGTTTCATATACCGACCTCCAGACTCAGCACAGTCATGGATTGATAATTTTGAAAACATAATTGAGAGAATGGATGGAACAAACTTTAATATTCTCGGAGATATAAATATAAATTACTTAACTGAAAGTGATACCAGTTGTTTTAAAAATACTAAATGGAACGATCTTGTTAACAAATATGGTTTAAGGCAGATGATACATTCACCAACTCGTATAACTAAACATTCTTTGTCTATCATTGATCATATTTATTCGAGCAACCCTGATAATATTATTGAAGTAAAGGTTCCGTTCTATAGTATAAGTGACCATTTTCCAATTTGCTTTACATACTCGAAGAGTCAAAATTTCAGTCGATCATCTCATAAAACAATTAAATATAGATGCTACAAAAAGTTTGATGAGCACAAGTTCAGGAATGATTTATTAAATATGGGTCTTGATACGGTTGAAATATATGAGGATCCTAACTTTTCACTTCAAATATTTTATGATATACTGAATGCTACGTTAAGGAAGCATGCACCTATTAAAGAAAAAAGAATTAAGCGTGACATACAACCTGCATGGTTCACAGAAAATATACAATCTGCAATAAATGAACGAAACAAACTACATAGAAATAACCAAATGATGAATATAAAATTCAAAGAAATAAAATTTACAGTATGATAAAGAAAAGTAAAAAGAACTTTTATAACGACGCTATAGAAAATAATACATCACCTAGTGATTTATGGAAAAGTATTAAGACTATTTCTGCTGGTGACTCGCAGCAGAGTGTGATACCTACCACTAGGCGAGTCATTTTAACTTTTAACCTCAAACTAGTTGCAACACAAAGTTTTATCTTTTTATATTGTGCATCTAGCTAATGTTAACCGTGAAAAAAAGTCCTAAGACAAAGTTCCATTGGCTTTTCGAAATATGCTCATAATATTGAATTGTCACATGTTTTCGCGATCTTTGTTTCTTTTGTGGGGTTTATTTTTTGATCTGTATGAGCATTTTACTTTTAATGCATTTTAATTGTAAACGATTCAACCAAGGAACAATCCTGTAACATTTGTTTTCTATCAGATATTCAGTTTCGGCGAGGAAAATGTTCAATGTTTTCTATTACAACTACTACGAAAAATTAGAATTTATTCCCTAGCGACAATTTCTTTCGACGAACCATAATTGTTTTAAGGAATTTGGTAGAGAGTCACAAAAGCAATATTTGAGCGAAATTATTTTGAAATCAAACAGCTGGTTCTTGAGAAAAAGACTGAGAAAGCAGTCAATGTTAGTGCTTCAATATAGGGAAAATGTGCTCACTCCATAATATTCATGTTTTTGAAAAATCTAATCAAAATTATTTTCAGATTTGTGGAAGAGGGTTACCCAATGACCATTTGTGCCAAAATAATTACAATTTAGAGCAGTGATTTTCAAAACAATGATGTTCAAGCTTTTTAATACATGATATCTATACAGGAAATGTATCACGCCCCCTGGTGGCCATGTTGTTATTCGAACCACAGCGCTGTTTATGTATTTAGTTTAGAGGGTCACCAAAGAACCATGTGTGCCAAATTATTTTGAAATCGGAACATATGTTTCTTAAAAGAAGGTATTCAAAAACGTTATAACCTTTGACCTCTAAATATGGCCTTGACCTTTGAACTTGTGACCTAGGTCTTGCGCATGGCACACCGCCTTAACGTGGTGAACATTTGTACCAAGCGATTTAAAAATCCAGTAAGAAACGACAAAGATACAGAGTGAATGCGACTTGCATGACTATAAAACCTTTGACCTCTAAGTGTGACCTTGACCTTTGAGCTAGGAACCTATGTCTTGCTCATGTCACACCGTCTTGATGTGGTAAACATTTGTACCAGGCAATTTTATAATCCAGTAAGAAACAACAAGGTTAGAGAGCGAACGCGACTTACATGACTGTATAACATTTGACCTCTAAGTATGACCTTGGCCATTGAGCTAGAGACCTGGGTCTGGAGCATGGCACATCGTCTTGATGTGATGAACAGTTGTGTCAAGGATTTTTAAAATCCAGTAAGTAACGATCATGTTACATAGCGGACAAGACGTGCATAACTAAATAACCTTTGCCCTCTAATAGTGACCTTGACATTTTAGCTAGGAACATGGGTCTTGCGCATGACACACTGTCCTGACGTGTGAACAAGTGTACCAAGCAATTTTAAAATCCAGTTAAAAGCGACAAAGTAACAGAGAGGACACGGTTTTGCTAACAGAAATATATTCGGGAGTATTTTGGGCACGGCCTTATTCATCTACATTTTCAGTCATGTATACAGTCTGAACAAGAATGTTCATTTACTATTAGATACAAATGTACATAATACATGATATGTGTAATTTCTAAACAAATCGGTTTGAAATTATAGAAATGATTAACCTTTATGTTACCCCTTCCAAGTGCTAATATGACTCAATTTGTCGACAATTCAATAGGTTATACCCCTACATGTATAATGTCATACAGGCTAATATTAAACTCTCCGATGATAATATCATTATTTGATTTCGCTAGAGGAAGGTTGTATCTTTCAGTAAATATGCACTTTTATATACATTTAGTACATATTTAACTACTAACAGAGGCATTATCAGAACTTAAAATGTCCCTCGTACTTTGAATAAAAGAACATGCTAAACTTGCTGTCAAAAGTGGCCTTAAACATGTTGATTTTTTCCAACTTTCCAGCAAAATTTTTACTTCGGACTTTTTTTCTAGAGTGTATAATAGTTTGTAGATAATGAAAATGTAAAAATTCTTTGTGTTGCGATTAGTTTGAGGTTGGCCCTATTTTTGAGCTTAAATGACTCGCCTACACACTATTTTAACATAATCATCTTTTTACAGACCGAATGCAAATAATAGATGCAATGAATGAACACTTCACAAATATTTCGAATATCATTGAAAAGACTCAGTTTGTGAAAAAGAACTATTCCAAGCTTCAAAATATTCACAATGAAAGACTTGGGTATAGCATCTTTGATATTGACTATATTTCAGCTTTCGAAGTCAAGAAAATTATTGACAAACTAAATCCTAACAAATCAACAGGTATTGATGGAATTAGGCCGAAAATAATCAAACAGTGTGGTGACTTTATTACTCCTGCCATAGCACATATCATAAATCAAAGTATACGTCTGGGAATATTTCCAGATGCATTTAAGGAGGCATTTGTTATTCCAAAATTCAAAAATGGTGATAGAAAAGATCCCAATAATTATCGACCAATATCTATTTTACCAACTCTGTCTAAAATATTTGAACGGCACATTGGTGCTCAACTTCAAAATTATTTCAAGTCAACTGACATAATTCATTCAACCCAGTCGGGATTCCGCCCGAAACATTCATGTCATACTGCCCTAATTCATCTAATCGATACGTGGCTGAACGATATAGATTCTGGGAAATACGTCGGTGCTGTTTTTTTGGATTTAAGGATAGCATTTGATCTGGTTGATCATAAAATCCTTTTACATAAACTTGAACTGTATCATATTTCTAGTCAATCTATCAAACTATTTGAATCTTATTTATCGAATAGATTTCAAGTAATCAAATCTGATAATCAGACTTCGAAGAAACTCAAAATTATATCAGGAGTTCCTCAGGGCTCTATACTTGGACCACTTTTAATTCTCATTTATATAAACGACATTACATTTGAATCTGAAACATGCAATATTAATTTATATGCTGACGATTCTACCCTCTATGAATCGGACAATGACATACATATCCTACAAAACAAACTTCAAAGAAACTTAACCGCTGTTACTAACTGGTGTCAAACAAACAATATGTCACTTCATCCAACAAAAACAAACTGTATGATATTAACTACCAAACAAAGATTAAGAAATCAACCAGACTTACATCTGAAATTGAAAATAGGGGACTCATATATAAATCAAAGCACTGAGAGTAAAGATGGGAGGCGATCTGGTTGCTGCTACTAAAGCTTAAACCGACTTTACACGTTTAATGTTCGTTTTCTTACTGCCGATCTTGTCTTGAATGTCAAAATAGGCATATGTGACTATATAGGCATGTTTGGTATCTAAATAATTGTTTAAAGGTGCATATTAATTTATATGTAATACGTGTATTGAATGCGTATATCAAAAGTGGCTTTAAAATAATACTACGCACCTATTTATCAGATTCTACAGTGCCGTCTTGTAATCACTTCCCTCACAGCGTGAGACAGTCTATAGAAAGCGGCCAGCTAGTACAGCGACACCATATGATTGCATAACAGTACTTTGCAATACAATACCTTTATACAATACCTTTATTACACTCAATACATTTACATGTAAATATGAGGTTGCAGACCGTATACGATTCATTGATAACGTAGTCTGAAGTTTCTAAAAATAGCTTTACAGCCGGGACATTTGATGAACACGTCATTTTCGTACTATGAAACAAGTTCGGTATCAGCCGGTGTAGTGATTTTTTTGGCCAAAATATCGATTTAACGAACAGTTTCACAATAATTTTTGATCTTAGAATAAACAAATGTTGCTGATTGGCTTAAATCAGTTAAAAAATTTGGAGAAACATAGGTAGCAGTATTGGGAATGTTGACAGTTTCTGGAACTACTTGAATGCGGATTCACATAGCAGCCTAAAGGCGGTTAATGGGCAATGGTAGTAATGAGAGGCTTAATCGCCTCCCAAAAATGTAGCTGTTCAAAAGATACTAGGAATCTATGTAGACAATGTGCTCTCATGGAATTTACAGCTTAAAAAAGTATGTTCTAAAATAACTAATAAGATTGCCCTGTTTAAGAAAATAAGTTATTTTCTAAATTATTTTCTAAATGAAGATATGAAAAAGATGTTTTATAACGCATACATTTTGTCGATTCTAGATTATTGCTGCACGGTATGGGGAACAGGCACTAAGAGCAAAAATCTCATATATAAATTACAGACAAGAATGGCGAATTTGATCATTACTAAGGACTCAAAAAGACATAAGAATCTTGCTCCTAATTATCTTTCAAATTTATTGACATTTTCCAGTAATAATACATACACCCTTAGATCAGTTAGTAACAATGACTTAGTGACACCTAAACACAACATAAACTAAATGAAAATGTCCTTCTCATATTTGTCTGCATTTATGTGGAATGTAACCCCAACAAACATTCGTCTGCTTACATCACTTAATTCGTTCAAAAAATCAGTAAAAAATTTCTTATTACACAAACAAAAATAATAATACCATATATGTATGACTTCAATTATCTATGTTGGAAATAACGAAATTGAATATTTAAATTGTTTACTAATAGTATGTGTGTACTTTGAGTGATTGTCAAAATAACATGTTTTGTTGTTGTTTGTTTTATAGAAGGCCTCGTTTTAATTAAGATGTATGTGAATTTATCTATTGCATATGTCTGTACATGTTACCTTCTCTAAATAAAGATATTATTATTATTACTACATTTTTAATCAACAGCGATGCAGGCCCTGGCATACGTGGGATCCGACAGTTTATTATTATACATATACAATGTATAAATAATAAATAAATTATACTTTCTTTGCTTTCTTTTTCCTTAGATCTACTCATTAAAGTGATGAACTCTACCTGTGGTGAAACTTACGACATTGCAATGTACGATAAAATAACACTGCATTATACATCGAAGGAAAATGTGGACAATCAGAAACCATGTATGTTCGCCATTGTCAACAATAGAACGGACAGGGAAATATGTGTCAAAGGACTCCGTGAAGAATATACTTGGCTTGAAAAACTCATTTGTGGATATACATTTCGATACTTCATCGGACGCCATGTTCCTTATTATCTGTCTCTGGTAAGTGATAATAATTAAGCACAATGTTCACAGCTCAACAAAGGCCGGTCATCGGACGGCGGCCGGGGTAATTTATGTCTCTTATGCAAACGAGCGGTTCTTTTCTTTTCACGTTTAAAAGCATTGCAAACTCTTGTTCTTGCCTTTTACTTACTAGTTGTTCCTTCCGCTCTCTCGGATGATGTCGCTGTCTGTTCTGTGCTGTTCTTGCTGCTCTTGCTCACTCCTGGATGTGCATGTAAATAACCTAGCTAAGTCAGTTCAATGTTGCTTTTACTATATTGTTATTTATCAACAACTGACTAGCATGTCAGCAAAGCATAGCAAATCAAAGCATGGATGTAAAAAATACATGCAAATATGACGCTACAC
Source organism: Spisula solida (assembly GCA_947247005.1). NCBI lineage: Eukaryota > Metazoa > Mollusca > Bivalvia > Venerida > Mactridae > Spisula > Spisula solida. The sequence goes on along the minus strand of OX365948.1, from coordinate 14,423,506 downwards.
CTCCTGACTGTTACAGTGTAACTGGAATTATTGAAGTTTATTGGTTTTGTAATGACTTAATAGTCTGAAAGCAAACTTGAAACTACTAATGTTCCACATTGTACTGTCTCACCCAGTCTGACGTCAGAATCAAAGTTAAAAGTTAGCAACAACAATAAGAAGAATACTGAAATAACAGTAATAACGTCTCATTTTATGAGGCGACACAGTTGGAAAAGCCCAGCCTTTCGTGTGAGCCTCTAACTGTATGTGTGTGTGTGTGTTTCAGGGATTCTCTTGTTCTGACTTAAGCCATGGACCATTATGTACAAACAAGTCTATGGTGTACGCTGTGTTTCCTGATGAACATATATCAACTTTAGCATCGCTGAAAGTACAAATATACTGGCGAAACATATCAGGTAAGACCGTTACAAGTACTCACTGTGTCAAACTACCGGGGTAATGTTTATATCACAAGAGGCTCACATGATAGATTAGACATTAATTTTGTCTAACTGCGTTGCCTCTAAAGGCTTTATAATTACTGTTATTATGTATATTAAGACCACCTACGCATACATTTCGCTGATAATCACCGATATGCACTGCTCACAGTAAAACGGACGTAAAAAGAACGCAGAGTGATAACGTTCGCGACATCATGGCAACGTCATTTATGATGCCAGCATCTTTTAAGATGTACCATTGAATTGCAAATAGCTTTTAGTTTCCAGCGGTACCAACTATTACAAGGATATGTAACCTTTTTAAAAGTACCCTCCCACTTTAATTGGACGCCAAATGTTGTTGATCACACGTTGAGCAGATGCTTTAATATCCAGTGTACCATGCGTATATAAGGAGATGTTATTTCTGTCACAGGAATTATTAATCTTGTTAATCATGTTGTTATATAATTATATACGAAAACATGTACCGTTTTATCAAAGCACATGGAAAACCTAAACTTTCGTTGAAATCTTTTTTTTCTAATACTTCCAGCAACTGCAAATTTGGGACAGATAAGATTTGTAAGGATTCATTAGCCGAATAAGTCTATTGCATATCAACTTAAAGTTATAAAAGAATGATAAAGAATTCTAATTTGATCGTAAACTAACGAGTTGCCGTAACTGCTTTGCTAAAGCCGTACCCGGATGTGTTAATGACGTCATAATCTTGCCAAAACCTGTACGATGCATATCACGATTTTCCTATTTCAGAGTCTAGATTGCAAACAACGACGATGACAGCTACAAGAAGAATAACGCCACACAACTGGTATGATGATATCGGCACGGAAGCAGACGATAATAAAGTATCTATGAAAAATTTAGGAGCAGCCATTCTTGTTACCATCGTTGGGTGTACAATAATTGCAATAAGCTATTTGGTTTACAAAAATATCGGCAATGACAGAGGTTGGTAGTTTTTATTATACATGTACACGTATTTCGTTATGTCTTTATTAGATAGTTTTTATAAATTTGGTTTTATAAAATTAATAACGGCTGAAAACGCGTACGTTAGTTTTTATGTCCTTATAGAAAAAAGTAGCAGAATAAACTTACTAGTTTGTAACAATGTTTTAACTTTGTCTTTGACAGAAACCGAAACACCTATGGGTTTACCATTACCGCGGCAGTTACCACGACCAGATGACCCATCATTAAGGCGTCCAGAATATACTGAAGATGCACCGTCATATTCGTCCACAGATTGCCCATCATTAAGGCGTCCAGGATATACTGAAGACGCACCGTCATATTCGTCCGTTATGCAGCAACAACACGTGCCTACAAGCGAAGAAAACATAAATGAGCAAGGACACAGTAATGTTAATAATGACGAGGCACTAACACTAGTAAGTGCTAGGCATACAGTTGACAACCAAGCCTTGTCCCGAGCTCATCTTGAAACTAACCCTACACTTTATGAACAAGGCGACAACCAAATAAACCCTCCAGGTAGTAATCTGTTATCTATCGAACACTTAATACAACGAATTATTTGACAACTTCGTTAACACCGATAATGTTCGACATTTAATTGTTCATGGTGCTCTTTAACTAGACCTAATGATGGAAAATGTATGTAACTATGTTTTAAGTTTGTTCCGCACGTTTATTTTATATTGCATTTTAAAAGTCAATAACAAAGTATAAATCGACCGAAATGGTATACAAATGTAATTCAATATATGAAGGCTAAATTCAATTCTTAAAAATAGACTTGGGGTAATCAATTTGGTCTAAAGCGATATTTCATTGTATATTAATAATATTATGTTATATTTTAGATCCACCACCGGACTATGCAGATGTTGTACCGCCGCCGCCATACCCCGGGTACTAACATTTCATCCCAACAGTTTCTATGCAGTGTCGTATATATATAACAACATACACACAAATGTATATGTGCAAACCATAGGTCAAAACTTATGTACATGTTTTGAGGTGCTGAGAAGAATATTTTTATCGTCTTTGGTGTACATTTGATGCACTATTTTAATGTGTGTTTATGAAATTATAACGACCGCGGAATAGTTCTATCTGAGGCTTGTCGCTTTTTATATCGGTAGAAGACAGATTGAACGAAAGCTCTTCCCGAAATATTGTGGAATTGGTACCCTAATTCTCACGAATTATGGTAAATCCTTAACAGGAGTTGACATCTTAATAAAAACGTATTACTGGTTAGAGATAATGTTGTCACCAATGATCAGTTACACGAAGTAGACACTAGATTTAGTTTTGCATTGAGTAAGCAAACGCTACTTTAAAATTAAGATGTTTGTTAAGTTTTAGAAATTCGTTGCATTGTTCGATGATAGAAATTATGTGGAAGAAAATCGAAATTGTTGTCTAATGTTCATGGATGTGTATCACCTGCCTATATCGGGAGGTCAGATTCACTAAGTGCACAACATGGACCATGGTCGCAACTGATACGTTTATTATAATTATGTTATATGTATATATTAATGTTTGACTGGTTCATATGTTGTGCTGTTTATTTCTATACTTGATTGATATGCATGCATGTTGTATGTACATGTTAGATTATTATACATGCACGATTTGTCTATGTTTTATTTTTATTTAATGTAATAAAAACATTCAAACCTTGTTATCTGTAAATAAAAATCAACGATTCTTGTTTTACAACAACGCTGTGTGTGTATGTTTGAACGTCGTGCCATCGAACCATGCCAGTACTTTAATTTCTCGGGCGTTTGAGCAGGGGCAGACCCCATACTAGGACAGTGGCACCAATAAACAGTTTACCCCCCCCCTCCAAGAAATCCACATACTCCACAAAACACTCTGGTAGCAATTTTTTTTAAATTTTTTTTTCAATTATGCAAGTTTCTGTGGCATAACACTCCGGAACATTAAGGTTAACATTCATGCCAAATAAAAGAAAGAGTGGTCTATGCATGACAACGTTATGGTCCGGACAAGCTTACATTTGACCTTAGACTGTGACCTTAACCTTTGAGACAGGAACCTGGAGTTGGGCACGAGACTCCTTCTCATGGGAAGAACATTCATGTCAAATATAACGACGATTGAGCAAAGCATCACAAAGTTATGGTCCAGACAGCTTTAATTTGACCTTTGCCCTCCAACTGTGACCTTGACCTTTGAGATAGGAACATGTGTGTTGTGCATGACACTCCTCCTCATGGTGGTGAACATTCATGCCAAATATAAGCAAGATTGATCAAAGCATAACAAAGTTATGGTCCGGATAAAATCGAACGCACGCATTTAAGCACACATATACACCAAAAGTGGCGACTAAGTCTCGCTCATCGCAAGCGGGCTCGACAAAAATGATATATCTATTGATTCAATTTTTAAAAAAATACCAATATAAACTTGGCATCATAAGTTTTGCAACAAAATTGAAAATCCTAAATTTTGAATTGTTGAGTTCGTTATGTGTTTTTTTCGTCACGCTTGAATGGTCACACGGTCGAAAAATGTTTAATCGCCTATTCATACACGTGGTAATCGGGTATTGCATTTTCCATTTAATTTTCACTTTACACGTTCTTCAAACATGTCTGTGATAAAAAGTTCACAATTAGGTTTTTTATTAAGCAAGACATGTACGCTTAAAGATTACCAAAATGGGTAATGATGAACATAATCGTGTACATGACTTTCACTAAGACTGCTTTCCGTCGCATTAAGGTATCAGAGTATAATTTATAGTGTATCAGCTGTTTGATTTCTCTTGTCATCCATGGGACATCAGATTTCTTTTTAAATACTTGTTTTGGAATGGCACTGTCCATAGCACTAAATATTGAGGCTTAATCTATATATTGTTAGGAATTTGTCTCTATATGAACTGAGTGTGTCTTTGGAGCTTTTCCCAGTCGGCCTTTCTATAGTTGTACACAGGAGCAGTTTTTCTAGCCTTGACCCAGACAACTCATCCCTCGCATTTGCTACCCAACACCCTAGCCCTCCGTATCTGCTTCAAGTTGATGGTTTGATTCTGTGAAAGTTCAGTGGGCTAGCACTGCAGCACGAACCCAACAGCAACCATTCATAAAGTCGAACATAAGGGCCAATGATGCTATACCTATAGGTGCGCTCCTTGGAGTCCCTTTCTCGCTCAAGCACTTCGATGGTATACATAGTAGGTATATAATGGTTAATGCCGCTTTAAAAATGAAGAGTGAGAGTCCGCACGACTACTCCATCTACACATAAAAAACTCTGTGGGCGGGTTCGGTTGATCATTTCATCTCTAGCAACAGCGTCGCTTGAAATACGTTTTGCAGATTACCGATTTGCTGACCTGTGTTGAGTAAGTTTCTAACGGATACTTCTTTGCAGGCTTACATGATGTAGTGATCCAAGTTATGGGCTTTGCATTGACCATGGCCTGCGAAACTAGTTGCTATATCCGAGCTTGAAGACAGCGGCGACAACCTGACACATGTATACCGTTATTACTGGCACCATCGTAACCCGGTCATCCTATGTAGACATATTTAACCGAACATTTTATGGACTTCAGTGAACTTAATGAACAGATCCAGCTTCCCAAGTATTTGACGCTGGTTGGTTAAAACCAACGAATTCATATGCGCGGTTGTACTGGGACGAGTTTGTTAACGTCAAAGACTACAGCAACAACTAGATCTGCAGAAGGCTACAGCTTAATATATAAGTAACAGGAACATTCTTGTGTAAATAATAGGCTCGATTTCAGAGGATTTTGTAATACAAATTCAATGGAAATTTAGAATCCAGAAACAACAAAGAAGTTTTTAAAGTGTATACAAACTTTGCCTGAAAAAATGTTTTTGTCAGAATCATGTGGATTCAGCCGCATACTCGCGTATAGGTAGCTACGCGCCTGTCAGCCGATCTGTAAGAATACAGTCCAGCAAAACTGGTCACGTGAATTAGCCAATCTTTCAGATTACAGTCCAGCAAAACTGGTCAAGTGAATCAGCCGATCTATAAGAATACAGTCCAGCAAAACTGGTCAGGTGAATAACAGTATTAGCCGATTTATATAAATATTTTTTTTCACAAACTGCATTAAACCAAAATGAATGAACAGATTTTTCTCAAATTGGGTGTTCAAAGACCTGTTTCAATATTCGAAGTTGATATAAAGGCCTTCTATGGAAAAGAATAAAATTACACTACGAATAATGACAGTTGAACACATTTTATTTTGTGGTACTGATGCACACAAACATTTGTGAGATCCCGTAATTAACCAATCATAATTAGATCATTGATTGTACAACATGGGTGAAACAAATTTCTAAATTTACTTCAATGGCCATGCACCTTATGACTGAAATGAACATTCAGTCTTTGTAAAACTTTATGACGGGAACAAAAAGTGGTGACTATGCTTATTTATATAATGATAATACAAAAATTCGGAGCATTACAAAATTACATTATTCGGCCATGTTAGATGCAGCTCAACAACAGTTCACACAGTAAAAAGTTGATCTTGTTATCATGGGTTATATGAATGCATACAGCAACATTGGTGTACTTTGTGAGAATGACAGCAATGATGAAATACACGATGAAACATCAATGTAACAACCCAGCAAGCACCATTCACATCTTGGTCAGCACAGAACAAACTATAAAACATGACACGGAAATAATTCTACATTAATATTGATGCCAAAATATACAGAAAATCACAAAACCTGAATCATAGTATCATACTTTTATAACTACATTGTATAAGCATAAATTCTGAGCATGAAGTTATGGGCTTATGGCCGATATTTTTATCATTTTAAAATGAAAGTTAATGTCAGGACAATGTCAAAATACACATGCTAAGATGTAGATCAAAACCTGGTAAGATCTATCAGGACTTGTATGAAGAATTCTCTTTACATGAATTAGGAAGATTGTTAGAGTTGACCCCACTAACAATGCCCAATCAATTTCTTTTTTCATAAGCACTAAAATCAGTTTCATTTTCAGTCATAGAAATTTGTACGTCTGAGAGAAAACATCACTGATTATACATATTTCAAGTTTCTGTCAAACATTTCAGTCTGCACCGAGTTGGTGGCTTGATGGTCAGATCACAAAATCAAATAGAAATATGTGCAGTAGATCACAGTTCAAACACAACAACACACAGTATGGCCACAGGCTGAACATGTGCAAAACACGCGTGATAATCCTTCGTTCTCACAGTGCAGTAATGTCTGCCTACACTCCAGGTGCAACTACACTGTATATATCATGTTGTCTATGTGTCTCTATGTTGTCTATGTTGCCTATGTGTCTCTCTCTATGTTGTCTATGTGTCTCTCTCTATGTTGTCGGTCGGTCTTCTGTCTTTGGTGCATCTTTACTTTCCTCTGATGGGGTTTCAGATTTTGCAGCTTCTGTTCCTAAAATAGATACCACATGTTAAATAAATAAAACAAGAGAATGCTTTGATGTAACAATATGGACCAAAGCGTACAGAGTCACTCACCAGTACCAAATTTGGATATGGAATTTCTTGAAGTTTTCATTATTATTACATTGTTATATATATCAGTCCTGTGATGTGATATCCAATAAAATCACACAGACACAATTTCTTAAATTACCCCATTTTCTAATGCAAACTCTATGTAATATCATGCCAAAGTGACGAACACATTGTGATCATGATGAGGCTCCAATAACCATTCAAGTATCGGTTCTTGCACAAAATATTTACCTTTTTTCTCTGTTTGTTCAGTGCTGGCAGGCTTTTCTTTCTCTTCTCTGAAAGTAAACGACATCAATGACTATTAAATTTCAACATGATAAACCCATAACCAACCAGGGGTGGTATTCAATATTGATCTTATTTAATTGAAGGATAAGGATAGCCAATCATATCGCCTGTTACTGACCAAACATTTAATATGGTGTGATCTGATTGGTTGTCCTTATCCTTAAGTCAAGTAAGATCAATATTGAATACTACCCCAGATCAATGATCTAAGAACTGTTAACAAATACAAGTTTATATGTGACTGGTATAAACAAGTTGGGCCCTAGGTTGCTCACTTGCCGTAGTAGTTCATGCAGGCCCCTTGATGGTAATCAAGTAAATGCAGCCTCTATTGCAAGAACGAGGTTTTCATATTGTATTAACAAGCGACCTTGTAATTTATATCACATAAACATTTAAATAGGAGTTTTCAATATCATACAATAGGATCTTTTATCTGAAACTATCCAAAAGATGAACTACACATACGGTGTTTGATCTTTTTCCTTTGCATTCTCATTAGAGTCGCCACCTTCTTTCTTCACTTCCTTCTTCTCTGCTTCCTTGTTCTCTGCTATAAAATCAAACATACAACATTATTTTATTTTTACAAACATACTTTATACATACACATGTAGCAACCCATACTATTCAAACAAAGGATGTTACTATGCTAAAACCACAAGGCACTACTTGACATGCAGATATATATTCAGGCAATTTCATTATACTTTTGGAGGTATATACAACACATTTATTTTTGCAGTCTGAACTCCACCCAAACTAACAACATCTAATAACCAGGTGTTGTCACTGACAGACCTGGTTTAAAATTTCCATAGATACTTATAATGGTTACAAGCTGAAGAAACCTAAATACAACAAGATGTTTGTAAAACATGTATGCACCAAAGGCAGCTCAATAGTTAATCTACTGTTGATGACCAACCTCCATGTAAAGTTTGAGGATACTAGGGTTTGGTTTATTTGCTTTTATTTATCCTCGGCATCAGAAATCCAGATGAGGTAAGTCACTTTAGTTCTTGGGGGATATTGCATGATACAGAAGATGCCCCAATTCCAGAAGCATCCCTGGTTCTTTTACGTGCCTGATGTAAAGCATTATACACAGTACCTCGCTTAACAACTCGCCTGAAAGACTGTTGGTAATTTTAGTTATGTAAGGTGGGAAACACTGAAAAGCATTTCTATTTTTGACCGTCTGGAGGAGGGATCTAACCCACAACCTTTGAAGCTGTAGTCAGTAGCTCTTACCAACAGACCAATTGTCCACCTATAATATTATACTAGGGTAAAGCGTTCTTGAGTTTTTGAAGGAAACCATCAGGTCTACCAACCGACCAGTGTAAAGAAATATACCCCCATATCAAAGATGGAGGCATAATAATCACTATTGGTTTGTATAAAGGCCAGAACCTGTTGATGATTATACTATGACTGTTGTAAAGAGTCACTACATTGCCTGACATAGCCACATGTATGTATGTAAACAATGTGAATGTGACAATGATAGAATGTTGTTCTGTTGTTACACCAGTACAATTTTTGTTGGGCCAAAAGGAAAATATTGTTTGCTTCCCCTTTCCGACCCTGGCCAATTCTAAGGGTGGAAGCCTTGTGCATAAATAAGTCTAAGTCCAAAATTAGGTCAAGGTGAAGGTCAAAATGGGGTCAGGGGATACAGGTGTGTGGAGAGTGTTCATATACAACATCCATGCAAGTTTGGAAGCTTTGTAGCAAGCCATAATGATGCTAGAAGAAACGGTCAATTTGGGTTAACCAGGACGGACGGACAGGTGAATCACTATATGCCTCCCAATCTATCGATATGGGGGCATAAAAAATTTGAAAAGATTTTTGTCAATAATTTTTATTTTTGTGCTCACATACCATACTTATTTTATAAAATAAAACAAATTTTATCAAAAGGTCAAAAATATTTAGGGTAGGGACTTTTTGCTCAAGTAGGTAGGGAAGAGGAAGCAACTAATATTTTATTTTTGGCCTTGAACTCCAGTATAATGAGTCTAGACGCATAAATAACAGTGTCCCCTATTAAATTGAACTTCAGTGAGTAATCTACACCTAATCTTAATAATACCTGTATTGATGATTTGACTATGGCAGGCAATGCAGTGACTCAATAGTCAATCATTTGGTAAACAACAGTCTTGGTCATCAACAGGTTGTGGCTTTTATATTGGACATGTTTGATAACATTGACAGTCACAACAAGTTATTTCCCTGCATAGATTACAAAGTATTATGTGACATTTATGAACCGGTGATCCCATTTTTCCCCCGTGTGTTTTAGTGTTACTGTACTGTGATAATGTTTTGACTTCATAGTTCACACCACACTATAAAATGGAATTTTTGTACTATGTATGTTTTCACAGAACACATAGTTTCTGTTTAATATGACTCTAAGAAAATCAGAATATTAAAAAAATTAAATGAAAAGGTATTCACACTGCAGTCTGTTTAATGCAAACATGTCCAAACAGTGGTATCTGATTCAACAACTACATATTCTACCTTCAGAAATGTTCAAGGAAACTTTTAATCAGCTATTTGCTCATCATTCCAGGAGAGGGCTAATATATAAATCATTCCAGTCTTACCTTTAATACTTTCAGCTTTCTTCTCCTCGTCTGTCTTCGGCCGTTTAGATTTAGGTTTGTGGGAGTGTCTGTCTCTACGTCCGCCAGCTTCATTAGGTCCCGACATTTCATCCTCCGAGTCAGAGAACTCTTCCTCACAATGTATACGCTTGTCACTTGCACGAACTACAACATTACAGAAATGGAATTTAATAACATACCTAGGCTAGTAATCTTTCATATTTGCAAACATTTGAGAGTCAAAACATATAACCATAATAAAACATAATACATTGAGTTTATTGCTTTAATATTCGGGTTTAATGCCATTCCTTAAAATTTGTTGAGTAATATCATTATGGCAGACAATTCACCTTACCAGTTTTCCTGGACTGTCTTCTAACCAGTACTAGCTTACCCTTCCACCAGGAACTTGTAGCTTATCCACATTTGGAGAAAAATCGACATTTATGCCAAATTTCATAGAAGGATATGACCTGTCTCAACCGGGAATCAAAGCCTAATCGCCAGGTTACAAATCTAGTGCAGAACAAGGCAAGTCAGCATACTTATAACACTAGACATACATTCTTAGGTTACTAGGCAACATACTAAGGTTTATGGAAAACATACTTATAATTTACTAGGCAACAAGCTTAGGCTACTAGTCAGCATAATTTATGTAGGTTACTCAGAAACAGGGTGTAGGCTACAAGGCATATACTATAGGTTACTAGGCAAACAAATGTAGATCACTCCGAAACAGCGTGTAGGCTACAAGGCAATGTAACTTAACAGACTTAAGTTACTAGGCAACATATGTAGGCTCCTCGGAAACAGCATGTAGGCTACAAGGCAATATACATAGGTTACTAGGCAACAAACTTAGGTTACTAGGCAACAGACTTAAGTGTTAGGTTAATAGGCAACATACAGCGACCAAGGATACTTACTGGAGATTCTACTGTCAGGATTCTCTTTATCTTCGTTATCACTCTCATCATTTAATGCATCCTCTGGTATAGCTGTAGAATATATACATCATCAGCTACTTATCCACTATATACCAGTTAGTAAGTTTATATCAGGCCTAAAATATTGTACGTTTCCCTTCCCCTGATCAATGTCATTAAGGCTTGCATACAGGTAGGAAGGAAACTATTTTTAATAGACAGTAGTAGTATTGAATGAATTTTTGCAGGAGGGGAAATAAATAATATACTTTAAGCCTAACAAAGGTCTTTCAGGCTCCATAGAATATTACATAGACTGGCATAACCAGACATGAGGAATTTTCAGTTCATAGGAAGGTAATTATATTTTATGTATTTATTGCACTTTTTAGGCAATGGTTGATCATAATCAACTCACAGTATTTGACTATGGGTAAAGGGAGACGATCTGCTTTATTGTAACAACACTGTCACATATATATTCGTTTTTTATCAATATAGTTTTCCTTATCAAAATGATTTCAGTAATTATACGCATGTTTATAAAATATATTAACTACATTAAACTATTACATCAATTAAACGCCATTTTAGAATGATAATTATAATATGACCTTTACCTTGCATTTGTACGCCTGGGGCATGAGGAAGCATTCGTAAGTTTTCAAACAATCGAGTTCTGAAAATAAATAAACCAACATAACAATACAATAATATTCATTTTCAAAACCTTGTGATTTTAGATTCAATACATTGTAGTATAAATTCCAAGTCCCATCAACAGTATTTCAGTTTTAGAAGAGTCCCAAGTCTTATTATTTATACACAATTCCTACCAGTCCTGGATCTACCCTTATATGTTTCAACCAGGCAAAGAAACTATACTAGTACCATTAACTAGATAGGGGTTCACCAGCCAGATTCCAACACAGTGTAAAACCCCTCAACCTTCTGACCCCAAAGCAAATACAACTGAACCAATGGAGAGTGGAGACATGTAACATAAGCATCATTATAAACAACAACAAGGTATCTCAAAACTTTTGATGTTCAATAGAAAGACCACTCACTTGATTTTCTCCAAGTATTCTCCAGTGTTCTGGTTTGCCATGTTCGAAGGACTGATATTCAGCTTGAAATCTGGTCCATAGTATTCGAAATAATCGTTGTAGGGTAATTCTGAAACACAGAACATACTAATATGCTGTATTTTATCAACACACAAGATTCAAAAATAAGACGCATATGTGACATAAATTGTTCCTGAGACAAACATATCTAACGGAATGCCATAGGTACACTTAGTCAGTAGAAATTTACTTTTGTAAATAAAAATGATTTGATAATTTCAATAATGTTTACTAGTAATTAAAGTATTTTGCCAATATTATTCCACTAGTTTGCCAGGTGTTAATACGATTCTACATTTATACAAATAGGCTTTCACTTTTACCAATATTATTCCCTTCGAAACCAAGGGTGACAATCCATTTGTTCACGCGTGTATACAGATTTTTATACTAATATGAATTCAAAGCATGTTCATGTTTTGTAGTAACTACTAGTTTAGGATTATAACAAAATTATAAGAAAATACTGATTTATTGATAATACATCTTCAGCCATCTTACCATTAGCTACATCAACATTTAGAGCAATGGATGTTTCGTGTGTCCAGCATCTAGCAACGTTTCTGATTGTATAACCTCCCCCACCCAGTAACATTAATGGTAGATTCCATTTCTTCATAAACTCAACAGCTTTACCATGACCTGAAACAGTAGATACCAGACAATCATTAAACACTGTGACTAAAACTCAACATCAGACCAGAATTTTAAGGAAGGTAATTGATGAATTGTTTGTTCGCTTTCTACTGGCTAGGTCTTAAGTGCATGGCCATCTGGTTTTGTCCCAGGCTAATTATAGCCAATGACTTCCAGTTCACGAGGGAAAGGAATGGATGTAGATCATCTGCCTTACAACCAAGGGATGATAATAACCTAGTCTGGCCATGACTTCCCAAACCACCTCAAGAAGAAATCTCAGCTCAAATTGAGATCTGTATTTAAGATCTTAAGATTATTTAAGTCTGAAGTTAGAGCTCTTGAACTTTAAATGCAATGAACTCAGAATAATGTTTTTGTTTTGTGAGTTTTTTTTATTTCATAGCAGATTTCTTTGTCAGTCAAACTTTACACTAGAGGAAATGCTAGCTAATTTTGTAAATTAGCAATTTTTGTAAATTTGCGAAATAAGCCTATGTTTCCATGTCACTATCTTAACCACTTATACAGTCTGGCTGACTTACCTTTCAATGTGAGATTAAAGCAACCCAGTCTATCCCCTGAGAGAGAATCAGCCCCACATTGTAACACAATCACACTTGGTTGATACATTTCCATTACCTTGGTCATCACCTGAATACAAACAGTATAATCAGTGTATATCTATACTTTGTTATTTTACTTACCAAGTCCCTATTACAGAACATTACTCATATAGAGCATACCCATATTCCTGAATTTTGCTGAAAATTAACATGAGGCCCTTTAGTGGTCCTATGTCCCTCACACAATGGCAAATGAGTGACCTAGGGCCATTTAAGACCGCTTTGTTATTTTTTCACAAGGCACTCGGGTACAATGCAATTTTGACACAATGAGAGTAGGGTTTTTATATCATCACCTTGTTTTTTACGAAGTGACCCAGTTGTAAACTTAAGCTATATATTACAGAGACAAACATGGTGACAAGATTTCATACAAATCGGGTCAAAACTGTTAACAAGGTTTTAAGCTAAGTGACCTTTTCTACCCCAATTGACCCAGATGTGGACTTAGTGGTCAGACTCTGAGTGCTTGTATGTCAAATATTGTTGAAACAAGACATATAGGGGGTAATAAAACTTGTAAACAAACTTTTTTAGGTATATTTAATGCCTAAATATGAGCAGTATACTTACTGGCTTGAATATAGTTTCATATGCATCATCATCAATACCGTCTCTAAGTGGGAAGTTGACAGCGTAGTACTTGCCTTTACCAGCTCCAATATCCTGTAAAATCATACCAAATACATTGAATCTAGTAACATGGCTACCTTATGGTAATCAAGTACTTTGAACATTTGATAGAAAGGTTTACATCTTATTTAAAACCACATGACTTCCAATTTTCCATGATTTGATTCTTAGATGGCAACCTACACAGCACCCAATGCAAATTAAAGGTCTTCATAAATTTTACTGCTGGTTGTTTTTGTAAATAAATACTGCAAAATGAATCATATTTTCGTTTTACATTAAAATCATTTAATACCAAATTTCCACAATACTTAATGTACAGAACTCAGAAGACACTATACAAGTAACATTTAAATAATTACAAATATTGGAAAGTTTACTGTACCCGATTGCCCATCGGAGACTTGGAAAATGTCTGAAGCTGGGGAAAGAATGCCCCCAATTTTTAGTAATGATTCTGTGTTGAATAAAGTGCGGCCGATACTCGGGAGAACAGGGTAAATTGAAATAGTTTTGTTAAAATAAACTTGAAGATATTTGTTGAACTATGTATCATACCCTGAGATCACCAGTACCAGGGAAGTATTCCCCGTATTTATGGAAGGAGACAGTCATCACACGATCTGTTGTATAGAACGCTTCCTCAACACCATCACCATGATGTATATCTATATCAATATATAACACTCGCTGATGGTACCTAAAATAATAGAGAATACCCTGATATAACTTTCATTCTTTGACATAGTCATGACAGTAATTACTATTAAATAGCATGTATGAATTTCCAAAATACCGCAAAGAGCCTAGTGTCAACATTCACTGTAATACTCAAGACAACTAGAAATTCATAGTACATTATGTAAAGCCAAACATGTGTTAAAGACCGTCTGAGAACAAAGACTACTGTAACAAGATCTATCTGCAAAGACCACCAAGTTTATTTCCTATCAGACCATTTTCGATGATAATGAACCTGCTTATAGAGATCACTTGTGAATAAAGGCCATTATTTGCTGTTCCCATGGGTGGGTTTTCCAGGTAAGTTTGACCGTTATACAAATTCAGTGTTTAAACTTACTTGACATCTGTAGAAAATTTTAATCAAATAGGCCTTAATAAAGACTGATAGCAACATAAACAATGATTTGAATTGCTGAACTTACTTGAGTAATTCGAGAATGGCTAATACAATGTCATTGACATAACAGAACCCTGAAGCTTCCGATTTCTTAGCATGATGAAGTCCACCTGCCCAGTTGATAGCTATATCAGCAGCTTGTTTGTTCAGTTTTACTGCTCCAGCTGTAACAGTAAGCCAACAATCATAATACGAACGATAAAGTGTGCAACATACATATATACTAGTCTGGTTTAAGTCTATTTGGTACATTTCCTCATGGTATTTATAATGTTTAGGGTTTGACAAAATTTAACAAAAATTTATGTGCTAATCTCAACATGTTATAATCAGGGGTCCTATTGAGAAATAATGCCTAATACTGAAACTTAAGATGCAAGTCTGGTTTGGATGCAATTAGCACCCATCCCTGTTCTATGGTAAAAAATCATCAAATGAAATTTCAAATGACCATTACTTTATCAATACTTTGAATGTGTTCATCAAATAACTTTTGTTTTCTGCAGAAAAGTTCTTTCTTTCTAATGCAGCAAACTCTGATTTCAGGAATTATAGGACTCCTGTATAAATTAATGTGTTTTTCAAGACAGTCGTGAGTAATGCCAAAATTATTCATGCACACATAGTAATGTACATTTTAGCATGTACCTGTATGTGCAAAATAAATTATAATAACCATTAGCCAACAAGCCTAACACAGTGGATTTGATAGCAAATCGTCAAAAAAACTGACAGTAATTAACTGCATCTTCTTAACAAATATTGTTAGAGCGCATTTTTACCTGTCAAACTAACAATAATCACACGGTAGCTGCATACAGTAGATGAGTAATCCTCACCTTTCTGATGATCACTTATCTAATGGAATGCAGCTATTGTGTAATTATGTTTATTTTGACAGATCAATGACTGTGATAATTATGTGCCAAATTTCTTGTGAAAAATGCAAATATTAACAAATAAGGAATACAACTTAAACTGACCGATTATAAATGTTAGTAGTGTACATATGCAGTCGTGGTAGAGGTAGAAATAAACCCAACTTACCCACTGAGCCTCCTGTCGACAGCTGACAGAATTCATACATGCCATCAAACACTGGACAATCTTCTCCGACATTGACTGAAAGCATCAAATACAACATCAAGCATTCATATGTCTCAGATGTATGATTACAGGCTGTTGAGTCTGACAAACCAAGGATCCCATCAACACAAGATTTCTGGACAGGTCTCAATGGCAAACTGTTACTCAGACTTATAATGTCTTATGATTTATTACAAATAGTTCAACAGTATTAAATCAGTCTAAATCTCTGGCACTGAGTGGCACCTTTGTGACAGGGTTTATATCTTTTACTTATCTCTTTTAGTATAGCCGATTAATTTTCAAATCACCATACAGTAGACATCCCTATTACACTTATCGTTATAAACTTTCCAGAAGTTTTCTTAACATTGAGGGAACAGTATAATTACTTTATAATATGCTGAATCTTTAAGTTCAAAAGTTTGTGGAAAACAAATTAAAATCTTCAAGAGATAAACAACTAAATAATAGGGCTTACATCTCTGCATCTGTTTATTATATTCGGACATATTATCTGGACGAATACTGCGTAAAAACTTGATATAGTCATCACTGTGAAACTTGGTCATCTCTTCCTGAGTGGCCTTGTGTGGTCGCTGTAAATAGTAAAATATGAGGATGATTAACAGATTTAAATTGGTCATGCTGTATAAGTATTATGTCACCTGTTAATAAGTATTCTCCCTTTATGGCATCATGACACTTGTTAAGAGTTAAAGACATAAACTAAGCTGCAGTGTAGTAATATGTGGAGAATATATTCTGCAATAAACTGGACATCTAATTGTTAGAATGTAGGAATACCAAGCTACTTTATCAATATGCTAGTGAAAATATTGAAAAGAAAATATTGAGTTTTATCATTACAAAATGAGATACAAACAAAGAAGCGAGCGAGGGAGCCAACAAACAAACAAACATCCTCTATATATATTATAACAAAATAAACAAACGATTAAGTAATAAGTTATCAATGAAACTTACGTATATTTCCATTTTTCTGTAGAGTCCATAGTTGAGGATGAGATTATGTGTCATACGTATACGATGTGGCTTCATAGGATGTCCTTGTCCATAGTAATAATTTCCAATGTCCCCTGAATTAAACATATGTAACATACAATGAAGCTACAGTGTGCAACAATTACAGTCACCCAATGAGTGACCAATGCCATGGTAAATTATGTTTATTTTTGGCCATGATAACTAAATATTTGATGGTATGCCACCCTTCAGGGCATACTATTGTTAATTAAATTTATACTAATTAAGCAAATTTTCACTGCCTGAGTTTAATATCATTCAATTTAAAATCTATGAAACAAAGACATGCAGAGTTCAAATCTTCATGAACTTGGTTTTTAAGCTATCAGTAATAATTCAAAATATTTTAAGCAAATGGAAAATGAGTACATGTACGGAAATGATTGACAACATTTTCACAAGTCACATAAAATTCGGGAAATGGCGTTCCGTACAAATTGAAGCATTTCCGTGCATATACCAGTACATCACAAATATTTCATTTGTCATTTAATTTCATATTGTGATTAAATCCACTTTATTTGATTTCATACATTGAAATATTTCAACTTAATACGGATGCACGTCTTAAATGTTTCAAATTGATGATTGTTGAAAGTTTGTAACATAAAATTCGGGATTCTGGACTTCCGTAGTTCATTGTTCGACGCTTTCTGATAAGTAGGTCACGATATTTTTGTGGAGTTTACAGCAAAATTTGCAATTGTTTCTTCTGAATTCCCTACATAAACGGTAAATTTGAATGAAATCTACTACACTTTCGCGGGAAAACCGTGTATCTAAAATATTAACGCTAATTTTGTAATTTTTGTTCTGCACGCCGAAACTGGGAAATTCCGTGCCGAAATCCCGCAGCAGATTTGAAAGTTGTAAAAACGATAAAAAGGTGAGTCAGAACCTATTTTCAAGGAAAATATGAAGTATGAACGGAATGAATATTTTCTAAAATTAATATTTAACGCACTTACCGTCATAATAATAACAAATTCGCTTTTTACTGTGCGGTTGAGATGCCATCGTTTACTGTGTTCGCTCCAAATGATATGACGTCACGAGCATCTGAGGGAAACACCTTCGCTTACACAACGACAGAGAATGATTATCTGCGGTCCGCAATCAGCATGTTTTTACATACCTCGTCCCTCTTACATTCCTCGTTACAGTGTAGGCCTATCTATAATCCTCCTGATAGCCAAACCGTTGCAAGGGACTTGGGCTTGACACGCGTCAAACTGACATAGAATGTTAATAAGGATAAGAAATTAAAAGTATAAAAAGATGTGAGAAAGAAGAAAGGTAAAACATAGATTAAAAACAGGACAGGTATTATTTAGGGAGAGATCGACATGTTCAATATACAGCTTGAAGCCGTACTGAACTCGGGTGTGGAAAAGTCCATGGTGTCAGGGGGTAGGGAGTTCCAGCGCATTATCGTTCTAGGGAGGAAGGAGAATTTATAATAGTCTGTTTTTGTGCTGGTTCAGCAACTTCCTGATTAATTGAGAGAACTCTCTGCAGATAAAACCATATTATCACAATTTATCAACAACAAAAAAGATATTTCCTTTGAGAACATTGCAACATCAACACCAAATAGCTTAAAGAAGGACATTAGGTACAGCTTAGATGAGTGGGTACCTGCTGATAATGAAAAACTTCGTCATGATTTAAATATTTCAGAAAAAACATTCTCACATCAAAGCAATGGCTAAACGATATTATTATTGACAGTGCGATTAATTTATTACAATATCAATTTCCTGACCTGACTGACCTCCAATCCTGTCATCTAGCCCACTTGACGGACTACGACAGACTCGAGCATTTTGTACAAATTAATAACCGTACACCTAGTGACGGGGGTCCCATTGGCTAACGGTCAATAATATCAACTGTATGGAGAATCATGTAACCATATATAATTCAGCGTACAGCGACCTCCCACACCAAGAAGAAATGTTAGTGGCCAGTCTCGTTGCAACGAAGGCAGACAAACTTAATTCAAACGTTGCAATGCAAACCAATAGTTATGACTGTGGGAAAGACCCAGCTACTCAAATTTATATCCCAAGAGTTATGAGTTATGCTACGTTGTTTGGAAAACAAACACATGAAACCGTTTCCTACCAGCAGCAGTAAAACGAAGAAGAAAGCAAATTAAAAATTATTGTGTATGACATAAATTATGCCGGACACGAGAACTGAATATGTTTATTGTGATAAGTTTGGCAATGAATTCTGTTCCGTGTTCCATATTCCGGGTTATAGTAACGACCTGTTTTTGTATGTATTTGTTGAAATGTCTGAGAGGGTGGTGTGCGTGAGGAACGGGTGCTAGGGATGAGACAGTTTAGGCGTGGGATATCAACCCGGTCATACAAGATGTTGTGTAGCATAGTCAGTCGTTGGTCGATACGTCGTAGGCCAAGGCGTCTGGAGCCAATGTATGGTAGTCAGCATGTCAGTGACACTAGACGTACGACTGTAATGTTGCTTGGTCCAAAGAGCAGCGCTACACTGTATGGCCTCAAGTTGTTCCACAAGGATAGCTGTATGTGGGGACCAGACAGTGAAGCTGTACTCAAGCCTAACAAGAGTTAGTGTTTTGTAAGCTGTTGATTTTATTTTTAGTGTCTTTTTATGTTTCTTCTGAGGATTCCTAGTGTTTGCTTTGCTTTCCACTTTGGAATGTTGTTTATGTTAGTTCCATGTGAGGTCATTTGATATTGTAATTCTGAGGTATTTTGCTGATGCTACTGATTCTAAGATTATGTTATGTAGTTTATGTTGTGTTGGGATGACTGTTTTTCTTTTGGTGATTTGGATGACTTGGCATTTTGATTGAGTGATCAAAGTTCATGTACCACTTTGTTTCCCATTGTTGGAGTCGGTTTAAGTCGTGTTGAAGTAAGCTGGAGTGAGAGGCAACAGGCAACAGAAAGAGCAAGATGGATAGCTGTGTCGTCAGCAAAGAAACGCACTTTAGACGATTGAACAGACTCAGGAAGATCATTTATAATATATGAGAAATAGGAGCGGTCCAAGGACAAAACCCTGGGGAACACCTGAGGAGACTGGTATGGTGCTGGATGTGGAGCCGTTGACTACCACTGACTGTGCTCCATTATCTAAAATGCCTTTGATCCATCTCAGAGTATTTCCCCTGATTCCATAATAGTTGTTAGTACAGTGTACAGTAATTTTTCATGGTTGACCATATCAAAGGCTTTTTCTAGAGAAGTTAAGGAGTATAAGGTCGACTTGACTTCTCAGGTTTACTGGATGAAGGATATCATGTATGAGCATGAGGAGTTGTGTTTGGCATGACCTTTTCTCTAAAACCATGTTGAAGTTCGTAGAAGATGTTTGATTTAGTGAAGTGTTTTGTTATACATGTACTAGATGCGATATTGTGTTCCTGGGTTTTGCACAAGATAGAGGTCAGAGAGATAGGTCTATAATTTATAGCGGGGTCTGATCTGGAGGCTTTTTGTATATTGGGGCAACATTCGCTATTTTCCAGATTTGTTGGGAGGGTGTTAGTCTGTACATAGAGATTTCTTAACTATTTCTGTAATGATAGGGGCAGTTTCTCTACATGTATTGTTCAGCATGATTGGCTTTATTTGGTCAGGCCCGGCAGCCTTGTGAGGGTTCAGTTTCCTGACACCATTTACAGATATATCAATGTCGAGCATGGGATCATGTGGGCTAAACGTTGTTTGCGAGCTTTCTCTGCCTGTAGCTGCGGATTCCTGTACTTTCATTTCAACCAGGGAAATAAGAGAAAGAGGAGATTTAGGCCTACTTTGTAGCAGAACATTAGATACATGTACTGAAGTCTCTGTTTGTAGAAAAATATACATGTATAATACAAACTATTTATTATAAGCAAACAATATTATAAACAAGGAAGATTTTCTGAAGAATATATAGCCAGAGAGAGTTCCTTGTCGAGACAGTCTTGTTTCTTATTATCAAAGATCTTAAATATGTATATTTAGGTCTTTGTTCTTATGCACCCCAAAGGGTGTGCATATATCACTGGCTAAGAATTAGAAGGTCGTAAATACTACTTACGACGTTATAAGACTCATGCATATTTGAGATCTGCAATTCAAGGTGCTTCTTAATAGCCTATTTTCATGAACATCGGAAGTGGCCATGTTGACCAAACTGAAATTTAAAAAGCTTGTTTTTTCCATAAGTAAAGAGAAGTTTTCAGAAAGTTTCTTCTTGTTTCCTAAAAATTTTGATTTTGTGCTTACAACTTTCTAATTCTAAGCCAGCAGCGATATATAGTCGCCACTTAGTCCGTCCGTCACACTTTTATCCGGGCCGTAACTTGAACAGTATTATCAATTTAGTTTAAACGTATTTTATTACCCACAAAATATACAAAATTTGACATACAAATACATATATAAATACATTTTATATACATGGGTAAAAGGGTCGAGCCACAAGTTCCAAAACTTAGTTACGGCTCCCCTTACTTGGTTACGGCTCTCCCCTTATATCAATTTGAGGGGAAGTGCAGTGCACAGGAACCATAGCTCTCCATTGCATATGATTTAGTTAATTCCCTTTTGTAATTTTTCATACATAATTCCTGCCCGGGTCATAACTCGTACATCTCGTTCACCAGAGTATTCTTTACCTGTGATATCACGATAGTCTGGGAACTTGACTAACCACCGATGTATGAGGATGTAACTCGTACAGTATTAGATACCGGTATATCAATTTGAAACTTCATAGGTGAATAGGCCTCATTTATGGGAAGTGCAGTGCGCAGGAACCATGTCACTTCTTTGCATACTTTTTAGTTAATTCCCTTTTGTAATTTTTCATACTTATTTCTTGTCCGGGCAATAACTCGTACATTCTCGTTCACCAGTGTATTTTTCACCTGAGATATCACGGTAGTCTGGAAACTTGACTAACCACCGATGTATGAGGATGTAACTCGTACAGTATTAGATATATCAATTTGAAACTTCACAGGTGAATACATCTGCTTTATGGGAAGTGCAGTACCCAGGAACCATAACTTGTTATTGCATACTTGTGGAGTTATTTCTCTTTGTATTTCTCCATACTTAATTCTTGTCCGGGCCATTACTCATACAGTATTGGATATTGATTTAAAACTTCAAAGGTGAATATATCTCATCGAGTGGAAGTGCAGTGCCCAAGAACAACTCTTTATTGTATATTTTGGGAGTTATAGCCCCTTTCACTTGTTATACTTCTTGTCCAGGCCATAACTCCTACAGTATGGGAGATATTGGTTAGAAACTTTATGGGTCAATAGATCTCATTTAGGAGAAGTCTAGTGCCGAAAAGCCTCAACTCTACCTTACTTAGTAGTTTAAAATTATTTCCCTTTTTCATAAAACTTAATGCTTGTCCGGCCCCTAACTTGAACAGTATTGATTGAAACTTCATAATGATAGAGTCCAGCAGGATTACAGTCGTTTCGTACACTGTACGTTTCGTATACTGTAAATTTCAGTTGTTTCGTACACTCTCGATCGGTCGTTTCGTATACTGTTGAAAATCGTCGGTTGTTTCGTACACTCTATTGTATTTGTATATATAAGTGGTCTTTTATTGTAATTAATGTATGTTTGGTACGATAATAAGATATGTTGTTCGCGAGTCTTAATTAATTGAATATATAAAATTCATAGAAATTGATTGAACAAATTAAACAAGGGTTAGTTTGTTAATAAATATAACTATAGATAAATCTAAAAGTACAGAAAATGTACATTCAGCATTCCTCCTGATCCTTATTTACTAGTCTACATACATGTGTGATAGTTTTAAAATAACTAATTAGTGAACAAACACTACAAGTACACATACATGTATATTAGTTAGTATATTCGTTATTTGTATGATCTTCAAGATATCAGATGTACAAATTATGAGTACTGTTGGAATTTGTGAAAGTTGAACATTATACGAAACGACCGATCGAGAGTGTACGAAACAACTGAAATTTACAGTATACGAAACGTACAGTGTACGAAACGACTGGCTCCCGTCCAGCAAGGATAAGGCTAATTTCAAACCATTAGAATCTAAACGATAACTCCAAACCATTAGAATCAGTTTTTACAACCGTGTTGTACACGGATATAAAAATTATTTCTGCGGTCCGAAACACTAGCAGGTTGGCGTTTAGTCACACAATTTTTGTCAACATCCGTACCAATCTATAAGAATACTTGATGCCCTTTATGTGATATATCACCAATCCATTAGAATACATGTGGCCCTATATATGTAATATATCCGTACCAATCAATTACAATACTTGTATGTGATATATCCGTACATGGTTTATACGCCCAATCCCTTAGAATAAGTGGGTTCCTACATGGTTAGTACGTCCAATCCCTTAGAATAAGTGGGTTCCTACATGGTTAGTACGTCCAATCCATTAGAATAAGTGGGTTCCTACATGGTAAGTACGTCCAATCCATTAGAATAAGTGGGTTCCTACATGGTTAGTATGTCCAATCCCTTAGAATAAGTGGGTTCCTACATGGTTAGTACGTCCAATCCATCAAAATACGTAGGTTCCGGTGTGGTTTATACGCCCAATCCATTAGAATACGTGGGTTTCTACATGATGTATATGCCCAATCCCTTAGAATACGTGGGTTCCTACATGTTTTACATGTCCAATCCCTTAGAATACGTAGGTTCCTACATGGTTTAAATGTCCAATCTCTTAGAATACGTAAGTTCCTACATGGTTTATATGTTCAATCCCTTAGAATACGTCGGTTCCTACATGTTTTATATGTCCAATCCCTTAGAATACGTTGGTTTCTACATGTTTTATATGTCCAATCCCTTAGAATACTTAAGTTGCTACATGGTTTATATGTCCAATCCCTTAGAATACGTCGGTTCCTACATGTTTATATGTCCAATCCCTTAGAATACGTAGGTTCCTACATGTTTTAAATGTCCAATCCCTTAGAATACGTAGGTTCCAACATGGTTTATATGTCCAATCCCTTAGAATACGTAAGTTCCTACATGTTTATATGTCCAATCCCTTAGAATACGTAAGTTCCTACATGTTTTATATGTCCAATCCCTTAGAATACGTGGGTTTCTACATGTTTTATATGTCCAATCCCTTAGAATACGTTGGTTTCTACATGTTTTATATGTCCAATCCCTTAGAATACGTGGGTTCCTACATGTTTTATATGTCCAATCCCTTAGAATACGTGGGTTTCTACATGTTTGTATGTCCAATCCCTTGGAATACGTAAGTTGCTACATGGTTTATATGTCCAATCCCTTAGAATACGTAGGTTCCTACATGTTTTATATGTCCAATCCCTTAGAATACGTAAGTTCCTACATGTTTATATGTCCAATCCCTTAGAATACGTATAGGTTCCTACATGGTTTATATGTCCAATCCCTTAGAATACGTGGGTTCCCACATGGTTTATACGTCCAATCCATTTGAATACGTAGGTTCCTACACAGTATATATGTCCAATCCATTAGCATATATGGGCTCATACATGGGTTATACAAACATGTACAGCTAATCCACCAGGATACGCGTTCTACACCATGTGTTACATTGCCAATCCACCAGGATACGCGTTCTACACCATGTGTTACATTACAAATCCACCAGGATACACGTTCTACACCATGTGTTACATTACAAATCCATCAGGATACACGTTCTACACCATGTGTTACATCACCAAACCACCAGGATACACGTTCTACAACATGTGTAATATTACCAAACCACCAGGATACACGTTCTACAACATGACTTTGTGTTACATCACCAAACCACCAGGATACATGTTCTACAACATGTGTTACATCACCAAACCACCAGGATACACGTTTTACAACATGTGTTACATCACCAAACCACCAGGATACATGTTCTACAACATGTGTAATATTACCAATCCACCAGGATACACGTTCTACAATATGTGTAATATTACTAAACCACAAGGATACATGTTCTACAACATGTGTTATATTACCAATCCACCAGGATACATGTTCTACAACATGTGTTACATCACCAATCCACAATACATGTTCTTCAATTAACAAGGTAGGTACCACACATTCTAAGGGATTGGTCGTTGTATCGACTCACCATTCATTAATACACTCAATGACTTAAAAACGCCTCACCTGATTCAAAGCCAAATATCGCTTAAAGTAATTTAGTTATTGCAAAATCATTTTGCATTTGTATTAATTGATCTCTCCTATGTTTAAATCAGTTCAGTTTGTAATAAAATGGTGTCTCGTTTTTTTCTGGTAATGCTGCAAGCGCACTCACCCTAAGCAAAAGTGTGGGATTTTCAATACCGACTATAGGCGCAATTAATCCTGAAATGCGGGATGACATTCGTCTACGAAGTCCTTAAACAAACCTCCTCTCACTTATAAGATGTTCACAATAATATCTAACGCATGTTCAAATACAAAAACCACATGTCAATTTTTAAAATGAGCATGAACAGAGTCAATAACATAAGAACGTCCAAACATTTAGACAGGCATTCAAAATCACCAAGTTTTAAGTTTTATTACAAATATTGGCAAATTCAAAATCTAATCTTATCCTTTTGAACATGTTAAACATTAACAGTCGAAATGAGGTAAGTTGGTGGTTGCATTGAAATAAAACAGTATTATTAAAACTTGCTATGCTTTAATACAAGCGTAGAAAGCATGTTTTCGACGGATTTGTGTGCATACACTGTCTAACATATATGAGCACAATAAGAGAAATGCCACGCATATCCGGTATTAAAAATCCCACACTTTTTCCTAGGGTAAGTGCGCTTGCAGTATTCCCAGAAAATAACGTGATAACATTTTATTACAAACTAAAGTGAATTATACGAAGGTTAGATTATTTAATAAATAAGTACATGTGTATACTGATTTTTTCAATAAAATAAATAATTTAAGCGATATTGGACTTTGAATTAGGCGAGGCGTTTTTAAAGTCCTTGAGTGTATACATACATGTAATACAAGGTATTGGCAATTTATATTAATTGATGAGAGACCAGGGAATCGATAGACCCCTATGGTTGAAACAACATAGAAACAATTCATTCTTAAAATTAAATATACATTCTAAGGTATGCTTAATCCAAATTTGTTGGTACATGTACAAAAGTCGGGTCCTCAGCTCACTCACTTGTGCGTGCAGGCACCTAACTTCTTCTGTTAATCTTGGATAAACAACATAACTTGACGGCGTAGTGAACTTATTTGACATTAATGTACTCATGTAAATAATGTCACAGACCGAATTTCATTACCAAATTTGTGGACAGATCTAACAATGATTTTCGGTTAGCTTGATATCAGTCCGACTGTTTACGTTGAGTGCTGCCTAGCCTGTCCGATTATCTTTTATCTTTTTGCAATAATAACTTGAGGAAAGTCACCTATATTGTTTTTATAATGGCATCTACATTGTATCATCATTGGTATTTCTGGCTTTCTCTGACTGAATAAAATTCGTCAAAATGGTCCAGATATTTTACTTGTTAGCATCTTACATAATTTAGGCAGTAACTTGGTCACATCATGATTTCATCGTGACGTGCTGAAACTTTATTACAACTTAGTACTGTTACATTTTCACGCTTCACACTTACTGCATCTACAATGTCTGTTGACATAATATATGATACGACTGATACAATATTTTTATAGCGCATTTTCTTTGCGACGCACGATCACACTCGGGCACTTTACATAGTGATGCAGCCAAAAGATCGCATGTGCATCCTATACCCGTGCAGATACTGATGATAGCTTGATCTGACGAGAGGGACTGACTGAGAGAAAGCCCCCGAATGGAGAGAGAGACATTAGATACAGGCACTGAAGGAATGCGCCTGGCTCTTATTTCGAATAATCAACCTGGTTCTCTTGAATATACCTGGAGTATAGCATCGATAAAGCCCATACCGTCAGATATAGCAGGAAATACGAATGGATTTTCAGAAATATTCAGTTCCAATTCAGGGATTGCACCCGCGACCTCTGGATTGACAGCTCAGTGCGTTATCACTAAGCCATGACCGTTATACATGAAGCATACATCTCCTTCGAATACCGCTCCTCGTTCGATGTACAGCGAGATGCGTTCGAACAAAAGAAATGTTCCATTCAAAATTCAAGTACAGCTCCCTTATCAAATATGTTAATATACAACATGTACGAGGGTCATTCAATAAATTCGTATACTGTGTTACTAGTAATCATTTTAACATCCGATGACACAAAGAAAAACAAACTGTTTCACGATAAACTACAGCCTTATGGACACAAGTGCTGAAAATATTGCGTGAAACAACGCATTTTGAAAGAAAATATGACTAAAATATAAATTTCCCCATACGGGTACCACCACACACCGTAATGTATTATCTGACGTCAGCGACGTTATTGACGTTTTGCTGATTCTCAAATGGTAGCCCGAAATGAAATTATGTTATTAACATAGAAATAAACATAAACATTCAAATTGTATATGATTTAACATATCTTCCACAATATCTTATATAGTCTACGTTAAGGATTAAGGCTTGGCATAATGGTTGTATATAAACATGAAAACACCTCGCACATTTCGAGCAGCTCTTGTACACGTGTCTGCTGTGTTTTTCCAAACCCGATGTACAATTCAATAATCGTATGAATTTCCGTGCGTAAAGGAATAGACATTTTGATGTTATTGAAATATATTGAATGACCCTCGTATACTAAAAGACAAACTTTTAAAATATTGTATAATACTTGAGCTTGTCACAAAGTTTCACATAAATTGTTACTGTGTTCATACATTTTAATGAATAGATTACCATTATGTTTTAGTAGTTACAATGTATTTCGAAAGCTTTCTATCATCCGGTGGAAGCAACGGTTACATTCGTCTCTCATCTTTTACCAAACGCTGACACGGTACAGTATTTAGGTTCGAATTGCACTTTACAATCAAATTAATGTTTTTCTTTCCCAACTGCGCCTTAAATGCCGTGTGGGGGTCTTAAAAAAGTTGCCTCGTACAGATAGTTTGTATGGGTTGTTGCGATAGCCAAGTTGTCTAATGCGTTCGTTATTATTGACTTTTCTACCCCTAACCAGAATACGCTTATTGTGATTATGATTGTGAGTTTCTCGGCATTTCCCCACTGTCATCCGGCAAAGTGTAGAAATGTTTTAGATGTTGTGTGTTTTTGTTATGAGTATCTTTTTATAATCCACTTGTTGGGTAGCACGGTGCTAGAGTAGATAACGCTCTTGGGTACTGATCGAGAGGTCCCTTGTTCGAATCTCAGCCGGTACATTCGATGAATTTCAGTGTTTCCTATGCAACTGGAGATGAACTGGTCGATAACACAGGGGTAGTCTCATCTGTATCAGTGCTATACATCGGGGACGTTAAAGAACCAATGAATCTTTTCGGAATGAGCTAGGGCAGCGCATCCGGATTCCTTGAATCACACAATGTTTGTGTCTGTTTCCTCGAAACCGGAGGTCATTGGTCAATTAGGCAGGACAAAAACTGGATTGCAACGCAAGACCGCCTTTCTCAGTCAAACGAAAAAGTATTCAATTTGCACAAGTACAAGATGAATCCCCACATGGTCATAAGCACGAATTGCACGTCCATCACAGCTCCCGATAACTGCTCTGAGTGCTCAGTGCATTATTGGTTTTAATGTCGCTTTTGAAGGTAATTTGTTATTACCATCAGCTTGTAGACAAACGGTCTTTAATTACTGTACGTAACTAACAATTCTATATTGAAAAGATTGGTGTTAACTTAGCAAAGGCATGTACGAGTAGTTGCGGAATACTTTATAAGTATTTCCGAAAACAACGGAGGTGCCCTAGATTAGTGCTATACAAAATGTATACGTAACTATAAGTGCTATATATTTTTATAAATACAGAAGAAATAGATTTTAAAATATTGTTTCTTTTCTTTTACTGGTTCAATAGACAAAAGCTTCATACTATTCTCAAAACATCACAAATCTTAGAATAATGGCAATAAACGATTTCCATTTCCATTTCCATTTCCCGACTTGGAAGTAGGAATGTAGGAACTCGTGTACTCTAAGGGATTGGATGTATGAAACATTGTAGGAACCAATGTATTCTAAGGGCTTGGACGTATGAAACCTTGTAGGAACCAATGTATTCTAAGGGATTGGACGTATGAAACCTTCGGGAACCCATGTTTTCTACTGCATGGATTGGATGTATAAACACTTCATAAACCGATGCTTCTATTGGATTGGACGTATAACCAGTGTAGGAACTCATGTATTCTACTGAATTGGACGTATTTATCCCATGTAGGAACTCATGTATTCTACTGGATTGGATGTATTTATCCCATGTCGGAACTCATGTATTCTACTGGATTGGACGTACAACACATGTAGGAACTCACGTATTCTAATTGATTGGACATATAACCAGTGTAGGAACTCGTTTATTCTAAGGGATCGGTCGTATAACCCATGTAGAAACTTATGTATTCTAAGGGATTGGACGTATAGCCCTTTTAGGAACTCAAGTATTCTAAGGGATCGGTCGTATAACCCATGTAGAAACTTATGTATTCTAAGGGATTGGACGTATAGCCCTTTTAGGAACTCAAGTATTCTAAGGGATCGGTCGTATAACCCATGTAGGAACTTATGTATTCTAAGGGATTGTACGTATAACCCATGTAGGAACTTATGTATTCTAAGGGATTGGACGTATAGCCCTTTTAGGAACTCAAGTATTCTAAGGGATCGGTCGTATTACCCATGTAGGAACTCATGTATTCTAAGGGATTGGTCGTATAACCCATGTAGGAAATTATGTATTCTAAGGGATTAGACGTATAGCCCTTTTAGGAACTCAAGTATTCTAAGGGATCGGTCGTATAACCCATGTTGGAACTCAAGTATTTTAAGGGATTGGTCGTATAACCGATGTAGCAACCCATGAACTCTAAGGGATTGGTCGTTTAACCCATGTAGGAACTCATGTGTTCTAAGGGAATGGATAAATTATCCATGTAAGAACTCATGTTTTCTAAGGAAGTGGACGTATACACCATGTAGGAACCCACGTTTTCTAATGGATTGGAATTATACGTCATGTAGGAACTCATGTATTCTAATGGATTGAACGTATACATCATGTAGGAACTCATGTATTCTAATTGATTTGACGTATACACCATGTAGGAACCTACGTATTCTAATGGATTGGAATTATACGTCATGTAGGAACTCATGTATTCTAATGGATTGGACGTATACATCATGTAGGAACTCATGTATTCTAATGCATTGGACGTATACACCATGTAGGAACCCACGTTTTCTAATGGATTGGACGTATACACCATATAGGTACTCACGTATTCTAATGGATTGGACGTATACATGATGTAGGAACCCACGTATTCTAATGGATTGGACGAATACATCATGTAGGAACTCATGTATTCTAATGGATTGGACGTATACATCATGTAGGAACCCATGTATTCTAATGGATTGGACGTATACATCATGTAGGAACTCATATATTCTAATGCACTGGACGTATACACCATGTAGGAACCCATGTTTTCTAATGGATTGGACGTATACACCATATAGGTACTCACGTATTCTAATGGATTGGACGTATACATGATGTAGGAACCCAGGTATTCTAATGGATTGGACGAATACATCATGTAGGAACTCATGTATTCTAATGGATAGGACGTATACATTATGTAGGAACCCATGTATTCTAATGGATTGGACGTATACATCATGTTGGAACCCACGTGTTCTAATGGATTGGACGTATATATCATGTAGGAAATCATGTATTCTAATTGATTGGACGTATACATCATGTAGGAACTCATGTATTCTAATGGATTCGACGTATACACCATGTAGGAACCCATGTATTCAAATGGATTGGACGTATACATCATGTAGGAACTCATGTATTCTAATGGATTGGACGTATACACCATGTAGGAACTCATATATTCTAATGCATTGGACGTATACACCATGTAGGAACCCATGTTTTCTAATGGATTGGACGTATACACCATATAGGTACTCACGTATTCTAATGGATTGGACGTATACATGATGTAGGAACCCAGGTATTCTAATGGATTGGACGAATACATCATGTAGGAACTCATGTATTCTAATGGATAGGACGTATACATTATGTAGGAACCCATGTATTCTAATGGATTGGACGTATACATCATGTTGGAACCCACGTGTTCTAATGGATTGGACGTATATATCATGTAGGAAATCATGTATTCTAATTGATTGGACGTATACATCATGTAGGAACTCATGTATTCTAATGGATTGGACGTATACACCATGTAGGAACTCATGTATTCTAATGGATTCGACGTATACACCATGTAGGAACCCATGTATTCAAATGGATTGGACGTATACATCATGTAGGAATCCATGTATTCTAATGGATTGGACCTATACATCATGTAGGAACTTACACATTCTAATGGATTGGACGTATACTTCTCCCACTCTAACTGGTGTAAGATAGGTTTTCAGCTCATGTAAGAAACTCCTATCTTCCATTAGCAACATCTTTCTTACATGAGCGACCACCGCGTGATTTCATTCCGATCTTAGTTTCGGGATTTACGTGTTCATGGCGATATAAAGCTAATAAAGACGAACGCCAACAGGCTCTATACCATTTAAAAACATATTATTGAGCATAACACAACAGCGTACGCCTTTATTTACGTTATTATTACTGATTGTTTTAAATGAGAACGCACGGCAAACAGCACGTTATGATGACGTTATGATGACGTCATGTTGACGCCATGAAAGCTAAATAGTGTTAGAAAGTCCCATTTTCTCAAATTACGTCGGAGAAAAATAATCCATCATGAGACAGTCGATGTAGGATAAGGATATCTCACCCTCGGGGTCGGAATTTTAACCAGGAACTCGGCAAGCCTCGTCCCTGGTTAAAATTCGACCCCTCGGGTGAGATATCCTTATCCTACATAGAAGCTCATGATGGATTCTTATAATCATGTAGGAACCCATGTTTTCTAATGGATTCGACGTATACACCATGTAGGAACCCATATATTCTAATGGATTGGACGTATACACCATGCAGGAACCCACGTATTCTAATGGATTGGGCGTATACACCATGTAGAAACCCACGTATTCTAATGGATTGGACGTATACACCTTGTAGAAACCCACGTATTCTAATGGATTGGACGTATACATCATGTAGAAACTTACATATTCTAATGGATTGGACGTATATACCATGTTGGAACCTATGTATTCTAATGGATTGGACGTACACATCATGTAGGAACCCATGTTTTCTAAGGGATTGGACGCATAAATTATGTAGGAACTCATGTTTTCAAAGGGATTGGACATATCAGATAACCATGTATACATAGGAACCACGTATTCTAAGGGATTGGACGTATATAAACTATGTAGGAACCCATGTATTCTAAGGGATTGGACATATAAACATGTAGGAACTTACGTATTCTAAGGGATTGGATGTATTGACCATGTAGGAACTCCTGTATTCTAAGGGATTGAACGTATTAACCATGTAGGAACTCATGTATTCTAAGGGATAGGTCGTATTAATCATGTAGGAACTCAAGTTTCCGAAGGGATTGGACATATAAACCATGTAGGTACCCACGTATTCTAAGGGATTGGACGAATTAACCAAGTAGGAACTCATGTATTCCAAGGGATTGGACTTATAAACCTTGTAGGAATGCATGTATTCTAAGGGATAGGATGTATGAAATCTTTATGAACCCATGTTACTGTATTCTAATGGATTGGTGGTTGGTAAATGCTAAGTGCCATCCAGTAAACAGCGTTAATGCCCCGCAGAAATGTTTGTTCTTTCTTTATATATCCGTGTTGTAGAAACTGATTCTAATGGTTTGGAGTTTTCGTTTAGATTCTAATGGTTTGAAATTAGCCTTATCCGTCCAGCAAGGGGAAGTGCAGTTTCAAAGAACCATAACCAACCCTACCTTATTTATTTTTTGAATTATCTCCCTTTTGTATACCAATTAATGCTTGTCCGGCCCATAACTTGAACAGTATTGGTGGCATTTAATTGAAACTTCACATAATGACAAAGACCTTCAAGGGAAGCGCAGTGTCAATAGATGTGTATCTGTAATAATTATGTTATTTCCCATATTGGGACAAGCACTTGCTCCAGGAGCATAATTCGGTTTTACAGATTCCTCGTATTCTCATGTTGTTGTCAAGTTGTTCCCAATTCCTGTACGACATGTTTTATATTCTCCCTTCACATTTTTTGGACCCTCAGGAAAATGTTTATACAGGTAAAGTAGCCCTTCAATCGTAGGGCCTCATTGTCAAACACCCACATTTGTCCATTACATTCCTCTCCTAGATGGAAACGAAATAAGCCACTGGGTTATCTGATAATATTAGGACCTGTACTTCATGTGCAGTTCATGTCACTAGTTGGAAGATTGTTGGGTCTATGATCCGAGCTACCATGTTTAGGGTACAGCATAAAACATTTCAGTTAAAATCCTACATCTTGTGAAACTACACTGATAGTATATAGATATACATACTAAACACCGAGTGTATGAATAATGCTTAACATGTTGCTTGTAATCTCTGGTAGCAGGTGAAGCAGTAGTCAACTGTGTTAACACTGCTCAAGTGTTCCACTCAATATGGTTTATAAACCCACAGTTCATAATATGCAAGTTCTTGGAAATCACCTTACTACAGAATATCAACTAGAACTGCCACGGAGTGACTAATGATACCCCAACATACCGCTTTGTCAGAGACATATGGCAATACACATCCATAACAAGACTGCGTTCAATAAACGCTTATGCCCCAATGGAAGTCTTGCCCATAAAAAGCTTAGTCAATCAGGGGCCATAATTCTGTAATAATGTTGGATAGTGTTACATGGCTTTGATAATGTAAGGGGCTTATGATGGTAAACAAGTATGCCAAGTTTTATGGCAACGCCATGATGTAAAACAAAACTGTCAATTTGATTTAACCAAGAATTAGACGCTTAATAAGTCTAAGTCCAAAATTAGGTCAATGTGACGGTCAAAATGAGGTTAGGTGATATAGGTGTGTAGAGAATGTTCAAATTTCAGCTTTGTAGCAAGCCATATTAATGCTAGAAGAAACGGTCAATTTGGGTTAACCAATAATTTAGCCCTCCAATAAGTCTAATTCCAAATCAGGTGAAGGTCGAAATGGTGTCAAATGATACAGGTGTGTGGAGAGTGTTCATATACAACATCCATGCAAGTACGGAAGCTTTGTAGCAAGCCATAAAAATGCTAGAAGAAACGGTCAATTT
Source organism: Spisula solida (assembly GCA_947247005.1). Taxonomy (NCBI): domain Eukaryota; kingdom Metazoa; phylum Mollusca; class Bivalvia; order Venerida; family Mactridae; genus Spisula; species Spisula solida. Next base: position 14,388,859 of record OX365948.1, on the reverse strand, counting down.
GGGTTAACCAGGAATTTGACCTTCAATAAGTCTAAGTCCTAAATTAGGTCGAGGTGAAGGTCAAAATGAGGTCAGGTGATACAGGCATGTGGAGAGTGTTCATATACAACATCCATGCAAGTATGGAAGCTTTGTAACAAGCCATAATAATGCTAGAAGAAACTGTCAATTTGGGTTAACCAGGACGGACGGACAAACGGACGGACCAACAGACAGGTGAATCACTATATATCGATAGGGGGGCATAAAAAACTGTCACATGGTAGTCAACACTTGTACAGTTAAATTTGAATTTAACAATATATGATGAAGTTATGGTTCAGACAACATAAATAAAGGTCATTTCTGACCTTTGAACTCTTTAAGTGTGACCTTACCTTTGTGATATTGAAATAATTGTTTTGTTTGTCACATCGTTCGATAGGGGTGAGCAACTGTGCCAGGTTATTTTAAAATCCCACAATAAATGACATAGTTACGGCCAGGACAAGAATTAAGCCCAATTTTTACCTTTGAACTCCAAGTGTGACCTTGACCTTTGAGATATGGACTAATTGTTTCGCATGACACACCGTCTGGTAGTAGTGAACATTTGTGCCAAGTACTTTTAAATCCCATAATAAATGACTTAGTTATGGGCTGGACAACCTCCATTATGGCTATTTTTGACCTTTGAACTCAACGTGTGACCTTGACCTTTGAGATATTGATGTAATTGTTTCGTATGACACACCACCTGGTAGTAGTGAACATTTGTGGAACATTTTCAAATCAAACATAAAATGACTAAGTTATGCTCCGGACAAGCACAATTATTACCATTTTTTACCTTTCAACTCAGTGTGACCTTGACCTTTGAGATATTGACGTAATTGTTTCGCATGACACACCCTCTGGTAGTAGTGAACATTTGTGCCAAATTATTTTTTTTAAATCACACAATAAATGACTCCTATATAGCCCCCCCCCCCCCCACTTTAGTAGTGGGGGTATAATAATCGCTTCAGGACCATTGGTTTGCATAATAAAATATTTGCCATATTGTGTACATCAATATTCATTTAATTGCCAAGAAATCAGATTAAGTAAGTGTTGGTTAATAAGTTTGATATGTGTATAGTCCAGCGAATTTGACACGACTCTCGACCTTCAATTAGCATAATTTAACAGCTGATATATTGTCTATATTTATAATCCCGACTATGTTTTCATAAGCAGAAAGTATCACGAAGACGCTCGTGTGTAATACCAACACAAACCCGAAGGACCGATATTGCATGATTTGCTTGCGAAAATTTATGTATTCAACGCAAGAACCTTGTAATATATTCATGCATAAAGGTCAAGATCATGTCAAATTCTCTGCGCTATATACCCTCTATAGCTTACTTTCACATGTTTTGCAATCAGTTATACATACAGTCAATTTTCAGCATCATACAGTTCATGAGATGGAAACAAGTGTTTTATTATCAATAACTTTCTTTGGCATGTATTTCTAACTGTTTACTCCTCAAACGACAATTTGCAGCTGATCGGCCAGCAGACATGGAGTCGATTACTTTGAAAAGTAATCGGTTATTAATCGATTATTTAGACATTTTTGGATAATCAATTAAAAATCGATTAACTGACAAATTGTTGTTAATCGATTAAATTATTAATCGTTATTTGAAGTAATCGGATGATTAACGATTACTTTTCAAAAACAAAGTTAAATGACATGTTTATTAAACAGTTACAATGTGTCTATCTAATACAAAACAGATATATCAATTAGACACACAAGATATATTCATCTAGTGGGTGCATTGTTCAAGAGACAAATGGTTCTCTTACATGAATAAAGTTCAAATATGCTTATTACATTTAATCATCACCAGGCGTTCAAAAGTTTTGTCACTAAGCCTGTGCACAGCTTTCTGGCCTAAAAACTTTCCTGCAATGCTGAACAACCACTCAACAGGAGCAGAGGTGGCAGGTACCACCTTGAAACACCCATGCATCCTGCCTCCTTAAAGGAAGTAGCATTATTCCTTTGGAGTTAGTTTCTCGTGGCAGTGGTATGTGACGCTGCTCTTGAAACACCCATTTTAGGGGGTATTTGAGGGAGGATTTTAGCCTTAAACTTTAATATATATACATTAGTTGTTATGTTTGCATGCATGTATCTATGTAAAATTGTTTTAACCATGTCTTAAATGTGATTGTAAAGCACTTTTGAACGTGTAATTACATGATAAAAGTGCTATATAAAAATGGTATAATAATAATAATAGTACCACAAGATATTTTCTTGCCAGGCTTGCGAGTGTTGGAAATATTTCACTATTATCCTTCCAGTAGTGTAAGGGGTCAATGTCAATACATTCTGACATCAAATATATAGAGATTTCCGGCTTTACAGGATCGTTATTTCAAAACATATTTATGGACATGCAGGATAAACTATAAATTAAATATAAACTGTATGTTCAGATCTTGTCAGTTCTGTGTCTTAAACAATAGTGTGACACTTAACCCATATCACTTATTTTAACTAACAGTACAAATCTTTGCCCCAGGAAAAATACATGCAGCTTTGAGTATGAAATGGGGTACATTTAAATAGGCGAGAATTGTCAAACAATAGCATTAAGTGTAGGACCTAATCTTCTAACACAATGTCATGTTATAAACATGATGTGATATCTGTTATATATACAAACATTTTATTGCACAAAAATGCCTTTTTACAGCTTAGTACATGCTTACATTTATTTTACATGTTATGTATATACAGACTTAATTAATATTAAATAACTAATGAATTATTGACTGATAATTCACTAAAAAATATATTTAATTCTATTTAGTTTTGGTAGTTACAAGCATTGTGTTTTTGTTACTGAAAACAAATTTTCTGCTGATCATTCTCATATATAAACACAAAGTAATCATAAAGTAATCATGATTACAGCCTTTTTTCATCAATAATCAATTAATTTATTAATCATTAATCAGAAAAAAATCATGATTACTGATTAATGATGATTACTTGAAAAAAGTAATCGATTATTAATCATCATGATTTCTTTAATCGATTACTCCATGTCTGTTGGCCAGTGACTTAGAGAGAATTTTAATGCAAAGTTCACGAGAGAAATTGTACACATCTGTTCACAAAATTTGAAATGATAACAACAATAGGTACGATGTAGTTTTAATATGTTTATACATACATTATGTACAAGAACTTGACACAATTGAATTGAGTACGCCTGAATAAGCATCTCAAATGCATTGCAAATATTCAATGAGTTTTAACAAGTAATTTCAAAATGACGGTGACATGGGAGGTAATTATGTTACACTTTTCTTGGTCAACATTACCTTGAGCTCCATAATACTGACTCACTGACACCTCTTCTCCGTTACCATGTATGCCTAGATCAACATACATTGACCCACTATTTTACAGTAATTATCAAAAGTTCTTAAGTAACAATAAATACCAAATTATTACCTATTCATTAAAAATTTAGAATCTAGCACTTCACACAATTAACCCTATCAGATTTCAACAATGGACAGTCTTACACTGATGAATCCACCTCATAAAGTTCTGAAGATTTATATTTCAAATTTAACACATTTTGCCATATTTATAAATAACACACTTGCCATATTTATAAATAACACACTAAGTCCATCCTCATACTTTAGACTGTTCATCTTCAGGATCGCTATTCTGTCCATCCTTATCATCTTTCTCATCATCGTCAGAATCTGTGTCTTCATCATCGTCATCATCACCACTAACTTCACGATTCTCATCTTCTAATTGTTGAAGTTTGCTAGCTAACTCCTGTTCATCAATGTCAGACACTACCTTAGGCTGAAAACAATGAATAGTCAGTTGATATGACATTTGATTTCTAGAGAAATTTTAGCTTATATTGATAGCAAGAACTAATTTTTATTCTCATTTAGTATTCATTTTGAATTTATTGTAAAACAAGTATTACAACTGATCATTAAACAGACTGGCAGGAAAAAACAAGCAATTTGGTCAGGACTCTTTTCTATAGTGATTTTCTACTTTTCAAAAATCAACAGATCCAAACACAATTTTAAACATTGTTTTCAATTGGTAATCGGTAAATAATGAAAACCCTGATTAATCACTCAGCACCAGATTCCTAAATGTATCCGTTGACACAAGGATATTAGCGAATAGTAGTCAGTTTCACTTTTGATGCCATGGCCAAGCAAGGTACAATACTGGTACTATTTTTAGCTCACCTGTCACAAAGTGACGGAGTGAGCTTTTGTGATCACTCTTCGTACGTCGTCTGTCCGTCAACAATTTGTATAGACACTGTAGGTCAGTTTTGGCCTAATCTTTATGAAACTTGGTCACAATGATCATCTCAACAAAATCTAGGTCAAGTGCAATATTGGGTCATTTGGGGTCAAAACTAGGTCACTAGGTCAAATCACAGAAAAACCTTGTGTAGTCAGTAGAGGTCATAATTTCGACCTAATCCTTATGAACATGGTCACAATGATTATCTAAACAAAATCTAAGTCAAGTTCGATATTGGGTCACCCGGGGTCAAAAACTAGGTCACAAGGTCAAATCATAGAAAAACCTTGTGTAGTCAATAGAGGTCACAATTTTTGTCTAATCTTTATGAAACTTGGTTAAAATGATCATCTCAACAAAATCTAGGTCAAGTTCGATATAAGGTCATCCGGGGTCAAAAACTAGGTCACAAGGTCAAATCATAGAAAAACCTTGTGTAGTCACTAGGTCACAATTTTTGCCTAATCTTTATTAAACTTGGTCACAATGATAATCTCAACAAAATCTAGGTCAAGTTCGATATTGGGTCATCTGGGGTCAAAAACTAGGTCACAAGGTCATATCATAGAAAAACCTTGTGTAGTCACTAGAGGTCTGATTTTGTTCTAATCTTTATGAAACTTGGTCAAAATGATCATGTTAACAAAATCTAGGTCACGTTTGATATTGGGTCATCTGGGGTCAAAAACTAGGTCACAAGGTTAAATTATAGAAAAACCTTGTGTAGTCACTAGAGGTCACAATTTTGGCCTAATCTTTACGAGACTTTGTTAAAATGATCATCTCAACAAAATCTAGCTCAAGTTCGATATTGGGTCCACCGGGTCAAAAACTAGGTCACAAGGTCAAATCATAGACAAAACTTGGCTAAAACTTCAATATGCAATTTGGTCTTTGTGATGTAAATTGCAATGTCGCTTTATAAGACAATATCAAAACCTTGTACATGCAATAGAAGCTACCACCAAGGGGTCTGCATGAACTACTAGGACAGGTGAGCGACCTATGGCCCTTTGGGCCCTCTTGTAATATGATGTGACATATTTCGTCTTACCTGTAGTTGAATATTAAATATGCCACCATCTTCTTCGATACAAGCTTTAATTGCTTGTAATGCTGTGTTTAATGTATTAACACCTTCAGCTCGTTCTAATGTCTGTGTAGTAACTACATATGATGGAGGAGCTATAAGGTTAATCTGAAATCATCAAAACAATTGATGTTATATCCTTAATTGCCTTAAACAATGTTTTCTCTGGTGTTATTTTGTTCTTTCTTATTATATCAAGTAAAATCTGATTGAGTCATGCATTTATAGGTAAACATAATGGTAAATCACTCATCATTTTGTTTGACTTAACACTGCTCTCAGTTCAGACAGTTTTTTAGCAGTATTACTGACACAGACATTGACTTGTCCTAGATGTTCGGGCGACCAAGTTAAGTAATCATTAAAACAATCTGAATTTTGCAATAAGTTTATTAATGTGTTACACTTGTAAGAGAAAACGCGTCAATAATAATCAAACTGACAGGCAAAATACATCAGACTGTTGTTTTATCATCAATGTCAAAATATCGGTAATTGAATGTGGAGTGTGTCTTACTTTGATAGGCATAGTTTCTGTAGACAATTCTAAACCTTTTCTCAATGCACGTTTCACAGCATCTACTCCTTCATAATTGGTACAAGCTACTTCAATATCTGAAAATATCAAAGAAAAAAAATATTTTAACCAGCTTGAACAAATGGATCTACAGTCAGATTTCGATACAACACTGTTTGTTCCCGATCAAAATGTCGTTATAACGAATTTGTCATTATACTGAATTTCACTAGTGACGAGAAATTTGATTTGGAGATTGTTTCATAGAAATCAATTAATGATTAACATATAATTTATTTTGTCATAACATTGACATAATCAGCAAAATCAGTTTTATAATCGATCAACTTTAATGAGATTATCTAATGGCTCAATAGCATTCCATTCATCAAACTGTGATAACAAAGTGTAAAATGGGTATGAAAAACAAATCATTGTTATACATGCACTGCATCAATGAAACCGCAACCTTAAAAACAAATTTAATTGTAGGAAATCACGCACATTAATTATACATATCGAACAAATAGTAATTATCCAGTAACGCTCTAGAGAATAATTTGGTAATTCATTTTGTTACAAATTTTACCCTATCATTTTTAAGAATTGATGAATTAATAAATCAAGTCGAGAAATCTTGATTAACATTGTTTATTTCATGAACCGTACGATTTTCTAAAATACGAATATATGATATGACTTCGCTTATCTCCCTTGATTACGAATGCGCGAGCCGTAGCACACAAACAGTGATTCGACTGTGAAGGGTTCCACTATTATAAAGAGAGCAATTAAGATGATTTTCACAAGTGTAATTACATATTTAGGCTCCTTGCTCAGACGATGACTTTGTGAAGCCGATAAATAGTTCAGGTGTGAAAAATAGTCCCTTGATAGTGTCAGTATATCGAGTAGAAATTACTGTGTAAACAATCGATTCGTTCCCATCTTTTTGCTGTCGGTGTCGGTAAGTGAATATGTCGTTATAACGGTCGGATACGATTAACGTTGTATTGAATTCGTCCCCACCAATTTGTGTCGTTATAACGAAATTGTCGGTATATCAGGTGTCGTTGTAACGAGTCCTGACTGTATTAGATAGAATTTCAGTGATTGTTTCCTTCTTTATAAAAGTCCGGTAAAAGGTCCCTATACCAATAAGTAATATGAAATTTCCCTATATCTAGTTGTCATAATGCGAAAATTCCCAATCTGAACGGACCCAGGCCATTTCCCAAAGAGGCAAAAAATACCACTGAATTTACTCCAGTATCCTAGTCCAATCACACAAAGTGGTGTCCAGGATGCGATAGGGGGCATGCCCTTCACTTATCAAAATGTGTGATATTGCAGATAGAGAACACTGAATAAGCCACAACTATGATGCAACATATTAATGGTACCATCCAACAGCTGTTGCCATCGACTTGGCACTGACTTGGATAGATGCATTTCTAATCAAAATAACATTAAACATACCGAAACCCACCATTTACCACTCAAGATACTAATCTTCCTAGTGAGACGCACAAAAAATTCATCAAGTACTAATCTGTGAATTTATAATTAGTTGTCTGTGTCAACAGAGCTGTGGCCGTGGTCCAGGAAAATTTGTAAGGTGAACAGGCCACAATAATTTTACATAACCTAAAAATTCTTCAGAAACAGCGTTAACCTTGACATGTATCAAACCTGCCTACCTGCTCGGATTTTTACGGATTGTGGAGTCAACCTTCTCTTGATATTTTCCAACAAAACTTCTTTTGTTTTCTCATCAATGTCACACTCATCCAATAATTCTGGATTCCTGTAATAGAGGCAAACAAATATCAACCATTTTATTGACAATGAATGTTGGTTTATTTCATTGAAGTTAAAGTGTGTGACCATTAGGTTTTTTCCTTGCCAATTTGGCCAAGAACCTCGAACTTGGAGGAAAGAGATGGTGGTGTGATACAAGAAATCTGGGTGTGTTACCCAAGCTTATCAGAATAGACTCCTTGGTTCTTTAATTTGTCCAATGTATTGCATAAATTCATGGGAGAATAACTTGGGGTTACAAACCAGTCCATCTGTAGTTTGGTGGCAAACACTGAAAAGCTTTTCAAAAATGACCAAGTGCACCAGCTGAGAATCAAACCAGGGACCTCTCGATCCAGAGACAGGAGCATAATCCAAAATAACACCGTATTGACTATGGATTAAAGTGAATGATTCAATTAATTTCAGGAATGTTTGTTTACCATTGGGCAAGGAAAATGACCGCTGCTTATGTAATGCAAGAGGGCCCAAAGGGCCCTAGGTCGCTCACCTGTCGTAGTAGTGCATGCACACCCCTATGGTGACCTAAGTAATCATTTACATTTACTAGTAAGATTCAAGAAAATTCAGCCAAGTTTTCTTATGACTTGACCATGTGACCTAGTTTTTGACCCCGGATGACCCAATATCAAACTTGACCTAGATTTTGTTAAGATAATCATTGTGACAAAGTTTCATAAAGAAAAGGTCGAAATTATGACCTCTAGTGACTACACAAGGTTTTTCTATGATTTGACCTTGTGACCTCCTTTTTTACCCCGGACGCCCCAATATCGAACAATACCTAGATTTTGTTGAGATGATCATTGTGACCAAGTTTCATAAAGATTAGGTCAAAATTGTGACCTCTAGTGACTACACAAGGTTTTTCTATGATTTGACCATGTGACCTAGCTTTTGACACCAGATGACCCAATATCGAACTTGACCTAGATTTTGTTGAGATGATCAGTGACCAAGTTTCATAAAGATTAAGTCAAAATTGTGACCTCTTGTGACTACACAAGCCAATTGTGACGGACGGACGACGGACGAAGTGTGATCACAAAAGCTCAAAAGAAAGGAAGTCCAGGGTAAATGTTTGCTGCATTTGGGCTATACTGTTCTCAATACTGAAATACAGCTGACCGCCATTGTAAGACTTCCTTATACAGTAGGCCTCCTTCCCTAGGGAAAGTTCTTTAACCATGTAGCTTTCCCTAAAAATGACATTTAACTTTACAAAATCAGTTCCATGTGTTAACATAACACCACTATTTGCTGGAAACTGGTTCTCACATAAACAAAACCCCAGGTTAACAACTTTACAAGCTGTTATAAGATAATTTCTGTAAACTTTCTTGGAAATTATTATGATTTGGAGATACATTCTCTCAACTATTTTTTTAAAACTATCCTTACGTGACTGCATGCTTGAAAACTTCGTAACAAGCCGTCGGCTTCTTTAATTTCTCATCAAATTTCCAGGCTGTCTTTGTGTACAAGTCATCTAATTGTGCGTCATTTTTATAACCTAACAATTCTCCAACATGACGAAGAATGCTGTTCACCTATAAATAAAGATGAGCACTAGAATAAATCAACATTATAAATAACGCTGACACAATTTTACATCATTTAGCTTTGCATTACATCAGTCTTGAGTCATTTCATGCACAAGTAATCCAACAGTACAACTAATTATAGATATGAAATGGAAGTTCAATGGTCAATCAAATAAACAATTATTTTTCTTTCCTTCAAGCAGAATGAAACCAAATGGAGCTCAAATGACAAGGTTTAGAACATAACATCTAGTCCAATAGTTCTAGCCAAAACACCAAATGGATATTTCAAATTATTGCATCATATAAGTGAGTTCTCATGGATGACAGTAATTATGTTATAAAAAATTGTCAACAAACGTATTCAACATTGCATCAGCAGTACAGGGTGGACAAACCTGTGCCAAAGACCACCTGACAATAAAGATCATCAGTACAAAGCCAGCGTGCATACTGTGCATAGACCACCATTGAATTATATCTTCCAGCATACCTTTTTCAATATAATGCAACCTATTGAGATCACCTGTCAATCAAGACCACTTAATGCTATCGCCACTTTATGCTATCACTAAAACTAGTTAACTAAAAAGCACATTGCATTGTAGACAATTAATCGATTATAAATGAAGTATAATCAGGGCTTTTTTTCGCTGAATTGTGAAGAGGCCCAAGCCCTTTGGTTTTGTGAAAATTTAGCGCGAAAATTCTCAAAATTGTGAAAAAGTAGGCGCGGAAACTTTTCAAATTGTGAAAAACTTAATGTGATAAATCAACAAATTATGATACAAAATTTTTCAGATGTTATTTCATTTTATCACATAACCCGCGGTCCAGCAGTGCCGTAAATATCGTTCGGCACTCCCAGACCGTGCAATAAATATTTAAATTAGTCTGACGCGACGTAAGCCAATCCATGCCTTGATCGGCCCATGACGTCAGGATAATAACAACGTCGCCAAGACGTCGCGCTCCTTGTACCGCTTAATTTTGTCTGAAACCTATGCAGCGTACATCATCATTTTGAATGATAACGAGCGTTCTCTAAGGTTATGTGATAAATAGAATCATACATTCGTACTCATTACATACCAGTTTTATTAAACTCGTCGACAAAAAGAATATGACACTCGGCAAAGCCTCCTGTCATATCATTTTGTCCACTCGTTTAATAAAATTCGTATGTAATGAGCACTCATGCAAGATCCTCTATTTTTGTCAACTTTTCCCAAACATGCATATATCTATGATATAATACTTTATATCAAGTCCTGTACAGGAATATATTACTGTTATCTGTGATTTGTTTGGTGCTTTGTGGTGAAGTTGGTTTTACAAAAACCATGACGCAAATTCTAATTGTGAAGGGGCCTTTGGGTTTGTGAGAGGGGCCTATACCAAATTGTATAATATAGGCCCCTCGTATATAGTGAAAAAAAGCCCTGATAATGCTTTTAGTCTCTTGAATATAAATATTATGAAGTTTAAGTTTTACTCACAGCTTTGGCTTTAGCAAATCTTTCCTCACACTTGACAACTTCTTCTGGAGAAACTCTTCTCTTTGACAGATCAATATAACCTGCAACAACAAAATCACACAGTATAAAATAACTACCTTTAGTAGCTTATGGTAAGTAACAGTGTATGAGTATATGACATAGGTATATTCTTATTTCCAAGAGGTAGGACATCCTTTCATGAAGGACAAAATAGCTAAATTAGAATTATTTAAAAATTTGCAATGAGGTATACATAAATTTCTATTTCTTAATCTTGTGATCATAACTTCCAGTCATAATGTAGTAGTGTGTATAGGATTAAATTATTAATAGAGGAGAAACTTGTGTAGGCAGCCAGCTAGCTCAGTCGGTAGAGCATTCGCACAGTAATAAGGGTCCTGGGTTCAAGCCCTGGTCTGGTTGCACATTCTTCTCACTGTTACATTTGGCGCCCAATGTAAATAACCCACTTCACCCTTAGAACATCCGCAAGAGGTTTTGATTACTGCAGGAATTCAAGGATAAATTCTTAAAGGGGCAGTTTATGTAGTAGTGTGTATAGGACTTAATTACTACTAGGGGAGAAACTTGCGTAGGCAGCACACTAGCTCCATCGGAAGAGCATTCGCCCTGTAAGTGAAGGGTCCTAGGTTCGAGCTCCGGTCTGTTGCACATTTTCTCACTGTTAAATTTGGTGCCCAACGTAAATAACCCACTTCACCCTTAGAACATCCCACAGAGGTTCTGATAACTCCAGGAATTTGAGGATGAATTCTTCAAGGGGGGTGTATGTTACTAGTATGTAGTAGTGTGTGTAAGATTTAATTACTAATAGGGGAGAAACTTGCGTAGGCAGCCAGCCCACTAGCTCAGTCGGTGGAGCATTCACCAAGTAAGCGAAGGGTCCCGGGTTCGAACCCCGGTTTGGTTGCACATTTTTCTCACCCTGTTACAATAACACCATGAAATAACAATATTAATGGTGATCCTATAAATTAATGATTTAAGTAGTAAGTCATCTTTTTTGACCGAAAATGACAAATGAGATAAATTTCACACAATATTTACATGCTTCCCAACCTTTTTTGACTCTCAAGAGGGGTTTTCAGGATCTCTAAGTGGGAGATTTGGAGCTTCAAGTGGGAGTTTTTTCGCGGCACTAATTTCTGCTGCGCGCGCTGTACAGTTGATGGTTTTTTTTACTTAGTTTATCTCTATTGTATTTATCAAAACAATCACATCATAACAAAATATAGCATTTTAAACTTGAATTGTGTGCATATGTTATGTTAAATATATCATTTTCTTGAATAAGCCAAACTCTTGATCATTGACTCCAAGATCTAAAATTTGAGGTCTTTGATTGACTTTAGAATTAAATACAGATATTGCCCACTCTACATGAGATGTCTTCATTCCAAACTTGTTTTTTTCTAATTGGTTACTGCCCAGGGCTTATAACACATCATGGGCAAGTGTTATTGCCAATTGTGGTAATTTCTCAAAGAATATATTCAGTGATGAGTTAAAACAGAAATGAATATTGCCAATTTTGCTTACCAGTTGATTTTAAGAGCACCAGTGACCAAATATATTTATACATGTGTCCGAAATGTTTATCCGAATACTACTCAAGTTTCGAAAATTGTCACTTATTAAAAAAAGTTCATGCGCATAATAACTGACCTGTTTCAATCATATGAACCTGGTATAGTTTTAACTTTTAAGACCATTATTTGCAACTTAAAGAGATTCAACAATAAATAATTCCCAAATCTTCAATATTTCTGTTTTGTAGTCATTCTAATTACGCAAGGGGAGTGACTCTACTTCTCTTAAATGCAGAACGAAAAATACGGGATGTACGGATTAAACTGGGCTTTAACCTGGCCTTACGAGTGATTTGACAGCTAACTAACAAATTGATCGGATTAATTGCCTGTTTATTGATATGCCGCTGGCTTGGGGGCAATTAGCACCTTGTTTATTGGGTCTGTATTGAATCATACATGGATTATAATGAGACACTTTGATTGTGTACACAGGTCAGTGTTTATGATGTCCGAGGCTGATTTCACTTTACATAAAATTGGAAAATCTTTTAATCAGGTTTTTTCAAATACCGATCGTGAGAAACGGGTTTTGTTGGCCATATCGGGATAAACCCGGTTCAAACGGGAGACTTGGACAGCATGTATTTAGTGTACAGCCCATAACACAGTGACAGCCTGGTATTAACTGGCAAATGTATGCACCTTTGTCTTTGTCCACACGAATAACAACAACACATTCATTTCTGCCAACTCGAATAAGTTTGTTGATGGATCTTATACGTCTTCTGGACAATTCACTCAGCAATATCATGCCCTCAATATTGTTATATTCCAAGAGATAAACATATGCGCCCATTTCAGCTATAGATCGTACGTTCACCATTACTACATCTTCCACTTCTGGGAACCTATTCCCATAGAACCTACATGACAACACCATCGTTAGCGAAAGTTCCTGAAATAAACAAAACATAACTAATCTTGACTCGCGAACTCAATAAATATTCTGAACAACTTTATAATAAGTGCAATAGCATTAATAGAACAATAAATAAATGCAGTTTCTGATAACATTAAAATTTAATAAATGTACATTTCGGATGACCTGTTGTATCCGAAACTGTACCAACTTAAATACGAATAATGTAAACGCACATCGTCAAACTGATACGGAATATACACTCGGGACATGGTGCACTCCTTACTTTGATAATACCATGAAAATAGAACCCATCATAAATGAATTGAACCAGTAAACATTAAAAGCTTGTTACGAAAGTCACCGGGACGAAACCGAACCGGCTTTCACAGCTGTTAATGGAGAATGAAACAGCTGTTATAAATAAGACCGCAAACCATAATTAAAACGTACCGTGAAGAATATTGCATTAACATGACCTTTGAATTGAAACTAAATTGAAGTCTTACCAACTGCAAGTGTAAATAAATGAAAGTTGTCCGATTACATGTGTACTAAACAGTGGCGCCGTGTGCAAAGGGAATCCTAAGAGAGGGATAGCCCCATCTATTTATAGATATTCTATGGATCGACCAATGAAACTCGTTTGTCATTTTGCACACGATACCAATTTTTTCTGATGCAATAGTTGTGTCAGACGACCCGAGACACTTCGTACTCAATTATCTATTAAACATGAGCGCCCGTAGGTCTACATGTCATGTAAACTTAATAATCCATATTGTTCTGTTTTACAGTAAGTTAGTATAATGACTTAATGGAACTGTATCGAAAAAAGTAATAACAATGTGTTCTACGGTCTCACCACGCACATAGATATGACCTTTTTTGACATATTTTCGCGCGCGCTTTGAGTATTTTCAGGGACGTATATGTGTATATTCTTCTTCTCAGAGTATTTTGAGTGCCTCGGGCTCTATATATATGCTACTCCTTACCATAGGCAATTGGTTTCTAATTATATGAGTGTATCCTATATAGAGTAGAATGCTGAATCAGATAATTTTGACTCCATATTACACAAAGCCTCAAGACATTAAATATAGACAAATTACATTAGGCCTAATGAATGCAGATTTTTTGCGGATCTATTTTCTTTAGAGGTATAACTTAATTCTATTCTGTATTCGGCCCATGAGCGGGTTCCATTGGGCTCGCAACGCAGTGTTTCTATTGTTAAGGCTTTTTGATATCATCAGGGAATTAATTAGCAAAGATCTAATGTGTTTAGATCTCTGGACTAGTTAACACACGTGAAGGCCCGTATTGGTCAACATCAAGAAATGCATTCCAGTTTGATATCAGAGCCGGAGCCTAGGTAATTTCACTAATTTGTCATATTTTGGAAATATCTTAAAATGTTAAAACACTTTTAATATGCAAAATGTTTGCTCGCTTTGCCCGCGTTATCAAATACTTCACGGCCAGTAGCGTTCTGGGATACAGAGGAACCTGAAGCACAGCAATAAGAACTCCAAGGAACAAGCATATAGTCCAAGAGCTGAGGGCCATTTATTTACAATTCTTGTCCAAATCTATAATTGGTATGAATTGAAAGCATATAGTGTCCAGTTTACGAAAACCCATTTCTTACAAAAATCTGCTGTCACAACGCTGAGAAATCTAAGATGGCCGCCAAGATGGCCGCCAAATTTTCAAATTTCACTCCTGTGACATAGTATACATCCTGTAAGTACCAATTCGGTCTTATATCATGTTTTATGTGTTATTTTTTATAGGAAACATGTTGAAATACACAAATTAAGCTCAAATCATGATGTTTTTAAATTGAATATTTGAAAATCATGCTTTTATGACGAAAAAATGACTAAAAATTGGTAAAATCTGTCATATCGTTTATTATGGTTAATATACTTGTTGTATTTTTGGCCAAATAACTATCCCAAATAGTTCAAGTGGTAGTCATACAGATCTTACAACATCACATTCATTCTACTATGGTGTGGTGATGAGATTTTGAAGCATAATTTGGATTAAGGTGGGTGGGGTAATAATTTTGTGGCTTTATGCATGTTTTATTTCAATTTTACTATATTGACATATTGCTTCCAAATATTAGAATGGCTGTAAATCATCGCTGACAATGACGAAATATGGACTACATCAGATCATTAAAATGTGTCAAATAATGAATGTCCCTGTGCCAAAAAAAGGTTCCAAAAAAGTTTTGCCAGGAAAGTATCATCACTTTGTTAGGTTAATTAATTCATTACCATTTAATCAAGTTCTGAAGAATTGCTTGAGAGACCATGCATGTGCCTCTCAGAAATCCAAGATGGCCACCAAATGGTCAAAGGTTAAGTAAGAATAGTTAAAATTAAACTTGTATGGCCAATAACATTTTTTAATAGACGTATGGATACTGAATAAGTTTGAATGTGTCAATGACACACGTATATGTATCTACAATATGCAGAATGATGTATATATATGCCCATAGAGCCTGGATAGGTTTTACCCAGCATTACAAGGTACCTTATAGAGCCAAAACGGTCTTTATCTAGCATTGGTAGGTACATCATAGAACCAGAAATAAATGTAACCGGCAGTGGTATATGCACAAGAGAGCAAGAAAATGATGTTTCTGCCAGTGAAAGGTACCAAGGAGAGCCAGAAATGGCTATATCCAGCTGTTGTAGGTACCCCAGAAACCAAATAACTGCTGTATCCTGCTGGGGTAGGTACATAGGAAACCCAAAATCGGCTGTATCCGACTGTGGTAGGTACCTCCGAAAACCAGATATGGCTGTTTGATGCTGTAGTAGGTACCTCAGAAACCCGGAAATGGCTGTATCCGACTGTGGTGAGTACCTCAGAAACCATGATGTGGCTGTTTGATACCTCAGAAACCCAGACATGGCTGTATCCGACTGTGGTGAGTAC